>CM077593.1:15007500-16257500 GCA_039654915.1 Aquilaria yunnanensis
ATAAATTTCCAAAATTGTTTAATAAATTCGTGTTTATGTTTATATGAACAATATTTTATTTCGGCCCTGATAGCGTCGCACTAAAACGTGGTTATGCAATATTTCATAAATTTGGAAGAGAAGAAATTGAGAAAAGGCGAATGAATGTGGACAAATGCTTGAAAAAGATGTATTCCCAAACTTTGACACGTATTTGTTTCCATTATACGTGTTAGCATCAACATTATTGACCAATCAATTTCATGTCATTTTTCCTCGGAAATTAGTACAAATCATTCTCTACACAAGATTTAGGGTTAGGGGAGAAAAACAAGCACGAGACATACATCACAAAATGATTTCCAATGTATACTTTTGTTTTCCTTTAGCCCCAACTTTTTTTCTTTGAGAATATTCTTTTTAAGTGCTTAATTAAAAAGACATCCCTTAGTTTTTAATGCATAACTTTTTTATACATGGTAGGGACTACGGAGGTGTGAATGAGATGGAAATCTAACTTTAGGCAGCTTCTTGTTTTTTTTTTTTTTTAACAGCAAAGCAAATGTACTTTATTTTCAAAAAACCAGCACAAGATCAAGACAAATACAAAACGAGTCGCTGACTAGTCAGGAGTTAGGTTGTAGACAAAAGTCATCGTATCAATCCCTAGCAAGAAATTTGAACACTGTCAGACCCAATTTCCTTATTAGTTGTTAGGCATCTTCTGTAAGTAAGAACAGATTTTAGTGGTTAAGGCTAAAATTTCATTGTTGTATGCTTTTTCATTGATTATATAACAATTCATAATAATTTATTTTAAATGAAAATATATTCTAAATTATTCTCTGTAATGTAATGACAGAAAATGTTGTGAGAATAATATAGAAAAAAGAAAAAGTATGGATGGGCGAGTGGGCAGGGTGCCGGCTTTCGGTCACCCTCATAGAGGCTACAGCTCAAGTAGCCAGGTCGCGTAGGATAGCGGACAAACATCATTTCCAGTTCCTCAGTCCACCGGTGAAATCCAAAAGGGGCCTACCAGTTGCACATACTTATAATGGTGGCGGTTACTAAAATTTTAACTTGAATTCTAGAATTTTATGATCTAGAATAGAAAATATGATCCTATTAAATTTTACAATTATAATTATGATTCTAATATAATTTTTTATTATTACAGTAAGCAAAAATTAAAAATAATTACATGTGAAATCCTACTTTTAACAACCTTGGTTATGATACAGACCAACACAAAGGCTCCCCCTTTGGGAATTGCTCTACCTTTGTCTTTCTAGGACAAATTTCTTAAGATTACTATTTTGTGTATCTTCCCTTAGTTGCATCAAGTAATTGTTTTTTTGAGGGAGTTTTACATCAGAAATTACAAAATACGCCTTTTAGGTGAATTTGTGGACCAGATAAATTCAACACTCATCGCCTTTGAAAAAATTGTACTCATACGGTTTATTACAATGATGAAGCATCTAAGTAATGGGACTCCTCACTTTTCTTGTTAAATGATAGTTAAACTCAAGCTTGGGCTTCTAACTAGATTGCAATTCTACAAGGATCAGAATCAACTTTCATTCATCTTTATTCGATACAAGCATATGTGATCTTAGTTGATCGATATTTTGTTTGAATCTGAATTCAAGTTTAAATTTTTCGCGAAGAAAGTGATCAATAAAGTGACAAATTCATGCGTACGACCCACTGGGTTGTTTGGTAGCCCACTGGATCGGACTGATAAGATTTATCTGTGACTCATTGTCAGCTGATCACAACCCTTTCTACGATGTGGAGAAGGTTGTTGCGTATGATTTGACAGAGAACAGCTGGGCACTACTGAATTAGGTGAAGTATCAGATAAAGTGGTACGTTTCCCTTGCTTCTATTGGCCCCCTTTAATATATTGCTTCTATGGGCACGACCATGTACCGGAGTTTAATGCAGGAGCAGTCTCTGAATCCATCCAGTAATTAATTTATCCTCAGTGAAGACCGATCCGGTAAATTAAACTTGGGTCCCAATCCCAAAAGCTTGCTGAGAAAAAGGGATTCAAGTCCGCTCCACTTGGTACAGCCAATAAGAGCTAATTTGGTGCTCCAATTTGACTCCAGCTAACCCAGCCCAGGGCTTTAACTTGTCTTTCTCTCAAATTTGACCATGTGTTTGACCTCCTCCGCCATCTTCTTTCCTTGTGCCTGTAGAGTGCTGCATATTAAATTCTCTACTGGTCTTTTCAGGATTGTAATAGTGTTTAATGGCTACCAAACAAGATTTGTTCCATCATATTAATATACTCATTCTTAGGCAAATGGCTAAGCATCATTATCCAGTCCTTACTCCTTCGAACTACTGAATAAAATACTCCTTTTTCTTTTGGTACATAGGGGGAAGGAGGATTGGACCATTCAATTACAAATTTCGTTGGGTGGTTTTCTATAAACGTAGCGTTGAGGGTGAAGAGGTGGAATTGTTGATTACTCCAAAGTGATGGCTCTAAATTTCTCTAGTTATGGGCTAGGAATAGGATGATGGGCAAGATTGCCTGTTATGTCTGTGTTCCTAATAAGTACTAAGTACTAAGTACTAAGTACTAATTTGTTCTTTTCCGACCGCGATCAAAAAGTGATGGAGATCCGTGGGCTGCCTTTGCTTGGGACAAACGTTTCACTAAGCTCACAAGGATTCCTGTGACAGGAAAAAATGGGAATGACTCACATTAGAGGGGAAACTTACAATTGCCCTATAAAGTTTACTCTAATTTATAGTTTATCTCTTTTATTTTTAAAAACTTACATTTTACTCCCTATTTTTTTTACAGTATCCGATAACAATTTCTAAAATTGTAATTTAAACTATGCGATAGTTATTTTTTAATAATTTCAATTTCTCCAATATTTTTTATAGTTAATAGACATTGTAAATTATTAGCTTTTTCTTTCTATAAATGTATTTTTCTTCTTGTAAATATATATTAATATTTTTTAAATACCAGTTAGTTGTAAAAAAAATATTAAAAATCTTACAATTACTGGAACATGAATATTAGTCAGTTTAAATTATAGTTTCAGAACTTGTTGTCAAACATTATAAAAGAAGTACGGAATAAAATGTAAGTTTTTGAAAATAGAGGGGATAAAGTGTATATTATACCAAACTACATGGGAGTTTTTATAATTTTTCCCACATTATGTTCGAGCTTGGCGCTAGGGGTGTTCATGGTGCGGTTTATTGCGGTTTAGGGTCAAACCCGTAACCGCACCACATACTAAGCAGTTTCACATTTTAGAAACTGTAACCGCACCACTTTATATACGAATTCGGAAAAAACCAAACCGCATAATTGCGGTTTGGTTGTGGTTTTTTTACGTCAGAAATCCATTATACTAACTTGGAATAATTAGTATAATCACATAACATAGACAACAAAATTAAATACAATCCAATCCAATCCATAAAATGAACACACACAAGAAATAAAAATATCAAATAAGTCAAAGTTATCATTCTAAACCATACACGCATATGAAACATATTGTTATTGTCTATTTGTTATCACCAAAGCACATAAATAAGAAACTCCTTATCTGCAACATTCCAGCATCATAGACTGTCAAAGCAAAGATGTCTTCCTCGAATCTCAATGCCTAGACAATGGTGCCTAAAATATCATTTACAATCAAACAAAACAATATCAATCTATTATCTTTGAATGAGTTATGAAACAAAAGTAAAAAAAAAAATACATTCTTACCTAAAAGAGGAATGGAAGAAAAGCATTTCAATTACTACTGGCATTGGTAGTAAAAGATGACTTAGGTGTTTTTGTGGAAAACTCTGGCAATCCTCAACATGTAAATGGTATAAAAAAAAGTATCAAGACACATATATATACTAATTTACTAACCATAGATATAAATAGGTTTGCGGCCCAATGTTAGTAAATAGGGTATTTGAAAGAAATAGAAATTAAAAGAGAGGAAAAATAAATAATTAGGTATATAATTTTAATTTATATTTGATTAAACATTACTTATCGGTCCGGTGCGGTTTTTATCGGTTTTGATATTTAAAAACCATAACCGTACCATATGATATGCGGTTTTAAAATTTCTAAACCCAAACCATAACCAAAACCATATAAAACCGCATAAATTCGGTTTGGTGTGGATTGATTTATGTGGTTTTACAGGTTTACCGGATTCCGTGCACACCCCTACTTGGCACTGCACCCTAATAGGGGTCTCCTTCAGTCCCATCCATCCACTTAGCATTCTGGTAACTTGTTACTATTAATAATACAGATAGGCCAGGGTTGCAATTGAGAAAATTTTAAAGCTTTGCTTAATTGTGAAAATATGAAGCTTGATCATATATGACATATTTTATGGATTTTAAAAATTGTCTGATGTGATTTATCTGGGTTCGATGGACTGACCAGATATAGCTAGCTTACCCCACCCAATTGCTCCATAACCAGTTGCTTTCGGTGCACATAACAGTACCCATTTGCTACATGACATGCACAACTTTTTAACTCCAAATACATATACATTAAATTTTGTTTGATTAAACATTGAATTTTGCACAAGAAACGTCTAGAATCTATTTGTTTTCAATTTTTATGAGTATACTTTTTAACGAAATCATGTAATATTACTGATTGGATTTAAATTTATCAAATAGTTTAAGGATTAATTACAATTTACCTTTTGAGGTTTAGGTAAAATTACACTTTATCTCATCTTCTTTAAAAAATATACACTTTACCCATGTCTTTTTAATACAGTCCAATAACAACTTCTAAAATTTTAATTTAGACTATACTGTTGTCATCTTCAAACAATTTCAATATATATAGTAGTTTTTTATAATTAATTGACATTTAAAAAATAGTGTTTTAAAAACTAAAACAAATATAGAAAGAAAAAAAACTGATAATTTAAAATGTCTATTAACTATAAAAAAAATAACATACAAATTGAAGTTACTGGAAAATTGCTACCATAATGTCTAAATTAAAAGGTAAATAGCACCAGCTGTCCCTAAACTATACCAGTATTACTTAATCGTTTCACTGTCCATCACAACCATTAAAAATGGATGAAAAAATGACATGGCTACTAATGTGACACCACTTTTCCATCAATCCTTAACGGTACAGTGGATGGTAAGACGAGAAAACAATAATTAAATAGTTTAAGAATGATTGCTGCAACACCTGATAATTTTAGAATGATTAAGTAACATGAGATATAATTTAAAGACAACCGGTAACATTTATCCAAATTAAAATTTTAGAATTAGTGTCAAATTGTATTAAAAATACATGGGTAAAATGTATATTTTTTAAATAGGAGGGGTAAAGCATAATTTTACATAAATCTTAGGTATAAATTGTAATTATCTAATGTAGTAAATAATTAATTAAAGGAAAACATAAAAGAAAAAAGAAACTTCTTCCTAAGCTTCCATTTCCATCACCCTTATAAACCCCGCTCCTCAGTCCTTATCAGCAACGATTTAAATCCTCTCTCTGCTACCTTCCTCTGAAACCGAGACTTGAGCAAAAAACAGGGACTCTAACCCTATGTATGGCGATCCTTCTCTTCTTGCTCTACTTCATACACTTGTCCGCAAATCTATTCACACCCTCAACAACACAATCTCTAGTTCTCCCTCTAACCCACGCCCTCTCCAAAACCCAACATCCCACCCCCCACCACCTCCTCAAGCAAACCTCCTCCCGTTCCGCCGCTCGCTTCCGCCACCGCCACGACAGTAGCGGCCAAGTCTCCCTCCCACTCTCCCCTGGCAGCGATTACACCCTCTCCGTCACCCTTGGCAGCTCCTCTCCAGCCGTTTCCCTCTACCTCGATACCGGCAGCGACCTCGTCTGGCTCCCCTGTTCTCCGTTCGAGTGTATCCTCTGTGAATCAAAACCTCTTCTCTCTCCCCCACTCAACCTCTCATCCTCCGCCGCCCCCGTCTCCTGCAGCTCCGCCGCCTGCTCCGCTGCTCACTCCTCCCTCTCCTCCTCCGACCTCTGCGCCATCTCCCGCTGCCCCATCGACAGAATCGAGACCTCCGATTGTAAGTCTTTCCCCTGCCCACTATTCTATTACGCCTATGGAGACGGTAGCTTGGTCGCACGCCTTTTTCTGGATTCGCTCACGCTTCCTAGCACTCTCACCATTCACAATTTCACTTTTGGGTGCGCGAATTCGGCTTTGGCGGAGCCCGTAGGCGTCGCCGGATTCGGCCGTGGTGTTCTCTCTCTACCGGCGCAGCTGGCATCTGTTTCTCCCAATCTCGGCAACAGGTTCTCCTACTGCCTGGTTTCGCATTCGTTCGACTCGGACCGAGTCCGCCGCCCGAGTCCGCTGATCCTCGGTAGGAACGAAGGGAAGGAGAAGAGAGTTGAAGATGAGAGTGTCAAGTTCTTCTACACAGACATGCTCGAAAATCGTAAACATCCCTATTTGTATACAGTTGGTCTGGAAGCAATCTCCGTTGGGAATCGAAACATTCCGGCTCCGGAAATACTGAAGAGGATAGACGGACGAGGAACCGGAGGAATCGTGGTGGACTCGGGGACAACATTCACGATGTTGCCGTCAAGTTTGTACGAACCAGTGGTGGCCGAGTTCGAGCGCCGAGTGGGAAGGTTGAACAAGAGGGCAACTCGGATTGAGGAGAAGACTGGGCTGAGCCCTTGTTATTACTACGACAAGGTAATCAACGTGCCGGCGATGGTTCTGCGATTTGCGGGGAACGAATCGAGTGTGGCGCTCCCAAGGAAGAACTATTTCTACGAGTTTCTAGACGGCGGTGATGGTGGCCCCGAGAAGAGGAACGTGGGGTGCTTGATGGTGATGAACGGTGGAGATGAGGAGGAGTTGAGTGGTGGGCCAGGCGGGACCCTTGGAAATTACCAGCAGCAAGGATTTGAGGTGGTTTATGATTTGGAGAATAGGAGGGTTGGGTTTGCGAGGAGGAAATGCACTGCGTTGTGGGATAGTTTGAACCAAAACTGAGATTAGTAATTATTCAAGTCAAAGTGGCGAGGTGGGTAAATAAAATATATTATAGGTGATGTGGGTTTTGAAAAAGTGCATTTGGTTGGTTCGTATAAGACGGTGTAAAGTTTAGGGGCCGTAGCGAAGCAATTCAATATTTGCTTTAGTGATTTACCAGACATGTAAATGTTGTGCATATATCTATCTAAAGCAAATATTGAAGTGTGGATGGAATGTAAAATGCCTGTGTAAAACATTTATAAATTGTAAGCTAATTTCTTGAATTTTTACTTGTTGGTTGACTTGGAATGGGGAATCAGAGTCGGAATTGGCGTGCCATTCCTATATGCGTGTGTTGAGTTGAGTTGCAAAAAACGGGCGGCAGGCAGGGGAAGCAAATAGTTAGACACCCTGTAAATGGACTAGACACCACATTAAAGTGGCTTATTTTGCAGGATTTTTTGCCTTGGATTTTTCCGCTCCTTCACGAGCCCCAACAAAAGCCAACCCCTCTGGCCAACGCCCTCCCAAGGAGAGTGTGCATCCGCTCTTGCCTCCTAGCTGCTGGCTCACTAGAAAAAGGTCAAAAAAAAGTCCTATAATTTTTTATTTTTTTAAATAAATCCTGTATGTTTATAATTTTTTATTTGAGTCCCATATTGTTTAAAATGTTTTCTTTGCTAATTTTATAGCCCAAAAATTTGATAAAAATCTTATGTGGCATATAAGTGAGGTTAAAAATAAGGGAGAAATATACTATATTTTGATACCATTGATAATCATTACGTTAATGGAATATATTATGAGAATAGGGATATTATGTTACTTGAGCTATTTAAAAACTAGTACTTAATCTGCTTAACAATTATTTGAAGAATTTTTTTTAGAAAGTAATTAATTATTTATGAGTTATCAAACTTAAAAATAAAATTTTAAAAAATATTTTAAAAATATTGTTTGAGCGTATTAAATTATAAAATTTTAATTGATGTGTAAGTCAAATGAAAAATTAAAAATATTAATTAATAATAGTGTATTAAATAGCTCATTACTTAATATTTCACAACCAAATTTGTAATATTTCATTGTATATATATTTCATTGCATTTTTTAGATTTCATGATAAGACGATACAATCTTCTTCACATTAATTCTTCATGCTTTTATATAAGCTTGAAAGAATAAACTACAAACATTTGCAAAATGAGCCATAAGTATATATATATCATCAATAGCATTGTAATGATGATGACTTCTCTGATGATGAAAAAATGGATTTATAAACTAATGAATATATAGATAAATATGAAAATTAATTAATTACTCCCTCCACGACTTTTTTTCCATTTATTTTAGGCAATTGATAAGTCAAAATACTCAAAAAAGTCAAATGAAACAAAAGTTTTGAGGCGGAAAAAGTATAAAATTATGAGGCAGTATAATCAAGTCATCAACATATGGACCGGGATTGAGATCATTCAGCTCCTACTTTCTCGCCAGAACATGATCCAGCGGTTGCTTGGCTGGAGATTTTTTGTTTCGCTTCCGACTAAAAATTCTCCAGTTTCCATAAGCTTTATACATGTTTTTTTTTTTTATCATGATTAGTATTATCACTTAAGATTTTGTATTTTCTATTGAAAAATATAAAAATTGTTCCTTGTTCTTCACTCTCAAGGAGGAAGAAAAAGAGAAAATGCAACGGATTTATCCTTGAAGGATGATAGCAGCAAAAAAGAACATTTAGAGTTATGGGGGTGAGTTGTGAGGAGACAAGAACTTGGTGATTTAATTAAAAAAATTGTGAAGTTAGATGACTAATTTTGATATTTTCCCTTGTTTTTAACGTCTGTTGTCTGCTACATAGGATTTTGGTCCAAATTTCTGGTTATAGAACTAATAGAAATCACGTTTTCAAATATATATGACTCAAACAGAAAATCGTAAAAATATAAGAATTACTTTAAAATGTCATTACAAAAGTTATATGAATTTTTTGACATTTTCCCTGGTTTATTTTATAGTAAAATTACAGTATAAGTTAGATGTATAAAATAGTTAGTAGAAGTCATTAATTTATATTATGGCAATCATAATCAACAACATCATTCACACTATTGACTTTATTTTATTAGGAAACTTATAATTGCTCCATAAAGTTTATCTTAACCTACACTTTGCCCTTCTTATTTTTGAAAATCTATCCTTTATCCTTTTTTTTTTTTTTACACTGCCCCGATAACCAGTTGTGCACAATGGGCCTAACTGGCTCAGCTCAGCCGGGCTTGGGCACAGCACGCCAAATCTGTGCTAGGCTTGGGCCAGACTTAATAATTGTTTTTTGGTTTTTAAAAAAATATTTTTTAAATTATGATTTTAGAGAAAACATCATTATCAGAGCAATTTTTATTAATAAAAAGCTAAATGACACTTAGAACCCTTAATCCACAGTAAAATATAAAATATACAATTAGTATTTGTAGTTTCAACTTTTAGAAATGTTTCAATTTTGACTTTTTTCATTGTATTATTAATGGGAGAAATGGTAATTTGATGTCAAAAAATAAGTTGGACCCATTTGTGGGCATTAGAGTGTAATTTGCCCATTTTGTGGCAGAATCTGAAAACTGATATTCGGGCTAACCCGCTTAGGCCCAGCCCGGCATAGCCTGGGCTTGCCATTTTTAGGCCCAAGCTCCACTATAGGTTAGGCCGAAGAGGGCCCATGCAAGGCTCCCTCCTCTCCCAGGCTCATAACTATTCCACCTCCTCACATGAAATCATGAGGACGATTTGAGATGGGGTTTGAAAAGGAAATTACAAGATGTTAAGTTGGAATTATATTCAAAGCAGCTTGTTGGTGCCATCTCAAGGAGGGTAGTGCCTTGGTGTATCAAACCTATTGTCCATGATATTCAACATCTTAGAGCCAAGTTTTGGTTTTGTAGTGTTGCCTTCTTCTCTAAGAAGATAAACATGTGTGTCGATTCTATTGCATCTTGCTGTGTAAAAGGAAAGATGAGATATCTTGAGTGGACTTCTAGTCCCTCATCGCCTTTCCTAGAGTTGCTTAGGCATGATGTAATGTATCTTCCTCCTTGATTGGTTCTAACAAAATTTTTTCTTCATTGGCAACAAAAAAGGACAAACTAATTAAAGTAGCATTTAAAATTACTTTTTCTCATGATAAATTGCACCATTAGTCCTAAACCTATAATTTTTATTGTAAATTGGTTGCTAGCCTCCCTTTTATTGTATATTGATATCAAATATATCAAGTTTGTTACATATTATTTTTAACCCCATAAAATTCTTTAGCTCTAAAGTAACTGTAGAACATCAATTTTTTAAATTTTAATTTGAACTATGTCATAGTTTTTTTTTTCTAGAAAATTTAAACTGTGTCATAGTTTTTTTTTTTACAATAAATGAATCATTCAAAATATCGGCTTTCCTTTATATAAATATGATTTTTTCGCTAACTCAGTCTTCTGATGATGTTATTAGCCAATATACAACGTTTTATAAAATTTTAGGATCAATATATAATACAACAATGATTGAAGACTAATTTATATTCCCTCCGTCCCATAAATTTTGATACATTTGACTTTTTGTTGTATTTTGACTCAATTTTATTTATATTATTGTTTGTTAGAAAAAATAAAAAAAATAAATATTTAGAAACTATATATCTTGAATTATCATTCATATATAAAATTTTTTTATTTATATATTAGAATGTTGAAAATAAAAAATTATAGATTAATTGTCAAAAACAAATGAAGCAAAACTTTTGGGACGGAGGGAGTAGTAATAATTATAAATTTGAGAGCAATGGTGCAATTCACTCTTTGTGCTTACTTTGGTCCTCCAATTTTTATATGATCATTGATTTCGATTCTTTCTTGGGGACCACCCCTTTCTTTGGCCTTTTATTTTATGAATCTACTAGTCCTACTCCTACACTTATTTATGATTATTTGATTCTTTTTGGTGAACAATATACTATTATAAAGAAAGGCCCCAAAGGGGTTTTTACAAAGATATGATTATTTGTTTTTGGCACGTACATGTCTCATTATTTTCCCCCATAAAGTATAGGCGCCCACCGCCACTCGATGAGTGGTGACTTGTGATAAATGCAAAATACAAAGGAAAAGAAACAAACAAACTTGAAATTACAATTAGAACCTTGAGGCAGGCATCAAGTAATCGAATGGGAAAATAACAATTATTGGATGGTAAGAAGTTGTTAAAGCAAATTCCCAGCCTCCAGGAAGAAATCTGTCAATTGTGAGGTGCCCAAGCAGCTGGGCATGCCACCGCAGCTCAGTCGCCCGAAACCAGCTGTTCCCAATTACCTGATCTCTCGCTGTCACGTCAGTGGCTCTCTGGAAACTTTTGTGTTCGAATCCTTAAATACATGGGAAGAAAAATCACACATAAAACTATTTCAAATAGAATATCTAATTTATTTTACTCCCAGGAGCCGCTGGTTTTAGGGGCTTTAGTAACCAAATCTCAAAATGGCTAGTGCCCTTACCATTTTGAGCCGTTGAATGTGGGAACAGCGATTCATCCTAAGCTACTGCTTTAAACGAATCAAGGTCTTCAAAGCACACTGGATCAGCCTTTCACGTCAACAGGCAACAAAGATGGGTTAGGTGGTAAGTAAGATGATACCATTTTCACAAGCATTAAGTTGTTAAATACAGTTATTGTTAGGTGTATTATACTCTGAATTTTTAATGTATACTAAATGGTGTATAATGTTGTATGCTGTTACCGTTTTTGTAAAAGAATAATGGTTAGAATATTATTTTAAAATAACATAATTTGTTCAATAATTTATTTTTACATATTTTATATGTATTCTAATTTTTCTCATCATAATTTGTCAAATATAAATAAAATATATATGATAGAAGATATTTTTTTAATATAAAAAACATAAAAAAATGTTATATATAGAGAAAAATAAATAATACTAAAAAAATAATTTATTGATATAAAAGAAAAAAATAATACTTTAATAATAATAATACATTTTCTAATACTACATTGAGTTCCTAGATGACTAAAAATATGACACTTCATTCCTAACTCGTTCTGCAAAACCAACATATTTATCCCATGTCATGAAGTTTTGGTTTTGAGTCAAGAAATCCTGCAAATGAAAGTAATATTCAGTTGGAGTAGCATGTACTAGAAATTCAATTAGGGGATATTGTTTAATATCATGTTGTGGCTAAAAAATATGATGATTTTCATTGAATAAATTATTAAAAAAATTGGGGCCGACAATGATGAACCTTTGGTCAAAGATGAAGACATTTGTTATGGATATCCATATGATTCATATACCATGAAGCCATTATCACCAATTGAACTCATATTGAGATCTTCAAGTTGTTACTGTCCATTAAATTTATATATTAACTAAGAAAAATAAAAAAAAAATAAATACATATTTTTATTTTATGATATATGCATTATTTATATTTTAATGTTTTATATATTTATAATATTTTGATGTAAAATGGAAAAAATGGAAAAAAAAAATAGTCGTGAAAAATAAAATACTAATATACGTCCACATGGTATTTGCGGTATACTGCAATTTTTTTATAAGATTCATCAAAAAAGTAAGCGGTACATGAAATACCGTGAAATACAGTAGTATACCACGGTATACCACTCAGTAAAATGATAAAATATAAAAATATTTGTATTACATACTGTGTACCCAAGATAAACGGTATACCACGGCATTTAATACTATGGCCACAAGTGAACACGATCTTATGACCTCGGTTTTTATGAAGACAACACCTTACTGCCTTGTTGCTTCCAACAAAAACAATGTGTAAATTTGTAATCCTTCAAAAATAATTGTTCAAGATATCACCATCATTAGTAGACTATTAAAAGTGTAACATTGATCTCTTGGTACGAAGGCAAATCTCCACATATGAGAAAGTTATTCGTAAATATATCAAATTGATCATATTTATTTTATAACGTTATCACCAAGTATATTTTCCCGTGTTTATTGGTATACACCCAGTGTTCATCATTGCCTTAGTTTCCATTATCATTTGGTTAAATTTGGTTTGAGAATAAAATGGAAACTAAAGTTAAAAGGAATAAGGCACCAATTTTTTTGTATAATTGATCTTAGCTTCGTTTTATCAAATTAATTTTGGTTAGAGATAAAACATACTTAAACATAGGGTAAGAGGGACCAACTTTGTTGGATAATTTATTGTAACTTCCTTTCATTACATTTTTTTCGTATGATAATCATAAAAAAGAAAATTTTTAATCCCTTTCATCATAATTTTATGAAGTGGGGAGTCTGCACTTATATAATAGAAATATAGCTTTATTTAATAGTATCACAATTTCATACAATAGAAACTTCAAACTCATAAAATGAAAACTTGTTTTGTTATATGAGTTTTTCAATTCGTACAATAAAAATCTAATTTCATATATGAAGGCCTCAATTTGGTTTACTAGAAACTTAGTTTTAAAGTTGTAAACCCCTAATTTTGTACAAAATTGACTAGTTTGATTAAAAAAACATCAACTTAGTTTCATACAATATGAGACCCAGTTCCTACATATGATATCAATTTTATATAATATGAATTTTGTTTTCTACAATGGTAACTTCGTTTTACAAAATAGCAACATAGTTTTATTAATAGTAACTCAGTTTCATATAATAAGAATCAAATTTCTTACAATTGTAACATATATATATAGACTTTATTAGATAATTTGTTGTAAGTTCCTTTTGTAACGTTTTTCATATGGTAATTATTAGAAATAAGTTTTTTCAATCTTTTTTATCATAATTTTGTGTAGCAGGGAATCTGCACTTATATAATAGAAATTCAGTTTTGTCTAATAGTATCACAATTTCATACAGTAGAAACTTCAAGCTCACACAATAGAAACTTGTTTTATTACATGAGTTTCTTAATTCATATAATAGAAATCCAATTTCATATATTAACAGTCTCTTTGGATTGAAGGAAGAAGATAGGCTTATTATCCCTCACTTCTCTCCTTTATACGTATTTTTCATCCTTCCAAATCGGGGGGGAGGGGGGGAAATACCTCATTCCTTCCTTCCCATCCTTTTCCCTTATTGATTATATCCAAACATACTGTAAGACTCAATTTATTTTAATAGAAACTTGGTATTAATGTTGTAGCTCCCCAATTTCGTACAAAATCAACTAGTTTGATTAAAAAATAACTTAGTTTCATACAGTTTGATACCTAGTTCCTATGCATGATATCAATTTCATATAATATGAATTCCATTTTGTATAATGGCAACTCAGTTTTACAAATAACAATTTATGGTACTTAAATTGCTAGCAGTGCTTCTGAGGATTTTTTTGCATAGGCATTCTTCTTGTTTCTCCCATGTGTAGCACCGACAAAAGTTTGCAACATTATATCTATCTAGGCTGTAGCCTTCCCAAGGTTTGCTTTATTATTTCTAAACCTTTTAAGAATTGTTGGTGGCCATATTATTTCTGAAACTTGCAGGAAATATTGAAAGTCATGAATTCTCAAGTGTTTGAAAGAAAGAGAGCTATGGCAATCAAAATTGCCACCTTTTTCTTCTTCAAGCACGATATTTATCATTGAATTAGTGGTAGTGCTTCCAGTGATTTCTCTTGTTTCTCCCCTGTGTGTACTGATAAAAGTTTGTAGAATTATTTTTGTTCAGGTTACAACATGTGCGAAGTTACTTCATTATTTCTGAGCCTTAAAGGAAGTGTTGGTGAAATAACTTGCAGGAGATATTAGAGATCATGTTGGACCAATCTTGGTGATTATATACATACATACATATATGTATATATATGGCTTCTTATTGTATGAAATAGGGGTTACAATTTGTGTGTGTGTGTGTGTTGTGTGGAATTGGGTTACAATAAGAACCCAAACTTCTAGTTTTACCAACTTATTTACAAAATCATACATTTACACCTTAATGTCATACATCAGATTTCATACTTCAAAACCACACAAATTCAATAAGACTTTAATTAAATACATATGCACAATAATTCCATAGACCATATTGTGGCAACGTGCGGGATTTCGGGAGTCGCCACCAATCGGTTTTCGCTCAGGTCGATTGGATACTTAAAAATGGTCTGTGAGAGTTCAAAGGTTCGGGAGTACGGTTACGCTAAAACAACTTTGGTATAACGCCCAAAAATTGGTACCTTAGTTGATTTCAATTTTGTTTTGCTTTGCTTTTCAATAAATTCAGTTAATTTTCAAAACTAGAAATTTTAACTGAAATCATCCAGATGTGGATTAATGAATTAATGTGGATTTTAAAAAAATCTTGATAATTAATTTGCGCAATTTTATAACAAACTTGATATTTTCAAACCATGGATTCTGTCGAATCACCCGGACACTGAATTTAATGAAATTTTAGTTAATTATTAATTAATAATTTATATCATAAATTCTGCCAAATTATCAGAATATGGATTTTATTCTGATACTTAAATTTATTCATTTAAAAATTTATGTTTTTTCCAAGCCATGAATCCTATCGGATCACTCGGACATGAATTTTAACTTAAAAAAGAACTTAATTCTTAATTTTTTCATAAATTTTTGTGAACTTTTGGATTTTTAATAACCTTAATGTTAACTAATTTTAATTTTTTTTAAAAAAAATTATTTTGTTCTTTTTTTTTTAATTTTCTTATTTTGTTCTTTTTTTTTTTCTTCTTTTTCTTTTTACTCTTTTCTTTCTTATTCTTTTCTTTTTTGTTTGATGAAAGAATTTTTTTTAAAAAAAGATATACTTAAAAATTAATTTCTTTTATTGTCTGGTTATTATTTTTTTTTATTTTTTATTTTTAATAAAAGGAATAAAAGGTTAACTTTTTATTGTTTTTAAAAATATATGTGTTCCAAAATAATAAAGGATGGGGGCTTTGTTGTAAAAATGGATTCTTGATTAGCACTAAAAATAAGTGAGATAAGGTTAATGATTCACATAAAAAAAATCTTCTTTTTTTATTTATTTATTATCTTTTATGGCTAAAAGTGAAATAAGTTTAATCATCCACATAATTGCATAAAGTAAATTACAGGAAATTAAATAAATGAAGAGAAAGTGGGGCTTTTTGCCATCCACTTAAAAAAATAAAAAGGTAGGAGGTATAACCTTCCATAAAAAAATAAAAGTGCATAATTAAATAATTGCAGAAATTAAATAAATAAGGAAAAGTGGGGCTTTTTGGCCATCCACTAAAAAAAAAAAAAGTAGGAGGTATAACCTTGCATAAAAAATAAAAGTGCGTAAATTAAATAATTGCAGGAAATTAAATAAATAAAGAAAAGTGGGGCTTTTTGGCCATCCACTTAAAAAAAAGTAGGAGGTATAACCTTCCATAAAAAAAAATAAAAGTGCATAAATTAAATAATTTCAGGAAATTAAATAAATAAAGAAAAGTGGGACTTTTTGGTCATCCACTAAAAATTAGGAGGTATAACCTTCCATGAAAAATAAGAAAGAAAAAAAATTAATAAAAAAAATGAATAAATAAATACACAAGAGTTAATAGTTAGTTTTCTGCAAAAATAAAAGAAAAGGTTAGTGACTTGAATGAAATAAAATGGAAAAATGATAGGTTAAAAAAGAATTATACCACAAAATGGATGTAACAAGTGATGATGTTTCTGGCGAGCGACGGCGGGGGCACGGCGGTGACGGCAGGGGCATGACGGTGACGGTGGGGGCTGAGACGGTGGCGCAGCGAGCAAAGAGGGAGGCAGCGATGACAATGAAGGTGAGGGAGCGGAGGAGGGAGGAGCAAGGCGGAGGAGAGAGGAGGTGCGAGGTCGAGGAGGAAGGAACGGCGGAGAGAGAAAAGCGGCAGGCTGAGACGGGAGAGGGTGACAGGAGAGAGAGAAAAGAAAACCGTGACTGTGAGGAATTTAGGATTTGTTTTAGAAAAGGGAGGAGAGCCAGGGACTAAACTACAGTTTTCCTTCTTTTTTATTTAAGAGCTCTAATCTTCATTTTTTCTTGGTTTATTCACAGATTTCCACCCCTATTTATAGGGGAAGGAGGTCTGAATTTCTATGATTAAAAAAATTTGAAATTTAATTAAAAACAGACTTATCTCTTAATTTAGTAAAATAACAGTTTCAGTCCTTTATGTCTCTTTGACTTTGGGGATGTTCCTGAAACTTCTGATTGAGACAATTTTATCTTTTTCTGTCAATTTGGGACAAAAAGGTCTGTTTCGCCCAAAAATGACTTGAAAAATTACCAAATTCTCCTGAAATTTTCCAGATTTTGTCAAATTTTCTCAAATTTCTCAAATTTATCATTTTTACCCCAAACTTTTCAATTTTGTCATTTTTTATGGAGTTTTCTTTTGTATTTCATACATACATATATACACACATATATCATTTTTAACTAAACCCTTATAAAAAAAAATGTATTTTAAACTAATTAACTTAATTAAAATTTTTTCAGTAATAATAATAATAATTAATAAATAAATAATTAATAATAATAATTTTTTTTAATTTTTTATAAAAAGGGTCGGACGAAATTGGGTGTCAACACATATTAATTATTTTCAATCTTCACTCTCAAACAATAGGATATCTGATTCATATATAAGCATTCCAACCTTAATTCGACAAACCCCAGACCATGGCAACGATACTAACAAGGGAGATTAGTTCAAGGATGACCAACAATAATGTGATGGAAAATGATGCCAATGATAACCAAAAAATGGTGAGAGCAATAATGAATGATGTGACATTGAGAAACACTTTCATGGTTGTCATTTTTTCTACGGTTTGATGAGATTTAGGGTTCCAAACTATGGGTATAAAACTCAATGGTCTTAGAGGGAGATGGCAAGGAGAGATTGAATTTTTTTCTTTTGACTTTATAAAGATTTATATGAGATCGTGGTTTTAAAGATTTTTGCCTGATTTCTAGCCCCTATTTATTATTTAAATTGTAGCACTTTCCTCTTTTATTTCAAACTAGAAATAGAAGTTAAAAAAAGATGTTTAACTTTTGTTAACTTGTTTTAATCAATATATATAAATCAGAATGATGGTGTCAAGCCTCATATTTTCCTCCCCAAGCCACAAATCATAAAAAAAAAATAAAAAGTATATGACCTTCTATATGATACTCAATTTGTTCCCGGATTGATTAAAATATTTGGATTTTGCATATAGATTAATGAAAAAGATAGTTTTTTTTATAATAAAAATCATAAAGCATATTAAGGGAAAAGAGCTGCTACTAGATCTTGGGCAAAAGAAATTCGTTGGCGCAGAACTATGACTAACAAACAACGATCAAACTTCTCCACTACACTAATGACCCAGGCTACTACACATACCAAGGCAAGATCTGATACTTTCTGATCGTGAAGGATCTTTAAAACTTGAGAACAATTTGACAAAATGGCTCAACTGTAGTTAAAGAATTTATTTAACTATAGTGATGAAATTGTTAAAATTAAAAATAAAAATGAGTAGGTTTAATATTATTGTTAGATTTTTTAATCTAATATTTAAATAATTTTTTTAAAACTCTAATATTAACCACTAACACTAATATTAAATGGAGCCAAAATGTCCATGTTACTAGTTGGTAGTTGTTAGGTTATTATTAATATCGCCGTTTGGTGCAATGATACTCATACAAGCATAAAAAAATATAATCATGCGACGGCCAAATATATACTAATTAGTTCTTGTTTGGGAGGAGCTTTTTCTGTTTTCTATTTGGGAAGGTTAATTATGATTAATAAGCATGGGACGTGGATTAGGCTTACTTATCTGACGTATTGTTATGCTTAATTTGATTTTGGCTACTATATACTAATAATAATAGTAATACTAGTACAGTAGGTCTTGGATGAGTCAGTGAAAGTTCTTCACGTGGCGAAACATGGGTTAGAGGGTGGAGTGAAGTTTTTTAGGAGATGACGTCAAAACGAGTAGTGAGGCAGGCGTGCCTGGGAATTTGGGCACAGCTGCTAGCTGTCCACCCACACGTGTGCTTCTAGATTTTTATCACTGCCCTTTTCCTTCCCATCCCCATCGCCTTCCACATCTTCCCCTCCCCCACCAATTTGAAAAATTAATTGTATACATAGGATGAGTAAATTTCATTTATGGCCCTTAGCCCTTTTATGTTATTTTAAATGGGTCCCTAACTTTTATCTTATTCTCTGAAAATTCTCAACATGCTAAACTTTGTCCTAATCATGGTCCTTTTCTCACTCTTATGGTTAACTTTAATGAAATTCAAGTGACAAATGATAAGTTTCGTACCTCACCTGTATTGGCACTCTCTCAATCCCTTCCCAAAGCCTCAGAAGACACGAATCGATCTCGTGATTCAATCCCCCAACAGACCCATTGCTGCCCCTCTCCGTTATGCCACCACTACCAAGCCAGTTTTCATGTATTCTTCCTTCGGTCCAAAGCATATACAAAAGGTCCAAAGAAGATAACAAGTACAGATATAATCAAGCAGCTTTCCAATCCTAAATTGCTCAAGAACAAAAACCCATTTGACTTCTTCATACAAAAAATTCAAAAAGAAAAAAACAAAAAGAAAATATATGTTTTGCAGGATAAGGTAGAGGCCATCGAGCGAGAACTACTGAGTTTTTTTCTCATGACACACCAATTACCATCAAGGGAGTCTAGACTGGAAAGGGCAAAAATTGATGGGCAGAGAATAGGATTTTAATGGTTGTACAAATAGAGGGGAAAACAAGAAAGGCAATGAGAAGGATAGCTTGCTAGTTTTCATCTTTGAATATATAGGATCGAAGGAAGAATATAGGAGCAGGGCTACAGCTAAGGAAAATTAGGCTTCGGCAGGTGAAGGTGTAGGAGCGAGAAAAGAAAGAAAGGTTGAATGTTGCTAACAAAACCCATTTTTTTAACGACCAACAAATCAGTGGAAATTTTTAATGTGAAAAGTCATTGAAAATAGCAGAGACTAATTTCTAACAGCTTTTATATTGGAAATTTTGAAGATAATAGTTTCTAACAGTCAGATTGTTGAAAAATTTCAAACAACCAGGTTGTTAGAAAATTTTCAATGTGAAAGCCGTTATTTCCAACGTGAATACTGTTGGAAAATTTCCAATATAGAGTTTGAGTTTTCCAACGTGAAGACCATTGGAAATTGATAAATTTTACAATTTTAGAAAGTAAAGTAAAATAGTATTTTGAAAATATTTTATTATAAATAATAATAATAGTAATATATATATATAGTTTTTAATATTTCATATATATTTTTATAATAATAATAATAATAATAATAATAATAATAATAATAATAATAATTTTGTGTGTGTGAATTATAGAAAATAGAAAATAGAAAATGTGATTTTAGTGAATTATGTGGTCTTCAATAAATAGAAAATATAATTTTAGTAAATATATTTTTGTTACAATACAAAATATATTTTGTGATTCTTACTTTTTGTAATAATATAATATATAAAGTTTGTAAATATAAGATATAAAATATAGTTTTTAGTAAATATAAAATATAATTTTTTTAGTTAATATTTTTTCAATAAATAAATTTCTAGTAAAATAAATTTTTATTAAATATTTTTTTTTCCTGTTGGAAAATTCCATCGGCCTAAGTTGTTGCCATTTTTCCAACAGCTTTAGCCATTACAATTTTCCAACAGCTAGATTGTTGGAAAATGTTTCAACTGTTGTAAATAAATGTAGGAGGTTGGGCCATTGCAAATTTTCAACAGTTTTTTTTCCAACGACTTACTATTGGTAATACCAACGGCCATACATTGGATTGTTAATTTTTTTTTCCAACGTGTGGTTTTCCAATGTGCCAGTTTCCAACAACTTCTCTTTAGAGAAACCTAAATTTCCAACATGACACTGTTGGAAAATTATATTTTTTTAGTAGTCGAAGCTTAAATAGACCTACAGTTAGTCACCCATGCCATCAGATGAAGGAGTGATAGTTGCAAAAGTCACTTGGACTGGAGCAATGATGGAGGAAGGAGCAATAATTATATAAGTGATTTGAGCAAAACTTGGTTATAATATTGGAGGGGGATGAAGGAGAGAACGAAGGAAAAAATGGTTTGGTAAGGGGCCGATTTGATGAGGGAGAAAAGGAAAGAAGAGAAAGCGATTTGATCAGGGTGAGAGAGATGATTGTGACATTTTTTTATGAGAAGTTAGAATGGATGAGAGCAAGAGAGAAAGAGAGAGAGAGAAAGAAAATGTTAGATTTACAAGGTTGGAAGTACTTTTGGTGGGAGGAAGAAAAGTATGGATTAGAGTTGGCATTTGTTATAGAAATTTTTATTAAAGTTAACCATGAAAGTAATGGAAGAACTATCATAGAGTTAAAATCTAACCCACTAGGGACTTTAAAGTGACAAAATGAATGTTAGGGACCTGTTTAAGATAATGTAAAAAAGTTATGAACTATAAATGAATTTTATCCACGTATAAATTATAGATCTAACCGCTGAATCTATTTATTTTTGTTGAGATAGAGCCAAATAATACTTATCAAACTCACATGATAAAATTGATAAACATTCAAACCAATAAATCATAACTAAGAATAAACAATTAGAAAAATGGCACCAAAAAAAAAATAAATAGAGCACACAATATACTTGCAAAACTCTTCAGTGCAAAGGGAAAAACTATGAGCAAACTGATATCAAAATCCACTATCAAGGATAATAGTACAATGTCCACAATCCAAGTTATTGCCTAGTTTTGAATCATAACGTAGTAATTTTGAGAAAAAACTGAAATTTAATACTCTTGAGTTCTTGCTAGTAGGGGAAACAAGTTAAGCCTCTTATTAAACAATTTGAGCTTGAATTCATTTTTTTTTTATTGAACCAAATCTAACGAGTCTCGAGCTAAGTTTTAAACTACAATTTAAATTCAAATTTTTAACGAGCCGAGCTTCAAGCTCGATATTGTTCGTCTTAAACTCTTATCAAGTATAACAAGCTTAATATTTTTTAATGTAAAAATAATATTAGTTTTAGTTTTAATATACCTAAATTGTAAAATTCTAATTTTTATTCATCAAATTGAGCTTGAACCTCAACTCAAGCTTGAATCTTGAATTGAGTTTTGAGCTCATAAAGTCACCAAGCTGCATTCAATTTTTTTCAAGCCGAGCTTCAAGTACCATTTTTTGAGTTTATCAAACTCAAGCCAAGCCAATCTTAATGCGTTGAGCTTTAAACTTAAGGTGTTAGGACTTGACTTGACTCAACCAGAGTTCAAATTTTAGCTTGTGCAAAAAGTTGTTTTTCCCTACCGTTTAAGCCGGATGAGATAGGGTGTAGAGTATATTAGATTGTAGAGTTTCTCACGTATCCATTATCTTCCAACATTCTACGTAAAAAAGAAAAAGATATATTCAATGGTTACCTACGTCTACTCATAGGCGCGGGTTGCCCGTGTTCAATTCATTTACATTTAAGTCGGCTGCATGGGCTGGATGCCCGTTGTTCATACTTTTAACGGTGGCCACCGTTGACCTCCGTGTTCTAGGCTTCTACCAAGGATTCATATTTGTTAAAAAACTCTCACATGTCTGAGCCGGCGAGAAAGATGCCAATCTCTCCACAAGCACACCTAAGGTTGCGCACAATTCGACTAAAACCGAAAAAACAGTAAAATTGAATTATTTTGATTTTTCGGTTTAACTTTTTGGGTTCTTTAATTGGGTTTGGATTAAAACCGAATTTCCTAAAGTCAGTTTCAGATCAATTTTTGTTGAATGGGTCAAATTAACCAATTTTTTTTTTCACGTTTTTGGGCTCCCTCTGGCAGCACAAATTTTTTTCATGTTTTTGGGCTCCCGTCGGCCTGCTGCTGCTGTCCCCTAGCCCTAGACCCAATCCTCACTCCTCCTCAGTCCTCACCCATGGCCATGGGAAGTGCGAACTCTCAAATCACACAAGTTGCTCTCGCTCCTGTGAGAACTGAGAACCCTCATGGCTCACACCAGCCGGCCACTACGGTGACCACGTGCGAACC
Source organism: Aquilaria yunnanensis (assembly GCA_039654915.1). Classification (NCBI taxonomy): domain Eukaryota; kingdom Viridiplantae; phylum Streptophyta; class Magnoliopsida; order Malvales; family Thymelaeaceae; genus Aquilaria; species Aquilaria yunnanensis. The sequence goes on from CM077593.1 coordinate 15,030,633, forward strand.
ATCAGAGACACACACACTAGTCACAGCCCGACAGCAGCGCCCCTAGTGACCTCGTTCCCGCCGCTGCCCTCTCGTCGTTCCCGCCAGTCTCTTCCACGTTCTGGTCCCCCGCGTTCTCCACGACACCAAGAGAAGATTGTTCCTTGCTTCACCGGTTCGTCGCCCTGAGATTGTAGGGTCTGGTACTAATTCTCATCCTCTCGCTCTGCTGAATCTCTAATCGTCTGTTCTTAATTGGTCGATTGATTGCTGGGATGTGAGTTTTGATTCTCCTATTTTTTGGTGCTTGGGTGCCGTGAATGTGTTAAGTTTGATTCTCCTACAGTTGGTTGATTTTGAGCTAATTATCGTTGGGCAACTGCCAACTAGTGCAAGATACTTAGCTAAACTTAAGCAAGCTAGTGAAATAGATGACCATGCTAATATTAGTGTAAGTTCTGTCTTCTGCGTTGTTTGTATAATTTAGGTTATCGTGGTATGAAATTAGCTTTGTACTTTTCATGCATTTGCTTATCCTCATAACAAATGCTAAGTTACTTGATTGTCTCCATCCCTTAAAAATAAGAAGATAGGTAATTAACACACACAAACACGAGATAGATAAATACATACTCATGCAGACCTGCTGTGTGGTTTTTGTGATTGCCTCTACCGTAGAATATATGGAAATGAATATTCATTATTGTCATGAAATTTTGTTTTTGCTGTAAATGTTTGGACTATCTAGTTAATTGATAAATCAATCAACTAAGCCTTGGTCCCAACTAGTTTTTTTTGTTTGTGGGGGGGGGGGGGGGGGTTGGCATTCTGGTCTGTCCTCCTGGTTATTGCCTATAGTATTCCCTTTCCGTTAGATATGACGTGAATTTGCAGCCACAAAAAAAAAAGAAAAAGAAAAAGAAAAAGAGGAGTATTAATATGCACTTGAGCACTTGCATAGCATATGATAGGAATGGCAATGTTGTAAAGGCTCTTACAATGAAGTGGATAAACAGGGAATTACTCAGTAAGCTATTAGATCCACCGGTAAACATTCTTTCTTTCCTTTTTTTATCCCTGCTTGCTCTGTCTCGGAGTTCTTTAGTCCCTTGCTCTTTTCCTAAATTATTATTCATGTGATATCCATCAAATGGAAAATTGCAAGAAAATTAACTCAAAGCTTTTGTCAAAAAAAGGCAGCAGGTATATAGATGTCTATAAATTTCGTTATTTTGGTTTCATACGGAGCAAACCGAAATATTTCAGTTCGGTTTCAATCTGTTTTTCTTACTAGTTTGGTTAATTTGGTTTGTCATGATAAAAACAGAAAACTGACTTAACTGACTAATTTGGTTCGGTTCAAACCTAAAAACGGAATGCCCAACTCACTGGTTACACACCCAACAATTCTCCCTAGTCCTTCCCTCTCATTGGTCCCTCTCAGCCGTCCTCAGTAGTGCATGGGCCAGGCACCACCATCGCATTTTTCTTCCCAAGTAACTGAAACCTGTTGACGGTATGTCTACAAAGCTTGAATTGGTTGGGCCAATTTATGGTTGTGATTGGAACTCAATTGTGCGCTTTCTTAGCTAGGCTTAGTTTAGGATATTTGTTCTAGCCTAGTTATTTGTGGCGTGGAATTGATAGTTGTGATGGTTTTCACCTAAAGGATTTGATCTTTGGGGTGATTCATTTGGTTAGAGTAGTGATTAAGTGGCGTGGCTGCTCATTGTTGAGATGCTTGTTTCTTTATTAATGACTTTGGGGAAATCTCTTCTGGTTTGATTTATTTGTTCTTTGTATCATTCATGTCTTTATTGCTTTTCTAGAAGGGAGACTTCGGTTGGGAAAACTGGCAAGCTGTGCGTGAACCATGCGGACATTAGCAGCCCAGTTTGCCTCTGTAAAGATTCCTTTCTTTTAAGTTTTTTGTTCTCAATCTCCTTTTGTTTTATTTTCATCAAAATCAATTTATGTGTTTGTTTTTTTTTTCTTTGCAGTACTTGAGCACAAGAAGGCCTGGGAATGTGCAGTTTCGCAACATGTCAACGCAAAGTACAAGGGAAGGTCAATCTCATTTCTCCATGTCTATTTCCTTGTTATTTTATTTTCATTTTAGCTGGACTTTTTAGCTTCTTTTTCTTTGTTATTGAGGAAATAAAGGAAAACATATAAATTGTTTTGTGGGTTTTTTCAGCTGAGGCCGAGTTTGAGCAGGAGGCTGAGAAGAAGATAGGATGGTTGCTGAAGTTGATATTTGCTGGGACTGCCACTGCTGTTGCTTACCAGTTCTTCCCCTACATGGGTATGTGGTTTTGACTTTTGAGTTGTAAAATGATCATATGTGCTTGAAAGCTGTTTCTTTTCTTGGTAGATTGTTAACTAGGGAAGAGGAGCTAGTATGTTGCTTTTATATGGGTATGTGTTTTTGAGTTGTGAAATGATCACATTTGCATGAACGTTGTTGCTTTTGCTGGTGGGTTGTTAACTAGCGAATAGGAATGAGTTGCGTTTACTTGGGTATGTGTTTTTGAGTTGTGAAATGATCATATTTGCTTGAAAATCTGTTGGCTTGTCAGTGGTGGTTGAGTGTTGACTAGGGAAGGGGAGCAAATAAGTTGCTTTTACGTGGGTGTCATTTTAAGTTGTGAAAGGACATGGTTTGCTTGAAAGCTTTTGCTTGTGTTGGTGGGTTGTTAACCCGAGAAGAGGAGCTAATGAGTTTCTTTTACAGGAGATAATTTGATTCAACAGTCAGTGTCACTTTTAAATGTCAAGGATCCTTTGTTTAAACGAATGGGTGCTTCAAGACTTACTCGATTTGCTATTGATGGTAATGCTACTGACCTTGTACATCATTTCATGCTCCTTTGCTTTGTTGATCATTTCAAGATATCTTAATCAAGGGTAGAAACAGTGTTGATGATCCACAGTTGGGTTTGGCTCTGTCTTCATTGCACACAGTCTGCAATTGATTTGGAGCAAAAATTGTTTGTGACTAAAATTAGTTTTGGTAACTACTACATACTGTAAATTGTTGTAGTATCTTCCTGTTTATTGACTGTAAATAGTTTTCTCATCTTTTTCAGACTTTCAGTTTGACTTGATGGACTTTTGCTACTGCCCTGAATTCCAATAGCTTTTTTTTTTTTCTTTTAAAAACTTTTCACAAACTAGTTGATGTACCATTCATGCTTGCTGAATGGCCAACCCAAGCTTCTTGTTGGAGTTTTATCTGGTTTTACATGTGACTTGTTGTCTTAGCTTCACCTGTTCTTAGAACATGAAAATGCATAGTCATTCCTGGAGCACTTGCTTTAAAGTTGAAGTAGTGATTGATTTACTTTGAACTGATTTATTTACTATTACTATGATTGACCCTAAAAAATTTCAGATGTCAACAATGTTCTTAGAACATTGTATCTTTTTTTATGATGCTCATATTTCTGTCTGAAGGTTAGATGAAAGAAGGATGAAGATAATAGAGATGGGTGGAGATAAGGAGCTAGTAAATATGCTAGAGACTGCCAAAGATGACAGAACACGGAAAGCTGCTCTAAAGGCTCTTAGTGCTATTTCACAATCAGGTAGGCTTTTGGATGTTTATGCTTGCATCAAATGGTCACTTAGCCCTTTGATGTGAGAGCAAAGAATAGTGCGTTTGGTGAGATAAGACTGAGAAAACACCACATTTATCTTTCTCAAGTACAAGGGAGTAGGCATAGAGAAAATTTTGCACAATGCTCAAGGGCCAACTAAAACTTTGTTTGAACTGAGAACTGGACCCGTTTTAAAGAATATAGTATGATTTTGGTTGTTTTGGCCTTCTCTTCTGAAAACAGCTTATAGACTAGGATGCCAATAGACTACTGGATTTTAGTTCATCATTCTATTTCATTTACTTCTCGATTGGTGCAGATAAAGCAGTGGGAGCATTACGCCAAGCTGGAGCAATATCTGTCTTAAAGGCCATTCCGGACAACTTTGAAGACGAAGAAATGAAGAAATTCAAAGCAATCCTGGTGAAGCGATTTCATGACCTGAAAGACGACAGTAGTTCTAATTAGAAGAATTATTCGGAGTCATAAATAGAATACGTCACTACGTGGGCTTTGGATGTTTTCACTTCTTTTGGGGATTTGTGGCATGTTTACAAAAAACTTATATTTTTGTATCAAATGTTTTTAATTCCTGAGTTCACCTGTGCGACCAATGAAAATCATCTTTTTTTTGGTAGTTGATGCATAAATCTTAAAGAGCAAATATGCAATTACTATTACATCCACTTTTAGAGGAAACTAAAAATATGGAATTGCTAGAGAGGACATTAGACAAAAGGGACCGGCAGCGTATTCTGATCATGTTTGATTTTGAGTATCATGATTGCTCCATTGATCATACACGATTTTCAGATAAATTTAGCATACAGGCAGAGGCGCATAGGAATCGAAAAGAATAAACGATAATATTGCTGTAGAGCTTTGAACCAAAGTAGAGAACCTGTTTTTGCGATTTCCTTGCAAATGCGGTTCCTACCTTTCGGCAAGAAACTTGGCATCTTGAACTCGGACGTGAAATTTTTGTGAAGGCCTCAGCTTTGAAAGATGTGAACTTGTTTAAGCTTACTTTCATTGATCACTAAGAGTAATTGTGTGAATCAGCTGATATCGTATTTGACCCTGAAAGTTGAAGCTCATATGGTTATATCATGTAGGAGCTATTAGCTTTAATTTAAATTAATCCAAATATGTTTTTATGGCTTTTTGGTCTGGAATCAATATTATCTAAGCTAATATTATATACATATAAAAATCCATTGAATAAAACTTTTTTATAGTGTAATTAAATTTTAATTAATCTTTTTTTTTTCCATTGAATGAGTTAAAAAATTGTAAAAATTATACTATAAAAATTTTATTCAATAAATTATTATACACATATAGAATTAGTTTTCAAATGATATTAGTTCCATATGACAAACCATAAAAATAAAAATAAGTAATTTTGGATTAATCGACTTCAAACAATTGTTTTTTTTTTTCTTATGTATTATTTAAAGCCTAAAGCTTCAAGTTAACACATGCATGAAGCTTTATAACTCTCTAATAAGTAAACCAAGTTAGTGGAATGACTACTTCCACTTGAAGGCATGAGGCAACAACTGGTTTTGTTGAAACCGAGGGTTTAAATTCCCGTGAGGCCACTTAGTGTAAAAAAACTCTTATCACAACTTTATTCTTTTTTTTGTAAATAGAATTAAAACTTCAGTGTAAGATCTATTATTATTTTTCATGATAAATAATTATTGATGAAAGATTTTAAGTTTTAAGTTTTATTGTTGTTGTCTGAATGGCAAGCTAAGTAAAGACGAGATTAATTTATCCAAAACTAATGTCCAAAAGCATTTATTAAAAATTTAGGGCATATTTATCAAATTTAACTAAATTTTATGATTAAAGTAGTCATTTTTTCAAAATTAAACCTAAAAATAATTCATGCATAACGCCACTTTCATTTTTCTTTTCTTTCCTTATTATATTACTAGTTTAGCGTATCTTGCTTTCTTTTGTTTTATGTATTTTAGTTATGGTACTTTAATGCTAAATTTCAAAGGAAATAGACAATGAAAATTTTGGATTTTATTAAAAATGCAAAACAGCCTGTAACTTAAAGGTAAAAAAACTCGACCAATATTTTGACACCTTCATACGTCAAATATTTTTTGACCTTTTTATTCTTAGTAATTGTATAATCTAGTCTTTGACATGTTGCTTGAATGTGGATAAAGTCTCTGTAAATGGTACAAATGTTTTTATCATTTAAAATATTAGAAATCCATTAAAATTTTGATTAATAAAATAAAGGAAAAAAATATTAACTTAGTAAAGTGAATAGAACAATAGTATTTTTGAAAATATCAGAAAATTTTAAAGCATTTTCCCTATTTGGAGAATTTTCGGTAATAATGGCAAATATGGAAGTGGCAAAGTTATACGAATTCAATATTACCACAGTGAAAAATTAACAAATTTGAAAAAAATGAACAAAAATTCCAGTCCAACATGCATAAAGTAAAACTTTAGTAGCACAAACTTTAGCATGAGTTTTACCATATATTTAGACCTTTTATAAAAAAAAAAAGATTTAGTTATGAAAGTTTTTAAAATAAGTTGAAATTTTAAGTTTAATAAATATTTATTGTATTTGAGATATTATTTGATAGTAATATAGAACCAAGGGTGGCATGTTTGATTAAAAAAACTTAGTGGCAATCTAAGAGTTTTTGTCATTAAAGGTAAGATTAATGAAAAAATTTGCATATAATACTTGATAGCCAGACAAGTTTGTAACAAAAATAAACAATGATAAATTTGGTTTTTATTAAAGGAACAAAATAACTTATAATGTAAAGGTAGAAAAATTGTGTAACATTTTTACACTGTTGTACTTTTTATAAACATATATAGAGAGAAAAAAATAACAATGAATCACATAAGGAATATAAAATGTATAAATATTATATACATATAAAATGCAGTGATGAAGCATTTGAGATTCATTTATAAACCCGGCATTCCCACAAAATAATATATATAAAATGTTATACAAATATTACTAAAAAAATTTATCGTTGAAACAACAAAGTGAAACAATTTTAGAAGCTTTAAGGTTAATTCTGCAAAGTATGAAAAACTAAGAGTACAATGATGGTTTTGAAAATCCTTAAAAGATGGACCAAAAGTGAACTTTGCAGTTGCACAAAAAATAATTTGTAAGCCGCATTGCAATATGTTTTTGTATCTTTAATTTTTTTTCCCACAATTAGCATATGTTTTTGCAATTTTTTTAATCTTACATTGATTTCTTTAATCTTTTTTATGTTAAAAATACGTTTCTTGGCCGCAATTTTCACTTGGATCAAAGCAAAACATTGTTCTACAAAAAATAAAAAATAAAAACGTTGTCCATGGATTATTAATAGCCATAAATGAAAAAAAATAATAATGAACAGAAGCAACCGAAGATATTTCTTTGATAACTTGTTAATTCTTTGACATCTTGGTATTGCTTGTTTGCATATTTGTCTTCACCACATAACACAATATAAGTTCTGAGTCCAGTGCATGGAATACTAAAGGCTAAAAAACAACAATATGATTTAAATAAATTAAAATACTCCCCTCCAAAGACCATCACGATACCCACAGAAAGCATAAAGGTGCGAGGTTAAACATAAAGCTGCACAACACTCAGTCCCTTGACCCTACAAAAACTGTGTGCTTATTATCCAGCCATGAAGTAGCTACCGTGATTATAAAGAACTGAAGCCATTTGAATTTGGTCCAGTGGTCCTGCATTCGAAATTGATATATCCTGTAAAAGGCTTGTTATGTCACAAATTTGAAGCAAATAGGTTCTTGTTAGACGCTAATTGTGTAATGAATGAATTAGTAAATATTTGACCCAATGGTTAAAAGTTTGTAAAAAAGAGTGAGAGGGAGAGAGAGTTGAACTGATGAACAAAGGATTAGAGGAAAGAAAAGAAAACATGTCTCCACACACTTCTTTTCATTTAACTCAAGAGCGAATAATACCACCTTCGCCTTATATTGTTAATTACCAGTATGCAAAAATAAAAGAACTACAAACTTTGCACCTTTTGTGAAACTCAGCCTGAAATTTTCTTCGCCACATAGATTGCTCACCAATTCCATCTCTAAATGGATCTCTTGTTTGTATCATGAAGCCTTCGATGAGTCAGTGATTGATAAGGTAAACTACACAATTAGACCCTAACCTTTAATTATTGTTTCACTTTTAACCCCAACCTCTAATTTGTAATTTTTGCCTCCCTAACCTCGTTAAAATATTTCATTTTTGGATCTTGGTATGACGGAAGTCGTTAGTTCAGATGGAAAACGCTATATCAATGTAGCATTGTAGGAAAAAATGCTAAGTTTAGCCCATCAAAACTTTTCCTTTTAACAAAGAATCCTTAAAACTTTGAAATCTAACATCAAACTCCTTAAAAAAAATCTTGGACTATCTCTAATCCTCTCGAACCTCTCTTGCCACCAGCCCCCACCCTCCAACCACCCCCAGTCTTCCGTCCTCCACCGTCCAGTCTCTCCACCTCTACTTTCAATTGCCCAAATTCACTTAGGCATTTCAACGAACATAGCATAAGCAAAACTTAATTTGAAGCGAGAAAACGTATACTAGTAATTCTTCATCACCAGCATCTCTTGCAACCAAGGTGTTAAATACTATTATTACTAGGTATACTGCACCCTAAATTTTTAAGGTATTCTGTACAGCATATCACACCGCATATCATTACCGTTTTCGTAAAAAAAAAATAAATGTTAGAATATTATTTTATTATGACTTAATTTGTCCAATAATTTATTTTAACACATTTTATATGTATTCTAATTTTTCTCATCATAATTTTTTAAATATAAATAAAATGTATATGATAGAAGATATTTTTTAATACAAAAACCATAAAAAATGTTATATATAGAGCAAAATAAATAATACTAAAAAAATTAATTTATTGATATAAGAGAAAAAAATACTTTAATGATAATAATACATTTTCTAATATCATAATTAGTTTTTAGGTGGCTCAAAGTATGACACTTCTTTCCTAGCTTGTTCTGTAAAAACAATATATTCATCCTATGTCATGAAATTTTAGTTTTGAATCAAGAAATTCTATAAATGAGAGTAATATTCAGTTGGGATAGAATGAACCAGAAATCTAATTGAGAGATATTGTTCAATATCATATTGTAGCTGAAAAATGTGATAATTGTCACTGAATAGAATCTTGAAAAAAATTGGGGCCGATGATGATGAACCTTCAAGTTTCTACCATCCATTAAATTTTTATATTAATTAAGGAAAGTAACAAAAAAAATAAAAGTAAATATTTATTTTATGATATGTGTATTATTTATATTTTAATATTTTATATATTTATGATATTTTAATATAAAATGAAAAAAATAGATTCAAAAAATAAAATACTGTAGTACATATTATGCGGTATTTGCAGTATACTGCAATGTTTTGACAAAATATATACAAAAAGTGAGCGGTATGCGAAATACCATGAAATACCACAGTAAAATGACAAAATATGAAAACATTTGTACCGCGTACCATATATTCGTAGTAAACGATATACCGCAGTATTTAGCACTATGCTTGCAACAAATAAGAATCATTTCTTGTAAAATTTTAGTTCAATCTAGGCTATCCGAGCCTCCACCGATCTGTTCATGCTAAGCTCATTTCTAGCCTTCATCTTCTGCCTTCATTGGTCTATTTGTGTCTACCTCATTTTTGGCCCATATAAAGATGCCTAAGTTGTGCCGTCTCTCTTTCTTCCCTCCCTCTCAGCCATCCTCTCCCAATCATCGTCACTCTCCTTCCCCTCCCTCTTGGCATCACCCGATTTGTGCATCCTCACTGTTCGATTTCTTGATTCATGGTTTCTACCATCACAATCTCTCGATTCACAATCTCTGCCATTGTGATTTCCCGATACACTCATCCCTATTGTCAAAATTACCCGATTCATGCATCCCCATCATCATAATAATCGCCATCCATTTTCCTATCTCAATTCCCAGCTAGTCCAAATTGCAGCTGGTGGTGTATGTGGAGTTCTGGACTATGCTAATGTGAGGAAGGTGGACAGGGGCTAGGGACAAAGGACTGCGTGTACATGAAGATCTGGAAGATGTCGATGCTCGGAGAAGAAACAGACCAAGTAAAGGGTTGGTTGCAGAGGGAGGCGTAGAGGGAGCCGAGATTGAGGCTGAATGGTTTTTTATTAAATTTTTTAAGGAGTTTTTTTATTATATTTTAAAATTTTAAAGATTTTTTTATAAGGGGAAAAGTTTTCAGGGGTAAAAGTCAGCATTTTCCATAAAAATCTATGCTGATATGGCATTTTCTGTTTGAATTCTATCACTCAAAGGTTTAAAATGAAACATTTAAACGAGATAAAGTAGTAAAAATGTACACATTGGAGGTTGGGGTTAAAAATGAAATAATAATTAAAGATTAAAGTCTAATCATGCAATTTACCCATGAAAGATAAGATTATCGTAGTATCTATTCAGATTATATGTTTGTATATAGGAAACAATAGTTGATCCTATACCTCTAAAAAGTACCTAACATCTTCCACCGTAGGCCATATTATTAATGGTTCCCTAAGACCAAGAGGCGTTTTGTCTTCTGAGTGACATGAGGTCATAGAGGGCACTAGCTTTGCCATCCACTTATCATCCAAGGGAGAAGAACTACAACAAAACTCAAAGAAAACTAAAAAAAGATTAAAAAAAATAAGAGCAAATAAAAGAGAATATATGTTGTAGTTTCACAAGTGCATTCAAACTATCTAAAGATTTCAAAATGTTTGACGAAGGCAAGGGACACTTGTTTATTTAGTGAAAAATCAAGTAAACATACATGACTTTGCTAGGAAAATGAAAAGTTTTGCACATTAGTGGATTAGGTATTCAATCACACCTAGTAAATAAAAGAAGCCTTCTGAAAGTCTTTATCAAAAGCGCACTCTTGGAGAATGGTGTGTAGCTTTATATGTCCCCACTTTTTCAAATTTGAACCAGTGTGAAATCTAGGGAAAGATGTAACTAAACGGACTTGATCACAGTTGACTGTTAGGTAAAACCAGTCTTAAAATAGAAAAACTCTCATAGTTGAAACAAACATACAAAAGAATGATATTGCAGTATTTGTGCAATCAAACTTCCTAAAAAAGGCTACATTGATCTTGAAGTTCCCCAAAGCTAGCAAATTATGACGACACTATTGACATCATGAACAAAGAATGGATAGCAACATTAGTGTGTGATAGGGCTGGCTTGGAGACAAAAGGCCTAAATTAATAGTTCTCTGGTCATCGTAGGTATCTTTTCCTGAAAAAAAATATTTACAAATATATGCAGCCCTTAATTATAGTAAGCAGTCATTAGAAACCCTCCTAAACAGGTATAGAAAAGGAGTAACAAATACATTTAGTTGAAGATGAGAACAAACTCCATGAAAAGAACATTAAAATTTGGTTAGAAAAAATGGATTCCCATAAAGCCAGTTCCTTCCCAAACATTAGTACCATACTTTACTTCACCAGTCTTCTATAAAAGAGAATTCTCTATAGTTGAAGCTTTTAAGTCCACACTTTCTTTATGCACACAAACAAAAGAACAATTTTTAGAAAAGGCCAGATTTTTGTAGATTTCAAACATGCTATAATAAGCTCTAGTCTGAGTTACCATATCAAACCATACATTCATTTCTGACTGCAACAATAAAAAAACCCAATTAGTGAGAAAGAGATTTTATATATTCACATACATATGTATGTAATTGGAACAAATTGGCAAAGGCACAAGCAGTACAAGGTGATCAATGTACTGTCCTCATAGTGAAGAGGCGATGTCATTTTTTTAGGTTAGGGTCACTGCTCAAGGGGGTTCATCTATCACTTCTGAGGGTTACTCTATCAAAGACATATCATATAGTATAGTTGTCAGAAATTATTTACATAGCCCTCAGATTCGTCTACTTGTGTCAATTATTGTCTAGTTCATCTATCAAAAAACAAAATTGCCTTCATCCAGAAAAAAGGTAAAATTTTGCATTGTGTGGCATTAAATCTCACACCAACCAACCACTATGAAATAATCCAAAAACACATCGAAAATAAAAGATTAACCAAAAATCAAGGATATTTATTGAATGAGCAATAACAAAACAGGGGCACTGAAAACTAAAAGTAAATTTAAATAGTGAAGAAACGAATCAAGTTATCATTTAATGGCATACCATATGCTTGAGCTTGGATAAAAGCATTTCTTCCCTACAATACTTGTCATCTACACCTATCTTTGGTTCTTTCTTACTTGGTTTCTTACTCAGTGTGTGAAAGAAGAACGAGCAAGACTAAAGTCAAAAGTCATAAGAGGTCATGCATGATTAAGAAGGCCGACATTGATGACATTTGAAATATGCTAAACAATCAAATTGCATAAGATCCAGAAAACCGGTTAAATATCCTAGGCAATCAAAGTAAATAAATTCAACACTAATTGAGAAAACAAAAACAACTTCCTACCTGATTTGGTTCTTTGTTCTTGCTCCTGCTTAGTGTATGACCCATTGTTACCAGCTTATACAAAATTCTCATTCATTTATCAAGAATGGAACAATATAAAAGAAAATAAAATCAAGTGACTGCAATGGAGAAAAAAAACACAAAAAGAAGAGAATAAGGGATTAACGCATTACCAGTTCATGTTGATGAAAAACTTCTGGGCCATTGTTTTATTGGATAACATATCTTGTTTACCATCAAATTTCATATGGTGGCATCCAAAATTCTTACCCAGACAAAAGAGATGAGGATAAAGGTTAAAAAAAATCATCTACTCTTGATGATTCATCATGTCATAGATTTTCCAAGCAACATACACAAAATCTAAGAACCAAAACAAAGAAAGCCAATCTTATAAAGACAAACAAAAACAAACACCACCATCAGGATTCATTTAAGGAAAAAAAACCAACCTCAATCTGGCTATTGAGACTATGCCAAAATATCCAGAGTCTTCCTTGGTCATATGCAAGAATTCAAGAAAGATGATGACATTTGCCAACATTCAAAGAAAAACGCGACCCCAGGGCAAGTTAACCCGAAATTGGTTTGAGAAAAAGATCGAGAACAGAGAATAGGATAGTATAGGGTGTCAAAGGCATCATAGAGCAAAATATATAAAATAATACTTGTTCCAAAAAAATTATAGTCAAAGGCTGCAACAACAAATACAAAAGTTATAAAAAAAGCAAAAGAAAACGTACAGAACAGGAGAGTGAAGACTTGTTATTGTCAAAGTAGTCAAAAGCTGCAACAAGAAAAAGACAGGAATAAGCCAAAGCAAATGGAGTAAAAAAGATTTAAAAAAAAAAGTAAAAGTAACAGCGAAAACACAAAGAAAGCAAATAAAAGTTACGAAACAGACTGACGCTATAAATATTTCTTACTCTGTAAAATTTGATAAAGAACTTCTGGGCCATTGTTTTATTAGATAACATATATTGTTTATCATCGAATTTCATATGGTGGCATCCAAAATTCGTACCCAGATAAAAGAGATGAGGATAAAGGTTAAAAAAAATCATCTACTCTTGATGATTCATCAGGTCATAGATTTTCCAAGCACCATACACAAAATCTAAGAACCAAAACCAAGAAAGCTCATCCTATAAAGTCAAACAAAAACCAACACCACCATCAGAATTTATTTAAGGAAGAAAATCCCACCTCAATATGGCTATTGAGACTGTGCCAAAATATCCAGAGTCCTCATTGGTCATGTGCAAGAATTTAAGAAAGATGATAACATTTGCCAACATTCAAAGAAGAGCGCGACCACCAGGCAAGTTAACTCGAAATTGCTTCGAGAAAAAGATCGAGAACAGAGAATAGGACAGTATGGGGTGTCAAAGGCATCATAGAGCAAAATACATAAAATAAAACTTGTTCCAAAAAAATTATAGTCAAAGGCTGCAACAACAAACACAAAAGTTATAAAAAAAGCAAAAGAAAACGTACAGAACAGGAGAGTTAAGACTTGTTACTGTCAAAGTAGTCAAAGGCTGAAACAAGAAAAAGATAGGAATAAGCCAAAGCAAACGGAGTAAAAAAGATTTAAAAGTAAAAGTAACAGCGAAAACAAAAAGAAAGCAAATAAAAGCTGCGAAACAAACTGACGCTATAAATACTTCTTACTCTGTAAAATTTGATGAAGAACTTCTGGGCCATTGTTTTATTAGATAACATAGCTTGTTTATCATCGAATTTCATATTGTGGCATCCAAAATTACTACCCAGACAAAAGAGATGAGGATAAAGGTTAAAAAAAATCACCTACTCTTGATGATTCATCATGTCATAGATTTTCCAAGCAACATACACAAAATCTAAGAACCAAAACCAAGAAAGCACATCCTATAAAGTCAAACAAAACCAAACACCACTATCAGAATTCGTTTAAGGAAGAAAAACCCACCTCAATCTGGCTATTAAGACTGTGCCAAAATATCCATAGTCCACCTTGGTCATGTGCAAGAATTCAAGAAAAATGATGACATTTACCAACATTCAGAAAAGAGCGCGACCACCAGGCAAGTTAACCTAAAATTGCTTCGAGAAAAAGATCAACAACAGAGAATGGGACCATATGGGGTGTCAAAGGCATCATAGAGCAAAATACATAAAATAAAATTTGTTCCAAAAAAATTATAGTCAAATGCTGCAACAACAAACACAATAGTTATAAAAAAGCAAAAGAAAACGTACAGAGCAGGAAAGTGAAGACTTGTTACTGTCAAAGTAGTCAAAAGCTGCAACAAGAAAAAGATAGGAACAAACCAAAGCAAACGGAGTAAAAAAGATTTAAAAAAAAAAAGTAAAAGTAACAGCAAAAACACAAAGAAAGCAAATAAAAGTTACGAAACAGATTGACGCTATAAATACTTCTTACTCTGTAAAATTTAATGAAGAACTTCAAGGCCATTGTTTTATTAGATAACATATCTTGTTTATCATTGAATTTCATATGGTGGCATCCAAAATTCCTACACAGACAAAAGAGATGAGGATAAAGGTTAAAAAAAATCATCTACTCTTGATGATTCATCATGTCATAGATTTTCCAAGCACCATACACAAAATCTAAGAACCAAAACAAAGAAAGCGTATCTTATAAAGTCAAACAAAACCAAACACCACTATCAGAATTCGTTCAAGGAAAAAAAGCCCACATCAATCTGGCTATTGAGACTGTGCCAAAATATCCAGAGTCCTTCTTGGTCATGTGCAATAATTCAAGAAAAATGATGAAATTTGCGAACATTCAAAGAAGAGCGCGACCACCAGGCAAGTTAACCCGACATTGCTTCGAGAAAAAGATCGAGAACAGAGAATAGGACAGTATGGGGTGTCAAAGGCATCATAGAGCAAAATACATAAAATAAGACTTGTTCCCAAAAAGTTATAGTCAAAGGCTGCAACAAGAAAAAGATAGGAATAAGCCAAAGCAAACGGAGTAAAAAAGATTTAAAAAACAAAGTAAAAGTAACAGCAAAAACACAAAGAAAGCAAACAAAAGTTACGAAACAGACTAACGCTATAAATACTTCTTACTCTCTAAAATTTGATGAAGAACTTCTGGGCCATTGTTTTGTTGGATAACATATCTTGTTTATCATCGAATTTGATATGGTGGCATCCAAAATTCCTACCTAGACAAAAGAGATGAGGATAAAGGTTAAAAAAAATCATCTACTCTTGACGATTCATCATGTCATAGATTTTCCAAGCAACATACACAAAATCTAAGAACCAAAACAAAGAAAGCCCATCGTGTAAAGTCAAACAAAAACAAACACCACCATCAGAATTCGTTCAAGGAAGAAAAGCCCATCTCAATGTGGCTATTAAGACTGTGCCAAAATATCCAGAGTCCTCCTTGGTCATGTGCAAGAATTCAAGAAAGATAATGACATTTGCCAACATTTAGGGAAGAGCGCGACCACCAGGCAAGTTAACCCGAAATTGCTTCGAGAAAAAGATCGAGAACAGAGAATAGGACAGTATAGGGGTGTTAAAGGCATAATGGAGCAAAATACATAAAATAAAACTTGTTCCCAAAAAATTATAGTCAAAGGCTGCAACAACAAACACAAAAGTTATAAAAAAAGCAAAAGAAAATCTACAGAACAGAAGAGTTAAGACTTGTTACCGTCAAAGTAGTCAAAGGCTAAAACAAGAAAAAGATAAGAATAAGCCAAAGCAAACGGAGTAAAAAAGATTTAAAAGAAAAAAAAAGTAAAAGTTACAGCGAAAACACAAAGAAAGCAAATAAAAGCTACGAAACAAACTGATGCTATAAATACTTCTTACTCTGTAAAATTTGATGAAGAACTTCTGGGCCATTGTTTTATTAGATAACATAGCTTGTTTATTATCGAATTTCATATTGTGGCATCCAAAATTCCTACCCAGACAAAAGAGATGAGGATAAAGGTTAAAAAAAATCACCTACTCTTGATGATTCATCATGTCATAGATTTTCCAAGCAACATATATAAAATCTAAGAACCAAAACCAAGAAAGCACATCCTATAAAGTCAAACAAAACCAAACACCACTATCAGAATTCGTTTAAGAAAGAAAAACCCACCTCAATCTGGCTATTGAGACTGTGCCAAAATATCCAGAGTCCACCATGGTCATGTGCAAGAATTCAAGAAAAATGATGACATTTACCAACATTCAGAGAAGAGCGCGACCACCAGGCAAGTTAACCCAAAATTGCTTCGCGAAAAAGATCAACAACAGAGAATGGGACCATATAGGGTGTCAAAGGCATCATAGAGCAAAATACATAAAATAAGACTTGTTCCAAAAAAATTATAGTCAAAGGCTGCAACAACAAACACAAGAGTTATAAAAAAGCAAAAGAAAACGTACAGAGCAGGAAAGTGAAGACTTGTTACTGTCAAAGTAGTCAAAGGCTGCAACAAGAAAAAGATAGGAACAAACCAAAGCAAACAGAGTAAAAAAGATTTAAAAAAAAAAAGTAAAAGTAACAGCAAAAACACAAAAAAAGCAAATAAAAGTTACGAAACAGACTGACGCTATAAATACTTCTTACTCTGTAAAATTTGATGAAGAACTTATAGGCCATTGTTTTATTAGATAACATATCTTGTTTATCATCGAATTTCATATGGTGGCATCCAAAATTCCTACATAGACAAAAGAGATGAGGATAAAGGTTAAAAAAAATCATCTACTCTTGATGATTCATCATGTCATAGATTTTCCAAGCACCATACACAAAACCTAAGAACCAAAACAAAGAAAACGTATCTTATAAAGTCAAACAAAACCAAACACCACCATCAGAATTCGTTCAAGGAAGAAAAGCCCACCTCAATATGGCTATTGAGACTGTGCCAAAATATCCAGAGTCCTTTTTGGTCATGTGCAAGAATTCAAGAAAAATGATGACATTTGCCAACATTCAGAGAAGAGCGCGACTACCAGGTAAGTTAACCCGAAATTGCTTTGAGAAAAAGATCGAGAATAGAGAATAGAACAGTATGGGGTGTCAAAGGCATCATAGAGCAAAATACATAAAATAAGACTTGTTCCCAAAAAAGTTATAGTCAAAGGCTGCAACAAGAAAAAGATAGGAATAAGCCAAAGCAAACGGAGTAAAAAAGATTTGAAAAACAAAGTAAAAGTAACAGCGAAAACACAAAGAAAGCAAATAAAAGTTACGAAACAGACTGACGCTATAAATACCTCTTACTCTGTAAAATTTGATGAAGAACTTCTGGGCCATTGTTTTGTTAGATAACATATCTTGTTTATTATCGAACTTGATATGGTGGCATCCAAAATTCTTACCCAGACAAAAGAGATGAGGATAAATGTTAAAAAATATCATCTACTCTTGATGATTCACCATGTCATAGATTTTCCAAGCAACATACACAAAATCTAAGAACCAAAACAAAGAAAACCCATCTTATAAAGTCAAACAAAAACAAACACCACCATCAGAATTCGTTCAAGGAAGAAAAGCCCACCTCAATCTGGCTATTAAGACTGTTCCAAAATATCCAGAGTCCTCCTTGGTCATGTGCAAGAATTCAAGAAAGATAATGACATTTGCCAACATTCAGAGAAGAGCGCGACCACCAGGCAAGTTAACCCGAAATTGCTTCGAGAAAAAGATCGAGAACAGAGAATAGGATAGTATGGGGGTGTTAAAGGCATCATGGAGGAAAATACATAAAATAAAACTTGTTCCAAAAAAATTATAGTCAAAGGCTGCAACAACAACCAAAAAAGTTATAAAAAAGCAAAAGAAAACGTAGTAAACAAGAAACACAGAACAGGAGAGTGAGGACTTGTTACTGTTAAAGTAGTCAAAGGCTGCAACAAGAAAAAGATAGGAATAAGCCAAAGCAAACGGAGTAAACGAGATTTAAAATAAAAAAGTAAAAGTAACTGCGAAAACACAAAGAAAGCAAATAAAAGTTACAAAATAAACTGACGCTATAAATACTTCTTACTCTGTAAAATTTGAAGAAGAATTTCTGGGCCATTGTTTTATTGGATAACATATCTTGTTTATCATCGAATTTCATATGGTGGCATCCAAAATTCCTACCCAGACAAAAGAGATGAGGATAAAGGTTAAAAAAAATCATCTACTTCTGATGATTCATCATGTCATAGATTTTCCAAGCAACATACACAAAATCTAAGAACCAAAACAAAGAAAGCCCATCGTATAAAGTCAAACAAAACCAAACACCACCATCAGAATTCGTTTAAGGAAGAAAAGCCCACCTCAATCTGGCTATTGAGACTGTGCCAAAATATCCAGAGTCCTCCTTGGTCATGTGCAAGAATTCAAGAAAAATGATGACATTTGCCAACATTCAGAGGAGAGCGCGACCACCAGGCAAGTTAACCCGAAATTGCTTCGAGAAAAAGATTGAGAACAAAGAATAGGACAGTATGGGGTGTCAAAGGCATCATAGAGCAAAATACATAAAATAAAACTTGTTCCCAAAAAATTATAGTTGCAACAACAAACAAAAAAGTTATAAAAAAGCAAAAGAAAACGTAGTAAACAAGAAACATAGAACAGGAGAGCGAGGACTTGTTACTGTTAAAGTAGTCAAAGGCTGCAACAAGAAAAAGATAGGAATAAGCCAAGGCAAACGGAGTAAACGAGATTTAAAATAAAAAAGTAAAAGTAACTGCGAAAACACAAAGAAAACAAATAAAAGTTACAAAATAAACTGACGCTATAAATACTTCTTACTCTGTAAAATTTGATGAAGAACTTTTGGGCCATTGTTTTCCTGGATAACATAGCTTGTTTATCATCGAATTTCATATGGTGACATCCAAAATTCCTACCCAGACAAAAGAGATGAGGATAAAGGTTAAAAAAAATCATCTACTCTTGATGATTCATCATGTCATAGATTTTTCAAGCACCATACATAAAATCTAAGAACCAAAACAAAGAAAGCTGATCTTATAAAGTCAAACAAAACCAAACACCACCATCAGAATTCGTTCAAGGAAGAAAAGCCCACCTCAATTTGGCTATTGAGACTGTGCCAAAATATCCAAAGTCCTCATTGGTTATGTGCAAGAATTCAAGAAAGATGATGACATTTGCCAACATTCAGAGAAAAGTGTGACCACCAGGCAAGTTAACCCGAAATTGCTTCGAGAAAAAGATCGAGAACAGAGAATAGAACAGTATGGGGTGTCAAAGGCATCATAGAGCAAAATACATAAAATAAGACTTGTTCCTGAAAAGTTATAGTCAAAGGCTGCAACAACAAATACAAAAGTGATAAAAAAGCAAAAGAAAATGTACAGAACAGAAGAGTTAAGACTTGTTACTGTCAAAGTAATCAAAGGCTGTAACAAGAAAAAGATAGGAATAAGCCAAAGCAAACTGAGTAAAAAAGATTTAAAAGAAAAAAAAAAGTAAAAGTAACAGTAAAAACACAAAGAAAGCAAATAAAAGTTACGAAACAAATTGACACTATAAATACTTCTTACTCTGTAAAATTTGATGAAGAACTTCTAGGCCATTGTTTTATTGGATAACATATCTTGTTTATTATCGAATTTCATATGGTGGCATCCAAAATTCCTCCCCAGACAAAAGAGATGAGGATAAAGGTTAAAAAAAATCATTTACTCTTGATGTTTCATAATGTCATAGATTTTCCAAGCAATATACACAAAATCTAAGAACCAAAACAAAGGAAGTCCATCTTATAAAGTCAAACAAAAACAAACACCACCATCAAAATTCATTTAAGGAAGAAAATCTCACCTCAATCTGGCTATTGAGACTGTGCCAAAATATCTAAAGTCCTCCTTGGTCATGTGCAAGAATTCAAGAAAGATAATGACATTTGCTAACATTCAGAGAAGAGCGCGACCACCACGTAAGTTAACCTGAAATTACTTCGAGAAAAAGATCGAGAACAGAAAATAAGACAGTATGGGGTGTCAAAGGCATCATAGAGCAAAATACATAAAATAAAACTTGTTCCCAAAAAATTTTAGTCAAAGGCTGCAACAACAAACACAAAAGTTATAAAAAAGCAAAAGAAAACGTACAGAACAGGAGAGTGAAGACTTGTTACTGTCAAAGTAGTGAAAGGCTGAAACAAGAAAAAGATAGGAATAAGCCAAAGCAAATGAGGTAAAAAAAGATTTAAAAAAAGTGTAAAAGTAACAGCGAAAACACAAAGAAAGCAAATAAAAGTTACGAAACAGACTGACGCTATAAATACTTCTTACTCTGTTATATTTGATGAAGAACTTCTAGGCCATTGTTTTATTGGATAACATATCTTGTTTATCATCGAATTTCATATGATGGAAACTAAAATTCCTACCCAGACAAAAGAGATGAGGATAAAGGTTAAAAAAAATCATCTACTCTTGATGATTCATCATGTCATAAATTTTCCAAGCAACATACACAAAATCTAAGAACCAAAACAAAGAAAGCTCATCTTATAAAGTCAAACAAAAACAAACACTACCATCAGAATTCGTTTAAGGAAGAAAATCCCACCTCAATCTAGTTGTTGAGACTGTGCCAAAATATTCAGAGTCCTCCTTGGTCATGTGCAAAAATTCAAGAAAGATGATGACATTTGCCAACATTCAGAGAAGAACACGACTACCAGGCAAGTTAACCTGAAATTGCTTCGAGAAAAAGATCAACAACAGAGAATAGGACAGTATAGGTTGTCAAAGGCATCATAGAGCAAAATACATAAAATAAAACTTGTTCCAAAAAAATTATAGTCAATGGCTGCAACAACAAACACAAAAGTTATAAAAAAGCAAAAGAAAATGTACAAAACAGGAGAGTGAAGACTTGTTACTGTCAAAGTAGTCAAAGGCTACAACAAGAAAAAGATAGGAATAAGCCAAAGCAAACGGAGTAAAAAAGATTTTTTTTAAAAAAAAAAGTAAAGGTAATAGCGAAAACACAAAGAAAGCAAATAAAAGTTATGAAACAGACTGATGCTATAAATACTTCTTACTCTGTAAAATTTGATGAAGAACTTCTAGGCCATTGTTTTATTGGATAACATATCTTGTTTATCATCGAATTTGATATAATGGCATCCAAAATTCCTACCAAGACAAAAGAGATGAGGATAAAGGTTAAAAAAAATCATCTACTCTTGATGATTCATCATGTCATAGATTTTCCAAGCAACATACACAAAATCTAAGAACCAAAACAAAGAAATCCCATCTTATAAAGTCAAACAAAAACAAACACCACCATCAGAATTTGTTTAAGGAAGAAACGCCCAGCTTAATCTGGCTATTGAGACTGTGCCAAAATATCCAGAGTCTTCCTTGGTCATGTGCAAGAATTCAAAAAAGATGATGACATTTGCCAATATTCAGAAAAAGCGCGACCACCAGATAAGTTAACCCGAAATTGCTTCAAAAAAAAGATTGAGAACAAAATATAGGACAGTGTGGGGTGTCAAAACCAAGAGATGGCCAAATAAGAACAGTGAATATGCTAGTAATCTAAAATTCTTTCAAGAAGGAAGAGGATAAGGATAAGAAAGAAAGAATGGAGGAACGCATTAAAGTTTCTTTACCTAATTATTCAACTTAAAACCAATAAAGTTAACTAGTTTCATATTCCAAGAATTTTTCACATGAAAATGCCTCTTCTAGTGTTGTCTAAAAACTAATACTTTTATGCAGTTAATAATTAGTTAAATACATGTTTTTTGTAGAAAAGGAAATTTAATTACCATTTATTCCATAAACAATAAAAAGGATAAATACATTTTGAATTGAAATTCAGAATATCGAATCTAAAAAATTAGATTACCCTAAATTTTTAAAGATTAATGGTTTTGAATTAATTTCTAAAATCGATTAAATTAAAGCAATACTTAGGTAGATACAATACTATCTGTTAGACAACATTACAAGTAGACAAATAATAAACAATATCTAAAATAAATAATTATTTAAAAAATTTTTGAAACAAGAAATACTGTGGGCCAAACTTTCACAACACCACATTATAAAAACGTATGCGCCGTAATTGGGACTCGCCACATGAAACGTATGGACACAAAAAAAAAAAAAAAAAAAAGGGCCTCCCACATAACTTTTGTCCAAAAAAGTAATTGAGGAGCTACTGAATAAATTAACCCAACCCTGCCCATGGTTTAAGCAACGTTGCGAATGTAAGAATGATGTATACAATATTAGTGGGCCAAATAAACACGTGGGCCAATTCTTAACAAATGAGGCCTTACATAATTAATAATATTTTAAAAAAGTTTGAAACTAATTTGAACAAAAAACTATGTGGCCCAATTTTAACCAATTGATGAGCAATATAATTGATAAGTGATAATTAATTAATTAAATTAAAAAGACGGCGAAAACTTTGGCCCAAATTTAAATCCAGATGGGCCGAATTTCAATACGCAAGAACAACAAAATTAAGAATTTAAATTAATAATATAAGACGGAAAACATGGGCCAAATTATTTAAATTTCAGAATGGCAATATGTGACCCAATTGATTGAAATATAGGCCGAGTAAAATGGTACATTGCCCAAGTCATATAAAAATGGGCCAACAATTTAATGGCTCGAAAAGGGCGCAAACAAGAGCTAAAGTTGGGCGCAGTCCATGACGATAAATTAAGAGTGTCGAAGCTATAAAAAAAATAGGCTAAAATCCACTTTACCACCTCAAACTTTGTTGACTCGTTCATTTTAGCACTTGAGCTATGACTTGGATCAGCCCAGTCCCAGAACTATGAAAAGTATGACACTTTGCTCCTTTGACCTCACATCCGTCCATTGATTGACCAATAAAAAAGGAAGAATCTCACTATCAGAACCTAACTTCTTAATTTCTCTCTTTTGAACCATATACTTTAGCATCAACCATCCAAGCCCTTGTCCATGCCTTGTCTCTCTCCTCCACCTCCACACTTTTTGTCATCTCTGTCGTTCCTTCCCTGCTAAGCTCTAACAGCCTTGTGGCAGCACAACCCAAGCCACGCAAGGCCTTACCTCACAAATCCAACTCCCTAGCACTAAGCCCAACCCCAATTTGGCCACCCCTAATAGCACCATCAACCACTCGCTCCATGCCTCAAATCAATATCACACTGCTAGCCCCCAGCCCCATGGTGCACCAGCATTGCCCCAAACCAGCACCCCACCAGAGTCATCACCCCCACACTCACTAACACCCTTGTTGCCCATGTTTCCCACCACCGAAATAGATCTCTTGTTATCTTGTATACTGCAATGACCGCATTTAAATCAACAGTAGAATCCGAGGAATCGTTACTTTTGTAAACCAAATCGTCCAATCAACCTATGTAATCCTCAAGAGTGTGATTTTCTATAGCCCGAATTTTAGATCCTTAATGATCGACGGACAAAAAATGAAGCAAAAAAACAATCCAAACAAGAAAATGCTCTAAGTAAGCTGGAATGGAACCTAAAGGGAGACTTACAATTTGCGTCCTAATGTTTACACTAAATTACACTTTTTCCCCTCTTCTTTCAGAAACCTTTTAAAAGCTCCATGAGGTTTTAAGAAACCTATACTTGCCCCCTATAGTCTTTTTTAAATATTAAAACTAATAGATTAATTGCACTTTGAGACCCAAACTGTAACGTTTAAGTTTTCTCATTAAAATATAAATTATTTCATTACATGTATTTTTCAAATAATATAATATAATACATACATACATACATACATACATACATACATACATACATACATACATACATATATATATATATATATATTGTTCATTTCAACTCACTATCTCCAAATTATTTTTTTCCTTTGATTATGTTTTTATTTATTTTTCATTTTCAATACATTTTTTTATCTTTATATTTTCAAATTTTAAAATATTTCTAATTAAGGATTTTATTTTTATTTTAAAATTGATTGTATTTATTTATTTATTTATATATATATTTCTATTTGGAAGCTTTACAAGTATCCTCAATTTTTTGCAAAACTTATTATGATATCTATCAAATCTAAAATCAAAGAAATGAGAAGGCTTATATTTACAATAATATGGACACTTCAAAATCGCTTTCATTTCAATTAATACATAATTAGTCATTTTGTTAAAAATTTAGTTTTATATTTATTCATTAATTAGTTATTTTCTAAGAAGATCTTATTCAACAAAATGCTTATTGATTATTTTATTCACTAATTAGTCATTTTATTGATTAATACATAAAATCATTGAAATCTTTTTACGAAAAAAATTTACTTACTTTAATTACAAAGTTTGATAATTGAAAAAAAAAACATGTCAAACAATTTGTATGGCCGTGATTAAACCAGCTGTTTAGAAAAAAAAAACAGCTCTCTATCTACAAACTATTTTATATAATTGATTTTTACAAGTTTACATTACAAGTAGTTATTATATAATTTAAATTTAAAAGATAGATACTCATAATTTTACTCAGGTTATGGTACTTTACTAGTGAGTGTCCCGCACTTCATTGCGGGCCTATCAGAATAGAAGCAATTAATTTTTTTTTTTTCAAATCGATTATATTTATAGAAAAGTTATAAAAAAAAGTCATGAATTTAAAACTCATGCAAATCCGAAAGGCAAATCATTCACTTGCCTGATTGGGCTCCCCTCCCTTTATTTAAAAAAAATCATTTAAATATTAGAAAAGAAATTATATCTGTCATTTTATATAACTTAATGTATCCATACATTTATAGTTAAAAATGGAAAAGTATACACGTAATCTAAAATATTTAAAGCATCATTGTTTAATGAGATAAAGGGAGTATATATGCAAACCGAGGTCTTGAGTATAACTAATTCAAGTTCAAAGGTTTGAAACACAAAACTTAAATGTTTAGAACATCTTTTGTGTTTATTGAAATTGAGTGGGTAAAAAGCATGATTTTAAAATTTGAGGACAAAAAATATCATTATGGACAAATAGAGGATATTTTGCATAGTTGGACATTCTCTGGCCAGAAAACAACAAGTCAAGCTTCAGCAAAAAAAAAGGGGCATTGTAGTACTGGTGAGTATTGTTGAGTGACAAAAAGCCTAATTTTAAAGTTTAAGAACCAAATTATATCATCTTAGACAACAAAAACCTATTCTATAATTTAACAATTTTTTTATTGTGGACATCCTCTGCCCGAAAAGATAAGCCAGCTTTAGCCCCAAAAATTATTTTTTTTATAAAAAATGTAGCAAGGGTTGCTCCTGTTGAGTTAGAAAAATAAAAAATAATTTAAAAGTTTGATGACCAATAGATGTCATCTAAGACAATTAAATGATCTATTGTGTAATTGTACCATTTTTTGTTCCGGACATCCTCTGCCCAGGAGAGAAGATGGGCCTCAGCCCAACAAATGGATACTCTAGTCACATGTACTGTTCCTAATGTCCCTTTCAGTCCTTGGACGTTTAGTATATATATATAATGTTTATCTTCATAAGATTACTTTTATGGAGAAATTTACGGCCCTTTTTATTTTTTTGGTGAATAAGAGAATATTATAACAAAGCAAAGCAGGCCGAAGAAACTTACTAAAACAGTTCGAACATAATTACTAAAATAATAAAAGACATCTTATAAAAAAAGTAAAGTAATAAAAGGCATTAGGCCAAAAAAAATAAATACATGGTGATTGGGCCCACAAGGAACTGTTTGGTGAAAGGAAAATGAAAATTCGAAGCTATACCACAGTCTCTGATATACCCTTTGCGTTGGTTTGCAAAGACATTATGAAGTGCACAGGGGCACCATGCAAAAGAGAAGGTATGTCCCGTCATCCCCACTTTGTTGGTAAATGTTGGTAAAGGAATATGAATCCCACAATTTTAATCCAGATTTGAATCTTCCCTCCCTTCTCTCTTTCCCTCCTTTAAAAATCATTAAACTTGCAATAGTAGATTTTCTGAGTAAAAAAGGGGGAAAAAATAAGTATGAAGGAGAAAATAAGAGAGAAAGTAGCTGCTAGAGTAAAGGTGGGACTTGGGCCTGTCTGACCCGGCCCAGAATGAGACCGACTTAAGTCAAACCCAACAGGGGCCTAGATAGACCTGCGTTGTAGGTGGGCCGAATATGAGTCTTAAAGAGGTGGAGATTCGAAATTGGTCCAACCTGGCCCAGATTGCATAATTGGCACGGACCAGAACATGTTTGCCTCGGGGCCGGCTGGTCCCGGTTTGGTTCGGGCCTAACGACTCCTTCAAACAGCTAGTTTTCCAGATTTCTTGAAAATTGGTAAAAACTACAACAATGGTCCGCCCAACGGCTTTATGACCGTTTTTTACCTGATTTTTCCATTTTTGACCCTCCTAGCAACTAGAATTTAACAACTTTTTAGTTCAAACATATTTTTGCCCTCTCCTATAAATATAGAGGCCAATTTCATTCCATTCTCACATCAAAATAAGATCATTCTTCTTCCTCTACTACATTATCTGGAGCAATTTTGTACTACATTCAATAGCTTTTTAACTAATCTCCTCCTAATCTCCTTCAATTTTTTTTTTCCCTAATCTCCTCTTAACTTTTCTTGAATCACTTTTTGTATTTTCTCATTCATGACTTCAAAAGAAAAAAGACAAGTCTGTTATATGCAACCGAGATTGGGGTCTCACTGTACTTCGAAAGCAAGAAAAAAAAAGCTATGATGACAATGTATTATCTGATAACGACAAGTGAACTTTTTTTTATTTCTAATTTCTTTTAGAATGTATTCGACCTAATTATGTTATTCAGTACAGATCATAGGTTTTAAATTTTAGTATTTTTTGAAACATTTCATCATTTTATTGTGTAAGATGTATTCCATTTTATTGTAAGTGTCATTAGAATTTTATAGCTAATAAAAATTACCTCGATAATGATGTTTTCTATCTGGTAAAATAATTAATACCCAATTATCTAACAATTTTTTTAAAAAAGAAAACGGCACGCTTCGAATTCGGCCCAGGCTCGAACAGTCTAAACCCGGTTCTCCCAGACTCATGCCCGGCTGGTCCCCAGTCCGACCCCAAGTCAATCTGACCTGCCTGCCACCTTCAGCTTCATGCTAGAGGGTGTGCCAGAGGCTAGGAGTAGGTCATTCTCTAATGATGTGAAAATATCATGTATCACCTGCAACATGTACAACTTTTTCTACTTTGATCATGAAAAGTAACACATCCTTCACTTCTCTCTCTCTCTCTCTCTCTCTCTCTCTCTCTCGCTCTTTTAATGCTTGTAAATAAGAGGACTTGGTTCTATCTTTCACTTAAAGGACACACAAAATTAAATCAATTTTAATATTAATTTTAGAAGTATTTGGAGTGAAAAATCTGATCAATGATGTTATCTCCTTTTGTCTCTGTAATTTTAGTTTTACATTGGCTGCATGTGCTGCAGTTTTTATAACTTGGGCGTTGCTCATCCTTTCATTGTTTTGGGTCATGATTAATTTTTTGTTTTGTTTTTCCTTTCTACCTAAAATTTATTCAATTGGTTAATTACTTTGGGCTCTTTACACTTCAAATTTAAAGTTAAAATGAAATTTCTTAATAATGGTGCACAACTTCTTCGGAATTATAATAAGTACATTTAATTACCATTACTAATTGCGAAGAAAAGATATCATTCATATTCCATCTTAATGTCAATGTAAAGAACATTAAATACTACGAATATTAGAAAAATAAAAAGGATAAAAATATATTTGCTCATCGACTGGCATATAATTTATTTCCTTTTTTTCTTGATTTTTTTTTCTTTAATGGACACACACACACACATACAAAAAGAGTTTTTATATACTAAAAGACAGGTGATACTCAAAAGCATAAAATTAAAAAATTAAATATAGATAATAAGGTAACGAAGACACGTCATGTATGAATCAACCCGAGTTAAGCTAATGAAACCAAGAGCAAGCGAGCTCAGCCGCTGAAATACCAAATGCCAGATGAAAACTGCAACACGAAATGATCAAAGAGGAGAGAACATGAAGAGACAGATGAGCTTGATTTGATGACTCAGTATACTTCACTTATATATAAATGCACACACGAAATGAAAAAATTACCTTAATTTGGCATAATCTGCATTTTTGGACATCTTATATGTGAATTATTACTAATTGGTTATATCATTTCTCCATCCTAAATTTGTTGCTACATTCAATTTTGTTGACTTAAATTTGATTTAAATTTATGTATATTAGTATTTGAAAAAAAAATTTAAAAATTATATTTACAAACTATAGTTCTTGTAGTATCTAAATATATTTTTTTAAACACATTTTGTAAACAATAATATAAATAGATTATAAAAAATTAAAATAGAATAAAGAATTCGAGACGGAAATAATATATACTAACTTTTTTGAAACACCATTTTCAGTCTAAATTTGTCTGTTGCAGTCATAGACTTCATCAAAACAATTTTATACGAATTCCTATAAATTTTTTACTATCTAATTTTTGTTACTATCGCATCACTTTTACAATTAAATCACCCTTCCATGTTTTTACCTCTCGCAATAAATCGCTCAATTTTTTTAATTTCGTTTATTGAACATCAAATCGAAAGATTCTATAAAGATCACATAGATTTACCTGTGATTCAATTGATAGAGTGTTTAAGCGGAAACATAAAAGCGTTCAGTTTGAGTAGAAGAGGTGCAAAAATAATTAGCAGTTTCTCGCTCATTTTAAAATTTTTAAATATTTGGAAACCAAAAAATCAGACATCATACTTTTTTAATTTAAAATTTATTGGAATTAAGTGATTTAAATTGTGAAAAACAAATACATTAGTATTGAAATTTGATACAAACTTTTAGCGATTAACGACTCACCTTAGCTGATAGTCTTTTGCAGTTCCCAGCTGCTTTATTATGATTTGATCCACTAACCATTTGTGAATTATTATGTATGTAATTGAGATTGACTTATTTGCGCAATTTAAATTTTCTTATAAATATTAAAAATAAGATCAAAATTACTGTAATTTGCCAAAAACAGTTCTTGAACATGTTCATGTGGCCAGTTCTTGATTTGTGGATGTGGGGATCAAGGTCAACATGACTTATTTAAAATATTTTCTTCCCAAATCATTGCCGCATCTCCTTCCCTCTCCCCTTGCGTGCTTGGCAGCGAAAACATCTCATCCATCCTCATCCTTATAAGGTCCTGGCCATCAGGGATCATCAATGAGATGATCCATCAAGAACACCAATAAGCTAGCAGCCGTTCAAGGTTCATCCAAATCTTTTGATTTTTAGGTTGAAGTCAAGGGAGGAACAACTGCGGCAAAGAGGTTCAACCGTGGAGGCAGTGGTAACAAATACAGGCAATGTAATGGAGGAGAACTCAATGGTCATAATGTTGGATATGATTGTTGTGGCTACCGTGGTGGTCACTACGACTATGGGTGGTGGTTCCCAATACTGTAGGGCAGTTGTGGCGATTTGCTCTGAGGACAGTTGGACGCTGGGTGGGGCTGAAATCTGGTCTTGAATAGTTTAATTTGGTGATGGAGTGGTGATGCTTATGGCTTTTGATTCATACGACATTGTAGCAAGAATTGGAGATTTGGATAAAAGATTGGGAAGTTATGATTTTTGTCAATTATGGGGCAAATGTAACATGATCTCACACTGCCTAGAACCTAATCAACAAAAATGTGTTAAAGTGAGCTATTTAAAACAAAGAGAACCGAGCTGAATTGGTGATCATGGACAAAAAAATTTACATCAATCAAATATATTTAACTGGGGCCGAATCCATGTTATATATATGGGGGTCCATGAACTCCCCTTTTTAAACAAAGTGTTAATAAGAGATACCCTGATTTAATAATTGAACCTTTTTAAATTTTGTAATTGACCCTTATAATTTTTATAACATTTATTGGAATAAAATAATGAGCATTTATTGATTTAAAAAAGACAAAAAAAATTGAGTTAGTCTTTTTTGTGTATTAACAATTTTCTAATAGAAAAAGTCTATAATAGCCCTTAAACTTTCATAAATTTTTCCACCTAGATCTTAAGCATTTTTTTATTCTCTTTTATGTTTAAACATATGAAAAAATTAAAGAGTTAGTTGGAAGCAGAATAAAACTAAAGACTAAAAAGGACATTTTTTTTTTACATTTTGTGCAACTTGTACATCTCGCTTATTTTCTCTCTAATTCATATATAGTTTTATAATTGCTATTATAGTTGTTTGACCAATGACAAAAAAAAAAAAAATAGATGCTAAATTTGAACATTTTTTAAATTTTATTCCAAGAAATCTATTTTGTATATGAGTTTAAATTTTATGTTATATATGCAAATCTATAAATTTTATTACTTAATTTTGAGTTTGATATTTACACGTGTTTACATATCCCATTTATAAAATTTTTGGATCTACCACTATATTTAACTTTTTTAACATGTCGTTTAAAAGCCACTTAAAATAGCGGTAAGAAAAAGAATGACTTTTTAGGTGAAAATGTTGAGACTTCTAATCACTATAAAATTGCCATACGAAAACCTTTACGGGTAAATATTTGATTCAGCTAAAAACTGTATAAATTGCTGAAGTCTCTCGTATTGCGCAATGGCCAGGGGTGTTCAAAAGTACTACTATTTCCATTTTCTCGCAAGAAATTTCTGATAGGATAAAGGGGTCCTCGTCTCTTTCTCTATTCCATCTACGTGCAACAAGCCATCAAGTCAACCCAATTTGCTTTCGTTTTCCCATGATTTCTTCCTCGATTCGAGTGAGATTTTTTTTTTGTTCTTGTTGGGAATACGGGAAAGTAAACAGACGGCAAAAATAACAAATTAACCACTCATATTTCTGTTTGGCACAATTCGACCATTATTGTTTTTTTAGGTTCAAATAAACCACTAAAGGTACTGAGCCAGCTCAAATCGGTCATTTGATGATAATTAATTAAAATATTATTTTTTGTAAGATATTCCATTTTTTCTAAGACAAAAAATAATGAATAAGCTATAAAAAATATTTTGGTTGGCTCAATTAAGCACTTATGTTTGTTTTTTAGCCAAATAAACTATTAATATTTTTAAATGAGTAGAAGTGTAGAATTACTCATTCTCTGTTAAATTTAATATTTTTTTCAACCTCTTACAGAGACTAGGGTAGCATTTTTGCAGATGAAATTGGAAATATTGGAGGTTTAATTTGTTTTTTATGGAGAAAACCAATAAAATTAGTGTTTCATTTCATTATTTTTATCTTCTATTAAAATATAAGATATTCTATTTAAATAATTTTTAATAAATTTCTTCTCTTACCATAATGAGACAAAAGTTATAATACTTAAAATAAAATTACTTTGGCTAATTGAGAATGGGAAATCATCGTTCTCGGCCACCATTCTTATCAATGAAAATGACTTCAATTTTGAGTCCACCTTTTCATTCTTTAAAATTCTATATTGGTGTTGAGTAAAGTATGATGTATCCAATAACAGAGAGAAAGTTTGACAATAAAGTTTCAAGTATTGTCTCTAGAGCCTGAAAAGAGAGAATGATTCACAATTGATCAAAAAATTAGCCAATTTCCCGGTATAACAATGCAAATAGCATATTTAAAATATTTTAAATTAAGAGTATCAATTATATAAAAAATTAAAAAGATGATAGGGAGTTTTGTAATTTTTTATTAAAATTTAAAGTGCAGTGGATGAGTAGGGCCATTTGAATAATATTGATGTTTTATTCAACCATTTACATGATATTGATGTTTATTTAAATCCAAAAAATATAAATTATTAATTTGATCTGAGTTAAAATATAAGTGATTTTTTTATGATTTTTGTATTACACAGACACTTAAAATGTTTTCCCCCATACTGCAAGGATTGACAGCTGGAACTAAAAAGCAAAAAAGGTGGTGCAAGTACTACTTGGCGAGTGGCCGATCAGAAGAGCGGCACCCCAAGGCGGGCCCCTAGCCGGCTAGCCGCAGACTTCACATTTCGGACTCTATCTGGATCCATCTACCGAGAAAGGACAGGAAAGGCATCCAAGCAGGTAAATTCATCATCCATGCTGGATCTATGTTTCGAGTGAGATTTCCAATTACGAATTTATCCCATGACCGTTGTTCCGAAATCTTAAATTTTGCTCTGGCCGTACAGAAAATATAGTAGAATATCTGTTTCATGCAAAAAATATTCCTCCCACAAATAAAATAATGGTATGTTATTTTCACTATTATCTTTAACTTTTTCACGCAAATAAGCTCATAATTATCATACCGTATATATTCAAAACCAAAAAAAAAATTTAAACAAAAAGTAAATAAAAAATCATTTTCAAAAACTTGCAAAGTGATCCTTGGACATTGATAAAATTTCCAATTAAATAACCAAGCTTGAAAAATGTCAATTTAATCACCGAAAAATTACGTCTTAAGTGCCGTGCGAGTACTCCCGATTCCCTCCAGAGGGAAGACTGTTAGGACTAAAAAGTTGGCAAACATCTCAGGACTTGTTTAACAAGTTGATGAGTTTTAGGACTAATTTGCTAAATCACAAAAAAGTTCTATGATTGATTTTTTCCCCCTTCGTGTTTTTCATGTCTTCTTTCTTTCAATTGTTATAAAGCCAAATTTCTTCTCACCCTATGGGCTATAAACAAACACAATGTTCGATAAACTGTTCAATGAGAGTTCGTTTATGTTTTGTTTATTAAGCTAAACGAATGAACATAAACATAAATTTTTATTCGTTTATTTAAACAAATGGATATAAACAAGCCTATGTTTATTTATTTATATTCACGAACAGTTTAATTATTGTTTGTTTATCATTGCTCGCTGTTCGTTTGCTTATTTGTTAATTTATTATGTGTAGTAGTATTTATGTCCGTTCATTTACAATCATTTAATTAAATCGCTCACAAATATATTCTATACATTGTTTGTAAATGAGTTCGTATTCATGTATTGTTGTTTACAAATGAGTTCATTTGTTTAGTTCATTTATTGTTGTTCACAAACTAACATGAGCAAAAGGTGCATTTGTGTTTGTTAAAAATCTAAACGAATGAACACAAACAGCTCTCGTTTATGTTCGTTTAGTTTGTTTATAGCCATACTCACCTTCATTATTTAGCAGATCAAAAGAAATAAAAATATTTACTGAATAAGAAATGAATAATAAAAAATCAACATAAAAAAAGATTAAAATAAAGGGTAGATGACACTCATTGTCCCTAAACAAATGTTCATGTTACTTAATCATCCTATAACTATCAATTGTTACACAAATCATCCTTTAAGCTTTTTCTATGAAAATTATTGTAATAATAGCTTGTTGTTATAGGAGGACGTTAAGAAGTGACAAAGTGACATTTTAGTGGGGGGAAAAATATTCAATTAGTTTGAAAACTTAGTTAAGTTTTTTGTTTAAATTCTAAAAGTCTACAATTTCCTAATTCAATCCTAAAACTTTGTATACTAATAGTCCTAATGAACACGGGATGGATAGCGCGTCTGAGTTGGCACTAAAGAGTGGAAAGGAAATCTTCTATCCCACTTTCCTGCACCTTATGTGTGCCATCAATATTATCGTGCCATGTGTCTGCTTAAATTTGGAACCGCATAAAGCAAACAAACAACTTTCACAATGTCTAACGGATTTTAAATTCGCAACAAAACTAACTCCCTCTGTTTTAAAAAATAAACATATTCTTCTTGTGGCTGTTCTAAAGTTTTCAACTCCAAATTTATGTTATTATTTCAATTTAAATTATCGCTATATAAAAATTAATAAATTTTTTTATATTCATTTAAACTTTCACCGCATAAAATAAAATTTATTAATTTATTTTTTAATTATTATTTAAACTCTCATAACATAAAATTTAAATTTTTAAATTTTAGTTTCATATATAAAATTAAAAAATAATATAAATTACATACACCTTAATTTTCGCTCAAAAAAAATATTTAAATTGTTATGGGATAAAGGGAATAAAATATATTTTAGTTACCCAGTCAACTGCTCCCCATTCCAGCCACCAGGTATTGAAACAAATAATTAATTAATTAAGCCACCAGCGGACATATTTTTCAGATGAATTATCGTATATTAATTTGGTATATCCACTTATATTTTTATTAATTTATTATTTATACATGTGTTCTCCAAATCTGATTTTTTTTTTATTTTGCAGAATGAGAAATTTTCATAATTTATAAAATCAATTTTTAAATATTTTCGTTGTACTTAAGGATGTAACAAATCTATTTTAATAAAGCTAAACAATAACTTGAAATTTTAAATGAAAACAAAAAGTGAAAGAAAATGACACTTTTAATCATAAAACTTGGGCCTGAATGCACATGTAGTCCCTTAACTTTGTCAACTCAAACAAGTTAGTCTCTTAACTTTGAATCATCACTCTTTAGCCCCTCAACTTACCAACATATAACGAGTTGGTCCATAGTAGTACGGAATGGATACGGCGTTAATTTTTTTTTGTTAACACCTGTACATTCAATTCCTTTCCAGCGTCCTCGTCACAGTCCTCTGTCTGGCCAGAACAACCCGCATCCTCTTCTTGGTTCGTCATACTGGCACAACTACCAAGGAGATTCACCCGAATAGTTGCTGAAATGGGTTCTAGGTGTGGCGGTGAAATCATCGAGATCTTCTCCCTAGCATCGCTGTGTCAGCCTCCTCTTCAACACTGCACCGACGCGTCTTCTTCTTTTTTTCCCAAGCAACACTACTCGTCTTCTCTTCTCTCAAGCACCGGCCCGATGCCCTCTTTTCTCCTAAGCACGACCTTGTCGTCCTCATCCTTTCCCACCACCACCGTATCACCCTCCTATTCGGTGCTACACTACCACATCACACTATCTTCTTCCTAGCACTGCTGTGTCGTCCTCATATCTCCCTAGCACCATTGCACCAATCTTCGATTTCAAACACCATGAGCTCGTCGACGAATTAGTCATGGAGTATTTCTCAACAATTTCGTGTCAAATCGATCTCCAATGTTAGAATTCTGCTTAAGCCTCCAATTTCTTTCCCTAAATCCATCATGAACTGCCCCAACGAACCAAATTTGAGGGAAAATCCACATCACCGACAGTGTCAAAGTCATGTGACTAGTTTGTGCATGATTTTCGTCATATAAGGGACTAAGTCGCTTAATTTAGTAAAGTTTGTGGACTAAGTCGTCATCAGTTACAAAGTTTGAGGATTAATTGATAATAAGTCAAAGTTAAATGACTAACTCGTATGAGTTTGCAAAGTTAAGGGACTAATAGTGAAGTTAGGCCTAAAACTTGTTATATTTTTATATGTTAATTCTAAAACTTTTCAGTTTTCTAAAATAGTTTTAAAAATTTGCTAAGGTGTTAACATTTATTCATAAATTTATTGGAAGACAATTACCAAACAAAAATACAATCTATAAAAATAAAAATCAATAATTTCAATGGATCATTAATTATAAAAAATACTATATAGTTAAATTTATTGGAAGATAATCATCAAATATTATACTTTTGAAAATTGTTAACGTTAATCAATTACTGTTATTTTTTATTAGCTTCTTTTAGATTAAAGAAAATCATCGACTCCGTGAATATTAGCTTTTTCTCTGTGTGGTTTTAAAATTTAAGTGAGCACATGGCACAACAATATTATTGCACATATAGTAGTTCTTTTATTATGCACTTATGTCTAATTAGATATATTAACTTATCCTTTAATCTTCTGTATATAAGGCATAAATCATCAAAAAAATTGACAAAAATACCTTTAGTTAAAATGTTCTTCTTTACAAAAAAACCCCAGCTTGCTAATGTAGTCTCCCCCAGTGCCAGCGCCAGCACTGGCGCCGATGCCGCCATCAAACTATCATACGTCATGATCTCATCGTATACATCATATGTCATGTTAAAAAATAAAAAATAAAAAGTGTCTGAATGTATACCGAAAAATGTCTAAAGAAATATTTAGAATTGTCTGACCAATACGTAGACAATTTACTTTCTTAAAAAATAACTAATTGAAACAATAAGAATTTGTCTGAATAAATGTGTAAAAGTGTCTAAAGAAAAGTGATAAAATGTCTAAAGCAGTGCACAAACAATTTATTTTTATGATAAAATAAGTATATATGAAATAATAAAAGAAGTGTCTAAATATAAATTTAAAAGTGTTTAAATCAATATTTGAAAGTGTCTAAATAATCATTTAAAAAGTTACAAAATACCTTCAACTTGCCCCTGGCCATTCGTTTCGGATCTCGCGATGCCGTTCATTTTCCAAAAAATATAGGTTTGTAAACTAATAAATAAAAAATATCTAAATAAATGTCTAAATATGTCTAAAGTAAAATATAAAAGTGTATAAAATAATAGCTAATAAATAAAATCTATTTTTTGGGACAACAATTAACAGCGGCTAAACTCTCCTTCTCTTGCCAATCTCCTTTTTTCTTGCCTAGCGTCTCCGCCGTGGCCACCAATCTCTTACCCGGTTCTGCCATCGTCATCATCCTTATGCCTCGCCATCGTTGTTGAATGGATCTTTGTTGCCACCATCCGATAAAGCGTGTACGCCGCCTTCTCCGTTAATGCTTTTTTTCCATCTAATAAAAATTAGGAGATTGGAGATTCAATCAGAGCGGAGATGGTGAGATCACAGCCACAAAGTAGAGATTCGATCGAAGAGGAGATTCAATCATCAGCAAAGATTGGCAAGCCGATACAGAACAGAGATTAGACCGGCTCGCCGATCTTCAATCTCTCTCTGTTGCTTTTCCCTGGCCATTGAATCTCCGCTCCGATCGAATCTCTGCTCTGTCGACTCCGAAGAGCAGCAAAGATTGGAGATTGAGAACCGTCGAAATTGGAGTCGTCAACGAAGAGTAGCGGAGAGAGATCGATGAGCGGAGCTGATGGCAAAAGATTGAAGAGTGGCATCGGCGGAAAGAGATCAAAGAAAGAGAAACCCTTTTAATTATAAAAGTAAAATTTTAAAATTAATTACTATTTCTAATTAGACATATATCCATGACATCCATACTTTGCACAGGGTTACAAGAAACGTGGGACAGAAAATTCATGTTCGGCGTGAACGTCTAATCCTCTGATCCTCTGACCAAATCAGCAAAGCGGTTCAGTATCTTTCTTTCCTTCCGCGCACGAACCCACCAAAACGCGACAAATAATAACCATTCCAGAGAGTGAGAAACTAAAAAACAGCTCAACTAGTAAACTTGAAATCACAAAATTAATTTCATTTCACCACCAAAAATTCTCAAAGTCCAGCCGAGCGACCAAAAGAACCTTAAAATCAAAGGCTGACAAAACCGTATTAATTACAACTTTAGTTGAACAAATTTTTTTTAGTGAAAACGTACCTGGCTATTTTTTTTTTTTTCAAAAATGAGAGATTAAAATGTTATTCGTTTGTCCAGACTATGTATCCCTTGAAGTTGCTGATTATCGTCATAGGTCAGGAGGAAAAAAAAAGGAGGAAAAAACAAATATAATTAATAGCTGAGCTCTTCTCTGTCACAAAACCAATCTGCGAAATCGAAAAGCAAAAAGCTATCAGCCAGACCATTGTCTCTTCCTTCCTTTCAGTTTCCATGTTTTTGTTAAAAAGTTGTCATCCTTTTGTCCACCATGGAAAAGAAAAAAGCTGTCATCCAAAGGGTAATTCACATGTTGGCCAAAAATGTAATTCACATACCGTAAATGGTAATTCCTTGATGGTGTAAGATTCGTTTTCTTCTGCCCTCTTTTCATCATATTATCCCAATTCGTTTTCCAAGAGAAAATTTTTTCCTTTTCAATCTTAGGATGAGAAGACTTTGCATACTTGCTTCTTTAATTCTACAATTTTTTTAATAAAAAAACGGAGCTAATCTATAAAAAATAATTTACCTAAAGGAAGTTGGGATGGATAACGTTAATTATCGCCTGCAAACAACTTTCTGCTGCAAGTAATTGTACATGCTTCTTTTACTGAGTATAAGAAATTATTCTCTAGCAACAAGTAGGATAACAAAATTTTGATCCGACCCGATTCACCGAATCCAAATTATTCATATGATTATAATTTTATTTATTTTTAATGATCAATACATTTTTTATCTTTGTGTTTTCAATTTTTAAAATATTTCTAATTAAGGATATTATTTTTATTTTAAAATTGATTGTATTTATTTATTTCTATTTAGAAGCTTTATAAGCATCCTAATTTTTTTTCCAAAACTTATTATGATAACTATTCAATCTAAAATTGAAGAAATGACAAGGTTTATATTTACAATAATATTGAAACTTTAAAATTGCTTTCATTTCAGTTAATACATAATTAGTCATTTTGTTAAAAATATATTTTCATATTTATTCATTAATTAGTTATTTTGTAAGAAGGTCTTATTCAATAAAATGCTTATTTATTTATTCATTGAATCGCGTTATCTCTTAAGAGAGAATAATGTTGAGTAAAATTAAAATTGGTAAGAGATTATTAAATGAGTGATGCTGTTGTTCAATGAATGATATTACTCTTTATTGTATTCTATTTTCTAGCCGTCCATCATGATTTTTCTAAAGGCCAATATATTTTTAAGTCAAAGAAATTGGGAAACATATTACTAATTGAGAGTTTATTAAAAAATAATTTATTAATAAATAAATATATAAAAATAAATAATCAATAAGTATTTTGTTAAATAAGACCTTCTTTCAAAATAACTAATTAATGAATAAATGAATAAAACTAAATTTTAAACAAAGTGACTAATTACGTATCAATTGAAATGAAAGCGATTTTGAAGTTTTCATATTATTGTAAATCTAAGCCTTATCATTTTTTTGATTTTATATTTAATAGTTTTCATAATAAGTTTTGGAAAAAAATGAGGATGCTTGTAGATTTCCAAATAGAAATATACAAATGAATAAATAAATAAAATCAATTTTAAAATAAAAATGATATACTTAATTAGAAATTTTTTAAAAATTGAAAATATAAAGATAAAACAATGTACTGGTAATGATAATAAATGAAAATATAATCATAAGAAAAATAATTGGGTGATAGTAAGTTGAAATGAACAACATATATATATATATATATATATATGATTTGTAAAAGATTTATGAAACAAATGGAACAATGAGTAATTTAGGTTAAACCTCATGGACAATCGTAATTCTCCTGTATAGAAATTCAGTGAGTGAGAAAGAGAGCGTAATGCATAAACAGTCAGAGAAGAGGGTATTCGTTTTTTATTCAATTACCCCTTGTCTCAGAACACTTATTTTTGTAGCACTAGCGAACACATAAATATGCATGCCAACTTTACTTTTGAATAAATGGTTGGTTGTTAAATTGTATTCACTAGGAAATGGAGAAGAATTTGTGTGTGTACTGAACCAGAGAGAGGGGGGAAGGCGGATGAAGCAATAGGATTAAATTGGAAAAATGTGGATGTTTTTTTTAATAAAAAGGGACTGGCGGTTGGGAAGAAAAGATTTTGGTTACGTCTGCCCAA
Organism: Aquilaria yunnanensis; assembly: GCA_039654915.1. Lineage (NCBI taxonomy): Eukaryota > Viridiplantae > Streptophyta > Magnoliopsida > Malvales > Thymelaeaceae > Aquilaria > Aquilaria yunnanensis. The sequence goes on from CM077593.1 coordinate 15,070,400, forward strand.
GAAAGAGAAGGCAATGAGTTTGCAGAAATTCCACTAATTTTTTTCATTGAGGTGAAATTTGAGGATTAGCTTAGCTTAGGAAATTTGAGAAGTTGTAAGTGACCGTTACTCTTTAAAAATTATTAGTTTTTCATTTGAATTGTGAATTCTTTTCGTTTCCAATATTTTGATATTATGTGCTTGGTTCCATACCCATCCTTTTCCGATCAACAATAAATATTTATTCTATCATTTAAATCATCCTAGGATTCTAATGTCAATGCCTTTTGCTAAGCAATAGTTTGTTTATCGTGTTCACCGTGTTGCCCGGGTTACACAGCAGCTTTTTCACTTTCGTCTTCTCCTACTTGCCTTCGCTCTAACGAATTGCCAACTGGTTGGCCTTTTTCTATACCAAAACTTGCAACCGGTGGAGGCAAAGTTGAATTTATTTTCGTTTCTATTTGTTTTTCCTTCATCTCTCTTCATCTCCCTCCCCACACCTCTCATTTAAGAAAATTCCTTGCCTTTTTACTCTATTCATTAATTCTTCAACAATTGCTTGTTTTAGATCACAAATCTAGTGAAAAGCCAATTAACTCATAAATCAAATCGAATCCAAATTTTGTTGTTTCACCTCCAAATATGGTATCTTTTCGTTTTGAGGTTGGGCGAACACTGGCAAACTAAAGCCCAGGATCTTCATACGTGAAAAAGGGCGACGCCTTAGACATTGATTAGATTGAAATTACTAGCGTTCAATGATTAAATTAGTTCCAATTATTGGAGGCCGATTTCAATGTCGATCAATTTGAGGCGATTGGAGTCTCGATCTCCTCATCAATCCAAGCCATAGCTCTAAGATTACTAAATTGACTTGAAAGACGCCAGCCACATGATCCTCTGTTGCAATATATTCCCGGGAAATTGTTGTCCGAGCACTCCAACTGCAACTCTTAAAACCCAATTTCTTGAAGCTCTCGATGCGGATGCAGCCTGTGGAAGGCTAGCGGCGACTTAGATTGAAGGACTGCGTGGAAGAAGATGACGGTGGTGCTGGCAGGGCCTCAACGAAGGCAAATGCAGGCAGAAATTGAATGCGAAATAATGCTTCTGTCTAGAAAGAGGAAATTGAAATTAATAGATGTTTTCTTTAATTTTGTCTCACTGCAGTAGCTCTTCCACAAGTTTCAGTCTGGTTGTTAAAGAACTTCGGGTATTTGTTCTCACATGTCGGTGGTACTCTAACGGGGATTATGATTGTCTTTTCCTTTTATTTTTCTCCAACCGAAAATGGTAGATGAATAGATCCATTAAGCAAAGAGGAAGAAAAAAAAAACAATATTATTGATTCATACTTTCATAGTACGTGGTTCCTTTCTACTAACCATTAAAAAAGTAATTCTTTTATACTTAGAGGTTTAAAAAATGGAAAGAGGTGAAGAAATAGGGAAAATTAAAAAAATATAAGAAAAGGGGTAATTAAAAAAAATATATGCAATAGACAATTATTTTTTTAGAGAGAGAAAAGTTATAAAGTTCTCATGTAAATTTATTAATAAAAAATTATTTTAGTATGAGAATCAATAGGAAATGGGGAAAGATAGTTATCATTTTTCCACGGAAAAAACAAGAGGTTAGTATCAAAGAAAAAAAACTTGTTCCTTTTTTTACCAGAAACGTTGCTTATTTCCAATGAAGACAAACCAGGATGGGGACCGCTACTGCTGTAAGCAGAATAACAGGAGAGAAGTGGAGGAATATTTATTGTTACAATTGTGTATGGCCCACGTTCAACAAACTCCGTTCGAACGTAATTACAAATGTACCTTGACACCTGTACCCGGTTGCAAGTTTCGGCAGGCAAACAGACAAACAACGTACCAATTTTTCAGAGCGAAGGCATGTAATTGTGGAGACGCAAGAGGTTGGGTGGCTATCAGGCCTCTTTGTTGTATTGTTAAATTTATCTCTCTCTTACGATTGTCTACCAACCGTCGATTGCTCAGCCCGCCTCCGTCACTCATCTGACGTCCTGTTCCTCGCATCTCCTCAATCCCTTCGACCGCCCCCCTCACCAGCACTGGCCCTACCCCTGCCTCTCCGGGGATGGGACTAAAAGAGGTAGCAGGGCTCAAATCCTATCTAAAATTATAGTAGTAAAATATTTGTAACTTTTTTAAAACTGAAAATTAAATATATTTTAATCTCTTCTTAAAATTAGTCAAATTTTATTATAAGCACTGTAATTTACAGAAATATTTATTTTAACTTCTTCTTTATACAAATCCTGAGCCTACCCCTACCACCCTTTACCACAATGAAGGACAAAGTCCCATTCATGTTGTGTGACCTTAAAAACAGCGTGACAGTGCACCACTCCGAATTCATACTCCAGAAGTGGAACACAAATTCTGCTGATTTTGGTTCCGCTTCTATGTTGTCATGGCAAATGAGGACACGTGTCCATGCCATAGGCAAGAATCCCTTAACAAGCTGCTAGATGATAGGGCGGCCAACTCGTCTGTTGTAAAGGAGGGCCACACCCACACAACAAAAGTGGTTATTTTGATTTTGTTCCAATAGCCATGGCGATAAATATTTTTAGCTGCAGTATACATCTCTAAAGGCTTATTACGTAAAACAAAAGCTTAATATTCTCTTCATCCTACATGGTCTACACCATTTTATTTGGTACGCAATCTAAGAAAGTTCGCCCATTTACCAATTTATTTATGTTCTTCTCCGCTAAGAGCAATGTAGCAAAACAGTCTTTCCTTGCCTTCTTTGATTTCAGGTTGGAAGCACTCCAAATTGAAATAAATCATCCTCAATCACTGTGAGGCCAGCATCTGTGTTTCTTCAGCCATTGAATTCTCCATTATCAGCCTTCACATCATAAAAGCAATAATCAATGGTCACAAAAGCATGTCATTCGGATCGATGGTCACCATCAGTATTTCCCTAAACTTGCCTCCATCATGCCTTAATGTCGAACTCAATCCGTCAATTTTTATCCAGCAATTGACCCATAGCATGAATCTCTTCAATTTTGGATTCGAAGACAAGATACTGAAGATCCCGTCGATAGGAAGAAAGAGGCTAGCAATCTCTGACAGACTAGTGATTCAAATAGATTAAGATGATGGCGGGCAAATGATGGCGGAAGCAAAGGCGGACAAGCGATGGCGAATGCAGAGGTGACTAAACCCATTGATTCCATTGGAGGAAGAAAAGGAAAGGGAGCATCTAAGATGAGATTGGAAGGTGAAAGTAAATGTGATATAAGGGGTATAACAGTCATTTTGTTCTCTAAAATTTACCAACAGAAAAAAAATGATACAAAGAATTCAAGATGACAAAAAAAAAAAAAAAATGGTGCAAAGCAAAGGTTGTTAAAAATGAGTTTCTACTTCTTAGTTGTTCTAGAGTCATAGAGTTGTAAAAAGTCGTAGGGTCATAAGACTCTACCAAAGAGAAAAATTATGAAAAATAAAAAACCATTTAAATTGTCTTAAAAAATATCAGAAATAACATGTGGTTTACACCCAAAATCTTATTAATTTTGTGCTTAATTTAGTGGAATAAGGTAGGTTTTTAGGTTGGCTAGGGCTTCATGATTCGGTCTTGGTGTTTTTATGGATGGGAGATAGGTTTTGATTGGTTACAGCCGGAAGAAGAACGCACCTGGTGCCTTAAATGGAAGTTTTATAAATATTAATGGTATTATGAAACACGCTGAGGAATGAAGGACCAAAACTGACATTAGGCCGCACGTGCATCCTTCTTCTACGTAATTACAGCTCTGGTCCCGAGCTTCCGATAATGTATAATTTAGTCCTAATTTATATTTTTTTACAGATTTGACCCAATAAAACTAGAGTCGTAGAAACTTAATGTTTCTACGACTAGAAACACGTTTCTACTAATTTCTACCCAGAGTTGCATTTCTATTGCATTTCTAAACGTCTTCCATGTCTAAAGTCGTTAAAACATATGTTTTTACGACTTGAAATACGATTTTAATAATCAGAGTTCGAGTGAGGTGAAGTGAGTACTAGTTAGCATTAATTATAGATTGATCAAAGTTCGATCACTTCAATGATTGTAAAAAAAAAAAAAAATTATACTGACTTTTACAATAATCCACTTGCACAATGTGTTTGTAGTTGGATAAGAGAAGAATGAATTCCTCTCAATGAATTACCTCTTCTGTTTCGTATATTATATCATGTACAGTTGGCAATAAGCTCAATTAAGATGATTTATTAGTTAATTTGGACAGAACTGGTCAGTTATCTTATCGGATACGAGTGCCATTGAGGCTAGGGCTAGGCTAGGGGTTGTATGTTTTTATTTGCTCCAACATTGTTGTACCGAACCGAATCACCCACCCACAAACATCTTTACTAATTCTTCTTTTGACGTCCATATTGCAAGTGTCTTACACCAACTTACTCAAGCCGTCCTAGGGCATTTGCAGCTAATCTATTCACCATTTGGTTGTCATTCTTAATTTATCATCAGAATGGTGATTTTAATCATCTTTAAGCACAAGAGATAGATATAGTTAGATATAAGTGCACCAAGGTGTATGACACACACGATATTTTCGAATAATAATACTTTTTGCCATTTTCCACAGCCACCTAATTAATTTCATTTTATCCCCATCATCCAACATTCAAGCCCTTTTAAAAAATTTAAAAAACAAATACTGAAATCAGTTTGTATGCTGAACTGTAATGACCAAGCCAAAATACCCAGCCACCTTATACATATAAAAAAAAGTTTGCTCGATAACAAAATGAATCAAAAATAAAATTAAAGTTAGAGAAAATTTTTCAAGTTGTCAAAAGCCCCTTTTAAGATCACAAGAAAAATCTACATTTCACTTGCCACCAAACTTTTATCCTCTTGCAAACATTCATCTATGTCACCCCTTATCGAAAACTAAGGTCCAGGTATAAAGAAAATAAGAATGTCATTTCATCAAGTTTTATTAAAGATAATGGAAAAACTAATTGAAGTTGTAATTTTAGGACGTTCTTTTAGAGTTAAGGGGTTTTTTAATGACACTATATCAATAAGGGGCCACTTTATAACAATATTTAAAGTAAGAGAACCAGGAATTAATATTACTTTTAAAAATCTATCACATGTACAAATTTTGCTTTGCAACTTGCAATTCTTCCTAGGACATATTTAACTAGTGTATGAAAAATCTATCATGTGTACAAAATTTGCTTTGCAAATTGCAATTGTCCCAACAACATATTTAACTAGTGTTTATATTTACTCAAATATAATTACTGGATAATTTTAAATTGATATAAGATGATTACAAGAAATTATATTTTTCTATTCATTAACTACATAGGAAAAAGTTTTAGCCCATTAATTTAGGTGTCTTATGGATAAAATATGGAATTGTGCTAGATTAACTGATTAGGTATGTATAACACTCTCTTTACTTTATTTATTATCCATAATTTAATTTTTATCTTTACCTTTTTATGTTTAAAATTAATTTTATTTGGAAAAAATGCTTTATTTACCTACGAATTACTTCAATAATTTACATGATGGATTTACATATTTAACCTTGATGATATATTTTAAGAGTAATTAACAATCACTTGAAGCTATCAGAAATTTATTGTATGATTTAGGGAAAGTTTTAAAAAGCCCATGTAATTTGATGAAATCTACATTTGCTCTTTTGGATGTTGGAAAACCTAGACTTATTCTTCTCTGACCCAAGCTTTGTCAGTATCTCCATTTGTTGAGGGGGAACCACAGCAAACTAAACTCATGGAACCCAATTCTGCCGACTCCTGGAATCATAGTATAAGTGCGGCTTTAATAAAGTTACAATATTCGGTGCTCTCACCTGGCTTGCTTTGGTTTAGGGATTTTGCGCAAGGAAGGAGATGAAGACCCAATCCTGTTGCTATTCCTCACTAGCAAAGCCAAATCAGGTCACCCTGATCTTGATTCAACCATGTCAATTTTGGATAATATGTTAAGTATCATTATTGATAAGTATATTGTATCCTAAATTTTTAAGGTATATCGTACCTTATATATATTGTTACCGTTTTTGTAAAAAAAATAAATGTTTGAATATTATTTTAAGATTATATAAATTCAATAAATTTTTTCCCCATATAGAAGATATTTTTTTATTACAAAAAATATAAAAAATGTTATATATATAGAGTAAAAGAATAAAAGTAAATATTTATTTTATAATATATATATTGATTATATTTTAATGTTTTATATACAAGATGAAACTCGAAACTGTTAGATGGCTGACGAATTCAGATATTGATTTAACAAAGAAAAAAATTTATAACATTAATACTTTTAACCCCTGCAACCAAAAGAACAAATTGTCATCAACAAATTTTAAAAAATGAATAACTTACTTCTTTTCTTCTCAAGTTTGTGACAAATTTTGCAGCAGCGTATTAACCTTTCATTAATCGACCGAATATTTTCAGAGTATTAAACCCTATCAAAGTATTCAATGAAGAACCAAAAAGAGTTTTTTTCACTGGGTTCTTATAATTGACCTGTTCAGCATTCGCGTTTGGGAGGGGAAACCTTCGCGCCTGACATGGACATGGGATTTTTAGTCTTTTCCCTAGCTAGTAAACGGGGATGCTAATGGAGGTTGGGTCAAAGATAGTGTGTGTAGATTTCCAATATATATGGGGTAAGTGTAAGTTCATTAAACTACAGTAGATTTTTTTGAAACTTTCCTTGTATGATTTAAATTTACAATAATATAGCTATTAGATAGTTTTAAATTAATATTGAATATTTAGGAGAATTTTAAATTAAATGTTTGACAGTTACAAAAAATTTTCTTTCTCGAGGAATCGCATAACCACATAACAAATCATTTTCTTTAATCGATCATTTTTCAGAAAGAAAATGAAATTGTGCGAAAAATAAAAATCGGGCTTAGCTTACTTTGTTTTATGTTTTAAAAATATGACACCTGTTAGACTAGGTAAATGAAAAGGCGTACTACTAGGCTAAGGGATCGTTCTATGGCGCCGTCGAGGGTGCGAACCTGGGGCCATGTCACTCAAGTAGCAAGCCACGTATGTCATGCTCTGAGAAGGAACAAACTCATTAGTTTCAGGGACCAAGTTTGTTTAAGATTATTAATGATGCATTAAAAATATATTTTTTATATATTAAATTAATTTTCCAAATCATCTACCTATTAAACATACACTTTAAAAAGCCTTTAAGACATTTTCAATATTTTTTTTAAAAATCAAGTAATTTATTATCACATTATTATGTCATTAGTATACTATTATCTATTGTCTTTCTAATTAGCAGACAAAATTTTTTAGGTAATTATAACTATTAGGGCTAAAAACAAGTTAAGTATAGCAGAGTAATAGGCTGATTGTGATTAGTTTAAAATATCTATCGAGTTCAGTATTGCGTTCATATTTGGATAAAAAAGAATACAAACAAGTTGTTAACTGATTAAACTCAAGTTATTTGTTTTAATTAAAAAAATATTAAAATTGAGTTGAGCTGAGTAATGAGTAAATTGAGTTTGGTTTGAATTTTGCACTGAGCTTGAAATAAGAAACACATACACTGTGATCTTAAATAAGAAAAGCCATTAATTTTGTTCCATATTTTGTTACAAGTGTGCATTGAACTCTTTAGCCTTTTATTTGAGCCAACTTAGCCACCAATTTGGAAAAAGAGTATGAGTAAAAGTATATAATTATAACCAGTTAAATTTTTTCTTGTTAATTAGAAGGGCAATAGATAATAGTATACTAAAATCATAGCAAGATGATAATAAATTGCTTGCTTTTAAAAAAAAATTTAAAAATTTCTTTAGGGCTTTTTTAAGTGTAAGTTTTAATAGATAGATAATTTGGAAAAAATAATTTAATATATAAAAATATATTTTTAATGAATCATTAATAATCTCAAACAAACCTTAATCAAGGAATGTCTATTTAAGTTTTGAAAGAACAAAAGTGTGAGAAGTTTTAACTTGTTTGTAGTAAAGATTCATTTTGCAATTGCAAATGTAGAACTTCGGTACCATCCAACATGTATATTACAAAATGGTTACAACTGCTGTTTTAAAGTTTCAATATAGTACTTCATGTTTATTTTGTTAAGAAAATGAACATAATGTTTTGAACATTTGAGTGAAGGCCGATGTATGTTGGTTATAGCTGTAGGTATTAGGCCTTGATGGATGTTACTTGCACTTATTTGTTTGCATTGTTTGTTTGTTTTTTTAGTCCTTATGCCTATTCGATGATGAGTAAAGCGCCATACAAGCAGGAGCAAGAAACTCCAGAAAACCTACTACAAGCAAAGAGAAGGCAGCAAACGTTGGAGGAATAATTACACTCTTCTAGTCTTCTTCCCAATTGGTGACATATTTAAATCAAGTAAGAATCTAGGGAGATAAATACACATTTTAATAAAAACAGGGATGAAACTAATCATTTCATTAACTGAGACGTGCCCCGAGGTCGGTACACGCAAGGGCACCGTAGAACGAACCCTAGGCTACGATAATAGCCCGCGCCCGTTCGCAGTTTTAACTTCGCTCTTTCACCGCAAAGCCTGCCATTCTTCTCGCTCGCAAGTGACTCTGCAAAACCAGGCTCTGGAAATCTACCATCACCATGAGCCAGTTCCTTGCCCTAGCAGCGCTTCGACTCCGCCACCGAGTAGCCACAAGGCCCATCCTCCCTCATCCTACTCCATCCCAGCCGTCTAGCCCCAAAAACCCCAGTAATGGCAGTTCTCTCTCTACATCTCTTTTCCTGGCCACAAGGCCCATCTGCCTCCCTCATCCTACTCCATCCCAGCCGTCTAGCCCCAGAAACACCAGTAATGGCAGTTCTCTCTCTACATCTCTTTTTCTGGCCACAAAACCTCATTTCCCCGCCTGCATTTCTGTCACAACTCCTTGTCTCGGCCGGAATGTTTTCTCGCCCCTTCAACCACCAGTTAAGCCATATTATCTTCCCTGTATGCTATATTCGACAAGAAACGAGCAAAACGAGAATCGATATGAAGGGTGGGAAGAGCTTTTAAAAAAATTCCGAAGAGAGCTCAGAATGAGTTTTTCGTACCTGTTGCATTTCATTAGGGTCCTACTGGACGCGACGAAGGGAGTAGGTGTCTATTTTGCTGTTGGCTTATCTAAGAAGGGGATGACTTTCTTGCGTTTTTTATCTCATGCTCTTTGTATAACCGGGGCTGTGGAAATTTACGTGAAAGTTTTGGTGGTTCGGGAATGGAAAAAAAGGGAAGAAGAGGAAAGAAGGAAGAGCGGAGTACTGGCTCATGTCAACTGGGAGCACTTGTTACAGAAGCTGCAAAACATGTATGGGGGTGGGCCCGATTCTTCAGAAATTCGAGTTACACTTGATCAGGCACTAAGAAAATACCGGGAAGAAGTGAAGAAGGAGGAATCAACGGTTGTTGAGGAGATTGTTAATAAATTTTGGGAAAAATTCAAGAAGGAGGAAGAAGAGAGGAAGAAGAAAAAGCGTTGGTTTAGGATTTTCTAGGTATAGGTTTTTTTTATTGCTTTCTGTTATTTTTTTCTGCCCTCTACAAGTTTTTTTTTTTTTGCGTAAATTCGGATTTTTACTTATCTAATTTTCTGCCTGCTTTGTGCTTGTTAAACAGTTGTTATGGATCTAATATCGAAAGATTTTTTTTTTAAATGTCTGTAGGAAGTGTTGAGAAGTGAAGGCAGCAAAAGCACACTGGGCGTAATGGTTTTTCTTGCTTCCCTTCTCTGCAAAAAAACTTTTTTGTTAGGCCCAGTCCCTACTATTTTTTGTGCCTAAGTATCAAATATTATCCTATTTCTATAACATTGTCTCTCCACAAAACGGTTGACCGTGTTGTTAATCTTCACCGCCTCCAATCACGGCGACGGGTTTTGAAAGCCAGTCGAGCTGCTCGTGACGAATCGTTCACGAAAGTTCCGTTTGGTTTGTTTCGCTCGATCTGGTGGCTTACTTATCTTTGACAAAGGATTCTGTTTGCGTTGTTTGCTTCATTTGTCTCCCTATTTGTTGATCTATTAATCTGCGTCTTTGGGTTGCCTATTTCGTGCCTGTAATCCAAATTTCTCGGCGTTTATGTTGGGCTTCTCTTTAGTTGACTCTTTGCTGGGTTTTTGCCTGATCTCATGTACTGTAGTAGATACAAGTTATGGTCGTATATATGTGGTAAATTTCTAGCAGCTGAAGAAGAGTTGATAGGCTTTGGAGTTGGGATTAAAATTCACAAGTCCAACTAGGCGGATTTGTTATCTAGTTCATACAGGCAGGTAATTAGGCAGACTTGGACTAAGAAAAAAAGGAGAACAGATCTTGTGTTCTTCGGAACTGAACTTGAGTTGCGAATCTAGTAAGGCAACAGGTATCAGTAAGTTCTGACCCTTCTGCATCTCTGTTTTAGAGATGGTTTCCTCTACAACAGTTTCTTGGGAGTCCGTAGAGAGTACTTATCGTTTGCTCGATAGCAGTTTCCTCATCAAAATAATTGATAGAAGACGTTTTACAAAAGATTTTATACAAACCTATATAAATCGTGCCTGGAAGCTTGAAGGTGCAGCCACTCTTCTAAGGGCAATTGGTTCAAGTAGGTTCATGATTAAACTGTCCCACCAGAAGGATGCCTTGATGCTCCAACACATTGGCCTATACCATATAGAAGGGGCTCTGGTACTAATCAACTACCTTAAGCCTCAGAGCCCTTATGATGAACACAATTTCCAACGTGTTCTTGTTCTAGTTTGGGTTCAGATTCACCGACTCCCACCAATTTTATTGACACGGTCAATTGCTGCATATATTGGAAAACATGTGGGGAAAGTTATAGCTTTGGATTTTCCTACTCATCCATGTCATCATTGGCATTATTTTGAGTTCAGGTGGAACTTGATATAACAAAACCTCTAATTTCTGGTTTCTTTTGGCAACACCCCAATGGTGATGGTTCATGGGTCCAACTCAAATGTGAAGGAATATTTAAAATATGCAAACAGTGTTGTTGAGTTGGACATTCCTCGATCAAATTGCACCAAATCATCGCTGCAAATTCCTATGGTTTACGTTAGTACTCCTCTCTATGGGCAGTAATGGAGTGCCCTTGCTTTGTCTCACAAAATGCTAGTATATACTAAAGCATCCACGACAGATGGTTGCAAAGATGAGGGTAGCGGCTTGACAAGTAATGCACATTGCCCTGCAAGTTTTCAGACGACTAGCCCACAAGTAAAAAGGTTGGCGGCCATCAACTAGATTCTATGTCCGATGACATTGATGCCTTGCTTTGACCAATTGATGCTAAGATCATGAATCCTGTCTCCATTTTGAGGAAAAGGGCATCCTTGTTCCTTTATAGGATAGATAATGATCGTAGTGGTACCGTACCAAAGGACCTAGACCCAACGTGTGCAAAGAAGGGTAAGTTTGATCAGAAATGCTATAGAGGCAAGCGAGATCACCTTATGATGTTAGCACTAATTTTGCCATTGCTCATGATTATGATAAGATGATGGGAGCTCAATTTAATGACATCTTCTCATTGGATGGTTCACATGCTGCTAAGCAAGAATTGTTCCACCCAATGATGCCTCCGATAAAAACTAAAAGTAGCTAAGGATAATGATGGAAGAGTTCTCTAACATCATTTTCATTTTGCTTCATATAAGAGGTCCTTTAATGATATCTAGAACTTTCCCTCCGAATATCATTTAGAGCCTAATGAGCTTGATCAAAGAATCCTTCAGGAGGTGATGGTTCCAATCAATCAAAACTCGGTTCTAGTTCAACCACTGAACTAATTTCTTCTGGACAATATTGTTGATCCTGCTCCTGAGAATCAAAATGATGAGGAAGCACAAATAGAGAATGTAGTGGCTGATGTGGAATCAGACCTAGAGGCAGTGGCTAAAGAAGCTCAAGATAATTTGGGCCAAGAAGAGTTAGGCCTGGGTTTTGCACAGTCCAGGAAAACGCCTGAAATCGACAATATGATAACGAATATCGTTGCCACAGATGAGCATCAGGTTGATTATAGTGCCATTGCTACATCTGCTTCCTCTAGGCTTTCATCCACTGGTAAAGGCCCCTTTATCTTTAATGTGAATTGCTCAAAGGCCCCCATTGTCCTAAATGTAGGACTTCACCATCACTTTTCTCTTCTGGTTGTTCACATCATCGAGACTCTCATCCCAAGGATGTCACCGTAGTTGTCATGTAAGTAGGGATGAAAAAATCTGACCCAACCAAATAATTTGGCACGAACCACTTGAGCCTAAATATGACCTGACCCAATTTAACTAGAAAAGTCAATGACTCAAACCTTATGGCACCAAACCTGACTTAAACCCAAACCATGATTGAAGCAAAATCCGAAAAAATCTGAACACAGATGATCCAAACCTGAATACCCGAACCTGGAATGATCTGAACCCCAAATGACATAAACTTGAAATGACTAAAATCCGAGACTAACCTGGCGTAAACCCTAAATAGCCCGATGATTAGACTCGACATAACTCAATTTTAACCAAAATCAACATAAATATATGGTTGGTAGTGATTTAAAAATATTATAATTTTTTATATATTGTTACTTATCTAGCTTATACATAAATTATGACCATAATTTTTTAAAATTATGGTCATAATTTATGTAGGGGTCTTAATTTAAAATACTATAAATGTTTTTTTTTATTTAGGGGTCTTTGAAGAATAAATTAACAAAATAATATGTTTTATACAATATGTCATAATAAATTAACAAAATACTATAAAATTATGCTCATAATTTATGTAGGGGTCTTAATTTAAAATACTATAAATGTTTTTGTTTTATTTAGGGGTCTTTAAAGAATAAATTAACAAAATAATATGTTTTATATAGGGGTATTCTGAAATTTAATAATTTACAGATTTGCTTATACATTCTTTTGAAGCATCTAACCAACATACTAGATCTCATCTGATAATTAAATTGAATGTTGACTAATCTAGATGGAGTAGCAGTAGATTCATTTGGGGAAAACTTCATTATGCTGCACAAAATTATCTTTTTATTTTTTTGGATAATCTTGCAAAAATTTGTTGAATTGTTAGATATTTGGATTGGGTTTGGGTTTCAAATTTGAAGTTTGTTGTACAAACTTCAATTGGTAAATACAATATTAATTTAATATAGTTAATTATTTTAAATCATGGTATTTGAAATTTGATTCAATTAATTTCAAATGTTTTGAATTAGGATATTTTTATATCTAGTCAAATTAAATTTTTTAATAGTTTTTTCTTCCACTAGTATTACCATTCCCACCCTACCCTATGTTACTAATATTCTTGTCTTGTATTAGTAGGAATGGTAAATACAAGATTAGTCTTTAATTATTTATCTTTGAACTTAAATTTAATTTACCATAAACCCTAAATACTAAATCTAAACCCAAAACCCTAAAACCCTAAACACTTACCTTAACCTAAGCCATAAGTCCTCAATCATAACTATAAACACTATATCTAAACCTAAACACTAAACCCTAAATCCTAACCTCAATTAAAACCTTAACCTTTACCATAAATCTCAACCCTAAACTTAACCACAAGCCCTTAATCTTAACATAAACCCTAAACCCTAAACCTTAACACTTAATTTTACTCTTAAACCTTATCCTAAACCTCAACAATTAATTTTAACTTTTACCCTAAACCTTAACTTTCCTCTTATATTATCTTTTATATTTAATAAGTTTTATATTTGGAGGCTTCTATATTTAATAAATTTCTCTTTTGGGGAATATTCATATTTAATAAGTTTTTCATTCAAAATTTTCATATTTAATAAGTTCTATATTTGGGTTTTTTTTCATAAATATATTTGGGTTCTTTTAAAATAAGTAACTTCCATATTTAGTAGGTTCGATGATTTTGATAGCTAATTGTCAAATTATAACATTGGTTCCTAAGCTTTTAAGCATAGTGAAATAAAATACCTAAATTTTAAAAAATTTCATTTTAGTCACCATAAATGTTACAACATGGGTCCCTAGATTTTTTAAATATTTACATTTTCACCCAAAATTTTTTGAAATTTTGCATTTTAATCACTAATATAGTGATAGTGAACTAAAGTTATATTTCACAGCAAATTTGTTAGAACATAATTAAAATTTTTTTATGAATTTTATTAATTTACCATACTAATAAAAATATTAATTGCACAAAAAATTGAATTATTTAATTCAAATTTTAATAAAAAAATTGAATAAAAAATAAATTGATTAAGTGATTTTAGCATGTATACCAATAACCCAAAGAAACTCAACTGGTTAACCTGAGTTTGGACTGAAACCTAACCTAAAATTACTTAAGACTGAAATTGACCTGACCTATATTGAACTTGAACCCAAATGAGCTTAACCCAACCCAACTGAACCTCAAACTCACTCAACCTGGAATCAGCCCCAACCCAAATGACCTAGATTGGACTTAAATTCATGCTAAGTCAATTAAACCCAAACTTGAATGATCTGACGCAAACCCGACTAGACACACTTAATTGTTATCCCTATTTGCAGGCAAACTTATTTCAGATTTGGTACTCCTATGTAGGTTCTTTCTGAAATGCAAAGATTGTGATAGAGGGCACCCATATAATTGATCAAAGATTCATATTCGCCTTGCCCTTTTTGATTCCTAACAAAAAAGGAAACAACCTAAACTTGATCTCTACCAACTGAAATTTGTCCGTTCAGAGAATGAAGCTGAATCTTCAAATAGTTGCAACCTTTGGCTGGCAAAAAGGACTTGGTCATTCTTTCCTTGGTTTACTTAGTACTTGTTTATTGATGATCGTTTGTTTCCTGCAGAATAAGTGTCTGAGAATAGGGAGTTTCTTTAGATTTAGTTAGTCTCTTTATGCTCTTAAGATGTTGTTGTAGGTACCAACATTGACTCAACATGGGGATTTTTTGGGTTTTGTTCATTAACAAACACTCGGGGCACAATAAGGCTTATTTCTTTAATTCGTCGGGGCGTGGGTCAAGCCATGGCAATCCATCATCTGTGATCTTTGGTTTGCCTTCATTAACTTGATATGTTATTTATTCTGGAGACTAAATCAGATGATAGCTATATAGATGATAAGTTAAGAAAGGTTAGGGTTCTCCCATCATATAAAGGTAACAGCTTGTGGAAGGAGTGGCAGTCTGTGACTTGGGTGGAAATCTTCTACTTATAGGTGCCAACTTTTGTGTAGTGACCGCCATTTGATTTTGGTGCATCTTTATGAGGATTTAAGGCACCAATGGTATTTAGGTTGTGTGTATGGCCATTCAAATATTTAAAATTTAAACACATTTTTACCATTTACAATACTTTGTATTAGTAAAATAAGATTAGTATTTGAAAAGGAAAAATAGAGAAAAAATCATGATTTTTTCTATGTTTTTTTATAAGTCTTTTTTATAAAAAAATGAAAAATATCAACAAATTGAAAATTTTGTAACAAACATGTCTTTGATTTATTTGACTATTAAACATGCCTAAAAACCTGCAGTTTAAAAATTTATTTAATTTTTAAATTAGAAATATTTTTGTGAGAATCTAAAAGTGCAACTTAAGATATATATATATATATATATATATATATATATTGTATATTTGTGTCTATATTTAAACCTTAAATTATAAGTTATTACTTTTCCTTTTAGGTACTACAAGTTTATTCTATTGTAAGGAATCTATTTTCTTATAGTTGACTAATTTTATTAAAAAATAATGAGTAAGACTAGGTTTTTTAAATCTCAGTGATGTGAGTATAATTTCTAAATCAATGGGTAAGTATTAATTATATAAAATGATAAAAATCTATACGATGCTTAACCTCAATCTTGGAATAATCACATTAATTTTTCCATAAATAGAGCAGAAGCATAGATGTGAGTGTAGTTTTTTTATTAAAAGTTAAGAGCCAGGTAATTAAGCTTTTTGCATAATGTATAATTACTTATAGTTACATGCCTATGGGAAAATTCAATGTTTACTTTTCAAGTCTATACTTTGACATCATGACCCATATTTCTGTTAAACTTATTAAAAGAATTTTTTTTTTTTGCTTAACTTTCTTATTGAATGTTTCATCTATGGACTCGAGATATGTTTTTTTATCTATTCTAACTAGAACCTCAAAGAATTTATTAAAAACTTAGCTTATGTTTCTTTAAAAAGTCATTGTTACGATAATATATTAATGGTACATCTATTTAATTGTTGAAGCCAACTAATATAAATCTATATTTTAATCGTGGCCAAACTGCGCATTGAATCCCTCAAGTTTACACACTCGCACGAATTAGTTCTTAAAGTTCCACTTGTTGTGACTAAGTCCTCTAACTTAAGAAAATATGCAACTTAGTCCTGAAAGTTGCTAAGTGTGTGAGGCTTAGTTACTTAAACACTCACGTGCTGTTACCTGACAAAAACACCGTTAGGGAAGGGGTGAGGTAGATAAATAGTGCTGACGGTTGTCTACTTGATTGGTCAAGGGTTACAGAATCCCTTCGAGCAACAATACTCAAGAGGCCGTATTGTGGATTTAAGTAATGGTGGAACAAAGGGATTTTGCAAGCTTGGCATGGAGCGAAGAAATTAGATAGTGTTATAGTAAGATTGCTTGCTTTTAGAGTTTCAGTTGGAATAAAATCTTAGCTTCTAAGAGTAGAGATATTTTTTGTTCTTCCCGTTGTGTCTATCACGTGCATGCAAACATAGGCTACAAAATCTTCTTTTGGTATGTTTTTTATTAGTTGGCTATTTAAAAGTTAAGCTACTGCATCAATAAAGAATGGTCATTCATCTACATTTTGTTTAGAACTTCTGATCCTTTTTGCTTCAATTCTTTACAAAATTGGTATCATAGCCTCCACTGGACCTGGGAGGGAGAGAGAGGAAATAGTAGTCTTCGAGTGACCTAAACACAGAGAAATGAGTGGAATGAGTGAAGGATTTTTTTTTTCAGCCTGCCATACCATGCTTTGACAGTCATTACGATCATTGAAGCATGTTCACAGAAAACTTCTTGAGGTCCAAGAAGTGCTGGATCTTGGTCGAGACTAGCTATGCTGAACCAAAAGAGGGCGTAGTGATGGCTGAGATGCAACAGAAGTGGCTAAAGGAATTGAAGCTCAAAGATCTCAAGGTTAAGAACTACATGTTTCAAGCAATAGACAAGACAATTCTGGAGACAATCATGGAAAAAAAGACCTCAAAGAAAATATGAAATTCAATGAAAAGAAGTACATGGGCAATGCGAGAGTAAAACGGTCTATTCTATAAGCATTGAAGAGGGGTTTGAAACACTAGAAATGAAGATAGGTGAAAGCACCACCGAGTATTTTGCATGAGTCATGATAGTAGCTAGCAAGATGAGGGCACAAGGATAGGTAATGTAAGATGTTACCATTATTGAGAAAACTTTTAGGTTCCTAACAGACAAATTTAACTATATTATTTGTTCCATTGAGGAGTTTAAGGATACAAATAAGTTGTCGATTAATGAACTTGAAAGTACATTAATTGTACGTGAGTAGAAGTTTCATAAGGCAAATAGGTAAGAACAGGCCTTGAAGGTGAGTTTGGAAGAAAAGACCGCAACCAGAGGAAGGGGCAGAGGAAACTTTCAAGGAAGAGGAAGAGGTAGAGGAAGATAAAGCTTCAATCAAGCTACGGTTGAATGCTTCAAGTTCCATAAGCTTATGCACTATTAGTATGAGTGACCATATTATACTAAGGAGACAAATTATGCTGAGTTTGAAAAGGAAGAGGAATTACTACTGATGTCCTATGTAGAAATGCAAGATGAGAAAAAAAAAAGGTTGGTTATTCGATTTCAGTTGCTTGAACCACATGTGTAGAGATAAGTTAGCATTCAGTGAGATGGATGAAGTCTATAGGCAAATAGTGAAGCTTGGAAATAACACCAGGATGAGCGTACTTGGGAAAGGGAATGTGAAGTTGAATATAACTAGAGTGACTAATGTGGTGTAGGAGGTGTTCTATGTTCTCGAACTCAAGAATAATCCCTTAACTCTAGGACAACTACAGGAAATGGGTTCAGTGATCTTGATTCAGTCTAGAATGTGCCATATATATCATTCTAACAAGGGTTTGGTCATGTAGACCAACTTGATGACAAATCACATGTTCATGTTGATTTCCCAGTCCCAAGCCAAGAAAAAAGTCAGTTTTCATAGTGCTGCATAGAATTTGTCACATTTATGGCATTGTAGATATGTTCATCTCAACAACTAGGGACTAAAAATACTACAAGCCAAATATATGGTTCAAGGTTTGGCATAGTTATAAGCTTCCACAATCATATGTACTAGTTGCATGAGAAGCAAACAACATTGAGAACCAATTCTCAAGAAAAGTCAGTGCAGAGTAACTGAGCAATTGTATTAGTTCATACTGATATTTGAGGCCCCATTTCTCCACCCTCAAATAGTCAAGAGAGGTACATTTTATGCTTTATAGATGATTATTCTAAAAAAAAACATGGACATATTTATTGTTGGTAAAATCAAAAGTATTTTATTATTTTAAGTGTTTTAGGATGTTTTTGGAAAAGGAAATTGGTCTTCTTATTAAGTTTTTGGGTACAGATAGAGGAGGTGATTTTAATTCTATGAAGTTTAACGAGTTTTGTAAGTAAAATGGAATAAAAAAAACCAGTTGACCATTGTTTATACTCTACGACAAAATGAAGTGGAGTGGCCGAATGCGAGAACAGGACGATAATGAATCTTGTTAGAGCCATATTGTCAAAAAAGAAGATTCTAATAACTTTCTCGCTTTAAGGCAGTAAGATGGACTATGTATGTTCTTAATCGATCTCCTACAACGGCAGTGAAGGACAGGACCCTTGATGAGGCGTGGAGTGGTGATAAACTCACATTTGTTATACTTATTTCTCTTATATTAGTATGTTTTAATGTGTTTTGAATCTTCAACATCTCTTTTCAGTATGTTTTATAGCTTCGAGCATATATGGACTCAATTAATTGAAAGTGGATTTCATTTACAATTTTACAAGTTTTAACTTGGTTGTGTTATTTTGGGACTTTAATAGATTAGTGATGTTTCGGTAGAAAAATCATATCTTGAGCTGCAGAGATCAGAATTGACTGATTCTTGATTCATTGGAAAGCTAACATCTGGAGATACAAATCATATGTAGACCATGAAATCCATTTTGCACGTTAAGAGGGTCAAATTCAACTTCAAAATCGCAATTTGAGTGTCATTGTTGGTTCGGAAGAAGTTGTGGTATTATGGGCATATTTTTGGCTGTAGATGTCCGTTTTATGCAATGAAGGTGTCATTTTGAAGCTAAGAAAGATATATAAAACTTTCATGCTTTGAGTTTTAAGCGATAATGCCTAAATCAAGGTCGAATTTCATCTTGAAGTTGCTGCTGCTATTCTGGAGCATTTCTTGGTTCACAACTTTAAAACCTGTTAGTTAGCTTGAATCTTTTTATTTGTGTGGAGTAATTTTTTAAAAATATAGAAAGTTTATGAAGAGTTTGTGAATTTAGCATGTTAGGTTAGCTTTATTAGAAATGGAGCACAGCAGCTTGTGGCTCTCTCTTTCTTTCGCGGCTGGACAACCCCTCATTCTCCATCTCTCTGTCTTTTTTCTTGTTTGTTTTTTTTTCTTTCTCTTTTTAGTGATCTTTTTATTCTTGGTTAAAGGAGACTGAAATCTTGAATTCTTTAGCACTGTGAGATCAAAGTTGTTTTTATTCATTCAATTACTATTTTGAGTATTAGATATTTTTATATGATTAATTTCATGATTGTTTCATTTATATGCTAGGTAACTTACTAGTTGTTATTCGAATTCAATCTACTGCTGGGTTGGAAATCAAATCTGTAATTGTTTAGTTTCTTTAATCTGTGAAATAACTGAGGTTTAGTGATTTGCTGCATCAAAAATCATTAGGTCTTAGGGAGAACAATGAACTAAATTAAATGCAGCCGTTTGTGTTTGTGTTATTTAGTTTCATCGATCTCTCTAATTTTTAACGCAATTATTAAATTAAGTCAAAGTGCTTGTCTTAGGTTGTTTAGCAGTTAGGGTTAATTAGATTGCTTGTTTTCTTATTAATTACGACTAAGGAGATGTAGAAAAATAGCTTCAACGATGAATATTCAAAGTCTTGATTGATCTATGTATACATCGATAATCAGTTGCAGGAAGTCGGCAGTGGATGTTGACTGATGCCAAAGTTTGAATTCTTGATTGTTTTGTTGGTTTCTTACTTGATAGGTTTTTTAATTTTTGTTGTTTGATTTTTTTTTTATTTCATTTTTCTATTGCAAACAATCCCTTTAAATCTTTTATTCTAACTTTTTTGTGAAGAAGCTTTCAGATAAAAATTTTCCTTGGAATTCGACCTGGTTTCTACTGCTAGACTACAAATTTATTTATTTTGAGTTTTATTGATATCAGAATTATTTTTAGCGGTTTCAACGACCAACAAAAGATTTGGCGCTTTTGCTGGGGAGATTTTTTTTTGTTAAAGTTTATTTTTTTTATTTTTTCAGAAAACTGACTTATGCCAAGATTTTCTCATGCATGTGAATTAGTGTTTGATCCAAAGATCGAAAAGACAGCAAAGGCGAACAGGAAAGCAAAAGGGCAAGGGGTCAATTGGTCAGTCTTAGATGGATTGATAGAGGAGATTCACTTGGCTGTTCCTATCTATGAGTCAGGTTGATGCAAGAAGAAGTTGTCTAGCTAAAAACAATAAAGAAAGACACTTTTGGGAGGCAACCCAAGCAATATCTCTTTCAAGTTGGAGGTGAACCGAACAATATAGGCCAGCAAGCTGAAGTCAAATTTTGGACTACGAATCACTGTAAATCATCTTTCAGGGCGGTACCTTTTCTTTTCCATATCTGTATTTTTATTGTAAACATTGAGGATGAGGTTCAATTTAAGTGTGGGGGAGTGGGTAGCTTGGCCCCTAATTTTCTTGCTTTTCAAAATTTTGAAGTAAATTTTTAGATTCATATTTTTTAGCATCGATATGAATTGTTAGGATAATTTCACTTTTTGGTTCTTGAATGCCTAACTTGAGCGTTAAGTTATCAATTTATTGGTCTTTATGCAACTCTCAAGTCTTATTTTTAAATTTTTTTTTTGTAAAATTTTTGATTAAGCCAGTTGTGGTTATCTTGCAAAACTGATTTTTGCATCAAATATTTGTGCTTAGTACTTTGGTTTAAACCATGTTAGATTATGAGCTTAATAAGTTGATTTTGTGGTTTGTTCAATTGATAGATGATTTGAACCACTTGAGAAGAAAAGAAAAAAGAACCAAAGGTTGAAATTGTTGAGTTCTGATAAATAAAAAGTTGCTACTCTGCTGTTTCTGGATATTGAAATAAGTAAGGGTCTTTTCTTAAGGTAAGAGTCGATCATTGCTTAAAATGGTACTGGAAGTATAAGTATGGTTAAAGACCACTTTAAAGTTGTGTCGAGTTAGTAGCTTGGGTATGGTAGAGCCTCTGTTATACACCCGCTTAGCGGCGGAATGCAAGAAAAAAATAAAATTAAAAAAAAATTAAAAAAAAGAACAAAAATAAGTAATATCAGAATAAAAAGAAACAAAATTCTCAATTGATTTATTATCTTCCATGGGTTAGTGGTAGAACTGGTTCAGCTTTTTGAGTTATTATATTCCTAGTTTGTTCTCCTTATTTAGTGCAAAAGTTTGATATTTTTCTCAGGTTTTCAACAATGATTGTTACTAGCTTATGAAGAAATTGTGTTCATGAACTTATTTAGTTCTGAGTTGCTATTGCCGAGTACATTGCGTGCTTAATTCCTCTTGTTAAGCTTTTCAAGACCCTTGGATGTGAAATTATCTAGTTCTCTTTAGCTCAAAAGTATGTTTTTATCTTTCTCAATTTTTTTTTATTTTGAGTTTTGCTTGGGACGAGCAAAAGCTAAGTGTGGAGGAATTTGATAAACTCACATTTGTTATGCTTATTTCTCTCATATTTAGTATGTTTTAATGTGTTTTGAACCTTCAACATCTCTTTTTAGTATGTTTTATAGCTTAGAGCATATATGAACTCAATTGATTGAAAGTAGATTTCATTTGCAATTTTACAAGTTTTAATTTGGTTGTGTTCTTTCAGGATTTTGACAGATCGGTGATATTCTGATAGAAAAATAATATCTTGAGCTACAGAGATTAGAATTGAGTGATTCTTGATTCATTGAAAAGCTAACATCTGGAGTTATAAATCATATGGACCATGAAACTCAATTTGCACGTTAAGAGGATCAAATTTAGCTTCAAATAACGAGTTATGTGTCATCACTAGTTTGGAAGCAATTTCGGTATTTTTGATACATCTTTGGCTGTAGATGTTCGTTTTATGCGATGAAGGTGTCATTTCGAAGCTAAGAAAAAAATCTACAACTTTCATGCTTTAAGTTTAGAGTGATAATACCTGAATCAAGGTTGCATTTCAGCTTGAAGTTGCTACTGTTTTGAAGTATTTCTTGATTCACAACTTTGAACCCTTCTAGTTAGCTTGAATCTTTTTATTTCTGTGGGGTAATTTTATAAAAATATAGAATATTTAGGGAGATGTTGTGAATTTAGCACACTAGGTTAGCTTTATTAGAAATGGAGCATAGCAACTTGTGGCTCTCTCTCTCTTTTGAGGCTGGACGCCCCATTCTTCTCCCTCTCTCTTCCCTAACTCTCTTTGTCTCTTTTCTTGTTTGTTTTTTTTTTCTTTTTCTTTTTAGTGATCTTTTTATTCTTGGTTGAAGGAGAATGAAACCCCAAATTCTTTAGCAATATGAGATCAATTTTTTTTTATTCATTTAATTAATATTTTGAGTATTAGATGTTCTTCTATCATTAATTTTAGGATTATTTCATTTATATGCTAAGAGGCCTACTAGTTGTTATTCAAATTCAATCTACTGCTGGGTTAGAAATCAAATCTGTAATTGTTTGGTTTATCTAATCTGTGAAGCAATTGAGGTTTAGTGATTTGTTGTGTTAGAAATCATTAGGTCTTATGGAGAACATTCGACTAAATTAAATGCAACTGCTTGTGTTTGTGTTATTTACTTTCATCGATCTCTCTAATTTTGAACACAATTGTTAAATTAAATCAAAGCGCTTGTCTTAGGTTGTTTAGTAGTTAGGGTTAATTAGATCGTTTGTTTTTTTATTAACTACGACTAAGGAGAGGTAAGAAGATAACTTTAACGATGAATATTCAAAGTCTTGATTGATCTATGTATGCATCGATGATCAGTTGTAGGAATTCGGTTATGGATGTTGACTGATGCCGAGGTTTGAATTCTTGATTATTTTGTTGGTTTCTTACTTGATAGGTTTTTTTAATTTTTGTTCCCTGATCATTTTTTTTAAATTTTATTTCATTTTTTTATTGCAAACTATCCCCCTAATCTTTTATTCTAAGTTTTATGTGATGAAGTTTTCAGATAAAAAATTTTCTTAGAATTTGACCTGGTTTGCACTGCTATACTACAAATTTATTTATTCTGAGTTGTTAGTGATACCAGAATTATTTTTGACGGTTTCGACAACCAACCAAGTGGAGTGAAGCCATCAGTGGGGCATGTCCATATTCCAAATGCTAGAGGGACTAAACTTGAAGATAAAAGTGTTGCTTGTGTGCTTCTTTGTGTAAGTGATCAATCTAAAGGCTATAGGCTGTGTGATCCCATTTAAAAAAGGATCATAGTGAGTTGAGATGTGATCTTAGAAAAAAAAAAGCAGTAGAACTAAGATGCAAGTTGCAAATAAGAATTGTTGATAGATTTAGAGTGGAAAGATAACGAGAACAATGATGAAAGTAAAGGAAACGGAAAAAAAAGGGTGAAAGTATTAAGAAAGCTAGTAGCAATGACGACATAAATGTAAGGAAGGGTAGAAATAAATGCTTTTCTTCATGGATGGAAGGTTAAGTTTTAGGAGAAGGCATATTTGAAAGTGAAGATGATGTCAACATGGTGATGATAGAATCCACAGATCCAAAGAGGTTTAAAGAAGCAGTAAAATGTAAAAATAGAGACATGCAATGGAAACTGAAATCAAAGCCAATGAGAAAAATCAAAATTGAACTACTAAATGGTGCAAAAAGGATAGGGTTAAGTGGGTTTTCCAAACACAATTGAATGAAAGATGTGAAGTAGATAAATATAAAGCTTGATTGGTTGCTAAGGGTTATTCATAGGAGTATGGAGTAGATTACACCAAAGTTTTTGCATTAGTAGTAAGGATGAACAAAGTAAGGATGATGATAGCACTTGTTGCACAGCAAGGCTAGAAATAATTCCAGCTTGACATCAAATCTGCCTTCTTGCTTGGCATCCTGAGTGAGGATGTATACTTAGAGTAACCAAAAGGTTATGAGAAGAAAGGGAAAAAACACATGGTTTATAAACTTCATAAGCCTTTGTATGAAATAAAACAAGCACTACGTGCTTGATTTACTTTTAAACATCTTGAGTTGTATTTTGTTACTGAAGGTTTCCAAAAGAGTCAGAACAAGCAAACATTTTTCTTCAAAAAGAATGAAGGTAAAATTCTTATTGTTAGTGTTTGTGTAGATGATCTTATATATACTGACAATGATGAAGTTATGATGAGTAGTTTCAAGAAGTCAATGCAAAAGGAGTTTGATATGACAGATTTGGGAAAAATATGGTTATTTTTTAGAATCAAAGAGTTGCAAGAGTCTCATGAAGTTTATATTTGTCAAAGAAAATATCCTTCAAAATACTAAAGTGATTTGGCATGGAAGATTGCAATTCAGTTTGCAATCCAATTGTGCTAGGCCATAAGTTATTTAGAGATGAAGGAGGGGCCAAAGTCAATAAAACATATTTCAAGTAGATGGTAGGCAGCCTAATGTATATTATAACCACACGTCTAGACCTAATGTTCGCAGTCAGCTTAATAAGTCAATTTATGTCAAATCCAACTTAGTTACATATTCAGGCTGTAAAAAGGGGTTCTTAGGTACTTGAGAGAAATGATTAATTATGACATATTTTACACGAGAGGAGGAATTGAAGAATTGATGGCATTCACAGATTGTGATTACATTGGAGACATGGAAGATAAAAAAAGCACCCCTGGATATGTTTTCTTAATGAATGATGGAATAGTAGCATCGTCATCAAGAAACAACTATTTTTTACACTCTTTACAACAGAAGCTAAGTTTATTGTAGCAATTGACTATGCTTGTCAAGCCGTATGGATGAGAAGAGTTTTGAAAGAGTTAGGACAAGCACAAGAGGGTAGTACAACCATAACGTGTCACAATAATTCTGCCATAATGCTGTAAAAAAACCAAGTTATGCATGGTTGAAGTAAACACATTGATGTTTGAGTTCACTTTTTCCGGGATTTAACGAAGGAGTCATTGAGATGGTTTATTGTGGAACACATGATTAGGTTGCTGATGTATTAACAAGACCATTGAAGTTGGAAGATTTTCAGAGGCTTCGTGCACAAAGTTCTTAAAGTAAACTAATTGTAGCAATCACAATTAGCGTAATGGAGGGATTATTATGATAAGATTGCTTGTTTTTAGAGCTTCAGTTGGAATAAAATCCTAGCTTCTAGGAGTAAAGATAAGTTTTGTTTTTTTGCTATTGTATTTACCACATACATACAAATGTAGCGGCAAAATCTTTTTTTGATATGTTTTTTATTAGCTGGCTATTTAAAAGCCTAGCTACTACATCAATAATGGGTGGTCATTCATTTACATTTTGTTTAGAACTTTTGATTCTTTTTACTTCAGTACTTCACAAAGAGTTTACTAGCAGTGGAATGAAGTAGTGGCAATCCACCTTGTCTGATTCATTGGCGACCTCAAGCTTGGCGTTGGAGAAGAAATTGGAGGTAGAAGTAGTGGTGAGGAATAGATGCTATTACTGGTTGCCAACGAAGCAATACACGACATTGTTTTTGCCACTTTAGGTACTTTCGTTGCCAATTCCTTCCTTGGTTGCTACCAAATTTGTTCGTTCTATCTGCCTACTCTCTGTCACTGCCATATCACCAATTTTTCTGCCATCCTGTGTCCTAATTTAAAGCCACTAAAAATAAAGATACAAGCTTCCCAAAAGCCTTAGCTCTTTGTCGGAATCTTTTAAGCCTTTCAAGGATGCCAGTTTGGTCTAGGCGAAATTGATCACCCATATTGCTAAAATTGATTACAAATTGACATCTAGATTTGGCTTTGTGGTTTTGCTATAGAGATTTCTATGGTATCGATGAGAAAAGAGGACTCTGTCAAGTCGATGAGAGATTTGGCTTTGTGGTTTTGCTAGAATGTTTCCATTTCATTTCAAATAAGTTGTAAATGTTACCATTCCAAATAAGTTGTGAATGTTTCATTCCAAACAAGTTGTGAATCTTCCTATTTCATTTTAAACAAGTCAATTAAATTAAGATATTTTCTTAACAAATTGCATAACATTAATTTTAAATTTTATAATAAGAAGAGAAATTTTGACATTTTGATAAGATATTGAAAGTATGAGAAATAAATTTTTATATGTACTCTAACATCACAAATGAAACAATTCTATCGAATTTTTTTTTTTGCAACCAGTATTAAAATAAACAGAAATCAAATGCAATGAGTAATCTTTTATAATAGATGGTGCAAATGAATATAGTTATGATGAAATACTATAATAAAATACTATGTAAAAATAAGAAATGAAATTAATAAGAAATATATTTAAACTAAAAAAGTAAAATTATAGCTACTATTTACCGCGAACAAGAAAACTAGGGTTATAGTTATTTGGGTAAAAATAACCTAATGTTCTAATTCACGTGCAATGCATGTATACAGTTATTAGTAATTTTAATAAATAACTATACATGTAGAATCCAAAAATTTTATAATATATTAATACATGTAAGTTGAGTTGGTCTCATATGAAACTGGAATAAACCCAAAAATTAATAATTTTTCTAGGAGTGAAATCAACTCATAAAACATGAACAATATTTACCCAACCTAACCCGACTCATCCCTATTAGGTTAGGTAAAACCTGAATCATGCTCACCCGACAGAATGAAGCAGCAAACAAATTTCAAATGTTCATCTCCATCCAGAGTGATAGATATATCATCATGATAATTCTGAGATATTGGATAATCATGTTCTAAGTATTACATGAATCAAGGGTAAACATATTTCTTATTGGTGATTACTATTGTTTAAAACCCAAAACAACCGTGTTTGCGAGCTTACTTGAATCCAGAACTCGTACATATAAGATATATATATATTTTTTCTGAATAGCAGACAGAGAACTTTTATTAAAGAATGAACTAGGTGAAAAGGTATGGGACTAGCAAGAGGCTACTCCAGCCAAAGAGCAAGTTACAAAATTTACACATACAAGCGGTCCCCCTGTTTCAGCAGCTGCATTTTTCCTCCCCCCTGCTCTTTTTCTCTGTTATAACCAGCTTTGCATTGCTAAATCTGGCCTGCTGCACCGTTCATACTAATTGCAATTTAATATCGAGCATCTATTCCTTATCCACAAAAAGAGGCAAGGGTGAGGTGGGCAACAGTGGGGGCAAGCTGGGTTGCTCTTACAGACGAGCAAGCTTAAGGACGATCTCCGAAAAAACAGCATGTTGAGGGGATTACATCTTTTGCACAGATTCAGCCATGGAGAAAATTTTCTCTATGGCAGTTGCATGCTGCTGAACGGTGGAGCAAACCAATTCCATACTTTGAAGAGTATAAGTCTGTTGCTGGGTTGCTCAGAAATTATGGCAATATTCTCCTCCAAAGTTTTGTTCGGGTGGTCATCCCCTCGCCTATCTGCTTTCAATGAAAGCACCAAATTGATGCGATGATTGTTAGCAGAGATCAAAAGATCTAAGAAAGGAGGATAAAAGAGAGAAGAGAGACAAAGGAGTGAGGGAGAAAGTAGAATGAGAGAGAGATTTAGGTTAATATTCTCTGTATTCATCATTGATTCCCTTTCTTAATATAATATTTCAGATATAACGGCAAACCATTAGACATTACAGCTCAGCAAGCATATGTGAATCTAAATGTAGTCCTTAAATCTTGTAAGAGCATGAACCTTTCTGGTACTCTGACATAGGAGGATTGGGATTGGGCCGAGTAAGTTGTTGCTGCCATCGTTGGGATGGGGAACAAATGGGTAAATGTTATCAGGTAAATCGATATCATTTACCTTTCATTTTCAAAACATATCTGACTGGGATATGGTCTTATGGTCGAGAGGGACTGTGGCTCATCTTTAAACATCCCTTGGTCCTTAAGGTGTGGGATCCAAAGTTTAATTTCAAGAAAGCGGATATGGATAGAGTTCCCGTGCAGATCTATGTTCAATGTGGAGTGCATATGTTGGGTGCGAAATCTTTAAGTAAGATCATCAGTATGATTAGTCGATGCATCCATGTTGATAAGCTCACAGCATCCATGGAAAGAATTTCACGTGCTTGGGAGTTTCTGTCACCTTAGTTAATACATAGAGATCACAAATAGTCGGCCGCCTTTGCCTCACCAAATCCATTCGAGACATTAGCATAAAGTGAAAGTCACTACAAGAAAAAGGGCCTTTAGCGACGGTTGAAATAGCGACGGCTAAAAACCGTCGCTAATTAGTCACTAATAGTCCGGTGAAACTTTAGCGACGGCTGTAAGTCATTAAATTTTAGTGACGGCTTACCGTCGCTAAGTTTAGTGACGCATTACCTTCGCTAGATTAGTGATGGTTGACCGTCACTAACATTAGCGACGTATTGCCGTCGCTAATTTAGTGACGATTAGCCGTTGCTAAGTTTAATGACGCATTACTTCACTAGATTAGTGACGGTTGACCGTCGCTAACGTTAGCGACATATTACCATCACTAATTTAGTGACGGTTAACCGTCGTTAAACTTAGTGACGTCTAACCTTCGCAAAATTAGTTATGGTTATTAATAATTAACGACTGATAGCGTTCAGTAGTTTCTCTTTATTTAATCTTTATCATGTGACCTCACATTTTTGACATTTTATTTTACTTATTTGTAGAATCTAGTTCAACAAAACTAGTTATAGTTTTATATGTCACTTGTTTAATTGTATAATTTAAATTTTTAATTTCATTAATTCAGCACACACACACATCTCCATATTTTGTTTAGTAATTAACAAAAAATATATTTAATGAAAATTAAATTCATTTGAATTGATTTATTGTCACATGAGACTTTACTATTTATTAATATTATATTTTGTCATTTTGGGTTAGTAGTAATATGTTATCACCGATCGACGGGAATTAGTCGCTAGTTTTAAACGACACATAGCAGCGGCTATGCAATAACTTCAATTCTCTTCTGCTCCATTGAAGTTAGTGACGGCTTACCGTCGCTAATGTTAGTGACGTCTTACCGTCGCTAATTTAGTGACGGTTATCTGTCGCTAATGTTAGTGACGTCTTACTGTTGCTAATTTAGTGACGGTTAATCATCGCTAAATTTAGTGACTGATTACCGTCGCTAATTTAGTGACGTTTAGCCGTTACTAACGTCAACAAAATTCCAAAAACCAGTAATAGTTGGATTGTGTTAGTAATTTTTTATGCTAAGCTGTCATCTGTTTTAACATAAATAATTTATTGGTAATATATGTACTATAGTGAAGATCTGAACCTTAAAGTCGAATTAAAATTTAGTTAACTGTGATGAGCCACTGCCTGAAATTGGTCATGTAGTTATGGTTATTACTGACGGTTTGCCCATGGTTATTTAGCTATGGTTATTATTGGCCTTATTGTTTATGTTACATCTAGTTCAACAAAACCAGTTATCATTTTTTATGTCACATGTTTAATTGTATAATTATAATTTTTTATTTGATTAATTCAACATACAAATCTTTAAATATTTTGAGTAGTAATTAACAACAAATCAATTTAATTAAAATAAAAGTTATGGACCATTAATTTAATTATGACATGAGGGTTAACCATTTATTACTATTTTGTTAAACTCATTGTTTATACTAGCGAGGGCCATTAGTCGCTAGTTCTAAGCGACTTGAAGCCGTCGCTACACAGTCACTTACTGCCTCCTTTAACACCCCGTGTCTTCTGCCCTCTTCAGTTCCTGTGCGTTACGCAGGACCTTCGCACTGACTAATCTTCTCCATTTTGGAGCCTCTTCTCCAATCTGCACTACCTCCCCTTCCCTACCGTAAATCGCCAGCTCTGGTCGAACGCCCCATTCTTTTACGCCTCCCCTTCCGCAGCTTCAGAGACGCTACGCGAATCGGCCGTATTTTCAAGGCAGAGACATATCTCTGCTCCGTCGGCCCCAATCAGCATATTCGGTCCGCCCCACCAGTAGAAAAGGGGTGACGAATGTGTTAAATTTCAGGTAAATCTCTCTTTCACTTTGATTTCGCATCGATTTAGGGCTCAGTTTCAGTTCACCTCATCTGTTCAAATTAGGGTTAGTTTGTTTTGCTGGGGAAGGTTCTAACTTGTTTTGTTTAATGAGAGGAAGAAAAAATCGAGCACTAAAAACTCAATGCGAGTCAGCTGGCCTAACCTGTTTTGTTTAATAGGGGATTGGTATTAGCAATTGTT
Organism: Aquilaria yunnanensis; assembly: GCA_039654915.1. Lineage (NCBI taxonomy): Eukaryota > Viridiplantae > Streptophyta > Magnoliopsida > Malvales > Thymelaeaceae > Aquilaria > Aquilaria yunnanensis. The sequence goes on from CM077593.1 coordinate 15,101,178, forward strand.
GCCATAGTGCTGATTGGTATCATCTGCTCGCCGATTGGAATCATCATCTCTTGCTGCAATTATGCAGAATCTTTATGGAGACGAGAGTTGTTGGTGTCCTGAGCAAACAAAATCTTGAAGCTGGAGAAATATAGGCAACCGGCGTCCAGTTCACACAGTAAGCTTCTTTCTGTTCTTCATTTCCCATCTAGTTAATATACATAACCATTTAGAAAAGGGGTTTATGTGTTCATACTGATGGATTGAGGAAATTTGTTTTGCTGTTAACTTTTATAAATGTTGCTAAGCATATTGGGCAGCAAAATGTACTCTATCCATATAAATTTCCACTTATTAAGAGTACTGTGTACTTTTTGATGTTTTTATTAGTCTTCTAGGGCATTAGAAGGCTACACTCATCCAAAAGGAAAATAAATCAAGCATGCAAGAAAAAAACAAAAAGCAAGCACTTAAGCCAAGTGTTAAGTCTGAGGTCATATCCTGAAGGTTGCACATCAATACTACCTCTTCAAGGAGTCTTGAAGCTGAGATACTTCATTTTCCAATTAATTGTGTTTAATGGCATGCAAACATGCATTATGTTAACTAAAACTATTTGGAACGAGAACAAAATTTCAAAGGGGAAGCAACACTGAACATATATGCACATTCAGAAAGTAACAGGTTAGCAAAAGGGTACAACCTTTAGTCTTTCAAGTTGGACAAAATCTGAAATTTCTTTGATCCATTTAGCATTTAGTTTCCTTGCCATCTCAGACTCATTTTCTGGATCTGCATGTATCTCATCTTCTTCGTTCTGCACTTGTCCGAAGCAGTGCCAGGACATTGTTCCTTCATTTCCCATCTCCTTTCCCAGTTCAAATTACATACATGACTTATGTTAGAGATGAAAAAGAACTAAACCTCCTGCACCAGGTTTCTCAATGTAATGTGTCTATAGCACAAAAAAATATTAAGGAAATAAACTTTCAAAGTCACATTGTAAATTAATATGGTCTGGAGGCTCTCAACAGTTGGGAGGATTGGTTAATACCGGCAGTGAAGCAGAAAGAGATTTTTGTCTCTATGTCTGACTACCAACAGTCACAGAAGTGTCAGGCTTCTAATAGGTATTTGATATAGAATTTATAAAAACCTGATGTCTATGTGCAGATAGAGGGGTAAATGCAGGAATATATGTGATACACAAATTTGATTAAATATGTCTTTTACAAATGGGCATTGAGATGAGGACAAACATATGCAATAAACATGTTATTATCTCACTGTTGATGGATAAACTGGTCCTGGCAACAAAATTCCTCTAATGTTCTAGAGCTCCATAATCAGCTCCCTGAATTAACAGTTGATTGTTGAGTTGCACTCTGATATTTAACTTGTCAAAATCTTGATTGTTTCATGCAAACAAACAAATCTGGTGAACAAATGTAAAATTCAAGTTCCGAACAGTTTTAACTTTTAAATTGTAATACTACAACCTTTGATCTGTTGGTGCAACAATTCTCACCTGCTGCATACTATGAGGCTCAATGCTGTGCAATCTCCTCTCTGGCACTCTCCGAAACTTTCGTTTTCCCAATCTGAAAAATGACTTAGAACTCCCAAGTCAGATACTACTTTGATACAAGTTTGCATGATCAGTTGGGACTTGAGACTCAAGGCCAATATGATAGCCTTGAGAATTGAAATTATATACATACCCTACTATAATGCAAACACATAAAGTCAATAAAACAAATTAATTTTATCTACAGAAAAGGATGATGGGAAAGGACTCTTGAAAAGGGAGCCAAAGGAACCACTTTGAATTACCTGGTAGCCTGTGATACCTGCCTTTTCCAGAATCAATTTGCAGGCAGCATTTTCTTCATAGCTATCGACAAGTACTTGTTAGGTATTGTGTGGTCTACATTTTCATGCAGAGACTTTCATGATTCCGGGAATTGTCTTTACGCCGTTGCTTGCTGGAGCACTGTTTGGAGTCTTCAAAGGTGCGGCATTGGTTGTGTTCACTGCCACTGCTGGTGCTTCTTCATGCTATTTCTTATCCAAATTGATTGGACGGCCTCTTGTTTTTTTACTCTGGCCTGACAGGCTTAGTTTTTTTCAAGCCCAGGTGATTTTCAGGCCCTGAAAAAATCCTCCCCCCCCCCCCCCCCCCCCCCACAACATAATCATATGCAGTGGTCAAAATCTTCGTTCTAAATGGCAGGTGGCTCAAAGGAAGGAGCGCCTTTTGAACTATATGCTTTTCCTAAGACTTACTCCCACCCTGCCAAATACATTCATCAATGTTGCATCACCAATTTTTGATGTGCCGTATCACACATCTTTCATGGCAACTGTTATTGGGCTTATTCCTACCGCCTGCATAACAGTCAGGGTATTGTAGTTGCTCTTTTATCTTTTTACCTTTTTACCTTGTTGAACATGAGATTGATACAATTTTCATGTCATAGATATTTTGGAGTTCGAATGTGCAGTGTTTCAATACATTTAGGAGCACGGATGTTTGTTTGGTTCTGGAGAGTTCGAATTCCACATAGGAGGAATGCGGGTGTGGTTTGTTGTTCGGATAAAACCTATATTTGCATTCATTAGAAGTGTTTGGAACTCTATGAAACAGTTCATTATTTGGGGAGACAATGGTTCTGTAAAAGGTTGATATGCTTCTAACCTGTGCATATATTTACCATGTTGGTGGATCCTCTTGTGACTTTAGTGCCTGTAGTGAAAGTTAACGGTCTCCAGGGGATTAAGTTGCAGCTGGATTTTACTTGTTTTTTTATAGATTCATATAGATGGAAGGGCGTAAAAGATGATCAAAGATTCAGGGCATTTTTGTGGAATTCTTTTGTTGAAACTAGAACTTGGTACTTGTATATCTCTCAAGTCTGTCACCTTAAATTAAGAATATTTTAGTGATACATGGTTGCCCTTTTCTTTTGCAGGTAAGAGATCTTTATGACTTTAGCTCAATTGCCACGCTGTTTCTTATCGGGGTTGCCACTGTCAGCCCTACCCTTATCAGCAAGAACCATTCAGAGTAACCATATAGGCTGAGCTTTCTTGGTGTATATGGTGCCTGCTTTCTCTACATCATTTGCTTCTGTTCTGCACAGTTTAACGTCGAATAAGTTCAACTTGTCCCTGTGGCTCACTCTAACAATGGAACCCCAAAAAGAGTTGCTGCCTGCCTGAATCGTGAATGAAGGTAAAGAAGTTGCAAATCTTCACTGCGAATTAGTTGCCGTGCCGGTATGTAATAGCTAGTGTTGTATTGAATGAGGAGGCGAGGGTTGCAACCTTGAAGTCGAATCTGTTTCTGGTTTAAATGGCAGAAGAGTGTTTGGTACTCAAAGTTGTGTATATATGGTAGGTATCTTAGAGGAGAAGCGAAAAACCTGTTTCTTGGACTGGAATTGTTAATGTTGTTCAGTCATTTGCCGTAATAATATTAACCTCTTTGCTGGTTCGAAACAACATATCTTGGCTGCTTATGCGGAATACCTGTGTTTGTCTATATTGCTTTTAAAGTTCAGGCTAATGACTTGTTAGCAATTCTATTATTTCGTGAAATATTATTATCGTCACTAACTAGCGACGTATATGAGTCACTAACCACATCAATTAGCGATAATTATGAGTCACTAACTAGCGAAGGCTATACGTTACTAACTAGCGATGGGAACACGTCACTAACTAGTGATGTTTACGCGTCATTAATTAGCGATTGTTACACGTCACTAACTAGCGACAGTAACAAGTCACTAACTAGCGACAACTACAAGTCACTAATTAGCGACGGCTACACGTCACTAACTAGCGACGGCAACCAGTCACTAGCTAGCGACGGCAGTAAGTCGCTAATGTGCCGGCCAATGAACTATCGGAAAATTTGTGACGGTCTGAGTAGCGACGTTTAGCTGTCGCTAATTAGTGACGGTAGCCGTCGCTAGTGAATTAGCGGCGAGTACATTAGCAACTGACTATTTAGCGATGACCTGCTGTCGCTAAATTACTTTTTTCTAGTAGTGAGTAGTCGATGATAATGAGCAAAGCTAGCAAGAGGTGTCAAGTCGAGCAAAAAAAAAAGATCCAGTAGACGAGAAAATGAAACTCAAAATCCTAAACCTCCTAATCAATAAAACTCGTGGCTTGGAATATGCATGGGTGTAATGATTCCCTAAAGAAGAGAGAGTTAGTTTTATTAAGAAGAATAATATTGAGTTGTTTAGATTTTTTTGGAGCAAAAAAATGGAGAAGAATCTCAAGGATTTCCACCAGTGGTACTTTCCCATGCTTAATATGCTATCAAACCATTCAAACTACCACAATGGTAGGATATTAGTTTTTTGTCAACCAAAAACATATGAGGTGATGGTGAAGGCAATAACATCCCAGTCAATTTATGAGAAAATTTGAGATTTAAGGAATAATATGACTTTTTATGTAACCTTCATTTATTGGTTTAATGTCGAGGAGTGAAGGTGAGTATTATGGCAAGAGATTACTAGCATCGTGCAAAACATGATAGAGAAGTGGTTACCTCTTGGCTATTTTGATGTGACTAGATTGTTGGATGAAAGAGCAAGTAGGGTGGCAGTTTTTAACAGAGATGTTAGAGCCATCAATGATTGCTTTGGGGAAGCTAATCCTGATTATGTTTCGTTCAAAGGTTGCCAATACATATGTAATTATGGCTTCCACTGGCTTTCTTATAGGTTGGATATGTTATTTTGGGGTCAATCTATTAGGAATAAGTTTACATAACTATGGCTATGGAATAATAGTCAGTATGGTGCAGATGGGGTATCATCGAAGATTGATAAAGTAGCCAGGAACAAGAACTGGATAAGAAAGCTCCATCTCACACACATATTTTTTTTCACCTGCCAAGGATCTCAGACCATTCTCTGATGACAATGACTTGCAAGGAAGTGAAGAGTTATGGGAGACTTATATTCATTTTCAGATTTTTTGGGCTGATAACATGAACTTTGATGAGTTAGTGCGTGAATTATGGTCTTTGAGGGTCGAGGGTAGCCCGATGTTCGTTGTTGTGAGCAAGTTGAAAGCCTAGAAGCCATTTTTTTTTAAAAAAAATTGAATAATAAGAAATATAGTAGTTTTGAAAAAAAGGTGGATGAAGCCAGGAACAATCTTTAGGAAATTCAAAGTCAACTTCTGCATAATCCGAATGTTGTAAAGGATCGATAGGAAGAAAAGGATGCTAAACTGAAGTTTTCTAATCTATTAAGGGATGAGTAGTCTTTCCTAAGTTAACGAGCTCGTTTAAAGTGACTGCAAGAGGTGGATGGAAATTTGAGATTTTTCAGTGTCATGATCCAACATAAGCAATAGAAGCGGAGTATTATGACTCTAAAAAGCTGGATGGTGGTGATATCACAGGTTAGGATTTGATTAAAGAGAAATTTTTACTTTTTACACTAACTTTCTTGGGTCAAAGCTCCCCGCAAGGGATGTAGATTCTTAGGTTGTGCAGAGCGGTCCTCGCTTGAATGACCAACATCATAGTCGATTACTACAGCCTAATTCAGAAGTTGGGATTAAAGAGGCACTATGGTCCAGCAAAGACACTAAGGCTCTAGGTCTTGATGGCTACACTTCTTGCTTATTCAGAAAAGCATGAAGGGTGATTAAAGATGGCAGTGTTGATATTGTCCAAGATTTGTTTCGGTCACGAAGGCTGCTACAATAACTGAATGCTACATTCGTTTTTCCGTTCCCAAACACTGCAAACCTGCAAATAGTGAAGGAATTTCTCTATATTTCCGGCTACTCGATTCTTTATAAAATTATTTCAAAGGTTCTTCCCGCAAGGGTGCGAGAAGTTTTAGATGTCCTAGTGAGTAGAACAGATCTTGCCAAGATTCATGGTAAAAGTGGACATCATGAACGCCTATGGCTTAGTCTTCTAAGATTTTCTTTATAAGTTACTAAAGGAGCTAGGTTTTCTAGATTTGTTCATTAGGCTCATAATGGAGTGTGCATGCACACCATAATATTCACTCATGATTAATGGTGAAGTACATGGATTATTTGAGGAAAAATGAGGTTTGCGTCAAGGTGAGTCAATATCTTCATATTTATTTGGGTTAAATTACACTTATTAACCCCACCCTTTTAGTTCTGTTCCTGTTTTAACCTAAGTCTCAAATTTGTTCATAGGACCTCCCTGGCATGGTTAAAATGTTACATTTTTTTTTAATCTTTTTGTGATGAAAGTCGTTAATTCAGATGGAAAAAGTCATGTCAGTATATTATTGCAGGAAAAAATCCTAACTTTAACTCCTAAAATCTTTTTCCTTTAAAAAAGAATCCTTAAAACTTTAAAATCTAACGAAAAAAACTTTGTTTCCCTAAATCTAACAAAAACTCCCATACCTTTCCTTCTTCAGCCAACCAATTTCCTTTGTTTGCCTTATTGTCTTCCGACAACTAGCAATTACGTCCTGCTGCCACAAGGGTATTGGTGGTCACATTGGCACTGTTTTAATCGTCGTGAAGAGGATTGGCTCAAATCGGAATTGAAATCACCTATGTTCCATGATGAGGACATCAGAATCATTTTAATTGCCAATTCAACCGTCGCAATGAGGATAACCCAAATTAGAATAGAGGTCTGAGTTCCGTAAGATCGACGTAACTATTTTTTTTTCAACCACTTACATCAGAAATGTCTAAATCGAGGCTAATAAATTGATCAATGATATAGAAGTACGATACAATGAGAAAAAGAACAAGGGTAAGCTTCCCAAGAATAATTTCAACAAGGTCAACTTGCCCCTCAAGGATAGCATCTTCTCTTTCCACAAGCATAACTTGTTATTAATCTTACCAATAACTATTTGCCAAGATTGTACCCTTATCATATTAGCTCAAACTGGTAATACAAAAAACTTAAATGATATTTTATCTATACCACAATGCAACCGGCTTGCCAAACTTGCTACTTTTGAATACTCGACTCTAACACCGACCAATTTGCTTTTTCTTATATTTACTTTCGGCCCTATAGCAAACTGAAAACACTCCAAAAGCATCACCAAGTTTCTACCATTTTTTTTACTAGGCTCTTAGAAATAATGTATCATTGGCATTTGGCATACTGAAGATATGATATAAAAATCTCGTCATAACCAACTAAGAAACCATCAAATAAATTCTTTCTCTCAGCGTCAACCATCATCACATGTAAAGATTCTACCACAATCAAGAACAAAAAGGGAGAAAAAGGCTTACCTTGCCATACCCCTTTTTCTATTTGAAACTTATGTGTTGGATTGCCATTAGCAAGAATTGAAAATCTTTGCTGTTTCTAAACAAGACATCATCCATTGGTGCAGCATTGTTCAAAAAAATGTAGGTTTTATGTGAACCATGTTGATGACGTAATACAACCCTCTTACACGCTCTTACACACACACACACACACACACACATCTGTGTGTGTATGAACTATGAAAACTGATAATTAGGCCATTTTGGTAGACAAGCTACAATCACATAAAATTAACATTTTATCAGACATGCTTATCCTTCAAAAGCTGTTGTGAAACTCATAGATAATCTCCAATTAAGATTTTTATGATTTTTGCTGTGATTTTCATCTTTGATCATGATTTCTTGTATTTGCCACTAAATTCATCTTATTCTATGACTTCTTATAGTCATGGTTTCTTAAATTTTTGTGATTTTACTTAAATCATCTTCTTCGGCTGTTATTTTGTGATTTGAGCAATTTTGTAATTTTTACCCCGATTATCTTTTATAGCCTATTTTTTTTTCTCTAATATGTTCTTCTTTCTTTCTTGTATTTTTTTTCATTAAAATTTGTTCTTTTAAAGTTTATATATGTTTTTGTACGTACTATTGTTTGTTTTTTTCATTTGTTGATCGACAAAATCTTATACGAACAGCTTTTTTAAAAGAACATGCATGTAGTTTAAAGAGAACATATGCATATGGAAAAAGATATGCAAATGAGGAAAGGAACATATAAATGAAAATAAAAGAACATGTGCATGTGAAGAAAAAAAAACCCATACATATCTATTCAAAACAAATTTGCATGTATATGTCCATGAACACACACATATATAAAAGAAAATATGTATAAAAAGAAAAAACATATGCAAATAAAACAAAGAATATATACATAATTACATAAACTATAGTGAAAAGAACATGTATATATGTATAAAAGAGTATATCAATGTAAAGAAAAGACCATATACCTATTAATAAGAAAAGCACGTACCTTCACAGACATATATATAGAACAAATATAAAAAAATACATGTATAGAAGAAATTTACATTTAAAATACATGTATAGAAGAAATTTACATTTAAGGGAAAGAACATATGCATGTAACGAAAAGAAAACATATTTTCACATATATATCTATATAGACCAAATATAAAAAAATATTGTGACCATATGCATATGTATAAGTAAACATATATATATATATATATATATATATATATATATATATATATATATATATATATATATATATATATATATATATATATATATATATATATATTCAGAACACATATGTTAAGAAATATCTATTCAGAACATATTAGCATGTACGTGTGCATGCACCTACAAATATGCATCAAAGAACATATGCTTAAAGGAAAAACATGTGCAAATAAATATTTGTAATTACATAAACAATAGTGAAAGGAACATACAAATATACATGTTTGTAGTTACATAAACTATAGTGAAAGGAACATACAAATATACATGTAAAGAAAAGAACATGTGTCTATGAAGAAAGCAATACATACATTTAGAAACATATAAACATAATAAATATCAAAATACATATGTACAGAGGAACATCTACATTTAAAATAAAAAAACATATGCATGTAAAAGAAATTATATATACCTTCACATATATATATCTATACATACCAAATATCAAAATATATTATAAACATACACACATGTACAAATGAACATATGCACATAAAGAAAAGAACATGTGCATGTGAGAAAAGAACACATATGTTTAGAAATATTTATTCCACATAAATTTGCATGTATATGTGCATGTACATATGTACATGTATAAAAAAACATATGCATAGAAAAAAAAATATATGCAAATAAAGCAAGAAACATAAACATGGTTACATAAACTATAGAAAAAAGAACCTATACATATGTATAAACAAAAAAAAACTCAAAAAAAATGAGAAGAAAAATAGAAAAAGAAAACTAGAATAAAATGTAGATGATATGAAAAAAGCTAAGAAAAAAATAAAAAGAAAAACTGGAAGGAAAAAATAAAAAAAAAAAGTAGAAAAAAGCAAAAAGTGTAACTCTAAAAACTCAAACCTCCTTCGTACCTAATTTTAAAGAGAGCTCCAGCCACTTTGACATTTTTGCACTTATTTCAGGATGTTGGTTAAAATCTCTTATTATAATAAAAAACATGTCTGGCACACATATGCCTGACACACATAAGAATGGGCCTTTAGGGAAAAGAATTCCTAAGATATTCAACTTACTAAGAACACACTATTGGAATTATTGGCACGTAAAACAACTAAGGTTCAAGAGAAATCCCAAAGATATTAATATAAAGTAAAATTCTTTTGCCGTTCCAAATCTTTTTGTGTTAATGGGGTTCCTAACCTTCATTTTGTCATCTTAAATTCCCTAACATGCTGATTGTGTCTTAATCATCATCCTTCCATTAATTCCAAGTTTGAACTTAAAAAAATTTCATAGAAAATGTTAACTTTGGTCCCTATATTTTGTTTCTCCTACTCAAAACACCTTTAAGCTTTAAATTTAACAGATCTTCATAGCTTTTCTCAACATTTTTTAACTCTAAAGCTTCATCTTCCTACTTGACAAATCAGATAATCCTTGTTTTCGAGATTGTAAAGATCCTACTATTTTTTTCTCTAAACTCTCATCATTCATCATTGGCACTCGTACTAACCTTAGCTTATTTCATGCCAACTATGGCCTCTTTATTGCTGCTGTTTCCTATATCTCCATGCTGTGGGAATTCTGTCTTTAAGTAGATTTGGTCCAATCAAGCGGGGTTGGTGGTGCTACCAATGTTTTCAAGGGATATAATGGAAGTAATGGTTTGACTCTAAGCTCAAATCATAAATCTAGAGTTGGGGCTATTGAGGAATTTGACAGTATACATAACTTTGCATCGTAGTTTGATGATGAAAGTGGAAAAGTAGAGAAAGACGAGTCCTTGACTCATTTAAACTTATTGGCTATCTCAAACTATAATGAAAAAAGTGATGATGAGGAAGTGGCTATCTCACAAACTACGGTCTAATTTCCTAACAAACTTCATGAGAAGCATGGTCCAACTTCACTTCTAACAAGTAGGAATAACTATGCCCAAACTTCTTGGCCTTCACATTCAGCCTCTAAAATAGGATCACCCACCTATTTCCAGCTGTTATGCATTGCTATGTCCTCTACCTATCTTAGGATCCTCTCCATGTACCACTTCATGGTTCATCGTTGTGTCTACATCAACTTGTCCATGGATATTTAAATTGTTATAAGGTTAAAATTTACTAAAAGAATGTTACTAGATATTTTATGTTAGAGCTTCAAATTTTTTTCTCAAATATTATGACTTAATGAATTTCATTAAGTGAGAGATCGAAATAGAATTGTTACAGCCCTCCAAGTATTGGATCAGTGATGGTCAAGTAAGACTTGGTTACAAGGTAAGAAATCTCTAGTTTAAGGCCTCAATTGGTTTAATTTAGTAAGGCAAGCAAGTTCTTCAAGGGTTTGATGGTTCCTAGGTCATTTGGCACCTAAGTGTCACCAGGGGTAAATTGGCCATTATACACCTCGAGGTGATAAGATCGATTTTAAAGCTCAAAGTAATTCATTTGGGATCTAAGTGACAAGAACCAATGTTGGGGGTGAAATTGCCAAAGTTAGTGGCATTATTTGGAAGTGAAGTTTTTTTGTTAAAATTAAGTAAGCCGAAGGGCCAAAGAGTAGAAGGTTGGTTTAAAACCATTTTGGGAAAGGTTTCCCTTCACTATTCATCATCTCTTCACCTCAAACCCATAGCTCTCTCTTTTTCCTTAAAATATGTGCCCAAAACTCACCAATTTCTTCAATTCTTGGTGAAATTGAAAGCCCAATGGAGTATTTAAGTGAAAGCAAGCTTACTTTTACTTAGTTTTGGTGGATTAAGCTTTAGAGGAACGCTTTTGGTTCTTAGGAGCTTAGGTACATTTTTCCCCTTTGTTTTTTTAGTTTTTTGAGCTTCCTTGACGTTGGGTCAAGCTTAGCTGAGCTAGAAAATGGTGCCCTTTTTGTGATCAAATTGTCTTGGAACAATAAGAAATCCTTAATGGAGGCTTGAAGGTTTTGGTGCTTAGCTTGTTTGATCTTGTTTAATTTGTGTTTAAGGTAAGTGGATTTCTTATTTTTCATGTTATGTTAATGCATTTCTATCATATTTGGCCTTGGTGATGAATAATTGCAAGCTTAGAAGTGATTAGAACCAAGTTTGAGTCAATTGTGCATAGATTTCGCGAAGTTGGATGAAGTTGAAGAGCTTTGGGCACCGCGGCGCCAAGGAAAACTTTGCCTAGGTCATGCTTTAGGTGCTACAGTGCCAGGGACCAAACAATTCCAAGCAGATTCACACAACTATGGTGCTGTGGCACCAAGGTTGCGTTGTAGTACCACAGTTGTTTTGGAACTCATTTAAAAAGGTTGTTTTTTTGTTCTTAATTAGTTCCTAAACATCCGAGACATATTCCTAAGTATGGTTTAAGATTTAAAATGGAAATGGAATGAAGAACTAGTGACAAATGGATTAAATGAAGCATGGAGAAGATGGTGTGTGCACAATTGAACAATGTGTGCCTATAAAGGTATTTTGGTGTCCTAGTTAAGGCTTGTAGTCAACCCTAAGGTAGTTTGAATGCATTAATAAAGAGTAAGCAAGTAGTTCAAGCAAGGAGCATGGTGAACTAGAACCGTAGCCTAGTTAACTAAGAGTAGTGCATGTGTATTATGGTACTGTTAGTGTGAGCAACTTATGGCATAACTTCTTGTAGTTTGGTAAGATGATTTGGGTTATTATTTCATTGACCTTAGATTGGTTCAAGAGTTACAAGAGTTACAAGAACTACAAAGAGTTAATGAGAACACCTAAGGGCCAAAAAAGACACTATGAGGCTAATATGGGCACATAAGTGCATTTGGGCACAATGTGAGCTCTAGGGCCCACGGAAAGCCTAGATTGGGTAATGTGGGAGCTTGACATAACTTGGGAGATTTTTTAACACCCAAGTAAGTGCAAGCTACCATAAGGAATCAAGAGAAACACTAAGAGCTTTAAGTAGGTAGATGACTTAAAACTCAAACTAAGTTACTTGGACACAGTGAAGGGTCTTTGAGGTACAAGGTAGTGAAGCTACCGTAGTGCATTTGGGGCCTTAATATGTGCTAGGAAACACAAGGAGCACTTAGAGCAAGCATGATTCCTAGTAATGGCCAACTCATTGAGGTGTAGAAAGTGTCAAGCCTAGTATCATTCAAGGTTTAATTAGAAAGGTGGAGGCTTAGTAACACTTGGTCACCTAGTTAGGTTTCAGACTTGAAGGACTAAAGTGGGAACCTAGTACATCTAATGGTGGAGGTTTAGTACGCCTAGCCACCTAGCTAAGTCTCAGATCCAAGGGACTAGAGCGGGAACCTAGCACGCCCAAACTAGATTGACCATATGCTAATCAGGGTTCACCATAGAAAGGGTGAAAGGTTAGTAATACCTAATGACCTAGTCAGGGTCGTAGACTTGGGGCACTAATGTGGGACCTTAGTACACCTAACTTGGATTCACTAAGTAGACTTGGATTGCTCCTACATATAATGTTTAATGCACATAGTGTTTAAGGGGAAGTGACTATGTGCCTATGTGACAACCTAGCACAGTTGGCAAGTTGAGGCTTGCTAGAGCGAGTTAAGAGCCAAAACTCGCGCGGCACGGGACAATGTCCCGTAAAAGGATAGGTCCCAAGGGACTCGAGTATATGCGTATATATTAGGTCTTAGACAGTAATAAGCTCATGTTAGAGTTGTGACATTTATTGTCCAGTTCCTCTAGTGTTTTCTTTGGCAGGTACCCCAAAAGACTTCTTACTAGGAATCTATGATTATCACCCCTTAGTTTGTATGTGCAAGTTTAGGTAGTTCGGCCAACAACCTGAGATGGTTGTTGAGCTAGTTGAGCAGGTGCAAGTTATACTTACTAGTTTATGTTTTCTAGTTGATTCATTGGTTTGTTATGTACTAACTATGTTGGATTGACCTTGAGGAGCAGTTGATCTAGAAGCACAAATGGGAGGTTGAGGCTAAAGGCACTTGTGGCTAGAGTTCAAGTGGTTAGCCTAGTTTGGTTGTCTTAGTAGGTTATGCTCAAATACTTAATTGTATTAGATGTGTCTAACAACAATGGTTAGTTTTGTGTTTTGGTTTGTGATTCAAGTACATAGCTAAATAATGTACATAGGGTTGTTTCTTGTAAGAAATGTATTTGTGGCTTTGGCTAGTTTTATAATTGTTTTTAAGTGCGGTATTGCCACTATTTTGAATGTTTTATTTTATGTTTAAATTTCCTTGCCGAAGCTACTCATGCATTGTTTATTACTAGTATTTAGGTTAGTAAGCTTAAGTCATACACATTAGTTTTTTATCATAAGAAAAAAAATCAATAATTACGAACCAAAACCTATGAATTCTTCAAATTCCTAACGATCTTGGGCAACAGGTAGCCACAGATGACCTAGGGCAGCCATAAGAATAATTTTAATAAATCAAGGATCAAAAGAAGAACTATAAACAAATATTAAAAAATTTAAAATTATTGAAAAATGAATAGAGTACAGCTTAAACTAGAGTTTCATTAGTTATTGTTATACATTGTAAATAAAGCAAATGGCAAAATGTAAATTTTAAAAAATAAGGAAGGTTTCCTCAGTTAAGTCAAACCAGAGAGAGTCAATCTAAGTTTGCATTAATAAATGATCTAATATTCATGTTAATCACAAAAGAGTAAAGTCTTCCAAATACTTGATTAATGTCATAAACTACCCCTAAAAAATTTAAGAACTGTCATTTTGATCCCAACATGGTATACTACTTACATATTTATTGCTTCTACCGGACAGAGGTGTCGGGGGGACAAATTGGTTTGTGCGTTTATGGGGTATGAATTTACGTTATCTGAGGCTCGAATATCAACACCCCATTTCTTAGATTTATTTTACTTTCATTTTTTTTGTCGTTTTCATTCGTTTTTGCTTTTTTCCTTATTTTTTTAAAAAATATTTTTCTTTGAGCATAATTAAAATAAACATAAAACAAGAAAAATAAAAAAATAAAATTAGAGAAATAAAATATAGAATGAAAATAATAAAGTAATACACAAAATAAAAATAAAACAAAAAACTGAAAAAATAAAACTAACTGAAGAACTTAAAAGGGAATAGATGAAGTTGATAAGAGAACAAATAAAAGTTGATAAAAAAAAAAGATAGAAATCTATTTATTTTTTTCATCAGCATTTTTTGTTCTTTTAACTGAGAATGATAGAAAAATGAAGTAAAGAAGGAAAACAGAAAAAAAAAAATGAAGCGAAAAAAGTATAAAAAAAGATGAAGTAAACAAGGGAAAAGGAAAACGGAGAAAAAACAAAAAGCATAAAAAAAAAAACGAAGTGAAGTTTGATAAAAAGAAAAACAAAACAAACACGATTGCCTTTGCTCGAACCCGCGCCCCCGATATCCCTTGGCCCGCGTTTTTGCCGTTTCTGTGTGAGGCCGATAGGCCAATAGAAATTTTAAAAGTAACTCAGAGCCCTCCGGGCCCACCCACACCACTGAAAATTAGGTTTGCTGGTTTGTGCTGGTCTTCGTTTGCCTGCCGAAACTCGAGACGAGAAGTTTGTGTTGGAGCTTTCTACGTACGGTGCTCTATTCTTCCTTCTGATGCCATGACTGCCGCGGAGGCGTATGCTGTCTGGAGGTTTAGTCAAGGATCTGTGCCCTTATGTAATATCTCTGTAGCCCACTTGCATTTATATGCGTATTGTTTCATCGATTCGATTCATTCTAATTGATTCCTCAGGTCTGGCTGATTTATCTTTCTTATTTCAGGGGTACCGGCAGCGGTTCTTGTTTGCATCGGTGTCGATCAGTGGGTTCGGCGGATGCCGCTTCATGGTACTCAAACCCTAGCCTTTCGGTCGGCACTTATCTGTTTTTTTGAGACAAATCCCTCTATTAATTCCCTCCTGTTTTGTTTCCCTATAGTTGGTTCCATAGATCTTGAATCTGGTTTGCAGTTTGAGTTATATTGTTGGGCAGTTAGGTGCGTAAAGGGCTGGAAGTTGGGTTCCATCTTTCAAATTAGTATTTCTAGCGTATTGGGTTTGTTTTCTAGAAACTTTGAAAAGTGGCGCAAATTTACTCGTTGCTTTTCACCGAACAAGTCTCTGCTTGTGCTTCTGCTTTCGTTTTTTCTGGCTCAATCTGTCATTGCCCCATAGGTTTAATCCGGTAGGGGAAGCTTAACATGGTACTATATTAGATGATGAATGGGTATCTAAAAGGTCAGCTCTAGCTCTTTGAAGGGGCAGAAACCCAGGCTCGAACCCTTACAAGCTTCCGACTTGATGTACAATAAGGCAATATCTTCTCGAGGTTATGGCAATGCGTTAGTCCCTCTGAATATTTACTTACCGTATTTATTTCTTTGGATTCTTAGTTTTCGGCATCACGGGCGAATATGAGATCAAGGTTCCAGAACCTCTAGGGTATACAAGGGTTAGGCAGTATCGTGGCTGTGAGACGTATCTGAAGCAGGTTGAAAGGGTGAGTTGTATCCAAACTGGATGCATCATGTTTGTCTGTCGGAATCTTTGTTTGCCTTTTTCTTTTTCTTGTTGCACTGTCTCTCATCTTGCACTTCTTTGATGTGGATGCAGTTTCTGCTGAATGGGAAAGGCCTGGATTATCGTCAAGAACTTGAGGAGCTCTGCGGGATCAAAGAGGATGACATTAAAAAGAGGCTAAGCTCGGGAATGTGATGTTCATTTGGATGGGTTCTGAACTTGAAACTATTTAACGCGTAGTTTATTATACCTCAGGATTGTGTATTTTGTGACTCGTACTATGAGAGCGTAAGCTACACATACTAGCTGCTCTCTCTCTCTCTCTCATATTATGTCGTCTATCAGCTCTGGTTTGTAGAGTTCCCGAGTTACATTCGACCTGGCAGCTTTTGTTTTGCGTCATTGCAATGTCGTCGGGCAACTTGGAGATTACGTTTCTTCTTTTCTCGTTGGTGAAGCCCTGCTAGTGATGAATGATGATGATAGCCGCTTGTATTATCTTTTATATTTATCCAGAGCTGGAAGGCATTAATTAATTCCAACGAGATTGATATCGTCAAACAGTGTTAAAATGAGGTTGTGGCCCCGAGCGAATCTCGAATTCATGTCCACGTTGAAGTGCAGCGACGCTGGAAGGCATTCTAACTAAATCTTATTTTTGTGGCTAACAGATTAGAGATACCGTCTATTCAAATCTGAATGCAAGAGATGATTCTATTTGCAACTGTTTCTAGGCGCCCTCTTTTCTGGTATGCGCTTGTTTCTTTTCAAACCAGATGAAGTACACCGGTGCTGGATAAATGTCGCTTTCCTCACTTTAGCCGTCAAGCCCTTGCATGTAATAACCTACTCATCTACCCGCACAATTTATCAGCTTCACTTTTTTCGCCACAATACTCTAAACAATGAAATAGAATTCATACTGTAAAAAATAAAATTAGCTGTAGCTCATCGTAACTTTGAACCCCACAAATAATCATATGCTCAGGGAGATGGATAGGGTCCTAAACCACTTTATACCAATCAATAGTATCTTAGTTCTCCATGAACTGCAAATAGACTATTTTCACATTAACTATTCCATCGTTTACACAATTCCGTATCCCATTATGTACAAGATCTATAATTAAACTGAACTCCCAATTTAAGCACTTGATCCCCAACAGAAAAAGATGCATTAGCAAGTGTAATGGTCCCATTTCCCATCTCACGTTATATGGATGTCACTGTAGAGGTCGACTTCGACGGATCAACTAAATGAATAATACAACTAACTGAATGCACAACAATCTTAGGTTGGAACGTCAATATCAACTAAATGAATATCACAACTAGATAAAATGAACAACAACATTAGCTAAATGGACAAGAAATGATAGTTTCGGTATATACTATGAAATCATACTATACATGTATGTGTGTGTGCATTCACATACCAATTTTTGCTCTTTTATGTTGCAAGTATTGTCCCCATATATCAATTGTTATTCTAGAACAATTCTTGATCACCTATAAACGATTACTGCTCCTTTAATAACAATTGTTATGCCATCAATGCAATTTTCTTTTACAATAATTTCTTGTTTATTTAGTAAGAAATATTATTCTAGAGGTGATGGTGGCCTTGTAATTAGCAGGTTACTAATGATATATACAGTGGACAACAGTTACTGGGTAGCTAAACGTGTTTTTTTTTGTTTTTATTTTGGTCGGAATTAAGTTTTTTTTCGTTAGGAATGTACTCAATTGGATATGCTGCACGAGTGCTCTCTGCAGAAGAAGATGAGAAGATACAACTGGTTATTTTCTGTCACATGACATGATACCAGATGACCTTAACCGCAAAATAAGAGTGTCACATAGTCCATTAAATCCTTATATCTCTGTTATTCATCAGAATGACTAAAGTTCATAATTGAATTCATCTTGTTTTGACATTTACATGAAAAAAGAAAAAAAAATAATGTAGATGATGAGTCATCTGCACCTTAGAGATCAGAACAGCTTAGTTGTAACTTATTGACTGCTGACCTGTAGAAGATAAACTTGGATATATAATAGTCTCAGATGGCTTACCTGTGACAGACTTGTCAGCAAAATCCACTTCCCGGGTATGCTCATCAAATACGATATTTTCCAACACTGTATGGTCAAAATAGGAAAATAACCGGCATCAGTGAATAAGCCGCTGCAGCTTGTTGGATACATATACCTCCAGAATAGTCAGTGAGGCTTAAGGTATTGAAACACTACCTGTGCCAAACTTGATCGCGTTCCAGATATCCGGCTCTTTCTCCCTGGGAAAAAAGAAGAATTGCATTAACAACAAGCCAACAAACAGACCCGCCAAATTGCAATATACCCTTCACCCAATACAGATATAAAAGCAAAACTCACAGTACTCCTACTCCTGAGAAAAAACCAAACTCACACAGGCACTGCCGTCAGCATAGACAAAAAGGCCAACAAGAACAGATAAACCTGCAAAACGAATCCCTGCTAAAACTTTGAATAAACGCCAGGCTCCGCTCGCTTTATTTGAGATCCACGACACAGCGTTCTTTAAGTCACTTTCAATCCATAACCTAAAAAACACCAAATCTGGTCTCTGCTTCACCGGGACAAGAGCTTCCCGAATTGCTAACAATTCAGCAACATTGGAATCCAACACATCCACCGGTTTTGAGGATTTAGCTAGAGGGGCCGAACGGTGACTTCTCAGAATACCCCCAATAGCTCCAGGCCCCGGCTTCCACGACAACAGAACCATCAACGTTAAACTTAAGCTCCCCTGTTGAAGGAGGGACCCAACCAGGAGAAGTGGCACCCAAATGAACTTGCTCAGCAATACTAACTAGATTAATGTTCAGAAGAAAGTAATAGTATAGGAACAGTTCGACCAAATTGCCTTGCACCAATGACCAACCCGCAGCTTAATCAAATCCACAAGTTGAACTACTCTAGATCTCTTTGCACTGAAAATCAGATTATTTCGAGCCTGCCATATAGACGAAAAAACTGCAAACAGCACCATCATCCAAACTTCTCTGCAAATCACCACGTTTGACATACCCTACCACCACTGATACAGAATTTTAACATTAGGTGGAGCAATCCAAGGGATACTCCAACAACTCGTCAATGCACACCAAACATCACTCGCAAACCTGTAAAGCACTAAAAGATGATCCATCGACTCTATCAAAGATTCACAAAAAGGACAGAGAACATCATTCGCCTGAACAATGTTGTGTCTTAGCAACAATTCTCTGGTTGCAACCTTACCAAGTAGTGCCTGCCAGCAAAATAATTTAACCTTCAAAGGCAATTTAAGCTTCCAGACAGAGAATAGCCGAGGATCATTATTATAAACAGAGTTTTCCACTTCTCGACACAAGGATTTTGCTGAACCTACCACTTTGTTCAAAAGTCCAGACGAGCATGTCATCGACATCTGCAGACATTGAAACTGAACCCAGAGCTGCACAGAACTGATCATAAACAGACAGCTCCCAATCAAAAAGCCTCCTTCGCATCACCACATTCCAGCGCCAAACTCCATTATCCCAAAAACCAAAATCACAAACAGGGCCAAATTTTTTGATTGAAAGAGCAAAAATTCGAGGAAAGCGATCCATCAAAATAACATCCTCAATCCAAGAATCATCCCAAAATCTGATTGAAATTGAATTTCCTCGACCAACCAGATAGAAGAGACCTTTTGAAATCATTGACCTGGCTGTTCCTTCTGTCGATGGAAGCTGTACGATTCTTCTCCTAACGGAAGATAGATCGTTCTTCTCGTTCCCATACCGCCAAAGCCACTTGCTTAACAGCGCCAAATTCTGAACTTTCAAAGCTTCCTACACCAAGGCCGCCATGATATTTGGACCTTTTGATATAGTATTCCAATCGACAGGAATTAGTTTCCTCCCACCGACCTCTGACCCCCAAAGAAAGCTCCTCTGAATTTTCTCAAGCTCATTAAGAACACCGATAGGAACCTGAAACAAAGAGAAATAATAGAAGGCAAACTATTAAGAACAGAATTTATCAAGGTAACCCTCCCTGCCCTTGAAATGCAAGAGCACTTCCATCTCGATAAACAATCTCTGAATCTCTCTAACACAGGATCCCAAGTTTTTGAAAATAGAGGATTGGCTCCGATCAGTAAACCCAAATACCTAAAAGGCAGGTGACTAACCGAACAACCAATTACCTTTCCCCACTCCACGGCCAGACCATCCTCCACACCTACACCCACAAGATTGCTTTTGCAGAAATTAATCTTCAGGCCTGATGAAAGCTGAAAACAGCGCAAGACACGCTTCACCGCTTTAAGACTTTCCAACTTAGCTTCACAAAAACAAGTGTGTCACCCGCAAATTGTAAGCGAGAAAGCATGACTGGATTTTCTTTCCCAACACTGACTCCATTAAAAAGCCCAAGCGAGATTGCTTTCCGGAACAAAACATTCAAACCCTCACTAACTAGATTGAACAAAAGCGGGGACAAAGGATCTCCCTGTTGTAAACCTCTCTTCATCGAAAACCGCTCCACTGGAAATCCATTAACTAAAATAGAGACGCTAACAGAGCTAACTCAATGCATAATCCAATCTCTCCACTTATTACCAAATTTCATCTCCTTCATCACACCATCCGAAAACTCCATTCAATTGAATCGTAAGCTTTCTCAAAATCAACTTTGAAGATAAGACCTCCTGACGCATTATGCTTCAACCAGTGAGCCACCTCCCCTACAATGAGAACACAATCAAGAATTTGTCTCCTTTCCATAAACGCAAATTGAGAATCCCCCATAACGGACCCCATAACATTCTTCAACCTTTCGACCAGCACTTTGGCCAGATTTTTTGGCCAGAATTTTATAAACACTTCCGAACAGTGAAATTGGCCGAAAATCATTCAGGTTCACTGGGCACAATTTCTTCAGAATTAATGAAATGAAGGAATTATTAAACACCTTCGGAAACTTACCAGAAGAATGGAATTCAGCGAAGAAATTGACCACATCCGATTTCACAATATCCCAAAACTCCTTCATGACTCTAAAGTTGAAACCGTCAGGCCCCGGAGCTTTGTCCTCCCCACAATACCACACGGCAGACTTCACTTGCGCTTCAGAGAAAGGCACCTCCAGAAACTCAATTTGAGAATCAGATAAAGCTTTAAAACCTCCCTTTAGTGGTTAGGAAGAAAGGTCGACCAGCTGCTGAAAAATGATTCTTGAAGTAACCAGCCACCACCTCCTTCACCTTATAAGGGCTAGAATATTGTGAACCATTCACAAGAGTTGGATCTGATTCGGTCTTTTACTGTTATATGAAAAAACCTTGAGATACAGTCACCTTGTTTTAACCACTTCAAACTGGATCTCCGAAAGCATTTGCTGCCTCCCTTCTTCTGAGATCACGAATACTCGATTTCACTGATAAGAATTGCTTCCATAAATCTTTGTCATTAGGATTCACCAACCTCTGGTCCTTAATCACAGAAAAGCGCTCCTCCAAGGATTTTAACTCAGATAACATAGAACTGAAAGCATTGCTGAACTTAGATTTTATAGCAAACTTCACATTTTTCAACTTTTCCAACAAAGTGAAGCCACCGGAATTCCAAGGACAAACAGCAGACTACGAATTCTGAAAAACCTCTTTGCAGCCAGGATCCTCAAGCCACCAATTAAAGAACCTAAAAGGTTTTGGACCCCAGTCCACATGATCCCACCCAATGAAAACAAAAGGATGATCTGAGAAAGATGATTTAAAGCACCATTGTTTGATTTTAGGAAATCTAACCAACCAATCTTGAGAAAACAAGAAGCAATCGAAGCGGCTCATCGAAAGGCTCACTTGCCCATTGGACCACGTGAATTTAGCCCCTGACATAGGAATATCCACAAGTTCCGCTGACTGAACAAAACTCTGAAAAGCTCTCGTACCTGAACAATGGGAACCATCATCAAGTCTTTCCTCCAAATGAAGGACCTCATTCCAATCTCCACCGAACATGACTGGCCCTGACACAGTTCTCTTAATAGTCAATAGATCATCCCACAAATTCCTCCTCAAAACCTCACTATTTGGGGGCATAAATGGCCCCACAGAGCAATGGAAATCATACTGCAGCAGCAAACCCGAGATTAACACGATACTATTGTTCACGATATAGCTTTCCAACTTGAAAAAAATTCTGCTTCCACAGGATCATGACTTTACCTGAAGCCCCAACCGAAACCCTCCATAGCTCTCCAAGGCCACCAATATTCCATAACTAACTCTTCTCATATTGAAACAACTCAACTTCGTTTCTTGAATGAGTACCATATCCGGATTGCTTTTGCTCAGAAAGGAAGCCAACCCTCCTCGTCATCCAGCATCCCAGACCCCTGACATTGATAGACAAAATCCTCATGATACCAGCAGAAATCCAAACCAAAAGACGAACATGCTAATGAAATGATTCCTTCTACTGCCCTGACGCTGCTTCCTCCAGCTACATCCAATAAATTTTGTCCTTGATTTCCTCAATTCTACGGTCGCAAATCAGGCCCAACAAGCTTGCCGTTTCCCCTACTAGTTTCACCTCCTTCCGAGCTCGATGTTCCACTGAGAGGATCACGCCATCCGCAGCCAAACCACTCCAGAAAGAGCTTATAGTCACAGACTTCTGGCTTGAAGTAGTCATACGAACAACAGGAATATCTGTCATAGAAATCGGAATATCTACCAATTTATTACCTCATCCCCGATTTTGCGAAATTTACTAAAGCCCCCTTTAGGTTTTCCATAACCTACACTTACTCCCCTTTATTTTCAGAAACCTACACTTAACCCCTCAGTTGTTAACTCCGTTAGTCAGCCTGTTTCAATGGTGGGCCCCATGGTGTATTACAATTCCTCCACTTCCTCCTCGTTTCGACGTCTCCTACACGGCTACACGACGCCAAAAACATTGCAGCATTGCAATGTAACAAGGGGAGCTCCCAAAATCCTTTATAGAAGGACGAGCAATGAGCAGTGAATGAAATCGTCTATTATTGAATTCAAAATCTGAAACTGGTATTATTGCTACCTTTCACCTTTTTATTTCTGAAATTTTATAGGCAACTAACAGAAAATGCTTCAAATTCTAAAATCCTTGGTAGATTGCATCTACAATGAAACATTTATCACTCCCAAAATCAAGCAAACTACAATATTCTTCTAAAGCAAAAACAAAACAAAACTAAACAAGAGTTCCGTTAATGCTCATCATCTAGAATCAAGCAAACTATAATATTCTTCTCAAGCAAAAACAAAAACAAAACTAAAAAAGAGTTCCAATGCTCATCATCTAAACCCTAGACCTGATCACATCCCCACTAGCAGGGGCGTAGCCAGACATTTAGCCTAGGGGTGGCAGAGGTAGGGCCTTGGCATTGGGTGGGTTGTTATCATGTATAAATTTACAATCAATAATATAAAACACTAAATAATATAATATATAGACACATAAAATTTGAAAGTTTATAATAATTAAGTTTATTTTAAAAGTTTATAACTCAAAATTCAATAGACAGTTTATATATATAGATACATGGAATTCAAAAATTTACAATAATTAAGTTCAATTGAAAAATTCAATTTAAACTTTATAGTTTTTTTTCATGAATAAAGTAAGTTCAATTTATAGAGTAAAAATGGTTATTTAAATTTTCTATTAATTATAAAAAAATTATTATATAAATTAAATTTATTATATAACAATTACCGGACAGTTCAAATTATGATCTAAAAAATTGTTATTAGACAAATACTTTGAGTTACCATATTTCGTGCAATGGAACCAAAATGAAATATTTTTAATAGATTTAAGACTAAAATGAAATGTTTTTAATACATTTTGAACCAAAACAGAATGTTTAATAGGATAAGGACTAAAATAAAATAATAACTAAAGATTAGGGACTAGCACGCAATTTACTAAACAAGAAAATGAGTGAGACCTTAAAAGGATAAAATATACTAGAACCTCTTATTAATTACAAAACTTACAGATAGGTACCTATTTTTAATTTTTTTATATTTTATCACATATCCAACAAGCCAATAAAACTTTTTAAAATTCTAGGGAGGTGGCTGCCTCCTCCCACCCCTAAGAAGCTACGCCTCTGTCCACTAGGATTATAATTAAAATCAGTTTTTTCTTAAACCTTTGTGTTATTTTAGTCTTCAGAGAGCCAATGGAACCATGGTGATGGTGGGTTCCAACAATAAAAATCAATGGTTGGGAGGATCTAAAGTCATGATGGTGTGATTGTGACCAGAATGCTTGGTATCTTCATAATTCTTTGCCCCAAAGGCTTGTTTTGCTCAATCTCTCGAGTCAAATTTCTATTGTTGTGAACAATGCACACAAATTTTTTAAGAGAGATCCGTAGATCAAATTTGGAATCGCGAGGAAAGAAAACAATAGGGGAGGTTTAGCCAGAAACAGAAAACAAGATGACAAAACTTCATAATAAACTTTCAAATAATAAAGGTGAAATCAAGAGAAGAAGTAGAAAGATTCATGCTTTAAAACCAAAGTTTCAAAGAACTAGAATTCAATATGAATTCAATACTTTAAAAATCAATAAATAGGATAACAAAATAATAATTTAAGTCTAGAATGATGGACGATCACTTACCTCAAAATGGAACTTTCCAACGCTTAAAATAATGGTTTAGTCGCCTAAAATAATGGTTTAGTCACTTAAAATAATTATGAAAAAGTCTATGTCAAAGTATAACCAATTTAAGGAATAATCCAAAACAATAGTTTGACTGTGGCCTAAATGAACATTCTAAAACCTAAGAAATCACTAAACTAGTGCATAAAGCCCCAGGGATTAATACTGTCAATAACGTGAATCTTCTTTTAAGTTGTTCAACTTACAGTGACCAACAACTAATATTCTAAACTTTAGGAACTCTATACGTTGCCTACAACAACTAGGGACCTATGCTGTCATTAAACCAATTTTTACCCCAAACATAAAATCTTGGGAAAAGTACAAAAAAACTCATTATAGTTATGTGTCAAGACTAATTTGCTCATCACTCTTTTAAGTGGTTCCAATTTTATGACTGAAATTTTGGTTTGGACCCAAATTCATCATTGAACCGTTAGTTTTGTTGACATGTAAGCGTATTGGTGATGTGGATGTGGTGACCTAATTATCAACTTAACTCTTAACTTTCTTGACTTATACAAATTGGCCTATAAACTCTTAATGACTCCAATAATACTACCTCCTACAGCTAGAATTCATCCAGACGGCGTTGAAGACGTTGGTGGGCTTTACAACTGCCAAGTCGACCTCTAGGCACGCCACCGATCCAACCCGCCTTACCATGGATCTAGCTACAATGCAAATCAAGTGAATCAACGAACAAATCGGCCTAAAAAAATGAACAAGGACAAGGAGACAAACAAATCGGTGAATCGACGAACAGGGCAACGAACAATCAGTGAACAAATCAGTGAATCGATGAACAATTGGTAAATCGACGATCAAGGTAATGAACAATCGGTAAATCAACTCTCAAATCGATGAACAAATCACGAATGAAGTTACGCTGCCGATGAAGGAGGTGGGCACCGATGGAGGTGTGCAGTGCCAATTGGCAAACAATTGTAGAGCTGGGCTGGAGGAGGTGTTTGGCAGAGGCAGATGAAGTGAAGGAGGTGCTTGGTAGAGGCAGATGGTGTGGAGGAGGTGGTTGGTAATGGAGACGGGGGAGTTGGAGGATAGGTCGACAAAGAAGACGGAGGTAGAGGAAAAATTTGGCCAAATCCCTTAGAAATCCTAAGAAATCCCAAAATGCCCCAGAATTCCCCCAAATGCCACATGCATCCTTGTGTTTTCATAAGTGGCATGCCATTTGGATTATTAGTTGCCACACGGTCATCATTGGTTTGCCATGTAATCACATCCAGACAGAATATTCTAACATTGGGTAGAATCTTTCCATCGCTAATTACATCGGTAACCTATTTGGTTCCATTTCAAAACATTGATACTTAATTTGTCACTAAATGTTGTATTTAGTGATTTATTTGACACCACTTAAAAAAATGGTGACAAATATGTCTAGGACCAAAAGTGCAGTCACTTTTTTAGTACTTTACCCTAAAATCTTCTATCTCCTTCTTCGCAGTTCTATGCAACATGCGATTCTCCCCAATTGCAAGCCAAAACGTCAACCACTTTGTTCTTTATTCATTTTAAACAACTTTAATCACCAATTATCACTGTCAATACCTAGAATTATCAAAATCCTATCCAAATAAATTTTATTTTTTCTAAATTACATGAACATTTTTTATATAGATATAAAAGAGAATATTAAATTAGAATCCACTAAATTTATTGTTTTGGAGAAGAAAATTTTAAGCTTTGTCTTGATCTTCAATCTTTAATTTTTCTCATTCTTGAAAAAAATCACAACGGCATAAGAGTAGAAAACTAAACCCTAATTTTTTTTCCCCATGACACACACACACACACACACACACAAGTCAACCCTCTTCTATTGTATTTTGAACTATTTTTATTTTTTTTTCCATGTACATTCTCCCATATATATATATATGTTTGTGTGTGTGTATGTGTGTATGTATGTATGTATTTTTGTAAGTTTTTTTTAATTTCTTTCAAAGCCTTCCACCTCAAGTCCCTTTATTTTCTTTTCTCTTTTAGATTTTTCTTTTTATTTTTTCTTCGTTCCTCGACCCTTTAATAACAAGTTAACTTTAATGCTTTTTTTTTAACTTGACGCTTATACAATTAACCTAATTAAAATATACTTAATAAAATTTTGGAGTTGTTACATCCTTCGCCCCTGAAAATAAGTTTTGTCCTCGAAACTTGCCTTCAGTATTTTGATTATGTCATTACACCTTTACCCCCCTTAAAAAAGAAAGTTTCGTCCTCGAAACTTACATCATCAACTATAAATATTAGTTGCTTCTCACGTATCTCATACTCATGTTCTCATATCCAATCCTTTCCTTCCTTACAAACACCTTCATACATATAAAATCCATATTCTAATCCTAGAAATCACCTTATCTTCTAATTGCAAAATGTTGGCTTTAGTAATTATTTGGTTTTCAACGCAAGCTTCCACTGTGCTACTCTCATATTTAGACAACAGATGTCAATTAACAACATTCTTGAGGACCTTAATGTCTATAATTCCATTTTTGTGCTGCCATAAATTTCATCATCTATAGTCATTAAATGTTTTAATTTATTGTAAAACCTACAATTTGAATAATCTTTTTAATTGACCATAAGAAGATATCCTAAATACATACTCCCTCTGTCCCAAATTCTTTACACTATTCACTTTTCAGCAATTAATCTACAATTTTTTATTTGCAACCCTTTAGAGTATAAATAAAAAAAATTATATATGAATGATAAATAAATAATTATAGTTTCTAAATATATTTTTTTCAATTTTTTTTAATAAACAATAATACAAATAAATTCAAGTCAAACTAGTTGAAAAAGTCAAATGGTGTAAAGTTAAATTTATATATGAATGATAAATAAATAATTATAGTTTCTAAATATATTTTTTTCAATTTTTTTTATAATAAACAATAATACAAATAAATTCAAGTCAAACTAGTCGAAAAAGTCAAATGGTGTAAAGATAGTAGGACAAAGGGAGTAAAACTTTTTGGTTGATCTTGAAAAGGAACTTAGTCCCACCTGTCAGAATCTTGTCTTCTACTTTATGATACGGAATAACTATGGTCATGCAAAACTATTTTTCTAAGTATAACAAAGCCTAGACCTATAACCAAACCCAAAGCCTTAAGAATTATTGAACCTATTACTCTGATAACATTTTTGTCATGCCCCAAAATCCACCCCAGGAATTTCGGGACAATGGCACGCCGTGCACTAAAAGAAACAAAATTCCCTCGAATATGTAAGGCTACAAATATTCCAAACAACAAGTAATAAGTTTGGATTATAAGTTATGGTAATGAAAAGTAATAAGCTTAGATTATAAGTTATGACCATTTGGATGTATTTGGAATATTTGTATCCTTGTATGTTTGAGGGAATTTTATTTCTTCGAGTATACGGCATGTCATTTTCCCGAAACTCTTGTGATGGGTTTTGGCGTGACAGAAGTGGTATCAAAGCAATAGGTTCGATAATCCGTAAGCCTTTGGGTTTGGTTGTAGGTTTAGGCTTTGTTATACTTAGAATAATAGTTTTGCATAACCATAGTTATTCTTTATCATAAAGTAAAAAGCATGATTCCTTTGGGTAAGACTAAGTTCCTTTCCAAGATCGACCAAAAAGTGTTATATATTTAGGATATCTTCTTACAGTTAGTTAAAAGGATTATTCAAATTGTAAGTTTTACAACATATTGAAAAGAAGGTTTAAATTGAAGATCTTTTAATGACTATAGATGATGGAATTTATGGCAGCACAAAAATGAAATTATAGATGTTAAGGTCTTAAAAAATGTTGCTAATTGACATTTGTAGTCTAAATATGAGAGTAGCACAGTGGAATCTTGGGTGGAAAACAGAATGATTACTAAAGCCAACATGTTACAGTTATAAGATAAGGTGATTTCTAGGATTAGAATATGGACATTATGTGTACGAAGGTGTTTCTAAGCAAATAAGTGATTGGATATTGGAACATAGTATGAGATACATAGAAGCACCAAATATTTATAGTTGATGATGCAAGTTTCAGGATGAAATTTTTTTTAAGGGGGGAAAGGTATAAAGACCCTAAAATTTAGTTTGGTGTATAAATTCATATAAGAGACATAATCAAAGTACTGAAGGCAAGTTTCGAGGACAAAACTTATTTAAGGGGGGGAAGGATGTAACAATCCCAAAATTTTATTAAGTATAGTTTATTTAGGTTAATTGTATAAGCACCAAGTTAAAAAAAATGCATTAAAGTTGACTGATTATTAAAGGGTGGAAGAACGAAGAAAAAATAAAAAGAAAAATCTAAAAGAAATTAAAAAAACTTACAAAAATAGGAATTATATACATATATATATATAATTCCTATTTTTGTAAGTTTTTTTTAGGGGAGAACATATGTGGAAAAAAAGATTAAAAAAATAGTGAGAAAGAGTTCAAAATACAATAAGAGAGGGTTAACATGTGTGTGTGTCATGGTGAAAAAAAAATAAGGTTTAATTTTCTACTCTTATGCCGTTGTGGCTCTTTTCAAGAATAAGAAGAATCAAATATTGAAGATCGAGACAAAACTTAAGATTTTCTTCTTCAGAACAGTATGTTTGATGAGTTATAATTTAATATATGTTTTTGTATATCTATATCAAAGATGTTCATATAATTTAGGAAAAATAAAATTTATTTGGGTAGGATTTTGGTAATTCTAGATATTGAAAGTGATAATTGGTGATTAACGTTGTTTAGAATGAATGAAGAACAATGTGGTTGAAGTTTTGGCTTGTAATTGGGGAGAATTGCATGTTGCAGAGGATTGCGAAGAAGGAGATCGAAGGTTTTATTTTCTTGGCGAAAATTAGTTTAATGACAGTATATGTCCTAGTTCTTGGAGGCAGGTGTACTAATATCCTAAGGTTTAGAATATTACATGTTCGTCACTATAAGTTGAAGAGCTAAAAAAGAAATTCAGGTTATTAACAGCATTGATCCCTGGGGCTTTTATACACTGGTTTAGTGATTTCCTAGGTTTCAGAATTTTCATTTAGGTCACAGTCAGACTATTATTTTGGATTATTCCTTAAATTGGTTATACTTTGAAATAAACTTTTGCATAATTATTTTAGGTCACTAAATCATTATTCAAGGAGTTGGAAAGTTCCGAGGTAAGTGGTACTCCATCATTCTAAATTTAAATTATTATTTTGTTATCCGATTTATTGGTTTTTAAAGTATTGAATTCACATTGAATTCTCGTTCTTTGAAACTTTGATTTTAAAGCATGAATAAATTGATCTTTGAACTTCTTTTTTTGAATTCACCTTTATTATTTGAGAATTTATTATGAAGTTTTGTCATTCAAATATATTAGAAAAAATTACATATGCATTTTGTATATTTCTAAGTATGTAATTTATGTTTTGATGATTATGGGATCAAACATGTTTTACCTATGTTATTATGGTAATATAATTTTCAGATTTTTATAAAGCTCTGGATTCTGAAAATTCATGAATATGAGTGTTTATGTTTTAACTCTGTTTTAATGGGTATTGGTTCTATGCTCGACTACTGGGAAAGTGTAATTCTGCACCATCCACATAGGATATTCTGTTTTGTTATGTTTCATAGTCCAGTGTTCAGAATTAGTTATTCTGGACGCTCACCGATGGTAATTCTTAGTCGATCTATAACGTACTACTATGTCAACTGTATTTATTCTAAATAATGTACTACAACGGTTAAAATGTAGTTACAGTGATCGGCCCACTTACTATGTTATAAAATATTATATTTTATTATTTGTTTTAAATTACTCTGTTTTGACTAATGATTTCATGTATGAATTTTACATTTGCTTTGTCATACTTTATGATAAAGTTAATTGTATTTGTTTCTGACACTTATATGACTTTTTTATTTTTGTGAGTATGATTTTTCTACAAATGAATATTCTGAGATATTTATATGTTTATTTTATTTTCTAATTAATATTCAATTTATAATATTTTCAATAAAATTATTTTCTGTTTGATCTCTATGTTATATAAATTGTATACGGCTATACATTCCAAATAATTACAAACTTATAAAATTCAAGTTCTGAGAATAAGTGGCAGAACAACTACAATCTTTGAAATCGGGACATAATCCATAAGATATCAGAGCCTTAAAGAATGAAATGAAATCCAAAGAGTTTTCTAAACATAAATAAATTTCTAATAGTAGTACTAAAAAAATACTTTTAACTGTGTGGAACTGCAGCTGGTTTTATAATTACTCCCGTTAGTTAACTCGAACTACTCCTTATCTTGTGAGGAGGTAAAAATGGGGTGAGCCCGAATGCCCAGCGAGTGACTGATTTTGGAAATAGAAATATAATATACAAAAATATATAAGGATCAAGTAAAAATAATTCTTATAAAATAATAAAATAAACTTCAATAAAAAATATTTGAAGAGCAAGAAGTAATCAATGCAATAGCAATTTTGATAACTAAGCAAATTATATTTATAAATAAAATTATGAACCAACATAGAGCAGTTCAGAGTGGAATAATGAAATAGAAATTAAGAACAGAATGAATGGGGTGATCACTGTAGCTGCACTTAAACCACTACAGTGAATTGTCTAAGAATTATCAACGATCGAGCGCCAAAAGGACTAGTCCTAAAAATAGTACACTGCGGAACAGAACGAAACAAAATACCTTACATTGAAGGTTTAGAACTATGCTTTCTTAGTAGTATGGGTACAAAACCAATACCCACCAAAACTGAGTTAGAATAGAAATTTAAAGCATTATAGTTGTTATAAAATTTCAGTACAAGATATCATAATAAAAACATACATGATCCCAACTTGCGTAAGCAAACACAATGTATTGCATAAGTAAGATAAATTTGAATAAGTAGATAAATAAATAAATTATTAAAACCCTTGGAAAACAATTTCAGAATAAAACATCTATTTAAAAACTCTTATTCTAATTGAAAATTAGTATAATAAAAAATTACTAAGTTAGAAAACTTAACACTTTGGATAAATAATATATGCATAATATCAAAATAATTTAGCTTTTAGAAATGGAAATAGCCATTTATCTCAAAATGGAACTTTCCAACTCCTAAAATAATAGTTTACTCATCTAAAATAATTATGTAAAAGTTTATGTGAAAGTATAACCAATTTAAGGAATGATCGAAAATAATAGTCTGACTGTGGCCTAAATGAATATTCTAAAACCTAAGAAATCACTAAACCGGTGTATAAAGGCCCAGGGATCAATGCTGTCAATAACCTGAATCTCTTTTTCAGCTTTTCAACTTACAGTGACCAACATGTAATATTATAAAATTTAGGATCTTGATACACCTGTCTCCAAGAACTAGGGACATATTCTGTTATTAAACCAAATTGTGCCCAGAACATAAAATCTTCGATCTTCCTCTTCGCAATCCTCTGCAACGCACGATTGTCCCCAATTCCAACCCAAAACTTCAATCACCTTGTTCTTCGTTCATTCTAAACAACCTTAATCACTAATTATCACTTACAATATCTAGAATTATCAAAATCCTACCCAAATAAATTTTATGTTTTCGTAAATTACATGAACATCTTTAATATGGATATACAGGAGAATATTATATTAGAATTCATCATTCTGAAGAGGAAAATCTTGATCTTTGTCTTAATCTTTAATCTTTAATTCTTCTCATTCTTGAAAGAATCACAACAACATAGGAGTAAAAAATTAAACCCTATTTTTCTTTTCACCATGACATGCATATATGCACGGGCGCATGCGCATACACATATATATTGGTTAATCCTCTCCTATTGTATGTTGAACTTTTTTTCTCTTTATTTTTTTCTTCCACATACATTCTCCCCATATATGTATTTCAGGATTTCTTTCAAATCCTTTCCACCCTAAGTCCCTTCATTATTTTTTCTTTTTTTGATTTTGATTTTGATTTTTTCTTCTTTCTTCCACCCTTTAATAACCGGCTAACTTTAATGCCTTTTTTTAAACTTGATTCTTATACAATTAACCTAAATAAGCTATACTTAACAAAATCTTTGGGTTGTTACATAATATCATGTATGTTCAATGGCTTAGCACCAGAATTGCACAACAGTGTGGCTTATGCAGCTTCAACCAGCGCATTATGGATAAATCTAAAAGATAGATTCTTTCAAGGAAATGCCCCAAGAGTATATGAATTGAAGCGAGAAATTTCCCTTGTACAATAGAAAGATCTCACTATCATGGCATATTATTCAAAATTTAAAGCCTTGTGGAATAAGCTAACAACGTATTTGGACCTCCCCAAGTGTAGCTGTAGAGCAGTGAATGACCTAGTGTTTGAGATAGAAGGTGAGTGTTAGGCACATTATTTAGCAGCCAAAGAGGTTAACTTTTCGGCAACTTTGACTGCAAATTTCTTGCATATCTTCCATTCCCTCTTAGTATTTTCTTGTTTTGCTTGGCTTTCCATAGGTTGGATGGCGTAGCGGATGCTGTGGTTTGGGGCGGGATTAAGCGAGACCGAACTTGGGCATGCAAAATTGATACAGAAGAATAACTCGTTGGCAACACATTGCCAGCGTTGCGAACGCGCTGCCAATTTTTTCCAATTGGCAACATGTCGCCATAAACTCGACCCATTAGCAACGTGTTGCCAATGCCGCCCTTGTTTCACCCGAACCTTGTGTTTTGATAGTCCCCCACGCCTTCTTACCTGATGAGCTGTCCTTGGAGGAGGGATTTCTACCCCTTTAGGGTTTGGGAGCTAGAAAAAGAAGGGTGGAGGCCTTGGAGTATAAATAGCTAAAGGAAATGAGGAGATAGAGGATCAAAATTTGCATACTCTTCTTTTAATCTCTTTTTGGACTACCACAATTGGAGAAGGTTGGGAGCTTGAAGAAGGAGACTAGAAGTCAAGCAGACTTAGACTACTAGAATCTATCGTGGGTTTCTTCTTTTCCTTTTCTTATTTAGTGGATTTTTATGGATTATTTGTTTATGGGTTTATTGTTGAGAGAATGATGGTTTGTGAGTAGATTACTATATCTCTCTAGGATGATACCTTTATTTCTTGCTATTTAATGGATCTTTGTTGATTTCTTATGGATATTAGCCTCTTTGTGTCACCCATCTTTGTGCTTAATGTTTGTGTAAATGATTGGCCACTTTATACACTCACAATTTCCACTTTGCTCTTGAAAGAAAAAGAAGGGGATAGAAAAGAGGAGTGAGGTGTAATGAATTTTATAGGTTAGAGGTAACTTATAGGTTCATTAGGCAATTAAATGCGAGGTTCTTGGGCTACACTACCTTGGATTAAAGTAAGAGACTGAGAAATGCCTTGTTTGTTCCTAGGTGAGCAAAGACTTAGCTTAAGAAAGTGAGTTTTTTGACTTTAGACTCTTACACCACATAAAGGGGGCAAAAATTCTAGGGCTTCAAAGACTTGGGTAGCAAAAAATATGGAGGATTCTTAGAGAGATGATTTACCTTCTTTAACCACTTAGTTTAATCTCTTTTAGTAATTTGATTGTTAATTTAACTTCCCACCTTCAAGTTAATTAGTTAATTAGTGGAGTCATTTAATCTTGACCGTGTTCCTTAATCAGTTGATT
Organism: Aquilaria yunnanensis; assembly: GCA_039654915.1. Lineage (NCBI taxonomy): Eukaryota > Viridiplantae > Streptophyta > Magnoliopsida > Malvales > Thymelaeaceae > Aquilaria > Aquilaria yunnanensis. Next base: position 15,135,523 of record CM077593.1, read on the forward strand.
CACCATTTGACCTTAGGTTTTACTAGTGCTTTCACTCTAATAGTCAAGTAGTTTAGATAACTAATGTTTATTCCTTGGTAAAATCACATAATCCCTTGGGACGATACCCTCCCTCTTTCTAGCATACAACGAAATTCATTGTACGCTTGAAAGTGATAAAGGGTTATAAATTATTAAACTTTTGTTTTCACAACAGTGAAAAATTATTTTAATTTCTTAGAGGACTAAGTGATAAATATGCTGTTGTCAGGTCCTATATTCTTAACATGGATCTTCTATCAAATGTCAACAAAGCTTATACACTTATGGTTAAGGAAGAGAAGCAGCAGTATGTGGCTAATTCCTGAAATACAACAATAGAAGTAGCTGCCTTCACTGTTAAGCAACCAAAAAGTTGATGGACTAACCCAAATAAAGATCAAGATAATAGCAAATTATGCTATATGCATTATGTGAGATTGGGTATGTATCAAATGGGTATATTGAACTCATAGAATATTTTGAATCATGGTAGAATCAAGAGAAAAAGGCTTCCAACAAGCCCGCTAGAAAATCTAGCAAGACAGTTGCCAACAAAGCTAGCATGGATGCTAGTTCTGGAAGTTCCAAGGTGACTGACAACTATCTAAATATTACCCAAGATCAAATTCATTTAGTTGATGACACTTTTATCAAAGCAAAGTACAGTAGCGAATTTTTTTGATAAAGTCTCTAAACTTGCCTCTAGATTGATCATTGGTAGTGGTGCTTCAAAACATATGGCAACATAGCTATCTTAGCTATAGGATGTTTGGTTTGCAACATCATTTTCTCCAGTTAAATTGCTGACTGGGAGTAGCATGAAAATCTATTCTTGCAATCATAGCTTGTTGTCACCTGACCTTAAACTTGATAATGTTCTCTATGTGCCGTCCTTCACTTGCAATTTATTGTTTATCGGCAAGATTACTCTGATTTTAAATTGCTATGAGACATGTTTTCCAAACTCTTTTGTTTTAAACATCAAAGAGACTGATTGGCACGGGTGAAGAATGTGATACTACTTCAAAGAGGTCAAATCTCATGTGATAGCTTCTAATGAATTTGAGAATCAAGTATCCACCTGACATAGGCTGCTTGGCCATATATTTTTCAAAAAAATTATCTTCAATTCCTCAACTGAGGCATCTGTCTTTTATACATTTAGACAATTGTTCTGATTCTTGCCATTGTGCAAAACAAACTAGGAAACATTTACCTAAAAAATGTAAGTACCAATGCATCTTACTTTGATTTGGTTCATCTCGATATATGGGGGTCATATAGAACACCCTCATTATCAAGGGGCACATTATATTTTGACCATTGTTAATGATCATAGACATTGCACATGGGCTTATCTTTTAAATGACAAGTTCGAAGTAGCCATACACTTTCCTACATATAACTCCACAATAAAAAATAAATTCAAAAAAAATTTGCTTCAAGTGAAAAGTGATAATGGTCATAATGGTCAAGAGTTCATATTTGGTCCTTCTTTTTCATTCCTTAAATAAAATATATTACCTTATAGACTTTATACACTAACACTCCACAACAAAATAGAGTGGTTGGAAAGATGAATCATCATCTACTTGAAGTCCCATGAACACTTCTGTCATGCCTAACTTCGCCTCTAGCCCAATTGAGAGGCTTAGTACCTCAATCATTATACATGTCATCCAATTATTTCAATCCATATGGGCTTAAGCCTAATTATCAATAAGTGCAGTAGAAATCCTTACAAAGGACATTTGGACCTTAACAAAGATATGGGCATGTGCCCAGGATATTACTTATACTAACTTGTTAGTTACTTAAAGGTTCATTTTCACGCCCTCGAAAACAAACTAGTACTTATGTAGAACTTGTGTGTTCATTACATACTTACTAACAAACATAGCCAAGAACATGCATGGCAATCAAAACACCAGATTCAAGTTTTGAAAATGTGTTTATCATTCATATGTCATGCATGCTCAAGTTCAATCCGAAAGTACACATAATCAGGTACATGCACTTTATCTCTTTGGTTACCAACTTAACTTATTATAGGCATGTTTTTCCATACTAATTCATGTTCACTTTGATATTCATCGTTAACCATAGATACATGGCCGACTATTCATGCTTTCCAAGATATACCATTTTTACGTACATGGGCTTTTGATGTAATACCTATAAAATCATAAGTGATTTAAGCCTCGAGCTATAAGGAGAATTTTTTTCCTAATTTGGGAATTAAGCTCATTGAGCTTGGGAGACATTGAATTAAGCAAGGAATGGATATGTGTGAGTGTTGGACACTCTTAGAAATTAAGCTTGGCTTAGGCCAAGAAGATTAGTGGTGTAAATGGTGGATTTCAAATGTGAAGGACTCAATTTGACAAAGGGGATTTTGGTAGTTGGGCTCAATTGCCCAAATTCAAAATATTAGAGGACTAAAAGAGGAATTAGCCAATTTTAAAGGTATTGGATGCTATGGCTGCCACCTTCCTCTATTTCCCATTATTTCAATCCACCTCCCTCCAACTCATCACTTAGGATTCCTTTCTCCACCTACTTGTCCCCCTACTTTTAACAAATTCTTCCAACTTTCACCAAAGTCTTCCAATTTGTCTCTCACATTATCTCCCACTCACCCTTCAAATTTCATCTGTTCTACGCAAAATACACTCCCAATTACTCTTCCAAACTTCATTTAACACATTTCACTCTCTCTTTTCAATCTTCTTTAAGTTTGCTCTCAAACTCTTCTAACTCTTCTCTCCTAAATACCATTCAGCCATAGCTCATTCTTGAGCATCCTTGAGATTTTAACAAGTTTTTTTTTTGTATCTATAAGATCTTAAGAACATCCCAAGAAAGAATCAACAAGAATATTAAAAGAAGGAGATGTTTTTTTGAAGCCATCAACTAAGGAAAGTTTCGGCCAAGTCTTGTCCTTGGCATTTTTGTGTTTAAAGCTTGTGTTCTTGATACACATAAGCTTCTAAAGCCTTTTAATGCAAGAATTCAAGTGACAATTTGAAGAAAAGTCAAAAGGAAGCTTGAAGGAGACCAAGCAATACAAATTCGGCTATACTTCCTTTGTTGAGGTATTGTGTGTTCCACTAAGTTTTCTTGGTATATGTAAGCTTTCAAGCTATGGTAATGCAAGAATATACTTGCTAATAATTCAGCCATTGTAGGTTCTTAAGCTAGAAATTAAGTTCTAGCTACTGCAAGCAAGGAAAAGGCAAAGAAACAAACTTTTAAAGCTTTCGGGTAACAAAGTTGCTAAGGGTTTTGTGGTAAGGATTCTTATACTCTTTGAGTATTCAGGCCCTTGGGTGATGGATATTGGATGTCATGTGATCCTAAGAAGGCTATAGAGGGCTATGTTTTGTTGCTTAGGCAACTCTGTGCTAGCTAGCTCCGTGCAAGTATTACGGCTAGGAATTGAGTCGACCAACTCAATTCTCAAGCATAAAGAGCTTAGATTTTAAAATGGATTAATAAAATGGTTAACCTAAGAAATGAGAAATATGGATCATGTTTGCTCTGCCCTTCAGGGGGATAAGGTGTTAAGTGGTGTGTGTGGCTCTATGTTTGGTTGTGTATTCTAACCCCTGATTATTATTATTATTGTTATTGCTATATGTCTTATGTTTTCTTTGTCTTAGTGTTTTCTTTGCAGGAACATGGAATATTTGTTGCCATGTTATTTTTAGCTAAGTTAGGCTTTGGAAGCCATATGTTAGGTTTTGGAAGCCATTGGAATCTTTACTGAGTTTTATAACTCACCTGCGCTACTCTACTTTATGTAGGAAGGGGTGCGCTTGAAAGACACTAAATTTAAGAGTATTATATACTCTTTTTGTTGGTAAAGGTATTATGCACATGTATGGCATTTGCTCAATATTCTAAGTATTATAAGTGTTATGGGTTACTTGTGTAATAAGCTAATAAGTGTGGACTTTATGTGCAGGACTTGAAGTCTAGATTGTGGGACAAAGTCTCTAAGGTGGAAATTTTTTCTATGTGTGATTTGTCATGTATAAACATGTGTTGTGTATTTTGGTTTGTTTTAAAAACCAAATTTGTGATTTTTAAATGGTTATGGACCCTTTCAGGTACTTAAGTAAAATGGCATGCTAAAATTGAATCTAAGTATATTTGGCCATGTTGTATGTCTATGGTCCATATGTGAACTATTGGACATTCTGGTTAATAATCATCTTTGGGCCTAAGTAAAAAGTTGATAGATATGCATGATCATGCGTTCTAAGCCCATGTTTGAAATATGGAATCATGAATGTCTCGGCCTTATATGTATGTTTAAAGATGAACATTAAGTAAACAATGAACTAGAAAGGAAATACATGCCTATAACAAGCTAAAATGGTAACCAATAGAATTAAAGACATGTATGTGTTTATGTGCAATAGTGAGTTATCAAGACACATATGAGTATGCAAGACGTATGCATTATAAACAAGTTTTCCAAAAGTTGAATATGGTGTTTTGGTTGCCATGCATGTTCGTGGCTATGTTTGATAACGAGCTTGAAATCAACACACATGTTCCACATAAGTACTAGCTTGTTTTCGAGAGTACAATATAAACCTTTAGGTAAATAATTAATGAGCTAGTACTAGTAATGTATTGGGGAATGTCTTGGGGTTCATGTCCGTATGGTTGATAAGGAATAAATGCCCTTTATATAAAATTTCACTACATGGTTAAGTGATTGGGCCCAAATGGGCTAGGGGCTAGGCTGGGTATGGCATATGAACATATAATTATGCATGTCCATTTAAAGCATAACTTACGCCAAAATTATTTACATCACCCAAATGTCCAAAAGTTTACCAAATATGCCAAAAACACAACATGGCCAAATTTAACAAGTTCATTTAAACATATCCTTAGTCTATTAAGATAAGGCTGAAAGCACATATGACATAGAGCACAAATAACCACCTTAATTAAACCTTGTTTCTACAATCTAGACTCCTAGTCCTGCACATAAAGTCCACAAAGTTAGCTTGATCCACAAGCTACTCATAACATAAATAACGTAGAATATTGAGCAATTAACATAAACCTACCCAAAACCTTGTCACAACAAAAAAAGTATTCACTACTCTTGGTCCGATTTCTCAAGCAACCTTTTTCCAACAAAAAGTAGAATAGGGCAAGTGAGTTATAAAACTAAGTAAAGATTCCATATGGCTCCCAGAGCCTAACATAGCACAAGTATTAACTTGGCAAAATATACTCCAAGCTCCTGCAAAGAAAACACTAAGACAAAGAAAATATAGGATATATGTATATAATATAATTAGGGTTAGCATGCATATCCAACAAAGAAGCACACAAACACATACACCACTTAATACCTTATTCCTATAAAGGGCAGAGCAAGCATGATCATACATATTTTCTTAGTTTGGTTATCTATTTTATCATACACAACTGAGATTTTTATATTTGGGAGTTGAGTTGGCTGACTCAACTCCTAGGCGTAATGCTTGCACATAGCTATATAGTGAAAACATAGTTGCTAAAAGCAACAACATAACATAGCCCTCATAGCACCTTAGGGTCACTTGGTCATTTATAAACCATCACCTAAGAGCCTGAATACTCAAATAGTATAAGAATCCTTACCACAAAAACCTTAGCAACTTTGTTGCCCGAAAGCTTTTAGAAGCTTAACTCTTTGTTTTTCCTTGCTTCTTGTAACTAGAACTTGTGCTCTAGCTTAAGATCCTACAAGGGTAGAAAGTTAGCAAGCCATATTCTTGCTTGAAATAATTTAGAAACATAATAAGGTACCAAGAACACTTGGTAGAACACATAATACCTCACCCAAAGGATGTATGGCCGAGTCTTTTAGCTTAATTCCCTTCAAACTCCCATTCATCTTTTCTTCAATCTACCACTTGATTCTTTGCCTTGGAAGGCCTTAAAAGCTTATGTGTATCAAGAACACAGGCTTCAAATACAAGAATGCCAAGAAATAAACTTGGCCGAAGCTTCCCTTAGTTGTTGGCTTCAAAAAATGTTTCCTTCTTTCAATCTTCTTCTTGATTCTTTCTTGGGATGTTTTTAAGACCTTATAGACACCAACAACACTTGCTAAAATTTCAAGGATGCTCAAGAATGAGCTATGTCCAAATGGTATAAGGAAGAAAAGAGTTGGAAGAGTTTGAGAGCAAACTTAGAGAAAGAATGAAGAAATAGAGTGAAATGTGTTGAATAAAGGTTAGAGAAGTGAATAAGAGTGTATTTTGGGTAGTATGGCCACCATATAGGAGGGGAGAGTGAGGGAAATCATGTGATTCACATGGGGTGAGTGGGAGATAAATTGGGAGACAAATTGAACGATTTTGGTGAAAGTTGGAGAAATTAGTGTAAAGTGGGGGACAAGTAATATCCTATGTGATAAGTTGGATGGAAGGTGGCTTAAAATAATGGGAAATTGGAGGGAGGTGGTAGCCATGGCATCCAATGCCTTTAAAATGGACTAATTCCCCTTTTAGTTATGCCATTTCTTTAATTGAGTAATTGTATCATTCCTCAGAAGTTTAATTGAGTCCCTCAACTTTAAAAACCTCCATTTTCTCCCCCTTTTCTCTTGGTCTAAGCCAAGTTTAAGTTTTAGAGTGTCCAATACTTAATATACTCCCATGTTCATCTTATCTTAGTGTCTTCCGAGCTCAATGAATTTAATTTCTGAATTAGGAAAATTTCATAAGTTCTTAATCCTTATAGCCCAAGACTTAATCACTTGGGATTTTTGTGGGCATTACAACTTCACTTCTAAGCCAGCCTTCCTATAAAAATTTGGGGCAAGTGCATTCTTACTGCACACCCCCTACTTCAAGCCCTCATCAAAACTTAGAGGTAAAAGTCCCTGTGAGATGTTGTTTTCTAAATCTTCATTTCTTGACCATCTTCGTGTCTTTAGTTGCTAAGGTTATGTCCTCTCAAAGTCCTCAGATAAGTTTCAAGCTTGGTCAAAACCTTGTGTTTTTGTTGGCTTCCTAGTTGATAAAAAAGGATACAAAATGTATGATAAAGAAACATACAAAATTATTTTCTCACAAGATATAGTTTCTATAAATATCACTTTCCCTTCAAAGAGTTTGGTGATCAACTCCCAAAACCTCAACCTGTGCTAGAACCAACATTTTGTGAAGATGAGATATACCAACCTCTCAACCTTTGTTGAACCCTTCAAACTCTCAAAATGGTGCACCTGAATCAGCTTTCATTGAACCGGTTAACATTCAAAACATGCTCGACTTGCCTAAAGGAAGACCATAATGAAATTGTTGGTCATCTGCCTATCTTCGAGACTAAGTGAATGACTTATATGAAGTAGATAAACTGTCTCCACCTACTATAAGCCAAGCATCTTTAGGTAAACCCTATTCTTTACTTTCTGATTTGTCTTGTACATGGTTTACTACTAGGTACAAAGCTTTTCTTATAGCAATTTCATCTATAGATAAATCTAAAAGCTTTACAGAAGCCAACAAGGACCTTATGTGGTGTGGAGCCATGAAATAAGAATTTCAGGCACTTAAGAAAAAATAAAACATGGATACCGGAGAAATTGCCAACTAATAAAAAACCAAATGACTCCAAATGTGTTTATATAATCAGATACAGAGTTGGTGCTTCCGTTGAAAGATAGAAAACTTGATTAGTTACGAAGGGCTTCAATCAATTGATGACATTAACTACATCGAGACGTTTGCACTAGTAGTAAAGCTCACTTCAACTTAGTGCCTACTAGCTGTAGTTGCAACCAAGAAATGACATCTTCACCAACTCAACATTCATAATACCTTTCTTTAAGGAGATTTGAACAAAGAAATCTATATGACACTGCCGCCTGGATTATTTCCTCATGGAGATGATCAAGTGTGCAAGCTTCATAAATCTTTTTATGGCCTCAAGTAGAGTCATCGACAGTGGTTTGAAAAAATTTTTGGTGCACTTATTGAATTTGGTTTTGTTCAATCTAAAATTAATTATTCTTTGTTTACTCATAAATACAAAGATCACTTTCCATCCATGTTGGAGTATGTTGATGATACAGTTATAGAGGAAATGATGATGCACAAATTGAGCAAATAAAGGCTCATCTACAAGACAAGTTCTATTTAAAGGATTTGGGAAACTAAAGTATTTTCCTGGCTTAAAGTTGGCTTGTTTACCATAAGGTATCTTTTGTTTACAAAGAAAATATACAATTAATCTACTCAAAGGCACTGGAATGATAGGGTCCAAACCAGCATATTTCCTACTTCAATAATAGCATCATCTTGGCAGCATTAAGAGCCAATAGCAGAAAGATCCTGAATACTGTCAAAAATTGGTTGGCAAATTAATCTATCTCATTATCACAAGACTAGATATCACTTATGTGGTCAATTTATTGAGCCAATTTATGCAAAAGCCATATGTTGCACACTACAATGCAGCAATACTTGTCCTTCGTTACTTGGAGTGAATGTCGGGACAAGGTTTGTTCTTTTCAGCCATAAGCCCTTTGCCATTACATGTTTTTTGTGATGTTGATTAGGCAGCATGTGCAAAAACAAGGCACTTTACTATAGGCTTCATTACTCAACTTGGGACCACACCTATCTATATATTGTAACCAACCTGGTGTTTCATGAGTGTAATGAGCACATCGAGATTGATTGCCACTTTGTACATGACGAGATTGTGTCAAAGGAGACTGTTCTTTGGCATGTCTCAACAAAACTTTAGTTAGTTGATAGTTTGACCAAGGCAAACTTTAGCTAGTTGATAAGGCATTGAGGCAAGCTCAATTCAAATTTATGGTGAGCATGTTTGATGCGAACCCCGATGGTATAAAGATCATGAAACGCGCCCAAGATGTTTTTAAAGCTCCACAAGACATCAAAGAGCTTGGATTTGAAGACCCCTACCCCTAATCAACCTGTGACTAGAAACGAGAAGTATAAGAACACCAAGAACACAAGCACATTTGTGCATCAAGGTAATCCACAAAGAACCAAAGAGAAAATATATCCAAAGTAGCAACATTATTTCATGTCAAGGCTGTTGTTTTACAACCAGAATATGTGCCTATTTATAAGCCTAAACTATGGTAAAATACTTAGCAAAATTCGCAGCTCAAGTCACATAGAAAACCTAGTTACAAAGGACTCAAGAAAACCTAGTCAAACTAGGATTCCTACACCCTTTTAACACATGTTTAAGGTGTGCAGCGAATTCCATTTATCCTAAGTGACCTGAATCACTTCCATGGCTAAAATAACATCCTAAATAATGTATATAAATAGGAAAACAAAATAAGATACGTTACAACACAAGATTGGCCATTAAAACCCCAAAATAGCCTTCTCAGGTGGTTCCTGCTTGTGTCTTCAACTTCAAGCTGAAATTCGAACTTGATTTAGCCATGATTTATCAAAATTCAAAGCATGAAAGTTGTAGATCTCTTTCTTAGCTTTGAAATGGCACCTGAATCATAGAAAGCGGACATCTAAAGCCAAAGATATACACACAATACTGCACCTACTTTTGAACCAGCAATAACTCATAAATTGTGACTTTGAAGCTAAATTGGACCTCCTTAACGTGCAAACTGGGCTTCATCATCTTCATATGATTTGTAGCTCTAGATGTTAGCTTTCTAATGAATCAAGAATCAATCAATTCTGATCTGTTTAGCTCAAGATATGATTTTTCCATTAGAACATCACCAATCTGTCAAAATTCAAGCTTGGGCATCATCTTCATATGATTCCTTGCATGTTTCAGCAGCACCTTAGCTTTCTTCCTTATCAATTGTCCACTAGTTATCTTCAATGGATCCTTGCTATCCTTTTTTGTGCCTTCTTTGATCGTATCAGCTCCCCTCTCCTTAGAAGGATTTGTCCTCGAATCAAAACCTACATTAGAAAAGGAAATTGAATCAATAACAATGAAATAATCAACACATAAGCACTTACCTTTCACATAAAAACCAATAGCATGGAATGCTTGTGTATGGAGCTTTAATCTTGTAAAAAACCTAAACCAATTTCCAAATGCAATGATAATTTTGATACCTCTAAGGTCAAAAACAAAGTTAGAAACAATTAACACAAAAAATCTGAAATTTTGCACAATTTTCATCTTAACTCTAGGCATCACTTTCATTGCCTTTGCTATCTCAAAAACATTACTCTCAAAACTAGGAAAAGTGTAGGAATATTTTACCTTAGAGATGCTGTATGCACTCAAAACAAATGGACCTAAACTCACACAAATGTCATGGTTATGAAAAGCATAAGTTATGTATGTCAAGACAATAGTTTGAATAGGCCATTCAAACAAACAAGAATTGAACACAATGTGGCCTAAACTAATAACAAAACAAGGATGCATGAATTTCACAAAAATCCTAAGCATTTTAAATGAAAAAAGATTGGAGTATATGGGATTAAGTGAAACCAATTCAGTAGCAAACTTATTTTTGCATGTATATGCACAACAAGGCATGAAATTTATGAATGAAATGTGACACAAAACAAAGGACTCAACATATCTCCTTAAAAGGCTGAATTTAAAACCAGAATTTTCACTTAACATAAAAATTTCAGGTTTGGACATAAAGCAAAAAGATCAATGCTCAAAAGTTTGTGTAATGCATATGTCAAGGTAAAGAAATGTTTACTGGAAATTAAAGATTGACTCACAAAAATGGGCTGAACATGAATGTGAATCAAAGAAGTATGTAATGCATGGATAACAACCAATTTATGCATGAAAATTTCCAAATAAATGGATTTTACTTGAGACAGAACAAAACAATATGACATGGATGCAAAGCAAACAAAATAAAAAACTAAAGACTCCAAAACAGATTTTTCTTTAGAGAAACTCAAGCAATTCAAAAAATGATTTGACAAAACCAAAGAATTAGAAGCTTTAAAACCATATTTTGTCAAAGTTTCATGCTTACTTCTTTCTCTTAATCTAGTTTCATGAAAACCATTCTTCAACATAACATTGCAAGCAAACACACATTATTTGATATTTTCATGCAAAACCACATCATATCTAAGTGTGAGGAAGAAATACATTACAGTGTTGGACTTAGTCTCCAAGTATCTTTCTTAGGTGTAGAAACAACAAAATTTTCACCTTTGCACTTAATCACTTTGGGTGGAGTTGCAACAATTTCATCCCCTTGAACCATAGGATAAGAAACAATGTTAGGCAAACTTTTCCATATGAAATCACTTGGACTTACCTTAAATTGTTCTTTCTCAACCTCCTTTGTTGGTTTGATGCATGTGACATAACTTGGAATATTGTGAACACCAACTTCTTCAATGGGCAGCAACTCACTTGATCCTTGTAGTTCATCTCCACTTAATTCCCGAAAAGAAGACAACACAACACTAGAAAAAGACTTTGTTATGTTAGATGAAAGTATGGCTTCTCTGTAGGTCTTTCTCTCTTCACTTGGCTTGGGTTCATTACATTCTTGTCTTCTCTCAACTTCGCACTCCATTTCTTTTCTCGGGAACTCTCCACTCTTCTTCCCCTCATGTACACTCTTCTCACATAATCTCTCGGTTGTTCTATCGACTTTCCCCTCAACACTCTTGCCCTCAACCTTCCCCTCTTTTTCTTTTATTTCAACCTTATTTTGAATTTTTCTTTGATCTTCCAAGACTTGTTGTAGTGAAAGTGGTACAAGCATGGTTGACTTTTTTTGTAGAGACCAAGACAAGTCTCTTTTTATGGCCTCCACTTTTAGCTTAGGTGCTTCTCTTACATCCTTGCTCGATGCTCTTCTCCATGTGGAAATTCCTCCTTGAGATATTTTGGATGTCTTTGCTCTCTTGATGCTCCTCTCAACCTTGGTGTCATGGTGAAGCAAGTCCTCCATATTGAAATAAGGCATCATTTCCAATTTGTAGGCTATCTCATGGTTAAGACCATTGATGAATCTAGCAATGGTGGTCTCCTCATTCTCCATGATGTTGGCTCGGGTTAAGGTCATCTCCAAGTCTTTATGGTAGTCCTCCACACTCCTTTGGCCTTGCACTAGCTTTTGAAGTTTGAGGCGTTGATCTCTAGTGTAGTAGCTAGGAACAAATCTCCTCCTCATTAATGCTTTAAGGGCTCTCCACGTGTGTATGGGCTCCTCTTCATTTCTTCTCCTAGAAATAACATCCTAATTCCACCATACACGAGCATAATTAGTGAATTTTATGGTACCCAATTTAACCTTCTTTTCTTCGGAGTAATGATGGCAATCAAACACCATTTCAATCTTTTGCTTCCACTCCCAATATGCATCTGGATCACTCCTCCCTTGGAAAGATGGAATGGTAAGTTTGATGGAGCTTAGATTGTTATCCTCCCTTGGCTCACCCCTCCTTGGAAGCCCATGGTCATGCCAATGTATTTCTTCCTCCTTGGGTTCTTCTCTCCTTGGACCTCTCCTTGGTTGCAAGATGGGATTTGGTCTTCTTGGCAACCTCAAATCCATGTCCTCAATTCTCCCCATAAGTCTATTGAGAGTTTTTTGAAGCTCTATCATGGTTGGCTCATCATGGTTTCTAACTTCCATCTTTCTATCCTCCTGGCTCTCCAGACTCCTGAAAATAACAAAGATCCTCACAAACACTCACCTCACGTATTTCACTCAAAAGATGAACACTCAAACACTCAATTTGTTAGTGAGATATTGCTATTCAAAGAGTTCTTAAAAGTTCTAAGAAAACTATCCTCAAAGCACACAAGAAAACTTGAATTTTTGAAGAACTATTTTGACTCCAAAAGAGGTGGGCTAAACAAGCTTTAAAAGACTCTAGGAAGCCCTTGCAATTGATGATCACAAGAACCACAAAGAAAGCTTTTTGGCTTAAATCAATGGGATAGGTTTATGGGCACAAAAACTTTCAACACTTTTGAGAAAAATTTCTTTTCTTTTGCAAGCTCTTTTCTTTGTTCTTTTCTTTTCTGTTCTTTGTTCTTTTTCTCTTTTCCCTCTTTTTTATCTTTGCTTGCTGTTTTGATGCTAAAACAACTTCCTCCTTCAAGTTCCTTGCTGTCAAAAACAAAAAGTCAGTTTTCTATTCGGCCAAAACAAGAAACTATTGAAACTTGCACAATTTTGAAATAACTTTTTGATACCAAAACTTCCTGAATTTGGATCCTTCTTTTTTTGGTGTTTTTTTGACTCTAGGATACTAGAAAGAATGAAAACAAGAGAGATTAATAGGGCTGGACATGATACAGAAAGATAAGAAATAAACAAGATCAAATGAATTGAAACCAAGAACACAAGTGAACACGAATTGACTTCTTTTTATTGTTTTTGGTGTTTTTGACTTGAACAAGGATGGAAACAAGAAGAAAAAGGATTAAAACAAAGAATTAAAACACGAATTTATTACACAAAATTGAAAGAAAAATGTAGAAAAATAAGAACACAAAGATATGTCCTTCAATGGAACTTCTGGCTTTGATATCAACTGATGCGAACCCCGATGGTATAAAGACCATGAAACGTGCCTAATATGTTTTTAAAGCTCCACAAGACATCAAAAAGACTAGATTTGAAGACCCCCACCCCTAATCAACTTGTGACTAGAAACGAGAAGTATAAGAACACCAAGAACACAAGCACACTTGTGCATCAAGGTAGTCCACAAAGAACCAAAGAGAAAATCTCCAAAGTAGCAATATTATTTCATGTCAAGGTTGTTGTTTTACAACCAGAATATGTGCCTATTTATAGGCCTAACCTAGGGTAAAAGACTCAGCAAAATTCGTAGCCTAAGTCACCTAGAAAACCTAGTTACAAAGGACTTAAGAAAACCTAGTCAAACTAGGATTCCTATACCCTTTTAACACATGTTTAAGGTGTGTAGCGAATTCCATTTATCCTAAGTGACTTGAATCACTTCCATGGCCTAAATAACATCCTAAATAATTTATATAAATAGGAAAAAAAAAAAAAAGATACGTTACAACACAAGATTGGCCATAAAAACCCCAAAATAGTCTTCTCAGGTAGTTCATACTTGTGTCTTCAACTTCAAGCTGAAATTCGAACTTGATTTATCCATGATTTATCAAAATGCAAAGCATGAAAGTTGTAGATCTCTTTCTTAGCTTTGAAATGGCACCTGAATAATAGAAAACGGACATCTAAAGCCAAAGATATACCTAAAATACTGCAACTGCTTTTGAACCGGTGATAACTCGCAAATCGCGACTTTGAAGCTAAATTGGACCTCCTTAACGTGCAAACTGGGCTTCATCGTCTTCATATGATTTGTAGCTCCAGATGTTAGCTTTCTAATGAATTAAGAATCAATCAATTCTGATCTGGTTAGCTCAAGATATGATTTTTCCACAGGAATATCGCCAATCTGTCAAAATCCAAGCTTGAGCATCATCTCCATATGATTCCTTGCATGTTTCAGCAGCTCCTTAGCCTTCTTCCTTGTCAATTGTCTACTAGTTATCTTCAATGGATCCTTGCTATCTTTGGTTGTGCCTTCTTTGATCGTATCAATGTTGGGCATGTACAAGTCACATGCTCGAACTTAAAGATGAGTATTAAGGATAAGATAACTTGTTTCGCTAGCTTTTATTCCAAGTTATCTCTTTTGTACATAAAGATAGTTTTTCTAGGTAGTACACTTGATCCACAACTCTTGCAAGACATGTATTTAAACACAAATCAATGAATACAAAAACAAGCTTGCATCAAATAGCAATTTTTTTAGTTTTGTCTAAGAAATATTTGAGAATACATCACCATATACCCAACATACAAAAACCATTACTTGTAGCGAAGTGTGGCCTTCATGATCAAAAATCTTTTGTGCTATTCCCCTATCCTAAATATCAGTCTCATTCCTTACAAGTTGCCACGTGTTTCTTTTTCTAGCAAGATTGATGGAACTGTTAACAAAGGAGTGCACCGAGCAAGAAAAAATGGAAAAAAAAAAACTGAGTTACTAGGGGAAAATAACTACTGTTAATATTAAATCCAATCTCCAATTCAGAAACTTGTAAGAAAATGTTTTTTAGAAAGATGTCCAAGCTGCTCGTTTAGGTGACTTTGCTGAAGCCTCTGCTTTGTGGGAGGGACCGGATGAAAGTAAATGTTAAATTAAGTTTGCTTGAGCCAGAGTCATGATCGTCTTCATGTTGCTTATTGCTAGATGTTTATAGTTGTTGACATTGCTTACATGTCAATAAGCTTTCAAAATACACTAGATTGATTCCTAAGAAGCAAATGTATATATATAAGTTTTTGGACACGTGTTATTCACATAGGTAAAAGAATTTTAGGCTTCATTTGGCAATAACATTTAATATTAGTGATAAGGATTACAAAAATTTATTACTATTGCAAATTAGTCCCAAAATTCACTTTTGTGCATATTGGCCATCAATGGATTTCTTTTGGTGTCTGGTGACACACCAAAATAGAACAATTCTAGTAGATCTAGAACTAAAATAGAATAGTCAATAGGTTATGGACTAAAATAAAAAAAATAATTAAAGGTTAAGAATTGTTTGTAAAAGTCTCCCTTGAAATATGATCAAGATCTATATCGAGGATAGGATGGACTTAATCAAATGAACCTGTGACCTTTTTTACATCAAATGACTGTAAACAGAGATTTTTCTGTTTTTTTTTTTTTTGTTTCGCCCTCTATTGGTCTAAGTATATTTTTAGCCTTTGAACTCCTACAATCAAGGCACTTTTTCCCTGAACTTGAACTTGGTATAATTCAGTTCCTAAATTGTATAAAGTGAGTCAGTCATACCCTTTGACTAACACATGCCATCATGTGACTTTCAAAGCCTAACAGTGTTTGTCTTTTGCTCCAGCCACTAACACGTGCCACCACTATCCCCTTCATCACCTCCGTCTCTTTCACCATACCCTTCATCACCTTGTACTACCTCTTACCCATACCCTCAACCTCTCCATCTACCCCTCCTTCAAAGGTCTTGTGTTCCATATCCTTAAACTCAACAATACCCACATAGATGTCATCCTCTACCCTAAAACTGCAACAAACATCACCATGTCCCTTGTTATTGACATCTTTTGCTTCTAGGCTATGGAAATTGTAGAAAATCTCAAAATTCCAACTTACAATTTCTTTACTTTTGGTGCAAAGTGCCTCTCTATCTTCCTTCACTTGCTCAAATTTCACAAAACCACCACCTAGAATTTCACAGGCCTAGATTTGCCTGTTAAATTTCCTTGTTTGGCTTTCGATGCCTTTGAACATATGCCACACTTGACGCTCATAAAAGACACCAAAATCTATGATTTCTTCATCAATCTAATACCCATTTATCGCAAACCACTGGAATCCTCATCAACGCATTCAAATTACTGGAGCCCAAACTTGTGAAAGCGTTATTAGATGAATCACAAATCCCAGATTGCCCACCCATGACTCTAGTTTTCTATATTGGAACCTTGATCTTGATGAATGCCAAGGAAGATGATAGAGGAAAGTATTTGGATAGCTTGACTAGCAGCTAGAAGAAAGCATCCTTTACATGCAATTGTTGAAGCTTGTGGTTGAGTTAGAGAAAGGTGGGTTGGTGATTCTTATGAGTTGTCCATGATCCACCATTAGTGCAACAAACAGAGGTGAACAGTGTTAGGCTTTTAGAAGTCATGTGATAGCATGTGCTGATTAAAAGACTTGACTGGCGCACTTTACAAAATTTGGGGGCTGATATGAATCTATTTAAAGTTAAGAGGTGTATTTGTCCTTTCTCAATAAGTTTGGGAACTAAAGGTGTATTTAGGGCTTTTTGTTTTTATCCGCGAGGATCCATTTACCTGTTTGTGTTGAGGCTTCACCTTCATTTGCCTGTCGGAGCGACAAGGTTGTGGAGCTTTCTCCGGTTCTCTGTTCTTCTTCTTCATCCTTCTGACGCAATGAGTGCCTCAAAGATGTGTGCTGCCTGCATGTCTGGTGGAGGATCTAAGCCCTCATGTAATGTCTTCTTACCCCATCTACAGTTCTATGCGTATCGTTTCATCGATTCGATTCATTGTGATTGATTCCGCAGGTCTGGCTGATTTCTCTTTCTTATTTCAGGGATACCAATAGCAGGGCTTCTCGTTTTCATCGGTTTCCATCAGTGGGCTCGGCGGAAGCCGCTTAATGGTACTCAAACCCTAATCTTACGGTTGGCACTTTTTTGTATTAAAGACCAATCTCTCTGTTTAATTACCTCTTCTGTTCTGTTCCCCTGTAGTTGGTTTCCATAGATCTCGAATTGGGTTTGCAGTTTGAATTATATTGTTGGGCAATTAGATGCTTACTGCGCTGGAAGTTGGGTTCAATCTATCAAATTAGTATTTCTAGCGATATGGGTTTATTTTCTGGGAACTTTTTCTGAAAGTGACGCAAATTTACTCGTTCCTTTTCACCGAAGAAAATTTTCCTTGTGCTGCTTTCGTTGTTCTGGCTCAATCCGTCATTGCCCCGTAGGTTTTATCTGGTAGGGGAATATTAACTTAATACTATATTAGATGATGAATGGATATCCAAAAGTTTAGCCTTAGCACGTTGAAGCAGCAGAAACCGAAATCTCGACCTTACAAGCTTCCGACTTTATGTACAATAAGGCAATATCTTCTCAAGTTTATGCCAATGTGTTTGTCGCTGTGAATATTTACTTACCCGTCTTTATTTCTTTGGATTCTTAGTTCTTGGCATCACAGGCAACTATGAAGTCATGGCTCCAGAACCTCGAGGGTATACAAGGGATGAGCAGTATCGTGATTGTGAGTGGTATCTGAGGCAAGTTGAAAGGGTGAGTTATACCCCAACTGGATGCATCATGTTTGTCAGTCGGAATCTTTGTTTGCTTTTTTCTTCTACTGTTTCTCTGTCTCTCATCTTGCACTTCTTTGATGTGGATGCAGCGTCTGCTGGATGGGAAAGGCTCTGATTATCGTCAAGAACTTGACGAGGTCTGTGGGATCAAAGAGGATGACATTAAAAAGAAGCTAAGCTCGAGAATGTGATGTGCGATTAGATGGGTCTGAACTTGAAACTATTTAACTGGTTGTTTGTAATGCCTTGGGGTTGTGTGTTTTATGACTCATGACTTGTACTATGAGAGCGTAGGCTACACACTAACTGCTCTATCTCTTATTTTGTTGTTTATCATCTCTAGTATGTAACGTTCCCAATTTACATTCGACCTGGCAGCTTTTGTTTTGCTTCATTGCAACATGCTCGGGCATATTGGAGCTTATGTTTCTTCTTTTCTCTTTGGCGAAGCTCTGTTGGTGCTGAATGATGATGATGGTCGAGCGGATTTGGAATTGAATTCAAAGTTGAAGTACACCGATGGCGGAAGGCATTCTGACTTTATCAGATGTTAAGAATATAGAGATATGGTCTATTCGAATCTGAATGCAAGAGATGATTCTATTTGCAACTGTTTCTAGGTTGTTCTCCCTCGTCTCTAATACGCTCTTGTTTGTTTTCAAGTATCGAAGCTGGAAAAATGGCTCTCCTCAATTTAGCTTTCAAGCCCGTGCTAATAACGCTACTCATCTATCTGAACAATTTATCAGCTTCACTCTTCTCGCAACAATACTTTAAACAATGAAATAGATTGTATATTGTAAAAAACCGAAAATAAATGTTAGTTTATTGCAACTTTGAACGTCATAAATAATCATATGCTCGGGCAGATAGACAGGCCGCCCGGCAGATAGACAGGCCCCCAAGCCACTTTACACCAATCAATAGTGTCATAGTTTTCCACCAACTGCAAATAGGCTAATTTCATATTAGCTACACAATCGCTTACACAATTCCATATTTCATTATGTACATGATTTATAAGACTTGATTCCAAACAACAATAGATGCATTAGCAAGTGTAATGGTCCGTCTCCCATTCATAGTAATCGTTGTTTCCTAAAATACTATTTCTTTAGGAAGAAATATTATTTTAGAGGTGGTTATAGTCATATAATTAGGAGGTTACTAATGGTGTATAGTGGTGAACAATGAGCTAGGTCAACCCGGCCCAACCCGGAACTCACCTGCTTTAAAACAAGGCTTGGCCCAAGACCGCCTCAAGACCGGGCTTGACTCGGCTCAGCCTAGGCACGGCCGGTCCAGGCCTACTGTTTTCAAAAAATAGCTCCAACAGTCACCTGCTTAAAAAATTGGCAAAATTATATTAGAAGGACCTCCGGCTGTTGACTAACAGTTATTTAAGTTCAAAGCATTTTTTACTCTCACCCAACATTAAAAAGGGGCAAGTTTCTAAGGATATTTTCGTCCAACCAAAATATTGTCACTCCTATAAATACCCACCCTCATTCCCTCCCTCACACAACTTCTTACACTCTCCTCTCTACATTTACTAATTTCTCTACATTTTTCTCCTAAATTCTTATATTCTTCCAACAATTTTCTTAATCTTCTACTAATTCCTTTTTAATCTCTCCTTAATATTTCATTAATCTTTCATTAATTTTGATCACCTCAATGGCTTCAAGGAAGAGTACTAGCTCGGCCACCGCTAAAAGCTCCTATTCTCACACCGACTTGGGGTCGTTCTTCCATCGCAAGAGTTCTGTGCAAAAAGGAATTCACATCCAATACGAGCCTCAATCTGGCAACTTCGATATGAAAAATATCGATTTGCAATTTGATGAGGAAGAGTCTGACAACGATGTTGAAATCTAATAGATCTCCACTCAAAACGTTGACACGCAAGGAGGGGATGGTGAACAACCGACACCTCAAAGTCAAGTTCCCAAGGGAAGTGAAGGAAAATATAATCTTAAATCATTTATGTGGGAGCATTTTGAGACAATTTGAGAGAAAGACAACCGGTTCGCTAAGTGCAAGCACTGTGGGAAAAAATTGGCACACAAGTTGAATTCCAGAATCGGGACACTTCAACAACATATAAGGAGCGAGCATCATATGCGATCTCTGAGAGCCGAAGGGCATTTAAGTAGACAGACACAACTTGGATCAACTGGCGGTACATATATCTTTAAATTTAATCAGTAAGAATGTAGGGAATGTATGGTTAATTGAATGGTGCTAATAGAAAAACCTTTTATGCAAGCCGAAGACGTGCATTTAAAAAATTGGGTTAGATCTAATTTAAACCTTGCCTTTAAAAAGACATCTAGGACAACTGCACCAAGAGAGACATTTAAATTGTATGAATTAGGAAAATCTAATTTGCAGGTGCATTTTTCTACAATTGATCATTATATTGTTTTTACTAGTGACATGTGGACATCTCCTATAAGACAGGATTATTTCTATGTCACCGCTTACTAGATTGATGATGATTAAGTCATTCAAAAAAGAATTATTGCTTTCAAGTACATGGAATCTGACCACACTGGATGTAATATCTATCAATGCATCTTAGATGTACTTTGTGAATTTTTCTGTGCTAACAAAATTTTCTGCATTAGTTTTGACAATGCCTTTAATAATGATTTTGTCGCCTGAGAAATCTATACTGCATTAAAACCCCCTCAGAATGATTTCTTTTTCCATATTAGATGCATGTGTCATATTTTGAACTTGTATCTGCAAAAAGGGCTTAAGGTTTTGTAGACGGAAGTCCATCTAATCCGTGATGCATTACTATAATTAAAGAAACGGCCTAAATTAAGTCGGGAATTCAAAGACTACCGCCTTAAAAAAACCAACCGTTTTTATAGAAACGTTTTAAACTTGATTGTCCCACCCATTGGAACTCTACATATGAGATGTTGATGGATGCATATCAATATACAGCCTTGTTGATAGTTTTCCTAAATTTGAAATTAAACTCCAAACTTCTAACTGCTGAAATGTGGGATAAGTGTTACAAACTTTGTCAATTATTACATTATTTTTATGAGACAACTGTTTTTTCTCCAATGTTTATTATCCCACTGCTCACAAAGTTTTGACATATTTGGTAAATATTATTTATGTTTTGAATCAATACAAGATGGATCCATTTCTAAAGAACATTGTCAAAGCAAATGAAGGAGAAGTGGGTTTCCTACTTTACACAAATCCCCCCAATCTTTTTACTTGCATCGTCACTTGACCTGGCCATGAAAATTAACGGGACATTGTCTTTGCTTGAGGAATACTATAGTTTCTTGGATATGAATCATGTTAGTTGTTTAGTTATGACGGCTGAAATATATGAGCATATCTTGGAGCTGTACAAAGAATATTCATCGCGCTACAAAGACAAGGTAAGATCAATATCTTTGTTACAACCCTCCAAATATTTGACCAGTGATAGCCAGGTAAGGCTTGGTTACAAGCTAAGAAATCCCTTACCAAATATTTATTATGCGTCTTAAGTAAGTAGGAAGGGTTAGAAAGGTTCCTCGAACACAATTGACACTTAAGTGTCACCAGGGGAAAAATGGTCATTTTGTATCTCGAGGTGATAGGATTGGTTTTAAAGCTCAAAGTTTTTTTCTTATACTTAAGTGACAAAAAACCAAAGTGGAGGATAAAATTGCCAAAGTTAGTGGCACTATTTGAAAGTGGGGTTCTCTTGGCAAAATTAAACAAGTTGAAGTACTAGATGTAAAAAGGTTGATTTTAAAACCAATTTGGGAAGGTTTCCTTTCACTATTCATCATCTTCTTCACCTCAAAATAGTAGCTTCCTCTTTCTCCTCAAAATCCATGCCCAAATCTCACTTATTCCTTCAATTCTTGGTGAAATTGGAAGCACTGAGGAGTACCCAAGTGAAAGCAAGCTTGTTCTTGCTTAGTTTTAGTGTGGAAAGCTTTGGAGGGGTATTTTTCCTGCTTAGGAGCTTAGGTACATTTTTCCCCTTTGTGTTCTTGGTTGCTTAAACTTCTTAGAGGTTGAGTTAAGCTCAATTGAGCTAGAAATGGTGCCCTTTTGGGATGAATTTGTCTTGGAACCATAGGAAATCCTTAGTGGAGCCTTGAAGGTTTTGGTGCTCAACTTGTTTGATCTTACATAATTTGTGTTTGAGGTAAGGGAATTTTTTATTTTTCTTGTTATGTTGATGCATTTGCATCATCTTTAGCCTTGGGGATGAGTAATTGCAAGCCTAGAGGTGATTGGAACCAAGTTTGAGGTGATTGTGCATGGCTTTCATGAGAAACTATGGAGCTTGCCAATTTCTAGTGTTGAGGCGCCATCTTGGGCGCCTAGGCGCCAAATGAATCATGCCCAGGTTGTGCACCTGAGGCCTAGGCACTAGGATGCTCGTTTTTGGACAACTTTAAGTCAACTACGGCGTAGTGGTGCCAAGCTTGCGCTGTAGTGCCACAGTTGCTTCAAAACTTGACCAAAGAAGGTGTTTTTGGTTTGTAATTGGTTCCTAAACATTCTTAGACATGTTCCTAAGTGTGGTAAAATATTTAAAATGGGAATGGAATGAAGAACAAGTGACAAATGGATCAAATAAAACAAGGAAAAGATGGTGTGTGCGCAATTGAATAATGTGTGTCTATACGGGTATTTTGGTGCCCTAGTTAAGGCTTGTAGTCATCCCTAAGGTAGTTTAAATGCATTAATAGTTAGTAACCAAGTAGTTTAAGTAAGGAGCATGGTGAGCTAGCATTGGTGAACTAGAGTTGTAGCCTATTTAACTAAAAGTAGTGCATGTACATTATGGTACAGTTAGTGTGGGCAACTTATGGCACAAATTCTTATAGTTTGGTAAGATGATTTGGGTTAGTATTTCATTGACCTTAGATTGGTTCAAGAGCTACAAGAACTATAAAGAGTTAATGAGGACACCTAAGGGCCAAAGAAGGCACTATGAGGCTAATAGGGGCACATAAGTGCATTTGGGCACAATGTGAGCTCTAAGGCCCATGGGAAGCCTAGATTGGGTAATATGGTAGCTTAGCATGGCTTGGGAAGTTGTTTAACACCCAAGTAAGTGCAAGCTACCCTAAGGAATCAAGAGGAACATTAAGAGCTCTAAGTAGGTAGGTGACTTAGAACTCAAGCTAAATTACTTGGGTACATTGAAAGGTCTTTTGTGTGCAAGACAGTTAAGCTACCTTAGTGCATTTGGGACCTTAATATGTGTTAGGAAACACAAGGAGCACTTAGAGCAAGCGTGATTCCTAGTGATGACCAACTTATTAAGGTTTAGTAAGTGTCAAGCCTACTATCATTTAAGGTTTACTTAGGAAGGTGGAGGCTTAGCAACACTTGGTCAGCTAGTTGGGACCCGGACGTAAGGAACTAAAGTGGGAGCCTAGTACACCTAGGGGTAGAGGTTTACTATGCCTAGTTACTTAACTGGGTCTTAGGCTTGAGAAGCTAGAGCGGGAACCTAGTGTGCCCAAATTAGATTGGCCATGTGCTAGTCAAGGTTCACCATAGAAAATGTGAAAGGTTAGTAGCACCTAGTGGCCTAGTAAGGTTTTAGACTTGAGGCACTATTGTGGGACCTTAGTGCACCCAACTTGGCTTTGCCAAGTAGATTTGAATTACTCCTGCATATAGTATTCAAGGGGAGGTTATTATGTGCTTAGGTGACAACCTAGCACAGTTGGCAAGTCAAGGCTTGCTAGAGTGAATTCGGGGCAAAACTAGCTAAGAGAGGACTAGGCTGAGGAAGGGTCCCAAGAGACTCTAGTATATGCTTATATATTAGGTTTCAGACCGTAATGAGCTGATGGTAGATTTGTGACATTTATTGTCCAGTGTCCTATAGTACTTTCTTTTGCAGGTACTCCCTTAAAACCCTTTACTGGGAATCTATGATTCTTACCTCTTAGTTTATATGTGCAGGTTTAGATGGTTCAGTCAACAACCTGGGCTTGGTTGTTGAGCTAGTTGAGTAGGTATGACTTATACTTGTTAGTTTGTACCTTTGGGTTTATTGGTTTGTTATGTACTAACTATGTTGGATTAACCTTGAATAATGATTGATCTAGAAGCACAAGAGGAGGTAGAGTTCAGGTGATTAGCCTAGTTTGGTCGTCTCAGTAGGCTATGCTCAAGTACTTAATTGTACTAGATGCCTCTAGCAACAATGGTTAGTTTTGTGTTTTGGTTTGTGATTCATGTACATAACTTAATAATTTACATAGAGTTGTTGTTTATAGAAAACGCGCTTATGGCTTTGGCTAGTTTTATAATTTTTTTTAAGTGCGGTACCACCACTGTTTCGAATGTTTTATTTTATATTTAAATTCCCATGCCGAAGCTACTCATGCATTATTTAATGCTAGTATCTAGGTTAGTAAGCCTAGGTCACGTGCATTAGTTTTTACCACAAGCAAAGAAACCAATGATTGCGAACCAAAACCCGGGAATTCTATAGATTCTTAGCAATCCTGGGTAGCAGCCAGCCATAGTGGCCTAAGGCTACCACAATCTTCCTCTACCGTACGCCCTTCATCCTCCTCCTCTTCATCAACACCATTCAACCCCGTGGAACAGTTACTCAAGTGTCTTCTATCCACATCATCTGGCCCACCTGAAGTAGATGATTACATTCACGCCTAATTTGAAACAAGTAAGGATGAATTTTTGGAGTGGTGGAAAGCAAAAAGTGATAGATTTCTAATTCTATTTATTCTCGGGAAGGAAGTTCTTGCGGTCCCGGTTTCAATCATTGCATCGGAGTCCACTTTCAGTACCGATAAACGAGTCATTTCAGAGAAACAGGCCAGGTTGGGGCCTTGTTGCCTAAAGAAAATAAGACCAAAAAAGTTCGGAAGATGAGATACAAGATGAAGATGGGCTTCCACATCCAAGATTTTTCTTTTTCGTTCTTAGAATGTATTTGATCTGATTATGTTATGCAGAACAGATCACAAGTTTTCATTTCCGCATGGTTTTTCTAGAATGTTTTGCCATTTCAAATGTAAAGCCCGTTCTAACTTGTTTGTAAGTGCCGCTTGGCTTTGTTATTAATAAAATTTACACTGGTGGTGGTGTTTTTTTTCTTTGCATAGAATTATAAAAAGTTAAAAAAAAATTAATAATTTTATAATTTTATAATTTTTTTTTTAAAATTTAAAAAATTTTGAAAATTGAAAAAAAAAAAAAAAGCCTTGCCAAGGCCAAGCACAGCTTACACGTGCTGTGCCTGGGCCTAACCTGACCAAAGCAGGCCCACCGACTACCTTTATCGACGAGAGAGATGCCAATTTGTGTGCACAGCTAGGGATGTGCACAATTCAACCAAAACAGAAAAAATCTTAAAATTGAATTATTTTGGTTTCGGTTTAACTTGTTCGGTTTTTCAATTTGATTTGAGTTAAAATCAAATTTTCTAAAATCAGTTTCAGTTCGATTTTTGTTGAAGGGGTCGAATTACCCAATTTGTTATTTTTTCATGTTTTTGGGCTCCCGCTCGCCTGCTGCTGCTGTCCTCAAGGAAGTGGAATTCTCAACTCACACAAGTCGCTCTCGCTCCTGTGCGAACCCTCATGGCTCATACCAGCCAGCCTCTACGGTGACCACGTGCGAACCATCCGAGACACACACAAACTAGTCACTCCTCCAGGCCAACCCGACAGCAGCGCCCCTAGTGACCTCGTCTCCCGCCGCCGCCCGCTCGTCGTTCCCGCGAGTCTTTTCCACGTTCTGGTCCCCCAAGTTCTCCACGACGCCAAGAGAAGATTGTTACTTGCTTCACCGGTTCGTCGCCCTAAGATTGTAGAGTCTGGTACTAATGCTCATCCTCTCGGTCTGCTGAATCTCTGATCGTCTGTTCTGAATTGGTCGATTGATTTCTGGGATGAGAGTTTTGATTCTCCTAGTTTCTGGTGATTGGGTGCCGTGAATGTGTAAGTTTGATTCTCCTACCGTTGGTTGATTTTGAGCTAATAGGCGTTGGGAAACTGCCAGCTAGTGAAAGATACTTCTGCTAAACTTAAGCAAGCTAGTGAAATAGATGACCATGCTAATATTAGTGTCTTCTGCGTTGTTTGTATAATTAAGGTTATTGTGGTATGAAATTAGCTTTGTACTTTTCATGCATTTGCTTATCCTTATAAAAAATGCTAAGGTTTTTTTTTTTTTTTTAAGAAAAGAAGATAGGTAAGTAACACACACAAGCACAAGATAGATAAATACATACTCATGCAAACCTGCTATGTGGTTTTTGTGATTGCCTCTACCGTAGAATATATGGAAATGAATTTTTATTCTTGCCATGAACGGTGTGCAGGAAATTTTTGTTGTTGCTGTACATGTTTGGACTATCTAGTTAATTGATAAATCAATCAGTTAAGCCTTAATCCCAACTAGGTTTTTTTTTTTTTGGAGGGGGGGGGGGGGGTTGTTGTGTGTTATGTGTTCTGTTACTAAAGCGTTATTGTGTTGACTGAAACAATTCTGGTCTGTCCTCCAGGTTATTGCCTATAGTATTCCCTTTCTGTTAGATATGGCGTGAATTTGCAGCCACAAAAAAAAAAAAAGGAGTATTAATATGCACTTGAACACTTGCATAGCATATGATAGGAATAGCAATGTTGTAAAAGCTCTTACAATGAAGTGGAGAGAAAGGGAATTACTCAGTATGCTATTAGATCCTCCGGTAAACATTCTTTATTTCCTTTTTTTTTTTTATCCCTACTTGCTCTGTCTCAGCATTCTTTAGTCCCTTGCTGTTTTGCCCTAAATTATTATTCATGTGATATCCATCAAATGGAAAATTGCAAGAAAATTAACTCAAACCTATTGTCAAAAAAAAGGGAGCAGGTATATAGATGTCTATAAATTCAGTTATTTTGATTCCATATGAAGCGAACTGAGATATTGCAGTTTGGTTTTGATCTGTTTTTCTTACTAGTTCAGGTAATTTGGTTTTTCATGATAAAAAACAGAAAACTGACTTAACTGACTAATTCGGTTCAGTTCAAACCGAAAAATTGAATGCCCACCCCCCTGGTTACACACCCAATGATTCTCCCTAGTCCCTCCCTCTTACTGGTCCCTTTCAGCCACCAGCAGTAGTGCATTGGCCAGGCACCACCATCACATTTTTCTTCCCAAGAAACTGAAACCTCTTGAAGGTATGTATACAAAGCTTGAATTGGTTGGGCCAATTAATGGTTGTGATTGGAACTCAATTATGCACTTTCTTAGCTAGGCTTAGTTTAGGATATTTGTTATAGCCTAGTTATCTGTGGCGCGGAGTTGATAGTTGTGATCATTTTCACCTGAAGGATTTGATCTTACAATGAAGTGGAGAAAAAGGGAATTACTCAGTGAGCTATTATATCCACTGGTAAACATTATTTCTTTCCTTTGTTTTTATCCCTTCTTGCTCTGTCTCATAGTTCTTTAGTCCCTTGCTTTTTTGCCCTAAATTATTATTCATGTGATATCCATCAAATGGAAAATTGCGAGGAAAATAAACTCAAACCTTTTGCCAAAAAAAGGCAGCAGGTATATAGATGTCTATAAATTCAGTTATTTTGGTTTCATATGAAGCAAACTGAAATATTTCAGTTCAGTTTTGATCTGTTTTTCTTACTAGTTTTGATAAGTTTTGATCTTTCAGGAGACAAAAATGTGTGTCGATGCTATTGCATCTTGCTATAAAAGGAAAGATGAGATATCTTGAGTGAACCTCTAGTCCCTCATCTCCTTTCCTAAAGTTGCTTGGGCATGATGCAATGTATCTTCCTCCTTGATTGGTTCTAACAAAAAATTTTCTTCATTGGCAATAAAAAAAATGACAAACTAATTAAATTAGCATTTAAAATGACTTTTTCTCATGATAAATTGCACCATTAGTCCTAAACCGATAATTTTTATTGTAAATTGGTTGCTAGCCTCCCTTTTATTGTATATTGATCTCCAATATATCAAGTTTGTTACATATTATTTTTAACCTTATTAAATTCGTTAGCTCTAAAGTAACTGTAGAACATCAATTTTTTAAATTTTAATTCAAACTATGTCATAGTTTTTTTTTTAACAGCAAATGAATCATTCAAAATATCGGTTTTCCTTTAAGTAAATATGATTTTTTCGCTAACTCAGTCTTCCAATGATGTTATAGCCAATATACAACGTTTTATAAAATTTTAGGATCAATATATGATACAACAATGATTGAAGACTAATTTATAGTTATAATTATAAATTTGAGAGCAATGGTGCAATTCACTCTTTGTGCTTACTTTGGTCCTCCAAAATTTTTATGTGATCATTGATTTCTCGATTCTTTCTTGGGAACCATCCCGTTCTTTGGCATTTTATTTTATGAATCTACTAGTCCTACACTTATTTATGATTATTTGATTCTTTTTGGTGAACAATATACTATTACAAAGAAAGGCCCAAAAGGGGATTTACAAAGATATGATTATTTGTTTTTGGCATGTACATGTCTCATTATTTTCCCCCATAAAGTATAGGCGCCCACTGCCAATCGATGAGTGGTGACTTATGATAAATGCACAATACAAAGAAAAAGAAACAAACAAACTTGAAATTACAATTGGAACATTGAGGCAGGCATCAAGTAATCAAATGGGAAAATAACAATTATTGGATGGTAAGAAGTTGTTAAAGCAAATTCCTAGTCTCCAGGAAGAAATCCATCAATTGTGATGTTACCAAGCTGGGCCTGCCACCACAGCTCAATCGCCCGAAACCAGTTGTTCCCAATTACCTGATCTCTTGCTATCACATCAGTGGCTCTCTGGAAACTTTTGTGTTTGAATCCTTAAATACATGGGAAGAAAAATCACACATAAAACTATTTCGAATAGAATATCTAATTTATTTTACTCCCAAGAGCCGCTAGTTTTAGGGGCTTTAGTGACCAAATCTCAAAATGGCTAGTTCCCTTACCATCTGAGCCGTTGAATATGGGAACAGCGATTCATCCTAAGCTACTGCTTTAAACGAATCAGGGTTTTCAAAGCACACTGGATCAGGCTTTCATGTCAACAGCCAACAAAGATGGGTTAGGTGGTAAGTAAGATGGTACCATTTTCACAAGCTGTAAGCTGCATTAAGGTGGTAAATACAGTTATTGTTAGGTATACCACACTCTGAATTTTTAATGTATACTGAATGGTGTACCATATTCCATACTGTTACCGTTTTCGTAAAAAAATAATGGTCAGAATATTATTTTAAGATAACATAATTTGTTCAATAATTTATTTTTACATATTTTATATATATTCTAATTTTTCTCATCATAATTTATCAAATATAAATAAAATATATATGATAGAGAAAAAATATTATATATAGAGAAAAATAAATAATATTAAAAAAATAATTTATTGATATAAAAGAAAAAAATAATACTTTAATAATAATAATACATTTTCTAATACCACATTGAGTTCCTAAATGACTAAAAATATGACACTTCATTCTTAGCTCATTCTGCAAAACTAACATATTTATCTCATGTCATGAAGTTTTGGTTTTGAGTCAAGAAATCCTATAAATGAAAGTAATATTCAGTTGAGGTAGCATGTACTAGAAATTCAATTTGAGGATATTGATTAATACCATGTTGTGGCTAAAAAATATGATGATTGTCATTGAATGGATTATTAAAAAAATTGGGGCCGATAATGATGAACCTTTGGTCAAAGATGATGACATTTGTTGTGGATATCCATATGATACATACACCATGAAGCCACTATCACCAATTGAACTCATGTTGAGATCTTTAAGTTGCTATCGTCCATTAAATTTTTATATTAACTAAGAAAAGTAATAAAAAAATAAATACATATTTTCATTTCATGATATATGTATTATTTATATTTTAATGTTTTATATATTTATGATATTTTGATATAAAATGGAAAAAATGGAAAAAAAGCCGCAAAAAATAAAATACTCCTATATGTGCCACGTGGTATTTACGGTGTGCCACGTGGTATTTACGGTATACCACGGTTTTTTGACAAAATTCATCAAAAAAGTAATAAAAAAAGTAAGCGGCACATGAAATATCGTGAAATACGGTAGTATACCGCGACATACTACTCAGTAAAATAATAAAATGTAAAAATATTTTTTCCGCATACCGTGTACCTACGGTAAACTATATACCATATGATATACTGTGGTATACCGCGGTATTTAATACTATGGCCACAAGTGAACACGATCTTATAACCCCCGTTTGGATGAAGACAACACCTTACTACCTTGTTGCTTCTAACAACAAAAATGTGTAAATTTGTAATCCTTCAAAAATATCACCATCATTAGTAGACTATTAAAAGTGAAACATTGATCTCCTGGGGGTAAATCCAAATTTGGTCCCTTAACTATTTGGTTTGTCGTAAAGTGGTCCCTTAACTTTAAAAGTGACTATTAGAGTCCCTTAACTCAAGCAACATATCCAATTTGAGTCCCATCCGTTATTTCAGGCATTATTTCTAACGGAAAATGCGTAGGTGGCACTTAATACCCTTGCTTGGTCTCACAATGCCACATGGCATACTCTTTCATGACAATAAATAATAAAACTGGGAGTATAATAAATCTTAGACTAGAATTGATAAAATATATAACTTTAGGGACTTAAAGGGTTAATTAACCCAATCTTCTTTAATTTTCTCTTCTCAGCGAGAGTCGCCACCACCACTTGCCGCCGCCCCGCCGTTCCTATCGTTCTCTGCCTCTGGTGCACGGTTTTCTTCATCGCCTCTAGCATATGGTGCACGGTCTCCCTTTTCCTCCGTCGCCCTCCTCCTTCCTCCCTTCTTCGTCCTCCATCATCTCCGCCTCCTCTCTCCTCCTCCCTTTCCGCTTCCGGCTCCCTCCTCATGAATCGGTCAATCGAAGCCGTGGCCACCTCCATCTCCCTCTTCGTGAATTGGTCAATTGGAGCAATGGCCGTTGTTTCCTGACGAATCTCCGATTCCTCTCTCCTCCCCGTGCGAACCATGGCTGTCGTTTCCTCCCTGAGATGGAACACCTTCATCAACGCCGCCTTCAAATCAGGAATGGAGATTATCAATCGGAACTTGTGCGGGTAAAGGTAGTAGTGGCACAGGTCGAGATGTGAGATCGAAACGGCAGAGAACGATAGGAGCGGCAAGGCGGCGGCAAATGGTGGCAGCGACACTCGCTGAGAAGAGAAGATTAAAAAAGATTGGGTTAATTAACCCTTTAAGTCCCTAAAGTTATATATTTTGTCAATTCTAGTCTAATATTTATTATACTCCCAGTTTTATTATTTATTGTCATGAAAGAGTATGCCACGTGGCATTGTGGGACCAAGCAGGGGGTATTAAGTGCCACCTACGCATTTTCCGTTAAAAATAATGCCTGAAATAACGGATGGGACTCAAATTGGATACGTTGCTTGAGTTAAGGAACTTTAATAATCACTTTTAGAGTTAAGGGACCACTTTAGGACAAACCAAATAGCTAAGGGACCAAATTTGGATTTTACCCGATCTCCTGGTAAGAAGGCAAATCTCCACATATGAGAAAGTTATTCGTAAATATATCAAATTGCCCATGTTTATTTTATAACATCGTCACCAAGATATTTTCCCGCATTTATGGGTATACACCCAGTGTTCATCATCGCCTTAGTTTCCATTATCATTTGGTTTGAGAATAAAATGGAAACTAAAGTTAAAAGGGATAAGGCACCAATTTTTTTGTATAATTGATCTTAGCTTCATTTTATCAAATTAATTTTGGTTAGAGATAAGACATACGTAAACATGGGATAAGAAGGACCGACTTTGTTTGATAATTTATTGTAACTTCCTTTCATTACATTTTTTTCATATGATAATCATCAAAAAGAAAATTTTTAATCCCTTTCATCATAATTTTATAAAGTGGGGAGTCTGCACTTATATAATAGAAATATAGCTTTATTTAATAGTATCACAATTTCATACAATAAAAACTTCAAACTCATAAAATGAAAACTTGTTTTGTTATATGAGTTTTTCAATTTGTACAATAGAAATCCAATTTCATATATGAAGGCCTCAATTTGGTTTAATAGAAACTTAGTTTTAAAGTTGTAAAACCCCAATTTTGTACAAAATTGACCAGATTGATTAAAAAAACATCAACTTAGTTTCATACAATATGAGACCCAGTTCTTACATATGATATCAATTTTATATAATATGAATTTTGTTTTCTACAATGGTAACTTAGTTTTACAAAATAGCAACATAGTTTTATTAATAGTAACTTAGTTTCATATAGTGAGAATCAAATTTCTTACGATTGTAACACATACACATACACACAGACTTTATTGGATAATTTGTTGTAATTATTAGAAAGAAGTTTTTTCAATCTTTTTTATCATAATTTTGTGTAGCAGGGAGTCTGCACTTATATAATAGAAATTCAGTTTTGTCTAATAGTATCACAGTTTCATACAATAGAAACTTCAAGCTCACACAGTAGAAACTTGTTTTATTACATGAGTTTCTTAATTCATATAGTAAAAATCCAATTTCATAAATTAACAATCTCTTTGGATTGAAGGAAGAAGAGGGGAGGGGAAGGAAAATTAACACAATTCCCATGTTTGGATAATAAGAAATAGATGGGGAGGGAGAGTTATTATCCCTCACTTTTCTCCTTTATACATATTTTTCATCCATCCAAATCGGGGCCCGGGGGGGGGGGGGGAATAACTCATCCCTTCCTTCCCTTATTTTTCCCTTATTCATTTTATCCAAACATATTGTAAGACTTAATTTATTTTAATAGAAACTTGGTATTAATGTTGTAGTTCCCCAATTTAATACAAAATCAACCAGTTTGATTAAAAAATAACTTGTTTCATACAGTTTGATACCCAGTTCCTATGCATGATATCAATTTCATATAATATGAATTCCATTTTGTATAATGGCAACTCAGTTATACAAATAATTTATGGTACTTAAATTGTTAGCAGTGCTTCTTATGATTTTTCTGCATAGGCATTCTTGTTGTTTTTCCAATGTGTAGCACCAACAGAAGTTTGCAACATTATTTCTATCTGGGCTGTAGCCTTCCTAAGGTTTTCTTTATTATTTCTAAACCTTTTAAGAATTTTTGGTGGCCATATTATTTCTGAAATTTGCAGGAAATACTGAAAGTCATGAATTCTCAAGTGTTTGAAAGAGAGCTGTGGCAACCAAAATTCCCACCTCTTTCTTCTTCAAGCATGATATTTATCATTGAATTAGTGGTAGTGCTTCTAGTGATTTCTCTTGTTTCTCCCCTGTGTGTACTGATAGAAGTTTGTAGAATTATTTTTGTTTGGGTTGCAGCATGTGCAAAGTTACTTCATTATTTCTGAGCCTTATAGGAAGTGTTAGTGAAATAACTTGCAGGAGATATTAAAGATCATGTTGGACCAATCTTAGTGATTATATACATACATACATACATATATACATACATACATACATACATAGATGGGTTCTTATTCTATGAAATAAGGGTTACAATTTGTGTGTGTGTGTGTGTGTGTGTTGTGTGGAATTGGGTTACAATAAGAACCTAAACTTCTAGTTTTACCAACTTATTTACAAAAATCATACATTTGCACCTTAATGTCATACATCAGATCTCACACTTCAAAACCACACAAATTCAATAAGACTTAAATTAAATACATATGCACAATAATTCCATAGAACATATTAATTATTTTCAATCTTCACTATCAAACAATAGGATATCTGATTCATATATAAGCATTCCAACCTTAATTCGACAAACCCCAGACCATGGCAATGGTATTAACAAGGGAGATTAGTTCAAGGATGACCAATAATAATGTGATGGAAAATGATGCCAATGATGACTAGAAAATGGTAAGAGCAATAATGAATGACGTGACATTGAGAAACACTTTCATGGTTGTCACTTTTTCTATGGTTTGATGGGATTTAGGATTCCAAACTATGGGTATAAAATTCAATGGTCTTAGAGGAAGATGTCAAGGAGAGATTGAATTTTTTTTTCTTTTGACTTTATAAAGATTTATATGAGATCGTGGTTTTGAAGATTGTTGCCTGATTTCTAGCCCATGTGTCTTGTTTAAATTGTAGCACTTTCCTCCTTTATTTCAAAGTAGAAATAGAAGTTAAAAAAGGACGTTTAACTTTTGTTAACTTCTTTTAAGCAGTATATATAAATCAGAATGATGGTGCCAAGCCTCATATTTTCCTCCTCAAGCCACAAATCATAAAAAAAAATAAAAAAAATATGACCTTCTATATGATACTCAATTTGTTCCCGGATTGATTAAATATTTGGATTTTGCATAGAGATTAATGAAAAAGATAGTTTTTTTATAATAAAAATCATAAAGCAGATTAAGAAAAAAGAACTGCTACTAGATCCTGGGCGAGAGAAATACGTTGACGTAGAACTATGACCAACAAAACAATGATCAAACTTTTCCACTACACTAATGACCTAGGCTACTATATTTACCAAGGTAAGATCTGATACTTTCTGATTGTGAAGTATCTCTAAAACTTGGGAACAATCTGACAAAATGGCAATGTGTTGAATGGAGAAGTTTGTTGCCATTAACTACACCCATAATAACTTTAAGCTTTGTTTCTAAAGCTGAAGAATAGAAGAATCAAAGCCTTCCATGTTGATCTTCCAGAGAAGCATTTGAACTTATCCATAACCAAGCCACTACTTTAGGGCATGAAGATGAATATCTACACTATGTACCATCCACCATAAGACAATAGGGTTTTGTTCTAGAGCCATATATTTCCTAGCTTTTCACGAATGGCAAAGCTTATTAGGAGGGTCACCATAAAAACCCTTTAAGAAAACAAGAAGTTTCTAGAAAATGAAACTTGTTGAATAATGGTTTTTCTCCTGAAAATCAAAGACCAGGGATCAAATAAAGTGTTGCAAAACATGCTTTCAATTTTTCCTAGCTAGATAATCCAGAGTGTAGAAACTAGAAAAAGAATCCAATCAAAAGACCATTTACTGCAAGAAGCTAGGAAAAAAGCCAACTAGCCTTCAAATGAAACTGAGTTATCTAATGGTAGAGGGTGCAAAAGTTACCCCAAACATCTGCAGAACCAGGATAATCTTAGAAGAGGTGAAGAAATGTCTTATCGATGGTCTGACACCATTGACAAAAGCTAGTGTAAAGCCCATCATGGGTAGCTAGATTACAACCTATCGAAAGAGCATTGAGTAGACACTTTCACATATAGACCTTGAATTTTTTAGGGATTTGTAAACCCCACTCTTTTTATGACCATAAAGAAATCCTAGTTTTAGATAGCCCTATTAAACCTCCAGATGGATGAAATAAATAAGTGCCCAAGTTTGGACAATTAAACATGAATACCTATGTTTGGTTGTGTAAGAGCCTCCCAGAATGCCTTACCAAACAACATCATTCTCGTTAGAAAAACTCGGAGGGGTAAAGGTAATTATCTGTCCTACAAATCTCTTCCGGAAATAATTGTCTTAACAAGAACAAATTTCAACCTTCACCATTAACAAGGCCTAAATCTACCACTTTAAGTATACAAGTTAATCTATGAAATAGGCTACTCAGATGTAACCTAATGGGGGTTATTCCTAGGATCCAATGATCATTATAAACCCAAATGAAAGTAGTAGATCCAACTTTCCACTGATGGGTTTCCTTAAAGATTTCTCTACCATAAAGCAAACTTCTCTAGACTAAAGAAATTGAATTGAAAGCATCAACTAACCAAACTGAATGATTAGACCCATACTTAGCTACCAGAAGCTTATAGACCAGCATATTTAAATTTCCTGTGAAAATCCTCCAAAAGTTTTTGCCCAGCAAAGTTTAGTTAAATAAGCAGAGATCATTTAATCCCAATCCTCTAAGACCTTTTGGAAGCATCAATAATGCTTTTTTGCTTTAGATGGGCGCCTATTTTCTCCCTAAATCCCAACCACCAAAATCTCATAAACTTTATAGAAATAGAATCTGATAAGGTGACCAAGACTTTAAATAGTGACAAAATATACACAATAGATGTTAAGGTAAATTGTATCAGTGTAAGCCTTTGAGCATTTTATATTTCCAATTTTACAATTCAGATTTAATTTATCTTCTAAGAAATGGAACATGGCACTTTTGGAAAGGTCCTAACATAGAGGAGCACATAAGTAGTAAAGAATACCTGTGTTAATTTGAAAATTGAGCAAATTACAGAATTCCTACTAAAGAGATGCTAAAACATTTTTTGTTGAGCATTCATTCTGATTTTTAGAATTTACCTCTTAACCTGGTACCTTGAATATAAAGTTAATGTACTTTGAAGGATTCGGACTAAATCCTTAAAAGGTTGAAAGATAATGAGACAGTCATTTGCAAAGAACAGATGTTTGATAACAAGGCCATTATGACTGGCTCGAAGACCAATAAGAGACCCAGACCTTTGGAGTTGAGACAGATAACTAGAGAATGCCTCTACATAAATGATGAAAAGATAAGGAGAAAGAGAATCACCCTGATGAATCCTGCCCCTGGTGAAAACCAATCTATGGTGCAATCATTGACCAACATCAAATATAACACTGTAGAGACATATTGGTGAATTAGGTTGGTTCATTTCATTTGAAAGTTTATTGCCGTAAATGACTTTTTCAAAAAAAGACCATTGAATGATAACATAAGCTTTACAAATATCTAGCTTGAATGTCATTTTTTGGCCGCAGGGTTTACTTTGCATACTCATGTTCTTGATAGCTTGGAAGATATCATGTGTTATTATAATATTATCTGAGGAAGAAAAGCATTATAATATTCTGACACCAAGTTGGATAAAACGGGCTTAAGTCTGTTGACTAAAGTTTTTGCAATAACTTTGTAAAGCATATTACATAGACTAATTGGTCTATAGTCCTTAATCATCTAGGCATTTCAGAGTTTAGGAATAAGAATGATAAAAGTATAATTAATCTAACAAAGAAGAAACCTTTCATTAAGGAAGGCTAGAGTAGTCTTAACAATTGATTCACCCATTATATGCTAGTATTTCTTAAATACAATAGGGGGAATACCATCTGGGCCTGGAGATTTTAAGTTCCCCAACTCAAACGTTGCACACTTTATTCCTTCCCTAGAGAAATGAGCAAAAAGGTTATCACATTGATGAGCTGATAATTTCCTCGTGATGGCTGAACCAAAAACATTCTAAGCATCCTCTGGAGGAACATGAGGATTACTGAAAAGCTAGATATAGTCAGATCCAATACGTTCTCTAGTTTCATCTTGTAAATCCATGAGTCCTGCTCCAATTTAAAAGCTACAATTTGAGTTTTGAGACGTATATGCTTGGTAGCCATATGAAAGAACCTAGTGTTTTTATCTCCCAAGACTAACCAAGAAATTTAGGATTTTTGACCCCACATGCATTCCTCATCAGCGAGGAGAGAAGTATGTTGTTTCCTGAAAGTAGAAATTTAGAAATGATTGGCTAAGACATTCGGCCCTTTTTGTTTTTTTATAAGTTGTTGCTCTACTGATCTAATTCTGAGCTGAAGATTACCAACTGATGTTTTATTCCACTTACATAATAACATGACCATTTTGAAACATTTATGTACAACCTGGAACATCTTAGTACCTTTTACAGGAGAAGATTACATAGACTTGATGATCTCTTCACATTTATCATATTTTACCAAAATACTTCAAAATGGCTAGGTCGGTGACAAAACACTGAACTAGGGGACGTGTCCATCAACAATGAAGCATGGTCAGAACGCTGGAGAACCAGATTAACAACTTTAACCAAAGGGTCAGGTGAAGCCATTCCTCATTACAGAAGACTTTATCAAACATCTCATATATGGCCTCATCCTCTTTCTAAAAATTAAACTAGGTATAGATAGGACCATTAACTAAAAGTCTAATTATATACAATTCGTCCTCAAAAGGCTATAACCATTCAGTTCATTATGTTAAATGGGCATTATGACTTGTCTTTTCTAATGAGGATTTAACCTAATTAAAATCACTTATTAGAGCCAATGGTCCTTCATACTGTCTTAGACTAGACAACATATTTGACCTTGTAAGCTAACGAAATTGAATGGTCGGATGCCTATATGCACACCTAAGGTACCACACTAAACCATTAACTTCCGCCACTTGTAAACAGAGTAAATGAGGTCCTTATGTAGTATAGTACAATGGATATTAATTATCCATCCCAACCAAAGACTTTTACTATGCCCTATCACATCTGCAAAGGCTGATGCGCTAAAACCCAAAGGAAACAACTTACTAGTAATTGAGTTACCATCTGACTTTGTTTTCATCAAATAAAAAATGTTGTGCCAATTTTTCTTTATTAAATTACTGAGGTGGTTAACTGTTGTGTAATGACCCAAACCATGATAATTAAACCTCAGAATCCTCATTGGGTGCCTGGGGTTTGATGAGGCCCAAACCCAAAAAAACCTATAAAAGTAATTAGGTCTTGGACAATGTAATTTAGATTTGCCAAAAGACTAATCCTTATCTTTAGCAAAAAATCCCCCAACATTTACTGTGAATCATTTAGGGAACAAACAAAGATCAGTGCTTAAGTTTTAAGAAGTGGACACAAAATGAGAATTATACCTCTTTAAAAGATATTCATCCTCATATCTCAGGGTCGTTGCCGCAACAAGTTGCATTTTCCGTTATGATACAAAGGTATCATACACCATTTTTTCTTAGGTTGAACCAAATCCATAGCTATGTCACAAATTCTTTTCTTCCTGTAATTTATTAGGCATGATCAGTCATGGTTTTTAAAATCCATTATGGGCCTTTATTGTTTAATGCAATGAAATGATAAAACTCAAGGATTGGCCTTGGCTTGTTCTTTCAAATCAGAAGAATATGAATCTAGAGTACAAGGAAAGTTTTAGACAAAGATTGCTTATTACTGAAGCAAGAAGTCTTCACATATGAGTGTAGCATGAAAGTCAATTTTCATCATTTAGACACTGAAGCAGGAAAAGACTCGAGTGTTAAAATAGTCTACTTTGTTTGGTAGAATGCTTGATTAGTTTACACACTAATATTTGTAGAGTTGCGTTCATTAGGATTAGGCAATTAGACTATATTGACAATCAGTCCCATCAGCCCAATTGAAGAGGTGTTGGGCACAGAATGCTGAGAACTCAGATTGCCTTCAACAATCTAGATAACACTTAAGACTTGGGCACTGACAAGCCTGCTTGGAAGACCAAAATGTTATGACCTAATCTTACCGGACCCGTCCTCATTTATGTTAGCTTCAAGCTTTTTTGGATCCTTTTCTTAAATATTGTCCTTGTGTTGGCCCTTTGATCTATCATTCAATTGAATAAACTGACCCAATTAACCTAGTATTTGATCCATCTCTACACTTGAACCTGCTTGCAGTCTTCTAGAAAATAATGGCCTTGAGAAATCCTATTTGATATGGTCCAAATGTGAATTTAGCATCCACCATAACTTTTCACTGAATGCTTGACACTTGTGAAAGAGTTTTTCTGCATTGCGGTCGAGTATGGCCAATACACCCACAATGTTTACAAATCTTATAGATCTTCTCGTACCGAAGAAGAATCCATAGACTTCTCCTATCAATAGTTTAAAAAAAATAGGCACCAATGGTTCCTTAATATTGATGACAATTTTGAACCAGATATAATTTCAATGATGAGCCTTATTGTCCTACATATTAATGTCAAGAAGAATGTTTTTGTGTCATTTTCAATTTTTCTATTCTCTTTTCAATTCTACATATCAACATTTTTTTTTGTGTTTTTGGATGCAATTTGCTCTTTTTTGAGTTTGATCATCTTTTCACATGACACTTGCCTTTTTGAGGGCCTATGTTGCAATTTTTTTCCGTTTTAGTCTATTTCATGTTTGTTTCGGTTAAAATGTGGTTTCAATCCCTAAATTTCTAATTTTTTCACTTTAGGCTTTGAGTTACATTCGTGTTACATTTTGGTCTCCGAATTTTATAATTAAATCTTCTATTTGCTCTCTTGGTCCCCAATTTTTTTTGTTGTTGTTTTATATACTATCTTCTAAAATATGACATCAGTAGCCATAATTTATTTATTTATTAGTTAAACCATCTTTTATCTTTATTAAATCAATTGTTAAATCTTTAAAAACACCTCGGTGGGTGCATGATTCTTTTAATAAAAAAAGCCCAATGACACTTACAAGAAAATGTCAGGGGCCTACAATATAAAACCAACAAAGCCTGACCCAAAGCAAAAAAAATAAAATAAGACCTAGGCCTGTGCCTACCAGGAAAACCAAGCCAATAGAAGCTAAAACTCCTCATTAATATGATCATTAAATTAAACAGCAATAACACCATCAATAAGATGAAACAAATTCTCAGCAGTAAAAAATTGTTAAACCTTTAATACCAAAATTTTTATTTTTATTTTTTGCCTCTATTCTAACTTTTTTTATTGATTTTCTTTATTGTTGTTTTCTAAAATGAAACCTTAATCATTATAATTTGCCTTTTTTTGGCATGATTTTGGTTGATATGGCTTTAGTCATTTTTTTATTTCTATTTTTTTTTATCTTTATTAAACAATTCACTACGGTGGGCAAATAAATAATTGATACCACAAAACATAATTCATCAATAATGATAAGAAATGACTGAAATACAAAACTATATTTAATGAAATAATTTGGTCCATAATTGTTAAAATTGAAAATAATTTTTTATAGATAAATTTTTCATCAATATGAAAAATTAGAGTTTGAGTTAATAAAAGATGAAAAATTTTAGTGAATTGGTTTTTAATGAAAAAAAAAATATGTATTGTTTCAAAGCATATACCGTGTTTTATTTCAGAGTATTATATTTTGATCATAACTATTTATTTTAAAAATATAAATATAACATGAAGAAAGCCAAGTTCAAATTTGAAGAAATAGAAATTTTAATTAATTATCATGAATCTGTTAATGAGACATTTTTATTTATTTATTATTAAAACTTACTACAAAAAATATCTACTATGATGTGTGGATCACCAAACTTCTTCATTTATTCTTTTGATTTTTCTTATTTATTGTTTTATAAAGTAAAATTTTAGTAATTGTGATTTGTTTCTTTTATTTTTTTAATCAACTATAATGATTTCATTTAACCTTTTTTGTTGGTCTTTTTATTATTGTTTTTCAAAACAAAACTTTAGTTGCTATGACTTGTCCACTTTTGTGTATATTTTAAGCTGATTCATTTTAGGCAATATTTTTATTTATTTATTTTTCCTTTGTTAAGTTAATGGTTAAGCCTTTAATTCCTGAAATCTTTACATTTGCTCTCTTGGAATAAAGATCATTTTTTTTTATTTTTTTTATTAATAATTAAACGCCACCATTTCTCACTGAAATTACACTCTTTGTCTTATATTATTAATTTTATTTTCCATATTATTGCTCCCTTCTAAGATAAAATTTTAGCTATCACAGTTTATCCTTTGATACTTAGAATCTCTTTTTGTTCACTCTGTTAGTCATAAATCTTTATTTTGACTTTTTATCCTGGTTTTTATTTTTCTCTTTTTATTTTATAATTTTTTTTCTTTTATCAGTGATTACAATTATTTATATTTACATTTAATATTGACATAGACTGAATCACCACAACATACGGTTATTATAAATCTCTTGTATTCTATAGGTCATTACTTGTTATAAATGACACATTGCAATTTGTAAATATTATTTTATGCGTATATATACGCAGACGATTCCAATATAATACATTGTCAAATCGTATTTTATATTATCAATGACCACCCTTAGTTATAAGGTCAGCCTGACGAAACCTTGTAATTAACCAATCATATTTTATCTAATGCCTATGATTGGCTTTGTCGTTGCCATGTCAAGGCTCAAGTTTCCAGCTGGTGTAGAAGAAAGATGGCTAGTTGTTGCCCCAATATTAACAATAACATTCAATTGGTTTTGGAAAAAGTACAAAAACCCTCATGTAGTTTGATCTAATCTACTTAGTTTTAAAAAATCTATATTTTATCCTATATTCTTTTATAATATTTAAAAATAATTTCTAAAACTCTAATTTAAATTGATTGATAATCATGCTCCAGTAATTTTAAGATTTTTTATATTTTTTTTATATTCAATCAACCTTTAAAAGATATTAATATGTATTTATAGAGAGAAAAATACATTTACAGAAAATAAAATATGATAATTTGAAATATTTATTAACTATAAAAAAATACTAAAGAGATTAAAATTACTAGAAGATGATTATCTTACAATTTAAATATCATTTCAAAAGTTATTATCCGATAGTGTAAAAAACACAGGGGGCAAAGTGTATGTTTTAAAAATAGAGGGGGTAATTGTAAGTTTCTCATTGGTTTTAAGTTAAGTTAATTAATGTTTAAAATAGTTTATTTTTATTATTTATAATTTTTTTATCTGAAATCAATTTTATTTCAGAATAAATATTAGCTAAGTTTGATCATTCATTAAAAATAAAATTTTCATAATACTATTAATTTTTCTTGATTCTTACTTTTTTGGAGTTGTGCTAACAGGTTGTGCTAATAGTGCTTTCTATTTGCCCATATAAAAAGATGGTAATTTTATTCCTTAAAAAATAATATTTTCTCCATCCAACATTTTTTACGACATTGCTATTTTAAATTTTTTCAAATTCTTTACACACCATTTTTCATAGTAAGCTTTTTTTATATTTAATTTAACATACTACTAAAGTTTGAAAAGTGATTTGCTTAGCTATTAACTTTTTAAGTGGCAGAATTGAAAAAGAATAACAAAATTTACCACACCTTAGTGTGCCAGCCGAAACTAAACATGTAAAAAGACATATGACTGAGAAAGTAGTTTCTACCGAGGTTAATTTTATAAGCGAAAGGTGTATGCAAGCAATAATGAGTATAAATAAAGGAATTTTCACTAAATCTTATGTTACTCCATTTTCAGAGTACATGGATTTTGAAAATTTTGATAAATTTTTGGTATTTTCGTGTAGTCTTGGTAAATAAGCCGCGGTAGAATTAATCCGTCTTCTATTTTATGACAGAAAATGATAACATTAATACATTTAGGATCCACCAAGAATAAAGAGTGTCATGTTACCCGACAG
Organism: Aquilaria yunnanensis; assembly: GCA_039654915.1. NCBI lineage: Eukaryota > Viridiplantae > Streptophyta > Magnoliopsida > Malvales > Thymelaeaceae > Aquilaria > Aquilaria yunnanensis. The sequence continues at coordinate 15,178,727 of CM077593.1, forward strand.
TAAACTTACAAGTGTAAGTAGGATGGGTAAGTCTGAGGATTTGATGTTGGATAGCTGGTAGAAAGAACCCTTGATCAAATTTTCAAGAAATCTCTATCTCGGAAAAAGCCCTTATAAGTTATAACATAATTCTTATTTTTTCACGTCATGTTTAAGAACAATTTTTATAATTAATGTTAAAATTTTAAATAATTTATTTAGTAGTGGTGATGAAATCGTTAAAATTAAAAGTAAGATGACTAAGTTTGATATTATTGTTAGATTTTTAAATCTAATTTTTAAATAAATTTTTTAAAACTCCAATATTAATCACTAACACTAATACTAAATGGAGCCTAAATGTCCGTGTTACTAGTTGCTAGTTGTTAAGGTATTATTAATATCGCCGTTTGGTGCAATGATACTCATACAAGAATAAAAAAATATAATCATGCGATGGCCAAATATGTACTAATTAGTTCTTGTTTGGGAGGAGCTTTTCCTGTTTTGTACTCCCTCCGTCCCAGGTTTTATGCTCCATTTGCCATTTTAGGTTGTCCCATATTCTCTGCACTATTTCCTTTTTTAATAAGTTTTATCATACTTAATGACCATATTACTCTCTCCTTATTCTTTGAAAAAAACAAAAGTTAAAAGTTAAAGCAACCATCGATGGTTGTTGGCAGTTGGATGTGGAGCTGGTCGGCCGACGTTGCTGACGGCAGAGTTGGTCGGCCGACGTAGTTGACAGCAGCCAGGTCGAGGTTGAGGGAGATCGCCGAATCGAGGAAAGGGCCGGGGTGAAGGTAGGCGACGAGGTGAACAGATCGAAGATGATAGACAAAGAGATTGGAGGCGAGAGGCAAAGGTAAGCGAGGAAATCAAAGGCAATAGGTAAGGAGATCGAAGGCGAAAGGCGGAGTTAGGTGACGAGATCAGAGGCTAGAGGTGGAGGTAGGTGACGAGATCAAAGGCTAGAGGTGGAGGTAGGTGACGAGATCGGAGGCAAGAGGTGAAGGTAGGCGACGAGGCGAGGAGACCGAATGCGAGAGACGGTGAAATCAGAGGCAAGAGGCGGGAAGATCGGAGGTGAAAGATGAGATTCAACAAGGCAAGAGATTGGAGGTAAGAGACGATAAGGCGAAGAGGTAAAGAGATCAGAGAACAAAATCGGAGACGAGACGAGAAATGGTAGCAGATTCCACGTCTGGCATCAGTGGCGTGTAGTAGTGGGAAAGGAGAAATGTTAAACTGAGGGTAAAAGTGAAAAATGATACATATTTTTATCATTTCTTAATTTTTGTGTCAAACACAAATGGAGTAGAAAACTTGAGATGGATAAAGTATTTGAGAAGGTTAATTATGATTAATTAGCATAGGACGTGGATTAGGTTTACTATACACTAATAATAATAGTAAAACTAGAATAGTAGGTTTTGGATGAGTCAGTGAAAGTCTTCATCACGTGGCGAAACATGGGTTAAAGGGTGGAGTGAAGTTTTTGAGGAGATGACGTCAAAACGAATAGTGTGGGAGGCGTGCCTGGGAATTTGGGCACAGCTGCTAGCTGTCCACCCACACGTGTGCTTCTAGATTTTTATCGCTGCCCTTTTCCTTCCCATCCCCATCGCCTTGCACATCTTCCCCTCCCCCACTAATTTGAAAAATTAACTGTATACATAGGATAGGATGAGTAAATTTTATTTATGGCCCTTGGTCCTTTTGTGTTATTTTAAATGGGTCCCTAACTTTTATCTTATTCTCTTAAAATTCTCAACATGCTAAACTTTGTCCTAATCGTGGTCCTTTTCTCACTCTTATGGTTAACTTTAATGAAATACCAGTGACAAATGATAAGTTTGGTACCTCACCTGTATTGGCACTCTCTCAATCCCCTTCCCAAAGCCTCAGAAGAGACGAATCGATCTCGTGATTCAATCCCCCAACAGACCCATTGCTGCCCCTCTCCATTAAGACACTACTACCAAGCCAGTTTTCATGTATTCTTCCTTCGGTCCAAAGCATATACTGGGTTTTGAAACTTTTGGATTCTAATTTTAGAATTGTTCTCGTGATCTAAAATTGTTGAATTGTGATTTTTGAAAATTTTTAATTGTGATTGTTCACTTGAAATTATTAAGTTGTTATGCAGATTTGATCTTATTTTTTAAACTTTATGATTTTTTGAATTTTTTTTATTTAGTGGTTTGATTTTTAGTAAATAATAAACAGGAAATATGTGTTTTTTTGTGAACAAGAAATAGAAAATAGAAAGTGTTATTTTAGTGAATTATGTGGTCTTCAATAAATAGGAAATATAATTTTAGTAAATATATTTTTGTTACAATACAAAATATATTTTGTGATTCTTACTTTTTGTAATAATATAATATATAAAGTTTGCAAATATAAGATATAAATATAGTTTTTAGTAAATATAAAATATAATTTTTTTAGTTAATATTTTTTCAATAAATACATTTCTAGTAAAAAATATTTTTATTAAATATTTTTTTTCCCGTTGGAAAATTCCATAGCTTGAGCAATTACCATTTTTCCAACAACTTTAACCATTGCAATTTTTCAACAGCTAAACCGTTGGAAAATTTTCCAACCATTGCAAATAAATGTAGGAGGTTGGGCCATTGAAAATTTTCAATAGTTTTTTTTCCAATGACTTACTATTGGTAGTACCAACGGCCATACATTGGATTGTTAGAAATTTTTTTGTCCAACACGTGGTTTTCCAATGCGTCAGTTTCCAACAGATTCACTGTAGAGGAACCTAAATTTCCAACACGAAGTCATTGGAAAATTATATTTTTTTAGTAGTGGAAGCATAAATAGACCCACCATTAGTCGCCCATGCCATCAGATGAATGAGTGACAGTTGTAGAGAGGGTCATTTGGATTGGGAGCAACAACAAAGGAAGGAGCAATAATTATATATGTTATTTGACCCAAAATTGGTGACAATATTGGAGGGGGATGAAGGAGAGAATGAAGGAAAAGATGATTTGGTAAAGGCCGATTTGATGAAGGAGAAAAGGAAAGAAGATAAAGTGATATGATTAGGGTGAAAGAGATGATTGTGACATTTTTTTATGAGAAGTTAGCATGGATGAGAGAGGGGGAGAGAGAGAGAGATTTACAAGGTTGGAAGTACTAGAAATACTTTTAGTGGAAGGAAGAAAATGTATGGATTCGAGTTGGAATTTGCTATAGAAATTTTTATTAAAGTTAACCATAAAAGTAACGCAAGAACTACTATAGAGTTAAAATCTAGTCCATTGGGGATTTTAAAGTGACAAAATGAAAGTTAGGGACCTATTTAAGATAATGCAAAAAAATTATGAACTATAAATGAATTTTATCCATATATAAATTATAGATCAACTACTGAATCTATGTATTTTTGTTGAGATAGACCAAAATAATAATTGTCAAACTCACATGATAAAATTAACAGACGTTCAAGCCAATAAATCACAACTAAGAATAAACAATTAGAAAAATGGCACAAAACAAAAATAATATGGCACACGATATACTTGCAAAACCCTCCAGTCTAAAAGGAAAAACCATGAGCAAACTGACATCAAAATCCACTATCAAGGATAATAGTACAATGTCTACAATCCAAGTTATTGCCTAGTTTTGAGTCATAACGTAGTAATTTTGAGAAAAAATTGAAATTTAATACTTTAGAGTTCTTGCTAGAAGGGGAAACAAGTTGAGCATCTTATTAAACAATTCGAGCTTAAGTTCATTTTTTTTTGTTATTGAACCAAATCTAATGAGTCTCTAGCCAAGTTTTAAACTACAATTTAAATTCAAATTTTTAACGAGCCGAGCTTTAAGCTTGATATTATTCGTCTTAAACTTTTATAAATTATAACAAGCTTAATATTTTTTTAATGTAAAAATAATACTCCCTCCGTCCCGTTTTAATTGAAACATTTGACTGGGTACAGAGATTAAGGTGTATGTAATTTGTGTTAATTTTTTATGTAGTAAAAGTTTAAATAATGATTAAAAAAGGAAAGATTCTTTTTTGGGTTTTGTGCAGTGAGAGGTTGAGTGGAGATTAAAAAAAAGAGTCTTTATTGGGTTTCGTGTAAAAGGATTATTTAATTGTTTAAACTTTCTAAAAGAGGAAACGTTTCAACCTTTTTGGGACTTCCCAAAAAGGAATACGTTTCAATTAAATTGGGACAGAGAGAGTATTAGTTTTAGTTTTAATATACCTAAATTGTAAAATTCTGATTTTTATTCATCAAATCGACTTGTACCTCAAATCAAGCATGGATCTTGAATCGATTTTTGAACTCATAAAGTCACTGAGCAGCACTCAAATTTTTTCAAGCCGAGCGTCAAGTACTGGTTTCCGAGTCTGTCAAACTCAAGCTGAGCCAATCTTAATGTGCTGAGCTTTAAACTTGAGGTGTTAGGACTAGATTCAACTTGGCCAGAGTTTAAATTTTGGCTCGCTCAAAAAGTTGTTGAAAGGTCAAATTAACCAATTTGTTTTTTCACGTTTTTGGGCTCCCGCTGGCAGCACAAAATTTTTTTTTTTTCAAGATTTTGGGCTCCTGCTGGCCTGCTGCTGCTGTCCCTTAGCCCTAGACCCAATCCTCACTCCTCCTCACCCATGGCCATGGGAAGTGCGAACTCTCAATTCGCACAAGTCGCTCTCGCTCCCGTGCGAACCCTCATGGCTGATACCAGCCGGCCTCTACGGTGACCACGTGCGAACCATCAGAGACACACACACTAGTCACAGCCCGACAGCAGCGCCCCTGGTGACCTCGTTCCCGCCGCTGCCCGCTCGTCGTTCCCGCCAGTCTCTTCCACGTTCTGGTCCCCCGCGTTCTCCACGACGCCAAGAGAAGATTGTTCCTTGCTTCACCGGTTCGTCCCTGAGATTGTAGAGTCTGGTACTAATTATCATCCTCTCTCTCTGCTGAATCTCTAATCGTCTGTTCTTAATTGGTCGATTGATTGCTGGGATGTGAGTTTTGATTCTCCTATTTTTTGGTGCTTGGGTGCCGTGGATGTGTTAAGTTTGATTCTCCTACAGTTGGTTGATTTTGAGCTAATTATCGTTGGACAACTGGAAACTAGCGCAAGATACTTCAGCTAAACTTAAGCAAGCTAGTGAAATAGATGACCATGCTAATATTAGTGTAAGTTCTGTCTTCTGCGTTGTTTGTATAATTTAGGTTATCGTGGTATGAAATTAGCTTTGTACTTTTCATGCATTTGCTTATCCTCATAACAAATGCTAAGTTACTTGATTGTCTCCATCCCTTAAAAATAAGAAGATAGGTAAGTAACACACACAAACACGAGATAGATAAATACATACTCATGCAAACCTGCTATGTGGTTTTTGTGATTGCCTCTACCGTAGAATATATGGAAATGAATTTTCATTCTTGTCATGAAATTTTGTTTTTGCTGTACATGTTTGGATTATCTGGTTAATTGATAAATCAACAACTAAGCCTTGGTCCCAACTGGTTTTTTTTTTTTTGGGAAAAAGGGGGGGGCGGGGGGGGGGGGGGGGGGGGGGGGGGGAGGTGGCATTCTGGTCTCTCCTCCTGGTTATTGCCTATGGTATTCCCTTTCTGTTAGATATGACATGAATTTGCAGCCACAAAAACAAAAAAGAAAAAGAAAAAGAGGAGTATTAATATGCACTTGAACACTTGCATAGCATATGATAGGAATAGCAATGTTGTAAAGGCTCTTACAATGAAGTGGATTAACAGGGAATTACTCAGTAAGCTATTAGATCCACCGGTAAACATTCTTTCTTGCCTGTTTTTTATCCCTGCTTGCTCTGTCTCAGAGTTCTTTAGTCCCTTGCTCTTTTCCTAAATTATTATTCATGTGATATCCATCAAATGGAAAATTGCAAGAAAATTAACTCAAAGCTTTTGTCAAAAAAAAGCAGCAGGTATATAAATGTCTATAAATTTGGTTATTTTGGTTTCATACGAAGCAAACCAAAATATTTCTGTTCAGTTTCGATCTGTTTTTCTTACTATTCGGTTAATTTGGTGTCATGATAAAAACAGAAAACTGACTTAACTGACTAATTCGGTTCGGTTCAAACCTAAAAACGGAATGCCCAACTCACTGGTTACACACCCAACGATTCTCCCTAGTCCCTCCCTCTCAGCCGTCATCCGTAGTGCATGGGCCAGGCACCACCATACCATTTTTCTTCCCAAGTAACTGAAACCTCTTGAAGGTATGTCTACAAAGCTTGAATTGGTTGGGCCAATTTATGGTTGTGATTGGAACTCAATTGTGCACTTTCTTAGCTAGGCTTGGTTTAGGACATTTGTTCTAGCCTAGTTATCTGTGGCGTGGAATTGATGGTTGTGATGTTTTTCACCTAAAGGATTTGATCTTCGGGGTGATTCATTTGGTTGGAGTAGTGATTAAGTGGCATGGCTGCTCATTGTTGAGCTGCTTGTTTCTTTATTAATGACTTTGGGGAAATCTCTTCTGGTTTGATTTATTTGTTCTTTGTATCATTCATGTCTTTATTGCTTTTCTAGAAGGGAGACTTCAGTTGGGAAAACCGGCAAGCTGTGTGTGAACCATGCGGACATTAGCAGCCCAGTTTGCCTCTGTAAAGATTCCTTTCTTTTAAGTTTTTTGTTCTCAATCTCCTTTTGTTTTATTTTCATCAAAATCAATTTATGTGTTTGTTTGTTTGTTTGTTTTTGCAGCACTTGAGCACAAGAAGGCCTGGCAATGTGCAGTTTCACAACGTGTCAACGCAAAGTACAAAGGAAGGTCAATCTCATTTCTCCATGTCTATTTCCTTGTTATTTTATTTTCATTTTAGCTGTACTTTGTAGCTTCTTTTTCTTCGTCATTGAGGAAATAAAGGACAACATATAAATTGTTTTGTGGGTTTTTTCAGCTGAGGCCGAGTTTGAGCAGGAGGCTGAGAAGAAGATAGGATGGTTGCTGAAGTTGATATTTGCTGGGACTGCCACTGCTGTTGCTTACCAGTTCTTCCCCTACATGGGTCTGTGGTTTTGACTTTTGAGTTGTAAAATGATCATCTGTGCTTGAAAGCTGTTGCTTTTCTTGGTAGATTGTTAACTAGGGAAGAGGAGCTAGTATGTTTCTTTTATATGGGTATGTGTTTTTGAGTTGTGAAATGATCACATTTGCATGAACGTTGTTGCTTTTGCTGGTGGGTTGTTAACTAGCGAATAGGAATGAGTTGCGTTTACTTGGGTATGTGTTTTTGAGTTGTGAAATGATCATATTTGCTTGAAAATCTGTTGGCTTGTCAGTGGTGGTTGAGTGTTGACTAGGGAAGGGGAGCAAATGAGTTGCTTTTACGTGGGTATGTCATTTTAAGTTGTGAAAGGACATGGTTTGCTTGAAAGCTTTTGCTTGTGTTGGCGGGTTGTTAACCCGAGAAGAGGAGCTAATGAGTTTCTTTTACAGGAGATAATTTGATTCAACAGTCTGTGTCACTTTTAAATGTCAGGGATCCTTTGTTTAAACGAATGGGTGCTTCAAGACTTGCTCGATTTGCTATTGATGGTAATGCTACTGACCTGGTACATCGTTTCACGCTCCTTTGCTTTGTTGATCATTTCAAGATATCTTAATCAAGGGTAGAAACAGTGTTGATGATCCACAGTTGGGTTTGGCTCTGTCTTCATTGCACACAGTCTGCATTGATTTGGAGCAAAAATTGTTTGTGACTAAAATTGGTTTTGGTAACTACTACATACTGTAAATTGTTGTAGTATCTTCCTGTTTATTTTTACACTGTTGTACTTTTTGTAAATAGATATAGAGAGAAAAAAAATAACAATGACTCACATAAGGAACATAAAATGTATAAATATTATATACATATAAAATGCAGTGATGAGGCATTTGAGATTCATTTATAAACCCAGCATTGCCATAGAATTCAAAGTTATATTTAATACCACAAAATAATATATATAAAATGTTATAAAAATATTACTAAAAAAATTTATCGTTGAAACAACAATGTGAAACAATTTTAGAAGCTTTAAGGTTAATTCTGCAAAGTATCAAAAACTAAGAGTACGATGATGATTTTGAAAATCCTTAAAAGATGGGCCAAAAGTGAACTTTGCAGTTGCACAAAAAATAATTTGTAAGCCGCATAGCAATATGTTTTTGTATCTTTAATTTTTTTCCACAATTAGCATATGTTTTTGTAATTTTTTTAATCTTACATTGATTTCTTTAATCTTTTTTATGTTAAAAATACGTTTCTTGGCTGCAATTTTCACTTGGATCAAAGCAAAACATTGTTCTACAAAAAATAAAAAATAAAAACGTTGTCCATGGATTATTAACAGCCATAAATGAAAAAAATAATGAACAGAAGCAACCGAAGATATTTCTGTGATGCCATGTTAATTCTTCACGACTTGGGAACAATTCTATGCTCAAAACTTTGACATCTTGGTATTGCTTGTTTGCATATTTGTCTTCACCACATAACACAATATAAGTTCTGAGTCCAGTGCATGGAATACTAAAGGCTAAAAAACAACAATATGATTTAAATAAATTAAAATACTCTCATCCAAAGACCATCACGATACCCACATAAAGCATAAAGGTGCAAGGTTAAACATAAAGCTGCACAACATTCAGTCCCTTGAACTTACAAAAACTGTGTGCTTATTATTCAGCCATGAAGTAGCTACTGTGGTTATAAAGAACTGGAGCCATTTGAATTTGGTCCTGCATTTGAAATTGATATATCCTGTAACAGGCTTGTCATGTCACAAATTTGAAGCAAACAGAATCTTATTAGACGCTAATTGTGTAATGAATGAATTAGTAAATATTTGACCCAGTGGTAAAAAAGTTCTACCTACATACTCAAAGCCTTTGTAGAAACCATAAAAAAAAAAACAAACCAAGGGATGGATTGGTTAGAGAGAGAGAGAGAGACTTGAACTGATGAACAAAGGATTAGAGGAAAGAAATGATGTCTAGACAAACTTCTTTTCATTTATCTCAAGAGCGAATAATACCACCTTCGGCTTATATTGTTAATTACCAGTATCACAGTATGCAAAAATAAAAGAACTACAAACTTTGCACATTTTGTGAAACTCATCCTGAAATTTTCTTCGCCACATAGATTGCTCACCAGTGCCATCCCTAAATGGATCTCTTGTTTGTATCATGAAGCCTTCAATGAGTCAGTGAAAAATAAGGCAAACTACACAATTAGGCCTTAATCTTTAACTATTGTTTTACTTTTAACCCCAACCTCCAACTTGTAGTTTTTACCTCCCTAACCTCGTTAAAATGTTTCATTTTTGGATCTTGGTATGACGGAAGTCGTTAGTTCAGATGGAAAATGCTATATTAGTGTAGCATTATAGGAAAAAATGCTAAGTTTAGGCCATCAAAAAATTTTCTTTTAACCAAGAATTCTTAAAACTTTGAAATCTAACATCAAACTCCTTAAAAAAAATCTTGGACTATCCCTAATCCTCTCCCACCTCTTTTGCCACCAGCCCCCACCCTCCAACCACTCCCAGTCCTCCACTGTCTAGTCTCTCCACCTCTGCTTTCAATTGCCCAAATTCACTTAGCCATTTCATCGAACATATCATAAGCAAAGCTTAATTAGAAGTAAGAAAGCGTATAGTAATAATTCTTCATCACCAACATCTCTTGCAACCAATGTGTTAAATACTGTTATTGCTAGGTATACTGCACCCTGACTTTTTAATTTATATTACACGGTATACCGCACCGCATATTGTTACAATTTTCGCAAAAAAAAAATGTTAGAATATTATTTTAGGATGACTTAATTTGTCCAATAATTTATTTTAACACATTTTATACATATTATAATTTTTCTTATCATAATTTATCAAATATAAAGAAAATATATATGATATAAGATATTTTTTAATACAAAAACCATAAAAAATGTTATATATAGAGTAAAATAAATAATATTAAAAAAATTAATTTATTAATATAAGAGAAAAAAATAATACTTTAATGATAATAATACATTTTCTAATACCAAATTCAGTTTTTAAGTGGCTCAAAGTATGACACTTCTTTCCTAGCTTATTCTGCAAAATTAATATATTCATCCTATGTCATGAAATTTTTATTTTGAATAAAGAAATTCTGCAAATAAGAGTAATATTCAGTTGGGATAGCATGTACTAAAAATTTAATTAGAGGATATTGTTCAACATCATGTTGTAGCTGAAAAATGTGATAATTGTAACTGAATAGATTATTGAAAAAGATTGGGGTTGATGATGATGAACCTTCAGGTTGCTATTATTCATTAAATTTTTATATTAAGTAAGAAAAGTAACAGAAAAAATAAAAACAAATATTTATTTTATTATATGTGTATTATTTATATTTTAATAGTTTATATATTTATGATATTTTGATATAAAATGAAAAAAAAATAGCTGCAAAAAAAATTGCTATAGTACATACCATATGGTATTTGCAGTGTACTGCAATTTTTTGACAAAATACATATAAAAAGTGAGTGGTATGCGAAATACCGTGAAATACTTCGATAAAATGATAAAATGTGAAAATATTTGTACCGCGTGCCACACACCCACAGTAAACGATATACCGCAGTGTTTAGCACTATGCTTGCAACAACTAAGAATCATTTCCTATAAAATTTTAGTTAAATCTAGGCTATTCGAACCTCCAACGATTTGTTCGTGCTAAGCTCATTTCCAGCCTCTGTCCTCTGCCTTCATTGGTCTGTTCGAGTCAACCTTGTTTCTAGCACATATAAAGATGCCTAAGTTGTGTCGTCGTTCTTCCTTCCCTCCCTTTTAGCCATCCTCTCCCCATCATCGTCACTTTCCCTCCCTTCCCTCTTAGCATCACCCGATTTCTGCATCTTTACTGTGCGATTTTCTGATTTGCGATTTCTGCCATCGTGATCTCTGCCATTGTGATTTCCCAATATGCTCATCCTTATCATCAAAATACCGAATTCATGCATCCCCATCATCACAATAATTGCCATCCATTTTCCTATCTCGATTCCCAGCCAGTCCAAATTGCAACTAGCGGCATACGTGGAGTTCTGGACTATGCCAGTGTGAGGAAGGTGGATAGGGGCTAGGGACAAAAGACTTGGTGTACGTGGAAATCTGGAATATGTCGATGCTCGGATAAAAAACAGACCAAGGAGAGGATTGGCTAAAGAGGGAGGCAAAGAGGGAGCCCAGATGGAGGCTAAATGATTTTAGGGAGTTTTTATTAGATTTTAAAATTTTAAGGATTTTTTTTTATAAGGGGAAATGTTTTCAAGGGTAAAAGGCAGCATTTTCCATAAAAATCTATGCTGATGTGGCATTTTCCGTTTGAATTCTGTCACTCAAAAGTTTAAAATGGAACATTTAAACGAGATAAGGGAGTAAAAACGTACAAATTGGAGGTCCGGGTTAAAAGTGAAATAATAATTAAAGATTAAGATCTAACCATGCAATTTACCCATGAAAGATAAGATTATCATAGTATCTATTCAGATAATATGTTTGTATATAGGAAACAATACTTGATCCTATACTTCTAAAAAACACCTAACATCTTCCACCGTAGGCCATATTATTAATGGTTCCCCAAGATCAAGAGGCATTTTGTCTTCTAAGTGACATGATGTCATAGAGGACACTAGCTTTGCCATCCACTTATCATCCAAGGGAGAAGAACTACAACAAAACACAAAGAAAACTAAAAAAAAAATTTTAAAAATAAGAGCAAATAAAAGAGAATATATGTTGTATGCTGTAGTTTTGCAGGTGCATTCAAACTATCTAAAGATTTCAAAATATTTGACAAAGGCAAGGGACACTTGTTTATTTAGTGAAAAATCAAGTAAACATACATGACTTTGCTAGGAAAATGAAAAGTTCTGCACGTTAGTGGATTAGGTATTCAATTACACTTGGTAAATAAGAAAAGCCTTTTGAAAGTCTTTATAAAAAACGCACTCTTGGAGAATGGTGTATAGCTTTATATGTCCCCACTTTTTCAAATTTGAACCTATGTGAAATCTAGGAAAAGATGCAACTAAACGGACCTGAATATCACAGTTGACTGTCAGGTAAAAACAGTCTTAAAAGAGAAAAACTCTCCTAGTTGAGGAAGACACCAGAGAAAAAACAAACACACAAAAGAATGGTATTGTAGGATTTTTGCAATCAAACTTCCTAAAAAAGGCTACATTGATCTTGAAGTTCCCCAGAGCTAACAAATTATGAAGACACTATTGACATCACGAACAGAGAATGGATAGCGACATTATTGTGTGATAGGACTGGCTTGGAGACAAAATGCCTAAATTAACAGTTCTCTGGCCATCGTAGGTACCTTTTCTTCAAAAAAAAAAAATATTTACAAATATATTCAGCCCTTAATTATAGTAAGCAATCATTAGAAACCCTCCTAAACAGGTATAGAAAAGGAGTAACAAATACATTTAGTTGAAGATGAGAACAAACTCTATGAAAAGAACATTAAAATTTGGTTAGAAAAAATGGATTCCCATAAAGCCAGTTCCTTCCCAAACATTAGTACCATACTTCACTTCACCAGTCTTCTATAGAAGAGAATTCTCTACAGTTGAAGCTTTTAAGTCCAAACTTTCTTTATGCACACAAACAAAAGAAAAAATTTTAAAAAAAGACTAGATTTTTGCAGATTTCAAACATGCTACCATATCAAACCATACATTCATTTCTAATTGCAACAATAAAAAAGCTCAATTAGTGAAGAAGAGATTTTTTATATTCACATACATATATATGTAACTGGAAGACATTGGCGAAGGCACAAGCAGTACCAAGGTGATCAATGTACTGTCCTCATGGTAAAGAGGCGATGTCATTTTTAGGTTAGGGTCACTGCTCAAAGGGGTTCATCTATCACCTCTAAAGGTTACTTTGTCAAAGACATATCATATAGTGTAGTTGTCATAAATTATTTACATAGCCTTCAGATTCGTCTACTTGTGTCAATTATTGTCTAGTTCATCTATCAAAAATAAAAATTGCCTTCGTCCAAAAAAAAGGTAAAATTTTGCATTGTGTGGCACTAAATCTCACACCAACCAACCACTATGAAATAATCCAAAAACACATCAAAAATAAAAGATAAACCAAAAATCAAGGATATTTATTGAATGAGCAATAACAAAACAGGGGCATTGAAAACTAAAAGTAAATTTAAATAGTGAAGAAACAAAGCAAGTTACCATTCAGTGGCATAACTTATGCTTGAGCTTGGACAAAAGCATTTCTTCCCTACAATACTTCTCATCTACACCCATCTTTGGTTCTTTTTAATTGGTTTCTTACTCAGTGTGTGAAAGAAGAACGAGCAAGACTGAAGTAAAAAGTCAAAAGAGGTCATGCATGATTAAGAAGGGCGACATTGATGACATTTGAAATATGCTAAACAATCAAATTGCATAAGATCCAAACAACCGGTTAAATATCCTAAGCAATTAAAATAAATAAATTCAACACTAATCGAGAAAACAAAAACAACTTACTACATGATTTGGTTCTTTGTTCTTGCTCCTACTCAGTGAATGACCCATTGTTACCGGCTCATAAAAAATTCTCATCCATTTATCAAGAATGGAACAGTATAAAAGAAGATGAAATCAAGTGACTGCAATGGAGAGAAAAAAACACATTACGCATTACCAGTTCCTATCGAAGAAGAACTTCTGGGCCATTGTTTTATTGGATAACATTTCTTGTTTATCATCAAATTTCCTATGGTGGCATCCAAAATTCTTACCCAGACAAAAGAGATGAGGATAAAGGTTAAAAAAAATCATCTACTCTTGATGATTCATCATGTCATAGATTTTCCAAGCAACATACACAAAATCTAAGAACCAAAACCAACAAAGCCCATCTTATAAAGTCAAACAAAAACAACCATCAAATTCGTTTAAGGAAGAAAAGCCCACCTCAATCCGGCTATTGAGACTGTGCCAAATATCCAGAGTCCTCCATGGTCATGTGCAAGAATTCAAGAAAGATGATGACATTTGCCAACATTCAGAGAAGAGCGCAACCACTAGGCAAGTTAACCCGAAATTGCTTCAAGAAAAAGATCGAGAACAGAGAATAGGACAGTATGGGGTGTCAAAGGCATCATAGAGCAAAATACCCAGAAAAGAAAGAGATGGCCAGATAAGAACAGCGAATATGCTAGTGATCTAAAATTCTTTCAAGAAGGAAGAGGATAAGTATAAGAAAGAATGGAAAAACGCATTAAAGTTTCTTTCCCTAGTTATTCAACTTAAAACCAATAAAGTTAACTAGTTTCATAATCCAAGAATTTTTCACATGAAAATGCCTCTTCTAGTATTATCTGAAAACTAATACTTTTATGCAGTTAATAATTAGTTAAACACATGTTTTTTGTAGAAAAGGAAATTTAATTACCATTTATTCCATAAACAATAAAAAGGATAAATACATTTTGAATTGAAATTTAGAATATCGAATCTAAAAAATTAGATTACCCTAAATTTTTAAAGATTAATGGTTTTGAATTAATTTCTAAAATCGATTAAATTAAAGCAATACTTAGGTAGATACAATACTATCTGTTAGATAACATTACATGTAGACAAATAATAAACAATATCTAAAATAAATAATTATTTAAAAACTTTTTGAAACAAGAAAAACTCTGGGCCAAACTTTCACAACACCACATTATAAAAACGTATGAGCTGTAATTGGGACTTGCCACATGAAACGTATGGACAAAAAAAAAATGGGCCTCCCACCACATAACTTTGGTCCAAAAAAGTAATTGAGGAACTACTGAATAAATTAACCCAACCCAGCCCATGGTTTAAGCAACGTTGCGAATGTAAGAATGATGTATACAATATTAGTGGGCCAAATCTTAACAAATGAGGCCCTACATAATTAATAATATTTTAAAAAATTTTGAAACTAATTTGAACAAAAAACTATGTGGCCCAATTTTAACCAAATGATGAGCAATATAATTGATAAGTGATAATTAATTAATTAAATTAAAAAGACGGCAAAAAATTTGTCCCAAATTTAAATCCAGATGGGCCGAATTTCAGTACGCAAAAACAACAAAATTAAGAATTTAAATTAATAATATAAGACGGAAAACATGGGTCAAATTATTTAAATTTCAGAATGGCAATATGTGACCCAATTGATTGAAATATAGGCCGAGTAAAATGGTACATTGCCCAAGTCATATAAAAATGGGCCAACAATTTAATGGCTCGAAAAGGGGGCAAACATGAGTTAAAGTTGGGCGCAGTCCATGACGGTAAATTAAGAGTGTCGAAGCTATGACTACGTAAAAGTTAGGAAGTATGTGGCAAGCGCTATGGAGATGAGGGGATTAATGAAAAGAGGGAAAAAGTGGAGGGACTTTGTTGTAATTATGGAGTTTATGGAGACAAAAAAAAATAATCTAAAATCCACTTTACCACCTCAAACTTTGTTGACTCGTTCATTTTAGCACTTGAGCTATGACTCAGATCAACCCAGTCCCAGAACTATGAAAAGTATGACACTTTGGTCCTTTGACCTCACATCCGTCCATTGATTGACCAATAAAAAAGGAAGAATCTCACTATCAGAACCGAACTTCTTAATTTCTCTATTTTGAACCATATACTTTAGCATCAACCATCCAAGCCCTTGTCCATGCCTTGTCTCTCTCCTCCACCTCCACACTTTTTGTCATCTGCTATTCCTTCCCTGCTAAGCTCTAACAACCTTATGGCAGCACAACCCCAGCCACGCAAGGCCTTACCTCACAATCCAACTCCCTAGCACTAAGCCCAACCCCAATTTGGCTGCCCCTAACAACACCATCAACCACTCACTCCATGCCTCAAATCAGTATCACACTGCTAGCCCCCCCCCCCCCCCCACCCCATGGAGCACCATCATTGCCCCACACCAGCACCCCACCAGAGTCATCACCCCCACACTCACTAACACCCTTGTCACCCATGTCTCTCACCACCGAAATAGATCTCTTGTTATCTTGCATACTGCAATCACTGCGTTTAAATCAGCAGTAGAATCCGAGGAATCATTACTCTCGTAAACCCAATCGTCCAATCAACCTATATAATCCTCAAGAGTTTAATCTTCTATAGCCCGAATTTTAGATCCTTAATGATCGATGGACAAAAAATGAAGCAAAAAAACAATCTAAACAAGAAAATGCCCTAAGTAGCTGGAATGGAACCTAAAGGGGGACTTATAATTTGCCTCCTAATGTTTACACTAAATTACACTTTTTTCCCTCTTATTTCAGAAACCTTTTAAAAGCTCCCTGAGGTTATAAAAAACCTACACTTGCCCCCTATAGTCTTTTTTTAATATTAAAACTAATAGATTAATTGCACTTTGAGACCCAAACTATAACGTTTAAGTTTTCTCATTAACATATAAATTATTTCATTACGTAAATTTTTCAAATGATATGATATAATATAATATAATATAATATATATTGTTCATTTCAACTCACTATCTCCAAATTATTTTTTTCCTTTGATTATTTTTTTATTTATTTTTCATTTTCAATACATTTTTTTATCTTTATATTTTCAAATTTTAAAATATTTCTAATTAAGGATTTTATTTTTATTTTAAAATTGATTGAATTTATTTATTTATATATTTCTATTTGGAAGCTTTACAAGCATCCTCAATTTTTACAAAACTTATTATGATATCTATCAAATCTAAAATCAAAGAAATGAGAAGGCTTATATCTACAATACTATGGAAACTTCAAAATCACTTTCATTTCAATTAATACATAGTTAGTCATTTTGTTAAAAATTTAGTTTTATATTTATTCATTAATTAGCTATTTTGTAAGAAGGTCTTGTTCAACAAAATGCTTATTGATTATTTTATTCATTAATTAGTCATTTTATTGATTAATACATAAAATCATTGAAATTCTTTTACGAAAAAAATTTACTTACTTTAATTACAAAGTTTGATAATTGAAAAAAAAACATGTCAAACAATTTGTATGGCCGTGATTAAACCAGCTGTTTAGGAAAAAAAACAGCTCTCTATCTACAAAATATTTTATATAATTGATTTTTACAAGTTTACATTACAAGTAGTTATTATATAATTTAAATTTAAAAGATAGATACTCATAATTTTACTCAGGTTATGGGACTTTACTAGTGAGTGTCCCGCACTTCATTGCGGGTCTATCAGAATAGAAGCAATTTTTTTTTTTCAAATCGATTATATTTATAGAAAAGTTATTAAAAAAAGTCATGAATTTAAAACTCATGCAAATCCAAAAGGCAAATCATTCACTTGCCTGATTGGGCTCCCCTCCCTTTATTTAAAAAAAAATCATTTAAAGATTAGAAAAGAAATTATATCTGTCATTTTATATAACTTAATGTATCCATACATTTTTATAGTTAAAAATGGAAAATATACACGTAATCTAAAATATTTAAAGCATCATTGTTTAATGAGATAAAGGGAGTATATATACAAACCGAGGTCTTGAGTATAACTAATTCAAGTTCGGAGGTTTGAAACACAAAAATTAAAAGTTTAGAACATCTTTTGTGTTTATTGAAATTGAGTGGGTAAAAAGCATGATTTTAAAATTTGAAGACAAAAAATATCATTATGGACAAATAGAGGATATCTTGCATAGTTGGACATTCTCTGGCCAAAAAATAACAAGTCAAGCTTCAGCAAAAAAATGGGGCATTGTAGTACCGGTGAGTACTGTTGAGTGACAAAAAACCTAATTTTAAAGTTTGAGAACCAAATTTATCATCTTAGACAACAAAAACCTATTCTATAATTTAACAATTTTTTTATTGTGGACATCTTCTGCCCGAAAAGATAAGCGAGCTTTAGCCCCCAAAAATTATTTTTTTTAAAAAAATGTAGCAAGGGTTGCTCCTGTTGAGTTAGAAAAATAAAAAATAATTTAAAAGTTTGATGTCTTCTGGTTGTTCACATCGTCGAGACTCTCATCCCAAGGATGTCACCCTAGTTGTCCTGTAAGTAGGGATGAAAAAATCTGACCCAACGAAATAATTTGGCACGAACCACTTGAGCCTAAATATGACCTGACCCAATTTAACTAAAAAAGTCAATGACCCAAACCTTATGGTACCAAACCTGACTTAAACCCAAACCATGATTGAAGCAAAATCCGAAAAAATCTGAACACAGATGATCCAAACCTGAATACCCGAACCTGGAATGATCTGAACCCCAAATGACATAAACTTGAAATGACCAAAATCCGAGACTAATCTGGCGTAAACCCTAAATAGCCCGGTGATTAGACTCGACATAACTCAATTTTAACCAAAATCAACATAAATATATGGTTGGTAGTGATTTAAAAATATTATAATTTTTTATATATTGTTTACTTATCTAGCTTATACATAAATTATGACCATAATTTTTTAAAATTATGGTCATAATTTATGTAGGGGTCTTAATTTAAAATACTATAAATGTTTTTTTTATTTAGGGGTCTTTGAAGAATAAATTAACAAAATACTATAAAATTATGCTCATAATTTATGTAGGGGTCTTAATTTAAAATACTATAAATGTTTTTGTTTTATTTAGGGGTCTTTAAAGAATAAATTAACAAAATAATATGTTTTATATAGGGGTATTCTGAAATTTAATAATTTACATATTTGCTTATACATTCTTCTGAAGCATCTAACCAACATACTAGATCTCATCTGATAATTAAATTGAATGTTGGCTAATCCAGATGGAGTAGTAGTAGATTCATTTTGGGGAAAACTTCATTATGCTGCACAAAATTTTCTTTTTATTTTTTTGGGTAATCTTGCAAAAATTTGTTGAATTGTTAGATATTTGGATTGGGTATTTGGGTTTCAAATTTGAAGTTTGTTGTACAAACTTCAATTGGTAAATACAATATTAATTTAATATAGTTAATTATTTTAAATCATGGTATTTGAAATTTGATTCAATTAATTTCAAATGTTTTGAATTAGGATATTTTTATATCTAGTCAAATTAAATTTTTTAATAGTTTTTTCTTCCACTAGTATTACCATTACCACCCTACCT
Source organism: Aquilaria yunnanensis (assembly GCA_039654915.1). Classification (NCBI taxonomy): domain Eukaryota; kingdom Viridiplantae; phylum Streptophyta; class Magnoliopsida; order Malvales; family Thymelaeaceae; genus Aquilaria; species Aquilaria yunnanensis. Next base: position 15,197,920 of record CM077593.1, read on the forward strand.
TATGTTACTAATATTCTTGTCTTGTATTAGTAGGAATGGTAAATACAAGATTAGTCTTTAATTATTTATCTTTGAACTTAAATTTAATTTACCATAAACCCTAAATACTAAATCTAAACCCAAAACCCTAAAACCCTAAACACTTACCTTAACCTAAGTCATAAGTCCTCAATCCTAACTGTAAACACTATATCTAAACCCAAACACTAAACCCTAAATCCTAACCTCAATTAAAACCTTAACCTTTACCATAAATCTTAACCCTAAACTTAACCACAAGCCCTTAATCCTAACATAAACCCTAAACCCTAAACCTTAACACTTAATTTTTCTCTTAAACCTTATCCTAAACCTCAACAATTAATTTTAACTTTTACCCTAAACCTTAACTTTCCTCTTATGTTACCTTTTATATTTAATAAGTTTTATATTTGGAGGCTTCTATATTTAATAAATTTCTCTTTTGGGGAATATTCGTATTTAATAAGTCTCTCATTCAAAATTTTCATATTTAATAAGTTCTATATTTGGGTTTTTTTTCATAAATATATTTGGGTTCTTTTAAAATAAGTAACTTCCATATTTAGTAGGTTTGATGATTTTGGTAGCCAATTGTCAAATTATAACATTGGTTCCTAAGCTTTTAAGCATAGTGAAATAAAATACCTAAAATTTAAAAAATTTCATTTTAGTCACCATAAATGTTACAACATGGGTCCCTAGATTTTTTAAATATTTATATTTTCACCCGAAATTTTTGAAATTTTGCATTTTAATCACTAATAGAGTGATAGTGAACTAAAGTTATATTTCACAGCAAATTTGTTAGAACATAATTAAAAAAATTTTATGAATTTTATTAATTTACCATACTAATAAAAATATTAATTGCACAAAAAATTGAATTATTTAATTCAAATTTTAATAAAAAAAATTGAATAAAAAAAATAAATTGATTAAGTGATTTTAGCATGTATACCAATAACCCAAAGAAACTCAACTGGTTAACCTGAGTTTGGACTGAAACCTAACCTAAAATTACTTAAGACTGAAATTGACCTGACCTATATTGAACCTGAACCCAAATGAGCTTAACCCAACCCAACCAAACCTCAAATTCACTCAACTTGGAATCAGCCCCAACCCAAATGACCTAGATTGGACTCAAATTCATGCAAACTCAATTAAACCCAAACTTGAATGATCTGACGCAAACCCGACTAGACACACTTAATTGCTATCCCTACTTGCAAGCAAACTTATTTCAGATTTGGTACTTCTATGTAGGTTCTTTCTGAAATGCAAAGATTGTGATAGAGGGCCCCCATATAATTGATCAAAGATTCATATTCGCCTTGCCTTTTTTGATTCCTAACAAAAAAGGAAACAACCTAGACTTGATCTCTACCAACTGAAATGTGTCCGTTCAGATAATGAAGCCGAATCTTCAAACAGTTGCAACATTTGGCTGGCAAAAAGGACTTGGTCACTCTTTCCTTGGTTTACTTAGTACTTGTTTATTGATGATCATTTGTTTCCTGCAAAATAAGTGTCTGAGAATAGAGAGTTTCTTTAGATTTAGTTAGTCTCTTTATGCTCTCAAGATGTTGTTGTAGGTACCAACATTGACTCAACATGGGGATTTTTGGGTTTTTGTCCTTAACAATCCCTCGGGGCACAATAAGGCTTATTTCTTTAATTTGTCGGGGCGTGGGTCAAGCCATGGCAATCCATCATCTGTGATCTTTGGTTTGCCTTCATCAACTTGATATGTTATTTATTCTGGAGACTAAATCAGATGATAGCTATGTAGATGATAAGTTAAGAAAGGTTAGGGTTCTCCCATCATATAAAGGTAACAGCTTGTGGAAGGAGTGGCAGTCTTCGACTTGGGTGGAAATCTTCTACTTATAGGTGCCAACTTTTGTGTAGTGACCGCCATTTGATTTTGGTGCGTCTTTATGAGGATTTAAGGCACCAATGGTATTTAGGTTGTGTGTATGGCCATTCGAATATTTAAAATTTAAACACATTTTTACCATTTACAATACTTTGTATTAGTAAAATAAGAATAGTATTTGAAAAGGAAAAATAGAGAAAAAATCATGATTTTTTCTATGTTTTTTTATAAGTCTTTTTTATAAAAAAATGAAAAATGTCAACAAATTGAAAATTTTGTAACAAACGTGTCTTTGATTTATTTGACTATTAAACATGGCTAAAAACCTGCAGTTTAAAAATTTATTTACTTTTTAAATTAAAAATATTTTTGTGAGAATCTAAAAGTACAACTTAAGATATATATATATATATTGTATATTTGTATCTATATTTAAACCTTAAATTATAAGTTATTACTTTTAATTTTAGGTACTACAAGTTTATTCTATTGTAAGGAATCTATTTTCTTATAGTTGACTAATTTTATTAAAAAATAATGAGTAAGACTAGGTTTTTTAAATCTCAGTGATGTGAGTATAATTTCTAAATCAATGGGTAAGTATTAATTATATAAAATGATAAAAATCTATACGATGCTTAACCTCAATCTTGGAACAATCACATTAATTTTTCCATAAATAGAGCAGAAGCATAGATGTGAGTGTAGTTTTTTATTAAAAGTTAAGAGCCAGGTAATTAAGCTTTTTGCACAATGTATAGTTACTTCTTGTTACATGCCTTTGGGAAAATTCAATGTTTACTTTTCAAGTTTATACTTTAACATCATGACCCATATTTCTGTTAAACTTATTAAAAGAATTTTTTTTTTGCTTAACATTCTTATTGAATGTTTCATTTATGGACTCAAGATATGTTTTTTTTATCTATTCTAACCAAAACCTCAAAGAATTTATTAAAAACTTAGCTTATGTTTCTTTAAAAAGTCATTGTTATGATAATATATTAATGGTAAATCTATTTAATTGTTGAAGCCAACTAATATAAATCTATATTTTAATCGTGGCCAAACTGCGCATTGAATCCCTCAAGTTTGCATACTCGCACGAATTAGTTCTTAAAGTTCCACTTGTTGTGACTAAGTCCTCTAACTTAAGAAAATATGCAACTTAGTCCTGAAAGTTGCTAAGTGTGTGAGGCTTAGTTACTTAAACACTCATGTGCTGTTACCTGACAAAAACACCGTTAGGGAAGGGGTGAGGTGGATAAATAGTGCTGACGATTGTCTACTTGATTGGTTAAGGGTTACAGAATCCTTTCGAGCAACAATACTCAAGAGGCCGTATTGTGGATTTAAGTAGCGGTGGAACAAAGGGATTTTGCAAGCTTGGCATGGAGCGAAGAAATTAGATAGTGTTATAGTAAGATTGCTTATTTTTAGAGTTTCAGTTGGAATAAAATCTTAGCTTCGAAAAGTAGAGATATTTTTTGTTCTTCCCGTTGTATTTACCACGTGCATGCAAACATAGGCTACAAAATCTTCTTTTGGTATGTTTTTTATTAGTTGGCTATTTAAAAGTTAAGCTACTACATCAATAAAGAATGGTCATTCATCTACATTTTGTTTAGAATTTCTGATCCTTCTTGCTTCAATTCTTTACAAAATTGGTATCATAGCCTCCACTGGACCTGAGAGGGAGAGAGAGGAAATAGTAGTCTTCGAGTGACCTAAACACAAAGAAATGAGCGGAACGAGTGAAGGATTTTTTTTTTTAGCCTACCATACCATGCTTTGACAGTCATTAAGATCATTGGAGCATGTTCATGGAAAACTTCTTGAGGTCCAAGAAGTGCTGGATCTTGGTTGAGACTAGCTATGCTGAACCAAAAGAGGGCATAGTGATGGCTGAGATGCAACAGAAGAGGCTAGAGGAATTGAAGCTCAAAGATCTCAAGGTTAAGAACTACATGTTTCAAGCAATAGACAAGATAATTCTGGAGACAATCATGGAAAAAAAGACCTCAAAGAAAATATGAGATTAAATGAAAAAGAAGTACATGGGCAATGCGAGAGTAAAACGGTATATTCTATAAGCATTGAAGAGGAGTTTGAAACACTAGAAATGAAGATAGGTGAAAGCACCACCGAGTATTTTGCATGAGTCATGATAGTAGCTAGCAAGATGAGGGCACAAGGAGAGGTAATGTAAGATGTTACCATTATTGAGAAAACTTTTAGGTTCCTAACAGACAAATTTAACTATATTGTTTGTTGCATTAAGGAGTTTAAGGATACAAATAAGTTGTCAATTGATGAACTTGAAAGTACATTAATTGTACGTGAGTAGAAGTTTCATAAGGCAAATAGGTAAGAACAGGCCTTGAAGGTGAGTTTGGAAAAAAAGACCGCAACCAGAGGAAGGGGCAGAGGAAACTTTCAAGGAAGAGGAAGAGGTAAAGGAAGATAAAGCTTCAATCAAGCTACGGTTGAATGGTTCAAGTTCCATAAGGTTATGCACTATTAGTATGAGTGCCCATATTATACTAAGGAGACAAGTTATGCTAAGTTTGGAAAGGAAGAGGAATTACTACTGATGTCCTATGTAGAAATGCAAGATGAGAAAAAAAAAAAGGTCTGGTTCTTCGATTTCAGTTGCTTGAACCACATGTGTGGAGATAAGTTAGCATTCAGTGAGATGGATGAAGTCTTTAGGCAAATAGTGAAGCTTGGAAATAACACCAGGATGAGTGTACTTGGGAAAAGGAATGTGAAGTTGAATATAACTAGAGTGACTAATGTGGTGTAGGAGGTGTTCTATGTTCCCGAACTCAAGAATAATCCCTTAACTATAGGACAACTATAGGAAATGGGTTCAGTGATCTTGATTCAGTCTGGAATGTGCCATATATATCATTCTAACAAGGTTTTGGTCATGTAGACCAACTTGATGACAAATCACATGTTCATGTTGATTTCCCAGTCCCAAGCCAAGGAAAACGTCAGTTTCATAGTGCTGCATAGAATTTGTCACATTTATGGCATTGTAGATATGTTCATCTCAACAACTAGGGATTGAAAATACTACAAGCCAAATATATGGTTCAAGGCTTGGCATAGTTATAAGCTTCCACAATCATATGTACTAGTTGCATGAGAAGCAAACAACATTGAGAACTAATTCTCAAGAAAAGTCAGTGCAGAGTAACTGAGCAATTGTATTAGTTCATACTGATATTTGAGGCCCCATTTCTCCACCCTCAAATAGTCAAGAGAGGTACATTTTATGCTTTATAGATGATTATTCTAAAAAAAACATGGACATATTTATTGTTGGTAAAATCAAAAGCATTTTATTATTTTAAGTGTTTTAGGATGTTTTTGGAAAAGGAAATTGGTCTTCTTATTAAGTTTTTGGGTACAAATAGAGGAGGTGATTTTAATTCTATGAAGTTTAACGAGTTTTGTAAGTAGAATGGAATAAAAAAAACCAGCTGACCATTGTTTATACTCTACGACAAAATGAAGTGGAATGGTCGAATGCGAGAACAGGACAATAATGAATCTTGTCAGAGCCATATTGTCAAAAAAGAAGATTCCAATAACTTTTTGGCTTTGAGGCAGTAAGATGGACTGTGCATGTTCTTAATCGATCTCCTATAACGGCAGTGAAGGACATGACCCTTGATGAGGCGTGGAGTGGTGATAAACTCACATTTGTTATACTTATTTCTCTTATATTTAGTATGTTTTAATGTGTTTTGAATCTTCAACATCTCTTTTCAGTATGTTTTATAGCTTCGAGCATCTATGGACTCAATTAATTGAAAGTGGATTTCATTTACAATTTTACAAGTTTTAACTTGGTTGTGTTCTTTCGGGACTTTAATAGATTGGTGATGTTTTGGTAGAAAAATCATATCTTGAGCTGCAGAAATCGGAATTGACTGATTCTTGATTCATTAGAAAGCAAACATCTGGAGATACAAATCATATGTAGACCATGAAATCCATTTTGCATGTTAAGAGGGTCAAATTCAACTTCAAAGTCGCAATTTGAGCGTCATTGTTGGTTCGGGAGAAATTGTGGTATTATGGGCATATTTTTTGTTGTAGATGTCCATTTTATGCAATGAATGTGTCATTTTGAAGCTAAGAAAGATATATAAAACTTTCATGCTTTGAGTTTTAAGCGATAATGCCTAAATCAAGGTTGAATTTCATCTTGAAGTTGCTGCTGCTGTTCTGGAGCATTTCTTGGTTCACAACTTTAAAACCTGTTAGTTAGCTTGAATCTCTTTATTTGTGTGGGGTAATTTTTTAAAAATATAGAAAGTTTATGAAGAGTTTGTGAATTTAGCATGCTAGGTTAGCTTTATTAGAAATGGAGCACAGCAGCTCGTGGCTCTCTCTTTCTTTCGCTGCTGGACAACCCCTCATTCTCCATCTCTCTGTCTCTTTTCTTGTTTGTTTTTTTCTCTTTCTCTTTTTAGTGATCTTTTTATTCTTAGTTAAAGGAGATTGAAATCTTGAATTCTTTAGCACTGTGAGATCAAAGTTGTTTTTATTCATTCAATTACTATTTTGAGTATTAGATATTTTTATATGATTAATTTCATAATAGTTTCATTTATATGCTAGGAGGCTTACTAGTTGTTATTCGAATTCAATCTACTGCTGGGTTAGAAATCAAATCTGTAATTGTTTAGTTTCTTTAATCTGTGAAATAACTGAGGTTTAGTGATTTGCTGCGTCAAAAATCATTAGGTCTTAGGGAGAACAATGAACTAAATTAATTGCAGCCGTTTGTGTTTGTGTTATTTAGTTTCATCGATCTCTCTAATTTTTAACGCAATTGTTAAATTAAGTTAAAGTGCTTGTCTTAGGTTGTTTAGCAGTTAGGGTTAATTAGATTGCTTGCTTTCTTATTAATTACGACTAAGGAGATGTAGGAAAATAGCTTCAACGATGAATATTCAAAGTCTTGATTGATCTATGTATACATCGATAATCAGTTGCAGGAAGTCGGTGGTGGATGTTGACTGATGCCAAAGTTTGAATTCTTGATTGTTTTGTTGGTTTCTTACTTGATAGGTTTTTTAATTTTTGTTGTTTGATTTTTTTTATTTCATTTTTTTTATTGCAAACAATCCCTTTAAATCTTTTATTCTAACTTTTCTGTGAAGAAGCTTTCAGATAAAAATTTTCCTTGAAATTCGACCTGGTTTCCACTGCTATACTACAAATTTATTTATTTTGAGTTTTATTGATACCAGAATTATTTTTAGCAGTTTCAACGATCAACAAAAGATTTGGCGCCGTTACTGGGGAGATTTTTTTTTTGTTAAAGTTTATTTTTTTTATTTTTTCAGTAAACTGACTTATGCCAAGATTTTCTCATGCATGTGAATTAGTGTTTGATCCAAAGATTGAAAAGACAGCAAAGGCGAACAGGAAAGCAAAAGGGCAAGTGGTCAATTGGTCAGTCTTAAATGGATTGATAGAGGAGATTCACTTGGCTGTTCCTATCTACGAGTCAGGTTGATGCAGGAAGAAGTTGTCTAGCTAAAAACAATAAAGAAAGACACTTTTGGGAGGCAACCCAAGCAATATCTCTTTCAAGCTGGAGGTGAACCGAACAATATAGGCCAGCAAGCTGAAGTCAAATTTTGGACTATGAATCACTGTAAATCACCTTTCAGGGCGGTACCTTTTCTTTTCCATATCTGTATTTTTATTGTAAACATTAAGGATGATGTTCAATTTAAGTGTGGGGGAGTGGGTAGCTTGGCCCCTAATTTTCTTGCTTTTCAAAATTTTGAAGCAAATTTTTAGATTCATATTTTTTAGCATCGATATGAATTGTTAGGATAATTTCACTTTTTGGTTCTTGAATGCCTAGCTTGAGCGTTAAGTTATCAATTTATTAGTCTTTATGCAACTCTTAAGCCTTATTTTTAAATTTTTTTTTTACAATTTTTTATTAAGCCAGTTATGGTTATCTTGCAAAACTGATTTTTGCATCAAATATTTGTGCTTAGTACATTGGTTTAAACCATATTAGATTATGAGCTTAATAAGTTGATTTTGTGGTTTGTTCAATTGATAGATGATTTGAACCACTTGAGAAGAAAAAAAAAAAGAACCAAAGATTGAAATTGTTGAGTTCTGATAAATAAAAAGTTGCTACTCTGCTGTTTCTGGATATTGAAATAAGTAGGGGTCTTTTTTTAAGGCAAGAGTCGATCATTGCTTAAAATGGTACTGGAAGTATAAGTATGGTTAAAGACCACTTTAAAGTTGTGTCGAGTTAGTAGCTTGGGTATGGTAGAGCCTCTGTTATACACCCGCTTAGCGGCGGAACGCAAGAAAAAAATAAAAAGAAAAAAAAATAAAAATAAGTAATATCAGAATAAAAAGAAACAAAATTCTCAATTGATTTATTATCTTCCATGCGTTAGTGGTAGAACTGGTTCTGCTTTTTGAGTTATTATATTCCTAGTTTGTTCTCTTTATTTAGTGCAAAAGTTTGATATTTTTCTTAGGTTTTCAACAATGATTGTTACTAGCTTGTGAAGAAACTGTGTTCATGAACTTATTTAGTTTTGAGTTGCTATTGCCGAGTAGATTGCGTGCTTAATTCCTCTTGTTAAGCTTTTCAAGACCCTTGGATGTGAAATTATCTAGTTCTCTTTAGCTCAAAAGTATGTTTTTATCTTTCTCAATTTTTTTTTATTTTGAGTTTTGCTTGGGACGAGCAAAAGCTAAGTGTGGAGGAATTTGATAAACTCACATTTGTTATGCTTATTTCTCTCATATTTAGTATGTTTTAATGTGTTTTGAACCTTCAACATCTCTTTTTAGTATGTTTTATAGCTTAGAGCATATATGAACTCAATTGATTGAAAGTAGATTTCATTTACAATTTTACAAGTTTTAATTTGGTTGTGTTCTTTCGGGATTTTGACAGATCGGTGATGTTCTGGTAGAAAAATCATATCTTGAGCTACAGAGATTATAATTGAGTGATTCTTGATTCATTGAAAAGCTAACATCTGGAGTTACAAATCATATGGACCATGAAACTCAATTTGCACGTTAAGAGGGTCAAATTTAGCTTCAAATCACGAGTTATGTGTCATCACTGGTTTGGAAGCAGTTTCGGTATTTTGGATATATCTTTGGCTGTAGATGTCCGTTTTATGCGATGAAGGTGTCATTTCGAAGCTAAGAAAGAAATCTACAACTTTCATGCTTTAAGTTTTGAGTGATAATACCTGAATCAAGGTTGCATTTCAGCTTGAAGTTGCTGCTGCTGTTCTGAAGTATTTCTTGATTCACAACTTTGAACCCTTCTAGTTAGCTTGAATCTTTTTATTTGTGTGGGATAATTTTGTAAAAATATAGAATTTTTAGGGAGATCTTGTGAATTTAGCACACTAGGTTAGCTTTATTAGAAATGGAGCATAGCAACTTGTGGCTCTCTCTCTCTCTCTTGAGGCTGGACGCCCCCTTCTTCTCCCTCTCTCTTCCCTAACTCTCTTTGTCTCTTTTCTTGTTTGTTTTTTTTCATTTTCTTTTTAGTGATTTTTTATTCTTGGTTGAAGGAAACTGAAACCCCAAATTCTTTAGCACTATGAGATCAAAGTTTTTTTATTCATTCAATTAATATTTTGAGTATTAGATGTTCTTCTATCATTAATTTTAGGATTGTTTCATTTATATGCTAGGAGACTTACTAGTTGTTATTCAAATTCAATCTACTGCTACATTAGAAATCAAATCCGTAATTGTTTGGTTTATCTAATCTGTGAAGCAATTAAGGTTTAGTGATTTGTTGTGTTAGAAATCATTTGGTCTTAGGGAGAACATTCAACTAAATTAAATGCAACTGCTTGTGTTTGTGTTATTTACTTTCATCGATCTCTCTAATTTTGAACACAATTGTTAAATTAAATCAAATAGCTTGTCTTAGGTTGTTTAGTAGTTAGGGTTAATTAGATCGTTTGTTTTTTTATTAACTACGACTAAGGAGAAGTAAGAAGATAACTTTAACGATGAATATTCAAAGTCTTGATTGATCTATGTATGCATCGATGATCAGTTGTAGGAATTCGGTTATGGATGTTGACTGATGCCGAGGTTTGAATTCTTGATTATTTTTTTGGTTTCTTACTTGATAGCTTTTTTTAATTTTTGTTCTCTGATCATTTTTTTTAATTTTATTTCATTTTTTTATTGCAAACTATCCCCATAATCTTTTATTCTAAGTTTTATGTGATGAAGCTTTCAGATAAAAAATTTTCTTAGGATTTGACCTGGTTTGCACTGTTATACTACAAATTTATTTATTCTGAGTTGTTAGTGATACCAGAATTATTTTTGACGGTTTCGATAACCAACCAAGTGGAGTGAAGCCATCAGTGGGGCATGTCCATATTCCAAATGCTAGAAGGACTAAACTTGAAGATAAAAGTGTTGCCTGTGTGCTTCTTTGTGTAAGTGATCAATCTAAAGGTTATAGGCTGTATGATCCCATTTAAAAAAGGATCATAGTGAGCTGAGATGTGATCTTTGAAAAAAAAAAGCAGTAGAACTAAGATGCAAGTTGCAAATAAGAATTGTTGATAGATTTAGAGTGGAAAGATAATGAGAACAATGATGAAAGTAAAGCAAACGGAAAAAAAAGGGTGAAAGTATTAAGAAAGCTAGTAGCAATGACGACATAAATGCAAGGAATGGTAGAAATAAATGCTTTTCTTCATGGATGGAAGGTTAAGTTTTACGAGAAGGCATATTTGAAAGTGAAGATGATGTCAACTTGGTGATGATAGAATCCACAGATCCAAAGAGGTTTAAAGAAGCAGTAAAATGTAAAAATAGAGACATACAATGGAAACTGAAATCAAAGCCAGTGAGAAAAATCAAAATTGAGCTACTAAATGGTGCAAAAAGGATATGGTTAAATGGGTTTACCAAACACAATTGAATGAACAATGTGAAGTAAACAAATATAAAGCTTGATTGGTTGCTAAGAGTTATTCATATGAGCATGGAGTAGATTACACCAAAGTTTTTGCATTAGTAGTAAGGATGAACATAGTAAGGATGATGATAGCACTTGTTGCACAGCAAGGCTAGAAATAATTCCAGCTTGACATCAAATCTGCCTTCTTGCTTGGCATCCTGAGTGAGGATGTATACTTAGAGTAAACAAAAGGCTATGAGAAGAAAGGGAAAAAACACATGGTTTATAAACTTCATAAGCCTTTGTATGAAATAAAACAAGCACCACGTGCTTGATTTACTTTTAATCATCTTGAGTTGTATTTTGTTACTGAATTTTTCCAAAAGAGTCAGAACAAGCAAACATTTTTCTTCAAAAAAAATGAAGGTAAAATTCTTATTGTTAGTGTTTGTGTAGATGATCTTATATAAACTGACAATGACGAAGTTATGATGAGTAGTTTCAAGAAGTCAATGCAAAAGGAGTTTGATATGATAGATTTGGGAAAGATATGGTTATTTTTTAGAATCAAAGAGTTGCAAGAGTCTCATGAAGTTTATATTTGTCAAAGAAAATATCCTTCAAAATACTAAAGCGATTTGGCATGGAAGATTGCAATTCAGTTTGCAATCCAATTATGCCAGGCCATAAGTTATTTAGAGATGAAGGAGGGGCCAAAGTCAATAAAACATATTTCAAGTAGATACTACTTTCGTTTCCCAATCTGAAAAATGACTTAGAACTCCCAAGTCAGATACTACTTTGATACAAGTTTGCATGATCAGTTGGGACTTGAGAATCAAGGCCAATATGATAGCCTTGAGAATTGAAATTATATACATACCCTACTATAATGCAAACACATAAAGTCAATAAAACAAATTAATTTTATCTACAGAAAAGGATGATGGGAAAGGACTCTTGAAAAGGGAGCCAAAGGAACCACTTTGAATTACCTGGTAGCCTGTGATACCTGCCTTTTCCAGAATCAATTTGCAGGCAGCATTTTCTTCATAGCTATCGACAAGTACTTGTTAGGTATTGTGTGGTCTACATTTTCATGCAGAGACTTTCATGATTCCGGGAATTGTCTTTATGTCGTTGCTTGCTGGAGCACTGTTTGGAGTCTTCAAAGGTGCGGCATTGGTTGTGCTCACTGCCACTGCTGGTGCTTCTTCATGCTATTTCTTATCCAAATTGATTGGACGAACTTTTGTTTTTTTACTCTGGCCTGACAGGCTTAGTTTTTTTCAAGCCCAGGTGATTTTCAGGCCCTGAAAAAATCCTCCCCCCCCCCCCCCCCCCCCACAACATAATCATATGCAGTGGTCAAAATCTTCGTTCTAAATGGCAGGTGGCTCAAAGGAAGGAGCGCCTTTTGAACTATATGCTTTTCCTAAGACTTACTCCCACCTTGCCAAATACATTCATCAATGTTGCATCACCAATTGTTGATGTGTCGTATCACACATTTTTCATGGCAACTGTTATTGGGCTTATTCCTGCCGCCTGCATAACAGTCAGGGTATTGTAGTTGCTCTTTTATCTTTTTACCTTTTTACCTCGTTGAACATGAGATTGATACAATTTTCATGTCATAGATATTTTGGAGTTCGAATGTGCAGTGTTTCAATACATTTAGGAGCACGGATGTTTGTTTGGTTCTGGAGAGTTCGAATTCCACATAGGAGGAATGCGGGTGTGGTTTGTTGTTCGGATAAAACCTATATTTGCATTCATTAAAAGTGTTTGGAACTCTATGAAACACTTCATTATTTGGGGAGACAATGGTTCTGTAAAAGGTTGATATGCTTCTAACTTGTGCATATATTTACCATGTTGGTGGATCCTCTTGTGACTTTAGTGCCTGTAGTGAAAGTTAACGGTCTCCAGGGGATTAAGTTGCAGCTGGATTTTACTTGTTTTTTTATAGATTCATATAGATGGAAGGGCGTAAAAGTTGATCAAAGATTCAGGGCATTTTTGTAGAATTCTTTTGTTGAAACTAGAACTTGGCACTTGTGTATCTCTCAAGTCTGTCACCTTAAATTAAGAATATTTTAGTGATACATGGTTGCCTTTTTCTTTTGCAGGTAGGAATAGCCCTAGGAGAGTTGCAATCTGTAAGGGATCTTTATGACTTTAGCTCAATCGCCACGCTGTTTCTTATCGGGGTTGCCATTGTCACCCCTACCCTTATCAGCAAGAACCATTCAGAGTAACCATATAGGCTGAGCTTTCTTGGTGTATATGGTGCCTGCTTTCTCTACATCATTTGCTTCTGTTATGCACAGTTTAACGTCGAATAAGTTCAACTTGTCCCCGTGGCTCACTCTAACAATGGAACCCCAAAAAGAGTTGCTGCCTGCCTGCATCGTGAATGAAGGTAAAGAAGTTGCAAATCTTCACTGCGAATTAGTTGCCGTGCCGGTATGTAATAGCTAGTGTTGTATTGAATGAGGAGGCGAGGGTTGCAACCTTGAAGTCGAATCTGTTTCTGGTTTAAATGGCAGAAGAGTGTCTGGTACTCAAAGTTGTGTATATATGGTAGGTATCTTAGAGGAGAAGCGAAAAACCTGTTTCTTGGACTGGAATTGTTAATGTTGTTCAATCATTTGCCGTAATAATATTTACCTCTTTGCTGGCTCGAAACAACATATCTTGGCTGCTTATGCGAAATGCCTGTGTTTGTCTATATTGCTTTTCAAGTTCAGGCTAATGACTTGTTAGCAATTCTATTATTTCGTGAAATATTATTATCGTCACTAACTAGCGACGTATATGAGTCACTAACCACATCAATTAGCGACAATTACGAGTCACTAACTAGCGAGGGTTGTACGTCACTAACTAGCGACGGGAATATGTCACTAACTAGTTATGTCTACGCATCACTAATTAGCGATTGCTACACGTCACTAACTAGCGACGGTAATACGTCACTAACTAGTGACGGCTACAAGTCACTAATTAACGATGGCTACACGTCACTAACTAACGACAGCAACTACTCACTAGCTAGCGACGGCAGTAAGTCGCTAATGTGCCGGCCGATGAACTATCGGAAAATTTGTGACGATCTGAGTAGCGATGTTTAGCTATTGCTAATTAGCGACGGTAGCTGTCACTAGTGAATTAGCGGCGAGTACATTAGCAACTGACCATTTAGCGATGACCTGTTGTCGCTAAATCACTTTTTCCTAGTAGTGAGTAGCCGATAATAATGAGCAAAGCTAGCAAGAGGTGTTAAGTCGAGCAAAAAAATAAGATTCAGTAGATGAGAAAATGAAACTCAAAATCCCAGACCTCCTAATCAATAAAACTCGTGGCTTGGAATATGCATGGGTGTAATGATTCCCTTTAGAAGAGAGAGTTAGTTAGTTTTATTAAGAAGAATAATATTGAGTTGTTTAGAATTTTTGGGAACAAAACAATGGAGAAGAATCTCAAGGATTTCCACTAGTGGTACTTTCCCATGCTTAATATGCTATCAAACCATTCAAAGTACCACAATGGTAGGATATTAGTTTTTTGTCAACCAAAAACATATGAGGTGATGGTGAAGGCAATAACATCCCAGTCAATTTATGGGAAAATTTGAGATTTAAGGAATAATATGACTTTTTATGTAACCTTCATTTATTGGTTTAATGTCGAGGAGTGAAGGCGAGTATTATGGCAAGAGATTACTAGCATCGTGCAAAACATGATAGAGAAGTGGTTACCCCTTGGCTATTTTGATGTGACTAGATTGTTGGATGAAAGAGCAAGTAGGGTGGCAGTTTTTAACAGAGATGTTAAAGCCATCAATGATTGCTTTGGGGAAGCTAATCCTGATTATGTTTCGTTCAAAGGTTGCCAATACATATGTAATTATGGCTTCCACTGGCTTTCTTATAGGTTGGATATGCTATTTTGGGGTCAATCTATTAGGAATAAGTTTACATAACTATAGCTATGGAATAATAGTCAGTATGGTGCAGACGGGGTATCATCGAAGATTGATAAAGTAGCCAGGAACAAGAACTGGATGAGAAAGCTCCATCTCACACACGTATTTTTTTCACCTGCCAAGGATCTCAGACCATTCTCTGATGACAATGACTTGTAAGGAAGTGAAGAGTTATGGGAGACCTATATTCATTTTCAGATTTTTTGGGCTGATAACGTTAACTTTGATGAGTTAGTGCGTGAATTATGGTCTTTGAGGGTCAAGGGTAGCCCGATGTTCGTTATTGTGAGCAAGTTGAAAGCCTAGAAGCCATTTTTAAAAAAAAAATTGAATAATAAGAAATACAGTAATTTTGAAAAAAATGTGGATGAAGCCAGGAACAATCTTTAGGAAATTCAAAGTCAACTTCTGCATAATCCGAATGTTGTAAAGGATTGATAGGAAGAAAAGGACGCTAAACTGAAGTTTTCTAATCTATTAAGGGATGAGTAGTCTTTCCTAAGTTAACGAGCTCGTTTAAAGTGACTGCAAGAGGTGGATGGAAATTTGATATTTTTCAATGTCATGATCCAACATAAGCAATAGAAGCGGAGTATTATGACTCTAAAAAGCTGGATGGTGGTGATATCACAGGTTAGGATTTGATTAAAGAGAAATTTTTACTTTTTACACTAACCTTCTTGGGTCAAAGCTCCCCGCAAGGGATCTAGATTCTTAGGTTGTGCAGAGCAGTCCTCGCTTGAATGACCAACATCATAGTCGATTACTATAGCCTAATTCAGAAGTTGGGATTAAAGAGGCACTATGGTCCAGCAAAGACACTAAGGCTCTAGGTCTTGATGGCTACACTTCTTGCTTCTTCAGAAAAGCATGAAGGGTGATTAAAGATGGCAATGTTGACATTGTCCAAGATTTGTTTCGGTGACGAAGGCTACTAAAATAACTGAATGCTACTTTGGTTTTTCTGCTCCCAAACACTGCAAACCTGCAAATAGTGAAGGAATTTCTCTATATTTCCGGCTACTCGATTCTTTATAAAATTATTTCAAAGGTTCTTCCCGCAAGGGTGCGAGAAGTTTTAGATGTCCTAGTGAGTAGAACAGATCTTGCCAAGATTCATGGTAAAAGTGGACATCATGAACGCCTATGACTCAGTCTTCTAAGATTTTCTCTATAAGTTACTAAAGGAGCTAGGTTTTCTAGATTTGTTCATTAGGCTCATAATGGAGTGTGCATGCACACCATAATATTCACTCATGATTAATGGTGAAGTACATGGATTATTTGAGGAAAAATGAGGTTTGCATCAAGGTGAGTCAATATCTTCATATCTATTTGGGGTAAATTACACTTATTAAACCCACCCTTTTAGTTCTGTTCCTATTTTAACCTTAGTCTCAAATTTGTTCATAGTACCTCCCTGGCATGGTAAAAATGTTACATTTTTTTTATCTTTTTGTGATGAAAGTCGTTAATTCAGATGGAAAAAGTCATGTCAGTATATTATTGCAAGAAAAAATCCTAACTTTAACTCCTGAAATCTTTTTCCTTTAAAAAAGAATCCTTAAAACTTTAAAATCTAACGAAAAAATTTTTGTTTCCCTAAATCTAACAAAAACTCCCATACCTTTCCTTCTTCAGCCAACCAATTTCCTTCGTTTGCCTTATTGTCTTCCGACAACTAGCAATTACGTCCTGCTGCCACAAGGGTATTGGTGGTCACATTGGCACTGTTTTAATCGTCATGAAGAGGATTGGCTCAAATCGGAATTGAAATCACCTATGTTCCATGATGAGGACATCAGAATCATTTCAATTGCCAATTCAACGGTCGCAAATGAGGATAACCCAAATTAGAATAAAGGTCTGAGTTCCGCAAGATCGACGTAACTATTTTTTTTCAACCACTTACATCAGAAATGTCTAAATCGAGGCTAATCCATCATTCTCTACCTTTGATTCATCCAAATTTGCTTGATTTGTTTGCCTCGGATTTGTCCAAATCTGCTTGATTCATCAAATTTGTCACCCTCTGTTGATTTTATTGTGAGAAGAAGGCTCAATTTGTGAGAAGGAGGCTTAATTTGTGAGAGCGAGGCCTCCAAGAAAGGGAAGGCCAAAGAGGGGGCAACTGGAGAGGGTATGAGAGGGTATTTTTGTTAGATTCAAAAATTTTAAGGCTTTTCGGTCCAAGATGATGAATTCCATCTAAAAAAATGTCAAAAATGGAACATTTTATGCACGTTATAAAGGTACTATGAACAAATTCAAAGTTGGGGTTAGAATTGTAATAGAATTAAAAAGTTGGGATTAACACATTCAATTTACCCTACCTATTTATATTATGCATGGAATATTTTTCAAGGAGCTTATTGAGTTTTAGGAATAAGAAACTGCTTGTATTTTATCTGAAGTGTAGCCACCATAATATTGTCAATCTCAGCTTTGCGGATGACTTGATTATCTTAAGTAGGACATATGTGTAGTCCCTGACACTCCTGAAGTAAAAAATTAATTTATTTAAGTAAAGTTTCAGGTCTCATTCTAAGTGTCCAGAATCCAGTGGTCTTATTTGGATGAACTCGTCCGCACTTAAAAAGAATGATCCTAGAGCTTACTGGCTTTTGAGATGAAAACTTGCCAAAGAAATACTTGGGGTTCCAATTTGTCCTAATTGACTTAAGGTGAAACACTTTAAGCATTTGCTGGCAAAATTAGGAGAAAGGTTTAGGGCTGAGCAAAAAAACATTCATCATATGAAGGTAGAATCCAGCTAATTCAATCAATCCTGAAATCTACACAAATTTATTAGGGCTTAATCTTCTTGATTTCGAAGAAAGTGATTAATGCAATTAACAAGATATGTCACTACTTCTTATGGGCTGGGGCAACATACGACAATAAGGAAATGTTGATTACTTGGGACAGAGTTATTCATTTGAAGGATGATTGGAGTTTTAACTTGCATGATTTGCAAGTATGTAACTACTATTTAATCGTAAAGTTTTTTTGGGATGTCCAGTGGAAAATGAATTGCCTTTGGGTGACTTGAGTGCACTTGTACTACCTTAAAAAAGATGACTTATGGACATTAAAGCATGGTTCCACTACTTCAAGTGTATGGTGCGCATTTTAAAAGTAATGGGTTGGCTGAAGAATAGATGCCCCCAGAGGGATGAGGTGGAGTCCATTCTTTATAGTCAAATTTGATACTCTCTAATGTGTCAAAAATGAAGGAATATTAGTTGGCATAAAATGATTTGGAGTAGATTTTCACTTCAGAAACATAACACAATAGCATGGATGTTACAATTGGGAGGACAATCTACCCAAGACAAATTATATTGGTGAGGCATCTATGGAGTAAACAGGTGTTAGTTGTGTAGGAAAGAAGCTGAGACTTGCAACCACCTATTCTTCAACTACAACTTTTCTTACCAAGTGTGGGGGAAGGTGTTTTTATAGATGGGTGTCCGCCAAATATCCTTCGAATGGCATGATGAAATGCTTTGGCTCAAAAACAAAATGAAGGGGAAATCTATGGTTTTCCAGATTAGTCATGTAACATTAGTAGCCTCTATCTACCATATTTGGAGAGAACGAAATAATTGACTTTTTGAAGGTGGTGAGAATATAGTAAATCAATTAGTTTTGCAAATTAAATTTAATGTTTCTATTTGAGCTTGTCGTTTCTAGTGTGATAGATCACCATGGTGAAGGGCCATTTTGTGGACTTAATCAATGTACTATGTTCTCTATATACAGTTTTGATCAACAAATTTATTATTTACCGATAAAAAAATAGGCTTAATCACCTTCACACAAAATGCCTTATCTTTTATCTTAAACTTCAACCACCACTTCCGTAACATAGCCAAATTTTTTACTCCTAAGCTGCCCACACTTAAGCATCCTCATTCATTTTTTCAAATCAGTCTATTCCATTGAACCCAATTAATTTTTTTACTCTCCCCTGAATCTCTAGAGAAAGAAGATAATCTAATAAATTGATCAACGATATAGAAGTACGATACAATGAGAAAAAGAACAAGGGTAAGCTTCCCAAGAATAATTTCAACAAGGTCAACTTGCCCCTTAAGGATAGCATCTTCTCTTTCCACAAGCATAACTTGTTATTAATCTTACCAATAACTATTTGCCAAGATTGTACCCTTCTCATATTAGCTCAAACTGGTAATACCAAAAACTTAAATGATATTTTATCTATACCACAATGCAACCGGCTTGCCAAACTTGCCACTTTTGAATACTCGACTCTAACATCGACCAATTTGCTTTTTCTTATATTTACTTTCGGCCCTATAGCATTGAAAACACTCCATAAGAATCACCAAGTTTCTACCATTTTTTTTACTAGGCTCTTAGAAATAATGTATCATTGGCATTTGGCATACTGAAGATATGATATAAAAATCTCGTCATAACCAACTAAGAAACCATCAAATAAATTCTTTCTCTCAGCGTCAACCATCATCACATGTAAAGCTTCTACCATAATCAAGAACAAAAAGGGAGAAAAAGCCTTACCTTGCCATACCCCTTTTTCTATTTGAAACTTATGTGTTGGATTGCCATTAGCAAGAATTGAAAATCTTTGCTGTTTCTAAACAAGACATCATCCATTGGTGCAACATTGTTCCAAAAATGTAGGTTTTATGTGAACCATGTTGATGACGTAAGACAACCCTCTTATACGCTCTTACACACACACACACACACACACACACACACACACACACACACATCTGTGTGTGTATGAACTATGAAAACTGATAATTAGGCCATTTTGGTAGACAAGCTACAATCACATAAAATTAACATTTTATCAAACATGCTTATCCTTCAAAAGCTGTTGTGAAACTCTTGGATAATCTCCAATCAAGATTTTTATGATTTTTGCTGTGATTTTCATCTCTGATCATGATTTCTTGGATTTGCCACTAAATTCATCTTCTTCTATGACTTCTTATAGTCATGGTTTCTTAAAATTTTTGTGATTATACTTAAATCATCTTCTTCGGCCGTTATTTTGTGATTTGAGCAATTTTGTAATTTTTACCCTGATTATCTTTTATAGCCTGTTTTTTTCTCTAATATGTTCTTCTTTCTTTCTTGTATTTTTTCATTAAAATTTGTTCTTTTAAAGTTTATATATGTTTTTGTACATACTATTGTTTTTTTTTCATTTGCTGATCAACAAAATCTTATACGAACAGCTTTTTTAAAAGAACATGCATGTAGTTTAAAGAGAACATATGCATATGGAAAAACTATGCAAATGAGGAAAGAAACATATAAATGAAAATAAAGAACATGTGCATGTGAAGAAAAAAAAACCCATACATATCTATTCAAAACAAATTTGCATGTATATGTCCATGAACACACACATATATAAAAGAAAATATGTATAAAAAGAAAAAAACATATGCAAATAAAACAAAGAATATATACATAATTACATAAACTATAATGAAAAGAACATGTATATATGTATAAAAGAGTATATCAATGTAAAGAAAAGACCATATACCTATTAATAAGAAAAGCACGTACCTTCACAAACATATATATAGAACAAATATAAAAAAATACATGTATAGAAGAATTTTACATTTAAGGGAAAGAACATATGCATGTAACGAAAAGAAAACATATTTTCACATATATATCTATATAGACCAAATATAAAAAAATATTGTGACCATATGCATATGTATAAGTAAACATATATATATATAAAGAAAAGAACATGTACAAGTAAATAAAAGAACACATATGTTAAGAAATATCTATTCAGAACATATTAGCATGTACGTGTGCATGCACCTACAAATATGCATCAAAGAACATATGCTTAGAAGAAAAACATGTGCAAATAAATATTTGTAGTTACATAAACAATAGTGAAAGGAACATACAAATATACATGTTTGTAGTTACATAAACTATAGTGAAAGGAACATACAAATATACATGTAAAGAAAAGAACATGTGCCTATGAAGAAAGCAATACATACATTTAGAAACATATAAACATAATAAATATCAAAATACATATGTACAGAGGAACATATGCATTTAAAATAAAAAAACATATGCATGTAAAAAAAATTATATATACCTTCACATATATCTATACATACCAAATATCAAAATATATTATAAACATACACACATGTACAAATGAACATATGCACATAAAGAAAAGAACATGTGCATGTAAGAAAAGAACACATATGTTTAGAAATATTTATTCAACATAAATTTGCATGTATATGTGCATGTACATATGTACATGTATAAAAGAACATATGTGTAGGAAAAAATATATATGCAAATAAAGCAAGAAACATAAACATGGTTACATAAACTATAGTAAAAAGAACATATACATATGTATAAACAAAAAAAACTCAAAAAAAAAATGAGAAGAAAAATAGAAAAAGAAAACTAGAATAAAATGTAGATGATATGAAAAAAGCTAAGAAAAAAAATAAAAAGAAAAACTGGAAGGAAAAAATAAAAAAAAAAAGTAGAAAAAAGCAAAAAGTGTAACTCTAAAAACTCAAACCTCCCTCGTACCTAATTTTAAAGAGAGCTCTAGCCACTTTGACATTTTTGCACTTATTTCAGGATGTTGGTTAAAATCTCTTATTATAATAAAAAACATGTCTGGTACACATGTGCCTGACACATATAAGAATTGGCCTTTAGGGAAAAGAATTCCTAAGATATTCAACTTACTAAGAACACACTATTGGAATTATTAGCACATAAAGCAACTAAGGTTCAAGAGAAATCCCAAAGATATTAATATAAAGTAAAATTCTTTTGCCGTTCCAAATCTTTTTGTGTTAATGGGGTTCCCAACATTCATTTTGTCATCTTAAATTCCCTAACGTGCTGATTGTGTCTTAATCATCATCCTTCAATTAATTCCAAGTTTAAACTTAAAAAAATTTCATAGAAAATGTCAACTTTGGTCCCTATATTTTGTTTCTCCTACTCAAAACACCTTTAAGCTTTAAATTTAACAGATCTTCATAGCTTTTCTCAACATTTTTTAACTCTAAACCTTCATCTTCCTACTTCACAAATCATATAATCCTTGTTTTCGAGATTGTAAAGATCCTACTATTTTTTCTCTAAACTTTCATCATTCATCATTGGCACTCGTACTAACCTTAGCTTATTTCATGCCAACTATGGCCTCTTTATTGCTGTTGTTTCCTGTATCTCCATGCTGTGGGAATTTTGTCTTTAAGTAGATTTGGTCCAATCGAGCAGGGTTGGTGGTGCTACCAATGTTTTCAAGGGATATAATGGAAGTAATGGTTTGACTCTAAGTTCAAATCATAAATCTAGAGTTGGGGCTATTGAGGAATTTGACAGTATACATAACTTTGCAATGTAGTTTGATGATGAAAGTGGAAAGGTAGAGAAAGACGAGTCCTTGACTCATTTAAACTTATTGGCTATCTCAAACTATAATGAAAAAAGTGATGATGAGGAAATGGCTATCTCACAAACTACGGTCTAATTTCCCAACAAACTTCATGAGAAGCATGGTCCAACTTCACTTCTAACAAGTAGGAATAACTATGCCTGAACTTCTTGGCCTTCATATTTGGCCTCTAAAATTGGATCACCCACCTATTTCCAGCTGTTATGCATTGCTATGTCCTCTACCTATCTTAGGATCCTCTCTATCTCTATGTACCACTTCATGCTTCATCATTGTGTCTACATCAACTTGTCCATGGATATTTAAATTGTTATAAGGTTTAAATTTACTAAAAGATTATTACTGGATATTTTATGTTAGAGCTTCAAAATTTTTTCTCAAATATTATGACTTAATGAATTTCATTAAGTGAGAGATCGAAATAGAATTGTTACAGCCCTCCAAGTATTGGATCGGTGATGGTCAAGTAAGATTTGGTTACAAGGTAAGAAATCTCTAGTTTAAGGCCTCAATTGGTTTAATTTAGTAAGGCAAGCAAGTTCTTCAAGGGTTCGATGGTTCCTAGGTCATTTGGCACCTAAGTGTCACCAGGGGTAAATTGGCCATTATACACCTCGAGGTGATAAGATCGATTTTAAAGCTTAAAGTAATTCATTTGGGATCTAAGTGACAAGAACCAATGTTGGGGATGAAATTGCCAAAGTTAGTGGCATTATTTGGAAGTGAGGTTTTTTTGTTAAAATTAAGTAAGCTGAAGGGCCAAAGAGTAGAAGGTTGGTTTAAAACCATTTTGGGAAAGGTTTCCCTTCACTATTCATCATCTCTTCACCACAAACCCATAGCTCTCTCTTTCTCCTTAAAATCTGTGCCCAAAACTGACCAATTTCTTCAATTCTTGGTGAAATTGAAAGCCCAATGGAGTATTTAAGTGAAAGCAAGCTTACTTTTACTTAGTTTTGGTGGATTAAGCTTTAGAGGAACGTTTTTTGTTCTTGGGAGCTTAGGTACATTTTTCCCCTTTGTTTTTTTAGTTTCTTGAGCTTCCTTGACGTTGGGTCAAGCTTAGCTGAGCTAGAAAATGGTGCCCTTTTTGTGATCAAATTGTCTTAGAACAATAAGAAATCCTTAATGGAGGCTTGAAGGTTTTGGTGTTCAGCTTGTTTGGTCTTGTTTAATTTGTGTTTAAGGTAAGTGGATTTCTTATTTTTCATGTTATGTTAATGCATTTCTATCATATTTGGCCTTGGTGATGAATAATTGCAAGCTTAAAAGTGATTAGAACCAAGTTTGAGTCAATTGTG
Source organism: Aquilaria yunnanensis (assembly GCA_039654915.1). Classification (NCBI taxonomy): domain Eukaryota; kingdom Viridiplantae; phylum Streptophyta; class Magnoliopsida; order Malvales; family Thymelaeaceae; genus Aquilaria; species Aquilaria yunnanensis. The sequence continues at coordinate 15,221,566 of CM077593.1, forward strand.
CATAGATTTCGCGAAGTTGGATGAAGTTGAAAAGCTTTGGGCACCGCGGCGCCAAGGAAAACTTTGCCCAGGTCATGCTTTAGGTGCTACAGGGCCAGGGACCAAACAATTCCAAGCAGATTCACACAACTATGGTGCTGTGGCACCAAGGTTGCATTGCAGTACCACAGTTGTTTTGGAACTCATTTAAAAAGGTTTTTTTTTTGTTCTTAATTAGTTCCTAAACATCCGAGACATATTCCTAATTGTGGTTTAAGATTTAAAATGGAAATGGAATGAAGAACTAGTGACAAATGGATCAAATGAAGCATGGAGAAGATGGTGTGTGCATAATTGAACAATGTGTGCCTATAAAGGTATTTTGGTGCCCCAGTTAAGGCTTGTAGTCAACCCTAAGGTAGTTTGAATGCATTAATAAAGAGTAAGCAAGTAGTTCAAGCAAGGAGCATGGTGAACTAGAACCGTAGCCTAGTTAACTAAGAGTAGTGCATGTGTATTATGGTACTGTTAGTGTGAGCAACTTATGGCATAACTTCTTGTAGTTTGGTAAGATGATTTGGGTTATTATTTCATTGACCCTAGATTAGTTCACAAGTTACAAGAGTTACAAGAACTACAAAGAGTTAATGAGAACACCTAAGGGCCAAAAAAGACACTATGAGGTTAATATGGGCACATAAATGCATTTGGGCACAATGTGAGCTCTAGGGCCCATGGAAAGCCTAGATTGGGTAATGTGGGAGCTTGACATAACTTGGGAGATTGTTTAACACCCAAGTAAGTGCAAGCTACCATAAGGAATCAAGAGAAACACTAAGAGCTTTAAGTAGGTAGATGACTTAAAACTCAAGCTAAGTTACTTGGACACAGTGAAGGATCTTTGAGGTACAAGGTAGTTAAGCTACCTTAGTGCATTTGGGGCCTTAATATGTGCTAGGAAACACAAGGAGCACTTAGAGCAAGCGTGATTCCTAGTAATGGCCAACTCATTGAGGTATAGAAAGTGTCAAGCCTAGTATCATTCAAGGTTTAATTAGAAAGGTGGAGGCTTAGTAACACTTGGTCACCTAGTTAGGTTTCAGACTTGAAGGACTAAAGTGGGAACCTAGTACATCTAATGGTGGAGGTTTAGTACGCCTAGCCACCTAGCTAAGTCTCAGTTCCAAGGGACTAGAGCGGGAACCTAGCACGCCCAAACTAGATTGACCATATGCTAATCAGGGTTCACCATAGAAAGGGTGAAAGGTTAGTAATGCCTAATGACCTAGTCAGGGTCGTAGACTTAGGGCACTAGTGTGGAACCTTAGTACACCCAACTTGGATTCACTAAGTAGACTTGGATTACTCCTACACATAATGTTTAATGCACATAGTGTTTAAGGGGAAGTGACTATGTGCCTATGTGACAACATAGCACAGTTGGCAAGTTGAGGCTTGCTAGAGCGAGTTAAGAGCCAAAACTCGCTCGGCATGGGACAATGTCTCGTAAGAGGATGGGTCCCAAGGGACTCGAGTATATGTGTATATATTAGGTCTTAGACAGTAATAAGCTCATGTTAGAGTTGTGACATTTATTGTCCAGTTCCTCTAGTGTTTTCTTTGGCAGGTACCCCCAAAGACTTCTTACTAGGAATCTATGATTATCACCCCTTAGTTTGTATGTGCAAGTTTAGGTAGTTCGGCCAACAACCTGAGATGGTTGTTGAGCTAGTTGAGCAGGTGCAAGTTATACTTACTAGTTTATGTTTTCTAGTTGATTCATTGGTTTGTTATGTACTAACTATATTGGATTGACCTTGAGGAGTAGTTGATCTAAAAGCACAAATGGGAGGTTGAGGCTAAAGGCACTTGTGGCTAGAGTTCAAGTGGTTAGCCTAGTTTGGTTGTCTTAATAGGTTATGCTCAAATACTTAATTGTATTAGATGTGTCTAACAACAATGGTTAGTTTTGTGTTTTGGTTTGTGATTCAAGTACATAGCTAAATAATGTACATAGGGTTGTTTCTTGTAAGAAATGTATTTGTGGCTTTGGCTAGTTTTATAATTGTTTTTAAGTGCGGTATTGCCACTATTTTGAATTTTTTATTTTATGTTTAAATTTCCATGCCGAAGCTACTCATGCATTGTTTATTACTAGTATCTAGGTTAGTAAGCGTAAGTCATACGCATTAGTTTTTTATCATAAGAAAAAGAATCAATAATTACGAACCAAAACCTATGAATTCTTTAAATTTCTAACGATCTTGGGCAGCAGGTAGCCACAGATGACCTAGGGCAGCCATAAGAATAATTTTAATAAATCAAGGATCAAAAGAAAAACTATAAAAAAATATTAAAAAATTTAAAATTATTGAAAAATGAATAGAGTACAACTTAAACTAGAGTTTCATTAGTTATTGTTATACATTGTAAATAAAGCAAATGGCAAAATGTAAATTTTAAAAAATAAGGAAGGTTTCCTCAGTTAAGTCAAACCAGAGAGAGTCAATCTAAGTTTGCATTAATAAATGATCTAATATTCATGTTAATCACAAAAGAGTAAAGTCTTCCAAATACTTGATTAATGTCATAAACTACCCCTAAAAAATTTAAGAACTGTCATTTTGATCCCAACATGGTATACTACTTACATATTTATTGCTTCTACCGGACAGAGGTGTCGGGGGGACAAATTGGTTTGTGCGTTTATGGGGTAGGAATTTACGTTATCTGAGGCTCGAATATCAACACCCCATTTCTTAGATTTATTTTACTTTCATTTTTTTTGTCGTTTTCATTCGTTTTTGCTTTTTTCCTTATTTTTTTAAAAAATATTTTTCTTTGAGCATAATTAAAATAAACATAAAACAAGAAAAATAAAAAAATAAAATTAGAGAAATAAAATATAGAATGAAAATAATAAAGTAATACACAAAATAAAAATAAAACAAAAAACTGAAAAAATAAAACTAACTGAAGAACTTAAAAGGGAATAGATAAAGTTGATAAGAGAACAAATAAAAGTTGATAAAAAAAAAAAGATAGAAATCTATTTATTTTTTTCATCAGCATTTTTTGTTCTTTTAACTGAGAATGATAGAAAAATGAAGTAAAGAAGGAAAACAGAAAAAAAAAAATGAAGCGAAAAAAGTATAAAAAAAGATGAAGTAAACAAGGGAAAAGGAAAACGGAGAAAAAACAAAAAGCATAAAAAAAAACGAAGTGAAGTTTGATAAAAAGAAAAACAAAACAAACACGATTGCCCTTGCTCGAACCCGCGCCCCCGATATCCGTTGGCCCGCGTTTTTGCCGTTTGGCGAAGCTGGGCGTCCTGTGTGAGGCCGATAGGCCAATAGAAATTTTAAAAGTAACTCAGAGCCCTCCGGGCCCACCCACACCACCGAAAATTAGGTTTGCTGGTTTGTGCTGGTCTTCGTTTGCCTGCCGAAACTCGAAACGAGAAGTTTGTGTTGGAGCTTTCTACGTACGGTGCTCTATTCTTCCTTCTGATGCCATGACTGCCGCAGAGGCGTATGCTGTCTGGAGGTTTAGTCAAGGATCTTGATACGAAACAGGAGGAATACGGCGTCGTTTCCTTAATAAGTTCAGTAAACGTGATTAGCATGCAAAAGGGCGGGATAAGCAGTTAAAGTCGTTAGACCTCCATTTCTGCATTTTCATCTTTTCTCTTCTGTTAACCGAGGATAGATATAAGTGTGTACAGCGAGTAAAGAAATCAAGATATACATCAAGTTTCACTTCTCTCTCTCGTTCAATTCCTCTTCCATTCTGAATTGGTTAGTCTTGAGGATTCTCGGTTCGTGGAGCCCTGAACTCAAGCAATTCTACGCTTGGTTTACATTGTAGTGTGTATCAATTGGTATCAGAGCATCGAACCTAGGGAAGCCATGGCGGAAGGCACTCGTTTCCAAGAATTGAAGAAGTCGTTGGAGGACAAACTGGCGGAGAAGGTCCAACATCTGGAGCAGAAACTGGACGACCGTCTATCAAGAATGTTCGAGGAGATCAAGAACACGATCTGTTCGAAGGAAGACTCCAGCGAATCCACCCAATCAAACGCACGACCAACTAGCCATTATCCAGGAAATGGGTATGGAATGACCAGAATCAGCAAGGTGGACTTCCCTCACTTCAATGGAGCTGATGTGGAAGGGTGGATTTTTCGCTGCAACCAGCTATTCGACATTGATGAAGTTGCAGAAGACAAGAAGGTACAGCTAGCTTCAATACATTTAGAAGGCCCGGCATTACACTGGCACAAGAGATTTGTGCGTGACTGGCCAGCGCGAACGAGACTTTCATGGGGGTCATATTGTGTGGCCATGGTGGAAAGATTTGCAGATGCGCATAAAGATCCTTCATCAGAATTAAAGAATCTGAAACAAAATGGATCAGTGAAAGATTACCAGAATCAGTTCGACATGTTGTTGACACAAGTAAGTCCTCTACCCGAAGATCACTTGATTGGCCAATTCTTGGGGGGTTTACATAAAGAGTTGGAAGCATCAGTAAGGGCACTACGACCTTGTTCTTTACATGAGGCCCAATATTTTGCTAAACTACAAGAAGTTGTCTTAACAACTTATAGGAGGAACCACGTAGGGAGGGGAATCCTGCCGACGCCTAGACCCCCAATAGTAACCAGTAGCCCCAGTAATCAGACTAAGAACACTAGAAGGTTGACAGAAAAGGAGTTAAGTGACAAACGAGCGAAGAATGAATGCTACTGGTGTGATGAGAAATTTGTTCCAGGCCATAAATGCAGGAAACCTCAGTTCAACAGGATTGAGGTAATCAAAGCGGAGGATGAAGAGTCTGAAGAAAGCGATGAGGAATCAGAAGAATCTTGGCAACAAGATGACAGCCCTTGCATATCCTTACATGCTCTTACAGGTATTCCCAACTACAACACCATGAAGATAGGGGGTATGTGGGAAACAAACGAGTAAACATGTTGGTGGACTCGGGTAGCACTCATGTTTTCTTGGATGAAGTTGTTGCCAAGAAACTAGGATGCGAAATTGAAGTGGTTGGTCCCATGGGGGTATTAGTAGCAAATGGCCAACTGATATCTACAGTTGGCAGGTGTAAGAACCTGAAATGGAAAATCCAAGGAGTCGAGTTCGAATTCGATGTATTGCTGATTCCTTTAGGTGGATGTGAAATGATCTTAGGGGTGCAATGGCTGAGAAGTTTGGGAGACATTAAGTGGAACTTTGAACAACTAAAAATGTCATTCAAATACAAGGGACAGAAGATGGTGCTGAGAGGAGCTACTCAGATCCAAATACAGAAGGATTCAAAACAGGCAACCAAGCTCCTCCATAAAGTTTGCAAAAGGGAGGGACAAGCTTTTGCGATACAGTTCAGGGGGCCTGGAATAAGCTGCTGGAAGGTGGAAGTGATCACACAAAGACAACAACTCGACATGGGCGAATTATTGGAGAAATTTCAAGATCGCTTTCAGGAACCTACTGGACTACCGCCTCAGAGAAAACATGACCATCACATTCCTCTGGTGCATGGAACAACACCAATCAATATCAGACCCTACATGTATCCAACGATCCAAAAAGATGCTATAGAACAGTTGGTTAAAGAGATGTTGCAAGCTGGGGTTATTTGCATCAGGTACTCTCCGCTTATGAAAAAGAATTCCTTGCCCTAGTCTTCGCAGTTGAAAAGTGGAGACCATATCTGTTAGGGAGGAAATTCGTCATCAGAACTGACCATCAGAGTCTGAAACACTTGATGGAACAAAGAATTATGACCCCACTGCAGCAGAAATTTATTATCAAGCTATTACCATATGATTATGAAATACAATACAAGAAGGGAAGAGAGAACATTGTTGCGGATGCCTTATCAAGAATCACCTGCCAGCAGCTACAGGTGATGACCTTCACTACGCCCTTGATAGAAGAAATACGAAGAAGTGTTGAGGTGGATGCCAAGTTGCAAGAACTATGGCAAGAGAAGCTGAGAGACCCCCAGGCACACCCCAAGTATACCATCGACGCCCAGGGATTGAAAAAAAATGGGATGTTGGTGGTAGGAGAGGATCACTCTCTAAGGAACAAGATTATTAAGACTATCCACAATAGTTCCAGCGGAGGACACTCAGGGGTGGAAGCAACAAGGAGACGGATAGCTGTTTTTTGCTACTGGCGAAACATGAGCAGGGACATCCGAAATTTCATACGCCAATGTGATATTTGCCAAAGGTTTAAGTATGACAATGCAGCATACCCTGGCCTCCTACAACCCCTTCCTATTCCTCCTAAAGTTTGGAACAGCATATCAATGGACTTCATTGACACATTGCCAAAATCAGAAGGAAAGGAAGTCATACTCGTCGTAGTTGACAGACTCAGTAAGTATGCCCATTTTCTAGCTTTAGCTCATCCATATTCAGCAGCTATGGTGGCTAGAGTTTACATGGAAAACATATACAAACTGCATGGCATGCCTCAAGACATCATTAGCGATAGAGACACAGTGTTTATGAGTAAGTTTTGGCAAGAATTCATGGGACAACTTAAGGTTGAACTCAAGATGTCCACTAGCTACCACCCACAGACTGATGGTCAAACAGAAGTGGTAAATAGATGCGTGGAAGCTTACCTTCGTTGCATGACAGGAGACAAGCCAAAAGAATGGGTCAAGTGGCTTCCATTAGCGGAATGGTGGTACAACACTAACTATCACTCCGCTACAGGAATAACTCCCTTCGAAGTCATGTATGGACAGTCGCCCCCAAGCCACTTACCCTATATTTCTGGTGATTCGAAGGTGGAAGCTGTAGACAGGAGCTTGAGAGCTCGAGAACAGATGATAGCACTATTAAAGGATAGGTTGAGGAAAGCTCAACAGAGAATGAAAATGCTGGCAGATAGACACAGGTCAGAAAGGGAGTTTCAATCTGGAGATTGGGTGTACTTGAAGTTACGCAAATACAGACAAACTTCTATGAAGACTGTTGCAAACCATAAATTGGCGGCTAGATATTATGGACCATTCCTAGTACTAGAACGCGTGGGAATGGTAGCTTACAAACTACAGCTACCAGATGGAGTCAAGCTGCATAATGTCTTCCATGTCTCCCTTCTCAAAAAGAAAATCGGTGATCAACCAATACAAGCTCAGCTACCTACATGGGATGAAGAACTACCAAAGCAACCCCTCAAAATTCTGGAAAGGAAGATGGTGCAGCGAGGGAGACAGGCAGCCACCAAGGTCTTGGTGCATTGGACCAACTCAGGACCAGAAGAGGCAACGTGGGAGTACCTGTTTGATCTGCGTCAGCGCTTTCCTGAGTTCATTGATGCTTGAGGACAAGCATCATTTGAAGAGAAGGGCAATGATACGAAACAGGAGGAATACGGCGTCGTTTCCTTAATAAGTTCAGTAAACGTGATTAGCATGCAAAAGGGCGGGATAAGCAGTTAAAGTCGTTAGACCTCCATTTCTGCATTTTCATCTTTTCTCTTCTGTTAACCGAGGATAGATATAAGTGTGTACAGCGAGTAAAGAAATCAAGATATACATCAAGTTTCACTTCTCTCTCTCGTTCAATTCCTCTTCCATTCTGAATTGGTTAGTCTTGAGGATTCTCGGTTCGTGGAGCCCTGAACTCAAGCAATTCTACGCTTGGTTTACATTGTAGTGTGTATCAGATCTGTGCCCTTATGTAATATCTCTGTAGCCCACTTGCAGTTATATGCGTATTGTTTCATCGATTCGATTCATTCTAATTGATTCCTCAGGTCTGGCGGATTTATCTTTCTTATTTCAGGGGTACCGGCAGCGGTTCTTGTTTTCATCGGTTTCGATCAGTGGGCTCGGCGGATGCCGCTTCCTGGTACTCAAACCCTAGCCTTTCGGTCGGCACTTATCTGTTTTTTTGAGACAAATCCCTCTATTAATTCCCTCCTGTTTTGTTTCCCTATAGTTGGTTCCATAGATCTTGAATCTGGTTTGCAGTTTGAGTTATATTGTTGGGCAGTTAGGTGCGTAAAGGGCTGGAAGTTGGGTTCCATCTTTCAAATTAGTATTTCTAGCGTATTGGGTTTGTTTTCTAGGAACTTTGAAAAGTGGCGCAAATTTACTCGTTGCTTTTCACCGAACAAGTCTCTGCTTGTGCTTCTGCTTTCGTTTTTTCTGGCTCAATCTGTCATTGCCCCATAGGTTTAATCCGGTAGGGGAAGCTTAACATGGTACTATATTAGATGATGAATGGGTATCTAAAAGGTCAGCTCTAGCTCTTTGAAGGGGCAGAAACCCAGGCTCGAACCCTTACAAGCTTCCGACTTGATGTACAATAAGGCAATATCTTCTCGAGGTTATGGCAATGCGTTAGTCCCTCTGAATATTTACTTACCGTATTTATTTCTTTGGATTCTTAGTTTTCGGCATCACGGGCGAATATGAGATCAAGGTTCCAGAACCTCTAGGGTATACAAGGGTTAGGCAGTATCGTGGCTGTGAGACGTATCTGAAGCAGGTTGAAAGGGTGAGTTGTATCCAAACTGGATGCATCATGTTTGTCTGTCGGAATCTTTGTTTGCCTTTTTCTTTTTCTTGTTGCACTGTCTCTCATCTTGCACTTCTTTGATGTGGATGCAGTTTCTGCTGAATGGGAAAGGCCTGGATTATCGTCAAGAACTTGAGGAGCTCTGCGGGATCAAAGAGGATGACATTAAAAAGAGGCTAAGCTCGGGAATGTGATGTTCATTTGGATGGGTTCTGAACTTGAAACTATTTAACGCGTAGTTTATTATACCTCAGGATTGTGTATTTTGTGACTCGTACTATGAGAGCGTAAGCTACACATACTAGCTGCTCTCTCTCTCTCTCTCATATTATGTCGTCTATCAGCTCTGGTTTGTAGAGTTCCCGAGTTACATTCGACCTGGCAGCTTTTGTTTTGCGTCATTGCAATGTCGTCGGGCAACTTGGAGATTACGTTTCTTCTTTTCTCGTTGGTGAAGCCCTGCTAGTGATGAATGATGATGATAGCCGCTTGTATTATCTTTTATATTTATCCAGAGCTGGAAGGCATTAATTAATTCCAACGAGATTGATATCGTCAAACAGTGTTAAAATGAGGTTGTGGCCCCGAGCGAATCTCGAATTCATGTCCACGTTGAAGTGCAGCGACGCTGGAAGGCATTCTAACTAAATCTTATTTTTGTGGCTAACAGATTAGAGATACCGTCTATTCAAATCTGAATGCAAGAGATGATTCTATTTGCAACTGTTTCTAGGCGCCCTCTTTTCTGGTATGCGCTTGTTTCTTTTCAAACCAGATGAAGTACACCGGTGCTGGATAAATGTCGCTTTCCTCACTTTAGCCGTCAAGCCCTTGCATGTAATAACCTACTCATCTACCCGCACAATTTATCAGCTTCACTTTTTTCGCCACAATACTCTAAACAATGAAATAGAATTCATACTGTAAAAAATAAAATTAGCTGTAGCTCATCGTAACTTTGAACCCCACAAATAATCATATGCTCAGGGAGATGGATAGGGTCCTAAACCACTTTATACCAATCAATAGTATCTTAGTTCTCCATGAACTGCAAATAGACTATTTTCACATTAACTATTCCATCGTTTACACAATTCCGTATCCCATTATGTACAAGATCTATAATTAAACTGAACTCCCAATTTAAGCACTTGATCCCCAACAGAAAAAGATGCATTAGCAAGTGTAATGGTCCCATTTCCCATCTCACGTTATATGGATGTCACTGTAGAGGTCGACTTCGACGGATCAACTAAATGAATAATACAACTAACTGAATGCACAACAATCTTAGGTTGGAACGTCAATATCAACTAAATGAATATCACAACTAGATAAAATGAACAACAACATTAGCTAAATGGACAAGAAATGATAGTTTCGGTATATACTATGAAATCATACTATACATGTATGTGTGTGTGCATTCACATACCAATTTTTGCTCTTTTATGTTGCAAGTATTGTCCCCATATATCAATTGTTATTCTAGAACAATTCTTGATCACCTATAAACGATTACTGCTCCTTTAATAACAATTGTTATGCCATCAATGCAATTTTCTTTTACAATAATTTCTTGTTTATTTAGTAAGAAATATTATTCTAGAGGTGATGGTGGCCTTGTAATTAGCAGGTTACTAATGATATATACAGTGGACAACAGTTACTGGGTAGCTAAACGTGTTTTTTTTTGTTTTTATTTTGGTCGGAATTAAGTTTTTTTTCGTTAGGAATGTACTCAATTGGATATGCTGCACGAGTGCTCTCTGCAGAAGAAGATGAGAAGATACAACTGGTTATTTTCTGTCACATGACATGATACCAGATGACCTTAACCGCAAAATAAGAGTGTCACATAGTCCATTAAATCCTTATATCTCTGTTATTCATCAGAATGACTAAAGTTCATAATTGAATTCATCTTGTTTTGACATTTACATGAAAAAAGAAAAAAAAATAATGTAGATGATGAGTCATCTGCACCTTAGAGATCAGAACAGCTTAGTTGTAACTTATTGACTGCTGACCTGTAGAAGATAAACTTGGATATATAATAGTCTCAGATGGCTTACCTGTGACAGACTTGTCAGCAAAATCCACTTCCCGGGTATGCTCATCAAATACGATATTTTCCAACACTGTATGGTCAAAATAGGAAAATAACCGGCATCAGTGAATAAGCCGCTGCAGCTTGTTGGATACATATACCTCCAGAATAGTCAGTGAGGCTTAAGGTATTGAAACACTACCTGTGCCAAACTTGATCGCGTTCCAGATATCCGGCTCTTTCTCCCTGGGAAAAAAGAAGAATTGCATTAACAACAAGCCAACAAACAGACCCGCCAAATTGCAATATACCCTTCACCCAATACAGATATAAAAGCAAAACTCACAGTACTCCTACTCCTGAGAAAAAACCAAACTCACACAGGCACTGCCGTCAGCATAGACAAAAAGGCCAACAAGAACAGATAAACCTGCAAAACGAATCCCTGCTAAAACTTTGAATAAACGCCAGGCTCCGCTCGCTTTATTTGAGATCCACGACACAGCGTTCTTTAAGTCACTTTCAATCCATAACCTAAAAAACACCAAATCTGGTCTCTGCTTCACCGGGACAAGAGCTTCCCGAATTGCTAACAATTCAGCAACATTGGAATCCAACACATCCACCGGTTTTGAGGATTTAGCTAGAGGGGCCGAACGGTGACTTCTCAGAATACCCCCAATAGCTCCAGGCCCCGGCTTCCACGACAACAGAACCATCAACGTTAAACTTAAGCTCCCCTGTTGAAGGAGGGACCCAACCAGGAGAAGTGGCACCCAAATGAACTTGCTCAGCAATACTAACTAGATTAATGTTCAGAAGAAAGTAATAGTATAGGAACAGTTCGACCAAATTGCCTTGCACCAATGACCAACCCGCAGCTTAATCAAATCCACAAGTTGAACTACTCTAGATCTCTTTGCACTGAAAATCAGATTATTTCGAGCCTGCCATATAGACGAAAAAACTGCAAACAGCACCATCATCCAAACTTCTCTGCAAATCACCACGTTTGACATACCCTACCACCACTGATACAGAATTTTAACATTAGGTGGAGCAATCCAAGGGATACTCCAACAACTCGTCAATGCACACCAAACATCACTCGCAAACCTGTAAAGCACTAAAAGATGATCCATCGACTCTATCAAAGATTCACAAAAAGGACAGAGAACATCATTCGCCTGAACAATGTTGTGTCTTAGCAACAATTCTCTGGTTGCAACCTTACCAAGTAGTGCCTGCCAGCAAAATAATTTAACCTTCAAAGGCAATTTAAGCTTCCAGACAGAGAATAGCCGAGGATCATTATTATAAACAGAGTTTTCCACTTCTCGACACAAGGATTTTGCTGAACCTACCACTTTGTTCAAAAGTCCAGACGAGCATGTCATCGACATCTGCAGACATTGAAACTGAACCCAGAGCTGCACAGAACTGATCATAAACAGACAGCTCCCAATCAAAAAGCCTCCTTCGCATCACCACATTCCAGCGCCAAACTCCATTATCCCAAAAACCAAAATCACAAACAGGGCCAAATTTTTTGATTGAAAGAGCAAAAATTCGAGGAAAGCGATCCATCAAAATAACATCCTCAATCCAAGAATCATCCCAAAATCTGATTGAAATTGAATTTCCTCGACCAACCAGATAGAAGAGACCTTTTGAAATCATTGACCTGGCTGTTCCTTCTGTCGATGGAAGCTGTACGATTCTTCTCCTAACGGAAGATAGATCGTTCTTCTCGTTCCCATACCGCCAAAGCCACTTGCTTAACAGCGCCAAATTCTGAACTTTCAAAGCTTCCTACACCAAGGCCGCCATGATATTTGGACCTTTTGATATAGTATTCCAATCGACAGGAATTAGTTTCCTCCCACCGACCTCTGACCCCCAAAGAAAGCTCCTCTGAATTTTCTCAAGCTCATTAAGAACACCGATAGGAACCTGAAACAAAGAGAAATAATAGAAGGCAAACTATTAAGAACAGAATTTATCAAGGTAACCCTCCCTGCCCTTGAAATGCAAGAGCACTTCCATCTCGATAAACAATCTCTGAATCTCTCTAACACAGGATCCCAAGTTTTTGAAAATAGAGGATTGGCTCCGATCAGTAAACCCAAATACCTAAAAGGCAGGTGACTAACCGAACAACCAATTACCTTTCCCCACTCCACGGCCAGACCATCCTCCACACCTACACCCACAAGATTGCTTTTGCAGAAATTAATCTTCAGGCCTGATGAAAGCTGAAAACAGCGCAAGACACGCTTCACCGCTTTAAGACTTTCCAACTTAGCTTCACAAAAACAAGTGTGTCACCCGCAAATTGTAAGCGAGAAAGCATGACTGGATTTTCTTTCCCAACACTGACTCCATTAAAAAGCCCAAGCGAGATTGCTTTCCGGAACAAAACATTCAAACCCTCACTAACTAGATTGAACAAAAGCGGGGACAAAGGATCTCCCTGTTGTAAACCTCTCTTCATCGAAAACCGCTCCACTGGAAATCCATTAACTAAAATAGAGACGCTAACAGAGCTAACTCAATGCATAATCCAATCTCTCCACTTATTACCAAATTTCATCTCCTTCATCACACCATCCGAAAACTCCATTCAATTGAATCGTAAGCTTTCTCAAAATCAACTTTGAAGATAAGACCTCCTGACGCATTATGCTTCAACCAGTGAGCCACCTCCCCTACAATGAGAACACAATCAAGAATTTGTCTCCTTTCCATAAACGCAAATTGAGAATCCCCCATAACGGACCCCATAACATTCTTCAACCTTTCGACCAGCACTTTGGCCAGATTTTTTGGCCAGAATTTTATAAACACTTCCGAACAGTGAAATTGGCCGAAAATCATTCAGGTTCACTGGGCACAATTTCTTCAGAATTAATGAAATGAAGGAATTATTAAACACCTTCGGAAACTTACCAGAAGAATGGAATTCAGCGAAGAAATTGACCACATCCGATTTCACAATATCCCAAAACTCCTTCATGACTCTAAAGTTGAAACCGTCAGGCCCCGGAGCTTTGTCCTCCCCACAATACCACACGGCAGACTTCACTTGCGCTTCAGAGAAAGGCACCTCCAGAAACTCAATTTGAGAATCAGATAAAGCTTTAAAACCTCCCTTTAGTGGTTAGGAAGAAAGGTCGACCAGCTGCTGAAAAATGATTCTTGAAGTAACCAGCCACCACCTCCTTCACCTTATAAGGGCTAGAATATTGTGAACCATTCACAAGAGTTGGATCTGATTCGGTCTTTTACTGTTATATGAAAAAACCTTGAGATACAGTCACCTTGTTTTAACCACTTCAAACTGGATCTCCGAAAGCATTTGCTGCCTCCCTTCTTCTGAGGTCACGAATACTCGATTTCACTGATAAGAATTGCTTCCATAAATCTTTGTCATTAGGATTCACCAACCTCTGGTCCTTAATCACAGAAAAGCGCTCCTCCAAGGATTTTAACTCAGATAACATAGAACTGAAAGCATTGCTGAACTTAGATTTTATAGCAAACTTCACATTTTTCAACTTTTCCAACAAAGTGAAGCCACCGGAATTCCAAGGACAAACAGCAGACTACGAATTCTGAAAAACCTCTTTGCAGCCAGGATCCTCAAGCCACCAATTAAAGAACCTAAAAGGTTTTGGACCCCAGTCCACATGATCCCACCCAATGAAAACAAAAGGATGATCTGAGAAAGATGATTTAAAGCACCATTGTTTGATTTTAGGAAATCTAACCAACCAATCTTGAGAAAACAAGAAGCAATCGAAGCGGCTCATCGAAAGGCTCACTTGCCCATTGGACCACGTGAATTTAGCCCCTGACATAGGAATATCCACAAGTTCCGCTGACTGAACAAAACTCTGAAAAGCTCTCGTACCTGAACAATGGGAACCATCATCAAGTCTTTCCTCCAAATGAAGGACCTCATTCCAATCTCCACCGAACATGACTGGCCCTGACACAGTTCTCTTAATAGTCAATAGATCATCCCACAAATTCCTCCTCAAAACCTCACTATTTGGGGGCATAAATGGCCCCACAGAGCAATGGAAATCATACTGCAGCAGCAAACCCGAGATTAACACGATACTATTGTTCACGATATAGCTTTCCAACTTGAAAAAAATTCTGCTTCCACAGGATCATGACTTTACCTGAAGCCCCAACCGAAACCCTCCATAGCTCTCCAAGGCCACCAATATTCCATAACTAACTCTTCTCATATTGAAACAACTCAACTTCGTTTCTTGAATGAGTACCATATCCGGATTGCTTTTGCTCAGAAAGGAAGCCAACCCTCCTCGTCATCCAGCATCCCAGACCCCTGACATTGATAGACAAAATCCTCATGATACCAGCAGAAATCCAAACCAAAAGACGAACATGCTAATGAAATGATTCCTTCTACTGCCCTGACGCTGCTTCCTCCAGCTACATCCAATAAATTTTGCCCTTGATTTCCTCAATTCTACGGTCGCAAATCAGGCCCAACAAGCTTGCCGTTTCCCCTACTAGTTTCACCTCCTTCCGAGCTCGATGTTCCACTGAGAGGATCACGCCATCCGCAGCCAAACCACTCCAGAAAGAGCTTATAGTCACAGACTTCTGGCTTGAAGTAGTCATACGAACAACAGGAATATCTGTCATAGAAATCGGAATATCTACCAATTTATTACCTCATCCCCGATTTTGCGAAATTTACTAAAGCCCCCTTTAGGTTTTCCATAACCTACACTTACTCCCCTTTATTTTCAGAAACCTACACTTAACCCCTCAGTTGTTAACTCCGTTAGTCAGCCTGTTTCAATGGTGGGCCCCATGGTGTATTACAATTCCTCCACTTCCTCCTCGTTTCGACGTCTCCTACACGGCTACACGACGCCAAAAACATTGCAGCATTGCAATGTAACAAGGGGAGCTCCCAAAATCCTTTATAGAAGGACGAGCAATGAGCAGTGAATGAAATCGTCTATTATTGAATTCAAAATCTGAAACTGGTATTATTGCTACCTTTCACCTTTTTATTTCTGAAATTTTATAGGCAACTAACAGAAAATGCTTCAAATTCTAAAATCCTTGGTAGATTGCATCTACAATGAAACATTTATCACTCCCAAAATCAAGCAAACTACAATATTCTTCTAAAGCAAAAACAAAACAAAACTAAACAAGAGTTCCGTTAATGCTCATCATCTAGAATCAAGCAAACTATAATATTCTTCTCAAGCAAAAACAAAAACAAAACTAAAAAAGAGTTCCAATGCTCATCATCTAAACCCTAGACCTGATCACATCCCCACTAGCAGGGGCGTAGCCAGACATTTAGCCTAGGGGTGGCAGAGGTAGGGCCTTGGCATTGGGTGGGTTGTTATCATGTATAAATTTACAATCAATAATATAAAACACTAAATAATATAATATATAGACACATAAAATTTGAAAGTTTATAATAATTAAGTTTATTTTAAAAGTTTATAACTCAAAATTCAATAGACAGTTTATATATATAGATACATGGAATTCAAAAATTTACAATAATTAAGTTCAATTGAAAAATTCAATTTAAACTTTATAGTTTTTTTTCATGAATAAAGTAAGTTCAATTTATAGAGTAAAAATGGTTATTTAAATTTTCTATTAATTATAAAAAAAATATTATATAAATTAAATTTATTATATAACAATTACCGGACAGTTCAAATTATGATCTAAAAAATTGTTATTAGACAAATACTTTGAGTTACCATATTTCGTGCAATGGAACCAAAATGAAATATTTTTAATAGATTTAAGACTAAAATGAAATGTTTTTAATACATTTTGAACCAAAACAGAATGTTTAATAGGATAAGGACTAAAATAAAATAATAACTAAAGATTAGGGACTAGCACGCAATTTACTAAACAAGAAAATGAGTGAGACCTTAAAAGGATAAAATATACTAGAACCTCTTATTAATTACAAAACTTACAGATAGGTACCTATTTTTAATTTTTTTATATTTTATCACATATCCAACAAGCCAATAAAACTTTTTAAAATTCTAGGGAGGTGGCTGCCTCCTCCCACCCCTAAGAAGCTACGCCTCTGTCCACTAGGATTATAATTAAAATCAGTTTTTTCTTAAACCTTTGTGTTATTTTAGTCTTCAGAGAGCCAATGGAACCATGGTGATGGTGGGTTCCAACAATAAAAATCAATGGTTGGGAGGATCTAAAGTCATGATGGTGTGATTGTGACCAGAATGCTTGGTATCTTCATAATTCTTTGCCCCAAAGGCTTGTTTTGCTCAATCTCTCGAGTCAAATTTCTATTGTTGTGAACAATGCACACAAATTTTTTAAGAGAGATCCGTAGATCAAATTTGGAATCGCGAGGAAAGAAAACAATAGGGGAGGTTTAGCCAGAAACAGAAAACAAGATGACAAAACTTCATAATAAACTTTCAAATAATAAAGGTGAAATCAAGAGAAGAAGTAGAAAGATTCATGCTTTAAAACCAAAGTTTCAAAGAACTAGAATTCAATATGAATTCAATACTTTAAAAATCAATAAATAGGATAACAAAATAATAATTTAAGTCTAGAATGATGGACGATCACTTACCTCAAAATGGAACTTTCCAACGCTTAAAATAATGGTTTAGTCGCCTAAAATAATGGTTTAGTCACTTAAAATAATTATGAAAAAGTCTATGTCAAAGTATAACCAATTTAAGGAATAATCCAAAACAATAGTTTGACTGTGGCCTAAATGAACATTCTAAAACCTAAGAAATCACTAAACTAGTGCATAAAGCCCCAGGGATTAATACTGTCAATAACGTGAATCTTCTTTTAAGTTGTTCAACTTACAGTGACCAACAACTAATATTCTAAACTTTAGGAACTCTATACGTTGCCTACAACAACTAGGGACCTATGCTGTCATTAAACCAATTTTTACCCCAAACATAAAATCTTGGGAAAAGTACAAAAAAACTCATTATAGTTATGTGTCAAGACTAATTTGCTCATCACTCTTTTAAGTGGTTCCAATTTTATGACTGAAATTTTGGTTTGGACCCAAATTCATCATTGAACCGTTAGTTTTGTTGACATGTAAGCGTATTGGTGATGTGGATGTGGTGACCTAATTATCAACTTAACTCTTAACTTTCTTGACTTATACAAATTGGCCTATAAACTCTTAATGACTCCAATAATACTACCTCCTACAGCTAGAATTCATCCAGACGGCGTTGAAGACGTTGGTGGGCTTTACAACTGCAAGTCGACCTCTAGGCACGCCACCGATCCAACCCGCCTTACCATGGATCTAGCTACAATGCAAATCAAGTGAATCAACGAACAAATCGGCCTAAAAAAATGAACAAGGACAAGGAGACAAACAAATCGGTGAATCGACGAACAGGGCAACGAACAATCAGTGAACAAATCAGTGAATCGATGAACAATTGGTAAATCGACGATCAAGGTAATGAACAATCGGTAAATCAACTCTCAAATCGATGAACAAATCACGAATGAAGTTACGCTGCCGATGAAGGAGGTGGGCACCGATGGAGGTGTGCAGTGCCAATTGGCAAACAATTGTAGAGCTGGGCTGGAGGAGGTGTTTGGCAGAGGCAGATGAAGTGAAGGAGGTGCTTGGTAGAGGCAGATGGTGTGGAGGAGGTGGTTGGTAATGGAGACGGGGGAGTTGGAGGATAGGTCGACAAAGAAGACGGAGGTAGAGGAAAAATTTGGCCAAATCCCTTAGAAATCCTAAGAAATCCCAAAATGCCCCAGAATTCCCCCAAATGCCACATGCATCCTTGCGTTTTCATAAGTGGCATGCCATTTGGATTATTAGTTGCCACACGGTCATCATTGGTTTGCCATGTAATCACATCCAGACAGAATATTCTAACATTGGGTAGAATCTTTCCATCGCTAATTACATCGGTAACCTATTTGGTTCCATTTCAAAACATTGATACTTAATTTGTCACTAAATGTTGTATTTAGTGATTTATTTGACACCACTTAAAAAAATGGTGACAAATATGTCTAGGACCAAAAGTGCAGTCACTTTTTTAGTACTTTACCCTAAAATCTTCTATCTCCTTCTTCGCAGTTCTATGCAACATGCGATTCTCCCCAATTGCAAGCCAAAACGTCAACCACTTTGTTCTTTATTCATTTTAAACAACTTTAATCACCAATTATCACTTTCAATACCTAGAATTATCAAAATCCTATCCAAATAAATTTTATTTTTTCTAAATTACATGAACATTTTTTATATAGATATAAAAGAGAATATTAAATTAGAATCCACTAAATTTATTGTTTTGGAGAAGAAAATTTTAAGCTTTGTCTTGATCTTCAATCTTTAATTTTTCTCATTCTTGAAAAAAATCACAACGGCATAAGAGTAGAAAACTAAACCCTAATTTTTTTTCCCCATGACACACACACACACACACACACACAAGTCAACCCTCTTCTATTGTATTTTGAACTATTTTTATTTTTTTTTCCATGTACATTCTCCCATATATATATATATGTTTGTGTGTGTGTATGTGTGTATGTATGTATGTATTTTTGTAAGTTTTTTTTAATTTCTTTCAAAGCCTTCCACCTCAAGTCCCTTTATTTTCTTTTCTCTTTTAGATTTTTCTTTTTATTTTTTCTTCGTTCCTCGACCCTTTAATAACAAGTTAACTTTAATGCTTTTTTTTTAACTTGACGCTTATACAATTAACCTAATTAAAATATACTTAATAAAATTTTGGAGTTGTTACATCCTTCGCCCCTGAAAATAAGTTTTGTCCTCGAAACTTGCCTTCAGTATTTTGATTATGTCATTACACCTTTACCCCCCTTAAAAAAGAAAGTTTCGTCCTCGAAACTTACATCATCAACTATAAATATTAGTTGCTTCTCACGTATCTCATACTCATGTTCTCATATCCAATCCTTTCCTTCCTTACAAACACCTTCATACATATAAGATCCATATTCTAATCCTAGAAATCACCTTATCTTCTAATTGCAAAATGTTGGCTTTAGTAATTATTTGGTTTTCAACGCAAGCTTCCACTGTGCTACTCTCATATTTAGACAACAGATGTCAATTAACAACATTCTTGAGGACCTTAATGTCTATAATTCCATTTTTGTGCTGCCATAAATTTCATCATCTATAGTCATTAAATGTTTTAATTTATTGTAAAACCTACAATTTGAATAATCTTTTTAATTGACCATAAGAAGATATCCTAAATACATACTCCCTCTGTCCCAAATTCTTTACACTATTCACTTTTCAGCAATTAATCTACAATTTTTTATTTGCAACCCTTTAGAGTATAAATAAAAAAAATTATATATGAATGATAAATAAATAATTATAGTTTCTAAATATATTTTTTTCAATTTTTTTTAATAAACAATAATACAAATAAATTCAAGTCAAACTAGTTGAAAAAGTCAAATGGTGTAAAGTTAAATTTATATATGAATGATAAATAAATAATTATAGTTTCTAAATATATTTTTTTCAATTTTTTTTATAATAAACAATAATACAAATAAATTCAAGTCAAACTAGTCGAAAAAGTCAAATGGTGTAAAGATAGTAGGACAAAGGGAGTAAAACTTTTTGGTTGATCTTGAAAAGGAACTTAGTCCCACCTGTCAGAATCTTGTCTTCTACTTTATGATACGGAATAACTATGGTCATGCAAAACTATTTTTCTAAGTATAACAAAGCCTAGACCTATAACCAAACCCAAAGCCTTAAGAATTATTGAACCTATTACTCTGATAACATTTTTGTCATGCCCCAAAATCCACCCCAGGAATTTCGGGACAATGGCACGCCGTGCAC
This sequence comes from Aquilaria yunnanensis, assembly GCA_039654915.1. Lineage (NCBI taxonomy): Eukaryota > Viridiplantae > Streptophyta > Magnoliopsida > Malvales > Thymelaeaceae > Aquilaria > Aquilaria yunnanensis. The sequence goes on from CM077593.1 coordinate 15,242,065, forward strand.
TAAAAGAAACAAAATTCCCTCGAATATGTAAGGCTACAAATATTCCAAACAACAAGTAATAAGTTTGGATTATAAGTTATGGTAATGAAAAGTAATAAGCTTAGATTATAAGTTATGACCATTTGGATGTATTTGGAATATTTGTATCCTTGTATGTTTGAGGGAATTTTATTTCTTCGAGTATACGGCATGTCATTTTCCCGAAACTCTTGTGATGGGTTTTGGCGTGACAGAAGTGGTATCAAAGCAATAGGTTCGATAATCCGTAAGCCTTTGGGTTTGGTTGTAGGTTTAGGCTTTGTTATACTTAGAATAATAGTTTTGCATAACCATAGTTATTCTTTATCATAAAGTAAAAAGCATGATTCCTTTGGGTAAGACTAAGTTCCTTTCCAAGATCGACCAAAAAGTGTTATATATTTAGGATATCTTCTTACAGTTAGTTAAAAGGATTATTCAAATTGTAAGTTTTACAACATATTGAAAAGAAGGTTTAAATTGAAGATCTTTTAATGACTATAGATGATGGAATTTATGGCAGCACAAAAATGAAATTATAGATGTTAAGGTCTTAAAAAATGTTGCTAATTGACATTTGTAGTCTAAATATGAGAGTAGCACAGTGGAATCTTGGGTGGAAAACAGAATGATTACTTAAGCCAACATGTTACAGTTATAAGATAAGGTGATTTCTAGGATTAGAATATGGACATTATGTGTACGAAGGTGTTTCTAAGCAAATAAGTGATTGGATATTGGAACATAGTATGAGATACATAGAAGCACCAAATATTTATAGTTGATGATGCAAGTTTCAGGATGAAATTTTTTTTAAGGGGGGAAAGGTATAAAGACCCTAAAATTTAGTTTGGTGTATAAATTCATATAAGAGACATAATCAAAGTACTGAAGGCAAGTTTCGAGGACAAAACTTATTTAAGGGGGGGAAGGATGTAACAATCCCAAAATTTTATTAAGTATAGTTTATTTAGGTTAATTGTATAAGCACCAAGTTAAAAAAAATGCATTAAAGTTGACTGATTATTAAAGGGTGGAAGAACGAAGAAAAAATAAAAAGAAAAATCTAAAAGAAATTAAAAAAACTTACAAAAATAGGAATTATATACATATATATATATAATTCCTATTTTTGTAAGTTTTTTTTAGGGGAGAACATATGTGGAAAAAAAGATTAAAAAAATAGTGAGAAAGAGTTCAAAATACAATAAGAGAGGGTTAACATGTGTGTGTGTCATGGTGAAAAAAAAATAAGGTTTAATTTTCTACTCCTATGCCGTTGTGGCTCTTTTCAAGAATAAGAAGAATCAAATATTGAAGATCGAGACAAAACTTAAGATTTTCTTCTTCAGAACAGTATGTTTGATGAGTTATAATTTAATATATGTTTTTGTATATCTATATCAAAGATGTTCATATAATTTAGGAAAAATAAAATTTATTTGGGTAGGATTTTGGTAATTCTAGATATTGAAAGTGATAATTGGTGATTAACGTTGTTTAGAATGAATGAAGAACAATGTGGTTGAAGTTTTGGCTTGTAATTGGGGAGAATTGCATGTTGCAGAGGATTGCGAAGAAGGAGATCGAAGGTTTTATTTTCTTGGCGAAAATTAGTTTAATGACAGTATATGTCCTAGTTCTTGGAGGCGGGTGTACTAATATCCTAAGGTTTAGAATATTACATGTTCGTCACTATAAGTTGAAGAGCTAAAAAAGAAATTCAGGTTATTAACAGCATTGATCCCTGGGGCTTTTATACACTGGTTTAGTGATTTCCTAGGTTTCAGAATTTTCATTTAGGTCACAGTCAGACTATTATTTTGGATTATTCCTTAAATTGGTTATACTTTGAAATAAACTTTTGCATAATTATTTTAGGTCACTAAATCATTATTCAAGGAGTTGGAAAGTTCCGAGGTAAGTGGTACTCCATCATTCTAAATTTAAATTATTATTTTGTTATCCGATTTATTGGTTTTTAAAGTATTGAATTCACATTGAATTCTCGTTCTTTGAAACTTTGATTTTAAAGCATGAATAAATTGATCTTTGAACTTCTTTTTTTGAATTCACCTTTATTATTTGAGAATTTATTATGAAGTTTTGTCATTCAAATATATTAGAAAAAATTACATATGCATTTTGTATATTTCTAAGTATGTAATTTATGTTTTGATGATTATGGGATCAAACATGTTTTACCTATGTTATTATGGTAATATAATTTTCAGATTTTTATAAAGCTCTGGATTCTGAAAATTCATGAATATGAGTGTTTATGTTTTAACTCTGTTTTAATGGGTATTGGTTCTATGCTCGACTACTGGGAAAGTGTAATTCTGCACCATCCACATAGGATATTCTGTTTTGTTATGTTTCATAGTCCAGTGTTCAGAATTAGTTATTCTGGACGCTCACCGATGGTAATTCTTAGTCGATCTATAACGTACTACTATGTCAACTGTATTTATTCTAAATAATGTACTACAACGGTTAAAATGTAGTTACAGTGATCGGCCCACTTACTATGTTATAAAATATTATATTTTATTATTTGTTTTAAATTACTCTGTTTTGACTAATGATTTCATGTATGAATTTTACATTTGCTTTGTCATACTTTATGATAAAGTTAATTGTATTTGTTTCTGACACTTATATGACTTTTTTATTTTTGTGAGTATGATTTTTCTACAAATGAATATTCTGAGATATTTATATGTTTATTTTATTTTCTAATTAATATTCAATTTATAATATTTTCAATAAAATTATTTTCTGTTTGATCTCTATGTTATATAAATTGTATACGGCTATACATTCCAAATAATTACAAACTTATAAAATTCAAGTTCTGAGAATAAGTGGCAGAACAACTACAATCTTTGAAATCGGGACATAATCCATAAGATATCAGAGCCTTAAAGAATGAAATGAAATCCAAAGAGTTTTCTAAACATAAATAAATTTCTAATAGTAGTACTAAAAAAATACTTTTAACTGTGTGGAACTGCAGCTGGTTTTATAATTACTCCCGTTAGTTAACTCGAACTACTCCTTATCTTGTGAGGAGGTAAAAATGGGGTGAGCCCGAATGCCCAGCGAGTGACTGATTTTGGAAATAGAAATATAATATACAAAAATATATAAGGATCAAGTAAAAATAATTCTTATAAAATAATAAAATAAACTTCAATAAAAAATATTTGAAGAGCAAGAAGTAATCAATGCAATAGCAATTTTGATAACTAAGCAAATTATATTTATAAATAAAATTATGAACCAACATAGAGCAGTTCAGAGTGGAATAATGAAATAGAAATTAAGAACAGAATGAATGGGGTGATCACTGTAGCTGCACTTAAACCACTACAGTGAATTGTCTAAGAATTATCAACGATCGAGCGCCAAAAGGACTAGTCCTAAAAATAGTACACTGCGGAACAGAACGAAACAAAATACCTTACATTGAAGGTTTAGAACTATGCTTTCTTAGTAGTATGGGTACAAAACCAATACCCACCAAAACTGAGTTAGAATAGAAATTTAAAGCATTATAGTTGTTATAAAATTTCAGTACAAGATATCATAATAAAAACATACATGATCCCAACTTGCGTAAGCAAACACAATGTATTGCATAAGTAAGATAAATTTGAATAAGTAGATAAATAAGTAAATTATTAAAACCCTTGGAAAACAATTTCAGAATAAAACATCTATTTAAAAACTCTTATTCTAATTGAAAATTAGTATAATAAAAAATTACTAAGTTAGAAAACTTAACACTTTGGATAAATAATATATGCATAATATCAAAATAATTTAGCTTTTAGAAATGGAAATAGCCATTTATCTCAAAATGGAACTTTCCAACTCCTAAAATAATAGTTTACTCATCTAAAATAATTATGTAAAAGTTTATGTGAAAGTATAACCAATTTAAGGAATGATCGAAAATAATAGTCTGACTGTGGCCTAAATGAATATTCTAAAACCTAAGAAATCACTAAACCGGTGTATAAAGGCCCAGGGATCAATGCTGTCAATAACCTGAATCTCTTTTTCAGCTTTTCAACTTACAGTGACCAACATGTAATATTATAAAATTTAGGATCTTGATACACCTGTCTCCAAGAACTAGGGACATATTCTGTTATTAAACCAAATTGTGCCCAGAACATAAAATCTTCGATCTTCCTCTTCGCAATCCTCTGCAACGCACGATTGTCCCCAATTCCAACCCAAAACTTCAATCACCTTGTTCTTCGTTCATTCTAAACAACCTTAATCACTAATTATCACTTACAATATCTAGAATTATCAAAATCCTACCCAAATAAATTTTATGTTTTCGTAAATTACATGAACATCTTTAATATGGATATACAGGAGAATATTATATTAGAATTCATCATTCTGAAGAGGAAAATCTTGATCTTTGTCTTAATCTTTAATCTTTAATTCTTCTCATTCTTGAAAGAATCACAACAACATAGGAGTAAAAAATTAAACCCTATTTTTCTTTTCACCATGACATGCATATATGCACGGGCGCATGCGCATACACATATATATTGGTTAATCCTCTCCTATTGTATGTTGAACTTTTTTTCTCTTTATTTTTTTCTTCCACATACATTCTCCCCATATATGTATTTCAGGATTTCTTTCAAATCCTTTCCACCCTAAGTCCCTTCATTATTTTTTCTTTTTTTGATTTTGATTTTGATTTTTTCTTCTTTCTTCCACCCTTTAATAACCGGCTAACTTTAATGCCTTTTTTTAAACTTGATTCTTATACAATTAACCTAAATAAGCTATACTTAACAAAATCTTTGGGTTGTTACATAATATCATGTATGTTCAATGGCTTAGCACCAGAATTGCACAACAGTGTGGCTTATGCAGCTTCAACCAGCGCATTATGGATAAATCTAAAAGATAGATTCTTTCAAGGAAATGCCCCAAGAGTATATGAATTGAAGCGAGAAATTTCCCTTGTACAATAGAAAGATCTCACTATCATGGCATATTATTCAAAATTTAAAGCCTTGTGGAATAAGCTAACAACGTATTTGGACCTCCCCAAGTGTAGCTGTAGAGCAGTGAATGACCTAGTGTTTGAGATAGAAGGTGAGTGTTAGGCACATTATTTAGCAGCCAAAGAGGTTAACTTTTCGGCAACTTTGACTGCAAATTTCTTGCATATCTTCCATTCCCTCTTAGTATTTTCTTGTTTTGCTTGGCTTTCCATAGGTTGGATGGCGTAGCGGATGCTGTGGTTTGGGGCGGGATTAAGCGAGACCGAACTTGGGCATGCAAAATTGATACAGAAGAATAACTCGTTGGCAACACATTGCCAGCGTTGCGAACGCGCTGCCAATTTTTTCCAATTGGCAACATGTCGCCATAAACTCGACCCATTAGCAACGTGTTGCCAATGCCGCCCTTGTTTCACCCGAACCTTGTGTTTTGATAGTCCCCCACGCCTTCTTACCTGATGAGCTGTCCTTGGAGGAGGGATTTCTACCCCTTTAGGGTTTGGGAGCTAGAAAAAGAAGGGTGGAGGCCTTGGAGTATAAATAGCTAAAGGAAATGAGGAGATAGAGGATCAAAATTTGCATACTCTTCTTTTAATCTCTTTTTGGACTACCACAATTGGAGAAGGTTGGGAGCTTGAAGAAGGAGACTAGAAGTCAAGCAGACTTAGACTACTAGAATCTATCGTGGGTTTCTTCTTTTCCTTTTCTTATTTAGTGGATTTTTATGGATTATTTGTTTATGGGTTTATTGTTGAGAGAATGATGGTTTGTGAGTAGATTACTATATCTCTCTAGGATGATACCTTTATTTCTTGCTATTTAATGGATCTTTGTTGATTTCTTATGGATATTAGCCTCTTTGTGTCACCCATCTTTGTGCTTAATGTTTGTGTAAATGATTGGCCACTTTATACACTCACAATTTCCACTTTGCTCTTGAAAGAAAAAGAAGGGGATAGAAAAGAGGAGTGAGGTGTAATGAATTTTATAGGTTAGAGGTAACTTATAGGTTCATTAGGCAATTAAATGCGAGGTTCTTGGGCTACACTACCTTGGATTAAAGTAAGAGATTGAGAAATGCCTTGTTTGTTCCTAGGTGAGCAAAGACTTAGCTTAAGAAAGTGAGTTTTTTGACTTTAGACTCTTACACCACATAAAGGGGGCAAAAATTCTAGGGCTTCAAAGACTTGGGTAGCAAAAAATATGGAGGATTCTTAGAGAGATGATTTACCTTCTTTAACCACTTAGTTTAATCTCTTTTAGTAATTTGATTGTTAATTTAACTTCCCACCTTCAAGTTAATTAGTTAATTAGTGGAGTCATTTAATCTTGACCGTGTTCCTTAATCAGTTGATTCACCATTTGACCTTAGGTTTTACTAGTGCTTTCACTCTAATAGTCAAGTAGTTTAGATAACTAATGTTTATTCCTTGGTAAAATCACATAATCCCTTGGGACGATACCCTCCCTCTTTCTAGCATACAACGAAATTCATTGTACGCTTGAAAGTGATAAAGGGTTATAAATTATTAAACTTTTGTTTTCACAACAGTGAAAAATTATTTTAATTTCTTAGAGGACTAAGTGATAAATATGCTGTTGTCAGGTCCTATATTCTTAACATGGATCTTCTATCAAATGTCAACAAAGCTTATACACTTATGGTTAAGGAAGAGAAGCAGCAGTATGTGGCTAATTCCTGAAATACAACAATAGAAGTAGCTGCCTTCACTGTTAAGCAAGCAAAAAGTTGATGGACTAACCCAAATAAAGATCAAGATAATAGCAAATTATGCTATATGCATTATGTGAGATTGGGTATGTATCAAATGGGTATATTGAACTCATAGAATATTTTGAATCATGGTAGAATCAAGAGAAAAAGGCTTCCAACAAGCCCGCTAGAAAATCTAGCAAGACAGTTGCCAACAAAGCTAGCATGGATGCTAGTTCCGGAAGTTCCAAGGTGACTGACAACTATCTAAATATTACCCAAGATCAAATTCATTTAGTTGATGACACTTTTATCAAAGCAAAGTACAGTAGCGAATTTTTTTGATAAAGTCTCTAAACTTGCCTCTAGATTGATCATTGGTAGTGGTGCTTCAAAACATATGGCAACATAGCTATCTTAGCTATAGGATGTTTGGTTTGCAACATCATTTTCTCCAGTTAAATTGCTGACTGGGAGTAGCATGAAAATCTATTCTTGCAATCATAGCTTGTTGTCACCTGACCTTAAACTTGATAATGTTCTCTATGTGCCGTCCTTCACTTGCAATTTATTGTTTATCGGCAAGATTACTCTGATTTTAAATTGCTATGAGACATGTTTTCCAAACTCTTTTGTTTTAAACATCAAAGAGACTGATTGGCACGGGTGAAGAATGTGATACTACTTCAAAGAGGTCAAATCTCATGTGATAGCTTCTAATGAATTTGAGAATCAAGTATCCACCTGACATAGGCTGCTTGGCCATATATTTTTCAAAAAAATTATCTTCAATTCCTCAACTGAGGCATCTGTCTTTTATACATTTAGACAATTGTTCTGATTCTTGCCATTGTGCAAAACAAACTAGGAAACATTTACCTAAAAAATGTAAGTACCAATGCATCTTACTTTGATTTGGTTCATCTCGATATATGGGGGTCATATAGAACACCCTCATTATCAAGGGGCACATTATATTTTGACCATTGTTAATGATCATAGACATTGCACATGGGCTTATCTTTTAAATGACAAGTTCGAAGTAGCCATACACTTTCCTACATATAACTCCACAATAAAAAATAAATTCAAAAAAAATTTGCTTCAAGTGAAAAGTGATAATGGTCATAATGGTCAAGAGTTCATATTTGGTCCTTCTTTTTCATTCCTTAAATAAAATATATTACCTTATAGACTTTATACACTAACACTCCACAACAAAATAGAGTGGTTGGAAAGATGAATCATCATCTACTTGAAGTCCCATGAACACTTCTGTCATGCCTAACTTCGCCTCTAGCCCAATTGAGAGGCTTAGTACCTCAATCATTATACATGTCATCCAATTATTTCAATCCATATGGGCTTAAGCCCAATTATCAATAAGTGCAGTAGAAATCCTTACAAAGGACATTTGGACCTTAACAAAGATATGGGCATGTGCCCAGGATATTACTTATACTAACTTGTTAGTTACTTAAAGGTTCATTTTCACGCCCTCGAAAACAAACTAGTACTTATGTAGAACTTGTGTGTTCATTACATACTTACTAACAAACATAGCCAAGAACATGCATGGCAATCAAAACACCAGATTCAAGTTTTGAAAATGTGTTTATCATTCATATGTCATGCATGCTCAAGTTCAATCCGAAAGTACACATAATCAGGTACATGCACTTTATCTCTTTGGTTACCAACTTAACTTATTATAGGCATGTTTTTCCATACTAATTCATGTTCACTTTGATATTCATCGTTAACCATAGATACATGGCCGACTATTCATGCTTTCCAAGATATACCATTTTTACGTACATGGACTTTTGATGTAATACCTATAAAATCATAAGTGATTTAAGCCTCGAGCTATAAGGAGAATTTTTTTCCTAATTTGGGAATTAAGCTCATTGAGCTTGGGAGACATTGAATTAAGCAAGGAATGGATATGTGTGAGTGTTGGACACTCTTAGAAATTAAGCTTGGCTTAGGCCAAGAAGATTAGTGGTGTAAATGGTGGATTTCAAATGTGAAGGACTCAATTTGACAAAGGGGATTTTGGTAGTTGGGCTCAATTGCCCAAATTCAAAATATTAGAGGACTAAAAGAGGAATTAGCCAATTTTAAAGGTATTGGATGCTATGGCTGCCACCTTCCTCTATTTCCCATTATTTCAATCCACCTCCCTCCAACTCATCACTTAGGATTCCTTTCTCCACCTACTTGTCCCCCTACTTTTAACAAATTCTTCCAACTTTCACCAAAGTCTTCCAATTTGTCTCTCACATTATCTCCCACTCACCCTTCAAATTTCATCTGTTCTACGCAAAATACACTCCCAATTACTCTTCCAAACTTCATTTAACACATTTCACTCTCTCTTTTCAATCTTCTTTAAGTTTGCTCTCAAACTCTTCTAACTCTTCTCTCCTAAATACCATTCAGCCATAGCTCATTCTTGAGCATCCTTGAGATTTTAACAAGTTTTTTTTTGTATCTATAAGATCTTAAGAACATCCCAAGAAAGAATCAACAAGAATATTAAAAGAAGGAGATGTTTTTTTGAAGCCATCAACTAAGGAAAGTTTCGGCCAAGTCTTGTCCTTGGCATTTTTGTGTTTAAAGCTTGTGTTCTTGATACACATAAGCTTCTAAAGCCTTTTAATGCAAGAATTCAAGTGACAATTTGAAGAAAAGTCAAAAGGAAGCTTGAAGGAGACCAAGCAATACAAATTCGGCTATACTTCCTTTGTTGAGGTATTGTGTGTTCCACTAAGTTTTCTTGGTATATGTAAGCTTTCAAGCTATGGTAATACAAGAATATACTTGCTAATAATTCAGCCATTGTAGGTTCTTAAGCTAGAAATTAAGTTCTAGCTACTGCAAGCAAGGAAAAGGCAAAGAAACAAACTTTTAAAGCTTTCGGGTAACAAAGTTGCTAAGGGTTTTGTGGTAAGGATTCTTATACTCTTTGAGTATTCAGGCCCTTGGGTGATGGATATTGGATGTCATGTGATCCTAAGAAGGCTATAGAGGGCTATGTTTTGTTGCTTAGGCAACTCTGTGCTAGCTAGCTCCATGCAAGTATTACGGCTAGGAATTGAGTCGACCAACTCAATTCTCAAGCATAAAGAGCTTAGATTTTAAAATGGATTAATAAAATGGTTAACCTAAGAAATGAGAAATATGGATCATGTTTGCTCTGCCCTTCAGGGGGATAAGGTGTTAAGTGGTGTGTGTGGCTCTATGTTTGGTTGTGTATTCTAACCCCTGATTATTATTATTATTGTTATTGCTATATGTCTTATGTTTTCTTTGTCTTAGTGTTTTCTTTGCAGGAACATGGAATATTTGTTGCCATGTTATTTTTAGCTAAGTTAGGCTTTGGAAGCCATATGTTAGGTTTTGGAAGCCATTGGAATCTTTACTGAGTTTTATAACTCACCTGCGCTACTCTACTTTATGTAGGAAGGGGTGCGCTTGAAAGACACTAAATTTAAGAGTATTATATACTCTTTTTGTTGGTAAAGGTATTATGCACATGTATGGCATTTGCTCAATATTCTAAGTATTATAAGTGTTATGGGTTACTTGTGTAATAAGCTAATAAGTGTGGACTTTATGTGCAGGACTTGAAGTCTAGATTGTGGGACAAAGTCTCTAAGGTGGAAATTTTTTCTATGTGTGATTTGTCATGTATAAACATGTGTTGTGTATTTTGGTTTGTTTTAAAAACCAAATTTGTGATTTTTAAATGGTTATGGACCCTTTCAGGTACTTAAGTAAAATGGCATGCTAAAATTGAATCTAAGTATATTTGGCCATGTTGTATGTCTATGGTCCATATGTGAACTATTGGACATTCTGGTTAATAATCATCTTTGGGCCTAAGTAAAAAGTTGATAGATATGCATGATCATGCGTTCTAAGCCCATGTTTGAAATATGGAATCATGAATGTCTCGGCCTTATATGTATGTTTAAAGATGAACATTAAGTAAACAATGAACTAGAAAGGAAATACATGCCTATAACAAGCTAAAATGGTAACCAATAGAATTAAAGACATGTATGTGTTTATGTGCAATAGTGAGTTATCAAGACACATATGAGTATGCAAGACGTATGCATTATAAACAAGTTTTCCAAAAGTTGAATATGGTGTTTTGGTTGCCATGCATGTTCGTGGCTATGTTTGATAACGAGCTTGAAATCAACACACATGTTCCACATAAGTACTAGCTTGTTTTCGAGAGTACAATATAAACCTTTAGGTAAATAATTAATGAGCTAGTACTAGTAATGTATTGGGGAATGTCTTGGGGTTCATGTCCGTATGGTTGATAAGGAATAAATGCCCTTTATATAAAATTTCACTACATGGTTAAGTGATTGGGCCCAAATGGGCTAGGGGCTAGGCTGGGTATGACATATGAACATATAATTATGCATGTCCATTTAAAGCATAACTTACGCCAAAATTATTTACATCACCCAAATGTCCAAAAGTTTACCAAATATGCCAAAAACACAACATGGCCAAATTTAACAAGTTCATTTAAACATATCCTTAGTCTATTAAGATAAGGCTGAAAGCACATATGACATAGAGCACAAATAACCACCTTAATTAAACCTTGTTTCTACAATCTAGACTCCTAGTCCTGCACATAAAGTCCACAAAGTTAGCTTGATCCACAAGCTACTCATAACATAAATAACGTAGAATATTGAGCAATTAACATAAACCTACCCAAAACCTTGTCACAACAAAAAAAGTATTCACTACTCTTGGTCCGATTTCTCAAGCAACCTTTTTCCAACAAAAAGTAGAATAGGGCAAGTGAGTTATAAAACTAAGTAAAGATTCCATATGGCTCCCAGAGCCTAACATAGCACAAGTATTAACTTGGCAAAATATACTCCAAGCTCCTGCAAAGAAAACACTAAGACAAAGAAAATATAGGATATATGTATATAATATAATTAGGGTTAGCATGCATATCCAACAAAGAAGCACACAAACACATACACCACTTAATACCTTATTCCTATAAAGGGCAGAGCAAGCATGATCATACATATTTTCTTAGTTTGGTTATCTATTTTATCATACACAACTGAGATTTTTATATTTGGGAGTTGAGTTGGCTGACTCAACTCCTAGGCGTAATGCTTGCACATAGCTATATAGTGAAAACATAGTTGCTAAAAGCAACAACATAACATAGCCCTCATAGCACCTTAGGGTCACTTGGTCATTTATAAACCATCACCTAAGAGCCTGAATACTCAAATAGTATAAGAATCCTTACCACAAAAACCTTAGCAACTTTGTTGCCCGAAAGCTTTTAGAAGCTTAACTCTTTGTTTTTCCTTGCTTCTTGTAACTAGAACTTGTGCTCTAGCTTAAGATCCTACAAGGGTAGAAAGTTAGCAAGCCATATTCTTGCTTGAAATAATTTAGAAACATAATAAGGTACCAAGAACACTTGGTAGAACACATAATACCTCACCCAAAGGATGTATGGCCGAGTCTTTTAGCTTAATTCCCTTCAAACTCCCATTCATCTTTTCTTCAATCTACCACTTGATTCTTTGCCTTGGAAGGCCTTAAAAGCTTATGTGTATCAAGAACACAGGCTTCAAATACAAGAATGCCAAGAAATAAACTTGGCCGAAGCTTCCCTTAGTTGTTGGCTTCAAAAAATGTTTCCTTCTTTCAATCTTCTTCTTGATTCTTTCTTGGGATGTTTTTAAGACCTTATAGACACCAACAACACTTGTTAAAATTTCAAGGATGCTCAAGAATGAGCTATGTCCAAATGGTATAAGGAAGAAAAGAGTTGGAAGAGTTTGAGAGCAAACTTAGAGAAAGAATGAAGAAATAGAGTGAAATGTGTTGAATAAAGGTTAGAGAAGTGAATAAGAGTGTATTTTGGGTAGTATGGCCACCATATAGGAGGGGAGAGTGAGGGAAATCATGTGATTCACATGGGGTGAGTGGGAGATAAATTGGGAGACAAATTGAACGATTTTGGTGAAAGTTGGAGAAATTAGTGTAAAGTGGGGGACAAGTAATATCCTATGTGATAAGTTGGATGGAAGGTGGCTTAAAATAATGGGAAATTGGAGGGAGGTGGTAGCCATGGCATCCAATGCCTTTAAAATGGACTAATTCCCCTTTTAGTTATGCCATTTCTTTAATTGAGTAATTGTATCATTCCTCAGAAGTTTAATTGAGTCCCTCAACTTTAAAAACCTCCATTTTCTCCCCCTTTTCTCTTGGTCTAAGCCAAGTTTAAGTTTTAGAGTGTCCAATACTTAATATACTCCCATGTTCATCTTATCTTAGTGTCTTCCGAGCTCAATGAATTTAATTTCTGAATTAGGAAAATTTCATAAGTTCTTAATCCTTATAGCCCAAGACTTAATCACTTGGGATTTTTGTGGGCATTACAACTTCACTTCTAAGCCAGCCTTCCTATAAAAATTTGGGGCAAGTGCATTCTTACTGCACACCCCCTACTTCAAGCCCTCATCAAAACTTAGAGGTAAAAGTCCCTGTGAGATGTTGTTTTCTAAATCTTCATTTCTTGACCATCTTCGTGTCTTTAGTTGCTAAGGTTATGTCCTCTCAAAGTCCTCAGATAAGTTTCAAGCTTGGTCAAAACCTTGTGTTTTTGTTGGCTTCCTAGTTGATAAAAAAGGATACAAAATGTATGATAAAGAAACATACAAAATTATTTTCTCACAAGATATAGTTTCTATAAATATCACTTTCCCTTCAAAGAGTTTGGTGATCAACTCCCAAAACCTCAACCTGTGCTAGAACCAACATTTTGTGAAGATGAGATATACCAACCTCTCAACCTTTGTTGAACCCTTCAAACTCTCAAAATGGTGCACCTGAATCAGCTTTCATTGAACCGGTTAACATTCAAAACATGCTCGACTTGCCTAAAGGAAGACCATAATGAAATTGTTGGTCATCTGCCTATCTTCGAGACTAAGTGAATGACTTATATGAAGTAGATAAACTGTCTCCACCTACTATAAGCCAAGCATCTTTAGGTAAACCCTATTCTTTACTTTCTGATTTGTCTTGTACATGGTTTACTACTAGGTACAAAGCTTTTCTTATAGCAATTTCATCTATAGATAAATCTAAAAGCTTTACAGAAGCCAACAAGGACCTTATGTGGTGTGGAGCCATGAAATAAGAATTTCAGGCACTTAAGAAAAAATAAAACATGGATACCGGAGAAATTGCCAACTAATAAAAAACCAAATGACTCCAAATGTGTTTATATAATCAGATACAGAGTTGGTGCTTCCGTTGAAAGATAGAAAACTTGATTAGTTACGAAGGGCTTCAATCAATTGATGACATTAACTACATCGAGACGTTTGCACTAGTAGTAAAGCTCACTTCAACTTAGTGCCTACTAGCTGTAGTTGCAACCAAGAAATGACATCTTCACCAACTCAACATTCATAATACCTTTCTTTAAGGAGATTTGAACAAAGAAATCTATATGACACTGCCGCCTGGATTATTTCCTCATGGAGATGATCAAGTGTGCAAGCTTCATAAATCTTTTTATGGCCTCAAGTAGAGTCATCGACAGTGGTTTGAAAAAATTTTTGGTGCACTTATTGAATTTGGTTTTGTTCAATCTAAAATTAATTATTCTTTGTTTACTCATAAATACAAAGATCACTTTCCATCCATGTTGGAGTATGTTGATGATACAGTTATAGAGGAAATGATGATGCACAAATTGAGCAAATAAAGGCTCATCTACAAGACAAGTTCTATTTAAAGGATTTGGGAAACTAAAGTATTTTCCTGGCTTAAAGTTGGCTTGTTTACCATAAGGTATCTTTTGTTTACAAAGAAAATATACAATTAATCTACTCAAAGGCACTGGAATGATAGGGTCCAAACCAGCATATTTCCTACTTCAATAATAACATCATCTTGGCAGCATTAAGAGCCAATAGCAGAAAGATCCTGAATACTGTCAAAAATTGGTTGGCAAATTAATCTATCTCATTATCACAAGACTAGATATCACTTATGTGGTCAATTTATTGAGCCAATTTATGCAAAAGCCATATGTTGCACACTACAATGCAGCAATACTTGTCCTTCGTTACTTGGAGTGAATGTCGGGACAAGGTTTGTTCTTTTCAGCCATAAGCCCTTTGCCATTACATGTTTTTTGTGATGTTGATTAGGCAGCATGTGCAAAAACAAGGCACTTTACTATAGGCTTCATTACTCAACTTGGGACCACACCTATCTATATATTGTAACCAACCTGGTGTTTCATGAGTGTAATGAGCACATCGAGATTGATTGCCACTTTGTACATGACGAGATTGTGTCAAAGGAGACTGTTCTTTGGCATGTCTCAACAAAACTTTAGTTAGTTGATAGTTTGACCAAGGCAAACTTTAGCTAGTTGATAAGGCATTGAGGCAAGCTCAATTCAAATTTATGGTGAGCATGTTTGATGCGAACCCCGATGGTATAAAGATCATGAAACGCGCCCAAGATGTTTTTAAAGCTCCACAAGACATCAAAGAGCTTGGATTTGAAGACCCCTACCCCTAATCAACCTGTGACTAGAAACGAGAAGTATAAGAACACCAAGAACACAAGCACATTTGTGCATCAAGGTAATCCACAAAGAACCAAAGAGAAAATATATCCAAAGTAGCAACATTATTTCATGTCAAGGCTGTTGTTTTACAACCAGAATATGTGCCTATTTATAAGCCTAAACTATGGTAAAATACTTAGCAAAATTCGCAGCTCAAGTCACATAGAAAACCTAGTTACAAAGGACTCAAGAAAACCTAGTCAAACTAGGATTCCTACACCCTTTTAACACATGTTTAAGGTGTGCAGCGAATTCCATTTATCCTAAGTGACCTGAATCACTTCCATGGCTAAAATAACATCCTAAATAATGTATATAAATAGGAAAACAAAATAAGATACGTTACAACACAAGATTGGCCATTAAAACCCCAAAATAGCCTTCTCAGGTGGTTCCTGCTTGTGTCTTCAACTTCAAGCTGAAATTCGAACTTGATTTAGCCATGATTTATCAAAATTCAAAGCATGAAAGTTGTAGATCTCTTTCTTAGCTTTGAAATGGCACCTGAATCATAGAAAGCGGACATCTAAAGCCAAAGATATACACACAATACTGCACCTACTTTTGAACCAGCAATAACTCATAAATTGTGACTTTGAAGCTAAATTGGACCTCCTTAACGTGCAAACTGGGCTTCATCATCTTCATATGATTTGTAGCTCTAGATGTTAGCTTTCTAATGAATCAAGAATCAATCAATTCTGATCTGTTTAGCTCAAGATATGATTTTTCCATTAGAACATCACCAATCTGTCAAAATTCAAGCTTGGGCATCATCTTCATATGATTCCTTGCATGTTTCAGCAGCACCTTAGCTTTCTTCCTTATCAATTGTCCACTAGTTATCTTCAATGGATCCTTGCTATCCTTTTTTGTGCCTTCTTTGATCGTATCAGCTCCCCTCTCCTTAGAAGGATTTGTCCTCGAATCAAAACCTACATTAGAAAAGGAAATTGAATCAATAACAATGAAATAATCAACACATAAGCACTTACCTTTCACATAAAAACCAATAGCATGGAATGCTTGTGTATGGAGCTTTAATCTTGTAAAAAACCTAAACCAATTTCCAAATGCAATGATAATTTTGATACCTCTAAGGTCAAAAACAAAGTTAGAAACAATTAACACAAAAAATCTGAAATTTTGCACAATTTTCATCTTAACTCTAGGCATCACTTTCATTGCCTTTGCTATCTCAAAAACATTACTCTCAAAACTAGGAAAAGTGTAGGAATATTTTACCTTAGAGATGCTGTATGCACTCAAAACAAATGGACCTAAACTCACACAAATGTCATGGTTATGAAAAGCATAAGTTATGTATGTCAAGACAATAGTTTGAATAGGCCATTCAAACAAACAAGAATTGAACACAATGTGGCCTAAACTAATAACAAAACAAGGATGCATGAATTTCACAAAAATCCTAAGCATTTTAAATGAAAAAAGATTGGAGTATATGGGATTAAGTGAAACCAATTCAGTAGCAAACTTATTTTTGCATGTATATGCACAACAAGGCATGAAATTTATGAATGAAATGTGACACAAAACAAAGGACTCAACATATCTCCTTAAAAGGCTGAATTTAAAACCAGAATTTTCACTTAACATAAAAATTTCAGGTTTGGACATAAAGCAAAAAGATCAATGCTCAAAAGTTTGTGTAATGCATATGTCAAGGTAAAGAAATGTTTACTGGAAATTAAAGATTGACTCACAAAAATGGGCTGAACATGAATGTGAATCAAAGAAGTATGTAATGCATGGATAACAACCAATTTATGCATGAAAATTTCCAAATAAATGGATTTTACTTGAGACAGAACAAAACAATATGACATGGATGCAAAGCAAACAAAATAAAAAACTAAAGACTCCAAAACAGATTTTTCTTTAGAGAAACTCAAGCAATTCAAAAAATGATTTGACAAAACCAAAGAATTAGAAGCTTTAAAACCATATTTTGTCAAAGTTTCATGCTTACTTCTTTCTCTTAATCTAGTTTCATGAAAACCATTCTTCAACATAACATTGCAAGCAAACACACATTATTTGATATTTTCATGCAAAACCACATCATATCTAAGTGTGAGGAAGAAATACATTACAGTGTTGGACTTAGTCTCCAAGTATCTTTCTTAGGTGTAGAAACAACAAAATTTTCACCTTTGCACTTAATCACTTTGGGTGGAGTTGCAACAATTTCATCCCCTTGAACCATAGGATAAGAAACAATGTTAGGCAAACTTTTCCATATGAAATCACTTGGACTTACCTTAAATTGTTCTTTCTCAACCTCCTTTGTTGGTTTGATGCATGTGACATAACTTGGAATATTGTGAACACCAACTTCTTCAATGGGCAGCAACTCACTTGATCCTTGTAGTTCATCTCCACTTAATTCCCGAAAAGAAGACAACACAACACTAGAAAAAGACTTTGTTATGTTAGATGAAAGTATGGCTTCTCTGTAGGTCTTTCTCTCTTCACTTGGCTTGGGTTCATTACATTCTTGTCTTCTCTCAACTTCGCACTCCATTTCTTTTCTCGGGAACTCTCCACTCTTCTTCCCCTCATGTACACTCTTCTCACATAATCTCTCGGTTGTTCTATCGACTTTCCCCTCAACACTCTTGCCCTCAACCTTCCCCTCTTTTTCTTTTATTTCAACCTTATTTTGAATTTTTCTTTGATCTTCCAAGACTTGTTGTAGTGAAAGTGGTACAAGCATGGTTGACTTTTTTTGTAGAGACCAAGACAAGTCTCTTTTTATGGCCTCCACTTTTAGCTTAGGTGCTTCTCTTACATCCTTGCTCGATGCTCTTCTCCATGTGGAAATTCCTCCTTGAGATATTTTGGATGTCTTTGCTCTCTTGATGCTCCTCTCAACCTTGGTGTCATGGTGAAGCAAGTCCTCCATATTGAAATAAGGCATCATTTCCAATTTGTAGGCTATCTCATGGTTAAGACCATTGATGAATCTAGCAATGGTGGTCTCCTCATTCTCCATGATGTTGGCTCGGGTTAAGGTCATCTCCAAGTCTTTATGGTAGTCCTCCACACTCCTTTGGCCTTGCACTAGCTTTTGAAGTTTGAGGCGTTGATCTCTAGTGTAGTAGCTAGGAACAAATCTCCTCCTCATTAATGCTTTAAGGGCTCTCCACGTGTGTATGGGCTCCTCTTCATTTCTTCTCCTAGAAATAACATCCTAATTCCACCATACACGAGCATAATTAGTGAATTTTATGGTACCCAATTTAACCTTCTTTTCTTCGGAGTAATGATGGCAATCAAACACCATTTCAATCTTTTGCTTCCACTCCCAATATGCATCTGGATCACTCCTCCCTTGGAAAGATGGAATGGTAAGTTTGATGGAGCTTAGATTGTTATCCTCCCTTGGCTCACCCCTCCTTGGAAGCCCATGGTCATGCCAATGTATTTCTTCCTCCTTGGGTTCTTCTCTCCTTGGACCTCTCCTTGGTTGCAAGATGGGATTTGGTCTTCTTGGCAACCTCAAATCCATGTCCTCAATTCTCCCCATAAGTCTATTGAGAGTTTTTTGAAGCTCTATCATGGTTGGCTCATCATGGTTTCTAACTTCCATCTTTCTATCCTCCTGGCTCTCCAGACTCCTGAAAATAACAAAGATCCTCACAAACACTCACCTCACGTATTTCACTCAAAAGATGAACACTCAAACACTCAATTTGTTAGTGAGATATTGCTATTCAAAGAGTTCTTAAAAGTTCTAAGAAAACTATCCTCAAAGCACACAAGAAAACTTGAATTTTTGAAGAACTATTTTGACTCCAAAAGAGGTGGGCTAAACAAGCTTTAAAAGACTCTAGGAAGCCCTTGCAATTGATGATCACAAGAACCACAAAGAAAGCTTTTTGGCTTAAATCAATGGGATAGGTTTATGGGCACAAAAACTTTCAACACTTTTGAGAAAAATTTCTTTTCTTTTGCAAGCTCTTTTCTTTGTTCTTTTCTTTTCTGTTCTTTGTTCTTTTTCTCTTTTCCCTCTTTTTTATCTTTGCTTGCTGTTTTGATGCTAAAACAACTTCCTCCTTCAAGTTCCTTGCTGTCAAAAACAAAAAGTCAGTTTTCTATTCGGCCAAAACAAGAAACTATTGAAACTTGCACAATTTTGAAATAACTTTTTGATACCAAAACTTCCTGAATTTGGATCCTTCTTTTTTTGGTGTTTTTTTGACTCTAGGATACTAGAAAGAATGAAAACAAGAGAGATTAATAGGGCTGGACATGATACAGAAAGATAAGAAATAAACAAGATCAAATGAATTGAAACCAAGAACACAAGTGAACACGAATTGACTTCTTTTTATTGTTTTTGGTGTTTTTGACTTGAACAAGGATGGAAACAAGAAGAAAAAGGATTAAAACAAAGAATTAAAACACGAATTTATTACACAAAATTGAAAGAAAAATGTAGAAAAATAAGAACACAAAGATATGTCCTTCAATGGAACTTCTGGCTTTGATATCAACTGATGCGAACCCCGATGGTATAAAGACCATGAAACGTGCCTAATATGTTTTTAAAGCTCCACAAGACATCAAAAAGACTAGATTTGAAGACCCCCACCCCTAATCAACTTGTGACTAGAAACGAGAAGTATAAGAACACCAAGAACACAAGCACACTTGTGCATCAAGGTAGTCCACAAAGAACCAAAGAGAAAATCTCCAAAGTAGCAATATTATTTCATGTCAAGGTTGTTGTTTTACAACCAGAATATGTGCCTATTTATAGGCCTAACCTAGGGTAAAAGACTCAGCAAAATTCGTAGCCTAAGTCACCTAGAAAACCTAGTTACAAAGGACTTAAGAAAACCTAGTCAAACTAGGATTCCTATACCCTTTTAACACATGTTTAAGGTGTGTAGCGAATTCCATTTATCCTAAGTGACTTGAATCACTTCCATGGCCTAAATAACATCCTAAATAATTTATATAAATAGGAAAAAAAAAAAAAAGATACGTTACAACACAAGATTGGCCATAAAAACCCCAAAATAGTCTTCTCAGGTAGTTCATACTTGTGTCTTCAACTTCAAGCTGAAATTCGAACTTGATTTATCCATGATTTATCAAAATGCAAAGCATGAAAGTTGTAGATCTCTTTCTTAGCTTTGAAATGGCACCTGAATAATAGAAAACGGACATCTAAAGCCAAAGATATACCTAAAATACTGCAACTGCTTTTGAACCGGTGATAACTCGCAAATCGCGACTTTGAAGCTAAATTGGACCTCCTTAACGTGCAAACTGGGCTTCATCGTCTTCATATGATTTGTAGCTCCAGATGTTAGCTTTCTAATGAATTAAGAATCAATCAATTCTGATCTGGTTAGCTCAAGATATGATTTTTCCACAGGAATATCGCCAATCTGTCAAAATCCAAGCTTGAGCATCATCTCCATATGATTCCTTGCATGTTTCAGCAGCTCCTTAGCCTTCTTCCTTGTCAATTGTCTACTAGTTATCTTCAATGGATCCTTGCTATCTTTGGTTGTGCCTTCTTTGATCGTATCAATGTTGGGCATGTACAAGTCACATGCTCGAACTTAAAGATGAGTATTAAGGATAAGATAACTTGTTTCGCTAGCTTTTATTCCAAGTTATCTCTTTTGTACATAAAGATAGTTTTTCTAGGTAGTACACTTGATCCACAACTCTTGCAAGACATGTATTTAAACACAAATCAATGAATACAAAAACAAGCTTGCATCAAATAGCAATTTTTTTAGTTTTGTCTAAGAAATATTTGAGAATACATCACCATATACCCAACATACAAAAACCATTACTTGTAGCGAAGTGTGGCCTTCATGATCAAAAATCTTTTGTGCTATTCCCCTATCCTAAATATCAGTCTCATTCCTTACAAGTTGCCACGTGTTTCTTTTTCTAGCAAGATTGATGGAACTGTTAACAAAGGAGTGCACCGAGCAAGAAAAAATGGAAAAAAAAAAACTGAGTTACTAGGGGAAAATAACTACTGTTAATATTAAATCCAATCTCCAATTCAGAAACTTGTAAGAAAATGTTTTTTAGAAAGATGTCCAAGCTGCTCGTTTAGGTGACTTTGCTGAAGCCTCTGCTTTGTGGGAGGGACCGGATGAAAGTAAATGTTAAATTAAGTTTGCTTGAGCCAGAGTCATGATCGTCTTCATGTTGCTTATTGCTAGATGTTTATAGTTGTTGACATTGCTTACATGTCAATAAGCTTTCAAAATACACTAGATTGATTCCTAAGAAGCAAATGTATATATATAAGTTTTTGGACACGTGTTATTCACATAGGTAAAAGAATTTTAGGCTTCATTTGGCAATAACATTTAATATTAGTGATAAGGATTACAAAAATTTATTACTATTGCAAATTAGTCCCAAAATTCACTTTTGTGCATATTGGCCATCAATGGATTTCTTTTGGTGTCTGGTGACACACCAAAATAGAACAATTCTAGTAGATCTAGAACTAAAATAGAATAGTCAATAGGTTATGGACTAAAATAAAAAAAATAATTAAAGGTTAAGAATTGTTTGTAAAAGTCTCCCTTGAAATATGATCAAGATCTATATCGAGGATAGGATGGACTTAATCAAATGAACCTGTGACCTTTTTTACATCAAATGACTGTAAACAGAGATTTTTCTGTTTTTTTTTTTTTTTGTTTCGCCCTCTATTGGTCTAAGTATATTTTTAGCCTTTGAACTCCTACAATCAAGGCACTTTTTCCCTGAACTTGAACTTGGTATAATTCAGTTCCTAAATTGTATAAAGTGAGTCAGTCATACCCTTTGACTAACACATGCCATCATGTGACTTTCAAAGCCTAACAGTGTTTGTCTTTTGCTCCAGCCACTAACACGTGCCACCACTATCCCCTTCATCACCTCCGTCTCTTTCACCATACCCTTCATCACCTTGTACTACCTCTTACCCATACCCTCAACCTCTCCATCTACCCCTCCTTCAAAGGTCTTGTGTTCCATATCCTTAAACTCAACAATACCCACATAGATGTCATCCTCTACCCTAAAACTGCAACAAACATCACCATGTCCCTTGTTATTGACATCTTTTGCTTCTAGGCTATGGAAATTGTAGAAAATCTCAAAATTCCAACTTACAATTTCTTTACTTTTGGTGCAAAGTGCCTCTCTATCTTCCTTCACTTGCTCAAATTTCACAAAACCACCACCTAGAATTTCACAGGCCTAGATTTGCCTGTTAAATTTCCTTGTTTGGCTTTCGATGCCTTTGAACATATGCCACACTTGACGCTCATAAAAGACACCAAAATCTATGATTTCTTCATCAATCTAATACCATTTATCGCAAACCACTGGAATCCTCATCAACGCATTCAAATTACTGGAGCCCAAACTTGTGAAAGCGTTATTAGATGAATTACAAATCCCAGATTGCCCACCCACGACTCTAGTTTTCTATATTGGAACCTTGATCTTGATGAATGCCAAGGAAGATGATAGAGGAAAGTATTTGGATAGCTTGACTAGCAGCTAGAAGAAAGCATCCTTTACATGCAATTGTTGAAGCTTGTGGTTGAGTTAGAGAAAGGTGGGTTGGTGATTCTTATGAGTTGTCCATGATCCACCATTAGTGCAACAAACAGAGGTGAACAGTGTTAGGCTTTTAGAAGTCATGTGATAGCATGTGCTGATTAAAAGACTTGACTGGCGCACTTTACAAAATTTGGGGGCTGATATGAATCTATTTAAAGTTAAGAGGTGTATTTGTCCTTTCTCAATAAGTTTGGGAACTAAAGGTGTATTTAGGGCTTTTTGTTTTTATCCGCGAGGATCCATTTACCTGTTTGTGTTGAGGCTTCACCTTCATTTGCCTGTCGGAGCGACAAGGTTGTGGAGCTTTCTCCGGTTCTCTGTTCTTCTTCTTCATCCTTCTGACGCAATGAGTGCCTCAAAGATGTGTGCTGCCTGCATGTCTGGTGGAGGATCTAAGCCCTCATGTAATGTCTTCTTACCCCATCTACAGTTCTATGCGTATCGTTTCATCGATTCGATTCATTGTGATTGATTCCGCAGGTCTGGCTGATTTCTCTTTCTTATTTCAGGGATACCAATAGCAGGGCTTCTCGTTTTCATCGGTTTCCATCAGTGGGCTCGGCGGAAGCCGCTTAATGGTACTCAAACCCTAATCTTACGGTTGGCACTTTTTTGTATTAAAGACCAATCTCTCTGTTTAATTACCTCTTCTGTTCTGTTCCCCTGTAGTTGGTTTCCATAGATCTCGAATTGGGTTTGCAGTTTGAATTATATTGTTGGGCAATTAGATGCTTACTGCGCTGGAAGTTGGGTTCAATCTATCAAATTAGTATTTCTAGCGATATGGGTTTATTTTCTGGGAACTTTTTCTGAAAGTGACGCAAATTTACTCGTTCCTTTTCACCGAAGAAAATTTTCCTTGTGCTGCTTTCGTTGTTCTGGCTCAATCCGTCATTGCCCCGTAGGTTTTATCTGGTAGGGGAATATTAACTTAATACTATATTAGATGATGAATGGATATCCAAAAGTTTAGCCTTAGCACGTTGAAGCAGCAGAAACCGAAATCTCGACCTTACAAGCTTCCGACTTTATGTACAATAAGGCAATATCTTCTCAAGTTTATGCCAATGTGTTTGTCGCTGTGAATATTTACTTACCCGTCTTTATTTCTTTGGATTCTTAGTTCTTGGCATCACAGGCAACTATGAAGTCATGGCTCCAGAACCTCGAGGGTATACAAGGGATGAGCAGTATCGTGATTGTGAGAGGTATCTGAGGCAAGTTGAAAGGGTGAGTTATACCCCAACTGGATGCATCATGTTTGTCAGTCGGAATCTTTGTTTGCTTTTTTCTTCTACTGTTTCTCTGTCTCTCATCTTGCACTTCTTTGATGTGGATGCAGCGTCTGCTGGATGGGAAAGGCTCTGATTATCGTCAAGAACTTGAGGAGGTCTGTGGGATCAAAGAGGATGACATTAAAAAGAAGCTAAGCTCGAGAATGTGATGTGCGATTAGATGGGTCTGAACTTGAAACTATTTAACTGGTTGTTTGTAATGCCTTGGGGTTGTGTGTTTTATGACTCATGACTTGTACTATGAGAGCGTAGGCTACACACTAACTGCTCTATCTCTTATTTTGTTGTTTATCATCTCTAGTATGTAACGTTCCCAATTTACATTCGACCTGGCAGCTTTTGTTTTGCTTCATTGCAACATGCTCGGGCATATTGGAGCTTATGTTTCTTCTTTTCTCTTTGGCGAAGCTCTGTTGGTGCTGAATGATGATGATGGTCGAGCGGATTTGGAATTGAATTCAAAGTTGAAGTACACCGATGGCGGAAGGCATTCTGACTTTATCAGATGTTAAGAATATAGAGATATGGTCTATTCGAATCTGAATGCAAGAGATGATTCTATTTGCAACTGTTTCTAGGTTGTTCTCCCTCGTCTCTAATACGCTCTTGTTTGTTTTCAAGTATCGAAGCTGGAAAAATGGTTCTCCTCAATTTAGCTTTCAAGCCCGTGCTAATAACGCTACTCATCTATCTGAACAATTTATCAGCTTCACTCTTCTCGCAACAATACTTTAAACAATGAAATAGATTGTATATTGTAAAAAACCGAAAATAAATGTTAGTTTATTGCAACTTTGAACGTCATAAATAATCATATGCTCGGGCAGATAGACAGGCCGCCCGGCAGATAGACAGGCCCCCAAGCCACTTTACACCAATCAATAGTGTCATAGTTTTCCACCAACTGCAAATAGGCTAATTTCATATTAGCTACACAATCGCTTACACAATTCCATATTTCATTATGTACATGATTTATAAGACTTGATTCCAAACAACAATAGATGCATTAGCAAGTGTAATGGTCCGTCTCCCATTCATAGTAATCGTTGTTTCCTAAAATACTATTTCTTTAGGAAGAAATATTATTTTAGAGGTGGTTATAGTCATATAATTAGGAGGTTACTAATGGTGTATAGTGGTGAACAATGAGCTAGGTCAACCCGGCCCAACCCGGAACTCACCTGCTTTAAAACAAGGCTTGGCCCAAGACCGCCTCAAGACCGGGCTTGACTCGGCTCAGCCTAGGCACGGCCGGTCCAGGCCTACTGTTTTCAAAAAATAGCTCCAACAGTCACCTGCTTAAAAAATTGGCAAAATTATATTAGAAGGACCTCCGGCTGTTGACTAACAGTTATTTAAGTTCAAAGCATTTTTTACTCTCACCCAACATTAAAAAGGGGCAAGTTTCTAAGGATATTTTCGTCCAACCAAAATATTGTCACTCCTATAAATACCCACCCTCATTCCCTCCCTCACACAACTTCTTACACTCTCCTCTCTACATTTACTAATTTCTCTACATTTTTCTCCTAAATTCTTATATTCTTCCAACAATTTTCTTAATCTTCTACTAATTCCTTTTTAATCTCTCCTTAATATTTCATTAATCTTTCATTAATTTTGATCACCTCAATGGCTTCAAGGAAGAGTACTAGCTCGGCCACCGCTAAAAGCTCCTATTCTCACACCGACTTGGGGTCGTTCTTCCATCGCAAGAGTTCTGTGCAAAAAGGAATTCACATCCAATACGAGCCTCAATCTGGCAACTTCGATATGAAAAATATCGATTTGCAATTTGATGAGGAAGAGTCTGACAACGATGTTGAAATCTAATAGATCTCCACTCAAAACGTTGACACGCAAGGAGGGGATGGTGAACAACCGACACCTCAAAGTCAAGTTCCCAAGGGAAGTGAAGGAAAATATAATCTTAAATCATTTATGTGGGAGCATTTTGAGACAATTTGAGAGAAAGACAACCGGTTCGCTAAGTGCAAGCACTGTGGGAAAAAATTGGCACACAAGTTGAATTCCAGAATCGGGACACTTCAACAACATATAAGGAGCGAGCATCATATGCGATCTCTGAGAGCCGAAGGGCATTTAAGTAGACAGACACAACTTGGATCAACTGGCGGTACATATATCTTTAAATTTAATCAGTAAGAATGTAGGGAATGTATGGTTAATTGAATGGTGCTAATAGAAAAACCTTTTATGCAAGCCGAAGACGTGCATTTAAAAAATTGGGTTAGATCTAATTTAAACCTTGCCTTTAAAAAGACATCTAGGACAACTGCACCAAGAGAGACATTTAAATTGTATGAATTAGGAAAATCTAATTTGCAGGTGCATTTTTCTACAATTGATCATTATATTGTTTTTACTAGTGACATGTGGACATCTCCTATAAGACAGGATTATTTCTATGTCACCGCTTACTAGATTGATGATGATTAAGTCATTCAAAAAAGAATTATTGCTTTCAAGTACATGGAATCTGACCACACTGGATGTAATATCTATCAATGCATCTTAGATGTACTTTGTGAATTTTTCTGTGCTAACAAAATTTTCTGCATTAGTTTTGACAATGCCTTTAATAATGATTTTGTCGCCTGAGAAATCTATACTGCATTAAAACCCCCTCAGAATGATTTCTTTTTCCATATTAGATGCATGTGTCATATTTTGAACTTGTATCTGCAAAAAGGGCTTAAGGTTTTGTAGACGGAAGTCCATCTAATCCGTGATGCATTACTATAATTAAAGAAACGGCCTAAATTAAGTCGGGAATTCAAAGACTACCGCCTTAAAAAAACCAACCGTTTTTATAGAAACGTTTTAAACTTGATTGTCCCACCCATTGGAACTCTACATATGAGATGTTGATGGATGCATATCAATATACAGCCTTGTTGATAGTTTTCCTAAATTTGAAATTAAACTCCAAACTTCTAACTGCTGAAATGTGGGATAAGTGTTACAAACTTTGTCAATTATTACATTATTTTTATGAGACAACTGTTTTTTCTCCAATGTTTATTATCCCACTGCTCACAAAGTTTTGACATATTTGGTAAATATTATTTATGTTTTGAATCAATACAAGATGGATCCATTTCTAAAGAACATTGTCAAAGCAAATGAAGGAGAAGTGGGTTTCCTACTTTACACAAATCCCCCCAATCTTTTTACTTGCATCGTCACTTGACCTGGCCATGAAAATTAACGGGACATTGTCTTTGCTTGAGGAATACTATAGTTTCTTGGATATGAATCATGTTAGTTGTTTAGTTATGACGGCTGAAATATATGAGCATATCTTGGAGCTGTACAAAGAATATTCATCGCGCTACAAAGACAAGGTAAGATCAATATCTTTGTTACAACCCTCCAAATATTTGACCAGTGATAGCCAGGTAAGGCTTGGTTACAAGCTAAGAAATCCCTTACCAAATATTTATTATGCGTCTTAAGTAAGTAGGAAGGGTTAGAAAGGTTCCTCGAACACAATTGACACTTAAGTGTCACCAGGGGAAAAATGGTCATTTTGTATCTCGAGGTGATAGGATTGGTTTTAAAGCTCAAAGTTTTTTTCTTATACTTAAGTGACAAAAAACCAAAGTGGAGGATAAAATTGCCAAAGTTAGTGGCACTATTTGAAAGTGGGGTTCTCTTGGCAAAATTAAACAAGTTGAAGTACTAGATGTAAAAAGGTTGATTTTAAAACCAATTTGGGAAGGTTTCCTTTCACTATTCATCATCTTCTTCACCTCAAAATAGTAGCTTCCTCTTTCTCCTCAAAATCCATGCCCAAATCTCACTTATTCCTTCAATTCTTGGTGAAATTGGAAGCACTGAGGAGTACCCAAGTGAAAGCAAGCTTGTTCTTGCTTAGTTTTAGTGTGGAAAGCTTTGGAGGGGTATTTTTCCTGCTTAGGAGCTTAGGTACATTTTTCCCCTTTGTGTTCTTGGTTGCTTAAACTTCTTAGAGGTTGAGTTAAGCTCAATTGAGCTAGAAATGGTGCCCTTTTGGGATGAATTTGTCTTGGAACCATAGGAAATCCTTAGTGGAGCCTTGAAGGTTTTGGTGCTCAACTTGTTTGATCTTACATAATTTGTGTTTGAGGTAAGGGAATTTTTTATTTTTCTTGTTATGTTGATGCATTTGCATCATCTTTAGCCTTGGGGATGAGTAATTGCAAGCCTAGAGGTGATTGGAACCAAGTTTGAGGTGATTGTGCATGGCTTTCATGAGAAACTATGGAGCTTGCCAATTTCTAGTGTTGAGGCGCCATCTTGGGCGCCTAGGCGCCAAATGAATCATGCCCAGGTTGTGCACCTGAGGCCTAGGCACTAGGATGCTCGTTTTTGGACAACTTTAAGTCAACTACGGCGTAGTGGTGCCAAGCTTGCGCTGTAGTGCCACAGTTGCTTCAAAACTTGACCAAAGAAGGTGTTTTTGGTTTGTAATTGGTTCCTAAACATTCTTAGACATGTTCCTAAGTGTGGTAAAATATTTAAAATGGGAATGGAATGAAGAACAAGTGACAAATGGATCAAATAAAACAAGGAAAAGATGGTGTGTGCGCAATTGAATAATGTGTGTCTATACGGGTATTTTGGTGCCCTAGTTAAGGCTTGTAGTCATCCCTAAGGTAGTTTAAATGCATTAATAGTTAGTAACCAAGTAGTTTAAGTAAGGAGCATGGTGAGCTAGCATTGGTGAACTAGAGTTGTAGCCTATTTAACTAAAAGTAGTGCATGTACATTATGGTACAGTTAGTGTGGGCAACTTATGGCACAAATTCTTATAGTTTGGTAAGATGATTTGGGTTAGTATTTCATTGACCTTAGATTGGTTCAAGAGCTACAAGAACTATAAAGAGTTAATGAGGACACCTAAGGGCCAAAGAAGGCACTATGAGGCTAATAGGGGCACATAAGTGCATTTGGGCACAATGTGAGCTCTAAGGCCCATGGGAAGCCTAGATTGGGTAATATGGTAGCTTAGCATGGCTTGGGAAGTTGTTTAACACCCAAGTAAGTGCAAGCTACCCTAAGGAATCAAGAGGAACATTAAGAGCTCTAAGTAGGTAGGTGACTTAGAACTCAAGCTAAATTACTTGGGTACATTGAAAGGTCTTTTGTGTGCAAGACAGTTAAGCTACCTTAGTGCATTTGGGACCTTAATATGTGTTAGGAAACACAAGGAGCACTTAGAGCAAGCGTGATTCCTAGTGATGACCAACTTATTAAGGTTTAGTAAGTGTCAAGCCTACTATCATTTAAGGTTTACTTAGGAAGGTGGAGGCTTAGCAACACTTGGTCAGCTAGTTGGGACCCGGACGTAAGGAACTAAAGTGGGAGCCTAGTACACCTAGGGGTAGAGGTTTACTATGCCTAGTTACTTAACTGGGTCTTAGGCTTGAGAAGCTAGAGCGGGAACCTAGTGTGCCCAAATTAGATTGGCCATGTGCTAGTCAAGGTTCACCATAGAAAATGTGAAAGGTTAGTAGCACCTAGTGGCCTAGTAAGGTTTTAGACTTGAGGCACTATTGTGGGACCTTAGTGCACCCAACTTGGCTTTGCCAAGTAGATTTGAATTACTCCTGCATATAGTATTCAAGGGGAGGTTATTATGTGCTTAGGTGACAACCTAGCACAGTTGGCAAGTCAAGGCTTGCTAGAGTGAATTCGGGGCAAAACTAGCTAAGAGAGGACTAGGCTGAGGAAGGGTCCCAAGAGACTCTAGTATATGCTTATATATTAGGTTTCAGACCGTAATGAGCTGATGGTAGATTTGTGACATTTATTGTCCAGTGTCCTATAGTACTTTCTTTTGCAGGTACTCCCTTAAAACCCTTTACTGGGAATCTATGATTCTTACCTCTTAGTTTATATGTGCAGGTTTAGATGGTTCAGTCAACAACCTGGGCTTGGTTGTTGAGCTAGTTGAGTAGGTATGACTTATACTTGTTAGTTTGTACCTTTGGGTTTATTGGTTTGTTATGTACTAACTATGTTGGATTAACCTTGAATAATGATTGATCTAGAAGCACAAGAGGAGGTAGAGTTCAGGTGATTAGCCTAGTTTGGTCGTCTCAGTAGGCTATGCTCAAGTACTTAATTGTACTAGATGCCTCTAGCAACAATGGTTAGTTTTGTGTTTTGGTTTGTGATTCATGTACATAACTTAATAATTTACATAGAGTTGTTGTTTATAGAAAACGCGCTTATGGCTTTGGCTAGTTTTATAATTTTTTTTAAGTGCGGTACCACCACTGTTTCGAATGTTTTATTTTATATTTAAATTCCCATGCCGAAGCTACTCATGCATTATTTAATGCTAGTATCTAGGTTAGTAAGCCTAGGTCACGTGCATTAGTTTTTACCACAAGCAAAGAAACCAATGATTGCGAACCAAAACCCGGGAATTCTATAGATTCTTAGCAATCCTGGGTAGCAGCCAGCCATAGTGGCCTAAGGCTACCACAATCTTCCTCTACCGTACGCCCTTCATCCTCCTCCTCTTCATCAACACCATTCAACCCCGTGGAACAGTTACTCAAGTGTCTTCTATCCACATCATCTGGCCCACCTGAAGTAGATGATTACATTCACGCCTAATTTGAAACAAGTAAGGATGAATTTTTGGAGTGGTGGAAAGCAAAAAGTGATAGATTTCTAATTCTATTTATTCTCGGGAAGGAAGTTCTTGCGGTCCCGGTTTCAATCATTGCATCGGAGTCCACTTTCAGTACCGATAAACGAGTCATTTCAGAGAAACAGGCCAGGTTGGGGCCTTGTTGCCTAAAGAAAATAAGACCAAAAAAGTTCGGAAGATGAGATACAAGATGAAGATGGGCTTCCACATCCAAGATTTTTCTTTTTCGTTCTTAGAATGTATTTGATCTGATTATGTTATGCAGAACAGATCACAAGTTTTCATTTCCGCATGGTTTTTCTAGAATGTTTTGCCATTTCAAATGTAAAGCCCGTTCTAACTTGTTTGTAAGTGCCGCTTGGCTTTGTTATTAATAAAATTTACACTGGTGGTGGTGTTTTTTTTCTTTGCATAGAATTATAAAAAGTTAAAAAAAAATTAATAATTTTATAATTTTATAATTTTTTTTTTAAAATTTAAAAAATGTTGAAAATTGAAAAAAAAAAAAAAAGCCTTGCCAAGGCCAAGCACAGCTTACACGTGCTGTGCCTGGGCCTAACCTGACCAAAGCAGGCCCACCGACTACCTTTATCGACGAGAGAGATGCCAATTTGTGTGCACAGCTAGGGATGTGCACAATTCAACCAAAACAGAAAAAATCTTAAAATTGAATTATTTTGGTTTCGGTTTAACTTGTTCGGTTTTTCAATTTGATTTGAGTTAAAATCAAATTTTCTAAAATCAGTTTCAGTTCGATTTTTGTTGAAGGGGTCGAATTACCCAATTTGTTATTTTTTCATGTTTTTGGGCTCCCGCTCGCCTGCTGCTGCTGTCCTCAAGGAAGTGGAATTCTCAACTCACACAAGTCGCTCTCGCTCCTGTGCGAACCCTCATGGCTCATACCAGCCAGCCTCTACGGTGACCACGTGCGAACCATCCGAGACACACACAAACTAGTCACTCCTCCAGGCCAACCCGACAGCAGCGCCCCTAGTGACCTCGTCTCCCGCCGCCGCCCGCTCGTCGTTCCCGCGAGTCTTTTCCACGTTCTGGTCCCCCAAGTTCTCCACGACGCCAAGAGAAGATTGTTACTTGCTTCACCGGTTCGTCGCCCTAAGATTGTAGAGTCTGGTACTAATGCTCATCCTCTCGGTCTGCTGAATCTCTGATCGTCTGTTCTGAATTGGTCGATTGATTTCTGGGATGAGAGTTTTGATTCTCCTAGTTTCTGGTGATTGGGTGCCGTGAATGTGTAAGTTTGATTCTCCTACCGTTGGTTGATTTTGAGCTAATAGGCGTTGGGAAACTGCCAGCTAGTGAAAGATACTTCTGCTAAACTTAAGCAAGCTAGTGAAATAGATGACCATGCTAATATTAGTGGCTTCTGCGTTGTTTGTATAATTAAGGTTATTGTGGTATGAAATTAGCTTTGTACTTTTCATGCATTTGCTTATCCTTATAAAAAATGCTAAGGTTTTTTTTTTTTTTTTAAGAAAAGAAGATAGGTAAGTAACACACACAAGCACAAGATAGATAAATACATACTCATGCAAACCTGCTATGTGGTTTTTGTGATTGCCTCTACCGTAGAATATATGGAAATGAATTTTTATTCTTGCCATGAACGGTGTGCAGGAAATTTTTGTTGTTGCTGTACATGTTTGGACTATCTAGTTAATTGATAAATCAATCAGTTAAGCCTTAATCCCAACTAGGTTTTTTTTTTTTTGGAGGGGGGGGGGGGGGGGGGGGGGGTTGTTGTGTGTTATGTGTTCTGTTACTAAAGCGTTATTGTGTTGACTGAAACAATTCTGGTCTGTCCTCCAGGTTATTGCCTATAGTATTCCCTTTCTGTTAGATATGGCGTGAATTTGCAGCCACAAAAAAAAAAAAAGGAGTATTAATATGCACTTGAACACTTGCATAGCATATGATAGGAATAGCAATGTTGTAAAAGCTCTTACAATGAAGTGGAGAGAAAGGGAATTACTCAGTATGCTATTAGATCCTCCGGTAAACATTCTTTATTTCCTTTTTTTTTTTTATCCCTACTTGCTCTGTCTCAGCATTCTTTAGTCCCTTGCTGTTTTGCCCTAAATTATTATTCATGTGATATCCATCAAATGGAAAATTGCAAGAAAATTAACTCAAACCTATTGTCAAAAAAAAGGGAGCAGGTATATAGATGTCTATAAATTCAGTTATTTTGGTTCCATATGAAGCGAACTGAGATATTGCAGTTTGGTTTTGATCTGTTTTTCTTACTAGTTCAGGTAATTTGGTTTTTCATGATAAAAAACAGAAAACTGACTTAACTGACTAATTCGGTTCAGTTCAAACCGAAAAATTGAATGCCCACCCCCCTGGTTACACACCCAATGATTCTCCCTAGTCCCTCCCTCTTACTGGTCCCTTTCAGCCACCAGCAGTAGTGCATTGGCCAGGCACCACCATCACATTTTTCTTCCCAAGAAACTGAAACCTCTTGAAGGTATGTATACAAAGCTTGAATTGGTTGGGCCAATTAATGGTTGTGATTGGAACTCAATTATGCACTTTCTTAGCTAGGCTTAGTTTAGGATATTTGTTATAGCCTAGTTATCTGTGGCGCGGAGTTGATAGTTGTGATCATTTTCACCTGAAGGATTTGATCTTACAATGAAGTGGAGAAAAAGGGAATTACTCAGTGAGCTATTATATCCACTGGTAAACATTATTTCTTTCCTTTGTTTTTATCCCTTCTTGCTCTGTCTCATAGTTCTTTAGTCCCTTGCTTTTTTGCCCTAAATTATTATTCATGTGATATCCATCAAATGGAAAATTGCGAGGAAAATAAACTCAAACCTTTTGCCAAAAAAAGGCAGCAGGTATATAGATGTCTATAAATTCAGTTATTTTGGTTTCATATGAAGCAAACTGAAATATTTCAGTTCAGTTTTGATCTGTTTTTCTTACTAGTTTTGATAAGTTTTGATCTTTCAGGAGACAAAAATGTGTGTCGATGCTATTGCATCTTGCTATAAAAGGAAAGATGAGATATCTTGAGTGAACCTCTAGTCCCTCATCTCCTTTCCTAAAGTTGCTTGGGCATGATGCAATGTATCTTCCTCCTTGATTGGTTCTAACAAAAAATTTTCTTCATTGGCAATAAAAAAAATGACAAACTAATTAAATTAGCATTTAAAATGACTTTTTCTCATGATAAATTGCACCATTAGTCCTAAACCGATAATTTTTATTGTAAATTGGTTGCTAGCCTCCCTTTTATTGTATATTGATCTCCAATATATCAAGTTTGTTACATATTATTTTTAACCTTATTAAATTCGTTAGCTCTAAAGTAACTGTAGAACATCAATTTTTTAAATTTTAATTCAAACTATGTCATAGTTTTTTTTTTAACAGCAAATGAATCATTCAAAATATCGGTTTTCCTTTAAGTAAATATGATTTTTTCGCTAACTCAGTCTTCCAATGATGTTATAGCCAATATACAACGTTTTATAAAATTTTAGGATCAATATATGATACAACAATGATTGAAGACTAATTTATAGTTATAATTATAAATTTGAGAGCAATGGTGCAATTCACTCTTTGTGCTTACTTTGGTCCTCCAAAATTTTTATGTGATCATTGATTTCTCGATTCTTTCTTGGGAACCATCCCGTTCTTTGGCATTTTATTTTATGAATCTACTAGTCCTACACTTATTTATGATTATTTGATTCTTTTTGGTGAACAATATACTATTACAAAGAAAGGCCCAAAAGGGGATTTACAAAGATATGATTATTTGTTTTTGGCATGTACATGTCTCATTATTTTCCCCCATAAAGTATAGGCGCCCACTGCCAATCGATGAGTGGTGACTTATGATAAATGCACAATACAAAGAAAAAGAAACAAACAAACTTGAAATTACAATTGGAACATTGAGGCAGGCATCAAGTAATCAAATGGGAAAATAACAATTATTGGATGGTAAGAAGTTGTTAAAGCAAATTCCTAGTCTCCAGGAAGAAATCCATCAATTGTGATGTTACCAAGCTGGGCCTGCCACCACAGCTCAATCGCCCGAAACCAGTTGTTCCCAATTACCTGATCTCTTGCTATCACATCAGTGGCTCTCTGGAAACTTTTGTGTTTGAATCCTTAAATACATGGGAAGAAAAATCACACATAAAACTATTTCGAATAGAATATCTAATTTATTTTACTCCCAAGAGCCGCTAGTTTTAGGGGCTTTAGTGACCAAATCTCAAAATGGCTAGTTCCCTTACCATCTGAGCCGTTGAATATGGGAACAGCGATTCATCCTAAGCTACTGCTTTAAACGAATCAGGGTTTTCAAAGCACACTGGATCAGGCTTTCATGTCAACAGCCAACAAAGATGGGTTAGGTGGTAAGTAAGATGGTACCATTTTCACAAGCTGTAAGCTGCATTAAGGTGGTAAATACAGTTATTGTTAGGTATACCACACTCTGAATTTTTAATGTATACTGAATGGTGTACCATATTCCATACTGTTACCGTTTTCGTAAAAAAATAATGGTCAGAATATTATTTTAAGATAACATAATTTGTTCAATAATTTATTTTTACATATTTTATATATATTCTAATTTTTCTCATCATAATTTATCAAATATAAATAAAATATATATGATAGAGAAAAAATATTATATATAGAGAAAAATAAATAATATTAAAAAAATAATTTATTGATATAAAAGAAAAAAATAATACTTTAATAATAATAATACATTTTCTAATACCACATTGAGTTCCTAAATGACTAAAAATATGACACTTCATTCTTAGCTCATTCTGCAAAACTAACATATTTATCTCATGTCATGAAGTTTTGGTTTTGAGTCAAGAAATCCTATAAATGAAAGTAATATTCAGTTGAGGTAGCATGTACTAGAAATTCAATTTGAGGATATTGATTAATACCATGTTGTGGCTAAAAAATATGATGATTGTCATTGAATGGATTATTAAAAAAATTGGGGCCGATAATGATGAACCTTTGGTCAAAGATGATGACATTTGTTGTGGATATCCATATGATACATACACCATGAAGCCACTATCACCAATTGAACTCATGTTGAGATCTTTAAGTTGCTATCGTCCATTAAATTTTTATATTAACTAAGAAAAGTAATAAAAAAATAAATACATATTTTCATTTCATGATATATGTATTATTTATATTTTAATGTTTTATATATTTATGATATTTTGATATAAAATGGAAAAAATGGAAAAAAAGCCGCAAAAAATAAAATACTCCTATATGTGCCACGTGGTATTTACGGTGTGCCACGTGGTATTTACGGTATACCACGGTTTTTTGACAAAATTCATCAAAAAAGTAATAAAAAAAGTAAGCGGCACATGAAATATCGTGAAATACGGTAGTATACCGCGACATACTACTCAGTAAAATAATAAAATGTAAAAATATTTTTTCCGCATACCGTGTACCTACGGTAAACTATATACCATATGATATACTGTGGTATACCGCGGTATTTAATACTATGGCCACAAGTGAACACGATCTTATAACCCCCGTTTGGATGAAGACAACACCTTACTACCTTGTTGCTTCTAACAACAAAAATGTGTAAATTTGTAATCCTTCAAAAATATCACCATCATTAGTAGACTATTAAAAGTGAAACATTGATCTCCTGGGGGTAAATCCAAATTTGGTCCCTTAACTATTTGGTTTGTCGTAAAGTGGTCCCTTAACTTTAAAAGTGACTATTAGAGTCCCTTAACTCAAGCAACATATCCAATTTGAGTCCCATCCGTTATTTCAGGCATTATTTCTAACGGAAAATGCGTAGGTGGCACTTAATACCCTTGCTTGGTCTCACAATGCCACATGGCATACTCTTTCATGACAATAAATAATAAAACTGGGAGTATAATAAATCTTAGACTAGAATTGATAAAATATATAACTTTAGGGACTTAAAGGGTTAATTAACCCAATCTTCTTTAATTTTCTCTTCTCAGCGAGAGTCGCCACCACCACTTGCCGCCGCCCCGCCGTTCCTATCGTTCTCTGCCTCTGGTGCACGGTTTTCTTCATCGCCTCTAGCATATGGTGCACGGTCTCCCTTTTCCTCCGTCGCCCTCCTCCTTCCTCCCTTCTTCGTCCTCCCTCATCTCCGCCTCCTCTCTCCTCCTCCCTTTCCGCTTCCGGCTCCCTCCTCATGAATCGGTCAATCGAAGCCGTGGCCACCTCCATCTCCCTCTTCGTGAATTGGTCAATTGGAGCAATGGCCGTTGTTTCCTGACGAATCTCCGATTCCTCTCTCCTCCCCGTGCGAACCATGGCTGTCGTTTCCTCCCTGAGATGGAACACCTTCATCAACGCCGCCTTCAAATCAGGAATGGAGATTATCAATCGGAACTTGTGCGGGTAAAGGCAGTAGTGGCACAGGTCGAGATGTGAGATCGAAACGGCAGAGAACGATAGGAGCGGCAAGGCGGCGGCAAATGGTGGCAGCGACACTCGCTGAGAAGAGAAGATTAAAAAAGATTGGGTTAATTAACCCTTTAAGTCCCTAAAGTTATATATTTTGTCAATTCTAGTCTAATATTTATTATACTCCCAGTTTTATTATTTATTGTCATGAAAGAGTATGCCACGTGGCATTGTGGGACCAAGCAGGGGGTATTAAGTGCCACCTACGCATTTTCCGTTAAAAATAATGCCTGAAATAACGGATGGGACTCAAATTGGATACGTTGCTTGAGTTAAGGAACTTTAATAATCACTTTTAGAGTTAAGGGACCACTTTAGGACAAACCAAATAGCTAAGGGACCAAATTTGGATTTTACCCGATCTCCTGGTAAGAAGGCAAATCTCCACATATGAGAAAGTTATTCGTAAATATATCAAATTGCCCATGTTTATTTTATAACATCGTCACCAAGATATTTTCCCGCATTTATGGGTATACACCCAGTGTTCATCATCGCCTTAGTTTCCATTATCATTTGGTTTGAGAATAAAATGGAAACTAAAGTTAAAAGGGATAAGGCACCAATTTTTTTGTATAATTGATCTTAGCTTCATTTTATCAAATTAATTTTGGTTAGAGATAAGACATACGTAAACATGGGATAAGAAGGACCGACTTTGTTTGATAATTTATTGTAACTTCCTTTCATTACATTTTTTTCATATGATAATCATCAAAAAGAAAATTTTTAATCCCTTTCATCATAATTTTATAAAGTGGGGAGTCTGCACTTATATAATAGAAATATAGCTTTATTTAATAGTATCACAATTTCATACAATAAAAACTTCAAACTCATAAAATGAAAACTTGTTTTGTTATATGAGTTTTTCAATTTGTACAATAGAAATCCAATTTCATATATGAAGGCCTCAATTTGGTTTAATAGAAACTTAGTTTTAAAGTTGTAAAACCCCAATTTTGTACAAAATTGACCAAATTGATTAAAAAAACATCAACTTAGTTTCATACAATATGAGACCCAGTTCTTACATATGATATCAATTTTATATAATATGAATTTTGTTTTCTACAATGGTAACTTAGTTTTACAAAATAGCAACATAGTTTTATTAATAGTAACTTAGTTTCATATAGTGAGAATCAAATTTCTTACGATTGTAACACATACACATACACACAGACTTTATTGGATAATTTGTTGTAATTATTAGAAAGAAGTTTTTTCAATCTTTTTTATCATAATTTTGTGTAGCAGGGAGTCTGCACTTATATAATAGAAATTCAGTTTTGTCTAATAGTATCACAGTTTCATACAATAGAAACTTCAAGCTCACACAGTAGAAACTTGTTTTATTACATGAGTTTCTTAATTCATATAGTAAAAATCCAATTTCATAAATTAACAATCTCTTTGGATTGAAGGAAGAAGAGGGGAGGGGAAGGAAAATTAACACAATTCCCATGTTTGGATAATAAGAAATAGATGGGGAGGGAGAGTTATTATCCCTCACTTTTCTCCTTTATACATATTTTTCATCCATCCAAATCGGGGCCCGGGGGGGGGGGGAATAACTCATCCCTTCCTTCCCTTATTTTTCCCTTATTCATTTTATCCAAACATATTGTAAGACTTAATTTATTTTAATAGAAACTTGGTATTAATGTTGTAGTTCCCCAATTTAATACAAAATCAACCAGTTTGATTAAAAAATAACTTGTTTCATACAGTTTGATACCCAGTTCCTATGCATGATATCAATTTCATATAATATGAATTCCATTTTGTATAATGGCAACTCAGTTATACAAATAATTTATGGTACTTAAATTGTTAGCAGTGCTTCTTATGATTTTTCTGCATAGGCATTCTTGTTGTTTTTCCAATGTGTAGCACCAACAGAAGTTTGCAACATTATTTCTATCTGGGCTGTAGCCTTCCTAAGGTTTTCTTTATTATTTCTAAACCTTTTAAGAATTTTTGGTGGCCATATTATTTCTGAAATTTGCAGGAAATACTGAAAGTCATGAATTCTCAAGTGTTTGAAAGAGAGCTGTGGCAACCAAAATTCCCACCTCTTTCTTCTTCAAGCATGATATTTATCATTGAATTAGTGGTAGTGCTTCTAGTGATTTCTCTTGTTTCTCCCCTGTGTGTACTGATAGAAGTTTGTAGAATTATTTTTGTTTGGGTTGCAGCATGTGCAAAGTTACTTCATTATTTCTGAGCCTTATAGGAAGTGTTAGTGAAATAACTTGCAGGAGATATTAAAGATCATGTTGGACCAATCTTAGTGATTATATACATACATACATACATATATACATACATACATACATACATAGATGGGTTCTTATTCTATGAAATAAGGGTTACAATTTGTGTGTGTGTGTGTGTGTGTGTTGTGTGGAATTGGGTTACAATAAGAACCTAAACTTCTAGTTTTACCAACTTATTTACAAAAATCATACATTTGCACCTTAATGTCATACATCAGATCTCACACTTCAAAACCACACAAATTCAATAAGACTTAAATTAAATACATATGCACAATAATTCCATAGAACATATTAATTATTTTCAATCTTCACTATCAAACAATAGGATATCTAATTCATATATAAGCATTCCAACCTTAATTCGACAAACCCCAGACCATGGCAATGGTATTAACAAGGGAGATTAGTTCAAGGATGACCAATAATAATGTGATGGAAAATGATGCCAATGATGACTAGAAAATGGTAAGAGCAATAATGAATGACGTGACATTGAGAAACACTTTCATGGTTGTCACTTTTTCTATGGTTTGATGGGATTTAGGATTCCAAACTATGGGTATAAAATTCAATGGTCTTAGAGGAAGATGTCAAGGAGAGATTGAATTTTTTTTTCTTTTGACTTTATAAAGATTTATATGAGATCGTGGTTTTGAAGATTGTTGCCTGATTTCTAGCCCATGTGTCTTGTTTAAATTGTAGCACTTTCCTCCTTTATTTCAAAGTAGAAATAGAAGTTAAAAAAGGACGTTTAACTTTTGTTAACTTCTTTTAAGCAGTATATATAAATCAGAATGATGGTGCCAAGCCTCATATTTTCCTCCTCAAGCCACAAATCATAAAAAAAAATAAAAAAAATATGACCTTCTATATGATACTCAATTTGTTCCCGGATTGATTAAATATTTGGATTTTGCATAGAGATTAATGAAAAAGATAGTTTTTTTATAATAAAAATCATAAAGCAGATTAAGAAAAAAGAACTGCTACTAGATCCTGGGCGAGAGAAATACGTTGACGTAGAACTATGACCAACAAAACAATGATCAAACTTTTCCACTACACTAATGACCTAGGCTACTATATTTACCAAGGTAAGATCTGATACTTTCTGATTGTGAAGTATCTCTAAAACTTGGGAACAATCTGACAAAATGGCAATGTGTTGAATGGAGAAGTTTGTTGCCATTAACTACACCCATAATAACTTTAAGCTTTGTTTCTAAAGCTGAAGAATAGAAGAATCAAAGCCTTCCATGTTGATCTTCCAGAGAAGCATTTGAACTTATCCATAACCAAGCCACTACTTTAGGGCATGAAGATGAATATCTACACTATGTACCATCCACCATAAGACAATAGGGTTTTGTTCTAGAGCCATATATTTCCTAGCTTTTCACGAATGGCAAAGCTTATTAGGAGGGTCACCATAAAAACCCTTTAAGAAAACAAGAAGTTTCTAGAAAATGAAACTTGTTGAATAATGGTTTTTCTCCTGAAAATCAAAGACCAGGGATCAAATAAAGTGTTGCAAAACATGCTTTCAATTTTTCCTAGCTAGATAATCCAGAGTGTAGAAACTAGAAAAAAAATCCAATCAAAAGACCATTTACTGCAAGAAGCTAGGAAAAAAGCCAACTAGCCTTCAAATGAAACTGAGTTATCTAATGGTAGAGGGTGCAAAAGTTACCCCAAACATCTGCAGAACCAGGATAATCTTAGAAGAGGTGAAGAAATGTCTTATCGATGGTCTGACACCATTGACAAAAGCTAGTGTAAAGCCCATCATGGGTAGCTAGATTACAACCTATCGAAAGAGCATTGAGTAGACACTTTCACATATAGACCTTGAATTTTTTAGGGATTTGTAAACCCCACTCTTTTTATGACCATAAAGAAATCCTAGTTTTAGATAGCCCTATTAAACCTCCAGATGGATGAAATAAATAAGTGCCCAAGTTTGGACAATTAAACATGAATACCTATGTTTGGTTGTGTAAGAGCCTCCCAGAATGCCTTACCAAACAACATCATTCTCGTTAGAAAAACTCGGAGGGGTAAAGGTAATTATCTGTCCTACAAATCTCTTCCGGAAATAATTGTCTTAACAAGAACAAATTTCAACCTTCACCATTAACAAGGCCTAAATCTACCACTTTAAGTATACAAGTTAATCTATGAAATAGGCTACTCAGATGTAACCTAATGGGGGTTATTCCTAGGATCCAATGATCATTATAAACCCAAATGAAAGTAGTAGATCCAACTTTCCACTGATGGGTTTCCTTAAAGATTTCTCTACCATAAAGCAAACTTCTCTAGACTAAAGAAATTGAATTGAAAGCATCAACTAACCAAACTGAATGATTAGACCCATACTTAGCTACCAGAAGCTTATAGACCAGCATATTTAAATTTCCTGTGAAAATCCTCCAAAAGTTTTTGCCCAGCAAAGTTTAGTTAAATAAGCAGAGATCATTTAATCCCAATCCTCTAAGACCTTTTGGAAGCATCAATAATGCTTTTTTGCTTTAGATGGGCGCCTATTTTCTCCCTAAATCCCAACCACCAAAATCTCATAAACTTTATAGAAATAGAATCTGATAAGGTGACCAAGACTTTAAATAGTGACAAAATATACACAATAGATGTTAAGGTAAATTGTATCAGTGTAAGCCTTTGAGCATTTTATATTTCCAATTTTACAATTCAGATTTAATTTATCTTCTAAGAAATGGAACATGGCACTTTTGGAAAGGTCCTAACATAGAGGAGCACATAAGTAGTAAAGAATACCTGTGTTAATTTGAAAATTGAGCAAATTACAGAATTCCTACTAAAGAGATGCTAAAACATTTTTTGTTGAGCATTCATTCTGATTTTTAGAATTTACCTCTTAACCTGGTACCTTGAATATAAAGTTAATGTACTTTGAAGGATTCGGACTAAATCCTTAAAAGGTTGAAAGATAATGAGACAGTCATTTGCAAAGAACAGATGTTTGATAACAAGGCCATTATGACTGGCTCGAAGACCAATAAGAGACTCAGACCTTTGGAGTTGAGACAGATAACTAGAGAATGCCTCTACATAAATGATGAAAAGATAAGGAGAAAGAGAATCACCCTGATGAATCCTGCCCCTGGTGAAAACCAATCTATGGTGCAATCATTGACCAACATCAAATATAACACTGTAGAGACATATTGGTGAATTAGGTTGGTTCATTTCATTTGAAAGTTTATTGCCGTAAATGACTTTTTCAAAAAAAGACCATTGAATGATAACATAAGCTTTACAAATATCTAGCTTGAATGTCATTTTTTGGCCGCAGGGTTTACTTTGCATACTCATGTTCTTGATAGCTTGGAAGATATCATGTGTTATTATAATATTATCTGAGGAAGAAAAGCATTATAATATTCTGACACCAAGTTGGATAAAACGGGCTTAAGTCTGTTGACTAAAGTTTTTGCAATAACTTTGTAAAGCATATTACATAGACTAATTGGTCTATAGTCCTTAATCATCTAGGCATTTCAGAGTTTAGGAATAAGAATGATAAAAGTATAATTAATCTAACAAAGAAGAAACCTTTCATTAAGGAAGGCTAGAGTAGTCTTAACAATTGATTCACCCATTATATGCTAGTATTTCTTAAATACAATAGGGGGAATACCATCTGGGCCTGGAGATTTTAAGTTCCCCAACTCAAACGTTGCACACTTTATTCCTTCCCTAGAGAAATGAGCAAAAAGGTTATCACATTGATGAGCTGATAATTTCCTCGTGATGGCTGAACCAAAAACATTCTAAGCATCCTCTGGAGGAACATGAGGATTACTGAAAAGCTAGATATAGTCAGATCCAATACGTTCTCTAGTTTCATCTTGTAAATCCATGAGTCCTGCTCCAATTTAAAAGCTACAATTTGAGTTTTGAGACGTATATGCTTGGTAGCCATATGAAAGAACCTAGTGTTTTTATCTCCCAAGACTAACCAAGAAATTTAGGATTTTTGACCCCACATGCATTCCTCATCAGCGAGGA
The DNA here is from genome assembly GCA_039654915.1 of Aquilaria yunnanensis. Taxonomy (NCBI): domain Eukaryota; kingdom Viridiplantae; phylum Streptophyta; class Magnoliopsida; order Malvales; family Thymelaeaceae; genus Aquilaria; species Aquilaria yunnanensis. Next base: position 15,285,961 of record CM077593.1, read on the forward strand.
GAGAAGTATGTTGTTTCCTGAAAGTAGAAATTTAGAAATGATTGGCTAAGACATTCGGCCCTTTTTGTTTTTTTATAAGTTGTTGCTCTACTGATCTAATTCTGAGCTGAAGATTACCAACTGATGTTTTATTCCACTTACATAATAACATGACCATTTTGAAACATTTATGTACAACCTGGAACATCTTAGTACCTTTTACAGGAGAAGATTACATAGACTTGATGATCTCTTCACATTTATCATATTTTACCAAAATACTTCAAAATGGCTAGGTCGGTGACAAAACACTGAACTAGGGGACGTGTCCATCAACAATGAAGCATGGTCAGAACGCTGGAGAACCAGATTAACAACTTTAACCAAAGGGTCAGGTGAAGCCATTCCTCATTACAGAAGACTTTATCAAACATCTCATATATGGCCTCATCCTCTTTCTAAAAATTAAACTAGGTATAGATAGGACCATTAACTAAAAGTCTAATTATATACAATTCGTCCTCAAAAGGCTATAACCATTCAGTTCATTATGTTAAATGGGCATTATGACTTGTCTTTTCTAATGAGGATTTAACCTAATTAAAATCACTTATTAGAGCCAATGGTCCTTCATACTGTCTTAGACTAGACAACATATTTGACCTTGTAAGCTAACGAAATTGAATGGTCGGATGCCTATATGCACACCTAAGGTACCACACTAAACCATTAACTTCCGCCACTTGTAAACAGAGTAAATGAGGTCCTTATGTAGTATAGTACAATGGATATTAATTATCCATCCCAACCAAAGACTTTTACTATGCCCTATCACATCTGCAAAGGCTGATGCGCTAAAACCCAAAGGAAACAACTTACTAGTAATTGAGTTACCATCTGACTTTGTTTTCATCAAATAAAAAATGTTGTGCCAATTTTTCTTTATTAAATTACTGAGGTGGTTAACTGTTGTGTAATGACCCAAACCATGATAATTAAACCTCAGAATCCTCATTGGGTGCCTGGGGTTTGATGAGGCCCAAACCCAAAAAAACCTATAAAAGTAATTAGGTCTTGGACAATGTAATTTAGATTTGCCAAAAGACTAATCCTTATCTTTAGCAAAAAATCCCCCAACATTTACTGTGAATCATTTAGGGAACAAACAAAGATCAGTGCTTAAGTTTTAAGAAGTGGACACAAAATGAGAATTATACCTCTTTAAAAGATATTCATCCTCATATCTCAGGGTCGTTGCCGCAACAAGTTGCATTTTCCGTTATGATACAAAGGTATCATACACCATTTTTTCTTAGGTTGAACCAAATCCATAGCTATGTCACAAATTCTTTTCTTCCTGTAATTTATTAGGCATGATCAGTCATGGTTTTTAAAATCCATTATGGGCCTTTATTGTTTAATGCAATGAAATGATAAAACTCAAGGATTGGCCTTGGCTTGTTCTTTCAAATCAGAAGAATATGAATCTAGAGTACAAGGAAAGTTTTAGACAAAGATTGCTTATTACTGAAGCAAGAAGTCTTCACATATGAGTGTAGCATGAAAGTCAATTTTCATCATTTAGACACTGAAGCAGGAAAAGACTCGAGTGTTAAAATAGTCTACTTTGTTTGGTAGAATGCTTGATTAGTTTACACACTAATATTTGTAGAGTTGCGTTCATTAGGATTAGGCAATTAGACTATATTGACAATCAGTCCCATCAGCCCAATTGAAGAGGTGTTGGGCACAGAATGCTGAGAACTCAGATTGCCTTCAACAATCTAGATAACACTTAAGACTTGGGCACTGACAAGCCTGCTTGGAAGACCAAAATGTTATGACCTAATCTTACCGGACCCGTCCTCATTTATGTTAGCTTCAAGCTTTTTTGGATCCTTTTCTTAAATATTGTCCTTGTGTTGGCCCTTTGATCTATCATTCAATTGAATAAACTGACCCAATTAACCTAGTATTTGATCCATCTCTACACTTGAACCTGCTTGCAGTCTTCTAGAAAATAATGGCCTTGAGAAATCCTATTTGATATGGTCCAAATGTGAATTTAGCATCCACCATAACTTTTCACTGAATGCTTGACACTTGTGAAAGAGTTTTTCTGCATTGCGGTCGAGTATGGCCAATACACCCACAATGTTTACAAATCTTATAGATCTTCTCGTACCGAAGAAGAATCCATAGACTTCTCCTATCAATAGTTTAAAAAAAATAGGCACCAATGGTTCCTTAATATTGATGACAATTTTGAACCAGATATAATTTCAATGATGAGCCTTATTGTCCTACATATTAATGTCAAGAAGAATGTTTTTGTGTCATTTTCAATTTTTCTATTCTCTTTTCAATTCTACATATCAACATTTTTTTTTGTGTTTTTGGATGCAATTTGCTCTTTTTTGAGTTTGATCATCTTTTCACATGACACTTGCCTTTTTGAGGGCCTATGTTGCAATTTTTTTCCGTTTTAGTCTATTTCATGTTTGTTTCGGTTAAAATGTGGTTTCAATCCCTAAATTTCTAATTTTTTCACTTTAGGCTTTGAGTTACATTCGTGTTACATTTTGGTCTCCGAATTTTATAATTAAATCTTCTATTTGCTCTCTTGGTCCCCAATTTTTTTTGTTGTTGTTTTATATACTATCTTCTAAAATATGACATCAGTAGCCATAATTTATTTATTTATTAGTTAAACCATCTTTTATCTTTATTAAATCAATTGTTAAATCTTTAAAAACACCTCGGTGGGTGCATGATTCTTTTAATAAAAAAAGCCCAATGACACTTACAAGAAAATGTCAGGGGCCTACAATATAAAACCAACAAAGCCTGACCCAAAGCAAAAAAAATAAAATAAGACCTAGGCCTGTGCCTACCAGGAAAACCAAGCCAATAGAAGCTAAAACTCCTCATTAATATGATCATTAAATTAAACAGCAATAACACCATCAATAAGATGAAACAAATTCTCAGCAGTAAAAAATTGTTAAACCTTTAATACCAAAATTTTTATTTTTATTTTTTGCCTCTATTCTAACTTTTTTTATTGATTTTCTTTATTGTTGTTTTCTAAAATGAAACCTTAATCATTATAATTTGCCTTTTTTTGGCATGATTTTGGTTGATATGGCTTTAGTCATTTTTTTATTTCTATTTTTTTTTATCTTTATTAAACAATTCACTACGGTGGGCAAATAAATAATTGATACCACAAAACATAATTCATCAATAATGATAAGAAATGACTGAAATACAAAACTATATTTAATGAAATAATTTGGTCCATAATTGTTAAAATTGAAAATAATTTTTTATAGATAAATTTTTCATCAATATGAAAAATTAGAGTTTGAGTTAATAAAAGATGAAAAATTTTAGTGAATTGGTTTTTAATGAAAAAAAAAATATGTATTGTTTCAAAGCATATACCGTGTTTTATTTCAGAGTATTATATTTTGATCATAACTATTTATTTTAAAAATATAAATATAACATGAAGAAAGCCAAGTTCAAATTTGAAGAAATAGAAATTTTAATTAATTATCATGAATCTGTTAATGAGACATTTTTATTTATTTATTATTAAAACTTACTACAAAAAATATCTACTATGATGTGTGGATCACCAAACTTCTTCATTTATTCTTTTGATTTTTCTTATTTATTGTTTTATAAAGTAAAATTTTAGTAATTGTGATTTGTTTCTTTTATTTTTTTAATCAACTATAATGATTTCATTTAACCTTTTTTGTTGGTCTTTTTATTATTGTTTTTCAAAACAAAACTTTAGTTGCTATGACTTGTCCACTTTTGTGTATATTTTAAGCTGATTCATTTTAGGCAATATTTTTATTTATTTATTTTTCCTTTGTTAAGTTAATGGTTAAGCCTTTAATTCCTGAAATCTTTACATTTGCTCTCTTGGAATAAAGATCATTTTTTTTTATTTTTTTTATTAATAATTAAACGCCACCATTTCTCACTGAAATTACACTCTTTGTCTTATATTATTAATTTTATTTTCCATATTATTGCTCCCTTCTAAGATAAAATTTTAGCTATCACAGTTTATCCTTTGATACTTAGAATCTCTTTTTGTTCACTCTGTTAGTCATAAATCTTTATTTTGACTTTTTATCCTGGTTTTTATTTTTCTCTTTTTATTTTATAATTTTTTTTCTTTTATCAGTGATTACAATTATTTATATTTACATTTAATATTGACATAGACTGAATCACCACAACATACGGTTATTATAAATCTCTTGTATTCTATAGGTCATTACTTGTTATAAATGACACATTGCAATTTGTAAATATTATTTTATGCGTATATATACGCAGACGATTCCAATATAATACATTGTCAAATCGTATTTTATATTATCAATGACCACCCTTAGTTATAAGGTCAGCCTGACGAAACCTTGTAATTAACCAATCATATTTTATCTAATGCCTATGATTGGCTTTGTCGTTGCCATGTCAAGGCTCAAGTTTCCAGCTGGTGTAGAAGAAAGATGGCTAGTTGTTGCCCCAATATTAACAATAACATTCAATTGGTTTTGGAAAAAGTACAAAAACCCTCATGTAGTTTGATCTAATCTACTTAGTTTTAAAAAATCTATATTTTATCCTATATTCTTTTATAATATTTAAAAATAATTTCTAAAACTCTAATTTAAATTGATTGATAATCATGCTCCAGTAATTTTAAGATTTTTTATATTTTTTTTATATTCAATCAACCTTTAAAAGATATTAATATGTATTTATAGAGAGAAAAATACATTTACAGAAAATAAAATATGATAATTTGAAATATTTATTAACTATAAAAAAATACTAAAGAGATTAAAATTACTAGAAGATGATTATCTTACAATTTAAATATCATTTCAAAAGTTATTATCCGATAGTGTAAAAAACACAGGGGGCAAAGTGTATGTTTTAAAAATAGAGGGGGTAATTGTAAGTTTCTCATTGGTTTTAAGTTAAGTTAATTAATGTTTAAAATAGTTTATTTTTATTATTTATAATTTTTTTATCTGAAATCAATTTTATTTCAGAATAAATATTAGCTAAGTTTGATCATTCATTAAAAATAAAATTTTCATAATACTATTAATTTTTCTTGATTCTTACTTTTTTGGAGTTGTGCTAACAGGTTGTGCTAATAGTGCTTTCTATTTGCCCATATAAAAAGATGGTAATTTTATTCCTTAAAAAATAATATTTTCTCCATCCAACATTTTTTACGACATTGCTATTTTAAATTTTTTCAAATTCTTTACACACCATTTTTCATAGTAAGCTTTTTTTATATTTAATTTAACATACTACTAAAGTTTGAAAAGTGATTTGCTTAGCTATTAACTTTTTAAGTGGCAGAATTGAAAAAGAATAACAAAATTTACCACACCTTAGTGTGCCAGCCGAAACTAAACATGTAAAAAGACATATGACTGAGAAAGTAGTTTCTACCGAGGTTAATTTTATAAGCGAAAGGTGTATGCAAGCAATAATGAGTATAAATAAAGGAATTTTCACTAAATCTTATGTTACTCCATTTTCAGAGTACATGGATTTTGAAAATTTTGATAAATTTTTGGTATTTTCGTGTAGTCTTGGTAAATAAGCCGCGGTAGAATTAATCCGTCTTCTATTTTATGACAGAAAATGATAACATTAATACATTTAGGATCCACCAAGAATAAAGAGTGTCATGTTACCCGACAGTAAACTTACAAGTGTAAGTAGGATGGGTAAGTCTGAGGATTTGATGTTGGATAGCTGGTAGAAAGAACCCTTGATCAAATTTTCAAGAAATCTCTATCTCGGAAAAAGCCCTTATAAGTTATAACATAATTCTTATTTTTTCACGTCATGTTTAAGAACAATTTTTATAATTAATGTTAAAATTTTAAATAATTTATTTAGTAGTGGTGATGAAATCGTTAAAATTAAAAGTAAGATGACTAAGTTTGATATTATTGTTAGATTTTTAAATCTAATTTTTAAATAAATTTTTTAAAACTCCAATATTAATCACTAACACTAATACTAAATGGAGCCTAAATGTCCGTGTTACTAGTTGCTAGTTGTTAAGGTATTATTAATATCGCCGTTTGGTGCAATGATACTCATACAAGAATAAAAAAATATAATCATGCGATGGCCAAATATGTACTAATTAGTTCTTGTTTGGGAGGAGCTTTTCCTGTTTTGTACTCCCTCCGTCCCAGGTTTTATGCTCCATTTGCCATTTTAGGTTGTCCCATATTCTCTGCACTATTTCCTTTTTTAATAAGTTTTATCATACTTAATGACCATATTACTCTCTCCTTATTCTTTGAAAAAAACAAAAGTTAAAAGTTAAAGCAACCATCGATGGTTGTTGGCAGTTGGATGTGGAGCTGGTCGGCCGACGTTGCTGACGGCAGAGTTGGTCGGCCGACGTAGTTGACAGCAGCCAGGTCGAGGTTGAGGGAGATCGCCGAATCGAGGAAAGGGCCGGGGTGAAGGTAGGCGACGAGGTGAACAGATCGAAGATGATAGACAAAGAGATTGGAGGCGAGAGGCAAAGGTAAGCGAGGAAATCAAAGGCAATAGGTAAGGAGATCGAAGGCGAAAGGCGGAGTTAGGTGACGAGATCAGAGGCTAGAGGTGGAGGTAGGTGACGAGATCAAAGGCTAGAGGTGGAGGTAGGTGACGAGATCGGAGGCAAGAGGTGAAGGTAGGCGACGAGGCGAGGAGACCGAATGCGAGAGACGGTGAAATCAGAGGCAAGAGGCGGGAAGATCGGAGGTGAAAGATGAGATTCAACAAGGCAAGAGATTGGAGGTAAGAGACGATAAGGCGAAGAGGTAAAGAGATCAGAGAACAAAATCGGAGACGAGACGAGAAATGGTAGCAGATTCCACGTCTGGCATCAGTGGCGTGTAGTAGTGGGAAAGGAGAAATGTTAAACTGAGGGTAAAAGTGAAAAATGATACATATTTTTATCATTTCTTAATTTTTGTGTCAAACACAAATGGAGTAGAAAACTTGAGATGGATAAAGTATTTGAGAAGGTTAATTATGATTAATTAGCATAGGACGTGGATTAGGTTTACTATACACTAATAATAATAGTAAAACTAGAATAGTAGGTTTTGGATGAGTCAGTGAAAGTCTTCATCACGTGGCGAAACATGGGTTAAAGGGTGGAGTGAAGTTTTTGAGGAGATGACGTCAAAACGAATAGTGTGGGAGGCGTGCCTGGGAATTTGGGCACAGCTGCTAGCTGTCCACCCACACGTGTGCTTCTAGATTTTTATCGCTGCCCTTTTCCTTCCCATCCCCATCGCCTTGCACATCTTCCCCTCCCCCACTAATTTGAAAAATTAACTGTATACATAGGATAGGATGAGTAAATTTTATTTATGGCCCTTGGTCCTTTTGTGTTATTTTAAATGGGTCCCTAACTTTTATCTTATTCTCTTAAAATTCTCAACATGCTAAACTTTGTCCTAATCGTGGTCCTTTTCTCACTCTTATGGTTAACTTTAATGAAATACCAGTGACAAATGATAAGTTTGGTACCTCACCTGTATTGGCACTCTCTCAATCCCCTTCCCAAAGCCTCAGAAGAGACGAATCGATCTCGTGATTCAATCCCCCAACAGACCCATTGCTGCCCCTCTCCATTAAGACACTACTACCAAGCCAGTTTTCATGTATTCTTCCTTCGGTCCAAAGCATATACTGGGTTTTGAAACTTTTGGATTCTAATTTTAGAATTGTTCTCGTGATCTAAAATTGTTGAATTGTGATTTTTGAAAATTTTTAATTGTGATTGTTCACTTGAAATTATTAAGTTGTTATGCAGATTTGATCTTATTTTTTAAACTTTATGATTTTTTGAATTTTTTTTATTTAGTGGTTTGATTTTTAGTAAATAATAAACAGGAAATATGTGTTTTTTTGTGAACAAGAAATAGAAAATAGAAAGTGTTATTTTAGTGAATTATGTGGTCTTCAATAAATAGGAAATATAATTTTAGTAAATATATTTTTGTTACAATACAAAATATATTTTGTGATTCTTACTTTTTGTAATAATATAATATATAAAGTTTGCAAATATAAGATATAAATATAGTTTTTAGTAAATATAAAATATAATTTTTTTAGTTAATATTTTTTCAATAAATACATTTCTAGTAAAAAATATTTTTATTAAATATTTTTTTTCCCGTTGGAAAATTCCATAGCTTGAGCAATTACCATTTTTCCAACAACTTTAACCATTGCAATTTTTCAACAGCTAAACCGTTGGAAAATTTTCCAACCATTGCAAATAAATGTAGGAGGTTGGGCCATTGAAAATTTTCAATAGTTTTTTTTCCAATGACTTACTATTGGTAGTACCAACGGCCATACATTGGATTGTTAGAAATTTTTTTGTCCAACACGTGGTTTTCCAATGCGTCAGTTTCCAACAGATTCACTGTAGAGGAACCTAAATTTCCAACACGAAGTCATTGGAAAATTATATTTTTTTAGTAGTGGAAGCATAAATAGACCCACCATTAGTCGCCCATGCCATCAGATGAATGAGTGACAGTTGTAGAGAGGGTCATTTGGATTGGGAGCAACAACAAAGGAAGGAGCAATAATTATATATGTTATTTGACCCAAAATTGGTGACAATATTGGAGGGGGATGAAGGAGAGAATGAAGGAAAAGATGATTTGGTAAAGGCCGATTTGATGAAGGAGAAAAGGAAAGAAGATAAAGTGATATGATTAGGGTGAAAGAGATGATTGTGACATTTTTTTATGAGAAGTTAGCATGGATGAGAGAGGGGGAGAGAGAGAGAGATTTACAAGGTTGGAAGTACTAGAAATACTTTTAGTGGAAGGAAGAAAATGTATGGATTCGAGTTGGAATTTGCTATAGAAATTTTTATTAAAGTTAACCATAAAAGTAACGCAAGAACTACTATAGAGTTAAAATCTAGTCCATTGGGGATTTTAAAGTGACAAAATGAAAGTTAGGGACCTATTTAAGATAATGCAAAAAAATTATGAACTATAAATGAATTTTATCCATATATAAATTATAGATCAACTACTGAATCTATGTATTTTTGTTGAGATAGACCAAAATAATAATTGTCAAACTCACATGATAAAATTAACAGACGTTCAAGCCAATAAATCACAACTAAGAATAAACAATTAGAAAAATGGCACAAAACAAAAATAATATGGCACACGATATACTTGCAAAACCCTCCAGTCTAAAAGGAAAAACCATGAGCAAACTGACATCAAAATCCACTATCAAGGATAATAGTACAATGTCTACAATCCAAGTTATTGCCTAGTTTTGAGTCATAACGTAGTAATTTTGAGAAAAAATTGAAATTTAATACTTTAGAGTTCTTGCTAGAAGGGGAAACAAGTTGAGCATCTTATTAAACAATTCGAGCTTAAGTTCATTTTTTTTTGTTATTGAACCAAATCTAATGAGTCTCTAGCCAAGTTTTAAACTACAATTTAAATTCAAATTTTTAACGAGCCGAGCTTTAAGCTTGATATTATTCGTCTTAAACTTTTATAAATTATAACAAGCTTAATATTTTTTTAATGTAAAAATAATACTCCCTCCGTCCCGTTTTAATTGAAACATTTGACTGGGTACAGAGATTAAGGTGTATGTAATTTGTGTTAATTTTTTATGTAGTAAAAGTTTAAATAATGATTAAAAAAGGAAAGATTCTTTTTTGGGTTTTGTGCAGTGAGAGGTTGAGTGGAGATTAAAAAAAAGAGTCTTTATTGGGTTTCGTGTAAAAGGATTATTTAATTGTTTAAACTTTCTAAAAGAGGAAACGTTTCAACCTTTTTGGGACTTCCCAAAAAGGAATACGTTTCAATTAAATTGGGACAGAGAGAGTATTAGTTTTAGTTTTAATATACCTAAATTGTAAAATTCTGATTTTTATTCATCAAATCGACTTGTACCTCAAATCAAGCATGGATCTTGAATCGATTTTTGAACTCATAAAGTCACTGAGCAGCACTCAAATTTTTTCAAGCCGAGCGTCAAGTACTGGTTTCCGAGTCTGTCAAACTCAAGCTGAGCCAATCTTAATGTGCTGAGCTTTAAACTTGAGGTGTTAGGACTAGATTCAACTTGGCCAGAGTTTAAATTTTGGCTCGCTCAAAAAGTTGTTGAAAGGTCAAATTAACCAATTTGTTTTTTCACGTTTTTGGGCTCCCGCTGGCAGCACAAAATTTTTTTTTTTTCAAGATTTTGGGCTCCTGCTGGCCTGCTGCTGCTGTCCCTTAGCCCTAGACCCAATCCTCACTCCTCCTCACCCATGGCCATGGGAAGTGCGAACTCTCAATTCGCACAAGTCGCTCTCGCTCCCGTGCGAACCCTCATGGCTGATACCAGCCGGCCTCTACGGTGACCACGTGCGAACCATCAGAGACACACACACTAGTCACAGCCCGACAGCAGCGCCCCTGGTGACCTCGTTCCCGCCGCTGCCCGCTCGTCGTTCCCGCCAGTCTCTTCCACGTTCTGGTCCCCCGCGTTCTCCACGACGCCAAGAGAAGATTGTTCCTTGCTTCACCGGTTCGTCCCTGAGATTGTAGAGTCTGGTACTAATTATCATCCTCTCTCTCTGCTGAATCTCTAATCGTCTGTTCTTAATTGGTCGATTGATTGCTGGGATGTGAGTTTTGATTCTCCTATTTTTTGGTGCTTGGGTGCCGTGGATGTGTTAAGTTTGATTCTCCTACAGTTGGTTGATTTTGAGCTAATTATCGTTGGACAACTGGAAACTAGCGCAAGATACTTCAGCTAAACTTAAGCAAGCTAGTGAAATAGATGACCATGCTAATATTAGTGTAAGTTCTGTCTTCTGCGTTGTTTGTATAATTTAGGTTATCGTGGTATGAAATTAGCTTTGTACTTTTCATGCATTTGCTTATCCTCATAACAAATGCTAAGTTACTTGATTGTCTCCATCCCTTAAAAATAAGAAGATAGGTAAGTAACACACACAAACACGAGATAGATAAATACATACTCATGCAAACCTGCTATGTGGTTTTTGTGATTGCCTCTACCGTAGAATATATGGAAATGAATTTTCATTCTTGTCATGAAATTTTGTTTTTGCTGTACATGTTTGGATTATCTGGTTAATTGATAAATCAACAACTAAGCCTTGGTCCCAACTGGTTTTTTTTTTTTTGGGAAAAAGGGGGGGGCGGGGGGGGGGAGGTGGCATTCTGGTCTCTCCTCCTGGTTATTGCCTATGGTATTCCCTTTCTGTTAGATATGACATGAATTTGCAGCCACAAAAAAAAAAAAGAAAAAGAAAAAGAGGAGTATTAATATGCACTTGAACACTTGCATAGCATATGATAGGAATAGCAATGTTGTAAAGGCTCTTACAATGAAGTGGATTAACAGGGAATTACTCAGTAAGCTATTAGATCCACCGGTAAACATTCTTTCTTGCCTGTTTTTTATCCCTGCTTGCTCTGTCTCAGAGTTCTTTAGTCCCTTGCTCTTTTCCTAAATTATTATTCATGTGATATCCATCAAATGGAAAATTGCAAGAAAATTAACTCAAAGCTTTTGTCAAAAAAAAGCAGCAGGTATATAAATGTCTATAAATTTGGTTATTTTGGTTTCATACGAAGCAAACCAAAATATTTCTGTTCAGTTTCGATCTGTTTTTCTTACTATTCGGTTAATTTGGTGTCATGATAAAAACAGAAAACTGACTTAACTGACTAATTCGGTTCGGTTCAAACCTAAAAACGGAATGCCCAACTCACTGGTTACACACCCAACGATTCTCCCTAGTCCCTCCCTCTCAGCCGTCATCCGTAGTGCATGGGCCAGGCACCACCATACCATTTTTCTTCCCAAGTAACTGAAACCTCTTGAAGGTATGTCTACAAAGCTTGAATTGGTTGGGCCAATTTATGGTTGTGATTGGAACTCAATTGTGCACTTTCTTAGCTAGGCTTGGTTTAGGACATTTGTTCTAGCCTAGTTATCTGTGGCGTGGAATTGATGGTTGTGATGTTTTTCACCTAAAGGATTTGATCTTCGGGGTGATTCATTTGGTTGGAGTAGTGATTAAGTGGCATGGCTGCTCATTGTTGAGCTGCTTGTTTCTTTATTAATGACTTTGGGGAAATCTCTTCTGGTTTGATTTATTTGTTCTTTGTATCATTCATGTCTTTATTGCTTTTCTAGAAGGGAGACTTCAGTTGGGAAAACCGGCAAGCTGTGTGTGAACCATGCGGACATTAGCAGCCCAGTTTGCCTCTGTAAAGATTCCTTTCTTTTAAGTTTTTTGTTCTCAATCTCCTTTTGTTTTATTTTCATCAAAATCAATTTATGTGTTTGTTTGTTTGTTTGTTTTTGCAGCACTTGAGCACAAGAAGGCCTGGCAATGTGCAGTTTCGCAACGTGTCAACGCAAAGTACAAAGGAAGGTCAATCTCATTTCTCCATGTCTATTTCCTTGTTATTTTATTTTCATTTTAGCTGTACTTTGTAGCTTCTTTTTCTTCGTCATTGAGGAAATAAAGGACAACATATAAATTGTTTTGTGGGTTTTTTCAGCTGAGGCCGAGTTTGAGCAGGAGGCTGAGAAGAAGATAGGATGGTTGCTGAAGTTGATATTTGCTGGGACTGCCACTGCTGTTGCTTACCAGTTCTTCCCCTACATGGGTCTGTGGTTTTGACTTTTGAGTTGTAAAATGATCATCTGTGCTTGAAAGCTGTTGCTTTTCTTGGTAGATTGTTAACTAGGGAAGAGGAGCTAGTATGTTTCTTTTATATGGGTATGTGTTTTTGAGTTGTGAAATGATCACATTTGCATGAACGTTGTTGCTTTTGCTGGTGGGTTGTTAACTAGCGAATAGGAATGAGTTGCGTTTACTTGGGTATGTGTTTTTGAGTTGTGAAATGATCATATTTGCTTGAAAATCTGTTGGCTTGTCAGTGGTGGTTGAGTGTTGACTAGGGAAGGGGAGCAAATGAGTTGCTTTTACGTGGGTATGTCATTTTAAGTTGTGAAAGGACATGGTTTGCTTGAAAGCTTTTGCTTGTGTTGGCGGGTTGTTAACCCGAGAAGAGGAGCTAATGAGTTTCTTTTACAGGAGATAATTTGATTCAACAGTCTGTGTCACTTTTAAATGTCAGGGATCCTTTGTTTAAACGAATGGGTGCTTCAAGACTTGCTCGATTTGCTATTGATGGTAATGCTACTGACCTGGTACATCGTTTCACGCTCCTTTGCTTTGTTGATCATTTCAAGATATCTTAATCAAGGGTAGAAACAGTGTTGATGATCCACAGTTGGGTTTGGCTCTGTCTTCATTGCACACAGTCTGCATTGATTTGGAGCAAAAATTGTTTGTGACTAAAATTGGTTTTGGTAACTACTACATACTGTAAATTGTTGTAGTATCTTCCTGTTTATTTTTACACTGTTGTACTTTTTGTAAATAGATATAGAGAGAAAAAAAATAACAATGACTCACATAAGGAACATAAAATGTATAAATATTATATACATATAAAATGCAGTGATGAGGCATTTGAGATTCATTTATAAACCCAGCATTGCCATAGAATTCAAAGTTATATTTAATACCACAAAATAATATATATAAAATGTTATAAAAATATTACTAAAAAAATTTATCGTTGAAACAACAATGTGAAACAATTTTAGAAGCTTTAAGGTTAATTCTGCAAAGTATCAAAAACTAAGAGTACGATGATGATTTTGAAAATCCTTAAAAGATGGGCCAAAAGTGAACTTTGCAGTTGCACAAAAAATAATTTGTAAGCCGCATAGCAATATGTTTTTGTATCTTTAATTTTTTTCCACAATTAGCATATGTTTTTGTAATTTTTTTAATCTTACATTGATTTCTTTAATCTTTTTTATGTTAAAAATACGTTTCTTGGCTGCAATTTTCACTTGGATCAAAGCAAAACATTGTTCTACAAAAAATAAAAAATAAAAACGTTGTCCATGGATTATTAACAGCCATAAATGAAAAAAATAATGAACAGAAGCAACCGAAGATATTTCTGTGATGCCATGTTAATTCTTCACGACTTGGGAACAATTCTATGCTCAAAACTTTGACATCTTGGTATTGCTTGTTTGCATATTTGTCTTCACCACATAACACAATATAAGTTCTGAGTCCAGTGCATGGAATACTAAAGGCTAAAAAACAACAATATGATTTAAATAAATTAAAATACTCTCATCCAAAGACCATCACGATACCCACATAAAACATAAAGGTGCAAGGTTAAACATAAAGCTGCACAACATTCAGTCCCTTGAACTTACAAAAACTGTGTGCTTATTATTCAGCTATGAAGTAGCTACTGTGGTTATAAAGAACTGGAGCCATTTGAATTTGGTCCTGCATTTGAAATTGATATATCCTGTAACAGGCTTGTCATGTCACAAATTTGAAGCAAACAGAATCTTATTAGACGCTAATTGTGTAATGAATGAATTAGTAAATATTTGACCCAGTGGTAAAAAAGTTCTACCTACATACTCAAAGCCTTTGTAGAAACCATAAAAAAAAAAACAAACCAAGGGATGGATTGGTTAGAGAGAGAGAGAGAGACTTGAACTGATGAACAAAGGATTAGAGGAAAGAAATGATGTCTAGGCAAACTTCTTTTCATTTATCTCAAGAGCGAATAATACCACCTTCGGCTTATATTGTTAATTACCAGTATCACAGTATGCAAAAATAAAAGAACTACAAACTTTGCACATTTTGTGAAACTCATCCTGAAATTTTCTTCGCCACATAGATTGCTCACCAGTGCCATCCCTAAATGGATCTCTTGTTTGTATCATGAAGCCTTCAATGAGTCAGTGAAAAATAAGGCAAACTACACAATTAGGCATTAATCTTTAACTATTGTTTTACTTTTAACCCCAACCTCCAACTTGTAGTTTTTACCTCCCTAACCTCGTTAAAATGTTTCATTTTTGGATCTTGGTATGACGGAAGTCGTTAGTTCAGATGGAAAATGCTATATTAGTGTAGCATTATAGGAAAAAATGCTAAGTTTAGGCCATCAAAAAATTTTCTTTTAACCAAGAATTCTTAAAACTTTGAAATCTAACATCAAACTCCTTAAAAAAAATCTTGGACTATCCCTAATCCTCTCCCACCTCTTTTGCCACCAGCCCCCACCCTCCAACCACTCCCAGTCCTCCACTGTCTAGTCTCTCCACCTCTGCTTTCAATTGCCCAAATTCACTTAGCCATTTCATCGAACATATCATAAGCAAAGCTTAATTAGAAGTAAGAAAGCGTATAGTAATAATTCTTCATCACCAACATCTCTTGCAACCAATGTGTTAAATACTGTTATTGCTAGGTATACTGCACCCTGACTTTTTAATTTATATTACACGGTATACCGCACCGCATATTGTTACAATTTTCGCAAAAAAAAAATGTTAGAATATTATTTTAGGATGACTTAATTTGTCCAATAATTTATTTTAACACATTTTATACATATTATAATTTTTCTTATCATAATTTATCAAATATAAAGAAAATATATATGATATAAGATATTTTTTAATACAAAAACCATAAAAAATGTTATATATAGAGTAAAATAAATAATATTAAAAAAATTAATTTATTAATATAAGAGAAAAAAATAATACTTTAATGATAATAATACATTTTCTAATACCAAATTCAGTTTTTAAGTGGCTCAAAGTATGACACTTCTTTCCTAGCTTATTCTGCAAAATTAATATATTCATCCTATGTCATGAAATTTTTATTTTGAATAAAGAAATTCTGCAAATAAGAGTAATATTCAGTTGGGATAGCATGTACTAAAAATTTAATTAGAGGATATTGTTCAACATCATGTTGTAGCTGAAAAATGTGATAATTGTAACTGAATAGATTATTGAAAAAGATTGGGGTTGATGATGATGAACCTTCAGGTTGCTATTATTCATTAAATTTTTATATTAAGTAAGAAAAGTAACAGAAAAAATAAAAACAAATATTTATTTTATTATATGTGTATTATTTATATTTTAATAGTTATATATTTATGATATTTTGATATAAAATGAAAAAAAAATAGCTGCAAAAAAAATTGCTATAGTACATACCATATGGTATTTGCAGTGTACTGCAATTTTTTGACAAAATACATATAAAAAGTGAGTGGTATACGAAATACCGTGAAATACTTCGATAAAATGATAAAATGTGAAAATATTTGTACCGCGTGCCACACACCCACAGTAAACGGTATACCGCAGTGTTTAGCACTATGCTTGCAACAACTAAGAATCATTTCCTATAAAATTTTAGTTAAATCTAGGCTATTCGAACCTCCAACGATTTGTTCGTGCTAAGCTCATTTCCAGCCTCTGTCCTCTGCCTTCATTGGTCTGTTCGAGTCAACCTTGTTTCTAGCACATATAAAGATGCCTAAGTTGTGTCGTCGTTCTTCCTTCCCTCCCTTTTAGCCATCCTCTCCCCATCATCGTCACTTTCCCTCCCTTCCCTCTTAGCATCACCCGATTTCTGCATCTTTACTGTGCGATTTTCTGATTTGCGATTTCTGCCATCGTGATCTCTGCCATTGTGATTTCCCAATATGCTCATCCTTATCATCAAAATACCGAATTCATGCATCCCCATCATCACAATAATTGCCATCCATTTTCCTATCTCGATTCCCAGCCAGTCCAAATTGCAACTAGCGGCATACGTGGAGTTCTGGACTATGCCAGTGTGAGGAAGGTGGATAGGGGCTAGGGACAAAAGACTTGGTGTACGTGGAAATCTGGAATATGTCGATGCTCGGATAAAAAACAGACCAAGGAGAGGATTGGCTAAAGAGGGAGGCAAAGAGGGAGCCCAGATGGAGGCTAAATGATTTTAGGGAGTTTTTATTAGATTTTAAAATTTTAAGGATTTTTTTTTATAAGGGGAAATGTTTTCAAGGGTAAAAGGCAGCATTTTCCATAAAAATCTATGCTGATGTGGCATTTTCCGTTTGAATTCTGTCACTCAAAAGTTTAAAATGGAACATTTAAACGAGATAAGGGAGTAAAAACGTACAAATTGGAGGTCCGGGTTAAAAGTGAAATAATAATTAAAGATTAAGATCTAACCATGCAATTTACCCATGAAAGATAAGATTATCATAGTATCTATTCAGATAATATGTTTGTATATAGGAAACAATACTTGATCCTATACTTCTAAAAAACACCTAACATCTTCCACCGTAGGCCATATTATTAATGGTTCCCCAAGATCAAGAGGCATTTTGTCTTCTAAGTGACATGATGTCATAGAGGACACTAGCTTTGCCATCCACTTATCATCCAAGGGAGAAGAACTACAACAAAACACAAAGAAAACTAAAAAAAAAATTTTAAAAATAAGAGCAAATAAAAGAGAATATATGTTGTATGCTGTAGTTTTGCAGGTGCATTCAAACTATCTAAAGATTTCAAAATATTTGACAAAGGCAAGGGACACTTGTTTATTTAGTGAAAAATCAAGTAAACATACATGACTTTGCTAGGAAAATGAAAAGTTCTGCACGTTAGTGGATTAGGTATTCAATTACACTTGGTAAATAAGAAAAGCCTTTTGAAAGTCTTTATAAAAAACGCACTCTTGGAGAATGGTGTATAGCTTTATATGTCCCCACTTTTTCAAATTTGAACCTATGTGAAATCTAGGAAAAGATGCAACTAAACGGACCTGAATATCACAGTTGACTGTCAGGTAAAAACAGTCTTAAAAGAGAAAAACTCTCCTAGTTGAGGAAGACACCAGAGAAAAAACAAACACACAAAAGAATGGTATTGTAGGATTTTTGCAATCAAACTTCCTAAAAAAGGCTACATTGATCTTGAAGTTCCCCAGAGCTAACAAATTATGAAGACACTATTGACATCACGAACAGAGAATGGATAGCGACATTATTGTGTGATAGGACTGGCTTGGAGACAAAATGCCTAAATTAACAGTTCTCTGGCCATCGTAGGTACCTTTTCTTCAAAAAAAAAATATTTACAAATATATTCAGCCCTTAATTATAGTAAGCAATCATTAGAAACCCTCCTAAACAGGTATAGAAAAGGAGTAACAAATACATTTAGTTGAAGATGAGAACAAACTCTATGAAAAGAACATTAAAATTTGGTTAGAAAAAATGGATTCCCATAAAGCCAGTTCCTTCCCAAACATTAGTACCATACTTCACTTCACCAGTCTTCTATAGAAGAGAATTCTCTACAGTTGAAGCTTTTAAGTCCAAACTTTCTTTATGCACACAAACAAAAGAAAAAATTTTAAAAAAAGACTAGATTTTTGCAGATTTCAAACATGCTACCATATCAAACCATACATTCATTTCTAATTGCAACAATAAAAAAGCTCAATTAGTGAAGAAGAGATTTTTTATATTCACATACATATATATGTAACTGGAAGACATTGGCGAAGGCACAAGCAGTACCAAGGTGATCAATGTACTGTCCTCATGGTAAAGAGGCGATGTCATTTTTAGGTTAGGGTCACTGCTCAAAGGGGTTCATCTATCACCTCTAAAGGTTACTTTGTCAAAGACATATCATATAGTGTAGTTGTCATAAATTATTTACATAGCCTTCAGATTCGTCTACTTGTGTCAATTATTGTCTAGTTCATCTATCAAAAATAAAAATTGCCTTCGTCCAAAAAAAAGGTAAAATTTTGCATTGTGTGGCACTAAATCTCACACCAACCAACCACTATGAAATAATCCAAAAACACATCAAAAATAAAAGATAAACCAAAAATCAAGGATATTTATTGAATGAGCAATAACAAAACAGGGGCATTGAAAACTAAAAGTAAATTTAAATAGTGAAGAAACAAAGCAAGTTACCATTCAGTGGCATAACTTATGCTTGAGCTTGGACAAAAGCATTTCTTCCCTACAATACTTCTCATCTACACCCATCTTTGGTTCTTTTTAATTGGTTTCTTACTCAGTGTGTGAAAGAAGAACGAGCAAGACTGAAGTAAAAAGTCAAAAGAGGTCATGCATGATTAAGAAGGGCGACATTGATGACATTTGAAATATGCTAAACAATCAAATTGCATAAGATCCAAACAACCGGTTAAATATCCTAAGCAATTAAAATAAATAAATTCAACACTAATCGAGAAAACAAAAACAACTTACTACATGATTTGGTTCTTTGTTCTTGCTCCTACTCAGTGAATGACCCATTGTTACCGGCTCATAAAAAATTCTCATCCATTTATCAAGAATGGAACAGTATAAAAGAAGATGAAATCAAGTGACTGCAATGGAGAGAAAAAAACACATTACGCATTACCAGTTCCTATCGAAGAAGAACTTCTGGGCCATTGTTTTATTGGATAACATTTCTTGTTTATCATCAAATTTCCTATGGTGGCATCCAAAATTCTTACCCAGACAAAAGAGATGAGGATAAAGGTTAAAAAAAATCATCTACTCTTGATGATTCATCATGTCATAGATTTTCCAAGCAACATACACAAAATCTAAGAACCAAAACCAACAAAGCCCATCTTATAAAGTCAAACAAAAACAACCATCAAATTCGTTTAAGGAAGAAAAGCCCACCTCAATCCGGCTATTGAGACTGTGCCAAATATCCAGAGTCCTCCATGGTCATGTGCAAGAATTCAAGAAAGATGATGACATTTGCCAACATTCAGAGAAGAGCGCAACCACTAGGCAAGTTAACCCGAAATTGCTTCAAGAAAAAGATCGAGAACAGAGAATAGGACAGTATGGGGTGTCAAAGGCATCATAGAGCAAAATACCCAGAAAAGAAAGAGATGGCCAGATAAGAACAGCGAATATGCTAGTGATCTAAAATTCTTTCAAGAAGGAAGAGGATAAGTATAAGAAAGAATGGAAAAACGCATTAAAGTTTCTTTCCCTAGTTATTCAACTTAAAACCAATAAAGTTAACTAGTTTCATAATCCAAGAATTTTTCACATGAAAATGCCTCTTCTAGTATTATCTGAAAACTAATACTTTTATGCAGTTAATAATTAGTTAAACACATGTTTTTTGTAGAAAAGGAAATTTAATTACCATTTATTCCATAAACAATAAAAAGGATAAATACATTTTGAATTGAAATTTAGAATATCGAATCTAAAAAATTAGATTACCCTAAATTTTTAAAGATTAATGGTTTTGAATTAATTTCTAAAATCGATTAAATTAAAGCAATACTTAGGTAGATACAATACTATCTGTTAGATAACATTACATGTAGACAAATAATAAACAATATCTAAAATAAATAATTATTTAAAAACTTTTTGAAACAAGAAAAACTCTGGGCCAAACTTTCACAACACCACATTATAAAAACGTATGAGCTGTAATTGGGACTTGCCACATGAAACGTATGGACAAAAAAAAAAATGGGCCTCCCACCACATAACTTTGGTCCAAAAAAGTAATTGAGGAACTACTGAATAAATTAACCCAACCCAGCCCATGGTTTAAGCAACGTTGCGAATGTAAGAATGATGTATACAATATTAGTGGGCCAAATAAACATGTGGGCCAATTCTTAACAAATGAGGCCCTACATAATTAATAATATTTTAAAAAATTTTGAAACTAATTTGAACAAAAAACTATGTGGCCCAATTTTAACCAAATGATGAGCAATATAATTGATAAGTGATAATTAATTAATTAAATTAAAAAGACGGCAAAAAATTTGTCCCAAATTTAAATCCAGATGGGCCGAATTTCAGTACGCAAAAACAACAAAATTAAGAATTTAAATTAATAATATAAGACGGAAAACATGGGTCAAATTATTTAAATTTCAGAATGGCAATATGTGACCCAATTGATTGAAATATAGGCCGAGTAAAATGGTACATTGCCCAAGTCATATAAAAATGGGCCAACAATTTAATGGCTCGAAAAGGGGGCAAACATGAGTTAAAGTTGGGCGCAGTCCATGACGGTAAATTAAGAGTGTCGAAGCTATGACTACGTAAAAGTTAGGAAGTATGTGGCAAGCGCTATGGAGATGAGGGGATTAATGAAAAGAGGGAAAAAGTGGAGGGACTTTGTTGTAATTATGGAGTTTATGGAGACAAAAAAAAATAGGCTAAAATCCACTTTACCACCTCAAACTTTGTTGACTCGTTCATTTTAGCACTTGAGCTATGACTCAGATCAACCCAGTCCCAGAACTATGAAAAGTATGACACTTTGGTCCTTTGACCTCACATCCGTCCATTGATTGACCAATAAAAAAGGAAGAATCTCACTATCAGAACCGAACTTCTTAATTTCTCTATTTTGAACCATATACTTTAGCATCAACCATCCAAGCCCTTGTCCATGCCTTGTCTCTCTCCTCCACCTCCACACTTTTTGTCATCTGCTATTCCTTCCCTGCTAAGCTCTAACAACCTTATGGCAGCACAACCCCAGCCACGCAAGGCCTTACCTCACAATCCAACTCCCTAGCACTAAGCCCAACCCCAATTTGGCTGCCCCTAACAACACCATCAACCACTCACTCCATGCCTCAAATCAGTATCACACTGCTAGCCCCCCCCCCCCCCCCCACCCCATGGAGCACCATCATTGCCCCACACCAGCACCCCACCAGAGTCATCACCCCCACACTCACTAACACCCTTGTCACCCATGTCTCTCACCACCGAAATAGATCTCTTGTTATCTTGCATACTGCAATCACTGCGTTTAAATCAGCAGTAGAATCCGAGGAATCATTACTCTCGTAAACCCAATCGTCCAATCAACCTATATAATCCTCAAGAGTTTAATCTTCTATAGCCCGAATTTTAGATCCTTAATGATCGATGGACAAAAAATGAAGCAAAAAAACAATCTAAACAAGAAAATGCCCTAAGTAGCTGGAATGGAACCTAAAGGGGGACTTATAATTTGCCTCCTAATGTTTACACTAAATTACACTTTTTTCCCTCTTATTTCAGAAACCTTTTAAAAGCTCCCTGAGGTTATAAAAAACCTACACTTGCCCCCTATAGTCTTTTTTTAATATTAAAACTAATAGATTAATTGCACTTTGAGACCCAAACTATAACGTTTAAGTTTTCTCATTAACATATAAATTATTTCATTACGTAAATTTTTCAAATGATATGATATAATATAATATAATATAATATATATTGTTCATTTCAACTCACTATCTCCAAATTATTTTTTTCCTTTGATTATTTTTTTATTTATTTTTCATTTTCAATACATTTTTTTATCTTTATATTTTCAAATTTTAAAATATTTCTAATTAAGGATTTTATTTTTATTTTAAAATTGATTGAATTTATTTATTTATATATTTCTATTTGGAAGCTTTACAAGCATCCTCAATTTTTACAAAACTTATTATGATATCTATCAAATCTAAAATCAAAGAAATGAGAAGGCTTATATCTACAATACTATGGAAACTTCAAAATCACTTTCATTTCAATTAATACATAGTTAGTCATTTTGTTAAAAATTTAGTTTTATATTTATTCATTAATTAGCTATTTTGTAAGAAGGTCTTGTTCAACAAAATGCTTATTGATTATTTTATTCATTAATTAGTCATTTTATTGATTAATACATAAAATCATTGAAATTCTTTTACGAAAAAAATTTACTTACTTTAATTACAAAGTTTGATAATTGAAAAAAAAACATGTCAAACAATTTGTATGGCCGTGATTAAACCAGCTGTTTAGGAAAAAAAACAGCTCTCTATCTACAAAATATTTTATATAATTGATTTTTACAAGTTTACATTACAAGTAGTTATTATATAATTTAAATTTAAAAGATAGATACTCATAATTTTACTCAGGTTATGGGACTTTACTAGTGAGTGTCCCGCACTTCATTGCGGGTCTATCAGAATAGAAGCAATTTTTTTTTTCAAATCGATTATATTTATAGAAAAGTTATTAAAAAAAGTCATGAATTTAAAACTCATGCAAATCCAAAAGGCAAATCATTCACTTGCCTGATTGGGCTCCCCTCCCTTTATTTAAAAAAAAATCATTTAAAGATTAGAAAAGAAATTATATCTGTCATTTTATATAACTTAATGTATCCATACATTTTTATAGTTAAAAATGGAAAATATACACGTAATCTAAAATATTTAAAGCATCATTGTTTAATGAGATAAAGGGAGTATATATACAAACCGAGGTCTTGAGTATAACTAATTCAAGTTCGGAGGTTTGAAACACAAAAATTAAAAGTTTAGAACATCTTTTGTGTTTATTGAAATTGAGTGGGTAAAAAGCATGATTTTAAAATTTGAAGACAAAAAATATCATTATGGACAAATAGAGGATATCTTGCATAGTTGGACATTCTCTGGCCAAAAAATAACAAGTCAAGCTTCAGCAAAAAAATGGGGCATTGTAGTACCGGTGAGTACTGTTGAGTGACAAAAAACCTAATTTTAAAGTTTGAGAACCAAATTTATCATCTTAGACAACAAAAACCTATTCTATAATTTAACAATTTTTTTATTGTGGACATCTTCTGCCCGAAAAGATAAGCGAGCTTTAGCCCCCAAAAATTATTTTTTTTAAAAAAATGTAGCAAGGGTTGCTCCTGTTGAGTTAGAAAAATAAAAAATAATTTAAAAGTTTGATGTCTTCTGGTTGTTCACATCGTCGAGACTCTCATCCCAAGGATGTCACCCTAGTTGTCCTGTAAGTAGGGATGAAAAAATCTGACCCAACGAAATAATTTGGCACGAACCACTTGAGCCTAAATATGACCTGACCCAATTTAACTAAAAAAGTCAATGACCCAAACCTTATGGTACCAAACCTGACTTAAACCCAAACCATGATTGAAGCAAAATCCGAAAAAATCTGAACACAGATGATCCAAACCTGAATACCCGAACCTGGAATGATCTGAACCCCAAATGACATAAACTTGAAATGACCAAAATCCGAGACTAATCTGGCGTAAACCCTAAATAGCCCGGTGATTAGACTCGACATAACTCAATTTTAACCAAAATCAACATAAATATATGGTTGGTAGTGATTTAAAAATATTATAATTTTTTATATATTGTTTACTTATCTAGCTTATACATAAATTATGACCATAATTTTTTAAAATTATGGTCATAATTTATGTAGGGGTCTTAATTTAAAATACTATAAATGTTTTTTTTATTTAGGGGTCTTTGAAGAATAAATTAACAAAATACTATAAAATTATGCTCATAATTTATGTAGGGGTCTTAATTTAAAATACTATAAATGTTTTTGTTTTATTTAGGGGTCTTTAAAGAATAAATTAACAAAATAATATGTTTTATATAGGGGTATTCTGAAATTTAATAATTTACATATTTGCTTATACATTCTTCTGAAGCATCTAACCAACATACTAGATCTCATCTGATAATTAAATTGAATGTTGGCTAATCCAGATGGAGTAGTAGTAGATTCATTTTGGGGAAAACTTCATTATGCTGCACAAAATTTTCTTTTTATTTTTTTGGGTAATCTTGCAAAAATTTGTTGAATTGTTAGATATTTGGATTGGGTATTTGGGTTTCAAATTTGAAGTTTGTTGTACAAACTTCAATTGGTAAATACAATATTAATTTAATATAGTTAATTATTTTAAATCATGGTATTTGAAATTTGATTCAATTAATTTCAAATGTTTTGAATTAGGATATTTTTATATCTAGTCAAATTAAATTTTTTAATAGTTTTTTCTTCCACTAGTATTACCATTACCACCCTACCTTATGTTACTAATATTCTTGTCTTGTATTAGTAGGAATGGTAAATACAAGATTAGTCTTTAATTATTTATCTTTGAACTTAAATTTAATTTACCATAAACCCTAAATACTAAATCTAAACCCAAAACCCTAAAACCCTAAACACTTACCTTAACCTAAGTCATAAGTCCTCAATCCTAACTGTAAACACTATATCTAAACCCAAACACTAAACCCTAAATCCTAACCTCAATTAAAACCTTAACCTTTACCATAAATCTTAACCCTAAACTTAACCACAAGCCCTTAATCCTAACATAAACCCTAAACCCTAAACCTTAACACTTAATTTTACTCTTAAACCTTATCCTAAACCTCAACAATTAATTTTAACTTTTACCCTAAACCTTAACTTTCCTCTTATGTTACCTTTTATATTTAATAAGTTTTATATTTGGAGGCTTCTATATTTAATAAATTTCTCTTTTGGGGAATATTCGTATTTAATAAGTCTCTCATTCAAAATTTTCATATTTAATAAGTTCTATATTTGGGTTTTTTTTCATAAATATATTTGGGTTCTTTTAAAATAAGTAACTTCCATATTTAGTAGGTTTGATGATTTTGGTAGCCAATTGTCAAATTATAACATTGGTTCCTAAGCTTTTAAGCATAGTGAAATAAAATACCTAAAATTTAAAAAATTTCATTTTAGTCACCATAAATGTTACAACATGGGTCCCTAGATTTTTTAAATATTTATATTTTCACCCGAAATTTTTGAAATTTTGCATTTTAATCACTAATAGAGTGATAGTGAACTAAAGTTATATTTCACAGCAAATTTGTTAGAACATAATTAAAAAAATTTTATGAATTTTATTAATTTACCATACTAATAAAAATATTAATTGCACAAAAAATTGAATTATTTAATTCAAATTTTAATAAAAAAAATTGAATAAAAAAAATAAATTGATTAAGTGATTTTAGCATGTATACCAATAACCCAAAGAAACTCAACTGGTTAACCTGAGTTTGGACTGAAACCTAACCTAAAATTACTTAAGACTGAAATTGACCTGACCTATATTGAACCTGAACCCAAATGAGCTTAACCCAACCCAACCAAACCTCAAATTCACTCAACTTGGAATCAGCCCCAACCCAAATGACCTAGATTGGACTCAAATTCATGCAAACTCAATTAAACCCAAACTTGAATGATCTGACGCAAACCCGACTAGACACACTTAATTGCTATCCCTACTTGCAAGCAAACTTATTTCAGATTTGGTACTTCTATGTAGGTTCTTTCTGAATTGCAAAGATTGTGATAGAGGGCCCCCATATAATTGATCAAAGATTCATATTCGCCTTGCCTTTTTTGATTCCTAACAAAAAAGGAAACAACCTAGACTTGATCTCTACCAACTGAAATGTGTCCGTTCAGATAATGAAGCCGAATCTTCAAACAGTTGCAACATTTGGCTGGCAAAAAGGACTTGGTCACTCTTTCCTTGGTTTACTTAGTACTTGTTTATTGATGATCATTTGTTTCCTGCAAAATAAGTGTCTGAGAATAGAGAGTTTCTTTAGATTTAGTTAGTCTCTTTATGCTCTCAAGATGTTGTTGTAGGTACCAACATTGACTCAACATGGGGATTTTTGGGTTTTTGTCCTTAACAATCCCTCGGGGCACAATAAGGCTTATTTCTTTAATTTGTCGGGGCGTGGGTCAAGCCATGGCAATCCATCATCTGTGATCTTTGGTTTGCCTTCATCAACTTGATATGTTATTTATTCTGGAGACTAAATCAGATGATAGCTATGTAGATGATAAGTTAAGAAAGGTTAGGGTTCTCCCATCATATAAAGGTAACAGCTTGTGGAAGGAGTGGCAGTCTTCGACTTGGGTGGAAATCTTCTACTTATAGGTGCCAACTTTTGTGTAGTGACCGCCATTTGATTTTGGTGCGTCTTTATGAGGATTTAAGGCACCAATGGTATTTAGGTTGTGTGTATGGCCATTCGAATATTTAAAATTTAAACACATTTTTACCATTTACAATACTTTGTATTAGTAAAATAAGAATAGTATTTGAAAAGGAAAAATAGAGAAAAAATCATGATTTTTTCTATGTTTTTTTATAAGTCTTTTTTATAAAAAAATGAAAAATGTCAACAAATTGAAAATTTTGTAACAAACGTGTCTTTGATTTATTTGACTATTAAACATGGCTAAAAACCTGCAGTTTAAAAATTTATTTACTTTTTAAATTAAAAATATTTTTGTGAGAATCTAAAAGTACAACTTAAGATATATATATATATATTGTATATTTGTATCTATATTTAAACCTTAAATTATAAGTTATTACTTTTAATTTTAGGTACTACAAGTTTATTCTATTGTAAGGAATCTATTTTCTTATAGTTGACTAATTTTATTAAAAAATAATGAGTAAGACTAGGTTTTTTAAATCTCAGTGATGTGAGTATAATTTCTAAATCAATGGGTAAGTATTAATTATATAAAATGATAAAAATCTATACGATGCTTAACCTCAATCTTGGAACAATCACATTAATTTTTCCATAAATAGAGCAGAAGCATAGATGTGAGTGTAGTTTTTTATTAAAAGTTAAGAGCCAGGTAATTAAGCTTTTTGCACAATGTATAGTTACTTCTTGTTACATGCCTTTGGGAAAATTCAATGTTTACTTTTCAAGTTTATACTTTAACATCATGACCCATATTTCTGTTAAACTTATTAAAAGAATTTTTTTTTTGCTTAACATTCTTATTGAATGTTTCATTTATGGACTCAAGATATGTTTTTTTTATCTATTCTAACCAAAACCTCAAAGAATTTATTAAAAACTTAGCTTATGTTTCTTTAAAAAGTCATTGTTATGATAATATATTAATGGTAAATCTATTTAATTGTTGAAGCCAACTAATATAAATCTATATTTTAATCGTGGCCAAACTGCGCATTGAATCCCTCAAGTTTGCATACTCGCACGAATTAGTTCTTAAAGTTCCACTTGTTGTGACTAAGTCCTCTAACTTAAGAAAATATGCAACTTAGTCCTGAAAGTTGCTAAGTGTGTGAGGCTTAGTTACTTAAACACTCATGTGCTGTTACCTGACAAAAACACCGTTAGGGAAGGGGTGAGGTGGATAAATAGTGCTGACGATTGTCTACTTGATTGGTTAAGGGTTACAGAATCCTTTCGAGCAACAATACTCAAGAGGCCGTATTGTGGATTTAAGTAGCGGTGGAACAAAGGGATTTTGCAAGCTTGGCATGGAGCGAAGAAATTAGATAGTGTTATAGTAAGATTGCTTATTTTTAGAGTTTCAGTTGGAATAAAATCTTAGCTTCGAAAAGTAGAGATATTTTTTGTTCTTCCCGTTGTATTTACCACGTGCATGCAAACATAGGCTACAAAATCTTCTTTTGGTATGTTTTTTATTAGTTGGCTATTTAAAAGTTAAGCTACTACATCAATAAAGAATGGTCATTCATCTACATTTTGTTTAGAATTTCTGATCCTTCTTGCTTCAATTCTTTACAAAATTGGTATCATAGCCTCCACTGGACCTGAGAGGGAGAGAGAGGAAATAGTAGTCTTCGAGTGACCTAAACACAAAGAAATGAGCGGAACGAGTGAAGGATTTTTTTTTTAGCCTACCATACCATGCTTTGACAGTCATTAAGATCATTGGAGCATGTTCATGGAAAACTTCTTGAGGTCCAAGAAGTGCTGGATCTTGGTTGAGACTAGCTATGCTGAACCAAAAGAGGGCATAGTGATGGCTGAGATGCAACAGAAGAGGCTAGAGGAATTGAAGCTCAAAGATCTCAAGGTTAAGAACTACATGTTTCAAGCAATAGACAAGATAATTCTGGAGACAATCATGGAAAAAAAGACCTCAAAGAAAATATGAGATTAAATGAAAAAGAAGTACATGGGCAATGCGAGAGTAAAACGGTATATTCTATAAGCATTGAAGAGGAGTTTGAAACACTAGAAATGAAGATAGGTGAAAGCACCACCGAGTATTTTGCATGAGTCATGATAGTAGCTAGCAAGATGAGGGCACAAGGAGAGGTAATGTAAGATGTTACCATTATTGAGAAAACTTTTAGGTTCCTAACAGACAAATTTAACTATATTGTTTGTTGCATTAAGGAGTTTAAGGATACAAATAAGTTGTCAATTGATGAACTTGAAAGTACATTAATTGTACGTGAGTAGAAGTTTCATAAGGCAAATAGGTAAGAACAGGCCTTGAAGGTGAGTTTGGAAAAAAAGACCGCAACCAGAGGAAGGGGCAGAGGAAACTTTCAAGGAAGAGGAAGAGGTAAAGGAAGATAAAGCTTCAATCAAGCTACGGTTGAATGGTTCAAGTTCCATAAGGTTATGCACTATTAGTATGAGTGCCCATATTATACTAAGGAGACAAGTTATGCTAAGTTTGGAAAGGAAGAGGAATTACTACTGATGTCCTATGTAGAAATGCAAGATGAGAAAAAAAAAAAGGTCTGGTTCTTCGATTTCAGTTGCTTGAACCACATGTGTGGAGATAAGTTAGCATTCAGTGAGATGGATGAAGTCTTTAGGCAAATAGTGAAGCTTGGAAATAACACCAGGATGAGTGTACTTGGGAAAAGGAATGTGAAGTTGAATATAACTAGAGTGACTAATGTGGTGTAGGAGGTGTTCTATGTTCCCGAACTCAAGAATAATCCCTTAACTATAGGACAACTATAGGAAATGGGTTCAGTGATCTTGATTCAGTCTGGAATGTGCCATATATATCATTCTAACAAGGTTTTGGTCATGTAGACCAACTTGATGACAAATCACATGTTCATGTTGATTTCCCAGTCCCAAGCCAAGGAAAACGTCAGTTTCATAGTGCTGCATAGAATTTGTCACATTTATGGCATTGTAGATATGTTCATCTCAACAACTAGGGATTGAAAATACTACAAGCCAAATATATGGTTCAAGGCTTGGCATAGTTATAAGCTTCCACAATCATATGTACTAGTTGCATGAGAAGCAAACAACATTGAGAACTAATTCTCAAGAAAAGTCAGTGCAGAGTAACTGAGCAATTGTATTAGTTCATACTGATATTTGAGGCCCCATTTCTCCACCCTCAAATAGTCAAGAGAGGTACATTTTATGCTTTATAGATGATTATTCTAAAAAAAACATGGACATATTTATTGTTGGTAAAATCAAAAGCATTTTATTATTTTAAGTGTTTTAGGATGTTTTTGGAAAAGGAAATTGGTCTTCTTATTAAGTTTTTGGGTACAAATAGAGGAGGTGATTTTAATTCTATGAAGTTTAACGAGTTTTGTAAGTAGAATGGAATAAAAAAAACCAGCTGACCATTGTTTATACTCTACGACAAAATGAAGTGGAATGGTCGAATGCGAGAACAGGACAATAATGAATCTTGTCAGAGCCATATTGTCAAAAAAGAAGATTCCAATAACTTTTTGGCTTTGAGGCAGTAAGATGGACTGTGCATGTTCTTAATCGATCTCCTATAACGGCAGTGAAGGACATGACCCTTGATGAGGCGTGGAGTGGTGATAAACTCACATTTGTTATACTTATTTCTCTTATATTTAGTATGTTTTAATGTGTTTTGAATCTTCAACATCTCTTTTCAGTATGTTTTATAGCTTCGAGCATCTATGGACTCAATTAATTGAAAGTGGATTTCATTTACAATTTTACAAGTTTTAACTTGGTTGTGTTCTTTCGGGACTTTAATAGATTGGTGATGTTTTGGTAGAAAAATCATATCTTGAGCTGCAGAAATCGGAATTGACTGATTCTTGATTCATTAGAAAGCAAACATCTGGAGATACAAATCATATGTAGACCATGAAATCCATTTTGCATGTTAAGAGGGTCAAATTCAACTTCAAAGTCGCAATTTGAGCGTCATTGTTGGTTCGGGAGAAATTGTGGTATTATGGGCATATTTTTTGTTGTAGATGTCCATTTTATGCAATGAATGTGTCATTTTGAAGCTAAGAAAGATATATAAAACTTTCATGCTTTGAGTTTTAAGCGATAATGCCTAAATCAAGGTTGAATTTCATCTTGAAGTTGCTGCTGCTGTTCTGGAGCATTTCTTGGTTCACAACTTTAAAACCTGTTAGTTAGCTTGAATCTCTTTATTTGTGTGGGGTAATTTTTTAAAAATATAGAAAGTTTATGAAGAGTTTGTGAATTTAGCATGCTAGGTTAGCTTTATTAGAAATGGAGCACAGCAGCTCGTGGCTCTCTCTTTCTTTCGCTGCTGGACAACCCCTCATTCTCCATCTCTCTGTCTCTTTTCTTGTTTGTTTTTTTCTCTTTCTCTTTTTAGTGATCTTTTTATTCTTAGTTAAAGGAGATTGAAATCTTGAATTCTTTAGCACTGTGAGATCAAAGTTGTTTTTATTCATTCAATTACTATTTTGAGTATTAGATATTTTTATATGATTAATTTCATAATAGTTTCATTTATATGCTAGGAGGCTTACTAGTTGTTATTCGAATTCAATCTACTGCTGGGTTAGAAATCAAATCTGTAATTGTTTAGTTTCTTTAATCTGTGAAATAACTGAGGTTTAGTGATTTGCTGCGTCAAAAATCATTAGGTCTTAGGGAGAACAATGAACTAAATTAATTGCAGCCGTTTGTGTTTGTGTTATTTAGTTTCATCGATCTCTCTAATTTTTAACGCAATTGTTAAATTAAGTTAAAGTGCTTGTCTTAGGTTGTTTAGCAGTTAGGGTTAATTAGATTGCTTGCTTTCTTATTAATTACGACTAAGGAGATGTAGGAAAATAGCTTCAACGATGAATATTCAAAGTCTTGATTGATCTATGTATACATCGATAATCAGTTGCAGGAAGTCGGTGGTGGATGTTGACTGATGCCAAAGTTTGAATTCTTGATTGTTTTGTTGGTTTCTTACTTGATAGGTTTTTTAATTTTTGTTGTTTGATTTTTTTTATTTCATTTTTTTTATTGCAAACAATCCCTTTAAATCTTTTATTCTAACTTTTCTGTGAAGAAGCTTTCAGATAAAAATTTTCCTTGAAATTCGACCTGGTTTCCACTGCTATACTACAAATTTATTTATTTTGAGTTTTATTGATACCAGAATTATTTTTAGCAGTTTCAACGATCAACAAAAGATTTGGCGCCGTTACTGGGGAGATTTTTTTTTTGTTAAAGTTTATTTTTTTTATTTTTTCAGTAAACTGACTTATGCCAAGATTTTCTCATGCATGTGAATTAGTGTTTGATCCAAAGATTGAAAAGACAGCAAAGGCGAACAGGAAAGCAAAAGGGCAAGTGGTCAATTGGTCAGTCTTAAATGGATTGATAGAGGAGATTCACTTGGCTGTTCCTATCTACGAGTCAGGTTGATGCAGGAAGAAGTTGTCTAGCTAAAAACAATAAAGAAAGACACTTTTGGGAGGCAACCCAAGCAATATCTCTTTCAAGCTGGAGGTGAACCGAACAATATAGGCCAGCAAGCTGAAGTCAAATTTTGGACTATGAATCACTGTAAATCACCTTTCAGGGCAGTACCTTTTCTTTTCCATATCTGTATTTTTATTGTAAACATTAAGGATGATGTTCAATTTAAGTGTGGGGGAGTGGGTAGCTTGGCCCCTAATTTTCTTGCTTTTCAAAATTTTGAAGCAAATTTTTAGATTCATATTTTTTAGCATCGATATGAATTGTTAGGATAATTTCACTTTTTGGTTCTTGAATGCCTAGCTTGAGCGTTAAGTTATCAATTTATTAGTCTTTATGCAACTCTTAAGCCTTATTTTTAAATTTTTTTTTTACAATTTTTTATTAAGCCAGTTATGGTTATCTTGCAAAACTGATTTTTGCATCAAATATTTGTGCTTAGTACATTGGTTTAAACCATATTAGATTATGAGCTTAATAAGTTGATTTTGTGGTTTGTTCAATTGATAGATGATTTGAACCACTTGAGAAGAAAAAAAAAAAGAACCAAAGATTGAAATTGTTGAGTTCTGATAAATAAAAAGTTGCTACTCTGCTGTTTCTGGATATTGAAATAAGTAGGGGTCTTTTTTTAAGGCAAGAGTCGATCATTGCTTAAAATGGTACTGGAAGTATAAGTATGGTTAAAGACCACTTTAAAGTTGTGTCGAGTTAGTAGCTTGGGTATGGTAGAGCCTCTGTTATACACCCGCTTAGCGGCGGAACGCAAGAAAAAAATAAAAAGAAAAAAAAAATAAAAATAAGTAATATCAGAATAAAAAGAAACAAAATTCTCAATTGATTTATTATCTTCCATGCGTTAGTGGTAGAACTGGTTCTGCTTTTTGAGTTATTATATTCCTAGTTTGTTCTCTTTATTTAGTGCAAAAGTTTGATATTTTTCTTAGGTTTTCAACAATGATTGTTACTAGCTTGTGAAGAAACTGTGTTCATGAACTTATTTAGTTTTGAGTTGCTATTGCCGAGTAGATTGCGTGCTTAATTCCTCTTGTTAAGCTTTTCAAGACCCTTGGATGTGAAATTATCTAGTTCTCTTTAGCTCAAAAGTATGTTTTTATCTTTCTCAATTTTTTTTTTATTTTGAGTTTTGCTCGGGACGAGCAAAAGCTAAGTGTGGAGGAATTTGATAAACTCACATTTGTTATGCTTATTTCTCTCATATTTAGTATGTTTTAATGTGTTTTGAACCTTCAACATCTCTTTTTAGTATGTTTTATAGCTTAGAGCATATATGAACTCAATTGATTGAAAGTAGATTTCATTTACAATTTTACAAGTTTTAATTTGGTTGTGTTCTTTCGGGATTTTGACAGATCGGTGATGTTCTGGTAGAAAAATCATATCTTGAGCTACAGAGATTATAATTGAGTGATTCTTGATTCATTGAAAAGCTAACATCTGGAGTTACAAATCATATGGACCATGAAACTCAATTTGCACGTTAAGAGGGTCAAATTTAGCTTCAAATCACGAGTTATGTGTCATCACTGGTTTGGAAGCAGTTTCGGTATTTTGGATATATCTTTGGCTGTAGATGTCCGTTTTATGCGATGAAGGTGTCATTTCGAAGCTAAGAAAGAAATCTACAACTTTCATGCTTTAAGTTTTGAGTGATAATACCTGAATCAAGGTTGCATTTCAGCTTGAAGTTGCTGCTGCTGTTCTGAAGTATTTCTTGATTCACAACTTTGAACCCTTCTAGTTAGCTTGAATCTTTTTATTTGTGTGGGATAATTTTGTAAAAATATAGAATTTTTAGGGAGATCTTGTGAATTTAGCACACTAGGTTAGCTTTATTAGAAATGGAGCATAGCAACTTGTGGCTCTCTCTCTCTCTCTTGAGGCTGGACGCCCCCTTCTTCTCCCTCTCTCTTCCCTAACTCTCTTTGTCTCTTTTCTTGTTTGTTTTTTTTCATTTTCTTTTTAGTGATTTTTTATTCTTGGTTGAAGGAAACTGAAACCCCAAATTCTTTAGCACTATGAGATCAAAGTTTTTTTATTCATTCAATTAATATTTTGAGTATTAGATGTTCTTCTATCATTAATTTTAGGATTGTTTCATTTATATGCTAGGAGACTTACTAGTTGTTATTCAAATTCAATCTACTGCTACATTAGAAATCAAATCCGTAATTGTTTGGTTTATCTAATCTGTGAAGCAATTAAGGTTTAGTGATTTGTTGTGTTAGAAATCATTTGGTCTTAGGGAGAACATTCAACTAAATTAAATGCAACTGCTTGTGTTTGTGTTATTTACTTTCATCGATCTCTCTAATTTTGAACACAATTGTTAAATTAAATCAAATAGCTTGTCTTAGGTTGTTTAGTAGTTAGGGTTAATTAGATCGTTTGTTTTTTTATTAACTACGACTAAGGAGAAGTAAGAAGATAACTTTAACGATGAATATTCAAAGTCTTGATTGATCTATGTATGCATCGATGATCAGTTGTAGGAATTCGGTTATGGATGTTGACTGATGCCGAGGTTTGAATTCTTGATTATTTTTTTGGTTTCTTACTTGATAGCTTTTTTTAATTTTTGTTCTCTGATCATTTTTTTTAATTTTATTTCATTTTTTTATTGCAAACTATCCCCATAATCTTTTATTCTAAGTTTTATGTGATGAAGCTTTCAGATAAAAAATTTTCTTAGGATTTGACCTGGTTTGCACTGTTATACTACAAATTTATTTATTCTGAGTTGTTAGTGATACCAGAATTATTTTTGACGGTTTCGATAACCAACCAAGTGGAGTGAAGCCATCAGTGGGGCATGTCCATATTCCAAATGCTAGAAGGACTAAACTTGAAGATAAAAGTGTTGCCTGTGTGCTTCTTTGTGTAAGTGATCAATCTAAAGGTTATAGGCTGTATGATCCCATTTAAAAAAGGATCATAGTGAGCTGAGATGTGATCTTTGAAAAAAAAAAGCAGTAGAACTAAGATGCAAGTTGCAAATAAGAATTGTTGATAGATTTAGAGTGGAAAGATAATGAGAACAATGATGAAAGTAAAGCAAACGGAAAAAAAAGGGTGAAAGTATTAAGAAAGCTAGTAGCAATGACGACATAAATGCAAGGAATGGTAGAAATAAATGCTTTTCTTCATGGATGGAAGGTTAAGTTTTACGAGAAGGCATATTTGAAAGTGAAGATGATGTCAACTTGGTGATGATAGAATCCACAGATCCAAAGAGGTTTAAAGAAGCAGTAAAATGTAAAAATAGAGACATACAATGGAAACTGAAATCAAAGCCAGTGAGAAAAATCAAAATTGAGCTACTAAATGGTGCAAAAAGGATATGGTTAAATGGGTTTACCAAACACAATTGAATGAACAATGTGAAGTAAACAAATATAAAGCTTGATTGGTTGCTAAGAGTTATTCATATGAGCATGGAGTAGATTACACCAAAGTTTTTGCATTAGTAGTAAGGATGAACATAGTAAGGATGATGATAGCACTTGTTGCACAGCAAGGCTAGAAATAATTCCAGCTTGACATCAAATCTGCCTTCTTGCTTGGCATCCTGAGTGAGGATGTATACTTAGAGTAAACAAAAGGCTATGAGAAGAAAGGGAAAAAACACATGGTTTATAAACTTCATAAGCCTTTGTATGAAATAAAACAAGCACCACGTGCTTGATTTACTTTTAATCATCTTGAGTTGTATTTTGTTACTGAATTTTTCCAAAAGAGTCAGAACAAGCAAACATTTTTCTTCAAAAAAAATGAAGGTAAAATTCTTATTGTTAGTGTTTGTGTAGATGATCTTATATAAACTGACAATGACGAAGTTATGATGAGTAGTTTCAAGAAGTCAATGCAAAAGGAGTTTGATATGATAGATTTGGGAAAGATATGGTTATTTTTTAGAATCAAAGAGTTGCAAGAGTCTCATGAAGTTTATATTTGTCAAAGAAAATATCCTTCAAAATACTAAAGCGATTTGGCATGGAAGATTGCAATTCAGTTTGCAATCCAATTATGCCAGGCCATAAGTTATTTAGAGATGAAGGAGGGGCCAAAGTCAATAAAACATATTTCAAGTAGATACTACTTTCGTTTCCCAATCTGAAAAATGACTTAGAACTCCCAAGTCAGATACTACTTTGATACAAGTTTGCATGATCAGTTGGGACTTGAGAATCAAGGCCAATATGATAGCCTTGAGAATTGAAATTATATACATACCCTACTATAATGCAAACACATAAAGTCAATAAAACAAATTAATTTTATCTACAGAAAAGGATGATGGGAAAGGACTCTTGAAAAGGGAGCCAAAGGAACCACTTTGAATTACCTGGTAGCCTGTGATACCTGCCTTTTCCAGAATCAATTTGCAGGCAGCATTTTCTTCATAGCTATCGACAAGTACTTGTTAGGTATTGTGTGGTCTACATTTTCATGCAGAGACTTTCATGATTCCGGGAATTGTCTTTATGTCGTTGCTTGCTGGAGCACTGTTTGGAGTCTTCAAAGGTGCGGCATTGGTTGTGCTCACTGCCACTGCTGGTGCTTCTTCATGCTATTTCTTATCCAAATTGATTGGACGAACTTTTGTTTTTTTACTCTGGCCTGACAGGCTTAGTTTTTTTCAAGCCCAGGTGATTTTCAGGCCCTGAAAAAATCCTCCCCCCCCCCCCCCCCCCCACAACATAATCATATGCAGTGGTCAAAATCTTCGTTCTAAATGGCAGGTGGCTCAAAGGAAGGAGCGCCTTTTGAACTATATGCTTTTCCTAAGACTTACTCCCACCTTGCCAAATACATTCATCAATGTTGCATCACCAATTGTTGATGTGTCGTATCACACATTTTTCATGGCAACTGTTATTGGGCTTATTCCTGCCGCCTGCATAACAGTCAGGGTATTGTAGTTGCTCTTTTATCTTTTTACCTTTTTACCTCGTTGAACATGAGATTGATACAATTTTCATGTCATAGATATTTTGGAGTTCGAATGTGCAGTGTTTCAATACATTTAGGAGCACGGATGTTTGTTTGGTTCTGGAGAGTTCGAATTCCACATAGGAGGAATGCGGGTGTGGTTTGTTGTTCGGATAAAACCTATATTTGCATTCATTAAAAGTGTTTGGAACTCTATGAAACACTTCATTATTTGGGGAGACAATGGTTCTGTAAAAGGTTGATATGCTTCTAACTTGTGCATATATTTACCATGTTGGTGGATCCTCTTGTGACTTTAGTGCCTGTAGTGAAAGTTAACGGTCTCCAGGGGATTAAGTTGCAGCTGGATTTTACTTGTTTTTTTATAGATTCATATAGATGGAAGGGCGTAAAAGTTGATCAAAGATTCAGGGCATTTTTGTAGAATTCTTTTGTTGAAACTAGAACTTGGCACTTGTGTATCTCTCAAGTCTGTCACCTTAAATTAAGAATATTTTAGTGATACATGGTTGCCTTTTTCTTTTGCAGGTAGGAATAGCCCTAGGAGAGTTGCAATCTGTAAGGGATCTTTATGACTTTAGCTCAATCGCCACGCTGTTTCTTATCGGGGTTGCCATTGTCACCCCTACCCTTATCAGCAAGAACCATTCAGAGTAACCATATAGGCTGAGCTTTCTTGGTGTATATGGTGCCTGCTTTCTCTACATCATTTGCTTCTGTTATGCACAGTTTAACGTCGAATAAGTTCAACTTGTCCCCGTGGCTCACTCTAACAATGGAACCCCAAAAAGAGTTGCTGCCTGCCTGCATCGTGAATGAAGGTAAAGAAGTTGCAAATCTTCACTGCGAATTAGTTGCCGTGCCGGTATGTAATAGCTAGTGTTGTATTGAATGAGGAGGCGAGGGTTGCAACCTTGAAGTCGAATCTGTTTCTGGTTTAAATGGCAGAAGAGTGTCTGGTACTCAAAGTTGTGTATATATGGTAGGTATCTTAGAGGAGAAGCGAAAAACCTGTTTCTTGGACTGGAATTGTTAATGTTGTTCAATCATTTGCCGTAATAATATTTACCTCTTTGCTGGCTCGAAACAACATATCTTGGCTGCTTATGCGAAATGCCTGTGTTTGTCTATATTGCTTTTCAAGTTCAGGCTAATGACTTGTTAGCAATTCTATTATTTCGTGAAATATTATTATCGTCACTAACTAGCGACGTATATGAGTCACTAACCACATCAATTAGCGACAATTACGAGTCACTAACTAGCGAGGGTTGTACGTCACTAACTAGCGACGGGAATATGTCACTAACTAGTTATGTCTACGCATCACTAATTAGCGATTGCTACACGTCACTAACTAGCGACGGTAATACGTCACTAACTAGTGACGGCTACAAGTCACTAATTAACGATGGCTACACGTCACTAACTAACGACAGCAACTACTCACTAGCTAGCGACGGCAGTAAGTCGCTAATGTGCCGGCCGATGAACTATCGGAAAATTTGTGACGATCTGAGTAGCGATGTTTAGCTATTGCTAATTAGCGACGGTAGCTGTCACTAGTGAATTAGCGGCGAGTACATTAGCAACTGACCATTTAGCGATGACCTGCTGTCGCTAAATCACTTTTTCCTAGTAGTGAGTAGCCGATAATAATGAGCAAAGCTAGCAAGAGGTGTTAAGTCGAGCAAAAAAATAAGATTCAGTAGATGAGAAAATGAAACTCAAAATCCCAGACCTCCTAATCAATAAAACTCGTGGCTTGGAATATGCATGGGTGTAATGATTCCCTTTAGAAGAGAGAGTTAGTTAGTTTTATTAAGAAGAATAATATTGAGTTGTTTAGAATTTTTGGGAACAAAACAATGGAGAAGAATCTCAAGGATTTCCACTAGTGGTACTTTCCCATGCTTAATATGCTATCAAACCATTCAAAGTACCACAATGGTAGGATATTAGTTTTTTGTCAACCAAAAACATATGAGGTGATGGTGAAGGCAATAACATCCCAGTCAATTTATGGGAAAATTTGAGATTTAAGGAATAATATGACTTTTTATGTAACCTTCATTTATTGGTTTAATGTCGAGGAGTGAAGGCGAGTATTATGGCAAGAGATTACTAGCATCGTGCAAAACATGATAGAGAAGTGGTTACCCCTTGGCTATTTTGATGTGACTAGATTGTTGGATGAAAGAGCAAGTAGGGTGGCAGTTTTTAACAGAGATGTTAAAGCCATCAATGATTGCTTTGGGGAAGCTAATCCTGATTATGTTTCGTTCAAAGGTTGCCAATACATATGTAATTATGGCTTCCACTGGCTTTCTTATAGGTTGGATATGCTATTTTGGGGTCAATCTATTAGGAATAAGTTTACATAACTATAGCTATGGAATAATAGTCAGTATGGTGCAGACGGGGTATCATCGAAGATTGATAA
This sequence comes from Aquilaria yunnanensis, assembly GCA_039654915.1. Taxonomy (NCBI): domain Eukaryota; kingdom Viridiplantae; phylum Streptophyta; class Magnoliopsida; order Malvales; family Thymelaeaceae; genus Aquilaria; species Aquilaria yunnanensis. Next base: position 15,325,800 of record CM077593.1, read on the forward strand.
AGTAGCCAGGAACAAGAACTGGATGAGAAAGCTCCATCTCACACACGTATTTTTTTCACCTGCCAAGGATCTCAGACCATTCTCTGATGACAATGACTTGTAAGGAAGTGAAGAGTTATGGGAGACCTATATTCATTTTCAGATTTTTTGGGCTGATAACGTTAACTTTGATGAGTTAGTGCGTGAATTATGGTCTTTGAGGGTCAAGGGTAGCCCGATGTTCGTTATTGTGAGCAAGTTGAAAGCCTAGAAGCCATTTTTAAAAAAAAATTTGAATAATAAGAAATACAGTAATTTTGAAAAAAATGTGGATGAAGCCAGGAACAATCTTTAGGAAATTCAAAGTCAACTTCTGCATAATCCGAATGTTGTAAAGGATTGATAGGAAGAAAAGGACGCTAAACTGAAGTTTTCTAATCTATTAAGGGATGAGTAGTCTTTCCTAAGTTAACGAGCTCGTTTAAAGTGACTGCAAGAGGTGGATGGAAATTTGATATTTTTCAATGTCATGATCCAACATAAGCAATAGAAGCGGAGTATTATGACTCTAAAAAGCTGGATGGTGGTGATATCACAGGTTAGGATTTGATTAAAGAGAAATTTTTACTTTTTACACTAACCTTCTTGGGTCAAAGCTCCCCGCAAGGGATCTAGATTCTTAGGTTGTGCAGAGCAGTCCTCGCTTGAATGACCAACATCATAGTCGATTACTATAGCCTAATTCAGAAGTTGGGATTAAAGAGGCACTATGGTCCAGCAAAGACACTAAGGCTCTAGGTCTTGATGGCTACACTTCTTGCTTCTTCAGAAAAGCATGAAGGGTGATTAAAGATGGCAATGTTGACATTGTCCAAGATTTGTTTCGGTGACGAAGGCTACTAAAATAACTGAATGCTACTTTGGTTTTTCTGCTCCCAAACACTGCAAACCTGCAAATAGTGAAGGAATTTCTCTATATTTCCGGCTACTCGATTCTTTATAAAATTATTTCAAAGGTTCTTCCCGCAAGGGTGCGAGAAGTTTTAGATGTCCTAGTGAGTAGAACAGATCTTGCCAAGATTCATGGTAAAAGTGGACATCATGAACGCCTATGACTCAGTCTTCTAAGATTTTCTCTATAAGTTACTAAAGGAGCTAGGTTTTCTAGATTTGTTCATTAGGCTCATAATGGAGTGTGCATGCACACCATAATATTCACTCATGATTAATGGTGAAGTACATGGATTATTTGAGGAAAAATGAGGTTTGCATCAAGGTGAGTCAATATCTTCATATCTATTTGGGGTAAATTACACTTATTAAACCCACCCTTTTAGTTCTGTTCCTATTTTAACCTTAGTCTCAAATTTGTTCATAGTACCTCCCTGGCATGGTTAAAATGTTACATTTTTTTTATCTTTTTGTGATGAAAGTCGTTAATTCAGATGGAAAAAGTCATGTCAGTATATTATTGCAAGAAAAAATCCTAACTTTAACTCCTGAAATCTTTTTCCTTTAAAAAAGAATCCTTAAAACTTTAAAATCTAACGAAAAAATTTTTGTTTCCCTAAATCTAACAAAAACTCCCATACCTTTCCTTCTTCAGCCAACCAATTTCCTTCGTTTGTCTTATTGTCTTCCGACAACTAGCAATTACGTCCTGCTGCCACAAGGGTATTGGTGGTCACATTGGCACTGTTTTAATCGTCATGAAGAGGATTGGCTCAAATCGGAATTGAAATCACCTATGTTCCATGATGAGGACATCAGAATCATTTCAATTGCCAATTCAACGGTCGCAAATGAGGATAACCCAAATTAGAATAAAGGTCTGAGTTCCGCAAGATCGACGTAACTATTTTTTTTCAACCACTTACATCAGAAATGTCTAAATCGAGGCTAATCCATCATTCTCTACCTTTGATTCATCCAAATTTGCTTGATTTGTTTGCCTCGGATTTGTCCAAATCTGCTTGATTCATCAAATTTGTCACCCTCTGTTGATTTTATTGTGAGAAGAAGGCTCAATTTGTGAGAAGGAGGCTTAATTTGTGAGAGCGAGGCCTCCAAGAAAGGGAAGGCCAAAGAGGGGGCAACTGGAGAGGGTATGAGAGGGTATTTTTGTTAGATTCAAAAATTTTAAGGCTTTTCGGTCCAAGATGATGAATTCCATCTAAAAAAATGTCAAAAATGGAACATTTTATGCACGTTATAAAGGTACTATGAACAAATTCAAAGTTGGGGTTAGAATTGTAATAGAATTAAAAAGTTGGGATTAACACATTCAATTTACCCTACCTATTTATATTATGCATGGAATATTTTTCAAGGAGCTTATTGAGTTTTAGGAATAAGAAACTGCTTGTATTTTATCTGAAGTGTAGCCACCATAATATTGTCAATCTCAGCTTTGCGGATGACTTGATTATCTTAAGTAGGACATATGTGTAGTCCCTGACACTCCTGAAGTAAAAAATTAATTTATTTAAGTAAAGTTTCAGGTCTCATTCTAAGTGTCCAGAATCCAGTGGTCTTATTTGGATGAACTCGTCCGCACTTAAAAAGAATGATCCTAGAGCTTACTGGCTTTTGAGATGAAAACTTGCCAAAGAAATACCTGGGGTTCCAATTTGTCCTAATTGACTTAAGGTGAAACACTTTAAGCATTTGCTGGCAAAATTAGGAGAAAGGTTTAGGGCTGAGCAAAAAAACATTCATCATATGAAGGTAGAATCCAGCTAATTCAATCAATCCTGAAATCTACACAAATTTATTAGGGCTTAATCTTCTTGATTTCGAAGAAAGTGATTAATGCAATTAACAAGATATGTCACTACTTCTTATGGGCTGGGGCAACATACGACAATAAGGAAATGTTGATTACTTGGGACAGAGTTATTCATTTGAAGGATGATTGGAGTTTTAACTTGCATGATTTGCAAGTATGTAACTACTATTTAATCGTAAAGTTTTTTTGGGATGTCCAGTGGAAAATGAATTGCCTTTGGGTGACTTGAGTGCACTTGTACTACCTTAAAAAAGATGACTTATGGACATTAAAGCATGGTTCCACTACTTCAAGTGTATGGTGCGCATTTTAAAAGTAATGGGTTGGCTGAAGAATAGATGCCCCCAGAGGGATGAGGTGGAGTCCATTCTTTATAGTCAAATTTGATACTCTCTAATGTGTCAAAAATGAAGGAATATTAGTTGGCATAAAATGATTTGGAGTAGATTTTCACTTCAGAAACATAACACAATAGCATGGATGTTACAATTGGGAGGACAATCTACCCAAGACAAATTATATTGGTGAGGCATCTACGGAGTAAACAGGTGTTAGTTGTGTAGGAAAGAAGCTGAGACTTGCAACCACCTATTCTTCAACTACAACTTTTCTTACCAAGTGTGGGGGAAGGTGTTTTTATAGATGGGTGTCCGCCAAATATCCTTCGAATGGCATGATGAAATGCTTTGGCTCAAAAACAAAATGAAGGGGAAATCTATGGTTTTCCAGATTAGTCATGTAACATTAGTAGCCTCTATCTACCATATTTGGAGAGAACGAAATAATTGACTTTTTGAAGGTGGTGAGAATATAGTAAATCAATTAGTTTTGCAAATTAAATTTAATGTTTCTATTTGAGCTTGTCGTTTCTAGTGTGATAGATCACCATGGTGAAGGGCCATTTTGTGGACTTAATCAATGTACTATGTTCTCTATATACAGTTTTGATCAACAAATTTATTATTTACCGATAAAAAAATAGGCTTAATCACCTTCACACAAAATGCCTTATCTTTTATCTTAAACTTCAACCACCACTTCCGTAACATAGCCAAATTTTTTACTCCTAAGCTGCCCACACTTAAGCATCCTCATTCATTTTTTCAAATCAGTCTATTCCATTGAACCCAATTAATTTTTTTACTCTCCCCTGAATCTCTAGAGAAAGAAGATAATCTAATAAATTGATCAACGATATAGAAGTACGATACAATGAGAAAAAGAACAAGGGTAAGCTTCCCAAGAATAATTTCAACAAGGTCAACTTGCCCCTTAAGGATAGCATCTTCTCTTTCCACAAGCATAACTTGTTATTAATCTTACCAATAACTATTTGCCAAGATTGTACCCTTCTCATATTAGCTCAAACTGGTAATACCAAAAACTTAAATGATATTTTATCTATACCACAATGCAACCGGCTTGCCAAACTTGCCACTTTTGAATACTCGACTCTAACATCGACCAATTTGCTTTTTCTTATATTTACTTTCGGCCCTATAGCATTGAAAACACTCCATAAGAATCACCAAGTTTCTACCATTTTTTTTACTAGGCTCTTAGAAATAATGTATCATTGGCATTTGGCATACTGAAGATATGATATAAAAATCTCGTCATAACCAACTAAGAAACCATCAAATAAATTCTTTCTCTCAGCGTCAACCATCATCACATGTAAAGCTTCTACCATAATCAAGAACAAAAAGGGAGAAAAAGCCTTACCTTGCCATACCCCTTTTTCTATTTGAAACTTATGTGTTGGATTGCCATTAGCAAGAATTGAAAATCTTTGCTGTTTCTAAACAAGACATCATCCATTGGTGCAACATTGTTCCAAAAATGTAGGTTTTATGTGAACCATGTTGATGACGTAAGACAACCCTCTTATACGCTCTTACACACACACACACACACACACACACACACACACACATCTGTGTGTGTATGAACTATGAAAACTGATAATTAGGCCATTTTGGTAGACAAGCTACAATCACATAAAATTAACATTTTATCAAACATGCTTATCCTTCAAAAGCTGTTGTGAAACTCTTGGATAATCTCCAATCAAGATTTTTATGATTTTTGCTGTGATTTTCATCTCTGATCATGATTTCTTGGATTTGCCACTAAATTCATCTTCTTCTATGACTTCTTATAGTCATGGTTTCTTAAAATTTTTGTGATTATACTTAAATCATCTTCTTCGGCCGTTATTTTGTGATTTGAGCAATTTTGTAATTTTTACCCTGATTATCTTTTATAGCCTGTTTTTTTCTCTAATATGTTCTTCTTTCTTTCTTGTATTTTTTCATTAAAATTTGTTCTTTTAAAGTTTATATATGTTTTTGTACATACTATTGTTTTTTTTTCATTTGCTGATCAACAAAATCTTATACGAACAGCTTTTTTAAAAGAACATGCATGTAGTTTAAAGAGAACATATGCATATGGAAAAACTATGCAAATGAGGAAAGAAACATATAAATGAAAATAAAGAACATGTGCATGTGAAGAAAAAAAAACCCATACATATCTATTCAAAACAAATTTGCATGTATATGTCCATGAACACACACATATATAAAAGAAAATATGTATAAAAAGAAAAAAACATATGCAAATAAAACAAAGAATATATACATAATTACATAAACTATAATGAAAAGAACATGTATATATGTATAAAAGAGTATATCAATGTAAAGAAAAGACCATATACCTATTAATAAGAAAAGCACGTACCTTCACAAACATATATATAGAACAAATATAAAAAAATACATGTATAGAAGAATTTTACATTTAAGGGAAAGAACATATGCATGTAACGAAAAGAAAACATATTTTCACATATATATCTATATAGACCAAATATAAAAAAATATTGTGACCATATGCATATGTATAAGTAAACATATATATATATAAAGAAAAGAACATGTACAAGTAAATAAAAGAACACATATGTTAAGAAATATCTATTCAGAACATATTAGCATGTACGTGTGCATGCACCTACAAATATGCATCAAAGAACATATGCTTAGAAGAAAAACATGTGCAAATAAATATTTGTAGTTACATAAACAATAGTGAAAGGAACATACAAATATACATGTTTGTAGTTACATAAACTATAGTGAAAGGAACATACAAATATACATGTAAAGAAAAGAACATGTGCCTATGAAGAAAGCAATACATACATTTAGAAACATATAAACATAATAAATATCAAAATACATATGTACAGAGGAACATATGCATTTAAAATAAAAAAACATATGCATGTAAAAAAAATTATATATACCTTCACATATATCTATACATACCAAATATCAAAATATATTATAAACATACACACATGTACAAATGAACATATGCACATAAAGAAAAGAACATGTGCATGTAAGAAAAGAACACATATGTTTAGAAATATTTATTCAACATAAATTTGCATGTATATGTGCATGTACATATGTACATGTATAAAAGAACATATGTGTAGGAAAAAATATATATGCAAATAAAGCAAGAAACATAAACATGGTTACATAAACTATAGTAAAAAGAACATATACATATGTATAAACAAAAAAAACTCAAAAAAAAATGAGAAGAAAAATAGAAAAAGAAAACTAGAATAAAATGTAGATGATATGAAAAAAGCTAAGAAAAAAAATAAAAAGAAAAACTGGAAGGAAAAAATAAAAAAAAAAGTAGAAAAAAGCAAAAAGTGTAACTCTAAAAACTCAAACCTCCCTCGTACCTAATTTTAAAGAGAGCTCTAGCCACTTTGACATTTTTGCACTTATTTCAGGATGTTGGTTAAAATCTCTTATTATAATAAAAAACATGTCTGGTACACATGTGCCTGACACATATAAGAATTGGCCTTTAGGGAAAAGAATTCCTAAGATATTCAACTTACTAAGAACACACTATTGGAATTATTAGCACATAAAGCAACTAAGGTTCAAGAGAAATCCCAAAGATATTAATATAAAGTAAAATTCTTTTGCCGTTCCAAATCTTTTTGTGTTAATGGGGTTCCTAACATTCATTTTGTCATCTTAAATTCCCTAACGTGCTGATTGTGTCTTAATCATCATCCTTCAATTAATTCCAAGTTTAAACTTAAAAAAATTTCATAGAAAATGTCAACTTTGGTCCCTATATTTTGTTTCTCCTACTCAAAACACCTTTAAGCTTTAAATTTAACAGATCTTCATAGCTTTTCTCAACATTTTTTAACTCTAAACCTTCATCTTCCTACTTCACAAATCATATAATCCTTGTTTTCGAGATTGTAAAGATCCTACTATTTTTTCTCTAAACTTTCATCATTCATCATTGGCACTCGTACTAACCTTAGCTTATTTCATGCCAACTATGGCCTCTTTATTGCTGCTGTTTCCTGTATCTCCATGCTGTGGGAATTTTGTCTTTAAGTAGATTTGGTCCAATCGAGCAGGGTTGGTGGTGCTACCAATGTTTTCAAGGGATATAATGGAAGTAATGGTTTGACTCTAAGTTCAAATCATAAATCTAGAGTTGGGGCTATTGAGGAATTTGACAGTATACATAACTTTGCAATGTAGTTTGATGATGAAAGTGGAAAGGTAGAGAAAGATGAGTCCTTGACTCATTTAAACTTATTGGCTATCTCAAACTATAATGAAAAAAGTGATGATGAGGAAATGGCTATCTCACAAACTACGGTCTAATTTCCCAACAAACTTCATGAGAAGCATGGTCCAACTTCACTTCTAACAAGTAGGAATAACTATGCCTGAACTTCTTGGCCTTCATATTTGGCCTCTAAAATTGGATCACCCACCTATTTCCAGCTGTTATGCATTGCTATGTCCTCTACCTATCTTAGGATCCTCTCTATCTCTATGTACCACTTCATGCTTCATCATTGTGTCTACATCAACTTGTCCATGGATATTTAAATTGTTATAAGGTTTAAATTTACTAAAAGATTATTACTGGATATTTTATGTTAGAGCTTCAAAATTTTTTCTCAAATATTATGACTTAATGAATTTCATTAAGTGAGAGATCGAAATAGAATTGTTACAGCCCTCCAAGTATTGGATCGGTGATGGTCAAGTAAGATTTGGTTACAAGGTAAGAAATCTCTAGTTTAAGGCCTCAATTGGTTTAATTTAGTAAGGCAAGCAAGTTCTTCAAGGGTTCGATGGTTCCTAGGTCATTTGGCACCTAAGTGTCACCAGGGGTAAATTGGCCATTATACACCTCGAGGTGATAAGATCGATTTTAAAGCTTAAAGTAATTCATTTGGGATCTAAGTGACAAGAACCAATGTTGGGGATGAAATTGCCAAAGTTAGTGGCATTATTTGGAAGTGAGGTTTTTTTGTTAAAATTAAGTAAGCTGAAGGGCCAAAGAGTAGAAGGTTGGTTTAAAACCATTTTGGGAAAGGTTTCCCTTCACTATTCATCATCTCTTCACCACAAACCCATAGCTCTCTCTTTCTCCTTAAAATCTGTGCCCAAAACTGACCAATTTCTTCAATTCTTGGTGAAATTGAAAGCCCAATGGAGTATTTAAGTGAAAGCAAGCTTACTTTTACTTAGTTTTGGTGGATTAAGCTTTAGAGGAACGTTTTTTGTTCTTGGGAGCTTAGGTACATTTTTCCCCTTTGTTTTTTTAGTTTCTTGAGCTTCCTTGACGTTGGGTCAAGCTTAGCTGAGCTAGAAAATGGTGCCCTTTTTGTGATCAAATTGTCTTAGAACAATAAGAAATCCTTAATGGAGGCTTGAAGGTTTTGGTGTTCAGCTTGTTTGGTCTTGTTTAATTTGTGTTTAAGGTAAGTGGATTTCTTATTTTTCATGTTATGTTAATGCATTTCTATCATATTTGGCCTTGGTGATGAATAATTGCAAGCTTAAAAGTGATTAGAACCAAGTTTAAGTCAATTGTGCATAGATTTCGCGAAGTTGGATGAAGTTGAAAAGCTTTGGGCACCGCGGCGCCAAGGAAAACTTTGCCCAGGTCATGCTTTAGGTGCTACAGGGCCAGGGACCAAACAATTCCAAGCAGATTCACACAACTATGGTGCTGTGGCACCAAGGTTGCGTTGCAGTACCACAGTTGTTTTGGAACTCATTTAAAAAGGTTTTTTTTTTGTTCTTAATTAGTTCCTAAACATCCGAGACATATTCCTAATTGTGGTTTAAGATTTAAAATGGAAATGGAATGAAGAACTAGTGACAAATGGATCAAATGAAGCATGGAGAAGATGGTGTGTGCATAATTGAACAATGTGTGCCTATAAAGGTATTTTGGTGCCCCAGTTAAGGCTTGTAGTCAACCCTAAGGTAGTTTGAATGCATTAATAAAGAGTAAGCAAGTAGTTCAAGCAAGGAGCATGGTGAACTAGAACCGTAGCCTAGTTAACTAAGAGTAGTGCATGTGTATTATGGTACTGTTAGTGTGAGCAACTTATGGCATAACTTCTTGTAGTTTGGTAAGATGATTTGGGTTATTATTTCATTGACCCTAGATTAGTTCACAAGTTACAAGAGTTACAAGAACTACAAAGAGTTAATGAGAACACCTAAGGGCCAAAAAAGACACTATGAGGTTAATATGGGCACATAAATGCATTTGGGCACAATGTGAGCTCTAGGGCCCATGGAAAGCCTAGATTGGGTAATGTGGGAGCTTGACATAACTTGGGAGATTGTTTAACACCCAAGTAAGTGCAAGCTACCATAAGGAATCAAGAGAAACACTAAGAGCTTTAAGTAGGTAGATGACTTAAAACTCAAGCTAAGTTACTTGGACACAGTGAAGGATCTTTGAGGTACAAGGTAGTTAAGCTACCTTAGTGCATTTGGGGCCTTAATATGTGCTAGGAAACACAAGGAGCACTTAGAGCAAGCGTGATTCCTAGTAATGGCCAACTCATTGAGGTATAGAAAGTGTCAAGCCTAGTATCATTCAAGGTTTAATTAGAAAGGTGAAGGCTTAGTAACACTTGGTCACCTAGTTAGGTTTCAGACTTGAAGGACTAAAGTGGGAACCTAGTACATCTAATGGTGGAGGTTTAGTACGCCTAGCCACCTAGCTAAGTCTCAGTTCCAAGGGACTAGAGCGGGAACCTAGCACGCCCAAACTAGATTGACCATATGCTAATCAGGGTTCACCATAGAAAGGGTGAAAGGTTAGTAATGCCTAATGACCTAGTCAGGGTCGTAGACTTAGGGCACTAGTGTGGAACCTTAGTACACCCAACTTGGATTCACTAAGTAGACTTGGATTACTCCTACACATAATGTTTAATGCACATAGTGTTTAAGGGGAAGTGACTATGTGCCTATGTGACAACATAGCACAGTTGGCAAGTTGAGGCTTGCTAGAGCGAGTTAAGAGCCAAAACTCGCTCGGCATGGGACAATGTCTCGTAAGAGGATGGGTCCCAAGGGACTCGAGTATATGTGTATATATTAGGTCTTAGACAGTAATAAGCTCATGTTAGAGTTGTGACATTTATTGTCCAGTTCCTCTAGTGTTTTCTTTGGCAGGTACCCCCAAAGACTTCTTACTAGGAATCTATGATTATCACCCCTTAGTTTGTATGTGCAAGTTTAGGTAGTTCGGCCAACAACCTGAGATGGTTGTTGAGCTAGTTGAGCAGGTGCAAGTTATACTTACTAGTTTATGTTTTCTAGTTGATTCATTGGTTTGTTATGTACTAACTATATTGGATTGACCTTGAGGAGTAGTTGATCTAAAAGCACAAATGGGAGGTTGAGGCTAAAGGCACTTGTGGCTAGAGTTCAAGTGGTTAGCCTAGTTTGGTTGTCTTAATAGGTTATGCTCAAATACTTAATTGTATTAGATGTGTCTAACAACAATGGTTAGTTTTGTGTTTTGGTTTGTGATTCAAGTACATAGCTAAATAATGTACATAGGGTTGTTTCTTGTAAGAAATGTATTTGTGGCTTTGGCTAGTTTTATAATTGTTTTTAAGTGCGGTATTGCCACTATTTTGAATTTTTTATTTTATGTTTAAATTTCCATGCCGAAGCTACTCATGCATTGTTTATTACTAGTATCTAGGTTAGTAAGCGTAAGTCATACGCATTAGTTTTTTATCATAAGAAAAAGAATCAATAATTACGAACCAAAACCTATGAATTCTTTAAATTTCTAACGATCTTGGGCAGCAGGTAGCCACAGATGACCTAGGGCAGCCATAAGAATAATTTTAATAAATCAAGGATCAAAAGAAAAACTATAAAAAAATATTAAAAAATTTAAAATTATTGAAAAATGAATAGAGTACAACTTAAACTAGAGTTTCATTAGTTATTGTTATACATTGTAAATAAAGCAAATGGCAAAATGTAAATTTTAAAAAATAAGGAAGGTTTCCTCAGTTAAGTCAAACCAGAGAGAGTCAATCTAAGTTTGCATTAATAAATGATCTAATATTCATGTTAATCACAAAAGAGTAAAGTCTTCCAAATACTTGATTAATGTCATAAACTACCCCTAAAAAATTTAAGAACTGTCATTTTGATCCCAACATGGTATACTACTTACATATTTATTGCTTCTACCGGACAGAGGTGTCGGGGGGACAAATTGGTTTGTGTGTTTATGGGGTAGGAATTTACGTTATCTGAGGCTCGAATATCAACACCCCATTTCTTAGATTTATTTTACTTTCATTTTTTTTGTCGTTTTCATTCGTTTTTGCTTTTTTCCTTATTTTTTTAAAAAATATTTTTCTTTGAGCATAATTAAAATAAACATAAAACAAGAAAAATAAAAAAATAAAATTAGAGAAATAAAATATAGAATGAAAATAATAAAGTAATACACAAAATAAAAATAAAACAAAAAACTGAAAAAATAAAACTAACTGAAGAACTTAAAAGGGAATAGATAAAGTTGATAAGAGAACAAATAAAAGTTGATAAAAAAAAAAAGATAGAAATCTATTTATTTTTTTCATCAGCATTTTTTGTTCTTTTAACTGAGAATGATAGAAAAATGAAGTAAAGAAGGAAAACAGAAAAAAAAAATGAAGCGAAAAAAGTATAAAAAAAGATGAAGTAAACAAGGGAAAAGGAAAACGGAGAAAAAACAAAAAGCATAAAAAAAAACGAAGTGAAGTTTGATAAAAAGAAAAACAAAACAAACACGATTGCCCTTGCTCGAACCCGCGCCCCCGATATCCGTTGGCCCGCGTTTTTGCCGTTTGGCGAAGCTGGGCGTCCTGTGTGAGGCCGATAGGCCAATAGAAATTTTAAAAGTAACTCAGAGCCCTCCGGGCCCACCCACACCACCGAAAATTAGGTTTGCTGGTTTGTGCTGGTCTTCGTTTGCCTGCCGAAACTCGAAACGAGAAGTTTGTGTTGGAGCTTTCTACGTACGGTGCTCTATTCTTCCTTCTGATGCCATGACTGCCGCAGAGGCGTATGCTGTCTGGAGGTTTAGTCAAGGATCTTGATACGAAACAGGAGGAATACGGCGTCGTTTCCTTAATAAGTTCAGTAAACGTGATTAGCATGCAAAAGGGCGGGATAAGCAGTTAAAGTCGTTAGACCTCCATTTCTGCATTTTCATCTTTTCTCTTCTGTTAACCGAGGATAGATATAAGTGTGTACAGCGAGTAAAGAAATCAAGATATACATCAAGTTTCACTTCTCTCTCTCGTTCAATTCCTCTTCCATTCTGAATTGGTTAGTCTTGAGGATTCTCGGTTCGTGGAGCCCTGAACTCAAGCAATTCTACGCTTGGTTTACATTGTAGTGTGTATCAATTGGTATCAGAGCATCGAACCTAGGGAAGCCATGGCGGAAGGCACTCGTTTCCAAGAATTGAAGAAGTCGTTGGAGGACAAACTGGCGGAGAAGGTCCAACATCTGGAGCAGAAACTGGACGACCGTCTATCAAGAATGTTCGAGGAGATCAAGAACACGATCTGTTCGAAGGAAGACTCCAGCGAATCCACCCAATCAAACGCACGACCAACTAGCCATTATCCAGGAAATGGGTATGGAATGACCAGAATCAGCAAGGTGGACTTCCCTCACTTCAATGGAGCTGATGTGGAAGGGTGGATTTTTCGCTGCAACCAGCTATTCGACATTGATGAAGTTGCAGAAGACAAGAAGGTACAGCTAGCTTCAATACATTTAGAAGGCCCGGCATTACACTGGCACAAGAGATTTGTGCGTGACTGGCCAGCGCGAACGAGACTTTCATGGGGGTCATATTGTGTGGCCATGGTGGAAAGATTTGCAGATGCGCATAAAGATCCTTCATCAGAATTAAAGAATCTGAAACAAAATGGATCAGTGAAAGATTACCAGAATCAGTTCGACATGTTGTTGACACAAGTAAGTCCTCTACCCGAAGATCACTTGATTGGCCAATTCTTGGGGGGTTTACATAAAGAGTTGGAAGCATCAGTAAGGGCACTACGACCTTGTTCTTTACATGAGGCCCAATATTTTGCTAAACTACAAGAAGTTGTCTTAAGAACTTATAGGAGGAACCACGTAGGGAGGGGAATCCTGCCGACGCCTAGACCCCCAATAGTAACCAGTAGCCCCAGTAATCAGACTAAGAACACTAGAAGGTTGACAGAAAAGGAGTTAAGTGACAAACGAGCGAAGAATGAATGCTACTGGTGTGATGAGAAATTTGTTCCAGGCCATAAATGCAGGAAACCTCAGTTCAACAGGATTGAGGTAATCAAAGCGGAGGATGAAGAGTCTGAAGAAAGCGATGAGGAATCAGAAGAATCTTGGCAACAAGATGACAGCCCTTGCATATCCTTACATGCTCTTACAGGTATTCCCAACTACAACACCATGAAGATAGGGGGTATGTGGGAAACAAACGAGTAAACATGTTGGTGGACTCGGGTAGCACTCATGTTTTCTTGGATGAAGTTGTTGCCAAGAAACTAGGATGCGAAATTGAAGTGGTTGGTCCCATGGGGGTATTAGTAGCAAATGGCCAACTGATATCTACAGTTGGCAGGTGTAAGAACCTGAAATGGAAAATCCAAGGAGTCGAGTTCGAATTCGATGTATTGCTGATTCCTTTAGGTGGATGTGAAATGATCTTAGGGGTGCAATGGCTGAGAAGTTTGGGAGACATTAAGTGGAACTTTGAACAACTAAAAATGTCATTCAAATACAAGGGACAGAAGATGGTGCTGAGAGGAGCTACTCAGATCCAAATACAGAAGGATTCAAAACAGGCAACCAAGCTCCTCCATAAAGTTTGCAAAAGGGAGGGACAAGCTTTTGCGATACAGTTCAGGGGGCCTGGAATAAGCTGCTGGAAGGTGGAAGTGATCACACAAAGACAACAACTCGACATGGGCGAATTATTGGAGAAATTTCAAGATCGCTTTCAGGAACCTACTGGACTACCGCCTCAGAGAAAACATGACCATCACATTCCTCTGGTGCATGGAACAACACCAATCAATATCAGACCCTACATGTATCCAACGATCCAAAAAGATGCTATAGAACAGTTGGTTAAAGAGATGTTGCAAGCTGGGGTTATTTGCATCAGGTACTCTCCGCTTATGAAAAAGAATTCCTTGCCCTAGTCTTCGCAGTTGAAAAGTGGAGACCATATCTGTTAGGGAGGAAATTCGTCATCAGAACTGACCATCAGAGTCTGAAACACTTGATGGAACAAAGAATTATGACCCCACTGCAGCAGAAATTTATTATCAAGCTATTACCATATGATTATGAAATACAATACAAGAAGGGAAGAGAGAACATTGTTGCGGATGCCTTATCAAGAATCACCTGCCAGCAGCTACAGGTGATGACCTTCACTACGCCCTTGATAGAAGAAATACGAAGAAGTGTTGAGGTGGATGCCAAGTTGCAAGAACTATGGCAAGAGAAGCTGAGAGACCCCCAGGCACACCCCAAGTATACCATCGACGCCCAGGGATTGAAAAAAAATGGGATGTTGGTGGTAGGAGAGGATCACTCTCTAAGGAACAAGATTATTAAGACTATCCACAATAGTTCCAGCGGAGGACACTCAGGGGTGGAAGCAACAAGGAGACGGATAGCTGTTTTTTGCTACTGGCGAAACATGAGCAGGGACATCCGAAATTTCATACGCCAATGTGATATTTGCCAAAGGTTTAAGTATGACAATGCAGCATACCCTGGCCTCCTACAACCCCTTCCTATTCCTCCTAAAGTTTGGAACAGCATATCAATGGACTTCATTGACACATTGCCAAAATCAGAAGGAAAGGAAGTCATACTCGTCGTAGTTGACAGACTCAGTAAGTATGCCCATTTTCTAGCTTTAGCTCATCCATATTCAGCAGCTATGGTGGCTAGAGTTTACATGGAAAACATATACAAACTGCATGGCATGCCTCAAGACATCATTAGCGATAGAGACACAGTGTTTATGAGTAAGTTTTGGCAAGAATTCATGGGACAACTTAAGGTTGAACTCAAGATGTCCACTAGCTACCACCCACAGACTGATGGTCAAACAGAAGTGGTAAATAGATGCGTGGAAGCTTACCTTCGTTGCATGACAGGAGACAAGCCAAAAGAATGGGTCAAGTGGCTTCCATTAGCGGAATGGTGGTACAACACTAACTATCACTCCGCTACAGGAATAACTCCCTTCGAAGTCATGTATGGACAGTCGCCCCCAAGCCACTTACCCTATATTTCTGGTGATTCGAAGGTGGAAGCTGTAGACAGGAGCTTGAGAGCTCGAGAACAGATGATAGCACTATTAAAGGATAGGTTGAGGAAAGCTCAACAGAGAATGAAAATGCTGGCAGATAGACACAGGTCAGAAAGGGAGTTTCAATCTGGAGATTGGGTGTACTTGAAGTTACGCAAATACAGACAAACTTCTATGAAGACTGTTGCAAACCATAAATTGGCGGCTAGATATTATGGACCATTCCTAGTACTAGAATGCGTGGGAATGGTAGCTTACAAACTACAGCTACCAGATGGAGTCAAGCTGCATAATGTCTTCCATGTCTCCCTTCTCAAAAAGAAAATCGGTGATCAACCAATACAAGCTCAGCTACCTACATGGGATGAAGAACTACCAAAGCAACCCCTCAAAATTCTGGAAAGGAAGATGGTGCAGCGAGGGAGACAGGCAGCCACCAAGGTCTTGGTGCATTGGACCAACTCAGGACCAGAAGAGGCAACGTGGGAGTACCTGTTTGATCTGCGTCAGCGCTTTCCTGAGTTCATTGATGCTTGAGGACAAGCATCATTTGAAGAGAAGGGCAATGATACGAAACAGGAGGAATACGGCGTCGTTTCCTTAATAAGTTCAGTAAACGTGATTAGCATGCAAAAGGGCGGGATAAGCAGTTAAAGTCGTTAGACCTCCATTTCTGCATTTTCATCTTTTCTCTTCTGTTAACCGAGGATAGATATAAGTGTGTACAGCGAGTAAAGAAATCAAGATATACATCAAGTTTCACTTCTCTCTCTCGTTCAATTCCTCTTCCATTCTGAATTGGTTAGTCTTGAGGATTCTCGGTTCGTGGAGCCCTGAACTCAAGCAATTCTACGCTTGGTTTACATTGTAGTGTGTATCAGATCTGTGCCCTTATGTAATATCTCTGTAGCCCACTTGCAGTTATATGCGTATTGTTTCATCGATTCGATTCATTCTAATTGATTCCTCAGGTCTGGCGGATTTATCTTTCTTATTTCAGGGGTACCGGCAGCGGTTCTTGTTTTCATCGGTTTCGATCAGTGGGCTCGGCGGATGCCGCTTCCTGGTACTCAAACCCTAGCCTTTCGGTCGGCACTTATCTGTTTTTTTGAGACAAATCCCTCTATTAATTCCCTCCTGTTTTGTTTCCCTATAGTTGGTTCCATAGATCTTGAATCTGGTTTGCAGTTTGAGTTATATTGTTGGGCAGTTAGGTGCGTAAAGGGCTGGAAGTTGGGTTCCATCTTTCAAATTAGTATTTCTAGCGTATTGGGTTTGTTTTCTAGGAACTTTGAAAAGTGGCGCAAATTTACTCGTTGCTTTTCACCGAACAAGTCTCTGCTTGTGCTTCTGCTTTCGTTTTTTCTGGCTCAATCTGTCATTGCCCCATAGGTTTAATCCGGTAGGGGAAGCTTAACATGGTACTATATTAGATGATGAATGGGTATCTAAAAGGTCAGCTCTAGCTCTTTGAAGGGGCAGAAACCCAGGCTCGAACCCTTACAAGCTTCCGACTTGATGTACAATAAGGCAATATCTTCTCGAGGTTATGGCAATGCGTTAGTCCCTCTGAATATTTACTTACCGTATTTATTTCTTTGGATTCTTAGTTTTCGGCATCACGGGCGAATATGAGATCAAGGTTCCAGAACCTCTAGGGTATACAAGGGTTAGGCAGTATCGTGGCTGTGAGACGTATCTGAAGCAGGTTGAAAGGGTGAGTTGTATCCAAACTGGATGCATCATGTTTGTCTGTCGGAATCTTTGTTTGCCTTTTTCTTTTTCTTGTTGCACTGTCTCTCATCTTGCACTTCTTTGATGTGGATGCAGTTTCTGCTGAATGGGAAAGGCCTGGATTATCGTCAAGAACTTGAGGAGCTCTGCGGGATCAAAGAGGATGACATTAAAAAGAGGCTAAGCTCGGGAATGTGATGTTCATTTGGATGGGTTCTGAACTTGAAACTATTTAACGCGTAGTTTATTATACCTCAGGATTGTGTATTTTGTGACTCGTACTATGAGAGCGTAAGCTACACATACTAGCTGCTCTCTCTCTCTCTCTCATATTATGTCGTCTATCAGCTCTGGTTTGTAGAGTTCCCGAGTTACATTCGACCTGGCAGCTTTTGTTTTGCGTCATTGCAATGTCGTCGGGCAACTTGGAGATTACGTTTCTTCTTTTCTCGTTGGTGAAGCCCTGCTAGTGATGAATGATGATGATAGCCGCTTGTATTATCTTTTATATTTATCCAGAGCTGGAAGGCATTAATTAATTCCAACGAGATTGATATCGTCAAACAGTGTTAAAATGAGGTTGTGGCCCCGAGCGAATCTCGAATTCATGTCCACGTTGAAGTGCAGCGACGCTGGAAGGCATTCTAACTAAATCTTATTTTTGTGGCTAACAGATTAGAGATACCGTCTATTCAAATCTGAATGCAAGAGATGATTCTATTTGCAACTGTTTCTAGGCGCCCTCTTTTCTGGTATGCGCTTGTTTCTTTTCAAACCAGATGAAGTACACCGGTGCTGGATAAATGTCGCTTTCCTCACTTTAGCCGTCAAGCCCTTGCATGTAATAACCTACTCATCTACCCGCACAATTTATCAGCTTCACTTTTTTCGCCACAATACTCTAAACAATGAAATAGAATTCATACTGTAAAAAATAAAATTAGCTGTAGCTCATCGTAACTTTGAACCCCACAAATAATCATATGCTCAGGGAGATGGATAGGGTCCTAAACCACTTTATACCAATCAATAGTATCTTAGTTCTCCATGAACTGCAAATAGACTATTTTCACATTAACTATTCCATCGTTTACACAATTCCGTATCCCATTATGTACAAGATCTATAATTAAACTGAACTCCCAATTTAAGCACTTGATCCCCAACAGAAAAAGATGCATTAGCAAGTGTAATGGTCCCATTTCCCATCTCACGTTATATGGATGTCACTGTAGAGGTCGACTTCGACGGATCAACTAAATGAATAATACAACTAACTGAATGCACAACAATCTTAGGTTGGAACGTCAATATCAACTAAATGAATATCACAACTAGATAAAATGAACAACAACATTAGCTAAATGGACAAGAAATGATAGTTTCGGTATATACTATGAAATCATACTATACATGTATGTGTGTGTGCATTCACATACCAATTTTTGCTCTTTTATGTTGCAAGTATTGTCCCCATATATCAATTGTTATTCTAGAACAATTCTTGATCACCTATAAACGATTACTGCTCCTTTAATAACAATTGTTATGCCATCAATGCAATTTTCTTTTACAATAATTTCTTGTTTATTTAGTAAGAAATATTATTCTAGAGGTGATGGTGGCCTTGTAATTAGCAGGTTACTAATGATATATACAGTGGACAACAGTTACTGGGTAGCTAAACGTGTTTTTTTTTGTTTTTATTTTGGTCGGAATTAAGTTTTTTTTCGTTAGGAATGTACTCAATTGGATATGCTGCACGAGTGTTCTCTGCAGAAGAAGATGAGAAGATACAACTGGTTATTTTCTGTCACATGACATGATACCAGATGACCTTAACCGCAAAATAAGAGTGTCACATAGTCCATTAAATCCTTATATCTCTGTTATTCATCAGAATGACTAAAGTTCATAATTGAATTCATCTTGTTTTGACATTTACATGAAAAAAGAAAAAAAAATAATGTAGATGATGAGTCATCTGCACCTTAGAGATCAGAACAGCTTAGTTGTAACTTATTGACTGCTGACCTGTAGAAGAGAAACTTGGATATATAATAGTCTCAGATGGCTTACCTGTGACAGACTTGTCAGCAAAATCCACTTCCCGGGTATGCTCATCAAATACGATATTTTCCAACACTGTATGGTCAAAATAGGAAAATAACCGGCATCAGTGAATAAGCCGCTGCAGCTTGTTGGATACATATACCTCCAGAATAGTCAGTGAGGCTTAAGGTATTGAAACACTACCTGTGCCAAACTTGATCGCGTTCCAGATATCCGGCTCTTTCTCCCTGGGAAAAAAGAAGAATTGCATTAACAACAAGCCAACAAACAGACCCGCCAACATGCAATATACCCTTCACCCAATACAGATATAAAAGCAAAACTCACAGTACTCCTACTCCTGAGAAAAAACCAAACTCACACAGGCACTGCCGTCAGCATAGACAAAAAGGCCAACAAGAACAGATAAACCTGCAAAACGAATCCCTGCTAAAACTTTGAATAAACGCCAGGCTCCGCTCGCTTTATTTGAGATCCACGACACAGCGTTCTTTAAGTCACTTTCAATCCATAACCTAAAAAACACCAAATCTGGTCTCTGCTTCACCGGGACAAGAGCTTCCCGAATTGCTAACAATTCAGCAACATTGGAATCCAACACATCCACCGGTTTTGAGGATTTAGCTAGAGGGGCCGAACGGTGACTTCTCAGAATACCCCCAATAGCTCCAGGCCCCGGCTTCCACGACAACAGAACCATCAACGTTAAACTTAAGCTCCCCTGTTGAAGGAGGGACCCAACCAGGAGAAGTGGCACCCAAATGAACTTGCTCAGCAATACTAACTAGATTAATGTTCAGAAGAAAGTAATAGTATAGGAACAGTTCGACCAAATTGCCTTGCACCAATGACCAACCCGCAGCTTAATCAAATCCACAAGTTGAACTACTCTAGATCTCTTTGCACTGAAAATCAGATTATTTCGAGCCTGCCATATAGACGAAAAAACTGCAAACAGCACCATCATCCAAACTTCTCTGCAAATCACCACGTTTGACATACCCTACCACCACTGATACAGAATTTTAACATTAGGTGGAGCAATCCAAGGGATACTCCAACAACTCGTCAATGCACACCAAACATCACTCGCAAACCTGTAAAGCACTAAAAGATGATCCATCGACTCTATCAAAGATTCACAAAAAGGACAGAGAACATCATTCGCCTGAACAATGTTGTGTCTTAGCAACAATTCTCTGGTTGCAACCTTACCAAGTAGTGCCTGCCAGCAAAATAATTTAACCTTCAAAGGCAATTTAAGCTTCCAGACAGAGAATAGCCGAGGATCATTATTATAAACAGAGTTTTCCACTTCTCGACACAAGGATTTTGCTGAACCTACCACTTTGTTCAAAAGTCCAGACGAGCATGTCATCGACATCTGCAGACATTGAAACTGAACCCAGAGCTGCACAGAACTGATCATAAACAGACAGCTCCCAATCAAAAAGCCTCCTTCGCATCACCACATTCCAGCGCCAAACTCCATTATCCCAAAAACCAAAATCACAAACAGGGCCAAATTTTTTGATTGAAAGAGCAAAAATTCGAGGAAAGCGATCCATCAAAATAACATCCTCAATCCAAGAATCATCCCAAAATCTGATTGAAATTGAATTTCCTCGACCAACCAGATAGAAGAGACCTTTTGAAATCATTGACCTGGCTGTTCCTTCTGTCGATGGAAGCTGTACGATTCTTCTCCTAACGGAAGATAGATCGTTCTTCTCGTTCCCATACCGCCAAAGCCACTTGCTTAACAGCGCCAAATTCTGAACTTTCAAAGCTTCCTACACCAAGGCCGCCATGATATTTGGACCTTTTGATATAGTATTCCAATCGACAGGAATTAGTTTCCTCCCACCGACCTCTGACCCCCAAAGAAAGCTCCTCTGAATTTTCTCAAGCTCATTAAGAACACCGATAGGAACCTGAAACAAAGAGAAATAATAGAAGGCAAACTATTAAGAACAGAATTTATCAAGGTAACCCTCCCTGCCCTTGAAATGCAAGAGCACTTCCATCTCGATAAACAATCTCTGAATCTCTCTAACACAGGATCCCAAGTTTTTGAAAATAGAGGATTGGCTCCGATCAGTAAACCCAAATACCTAAAAGGCAGGTGACTAACCGAACAACCAATTACCTTTCCCCACTCCACGGCCAGACCATCCTCCACACCTACACCCACAAGATTGCTTTTGCAGAAATTAATCTTCAGGCCTGATGAAAGCTGAAAACAGCGCAAGACACGCTTCACCGCTTTAAGACTTTCCAACTTAGCTTCACAAAAACAAGTGTGTCACCCGCAAATTGTAAGCGAGAAAGCATGACTGGATTTTCTTTCCCAACACTGACTCCATTAAAAAGCCCAAGCGAGATTGCTTTCCGGAACAAAACATTCAAACCCTCACTAACTAGATTGAACAAAAGCGGGGACAAAGGATCTCCCTGTTGTAAACCTCTCTTCATCGAAAACCGCTCCACTGGAAATCCATTAACTAAAATAGAGACGCTAACAGAGCTAACTCAATGCATAATCCAATCTCTCCACTTATTACCAAATTTCATCTCCTTCATCACACCATCCGAAAACTCCATTCAATTGAATCGTAAGCTTTCTCAAAATCAACTTTGAAGATAAGACCTCCTGACGCATTATGCTTCAACCAGTGAGCCACCTCCCCTACAATGAGAACACAATCAAGAATTTGTCTCCTTTCCATAAACGCAAATTGAGAATCCCCCATAACGGACCCCATAACATTCTTCAACCTTTCGACCAGCACTTTGGCCAGATTTTTTGGCCAGAATTTTATAAACACTTCCGAACAGTGAAATTGGCCGAAAATCATTCAGGTTCACTGGGCACAATTTCTTCAGAATTAATGAAATGAAGGAATTATTAAACACCTTCGGAAACTTACCAGAAGAATGGAATTCAGCGAAGAAATTGACCACATCCGATTTCACAATATCCCAAAACTCCTTCATGACTCTAAAGTTGAAACCGTCAGGCCCCGGAGCTTTGTCCTCCCCACAATACCACACGGCAGACTTCACTTGCGCTTCAGAGAAAGGCACCTCCAGAAACTCAATTTGAGAATCAGATAAAGCTTTAAAACCTCCCTTTAGTGGTTAGGAAGAAAGGTCGACCAGCTGCTGAAAAATGATTCTTGAAGTAACCAGCCACCACCTCCTTCACCTTATAAGGGCTAGAATATTGTGAACCATTCACAAGAGTTGGATCTGATTCGGTCTTTTACTGTTATATGAAAAAACCTTGAGATACAGTCACCTTGTTTTAACCACTTCAAACTGGATCTCCGAAAGCATTTGCTGCCTCCCTTCTTCTGAGATCACGAATACTCGATTTCACTGATAAGAATTGCTTCCATAAATCTTTGTCATTAGGATTCACCAACCTCTGGTCCTTAATCACAGAAAAGCGCTCCTCCAAGGATTTTAACTCAGATAACATAGAACTGAAAGCATTGCTGAACTTAGATTTTATAGCAAACTTCACATTTTTCAACTTTTCCAACAAAGTGAAGCCACCGGAATTCCAAGGACAAACAGCAGACTACGAATTCTGAAAAACCTCTTTGCAGCCAGGATCCTCAAGCCACCAATTAAAGAACCTAAAAGGTTTTGGACCCCAGTCCACATGATCCCACCCAATGAAAACAAAAGGATGATCTGAGAAAGATGATTTAAAGCACCATTGTTTGATTTTAGGAAATCTAACCAACCAATCTTGAGAAAACAAGAAGCAATCGAAGCGGCTCATCGAAAGGCTCACTTGCCCATTGGACCACGTGAATTTAGCCCCTGACATAGGAATATCCACAAGTTCCGCTGACTGAACAAAACTCTGAAAAGCTCTCGTACCTGAACAATGGGAACCATCATCAAGTCTTTCCTCCAAATGAAGGACCTCATTCCAATCTCCACCGAACATGACTGGCCCTGACACAGTTCTCTTAATAGTCAATAGATCATCCCACAAATTCCTCCTCAAAACCTCACTATTTGGGGGCATAAATGGCCCCACAGAGCAATGGAAATCATACTGCAGCAGCAAACCCGAGATTAACACGATACTATTGTTCACGATATAGCTTTCCAACTTGAAAAAAATTCTGCTTCCACAGGATCATGACTTTACCTGAAGCCCCAACCGAAACCCTCCATAGCTCTCCAAGGCCACCAATATTCCATAACTAACTCTTCTCATATTGAAACAACTCAACTTCGTTTCTTGAATGAGTACCATATCCGGATTGCTTTTGCTCAGAAAGGAAGCCAACCCTCCTCGTCATCCAGCATCCCAGACCCCTGACATTGATAGACAAAATCCTCATGATACCAGCAGAAATCCAAACCAAAAGACGAACATGCTAATGAAATGATTCCTTCTACTGCCCTGACGCTGCTTCCTCCAGCTACATCCAATAAATTTTGTCCTTGATTTCCTCAATTCTACGGTCGCAAATCAGGCCCAACAAGCTTGCCGTTTCCCCTACTAGTTTCACCTCCTTCCGAGCTCGATGTTCCACTGAGAGGATCACGCCATCCGCAGCCAAACCACTCCAGAAAGAGCTTATAGTCACAGACTTCTGGCTTGAAGTAGTCATACGAACAACAGGAATATCTGTCATAGAAATCGGAATATCTACCAATTTATTACCTCATCCCCGATTTTGCGAAATTTACTAAAGCCCCCTTTAGGTTTTCCATAACCTACACTTACTCCCCTTTATTTTCAGAAACCTACACTTAACCCCTCAGTTGTTAACTCCGTTAGTCAGCCTGTTTCAATGGTGGGCCCCATGGTGTATTACAATTCCTCCACTTCCTCCTCGTTTCGACGTCTCCTACACGGCTACACGACGCCAAAAACATTGCAGCATTGCAATGTAACAAGGGGAGCTCCCAAAATCCTTTATAGAAGGACGAGCAATGAGCAGTGAATGAAATCGTCTATTATTGAATTCAAAATCTGAAACTGGTATTATTGCTACCTTTCACCTTTTTATTTCTGAAATTTTATAGGCAACTAACAGAAAATGCTTCAAATTCTAAAATCCTTGGTAGATTGCATCTACAATGAAACATTTATCACTCCCAAAATCAAGCAAACTACAATATTCTTCTAAAGCAAAAACAAAACAAAACTAAACAAGAGTTCCGTTAATGCTCATCATCTAGAATCAAGCAAACTATAATATTCTTCTCAAGCAAAAACAAAAACAAAACTAAAAAAGAGTTCCAATGCTCATCATCTAAACCCTAGACCTGATCACATCCCCACTAGCAGGGGCGTAGCCAGACATTTAGCCTAGGGGTGGCAGAGGTAGGGCCTTGGCATTGGGTGGGTTGTTATCATGTATAAATTTACAATCAATAATATAAAACACTAAATAATATAATATATAGACACATAAAATTTGAAAGTTTATAATAATTAAGTTTATTTTAAAAGTTTATAACTCAAAATTCAATAGACAGTTTATATATATAGATACATGGAATTCAAAAATTTACAATAATTAAGTTCAATTGAAAAATTCAATTTAAACTTTATAGTTTTTTTTCATGAATAAAGTAAGTTCAATTTATAGAGTAAAAATGGTTATTTAAATTTTCTATTAATTATAAAAAAATTATTATATAAATTAAATTTATTATATAACAATTACCGGACAGTTCAAATTATGATCTAAAAAATTGTTATTAGACAAATACTTTGAGTTACCATATTTCGTGCAATGGAACCAAAATGAAATATTTTTAATAGATTTAAGACTAAAATGAAATGTTTTTAATACATTTTGAACCAAAACAGAATGTTTAATAGGATAAGGACTAAAATAAAATAATAACTAAAGATTAGGGACTAGCACGCAATTTACTAAACAAGAAAATGAGTGAGACCTTAAAAGGATAAAATATACTAGAACCTCTTATTAATTACAAAACTTACAGATAGGTACCTATTTTTAATTTTTTTATATTTTATCACATATCCAACAAGCCAATAAAACTTTTTAAAATTCTAGGGAGGTGGCTGCCTCCTCCCACCCCTAAGAAGCTACGCCTCTGTCCACTAGGATTATAATTAAAATCAGTTTTTTCTTAAACCTTTGTGTTATTTTAGTCTTCAGAGAGCCAATGGAACCATGGTGATGGTGGGTTCCAACAATAAAAATCAATGGTTGGGAGGATCTAAAGTCATGATGGTGTGATTGTGACCAGAATGCTTGGTATCTTCATAATTCTTTGCCCCAAAGGCTTGTTTTGCTCAATCTCTCGAGTCAAATTTCTATTGTTGTGAACAATGCACACAAATTTTTTAAGAGAGATCCGTAGATCAAATTTGGAATCGCGAGGAAAGAAAACAATAGGGGAGGTTTAGCCAGAAACAGAAAACAAGATGACAAAACTTCATAATAAACTTTCAAATAATAAAGGTGAAATCAAGAGAAGAAGTAGAAAGATTCATGCTTTAAAACCAAAGTTTCAAAGAACTAGAATTCAATATGAATTCAATACTTTAAAAATCAATAAATAGGATAACAAAATAATAATTTAAGTCTAGAATGATGGACGATCACTTACCTCAAAATGGAACTTTCCAACGCTTAAAATAATGGTTTAGTCACTTAAAATAATTATGAAAAAGTCTATGTCAAAGTATAACCAATTTAAGGAATAATCCAAAACAATAGTTTGACTGTGGCCTAAATGAACATTCTAAAACCTAAGAAATCACTAAACTAGTGCATAAAGCCCCAGGGATTAATACTGTCAATAACGTGAATCTTCTTTTAAGTTGTTCAACTTACAGTGACCAACAACTAATATTCTAAACTTTAGGAACTCTATACGTTGCCTACAACAACTAGGGACCTATGCTGTCATTAAACCAATTTTTACCCCAAACATAAAATCTTGGGAAAAGTACAAAAAAACTCATTATAGTTATGTGTCAAGACTAATTTGCTCATCACTCTTTTAAGTGGTTCCAATTTTATGACTGAAATTTTGGTTTGGACCCAAATTCATCATTGAACCGTTAGTTTTGTTGACATGTAAGCGTATTGGTGATGTGGATGTGGTGACCTAATTATCAACTTAACTCTTAACTTTCTTGACTTATACAAATTGGCCTATAAACTCTTAATGACTCCAATAATACTACCTCCTACAGCTAGAATTCATCCAGACGGCGTTGAAGACGTTGGTGGGCTTTACAACTGCCAAGTCGACCTCTAGGCACGCCACCGATCCAACCCGCCTTACCATGGATCTAGCTACAATGCAAATCAAGTGAATCAACGAACAAATCGGCCTAAAAAAATGAACAAGGACAAGGAGACAAACAAATCGGTGAATCGACGAACAGGGCAACGAACAATCAGTGAACAAATCAGTGAATCGATGAACAATTGGTAAATCGACGATCAAGGTAATGAACAATCGGTAAATCAACTCTCAAATCGATGAACAAATCACGAATGAAGTTACGCTGCCGATGAAGGAGGTGGGCACCGATGGAGGTGTGCAGTGCCAATTGGCAAACAATTGTAGAGCTGGGCTGGAGGAGGTGTTTGGCAGAGGCAGATGAAGTGAAGGAGGTGCTTGGTAGAGGCAGATGGTGTGGAGGAGGTGGTTGGTAATGGAGACGGGGGAGTTGGAGGATAGGTCGACAAAAAAGACGGAGGTAGACGAAAAATTTGGCCAAATCCCTTAGAAATCCTAAGAAATCCCAAAATGCCCCAGAATTCCCCCAAATGCCACATGCATCCTTGTGTTTTCATAAGTGGCATGCCATTTGGATTATTAGTTGCCACACGGTCATCATTGGTTTGCCATGTAATCACATCCAGACAGAATATTCTAACATTGGGTAGAATCTTTCCATCGCTAATTACATCGGTAACCTATTTGGTTCCATTTCAAAACATTGATACTTAATTTGTCACTAAATGTTGTATTTAGTGATTTATTTGACACCACTTAAAAAAATGGTGACAAATATGTCTAGGACCAAAAGTGCAGTCACTTTTTTAGTACTTTACCCTAAAATCTTCTATCTCCTTCTTCGCAGTTCTATGCAACATGCGATTCTCCCCAATTGCAAGCCAAAACGTCAACCACTTTGTTCTTTATTCATTTTAAACAACTTTAATCACCAATTATCACTTTCAATACCTAGAATTATCAAAATCCTATCCAAATAAATTTTATTTTTTCTAAATTACATGAACATTTTTTATATAGATATAAAAGAGAATATTAAATTAGAATCCACTAAATTTATTGTTTTGGAGAAGAAAATTTTAAGCTTTGTCTTGATCTTCAATCTTTAATTTTTCTCATTCTTGAAAAAAATCACAACGGCATAAGAGTAGAAAACTAAACCCTAATTTTTTTTCCCCATGACACACACACACACACACACACAAGTCAACCCTCTTCTATTGTATTTTGAACTATTTTTATTTTTTTTTCCATGTACATTCTCCCATATATATATATATGTTTGTGTGTGTGTATGTGTGTATGTATGTATGTATTTTTGTAAGTTTTTTTTAATTTCTTTCAAAGCCTTCCACCTCAAGTCCCTTTATTTTGTTTTCTCTTTTAGATTTTTCTTTTTATTTTTTCTTCGTTCCTCGACCCTTTAATAACAAGTTAACTTTAATGCTTTTTTTTTAACTTGACGCTTATACAATTAACCTAATTAAAATATACTTAATAAAATTTTGGAGTTGTTACATCCTTCGCCCCTGAAAATAAGTTTTGTCCTTGAAACTTGCCTTCAGTATTTTGATTATGTCATTACACCTTTACCCCCCTTAAAAAAGAAAGTTTCGTCCTCGAAACTTACATCATCAACTATAAATATTAGTTGCTTCTCACGTATCTCATACTCATGTTCTCATATCCAATCCTTTCCTTCCTTACAAACACCTTCATACATATAAGATCCATATTCTAATCCTAGAAATCACCTTATCTTCTAATTGCAAAATGTTGGCTTTAGTAATTATTTGGTTTTCAACGCAAGCTTCCACTGTGCTACTCTCATATTTAGACAACAGATGTCAATTAACAACATTCTTGAGGACCTTAATGTCTATAATTCCATTTTTGTGCTGCCATAAATTTCATCATCTATAGTCATTAAATGTTTTAATTTATTGTAAAACCTACAATTTGAATAATCTTTTTAATTGACCATAAGAAGATATCCTAAATACATACTCCCTCTGTCCCAAATTCTTTACACTATTCACTTTTCAGCAATTAATCTACAATTTTTTATTTGCAACCCTTTAGAGTATAAATAAAAAAAATTATATATGAATGATAAATAAATAATTATAGTTTCTAAATATATTTTTTTCAATTTTTTTTAATAAACAATAATACAAATAAATTCAAGTCAAACTAGTTGAAAAAGTCAAATGGTGTAAAGTTAAATTTATATATGAATGATAAATAAATAATTATAGTTTCTAAATATATTTTTTTCAATTTTTTTTATAATAAACAATAATACAAATAAATTCAAGTCAAACTAGTCGAAAAAGTCAAATGGTGTAAAGATAGTAGGACAAAGGGAGTAAAACTTTTTGGTTGATCTTGAAAAGGAACTTAGTCCCACCTGTCAGAATCTTGTCTTCTACTTTATGATACGGAATAACTATGGTCATGCAAAACTATTTTTCTAAGTATAACAAAGCCTAGACCTATAACCAAACCCAAAGCCTTAAGAATTATTGAACCTATTACTCTGATAACATTTTTGTCATGCCCCAAAATCCACCCCAGGAATTTCGGGACAATGGCACGCCGTGCACTAAAAGAAACAAAATTCCCTCGAATATGTAAGGCTACAAATATTCCAAACAACAAGTAATAAGTTTGGATTATAAGTTATGGTAATGAAAAGTAATAAGCTTAGATTATAAGTTATGACCATTTGGATGTATTTGGAATATTTGTATCCTTGTATGTTTGAGGGAATTTTATTTCTTCGAGTATACGGCATGTCATTTTCCCGAAACTCTTGTGATGGGTTTTGGCGTGACAGAAGTGGTATCAAAGCAATAGGTTCGATAATCCGTAAGCCTTTGGGTTTGGTTGTAGGTTTAGGCTTTGTTATACTTAGAATAATAGTTTTGCATAACCATAGTTATTCTTTATCATAAAGTAAAAAGCATGATTCCTTTGGGTAAGACTAAGTTCCTTTCCAAGATCGACCAAAAAGTGTTATATATTTAGGATATCTTCTTACAGTTAGTTAAAAGGATTATTCAAATTGTAAGTTTTACAACATATTGAAAAGAAGGTTTAAATTGAAGATCTTTTAATGACTATAGATGATGGAATTTATGGCAGCACAAAAATGAAATTATAGATGTTAAGGTCTTAAAAAATGTTGCTAATTGACATTTGTAGTCTAAATATGAGAGTAGCACAGTGGAATCTTGGGTGGAAAACAGAATGATTACTAAAGCCAACATGTTACAGTTATAAGATAAGGTGATTTCTAGGATTAGAATATGGACATTATGTGTACGAAGGTGTTTCTAAGCAAATAAGTGATTGGATATTGGAACATAGTATGAGATACATAGAAGCACCAAATATTTATAGTTGATGATGCAAGTTTCAGGATGAAATTTTTTTTAAGGGGGGAAAGGTATAAAGACCCTAAAATTTAGTTTGGTGTATAAATTCATATAAGAGACATAATCAAAGTACTGAAGGCAAGTTTCGAGGACAAAACTTATTTAAGGGGGGGAAGGATGTAACAATCCCAAAATTTTATTAAGTATAGTTTATTTAGGTTAATTGTATAAGCACCAAGTTAAAAAAAATGCATTAAAGTTGACTGATTATTAAAGGGTGGAAGAACGAAGAAAAAATAAAAAGAAAAATCTAAAAGAAATTAAAAAAACTTACAAAAATAGGAATTATATACATATATATATATAATTCCTATTTTTGTAAGTTTTTTTTAGGGGAGAACATATGTGGAAAAAAAGATTAAAAAAATAGTGAGAAAGAGTTCAAAATACAATAAGAGAGGGTTAACATGTGTGTGTGTCATGGTGGAAAAAAAATAAGGTTTAATTTTCTACTCCTATGCCGTTGTGGCTCTTTTCAAGAATAAGAAGAATCAAATATTGAAGATCGAGACAAAACTTAAGATTTTCTTCTTCAGAACAGTATGTTTGATGAGTTATAATTTAATATATGTTTTTGTATATCTATATCAAAGATGTTCATATAATTTAGGAAAAATAAAATTTATTTGGGTAGGATTTTGGTAATTCTAGATATTGAAAGTGATAATTGGTGATTAACGTTGTTTAGAATGAATGAAGAACAATGTGGTTGAAGTTTTGGCTTGTAATTGGGGAGAATTGCATGTTGCAGAGGATTGCGAAGAAGGAGATCGAAGGTTTTATTTTCTTGGCGAAAATTAGTTTAATGACAGTATATGTCCTAGTTCTTGGAGGCGGGTGTACTAATATCCTAAGGTTTAGAATATTACATGTTCGTCACTATAAGTTGAAGAGCTAAAAAAGAAATTCAGGTTATTAACAGCATTGATCCCTGGGGCTTTTATACACTGGTTTAGTGATTTCCTAGGTTTCAGAATTTTCATTTAGGTCACAGTCAGACTATTATTTTGGATTATTCCTTAAATTGGTTATACTTTGAAATAAACTTTTGCATAATTATTTTAGGTCACTAAATCATTATTCAAGGAGTTGGAAAGTTCCGAGGTAAGTGGTACTCCATCATTCTAAATTTAAATTATTATTTTGTTATCCGATTTATTGGTTTTTAAAGTATTGAATTCACATTGAATTCTCGTTCTTTGAAACTTTGATTTTAAAGCATGAATAAATTGATCTTTGAACTTCTTTTTTTGAATTCACCTTTATTATTTGAGAATTTATTATGAAGTTTTGTCATTCAAATATATTAGAAAAAATTACATATGCATTTTGTATATTTCTAAGTATGTAATTTATGTTTTGATGATTATGGGATCAAACATGTTTTACCTATGTTATTATGGTAATATAATTTTCAGATTTTTATAAAGCTCTGGATTCTGAAAATTCATGAATATGAGTGTTTATGTTTTAACTCTGTTTTAATGGGTATTGGTTCTATGCTCGACTACTGGGAAAGTGTAATTCTGCACCATCCACATAGGATATTCTGTTTTGTTATGTTTCATAGTCCAGTGTTCAGAATTAGTTATTCTGGACGCTCACCGATGGTAATTCTTAGTCGATCTATAACGTACTACTATGTCAACTGTATTTATTCTAAATAATGTACTACAACGGTTAAAATGTAGTTACAGTGATCGGCCCACTTACTATGTTATAAAATATTATATTTTATTATTTGTTTTAAATTACTCTGTTTTGACTAATGATTTCATGTATGAATTTTACATTTGCTTTGTCATACTTTATGATAAAGTTAATTGTATTTGTTTCTGACACTTATATGACTTTTTTATTTTTGTGAGTATGATTTTTCTACAAATGAATATTCTGAGATATTTATATGTTTATTTTATTTTCTAATTAATATTCAATTTATAATATTTTCAATAAAATTATTTTCTGTTTGATCTCTATGTTATATAAATTGTATACGGCTATACATTCCAAATAATTACAAACTTATAAAATTCAAGTTCTGAGAATAAGTGGCAGAACAACTACAATCTTTGAAATCGGGACATAATCCATAAGATATCAGAGCCTTAAAGAATGAAATGAAATCCAAAGAGTTTTCTAAACATAAATAAATTTCTAATAGTAGTACTAAAAAAATACTTTTAACTGTGTGGAACTGCAGCTGGTTTTATAATTACTCCCGTTAGTTAACTCGAACTACTCCTTATCTTGTGAGGAGGTAAAAATGGGGTGAGCCCGAATGCCCAGCGAGTGACTGATTTTGGAAATAGAAATATAATATACAAAAATATATAAGGATCAAGTAAAAATAATTCTTATAAAATAATAAAATAAACTTCAATA
Organism: Aquilaria yunnanensis; assembly: GCA_039654915.1. Lineage (NCBI taxonomy): Eukaryota > Viridiplantae > Streptophyta > Magnoliopsida > Malvales > Thymelaeaceae > Aquilaria > Aquilaria yunnanensis. The sequence goes on from CM077593.1 coordinate 15,358,221, forward strand.
AAAAATATTTGAAGAGCAAGAAGTAATCAATGCAATAGCAATTTTGATAACTAAGCAAATTATATTTATAAATAAAATTATGAACCAACATAGAGCAGTTCAGAGTGGAATAATGAAATAGAAATTAAGAACAGAATGAATGGGGTGATCACTGTAGCTGCACTTAAACCACTACAGTGAATTGTCTAAGAATTATCAACGATCGAGCGCCAAAAGGACTAGTCCTAAAAATAGTACACTGCGGAACAGAACGAAACAAAATACCTTACATTGAAGGTTTAGAACTATGCTTTCTTAGTAGTATGGGTACAAAACCAATACCCACCAAAACTGAGTTAGAATAGAAATTTAAAGCATTATAGTTGTTATAAAATTTCAGTACAAGATATCATAATAAAAACATACATGATCCCAACTTGCGTAAGCAAACACAATGTATTGCATAAGTAAGATAAATTTGAATAAGTAGATAAATAAGTAAATTATTAAAACCCTTGGAAAACAATTTCAGAATAAAACATCTATTTAAAAACTCTTATTCTAATTGAAAATTAGTATAATAAAAAATTACTAAGTTAGAAAACTTAACACTTTGGATAAATAATATATGCATAATATCAAAATAATTTAGCTTTTAGAAATGGAAATAGCCATTTATCTCAAAATGGAACTTTCCAACTCCTAAAATAATAGTTTACTCATCTAAAATAATTATGTAAAAGTTTATGTGAAAGTATAACCAATTTAAGGAATGATCGAAAATAATAGTCTGACTGTGGCCTAAATGAATATTCTAAAACCTAAGAAATCACTAAACCGGTGTATAAAGGCCCAGGGATCAATGCTGTCAATAACCTGAATCTCTTTTTCAGCTTTTCAACTTACAGTGACCAACATGTAATATTATAAAATTTAGGATCTTGATACACCTGTCTCCAAGAACTAGGGACATATTCTGTTATTAAACCAAATTGTGCCCAGAACATAAAATCTTCGATCTTCCTCTTCGCAATCCTCTGCAACGCACGATTGTCCCCAATTCCAACCCAAAACTTCAATCACCTTGTTCTTCGTTCATTCTAAACAACCTTAATCACTAATTATCACTTACAATATCTAGAATTATCAAAATCCTACCCAAATAAATTTTATGTTTTCGTAAATTACATGAACATCTTTAATATGGATATACAGGAGAATATTATATTAGAATTCATCATTCTGAAGAGGAAAATCTTGATCTTTGTCTTAATCTTTAATCTTTAATTCTTCTCATTCTTGAAAGAATCACAACAACATAGGAGTAAAAAATTAAACCCTATTTTTCTTTTCACCATGACATGCATATATGCACGGGCGCATGCGCATACACATATATATTGGTTAATCCTCTCCTATTGTATGTTGAACTTTTTTTCTCTTTATTTTTTTCTTCCACATACATTCTCCCCATATATGTATTTCAGGATTTCTTTCAAATCCTTTCCACCCTAAGTCCCTTCATTATTTTTTCTTTTTTTGATTTTGATTTTGATTTTTTCTTCTTTCTTCCACCCTTTAATAACCGGCTAACTTTAATGCCTTTTTTTAAACTTGATTCTTATACAATTAACCTAAATAAGCTATACTTAACAAAATCTTTGGGTTGTTACATAATATCATGTATGTTCAATGGCTTAGCACCAGAATTGCACAACAGTGTGGCTTATGCAGCTTCAACCAGCGCATTATGGATAAATCTAAAAGATAGATTCTTTCAAGGAAATGCCCCAAGAGTATATGAATTGAAGCGAGAAATTTCCCTTGTACAATAGAAAGATCTCACTATCATGGCATATTATTCAAAATTTAAAGCCTTGTGGAATAAGCTAACAACGTATTTGGACCTCCCCAAGTGTAGCTGTAGAGCAGTGAATGACCTAGTGTTTGAGATAGAAGGTGAGTGTTAGGCACATTATTTAGCAGCCAAAGAGGTTAACTTTTCGGCAACTTTGACTGCAAATTTCTTGCATATCTTCCATTCCCTCTTAGTATTTTCTTGTTTTGCTTGGCTTTCCATAGGTTGGATGGCGTAGCGGATGCTGTGGTTTGGGGCGGGATTAAGCGAGACCGAACTTGGGCATGCAAAATTGATACAGAAGAATAACTCGTTGGCAACACATTGCCAGCGTTGCGAACGCGCTGCCAATTTTTTCCAATTGGCAACATGTCGCCATAAACTCGACCCATTAGCAACGTGTTGCCAATGCCGCCCTTGTTTCACCCGAACCTTGTGTTTTGATAGTCCCCCACGCCTTCTTACCTGATGAGCTGTCCTTGGAGGAGGGATTTCTACCCCTTTAGGGTTTGGGAGCTAGAAAAAGAAGGGTGGAGGCCTTGGAGTATAAATAGCTAAAGGAAATGAGGAGATAGAGGATCAAAATTTGCATACTCTTCTTTTAATCTCTTTTTGGACTACCACAATTGGAGAAGGTTGGGAGCTTGAAGAAGGAGACTAGAAGTCAAGCAGACTTAGACTACTAGAATCTATCGTGGGTTTCTTCTTTTCCTTTTCTTATTTAGTGGATTTTTATGGATTATTTGTTTATGGGTTTATTGTTGAGAGAATGATGGTTTGTGAGTAGATTACTATATCTCTCTAGGATGATACCTTTATTTCTTGCTATTTAATGGATCTTTGTTGATTTCTTATGGATATTAGCCTCTTTGTGTCACCCATCTTTGTGCTTAATGTTTGTGTAAATGATTGGCCACTTTATACACTCACAATTTCCACTTTGCTCTTGAAAGAAAAAGAAGGGGATAGAAAAGAGGAGTGAGGTGTAATGAATTTTATAGGTTAGAGGTAACTTATAGGTTCATTAGGCAATTAAATGCGAGGTTCTTGGGCTACACTACCTTGGATTAAAGTAAGAGATTGAGAAATGCCTTGTTTGTTCCTAGGTGAGCAAAGACTTAGCTTAAGAAAGTGAGTTTTTTGACTTTAGACTCTTACACCACATAAAGGGGGCAAAAATTCTAGGGCTTCAAAGACTTGGGTAGCAAAAAATATGGAGGATTCTTAGAGAGATGATTTACCTTCTTTAACCACTTAGTTTAATCTCTTTTAGTAATTTGATTGTTAATTTAACTTCCCACCTTCAAGTTAATTAGTTAATTAGTGGAGTCATTTAATCTTGACCGTGTTCCTTAATCAGTTGATTCACCATTTGACCTTAGGTTTTACTAGTGCTTTCACTCTAATAGTCAAGTAGTTTAGATAACTAATGTTTATTCCTTGGTAAAATCACATAATCCCTTGGGACGATACCCTCCCTCTTTCTAGCATACAACGAAATTCATTGTACGCTTGAAAGTGATAAAGGGTTATAAATTATTAAACTTTTGTTTTCACAACAATGAAAAATTATTTTAATTTCTTAGAGGACTAAGTGATAAATATGCTGTTGTCAGGTCCTATATTCTTAACATGGATCTTCTATCAAATGTCAACAAAGCTTATACACTTATGGTTAAGGAAGAGAAGCAGCAGTATGTGGCTAATTCCTGAAATACAACAATAGAAGTAGCTGCCTTCACTGTTAAGCAACCAAAAAGTTGATGGACTAACCCAAATAAAGATCAAGATAATAGCAAATTATGCTATATGCATTATGTGAGATTGGGTATGTATCAAATGGGTATATTGAACTCATAGAATATTTTGAATCATGGTAGAATCAAGAGAAAAAGGCTTCCAACAAGCCCGCTAGAAAATCTAGCAAGACAGTTGCCAACAAAGCTAGCATGGATGCTAGTTCCGGAAGTTCCAAGGTGACTGACAACTATCTAAATATTACCCAAGATCAAATTCATTTAGTTGATGACACTTTTATCAAAGCAAAGTACAGTAGCGAATTTTTTTGATAAAGTCTCTAAACTTGCCTCTAGATTGATCATTGGTAGTGGTGCTTCAAAACATATGGCAACATAGCTATCTTAGCTATAGGATGTTTGGTTTGCAACATCATTTTCTCCAGTTAAATTGCTGACTGGGAGTAGCATGAAAATCTATTCTTGCAATCATAGCTTGTTGTCACCTGACCTTAAACTTGATAATGTTCTCTATGTGCCGTCCTTCACTTGCAATTTATTGTTTATCGGCAAGATTACTCTGATTTTAAATTGCTATGAGACATGTTTTCCAAACTCTTTTGTTTTAAACATCAAAGAGACTGATTGGAACGGGTGAAGAATGTGATACTACTTCAAAGAGGTCAAATCTCATGTGATAGCTTCTAATGAATTTGAGAATCAAGTATCCACCTGACATAGGCTGCTTGGCCATATATTTTTCAAAAAAATTATCTTCAATTCCTCAACTGAGGCATCTGTCTTTTATACATTTAGACAATTGTTCTGATTCTTGCCATTGTGCAAAACAAACTAGGAAACATTTACCTAAAAAATGTAAGTACCAATGCATCTTACTTTGATTTGGTTCATCTCGATATATGGGGGTCATATAGAACACCCTCATTATCAAGGGGCACATTATATTTTGACCATTGTTAATGATCATAGACATTGCACATGGGCTTATCTTTTAAATGACAAGTTCGAAGTAGCCATACACTTTCCTACATATAACTCCACAATAAAAAATAAATTCAAAAAAAATTTGCTTCAAGTGAAAAGTGATAATGGTCATAATGGTCAAGAGTTCATATTTGGTCCTTCTTTTTCATTCCTTAAATAAAATATATTACCTTATAGACTTTATACACTAACACTCCACAACAAAATAGAGTGGTTGGAAAGATGAATCATCATCTACTTGAAGTCCCATGAACACTTCTGTCATGCCTAACTTCGCCTCTAGCCCAATTGAGAGGCTTAGTACCTCAATCATTATACATGTCATCCAATTATTTCAATCCATATGGGCTTAAGCCCAATTATCAATAAGTGCAGTAGAAATCCTTACAAAGGACATTTGGACCTTAACAAAGATATGGGCATGTGCCCAGGATATTACTTATACTAACTTGTTAGTTACTTAAAGGTTCATTTTCACGCCCTCGAAAACAAACTAGTACTTATGTAGAACTTGTGTGTTCATTACATACTTACTAACAAACATAGCCAAGAACATGCATGGCAATCAAAACACCAGATTCAAGTTTTGAAAATGTAATCATTCATATGTCATGCATGCTCAAGTTCAATCCGAAAGTACACATAATCAGGTACATGCACTTTATCTCTTTGGTTACCAACTTAACTTATTATAGGCATGTTTTTCCATACTAATTCATGTTCACTTTGATATTCATCGTTAACCATAGATACATGGCCGACTATTCATGCTTTCCAAGATATACCATTTTTACGTACATGGGCTTTTGATGTAATACCTATAAAATCATAGGTGATTTAAGCCTCGAGCTATAAGGAGAATTTTTTTCCTAATTTGGGAATTAAGCTCATTGAGCTTGGGAGACATTGAATTAAGCAAGGAATGGATATGTGTGAGTGTTGGACACTCTTAGAAATTAAGCTTGGCTTAGGCCAAGAAGATTAGTGGTGTAAATGGTGGATTTCAAATGTGAAGGACTCAATTTGACAAAGGGGATTTTGGTAGTTGGGCTCAATTGCCCAAATTCAAAATATTAGAGGACTAAAAGAGGAATTAGCCAATTTTAAAGGTATTGGATGCTATGGCTGCCACCTTCCTCTATTTCCCATTATTTCAATCCACCTCCCTCCAACTCATCACTTAGGATTCCTTTCTCCACCTACTTGTCCCCCTACTTTTAACAAATTCTTCCAACTTTCACCAAAGTCTTCCAATTTGTCTCTCACATTATCTCCCACTCACCCTTCAAATTTCATCTGTTCTACGCAAAATACACTCCCAATTACTCTTCCAAACTTCATTTAACACATTTTACTCTCTCTTTTCAATCTTCTTTAAGTTTGCTCTCAAACTCTTCTAACTCTTCTCTCCTAAATACCATTCAGCCATAGCTCATTCTTGAGCATCCTTGAGATTTTAACAAGTTTTTTTTTGTATCTATAAGATCTTAAGAACATCCCAAGAAAGAATCAACAAGAATATTAAAAGAAGGAGATGTTTTTTTGAAGCCATCAACTAAGGAAAGTTTCGGCCAAGTCTTGTCCTTGGCATTTTTGTGTTTAAAGCTTGTGTTCTTGATACACATAAGCTTCTAAAGCCTTTTAATGCAAGAATTCAAGTGACAATTTGAAGAAAAGTCAAAAGGAAGCTTGAAGGAGACCAAGCAATACAAATTCGGCTATACTTCCTTTGTTGAGGTATTGTGTGTTCCACTAAGTTTTCTTGGTATATGTAAGCTTTCAAGCTATGGTAATGCAAGAATATACTTGCTAATAATTCAGCCATTGTAGGTTCTTAAGCTAGAAATTAAGTTCTAGCTACTGCAAGCAAGGAAAAGGCAAAGAAACAAACTTTTAAAGCTTTCGGGTAACAAAGTTGCTAAGGGTTTTGTGGTAAGGATTCTTATACTCTTTGAGTATTCAGGCCCTTGGGTGATGGATATTGGATGTCATGTGATCCTAAGAAGGCTATAGAGGGCTATGTTTTGTTGCTTAGGCAACTCTGTGCTAGCTAGCTCCGTGCAAGTATTACGGCTAGGAATTGAGTCGACCAACTCAATTCTCAAGCATAAAGAGCTTAGATTTTAAAATGGATTAATAAAATGGTTAACCTAAGAAATGAGAAATATGGATCATGTTTGCTCTGCCCTTCAGGGGGATAAGGTGTTAAGTGGTGTGTGTGGCTCTATGTTTGGTTGTGTATTCTAACCCCTGATTATTATTATTATTGTTATTGCTATATGTCTTATGTTTTCTTTGTCTTAGTGTTTTCTTTGCAGGAACATGGAATATTTGTTGCCATGTTATTTTTAGCTAAGTTAGGCTTTGGAAGCCATATGTTAGGTTTTGGAAGCCATTGGAATCTTTACTGAGTTTTATAACTCACCTGCGCTACTCTACTTTATGTAGGAAGGGGTGCGCTTGAAAGACACTAAATTTAAGAGTATTATATACTCTTTTTGTTGGTAAAGGTATTATGCACATGTATGGCATTTGCTCAATATTCTAAGTATTATAAGTGTTATGGGTTACTTGTGTAATAAGCTAATAAGTGTGGACTTTATGTGCAGGACTTGAAGTCTAGATTGTGGGACAAAGTCTCTAAGGTGGAAATTTTTTCTATGTGTGATTTGTCATGTATAAACATGTGTTGTGTATTTTGGTTTGTTTTAAAAACCAAATTTGTGATTTTTAAATGGTTATGGACCCTTTCAGGTACTTAAGTAAAATGACATGCTAAAATTGAATCTAAGTATATTTGGCCATGTTGTATGTCTATGGTCCATATGTGAACTATTGGACATTCTGGTTAATAATCATCTTTGGGCCTAAGTAAAAAGTTGATAGATATGCATGATCATGCGTTCTAAGCCCATGTTTGAAATATGGAATCATGAATGTCTCGGCCTTATATGTATGTTTAAAGATGAACATTAAGTAAACAATGAACTAGAAAGGAAATACATGCCTATAACAAGCTAAAATGGTAACCAATAGAATTAAAGACATGTATGTGTTTATGTGCAATAGTGAGTTATCAAGACACATATGAGTATGCAAGACGTATGCATTATAAACAAGTTTTCCAAAAGTTGAATATGGTGTTTTGGTTGCCATGCATGTTCGTGGCTATGTTTGATAACGAGCTTGAAATCAACACACATGTTCCACATAAGTACTAGCTTGTTTTCGAGAGTACAATATAAACCTTTAGGTAAATAATTAATGAGCTAGTACTAGTAATGTATTGGGGAATGTCTTGGGGTTCATGTCCGTATGGTTGATAAGGAATAAATGCCCTTTATATAAAATTTCACTACATGGTTAAGTGATTGGGCCCAAATGGGCTAGGGGCTAGGCTGGGTATGACATATGAACATATAATTATGCATGTCCATTTAAAGCATAACTTACGCCAAAATTATTTACATCACCCAAATGTCCAAAAGTTTACCAAATATGCCAAAAACACAACATGGCCAAATTTAACAAGTTCATTTAAACATATCCTTAGTCTATTAAGATAAGGCTGAAAGCACATATGACATAGAGCACAAATAACCACCTTAATTAAACCTTGTTTCTACAATCTAGACTCCTAGTCCTGCACATAAAGTCCACAAAGTTAGCTTGATCCACAAGCTACTCATAACATAAATAACGTAGAATATTGAGCAATTAACATAAACCTACCCAAAACCTTGTCACAACAAAAAAAGTATTCACTACTCTTGGTCCGATTTCTCAAGCAACCTTTTTCCAACAAAAAGTAGAATAGGGCAAGTGAGTTATAAAACTAAGTAAAGATTCCATATGGCTCCCAGAGCCTAACATAGCACAAGTATTAACTTGGCAAAATATACTCCAAGCTCCTGCAAAGAAAACACTAAGACAAAGAAAATATAGGATATATGTATATAATATAATTAGGGTTAGCATGCATATCCAACAAAGAAGCACACAAACACATACACCACTTAATACCTTATTCCTATAAAGGGCAGAGCAAGCATGATCATACATATTTTCTTAGTTTGGTTATCTATTTTATCATACACAACTGAGATTTTTATATTTGGGAGTTGAGTTGGCTGACTCAACTCCTAGGCGTAATGCTTGCACATAGCTATATAGTGAAAACATAGTTGCTAAAAGCAACAACATAACATAGCCCTCATAGCACCTTAGGGTCACTTGGTCATTTATAAACCATCACCTAAGAGCCTGAATACTCAAATAGTATAAGAATCCTTACCACAAAAACCTTAGCAACTTTGTTGCCCGAAAGCTTTTAGAAGCTTAACTCTTTGTTTTTCCTTGCTTCTTGTAACTAGAACTTGTGCTCTAGCTTAAGATCCTACAAGGGTAGAAAGTTAGCAAGCCATATTCTTGCTTGAAATAATTTAGAAACATAATAAGGTACCAAGAACACTTGGTAGAACACATAATACCTCACCCAAAGGATGTATGGCCGAGTCTTTTAGCTTAATTCCCTTCAAACTCCCATTCATCTTTTCTTCAATCTACCACTTGATTCTTTGCCTTGGAAGGCCTTAAAAGCTTATGTGTATCAAGAACACAGGCTTCAAATACAAGAATGCCAAGAAATAAACTTGGCCGAAGCTTCCCTTAGTTGTTGGCTTCAAAAAATGTTTCCTTCTTTCAATCTTCTTCTTGATTCTTTCTTGGGATGTTTTTAAGACCTTATAGACACCAACAACACTTGTTAAAATTTCAAGGATGCTCAAGAATGAGCTATGTCCAAATGGTATAAGGAAGAAAAGAGTTGGAAGAGTTTGAGAGCAAACATAGAGAAAGAATGAAGAAATAGAGTGAAATGTGTTGAATAAAGGTTAGAGAAGTGAATAAGAGTGTATTTTGGGTAGTATGGCCACCATATAGGAGGGGAGAGTGAGGGAAATCATGTGATTCACATGGGGTGAGTGGGAGATAAATTGGGAGACAAATTGAACGATTTTGGTGAAAGTTGGAGAAATTAGTGTAAAGTGGGGGACAAGTAATATCCTATGTGATAAGTTGGATGGAAGGTGGCTTAAAATAATGGGAAATTGGAGGGAGGTGGTAGCCATGGCATCCAATGCCTTTAAAATGGACTAATTCCCCTTTTAGTTATGCCATTTCTTTAATTGAGTAATTGTATCATTCCTCAGAAGTTTAATTGAGTCCCTCAACTTTAAAAACCTCCATTTTCTCCCCCTTTTCTCTTGGTCTAAGCCAAGTTTAAGTTTTAGAGTGTCCAATACTTAATATACTCCCATGTTCATCTTATCTTAGTGTCTTCCGAGCTCAATGAATTTAATTTCTGAATTAGGAAAATTTCATAAGTTCTTAATCCTTATAGCCCAAGACTTAATCACTTGGGATTTTTGTGGGCATTACAACTTCACTTCTAAGCCAGCCTTCCTATAAAAATTTGGGGCAAGTGCATTCTTACTGCACACCCCCTACTTCAAGCCCTCATCAAAACTTAGAGGTAAAAGTCCCTGTGAGATGTTGTTTTCTAAATCTTCATTTCTTGACCATCTTCGTGTCTTTAGTTGCTAAGGTTATGTCCTCTCAAAGTCCTCAGATAAGTTTCAAGCTTGGTCAAAACCTTGTGTTTTTGTTGGCTTCCTAGTTGATAAAAAAGGATACAAAATGTATGATAAAGAAACATACAAAATTATTTTCTCACAAGATATAGTTTCTATAAATATCACTTTCCCTTCAAAGAGTTTGGTGATCAACTCCCAAAACCTCAACCTGTGCTAGAACCAACATTTTGTGAAGATGAGATATACCAACCTCTCAACCTTTGTTGAACCCTTCAAACTCTCAAAATGGTGCACCTGAATCAGCTTTCATTGAACCGGTTAACATTCAAAACATGCTCGACTTGCCTAAAGGAAGACCATAATGAAATTGTTGGTCATCTGCCTATCTTCGAGACTAAGTGAATGACTTATATGAAGTAGATAAACTGTCTCCACCTACTATAAGCCAAGCATCTTTAGGTAAACCCTATTCTTTACTTTCTGATTTGTCTTGTACATGGTTTACTACTAGGTACAAAGCTTTTCTTATAGCAATTTCATCTATAGATAAATCTAAAAGCTTTACAGAAGCCAACAAGGACCTTATGTGGTGTGGAGCCATGAAATAAGAATTTCAGGCACTTAAGAAAAAATAAAACATGGATACCGGAGAAATTGCCAACTAATAAAAAACCAAATGACTCCAAATGTGTTTATATAATCAGATACAGAGTTGGTGCTTCCGTTGAAAGATAGAAAACTTGATTAGTTACGAAGGGCTTCAATCAATTGATGACATTAACTACATCGAGACGTTTGCACTAGTAGTAAAGCTCACTTCAACTTAGTGCCTACTAGCTGTAGTTGCAACCAAGAAATGACATCTTCACCAACTCAACATTCATAATACCTTTCTTTAAGGAGATTTGAACAAAGAAATCTATATGACACTGCCGCCTGGATTATTTCCTCATGGAGATGATCAAGTGTGCAAGCTTCATAAATCTTTTTATGGCCTCAAGTAGAGTCATCGATAGTGGTTTGAAAAAATTTTTGGTGCACTTATTGAATTTGGTTTTGTTCAATCTAAAATTAATTATTCTTTGTTTACTCATAAATACAAAGATCACTTTCCATCCATGTTGGAGTATGTTGATGATACAGTTATAGAGGAAATGATGATGCACAAATTGAGCAAATAAAGGCTCATCTACAAGACAAGTTCTATTTAAAGGATTTGGGAAACTAAAGTATTTTCCTGGCTTAAAGTTGGCTTGTTTACCATAAGGTATCTTTTGTTTACAAAGAAAATATACAATTAATCTACTCAAAGGCACTGGAATGATAGGGTCCAAACCAGCATATTTCCTACTTCAATAATAGCATCATCTTGGCAGCATTAAGAGCCAATAGCAGAAAGATCCTGAATACTGTCAAAAATTGGTTGGCAAATTAATCTATCTCATTATCACAAGACTAGATATCACTTATGTGGTCAATTTATTGAGCCAATTTATGCAAAAGCCATATGTTGCACACTACAATGCAGCAATACTTGTCCTTCGTTACTTGGAGTGAATGTCGGGACAAGGTTTGTTCTTTTCAGCCATAAGCCCTTTGCCATTACATGTTTTTTGTGATGTTGATTAGGCAGCATGTGCAAAAACAAGGCACTTTACTATAGGCTTCATTACTCAACTTGGGACCACACCTATCTATATATTGTAACCAACCTGGTGTTTCATGAGTGTAATGAGCACATCGAGATTGATTGCCACTTTGTACATGACGAGATTGTGTCAAAGGAGACTGTTCTTTGGCATGTCTCAACAAAACTTTAGTTAGTTGATAGTTTGACCAAGGCAAACTTTAGCTAGTTGATAAGGCATTGAGGCAAGCTCAATTCAAATTTATGGTGAGCATGTTTGATGCGAACCCCGATGGTATAAAGATCATGAAACGCGCCCAAGATGTTTTTAAAGCTCCACAAGACATCAAAGAGCTTGGATTTGAAGACCCCTACCCCTAATCAACCTGTGACTAGAAACGAGAAGTATAAGAACACCAAGAACACAAGCACATTTGTGCATCAAGGTAATCCACAAAGAACCAAAGAGAAAATATATCCAAAGTAGCAACATTATTTCATGTCAAGGCTGTTGTTTTACAACCAGAATATGTGCCTATTTATAAGCCTAAACTATGGTAAAATACTTAGCAAAATTCGCAGCTCAAGTCACATAGAAAACCTAGTTACAAAGGACTCAAGAAAACCTAGTCAAACTAGGATTCCTACACCCTTTTAACACATGTTTAAGGTGTGCAGCGAATTCCATTTATCCTAAGTGACCTGAATCACTTCCATGGCTAAAATAACATCCTAAATAATGTATATAAATAGGAAAACAAAATAAGATACGTTACAACACAAGATTGGCCATTAAAACCCCAAAATAGCCTTCTCAGGTGGTTCCTGCTTGTGTCTTCAACTTCAAGCTGAAATTCGAACTTGATTTAGCCATGATTTATCAAAATTCAAAGCATGAAAGTTGTAGATCTCTTTCTTAGCTTTGAAATGGCACCTGAATCATAGAAAGCGGACATCTAAAGCCAAAGATATACACACAATACTGCACCTACTTTTGAACCAGCAATAACTCATAAATTGTGACTTTGAAGCTAAATTGGACCTCCTTAACGTGCAAACTGGGCTTCATCATCTTCATATGATTTGTAGCTCTAGATGTTAGCTTTCTAATGAATCAAGAATCAATCAATTCTGATCTGTTTAGCTCAAGATATGATTTTTCCATTAGAACATCACCAATCTGTCAAAATTCAAGCTTGGGCATCATCTTCATATGATTCCTTGCATGTTTTAGCAGCACCTTAGCTTTCTTCCTTATCAATTGTCCACTAGTTATCTTCAATGGATCCTTTCTATCCTTTTTTGTGCCTTCTTTGATCGTATCAGCTCCCCTCTCCTTAGAAGGATTTGTCCTCGAATCAAAACCTACATTAGAAAAGGAAATTGAATCAATAACAATGAAATAATCAACACATAAGCACTTACCTTTCACATAAAAACCAATAGCATGGAATGCTTGTGTATGGAGCTTTAATCTTGTAAAAAACCTAAACCAATTTCCAAATGCAATGATAATTTTGATACCTCTAAGGTCAAAAACAAAGTTAGAAACAATTAACACAAAAAATCTGAAATTTTGCACAATTTTCATCTTAACTCTAGGCATCACTTTCATTGCCTTTGCTATCTCAAAAACATTACTCTCAAAACTAGGAAAAGTGTAGGAATATTTTACCTTAGAGATGCTGTATGCACTCAAAACAAATGGACCTAAACTCACACAAATGTCATGGTTATGAAAAGCATAAGTTATGTATGTCAAGACAATAGTTTGAATAGGCCATTCAAACAAACAAGAATTGAACACAATGTGGCCTAAACTAATAACAAAACAAGGATGCATGAATTTCACAAAAATCCTAAGCATTTTAAATGAAAAAAGATTGGAGTATATGGGATTAAGTGAAACCAATTCAGTAGCAAACTTATTTTTGCATGTATATGCACAACAAGGCATGAAATTTATGAATGAAATGTGACACAAAACAAAGGACTCAACATATCTCCTTAAAAGGCTGAATTTAAAACCAGAATTTTCACTTAACATAAAAATTTCAGGTTTGGACATAAAGCAAAAAGATCAATGCTCAAAAGTTTGTGTAATGCATATGTCAAGGTAAAGAAATGTTTACTGGAAATTAAAGATTGACTCACAAAAATGGGCTGAACATGAATGTGAATCAAAGAAGTATGTAATGCATGGATAACAACCAATTTATGCATGAAAATTTCCAAATAAATGGATTTTACTTGAGACAGAACAAAACAATGTGACATGGATGCAAAGCAAACAAAATAAAAAACTAAAGACTCCAAAACAGATTTTTCTTTAGAGAAACTCAAGCAATTCAAAAAATGATTTGACAAAACCAAAGAATTAGAAGCTTTAAAACCATATTTTGTCAAAGTTTCATGCTTACTTCTTTCTCTTAATCTAGTTTCATGAAAACCATTCTTCAACATAACATTGCAAGCAAACACACATTATTTGATATTTTCATGCAAAACCACATCATATCTAAGTGTGAGGAAGAAATACATTACAGTGTTGGACTTAGTCTCCAAGTATCTTTCTTAGGTGTAGAAACAACAAAATTTTCACCTTTGCACTTAATCACTTTGGGTGGAGTTGCAACAATTTCATCCCCTTGAACCATAGGATAAGAAACAATGTTAGGCAAACTTTTCCATATGAAATCACTTGGACTTACCTTAAATTGTTCTTTCTCAACCTCCTTTGTTGGTTTGATGCATGTGACATAACTTGGAATATTGTGAACACCAACTTCTTCAATGGGCAGCAACTCACTTGATCCTTGTAGTTCATCTCCACTTAATTCCCGAAAAGAAGACAACACAACACTAGAAAAAGACTTTGTTATGTTAGATGAAAGTATGGCTTCTCTGTAGGTCTTTCTCTCTTCACTTGGCTTGGGTTCATTACATTCTTGTCTTCTCTCAACTTCGCACTCCATTTCTTTTCTCGGGAACTCTCCACTCTTCTTCCCCTCATGTACACTCTTCTCACATAATCTCTCGGTTGTTCTATCGACTTTCCCCTCAACACTCTTGCCCTCAACCTTCCCCTCTTTTTCTTTTCTTTCAACCTTATTTTGAATTTTTCTTTGATCTTCCAAGACTTGTTGTAGTGAAAGTGGTACAAGCATGGTTGACTTTTTTTGTAGAGACCAAGACAAGTCTCTTTTTATGGCCTCCACTTTTAGCTTAGGTGCTTCTCTTACATTCTTGCTCGATGCTCTTCTCCATGTGGAAATTCCTCCTTGAGATATTTTGGATGTCTTTGCTCTCTTGATGCTCCTCTCAACCTTGGTGTCATGGTGAAGCAAGTCCTCCATATTGAAATAAGGCATCATTTCCAATTTGTAGGCTATCTCATGGTTAAGACCATTGATGAATCTAGCAATGGTGGTCTCCTCATTCTCCATGATGTTGGCTCGGGTTAAGGTCATCTCCAAGTCTTTATGGTAGTCCTCCACACTCCTTTGGCCTTGCACTAGCTTTTGAAGTTTGAGGCGTTGATCTCTAGTGTAGTAGCTAGGAACAAATCTCCTCCTCATTAATGCTTTAAGGGCTCTCCACGTGTGTATGGGCTCCTCTTCATTTCTTCTCCTAGAAATAACATCCTAATTCCACCATACACGAGCATAATTAGTGAATTTTATGGTACCCAATTTAACCTTCTTTTCTTCGGAGTAATGATGGCAATCAAACACCATTTCAATCTTTTGCTTCCACTCCCAATATGCATCTGGATCACTCCTCCCTTGGAAAGATGGAATGGTAAGTTTGATGGAGCTTAGATTGTTATCCTCCCTTGGCTCACCCCTCCTTGGAAGCCCATGGTCATGCCAATGTATTTCTTCCTCCTTGGGTTCTTCTCTCCTTGGACCTCTCCTTGGTTGCAAGATGGGATTTGGTCTTCTTGGCAACCTCAAATCCATGTCCTCAATTCTCCCCATAAGTCTATTGAGAGTTTTTTGAAGCTCTATCATGGTTGGCTCATCATGGTTTCTAACTTCCATCTTTCTATCCTCCTGGCTCTCCAGACTCCTGAAAATAACAAAGATCCTCACAAACACTCACCTCACGTATTTCACTCAAAAGATGAACACTCAAACACTCAATTTGTTAGTGAGATATTGCTATTCAAAGAGTTCTTAAAAGTTCTAAGAAAACTATCCTCAAAGCACACAAGAAAACTTGAATTTTTGAAGAACTATTTTGACTCCAAAAGAGGTGGGCTAAACAAGCTTTAAAAGACTCTAGGAAGCCCTTGCAATTGATGATCACAAGAACTACAAAGAAAGCTTTTTGGCTTAAATCAATGGGATAGGTTTATGGGCACAAAAACTTTCAACACTTTTGAGAAAAATTTCTTTTCTTTTGCAAGCTCTTTTCTTTGTTCTTTTCTTTTCTGTTCTTTGTTCTTTTTCTCTTTTCCCTCTTTTTTATCTTTGCTTGCTGTTTTGATGCTAAAACAACTTCCTCCTTCAAGTTCCTTGCTGTCAAAGACAAAAAGTCAGTTTTCTATTCGGCCAAAACAAGAAACTATTGAAACTTGCACAATTTTGAAATAACTTTTTGATACCAAAACTTCCTGAATTTGGATCCTTCTTTTTTTGGTGTTTTTTTGACTCTAGGATACTAGAAAGAATGAAAACAAGAGAGATTAATAGGGCTGGACATGATACAGAAAGATAAGAAATAAACAAGATCAAATGAATTGAAACCAAGAACACAAGTGAACACGAATTGACTTCTTTTTATTGTTTTTGGTGTTTTTGACTTGAACAAGGATGGAAACAAGAAGAAAAAGGATTAAAACAAAGAATTAAAACACGAATTTATTACACAAAATTGAAAGAAAAATGTAGAAAAATAAGAACACAAAGATATGTCCTTCAATGGAACTTCTGGCTTTGATATCAACTGATGCGAACCCCGATGGTATAAAGACCATGAAACGTGCCTAATATGTTTTTAAAGCTCCACAAGACATCAAAAAGACTAGATTTGAAGACCCCCACCCCTAATCAACTTGTGACTAGAAACGAGAAGTATAAGAACACCAAGAACACAAGCACACTTGTGCATCAAGGTAGTCCACAAAGAACCAAAGAGAAAATCTCCAAAGTAGCAATATTATTTCATGTCAAGGTTGTTGTTTTACAACCAGAATATGTGCCTATTTATAGGCCTAACCTAGGGTAAAAGACTCAGCAAAATTCGTAGCCTAAGTCACCTAGAAAACCTAGTTACAAAGGACTTAAGAAAACCTAGTCAAACTAGGATTCCTATACCCTTTTAACACATGTTTAAGGTGTGTAGCGAATTCCATTTATCCTAAGTGACTTGAATCACTTCCATGGCCTAAATAACATTCTAAATAATTTATATAAATAGGAAAAAAAAAAAAAGATACGTTACAACACAAGATTGGCCATAAAAACCCCAAAATAGTCTTCTCAGGTAGTTCATACTTGTGTCTTCAACTTCAAGCTGAAATTCGAACTTGATTTATCCATGATTTATCAAAATGCAAAGCATGAAAGTTATAGATCTCTTTCTTAGCTTTGAAATGGCACCTGAATAATAGAAAACGGACATCTAAAGCCAAAGATATACCTAAAATACTGCAACTGCTTTTGAACCGGTGATAACTCGCAAATCGCGACTTTGAAGCTAAATTGGACCTCCTTAACGTGCAAACTGGGCTTCATCGTCTTCATATGATTTGTAGCTCCAGATGTTAGCTTTCTAATGAATTAAGAATCAATCAATTCTGATCTGGTTAGCTCAAGATATGATTTTTCCACAGGAATATCGCCAATCTGTCAAAATCCAAGCTTGGGCATCATCTCCATATGATTCCTTGCATGTTTCAGCAGCTCCTTAGCCTTCTTCCTTGTCAATTGTCTACTAGTTATCTTCAATGGATCCTTGCTATCTTTGGTTGTGCCTTCTTTGATCGTATCAATGTTGGGCATGTACAAGTCACATGCTCGAACTTAAAGATGAGTATTAAGGATAAGATAACTTGTTTCGCTAGCTTTTATTCCAAGTTATCTCTTTTGTACATAAAGATAGTTTTTCTAGGTAGTACACTTGATCCACAACTCTTGCAAGACATGTATTTAAACACAAATCAATGAATACAAAAACAAGCTTGCATCAAATAGCAATTTTTTTAGTTTTGTCTAAGAAATATTTGAGAATACATCACCATATACCCAACATACAAAAACCATTACTTGTAGCGAAGTGTGGCCTTCATGATCAAAAATCTTTTGTGCTATTCCCCTATCCTAAATATCAGTCTCATTCCTTACAAGTTGCCACGTGTTTCTTTTTCTAGCAAGATTGATGGAATTGTTAACAAAGGAGTGCACCGAGCAAGAAAAAATGGAAAAAAAAAAACTGAGTTACTAGGGGAAAATAACTACTGTTAATATTAAATCCAATCTCCAATTCAGAAACTTGTAAGAAAATGTTTTTTAGAAAGATGTCCAAGCTGCTCGTTTAGGTGACTTTGCTGAAGCCTCTGCTTTGTGGGAGGGACCGGATGAAAGTAAATGTTAAATTAAGTTTGCTTGAGCCAGAGTCATGATCGTCTTCATGTTGCTTATTGCTAGATGTTTATAGTTGTTGACATTGCTTACATGTCAATAAGCTTTCAAAATACACTAGATTGATTCCTAAGAAGCAAATGTATATATATAAGTTTTTGGACACGTGTTATTCACATAGGTAAAAGAATTTTAGGCTTCATTTGGCAATAACATTTAATATTAGTGATAAGGATTACAAAAATTTATTACTATTGCAAATTAGTCCCAAAATTCACTTTTGTGCATATTGGCCATCAATGGATTTCTTTTGGTGTCTGGTGACACACCAAAATAGAACAATTCTAGTAGATCTAGAACTAAAATAGAATAGTCAATAGGTTATGGACTAAAATAAAAAAAATAATTAAAGGTTAAGAATTGTTTGTAAAAGTCTCCCTTGAAATATGATCAAGATCTATATCGAGGATAGGATGGACTTAATCAAATGAACCTGTGACCTTTTTTACATCAAATGACTGTAAACAGAGATTTTTCTGTTTTTTTTTTTTTTTTGTTTCGCCCTCTATTGGTCTAAGTATATTTTTAGCCTTTGAACTCCTACAATCAAGGCACTTTTTCCCTGAACTTGAACTTGGTATAATTCAGTTCCTAAATTGTATAAAGTGAGTCAGTCATACCCTTTGACTAACACATGCCATCATGTGACTTTCAAAGCCTAACAGTGTTTGTCTTTTGCTCCAGCCACTAACACGTGCCACCACTATCCCCTTCATCACCTCCGTCTCTTTCACCATACCCTTCATCACCTTGTACTACCTCTTACCCATACCCTCAACCTCTCCATCTACCCCTCCTTCAAAGGTCTTGTGTTCCATATCCTTAAACTCAACAATACCCACATAGATGTCATCCTCTACCCTAAAACTGCAACAAACATCACCATGTCCCTTGTTATTGACATCTTTTGCTTCTAGGCTATGGAAATTGTAGAAAATCTCAAAATTCCAACTTACAATTTCTTTACTTTTGGTGCAAAGTGCCTCTCTATCTTCCTTCACTTGCTCCAATTTCACAAAACCACCACCTAGAATTTAACAGGCCTAGATTTGCCTGTTAAATTTCCTTGTTTGGCTTTCGATGCCTTTGAACATATGCCACACTTGACGCTCATAAAAGACACCAAAATCTATGATTTCTTCATCAATCTAATACCCATTTATCGCAAACCACTGGAATCCTCATCAACGCATTCAAATTACTGGAGCCCAAACTTGTGAAAGCGTTATTAGATGAATTACAAATCCCAGATTGCCCACCCACGACTCTAGTTTTCTATATTGGAACCTTGATCTTGATGAATGCCAAGGAAGATGATAGAGGAAAGTATTTGGATAGCTTGACTAGCAGCTAGAAGAAAGCATCCTTTACATGCAATTGTTGAAGCTTGTGGTTGAGTTAGAGAAAGGTGGGTTGGTGATTCTTATGAGTTGTCCATGATCCACCATTAGTGCAACAAACAGAGGTGAACAGTGTTAGGCTTTTAGAAGTCATGTGATAGCATGTGCTGATTAAAAGACTTGACTGGCGCACTTTACAAAATTTGGGGGCTGATATGAATCTATTTAAAGTTAAGAGGTGTATTTGTCCTTTCTCAATAAGTTTGGGAACTAAAGGTGTATTTAGGGCTTTTTGTTTTTATCCGCGAGGAACCATTTACCTGTTTGTGTTGAGGCTTCACCTTCATTTGCCTGTCGGAGCGACAAGGTTGTGGAGCTTTCTCCGGTTCTCTGTTCTTCTTCTTCATCCTTCTGACGCAATGAGTGCCTCAAAGATGTGTGCTGCCTGCATGTCTGGTGGAGGATCTAAGCCCTCATGTAATGTCTTCTTACCCCATCTACAGTTCTATGCGTATCGTTTCATCGATTCGATTCATTGTGATTGATTCCGCAGGTCTGGCTGATTTCTCTTTCTTATTTCAGGGATACCAATAGCAGGGCTTCTCGTTTTCATCGGTTTCCATCAGTGGGCTCGGCGGAAGCCGCTTAATGGTACTCAAACCCTAATCTTACGGTTGGCACTTTTTTGTATTAAAGACCAATCTCTCTGTTTAATTACCTCTTCTGTTCTGTTCCCCTGTAGTTGGTTTCCATAGATCTCGAATTGGGTTTGCAGTTTGAATTATATTGTTGGGCAATTAGATGCTTACTGCGCTGGAAGTTGGGTTCAATCTATCAAATTAGTATTTCTAGCGATATGGGTTTATTTTCTGGGAACTTTTTCTGAAAGTGACGCAAATTTACTCGTTCCTTTTCACCGAAGAAAATTTTCCTTGTGCTGCTTTCGTTGTTCTGGCTCAATCCGTCATTGCCCCGTAGGTTTTATCTGGTAGGGGAATATTAACTTAATACTATATTAGATGATGAATGGATATCCAAAAGTTTAGCCTTAGCACGTTGAAGCAGCAGAAACCGAAATCTCGACCTTACAAGCTTCCGACTTTATGTACAATAAGGCAATATCTTCTCAAGTTTATGCCAATGTGTTTGTCGCTGTGAATATTTACTTACCCGTCTTTATTTCTTTGGATTCTTAGTTCTTGGCATCACAGGCAACTATGAAGTCATGGCTCCAGAACCTCGAGGGTATACAAGGGATGAGCAGTATCGTGATTGTGAGTGGTATCTGAGGCAAGTTGAAAGGGTGAGTTATACCCCAACTGGATGCATCATGTTTGTCAGTCGGAATCTTTGTTTGCTTTTTTCTTCTACTGTTTCTCTGTCTCTCATCTTGCACTTCTTTGATGTGGATGCAGCGTCTGCTGGATGGGAAAGGCTCTGATTATCGTCAAGAACTTGAGGAGGTCTGTGGGATCAAAGAGGATGACATTAAAAAGAAGCTAAGCTCGAGAATGTGATGTGCGATTAGATGGGTCTGAACTTGAAACTATTTAACTGGTTGTTTGTAATGCCTTGGGGTTGTGTGTTTTATGACTCATGACTTGTACTATGAGAGCGTAGGCTACACACTAACTGCTCTATCTCTTATTTTGTTGTTTATCATCTCTAGTATGTAACGTTCCCAATTTACATTCGACCTGGCAGCTTTTGTTTTGCTTCATTGCAACATGCTCGGGCATATTGGAGCTTATGTTTCTTCTTTTCTCTTTGGCGAAGCTCTGTTGGTGCTGAATGATGATGATGGTCGAGCGGATTTGGAATTGAATTCAAAGTTGAAGTACACCGATGGCGGAAGGCATTCTGACTTTATCAGATGTTAAGAATATAGAGATATGGTCTATTCGAATCTGAATGCAAGAGATGATTCTATTTGCAACTGTTTCTAGGTTGTTCTCCCTCGTCTCTAATACGCTCTTGTTTGTTTTCAAGTATCGAAGCTGGAAAAATGGCTCTCCTCAATTTAGCTTTCAAGCCCGTGCTAATAACGCTACTCATCTATCTGAACAATTTATCAGCTTCACTCTTCTCGCAACAATACTTTAAACAATGAAATAGATTGTATATTGTAAAAAACCGAAAATAAATGTTAGTTTATTGCAACTTTGAACGTCATAAATAATCATATGCTCGGGCAGATAGACAGGCCGCCCGGCAGATAGACAGGCCCCCAAGCCACTTTACACCAATCAATAGTGTCATAGTTTTCCACCAACTGCAAATAGGCTAATTTCATATTAGCTACACAATCGCTTACACAATTCCATATTTCATTATGTACATGATTTATAAGACTTGATTCCAAACAACAATAGATGCATTAGCAAGTGTAATGGTCCGTCTCCCATTCATAGTAATCGTTGTTTCCTAAAATACTATTTCTTTAGGAAGAAATATTATTTTAGAGGTGGTTATAGTCATATAATTAGGAGGTTACTAATGGTGTATAGTGGTGAACAATGAGCTAGGTCAACCCGGCCCAACCCGGAACTCACCTGCTTTAAAACAAGGCTTGGCCCAAGACCGCCTCAAGACCGGGCTTGACTCGGCTCAGCCTAGGCACGGCCGGTCCAGGCCTACTGTTTTCAAAAAATAGCTCCAACAGTCACCTGCTTAAAAAATTGGCAAAATTATATTAGAAGGACCTCCGGCTGTTGACTAACAGTTATTTAAGTTCAAAACATTTTTTACTCTCACCCAACATTAAAAAGGGGCAAGTTTCTAAGGATATTTTCGTCCAACCAAAATATTGTCACTCCTATAAATACCCACCCTCATTCCCTCCCTCACACAACTTCTTACACTCTCCTCTCTACATTTACTAATTTCTCTACATTTTTCTCCTAAATTCTTATATTCTTCCAACAATTTTCTTAATCTTCTACTAATTCCTTTTTAATCTCTCCTTAATATTTCATTAATCTTTCATTAATTTTGATCACCTCAATGGCTTCAAGGAAGAGTACTAGCTCGGCCACCGCTAAAAGCTCCTATTCTCACACCGACTTGGGGTCGTTCTTCCATCGCAAGAGTTCTGTGCAAAAAGGAATTCACATCCAATACGAGCCTCAATCTGGCAACTTCGATATGAAAAATATCGATTTGCAATTTGATGAGGAAGAGTCTGACAACGATGTTGAAATCTAATAGATCTCCACTCAAAACGTTGACACGCAAGGAGGGGATGGTGAACAACCGACACCTCAAAGTCAAGTTCCCAAGGGAAGTGAAGGAAAATATAATCTTAAATCATTTATGTGGGAGCATTTTGAGACAATTTGAGAGAAAGACAACCGGTTCGCTAAGTGCAAGCACTGTGGGAAAAAATTGGCACACAAGTTGAATTCCAGAATCGGGACACTTCAACAACATATAAGGAGCGAGCATCATATGCGATCTCTGAGAGCCGAAGGGCATTTAAGTAGACAGACACAACTTGGATCAACTGGCGGTACATATATCTTTAAATTTAATCAGTAAGAATGTAGGGAATGTATGGTTAATTGAATGGTGCTAATAGAAAAACCTTTTATGCAAGCCGAAGACGTGCATTTAAAAAATTGGGTTAGATCTAATTTAAACCTTGCCTTTAAAAAGACATCTAGGACAACTGCACCAAGAGAGACATTTAAATTGTATGAATTAGGAAAATCTAATTTGCAGGTGCATTTTTCTACAATTGATCATTATATTGTTTTTACTAGTGACATGTGGACATCTCCTATAAGACAGGATTATTTCTATGTCACCGCTTACTAGATTGATGATGATTAAGTCATTCAAAAAAGAATTATTGCTTTCAAGTACATGGAATCTGACCACACTGGATGTAATATCTATCAATGCATCTTAGATGTACTTTGTGAATTTTTCTGTGCTAACAAAATTTTCTGCATTAGTTTTGACAATGCCTTTAATAATGATTTTGTCGCCTGAGAAATCTATACTGCATTAAAACCCCCTCAGAATGATTTCTTTTTCCATATTAGATGCATGTGTCATATTTTGAACTTGTATCTGCAAAAAGGGCTTAAGGTTTTGTAGACGGAAGTCCATCTAATCCGTGATGCATTACTATAATTAAAGAAACGGCCTAAATTAAGTCGGGAATTCAAAGACTACCGCCTTAAAAAAACCAACCGTTTTTATAGAAACGTTTTAAACTTGATTGTCCCACCCATTGGAACTCTACATATGAGATGTTGATGGATGCATATCAATATACAGCCTTGTTGATAGTTTTCCTAAATTTGAAATTAAACTCCAAACTTCTAACTGCTGAAATGTGGGATAAGTGTTACAAACTTTGTCAATTATTACATTATTTTTATGAGACAACTGTTTTTTCTCCAATGTTTATTATCCCACTGCTCACAAAGTTTTGACATATTTGGTAAATATTATTTATGTTTTGAATCAATACAAGATGGATCCATTTCTAAAGAACATTGTCAAAGCAAATGAAGGAGAAGTGGGTTTCCTACTTTACACAAATCCCCCCAATCTTTTTACTTGCATCGTCACTTGACCTGGCCATGAAAATTAACGGGACATTGTCTTTGCTTGAGGAATACTATAGTTTCTTGGATATGAATCATGTTAGTTGTTTAGTTATGACGGCTGAAATATATGAGCATATCTTGGAGCTGTACAAAGAATATTCATCGCGCTACAAAGACAAGGTAAGATCAATATCTTTGTTACAACCCTCCAAATATTTGACCAGTGATAGCCAGGTAAGGCTTGGTTACAAGCTAAGAAATCCCTTACCAAATATTTATTATGCGTCTTAAGTAAGTAGGAAGGGTTAGAAAGGTTCCTCGAACACAATTGACACTTAAGTGTCACCAGGGGAAAAATGGTCATTTTGTATCTCGAGGTGATAGGATTGGTTTTAAAGCTCAAAGTTTTTTTCTTATACTTAAGTGACAAAAAACCAAAGTGGAGGATAAAATTGCCAAAGTTAGTGGCACTATTTGAAAGTGGGGTTCTCTTGGCAAAATTAAACAAGTTGAAGTACTAGATGTAAAAAGGTTGATTTTAAAACCAATTTGGGAAGGTTTCCTTTCACTATTCATCATCTTCTTCACCTCAAAATAGTAGCTTCCTCTTTCTCCTCAAAATCCATGCCCAAATCTCACTTATTCCTTCAATTCTTGGTGAAATTGGAAGCACTGAGGAGTACCCAAGTGAAAGCAAGCTTGTTCTTGCTTAGTTTTAGTGTGGAAAGCTTTGGAGGGGTATTTTTCCTGCTTAGGAGCTTAGGTACATTTTTCCCCTTTGTGTTCTTGGTTGCTTAAACTTCTTAGAGGTTGAGTTAAGCTCAATTGAGCTAGAAATGGTGCCCTTTTGGGATGAATTTGTCTTGGAACCATAGGAAATCCTTAGTGGAGCCTTGAAGGTTTTGGTGCTCAACTTGTTTGATCTTACATAATTTGTGTTTGAGGTAAGGGAATTTTTTATTTTTCTTGTTATGTTGATGCATTTGCATCATCTTTAGCCTTGGGGATGAGTAATTGCAAGCCTAGAGGTGATTGGAACCAAGTTTGAGGTGATTGTGCATGGCTTTCATGAGAAACTATGGAGCTTGCCAATTTCTAGTGTTGAGGCGCCATCTTGGGCGCCTAGGCGCCAAATGAATCATGCCCAGGTTGTGCACCTGAGGCCTAGGCACTAGGATGCTCGTTTTTGGACAACTTTAAGTCAACTACGGCGTAGTGGTGCCAAGCTTGCGCTGTAGTGCCACAGTTGCTTCAAAACTTGACCAAAGAAGGTGTTTTTGGTTTGTAATTGGTTCCTAAACATTCTTAGACATGTTCCTAAGTGTGGTAAAATATTTAAAATGGGAATGGAATGAAGAACAAGTGACAAATGGATCAAATAAAACAAGGAAAAGATGGTGTGTGCGCAATTGAATAATGTGTGTCTATACGGGTATTTTGGTGCCCTAGTTAAGGCTTGTAGTCATCCCTAAGGTAGTTTAAATGCATTAATAGTTAGTAACCAAGTAGTTTAAGTAAGGAGCATGGTGAGCTAGCATTGGTGAACTAGAGTTGTAGCCTATTTAACTAAAAGTAGTGCATGTACATTATGGTACAGTTAGTGTGGGCAACTTATGGCACAAATTCTTATAGTTTGGTAAGATGATTTGGGTTAGTATTTCATTGACCTTAGATTGGTTCAAGAGCTACAAGAACTATAAAGAGTTAATGAGGACACCTAAGGGCCAAAGAAGGCACTATGAGGCTAATAGGGGCACATAAGTGCATTTGGGCACAATGTGAGCTCTAAGGCCCATGGGAAGCCTAGATTGGGTAATATGGTAGCTTAGCATGGCTTGGGAAGTTGTTTAACACCCAAGTAAGTGCAAGCTACCCTAAGGAATCAAGAGGAACATTAAGAGCTCTAAGTAGGTAGGTGACTTAGAACTCAAGCTAAATTACTTGGGTACATTGAAAGGTCTTTTGTGTGCAAGACAGTTAAGCTACCTTAGTGCATTTGGGACCTTAATATGTGTTAGGAAACACAAGGAGCACTTAGAGCAAGCGTGATTCCTAGTGATGACCAACTTATTAAGGTTTAGTAAGTGTCAAGCCTACTATCATTTAAGGTTTACTTAGGAAGGTGGAGGCTTAGCAACACTTGGTCAGCTAGTTGGGACCCGGACGTAAGGAACTAAAGTGGGAGCCTAGTACACCTAGGGGTAGAGGTTTACTATGCCTAGTTACTTAACTGGGTCTTAGGCTTGAGAAGCTAGAGCGGGAACCTAGTGTGCCCAAATTAGATTGGCCATGTGCTAGTCAAGGTTCACCATAGAAAATGTGAAAGGTTAGTAGCACCTAGTGGCCTAGTAAGGTTTTAGACTTGAGGCACTATTGTGGGACCTTAGTGCACCCAACTTGGCTTTGCCAAGTAGATTTGAATTACTCCTGCATATAGTATTCAAGGGGAGGTTATTATGTGCTTAGGTGACAACCTAGCACAGTTGGCAAGTCAAGGCTTGCTAGAGTGAATTCGGGGCAAAACTAGCTAAGAGAGGACTAGGCTGAGGAAGGGTCCCAAGAGACTCTAGTATATGCTTATATATTAGGTTTCAGACCGTAATGAGCTGATGGTAGATTTGTGACATTTATTGTCCAGTGTCCTATAGTACTTTCTTTTGCAGGTACTCCCTTAAAACCCTTTACTGGGAATCTATGATTCTTACCTCTTAGTTTATATGTGCAGGTTTAGATGGTTCAGTCAACAACCTGGGCTTGGTTGTTGAGCTAGTTGAGTAGGTATGACTTATACTTGTTAGTTTGTACCTTTGGGTTTATTGGTTTGTTATGTACTAACTATGTTGGATTAACCTTGAATAATGATTGATCTAGAAGCACAAGAGGAGGTAGAGTTCAGGTGATTAGCCTAGTTTGGTCGTCTCAGTAGGCTATGCTCAAGTACTTAATTGTACTAGATGCCTCTAGCAACAATGGTTAGTTTTGTGTTTTGGTTTGTGATTCATGTACATAACTTAATAATTTACATAGAGTTGTTGTTTATAGAAAACGCGCTTATGGCTTTGGCTAGTTTTATAATTTTTTTTAAGTGCGGTACCACCACTGTTTCGAATGTTTTATTTTATATTTAAATTCCCATGCCGAAGCTACTCATGCATTATTTAATGCTAGTATCTAGGTTAGTAAGCCTAGGTCACGTGCATTAGTTTTTACCACAAGCAAAGAAACCAATGATTGCGAACCAAAACCCGGGAATTCTATAGATTCTTAGCAATCCTGGGTAGCAGCCAGCCATAGTGGCCTAAGGCTACCACAATCTTCCTCTACCGTACGCCCTTCATCCTCCTCCTCTTCATCAACACCATTCAACCCCGTGGAACAGTTACTCAAGTGTCTTCTATCCACATCATCTGGCCCACCTGAAGTAGATGATTACATTCACGCCTAATTTGAAACAAGTAAGGATGAATTTTTGGAGTGGTGGAAAGCAAAAAGTGATAGATTTCTAATTCTATTTATTCTCGGGAAGGAAGTTCTTGCGGTCCCGGTTTCAATCATTGCATCGGAGTCCACTTTCAGTACCGATAAACGAGTCATTTCAGAGAAACAGGCCAGGTTGGGGCCTTGTTGCCTAAAGAAAATAAGACCAAAAAAGTTCGGAAGATGAGATACAAGATGAAGATGGGCTTCCACATCCAAGATTTTTCTTTTTCGTTCTTAGAATGTATTTGATCTGATTATGTTATGCAGAACAGATCATTGAAGTTTTCATTTCCGCATGGTTTTTCTAGAATGTTTTGCCATTTCAAATGTAAAGCCCGTTCTAACTTGTTTGTAAGTGCCGCTTGGCTTTGTTATTAATAAAATTTACACTGGTGGTGGTGTTTTTTTTCTTTGCATAGAATTATAAAAAGTTAAAAAAAAAATAAATAATTTTATAATTTTATAATTTTTTTTTTAAAATTTAAAAAATTTTGAAAATTGAAAAAAAAAAAAAAAGCCTTGCCAAGGCCAAGCACAGCTTACACGTGCTGTGCCTGGGCCTAACCTGACCAAAGCAGGCCCACCGACTACCTTTATCGACGAGAGAGATGCCAATTTGTGTGCACAGCTAGGGATGTGCACAATTCAACCAAAACAGAAAAAATCTTAAAATTGAATTATTTTGGTTTCGGTTTAACTTGTTCGGTTTTTCAATTTGATTTGAGTTAAAATCAAATTTTCTAAAATCAGTTTCAGTTCGATTTTTGTTGAAGGGGTCGAATTACCCAATTTGTTATTTTTTCATGTTTTTGGGCTCCCGCTCGCCTGCTGCTGCTGTCCTCAAGGAAGTGGAATTCTCAACTCACACAAGTCGCTCTCGCTCCTGTGCGAACCCTCATGGCTCATACCAGCCAGCCTCTACGGTGACCACGTGCGAACCATCCGAGACACACACAAACTAGTCACTCCTCCAGGCCAACCCGACAGCAGCGCCCCTAGTGACCTCGTCTCCCGCCGCCGCCCGCTCGTCGTTCCCGCGAGTCTTTTCCACGTTCTGGTCCCCCAAGTTCTCCACGACGCCAAGAGAAGATTGTTACTTGCTTCACCGGTTCGTCGCCCTAAGATTGTAGAGTCTGGTACTAATGCTCATCCTCTCGGTCTGCTGAATCTCTGATCGTCTGTTCTGAATTGGTCGATTGATTTCTGGGATGAGAGTTTTGATTCTCCTAGTTTCTGGTGATTGGGTGCCGTGAATGTGTAAGTTTGATTCTCCTACCGTTGGTTGATTTTGAGCTAATAGGCGTTGGGAAACTGCCAGCTAGTGAAAGATACTTCTGCTAAACTTAAGCAAGCTAGTGAAATAGATGACCATGCTAATATTAGTGTCTTCTGCGTTGTTTGTATAATTAAGGTTATTGTGGTATGAAATTAGCTTTGTACTTTTCATGCATTTGCTTATCCTTATAAAAAATGCTAAGGTTTTTTTTTTTTTTTTAAGAAAAGAAGATAGGTAAGTAACACACACAAGCACAAGATAGATAAATACATACTCATGCAAACCTGCTATGTGGTTTTTGTGATTGCCTCTACCGTAGAATATATGGAAATGAATTTTTATTCTTGCCATGAACGGTGTGCAGGAAATTTTTGTTGTTGCTGTACATGTTTGGACTATCTAGTTAATTGATAAATCAATCAGTTAAGCCTTAATCCCAACTAGGTTTTTTTTTTTTTGGAGGGGGGGGGGGGGGGGGGGGGGGTTGTTGTGTGTTATGTGTTCTGTTACTAAAGCGTTATTGTGTTGACTGAAACAATTCTGGTCTGTCCTCCAGGTTATTGCCTATAGTATTCCCTTTCTGTTAGATATGGCGTGAATTTGCAGCCACAAAAAAAAAAAAAGGAGTATTAATATGCACTTGAACACTTGCATAGCATATGATAGGAATAGCAATGTTGTAAAAGCTCTTACAATGAAGTGGAGAGAAAGGGAATTACTCAGTATGCTATTAGATCCTCCGGTAAACATTCTTTATTTCCTTTTTTTTTTTTATCCCTACTTGCTCTGTCTCAGCATTCTTTAGTCCCTTGCTGTTTTGCCCTAAATTATTATTCATGTGATATCCATCAAATGGAAAATTGCAAGAAAATTAACTCAAACCTATTGTCAAAAAAAAGGGAGCAGGTATATAGATGTCTATAAATTCAGTTATTTTGGTTCCATATGAAGCGAACTGAGATATTGCAGTTTGGTTTTGATCTGTTTTTCTTACTAGTTCAGGTAATTTGGTTTTTCATGATAAAAAACAGAAAACTGACTTAACTGACTAATTCGGTTCAGTTCAAACCGAAAAATTGAATGCCCACCCCCCTGGTTACACACCCAATGATTCTCCCTAGTCCCTCCCTCTTACTGGTCCCTTTCAGCCACCAGCAGTAGTGCATTGGCCAGGCACCACCATCACATTTTTCTTCCCAAGAAACTGAAACCTCTTGAAGGTATGTATACAAAGCTTGAATTGGTTGGGCCAATTAATGGTTGTGATTGGAACTCAATTATGCACTTTCTTAGCTAGGCTTAGTTTAGGATATTTGTTATAGCCTAGTTATCTGTGGCGCGGAGTTGATAGTTGTGATCATTTTCACCTGAAGGATTTGATCTTACAATGAAGTGGAGAAAAAGGGAATTACTCAGTGAGCTATTATATCCACTGGTAAACATTATTTCTTTCCTTTGTTTTTATCCCTTCTTGCTCTGTCTCATAGTTCTTTAGTCCCTTGCTTTTTTGCCCTAAATTATTATTCATGTGATATCCATCAAATGGAAAATTGCGAGGAAAATAAACTCAAACCTTTTGCCAAAAAAAGGCAGCAGGTATATAGATGTCTATAAATTCAGTTATTTTGGTTTCATATGAAGCAAACTGAAATATTTCAGTTCAGTTTTGATCTGTTTTTCTTACTAGTTTTGATAAGTTTTGATCTTTCAGGAGACAAAAATGTGTGTCGATGCTATTGCATCTTGCTATAAAAGGAAAGATGAGATATCTTGAGTGAACCTCTAGTCCCTCATCTCCTTTCCTAAAGTTGCTTGGGCATGATGCAATGTATCTTCCTCCTTGATTGGTTCTAACAAAAAATTTTCTTCATTGGCAATAAAAAAAATGACAAACTAATTAAATTAGCATTTAAAATGACTTTTTCTCATGATAAATTGCACCATTAGTCCTAAACCGATAATTTTTATTGTAAATTGGTTGCTAGCCTCCCTTTTATTGTATATTGATCTCCAATATATCAAGTTTGTTACATATTATTTTTAACCTTATTAAATTCGTTAGCTCTAAAGTAACTGTAGAACATCAATTTTTTAAATTTTAATTCAAACTATGTCATAGTTTTTTTTTTAACAGCAAATGAATCATTCAAAATATCGGTTTTCCTTTAAGTAAATATGATTTTTTCGCTAACTCAGTCTTCCAATGATGTTATAGCCAATATACAACGTTTTATAAAATTTTAGGATCAATATATGATACAACAATGATTGAAGACTAATTTATAGTTATAATTATAAATTTGAGAGCAATGGTGCAATTCACTCTTTGTGCTTACTTTGGTCCTCCAAAATTTTTATGTGATCATTGATTTCTCGATTCTTTCTTGGGAACCATCCCGTTCTTTGGCATTTTATTTTATGAATCTACTAGTCCTACACTTATTTATGATTATTTGATTCTTTTTGGTGAACAATATACTATTACAAAGAAAGGCCCAAAAGGGGATTTACAAAGATATGATTATTTGTTTTTGGCATGTACATGTCTCATTATTTTCCCCCATAAAGTATAGGCGCCCACTGCCAATCGATGAGTGGTGACTTATGATAAATGCACAATACAAAGAAAAAGAAACAAACAAACTTGAAATTACAATTGGAACATTGAGGCAGGCATCAAGTAATCAAATGGGAAAATAACAATTATTGGATGGTAAGAAGTTGTTAAAGCAAATTCCTAGTCTCCAGGAAGAAATCCATCAATTGTGATGTTACCAAGCTGGGCCTGCCACCACAGCTCAATCGCCCGAAACCAGTTGTTCCCAATTACCTGATCTCTTGCTATCACATCAGTGGCTCTCTGGAAACTTTTGTGTTTGAATCCTTAAATACATGGGAAGAAAAATCACACATAAAACTATTTCGAATAGAATATCTAATTTATTTTACTCCCAAGAGCCGCTAGTTTTAGGGGCTTTAGTGACCAAATCTCAAAATGGCTAGTTCCCTTACCATCTGAGCCGTTGAATATGGGAACAGCGATTCATCCTAAGCTACTGCTTTAAACGAATCAGGGTTTTCAAAGCACACTGGATCAGGCTTTCATGTCAACAGCCAACAAAGATGGGTTAGGTGGTAAGTAAGATGGTACCATTTTCACAAGCTGTAAGCTGCATTAAGGTGGTAAATACAGTTATTGTTAGGTATACCACACTCTGAATTTTTAATGTATACTGAATGGTGTACCATATTCCATACTGTTACCGTTTTCGTAAAAAAATAATGGTCAGAATATTATTTTAAGATAACATAATTTGTTCAATAATTTATTTTTACATATTTTATATATATTCTAATTTTTCTCATCATAATTTATCAAATATAAATAAAATATATATGATAGAGAAAAAATATTATATATAGAGAAAAATAAATAATATTAAAAAAATAATTTATTGATATAAAAGAAAAAAATAATACTTTAATAATAATAATACATTTTCTAATACCACATTGAGTTCCTAAATGACTAAAAATATGACACTTCATTCTTAGCTCATTCTGCAAAACTAACATATTTATCTCATGTCATGAAGTTTTGGTTTTGAGTCAAGAAATCCTATAAATGAAAGTAATATTCAGTTGAGGTAGCATGTACTAGAAATTCAATTTGAGGATATTGATTAATACCATGTTGTGGCTAAAAAATATGATGATTGTCATTGAATGGATTATTAAAAAAATTGGGGCCGATAATGATGAACCTTTGGTCAAAGATGATGACATTTGTTGTGGATATCCATATGATACATACACCATGAAGCCACTATCACCAATTGAACTCATGTTGAGATCTTTAAGTTGCTATCGTCCATTAAATTTTTATATTAACTAAGAAAAGTAATAAAAAAATAAATACATATTTTCATTTCATGATATATGTATTATTTATATTTTAATGTTTTATATATTTATGATATTTTGATATAAAATGGAAAAAATGGAAAAAAAGCCGCAAAAAATAAAATACTCCTATATGTGCCACGTGGTATTTACGGTGTGCCACGTGGTATTTACGGTATACCACGGTTTTTTGACAAAATTCATCAAAAAAGTAATAAAAAAAGTAAGCGGCACATGAAATATCGTGAAATACGGTAGTATACCGCGACATACTACTCAGTAAAATAATAAAATGTAAAAATATTTTTTCCGCATACCGTGTACCTACGGTAAACTGTATACCATATGATATACTGTGGTATACCGTGGTATTTAATACTATGGCCACAAGTGAACACGATCTTATAACCCCCGTTTGGATGAAGACAACACCTTACTACCTTGTTGCTTCTAACAACAAAAATGTGTAAATTTGTAATCCTTCAAAAATATCACCATCATTAGTAGACTATTAAAAGTGAAACATTGATCTCCTGGGGGTAAATCCAAATTTGGTCCCTTAACTATTTGGTTTGTCGTAAAGTGGTCCCTTAACTTTAAAAGTGACTATTAGAGTCCCTTAACTCAAGCAACATATCCAATTTGAGTCCCATCCGTTATTTCAGGCATTATTTCTAACGGAAAATGCGTAGGTGGCACTTAATACCCTTGCTTGGTCTCACAATGCCACATGGCATACTCTTTCATGACAATAAATAATAAAACTGGGAGTATAATAAATCTTAGACTAGAATTGATAAAATATATAACTTTAGGGACTTAAAGGGTTAATTAACCCAATCTTCTTTAATTTTCTCTTCTCAGCGAGAGTCGCCACCACCACTTGCCGCCGCCCCGCCGTTCCTATCGTTCTCTGCCTCTGGTGCACGGTTTTCTTCATCGCCTCTAGCATATGGTGCACGGTCTCCCTTTTCCTCCGTCGCCCTCCTCCTTCCTCCCTTCTTCGTCCTCCCTCATCTCCGCCTCCTCTCTCCTCCTCCCTTTCCGCTTCCGGCTCCCTCCTCATGAATCGGTCAATCGAAGCCGTGGCCACCTCCATCTCCCTCTTCGTGAATTGGTCAATTGGAGCAATGGCCGTTGTTTCCTGACGAATCTCCGATTCCTCTCTCCTCCCCGTGCGAACCATGGCTGTCGTTTCCTCCCTGAGATGGAACACCTTCATCAACGCCGCCTTCAAATCAGGAATGGAGATTATCAATCGGAACTTGTGCGGGTAAAGGCAGTAGTGGCACAGGTCGAGATGTGAGATCGAAACGGCAGAGAACGATAGGAGCGGCAAGGCGGCGGCAAATGGTGGCAGCGACACTCGCTGAGAAGAGAAGATTAAAAAAGATTGGGTTAATTAACCCTTTAAGTCCCTAAAGTTATATATTTTGTCAATTCTAGTCTAATATTTATTATACTCCCAGTTTTATTATTTATTGTCATGAAAGAGTATGCCACGTGGCATTGTGGGACCAAGCAGGGGGTATTAAGTGCCACCTACGCATTTTCCGTTAAAAATAATGCCTGAAATAACGGATGGGACTCAAATTGGATACGTTGCTTGAGTTAAGGAACTTTAATAATCACTTTTAGAGTTAAGGGACCACTTTAGGACAAACCAAATAGCTAAGGGACCAAATTTGGATTTTACCCGATCTCCTGGTAAGAAGGCAAATCTCCACATATGAGAAAGTTATTCGTAAATATATCAAATTGCCCATGTTTATTTTATAACATCGTCACCAAGATATTTTCCCGCATTTATGGGTATACACCCAGTGTTCATCATCGCCTTAGTTTCCATTATCATTTGGTTTGAGAATAAAATGGAAACTAAAGTTAAAAGGGATAAGGCACCAATTTTTTTGTATAATTGATCTTAGCTTCATTTTATCAAATTAATTTTGGTTAGAGATAAGACATACGTAAACATGGGATAAGAAGGACCGACTTTGTTTGATAATTTATTGTAACTTCCTTTCATTACATTTTTTTCATATGATAATCATCAAAAAGAAAATTTTTAATCCCTTTCATCATAATTTTATAAAGTGGGGAGTCTGCACTTATATAATAGAAATATAGCTTTATTTAATAGTATCACAATTTCATACAATAAAAACTTCAAACTCATAAAATGAAAACTTGTTTTGTTATATGAGTTTTTCAATTTGTACAATAGAAATCCAATTTCATATATGAAGGCCTCAATTTGGTTTAATAGAAACTTAGTTTTAAAGTTGTAAAACCCCAATTTTGTACAAAATTGACCAGATTGATTAAAAAAACATCAACTTAGTTTCATACAATATGAGACCCAGTTCTTACATATGATATCAATTTTATATAATATGAATTTTGTTTTCTACAATGGTAACTTAGTTTTACAAAATAGCAACATAGTTTTATTAATAGTAACTTAGTTTCATATAGTGAGAATCAAATTTCTTACGATTGTAACACATACACATACACAGACTTTATTGGATAATTTGTTGTAATTATTAGAAAGAAGTTTTTTCAATCTTTTTTATCATAATTTTGTGTAGCAGGGAGTCTGCACTTATATAATAGAAATTCAGTTTTGTCTAATAGTATCACAGTTTCATACAATAGAAACTTCAAGCTCACACAGTAGAAACTTGTTTTATTACATGAGTTTCTTAATTCATATAGTAAAAATCCAATTTCATAAATTAACAATCTCTTTGGATTGAAGGAAGAAGAGGGGAGGGGAAGGAAAATTAACACAATTCCCATGTTTGGATAATAAGAAATAGATGGGGAGGGAGAGTTATTATCCCTCACTTTTCTCCTTTATACATATTTTTCATCCATCCAAATCGGGGCCCGGGGGGGGGGGGGGGGGGAATAACTCATCCCTTCCTTCCCTTATTTTTCCCTTATTCATTTTATCCAAACATATTGTAAGACTTAATTTATTTTAATAGAAACTTGGTATTAATGTTGTAGTTCCCCAATTTAATACAAAATCAACCAGTTTGATTAAAAAATAACTTGTTTCATACAGTTTGATACCCAGTTCCTATGCATGATATCAATTTCATATAATATGAATTCCATTTTGTATAATGGCAACTCAGTTATACAAATAATTTATGGTACTTAAATTGTTAGCAGTGCTTCTTATGATTTTTCTGCATAGGCATTCTTGTTGTTTTTCCAATGTGTAGCACCAACAGAAGTTTGCAACATTATTTCTATCTGGGCTGTAGCCTTCCTAAGGTTTTCTTTATTATTTCTAAACCTTTTAAGAATTTTTGGTGGCCATATTATTTCTGAAATTTGCAGGAAATACTGAAAGTCATGAATTCTCAAGTGTTTGAAAGAGAGCTGTGGCAACCAAAATTCCCACCTCTTTCTTCTTCAAGCATGATATTTATCATTGAATTAGTGGTAGTGCTTCTAGTGATTTCTCTTGTTTCTCCCCTGTGTGTACTGATAGAAGTTTGTAGAATTATTTTTGTTTGGGTTGCAGCATGTGCAAAGTTACTTCATTATTTCTGAGCCTTATAGGAAGTGTTAGTGAAATAACTTGCAGGAGATATTAAAGATCATGTTGGACCAATCTTAGTGATTATATACATACATACATACATATATACATACATACATACATACATAGATGGGTTCTTATTCTATGAAATAAGGGTTACAATTTGTGTGTGTGTGTGTGTGTGTGTGTTGTGTGGAATTGGGTTACAATAAGAACCTAAACTTCTAGTTTTACCAACTTATTTACAAAAATCATACATTTGCACCTTAATGTCATACATCAGATCTCACACTTCAAAACCACACAAATTCAATAAGACTTAAATTAAATACATATGCACAATAATTCCATAGAACATATTAATTATTTTCAATCTTCACTATCAAACAATAGGATATCTGATTCATATATAAGCATTCCAACCTTAATTCGACAAACCCCAGACCATGGCAATGGTATTAACAAGGGAGATTAGTTCAAGGATGACCAATAATAATGTGATGGAAAATGATGCCAATGATGACTAGAAAATGGTAAGAGCAATAATGAATGACGTGACATTGAGAAACACTTTCATGGTTGTCACTTTTTCTATGGTTTGATGGGATTTAGGATTCCAAACTATGGGTATAAAATTCAATGGTCTTAGAGGAAGATGTCAAGGAGAGATTGAATTTTTTTTTCTTTTGACTTTATAAAGATTTATATGAGATCGTGGTTTTGAAGATTGTTGCCTGATTTCTAGCCCATGTGTCTTGTTTAAATTGTAGCACTTTCCTCCTTTATTTCAAAGTAGAAATAGAAGTTAAAAAAGGACGTTTAACTTTTGTTAACTTCTTTTAAGCAGTATATATAAATCAGAATGATGGTGCCAAGCCTCATATTTTCCTCCTCAAGCCACAAATCATAAAAAAAAATAAAAAAAATATGACCTTCTATATGATACTCAATTTGTTCCCGGATTGATTAAATATTTGGATTTTGCATAGAGATTAATGAAAAAGATAGTTTTTTTATAATAAAAATCATAAAGCAGATTAAGAAAAAAGAACTGCTACTAGATCCTGGGCGAGAGAAATACGTTGACGTAGAACTATGACCAACAAAACAATGATCAAACTTTTCCACTACACTAATGACCTAGGCTACTATATTTACCAAGGTAAGATCTGATACTTTCTGATTGTGAAGTATCTCTAAAACTTGGGAACAATCTGACAAAATGGCAATGTGTTGAATGGAGAAGTTTGTTGCCGTTAACTACACCCATAATAACTTTAAGCTTTGTTTCTAAAGCTGAAGAATAGAAGAATCAAAGCCTTCCATGTTGATCTTCCAGAGAAGCATTTGAACTTATCCATAACCAAGCCACTACTTTAGGGCATGAAGATGAATATCTACACTATGTACCATCCACCATAAGACAATAGGGTTTTGTTCTAGAGCCATATATTTCCTAGCTTTTCACGAATGGCAAAGCTTATTAGGAGGGTCACCATAAAAACCCTTTAAGAAAACAAGAAGTTTCTAGAAAATGAAACTTGTTGAATAATGGTTTTTCTCCTGAAAATCAAAGACCAAGGATCAAATAAAGTGTTGCAAAACATGCTTTCAATTTTTCCTAGCTAGATAATCCAGAGTGTAGAAACTAGAAAAAGAATCCAATCAAAAGACCATTTACTGCAAGAAGCTAGGAAAAAAGCCAACTAGCCTTCAAATGAAACTGAGTTATCTAATGGTAGAGGGTGCAAAAGTTACCCCAAACATCTGCAGAACCAGGATAATCTTAGAAGAGGTGAAGAAATGTCTTATCGATGGTCTGACACCATTGACAAAAGCTAGTGTAAAGCCCATCATGGGTAGCTAGATTACAACCTATCGAGAGAGCATTGAGTAGACACTTTCACATATAGACCTTGAATTTTTTAGGGATTTGTAAACCCCACTCTTTTTATGACCATAAAGAAATCCTAGTTTTAGATAGCCCTATTAAACCTCCAGATGGATGAAATAAATAAGTGCCCAAGTTTGGACAATTAAACATGAATACCTATGTTTGGTTGTGTAAGAGCCTCCCAGAATGCCTTACCAAACAACATCATTCTCGTTAGAAAAACTCGGAGGGGTAAAGGTAATTATCTGTCCTACAAATCTCTTCCGGAAATAATTGTCTTAACAAGAACAAATTTCAACCTTCACCATTAACAAGGCCTAAATCTACCACTTTAAGTATACAAGTTAATCTATGAAATAGGCTACTCAGATGTAACCTAATGGGGGTTATTCCTAGGATCCAATGATCATTATAAACCCAAATGAAAGTAGTAGATCCAACTTTCCACTGATGGGTTTCCTTAAAGATTTCTCTACCATAAAGCAAACTTCTCTAGACTAAAGAAATTGAATTGAAAGCATCAACTAACCAAACTGAATGATTAGACCCATACTTAGCTACCAGAAGCTTATAGACCAGCATATTTAAATTTCCTGTGAAAATCCTCCAAAAGTTTTTGCCCAGCAAAGTTTAGTTAAATAAGCAGAGATCATTTAATCCCAATCCTCTAAGACCTTTTGGAAGCATCAATAATGCTTTTTTGCTTTAGATGGGCGCCTATTTTCTCCCTAAATCCCAACCACCAAAATCTCATAAACTTTATAGAAATAGAATCTGATAAGGTGACCAAGACTTTAAATAGTGACAAAATATACACAATAGATGTTAAGGTAAATTGTATCAGTGTAAGCCTTTGAGCATTTTATATTTCCAATTTTACAATTCAGATTTAATTTATCTTCTAAGAAATGGAACATGGCACTTTTGGAAAGGTCCTAACATAGAGGAGCACATAAGTAGTAAAGAATACCTGTGTTAATTTGAAAATTGAGCAAATTACAGAATTCCTACTAAAGAGATGCTAAAACATTTTTTGTTGAGCATTCATTCTGATTTTTAGAATTTACCTCTTAACCTGGTACCTTGAATATAAAGTTAATGTACTTTGAAGGATTCGGACTAAATCCTTAAAAGGTTGAAAGATAATGAGACAGTCATTTGCAAAGAACAGATGTTTGATAACAAGGCCATTATGACTGGCTCGAAGACCAATAAGAGACCCAGACCTTTGGAGTTGAGACAGATAACTAGAGAATGCCTCTACATAAATGATGAAAAGATAAGGAGAAAGAGAATCACCCTGATGAATCCTGCCCCTGGTGAAAACCAATCTATGGTGCAATCATTGACCAACATCAAATATAACACTGTAGAGACATATTGGTGAATTAGGTTGGTTCATTTCATTTGAAAGTTTATTGCCGTAAATGACTTTTTCAAAAAAAGACCATTGAATGATAACATAAGCTTTACAAATATCTAGCTTGAATGTCATTTTTTGGCCGCAGGGTTTACTTTGCATACTCATGTTCTTGATAGCTTGGAAGATATCATGTGTTATTATAATATTATCTGAGGAAGAAAAGCATTATAATATTCTGACACCAAGTTGGATAAAACGGGCTTAAGTCTGTTGACTAAAGTTTTTGCAATAACTTTGTAAAGCATATTACATAGACTAATTGGTCTATAGTCCTTAATCATCTAGGCATTTCAGAGTTTAGGAATAAGAATGATAAAAGTATAATTAATCTAACAAAGAAGAAACCTTTCATTAAGGAAGGCTAGAGTAGTCTTAACAATTGATTCACCCATTATATGCTAGTATTTCTTAAATACAATAGGGGGAATACCATCTGGGCCTGGAGATTTTAAGTTCCCCAACTCAAACGTTGCACACTTTATTCCTTCCCTAGAGAAATGAGCAAAAAGGTTATCACATTGATGAGCTGATAATTTCCTCGTGATGGCTGAACCAAAAACATTCTAAGCATCCTCTGGAGGAACATGAGGATTACTGAAAAGCTAGATATAGTCAGATCCAATACGTTCTCTAGTTTCATCTTGTAAATCCATGAGTCCTGCTCCAATTTAAAAGCTACAATTTGAGTTTTGAGACGTATATGCTTGGTAGCCATATGAAAGAACCTAGTGTTTTTATCTCCCAAGACTAACCAAGAAATTTAGGATTTTTGACCCCACATGCATTCCTCATCAGCGAGGAGAGAAGTATGTTGTTTCCTGAAAGTAGAAATTTAGAAATGATTGGCTAAGACATTCGGCCCTTTTTGTTTTTTTATAAGTTGTTGCTCTACTGATCTAATTCTGAGCTGAAGATTACCAACTGATGTTTTATTCCACTTACATAATAACATGACCATTTTGAAACATTTATGTACAACCTGGAACATCTTAGTACCTTTTACAGGAGAAGATTACATAGACTTGATGATCTCTTCACATTTATCATATTTTACCAAAATACTTCAAAATGGCTAGGTCGGTGACAAAACACTGAACTAGGGGACGTGTCCATCAACAATGAAGCATGGTCAGAACGCTGGAGAACCAGATTAACAACTTTAACCAAAGGGTCAGGTGAAGCCATTCCTCATTACAGAAGACTTTATCAAACATCTCATATATGGCCTCATCCTCTTTCTAAAAATTAAACTAGGTATAGATAGGACCATTAACTAAAAGTCTAATTATATACAATTCGTCCTCAAAAGGCTATAACCATTCAGTTCATTATGTTAAATGGGCATTATGACTTGTCTTTTCTAATGAGGATTTAACCTAATTAAAATCACTTATTAGAGCCAATGGTCCTTCATACTGTCTTAGACTAGACAACATATTTGACCTTGTAAGCTAACGAAATTGAATGGTCGGATGCCTATATGCACACCTAAGGTACCACACTAAACCATTAACTTCCGCCACTTGTAAACAGAGTAAATGAGGTCCTTATGTAGTATAGTACAATGGATATTAATTATCCATCCCAACCAAAGACTTTTACTATGCCCTATCACATCTGCAAAGGCTGATGCGCTAAAACCCAAAGGAAACAACTTACTAGTAATTGAGTTACCATCTGACTTTGTTTTCATCAAATAAAAAATGTTGTGCCAATTTTTCTTTATTAAATTACTGAGGTGGTTAACTGTTGTGTAATGACCCAAACCATGATAATTAAACCTCAGAATCCTCATTGGGTGCCTGGGGTTTGATGAGGCCCAAACCCAAAAAAACCTATAAAAGTAATTAGGTCTTGGACAATGTAATTTAGATTTGCCAAAAGACTAATCCTTATCTTTAGCAAAAAATCCCCCAACATTTACTGTGAATCATTTAGGGAACAAACAAAGATCAGTGCTTAAGTTTTAAGAAGTGGACACAAAATGAGAATTATACCTCTTTAAAAGATATTCATCCTCATATCTCAGGGTCGTTGCCGCAACAAGTTGCATTTTCCGTTATGATACAAAGGTATCATACACCATTTTTTCTTAGGTTGAACCAAATCCATAGCTATGTCACAAATTCTTTTCTTCCTGTAATTTATTAGGCATGATCAGTCATGGTTTTTAAAATCCATTATGGGCCTTTATTGTTTAATGCAATGAAATGATAAAACTCAAGGATTGGCCTTGGCTTGTTCTTTCAAATCAGAAGAATATGAATCTAGAGTACAAGGAAAGTTTTAGACAAAGATTGCTTATTACTGAAGCAAGAAGTCTTCACATATGAGTGTAGCATGAAAGTCAATTTTCATCATTTAGACACTGAAGCAGGAAAAGACTCGAGTGTTAAAATAGTCTACTTTGTTTGGTAGAATGCTTGATTAGTTTACACACTAATATTTGTAGAGTTGCGTTCATTAGGATTAGGCAATTAGACTATATTGACAATCAGTCCCATCAGCCCAATTGAAGAGGTGTTGGGCACAGAATGCTGAGAACTCAGATTGCCTTCAACAATCTAGATAACACTTAAGACTTGGGCACTGACAAGCCTGCTTGGAAGACCAAAATGTTATGACCTAATCTTACCGGACCCGTCCTCATTTATGTTAGCTTCAAGCTTTTTTGGATCCTTTTCTTAAATATTGTCCTTGTGTTGGCCCTTTGATCTATCATTCAATTGAATAAACTGACCCAATTAACCTAGTATTTGATCCATCTCTACACTTGAACCTGCTTGCAGTCTTCTAGAAAATAATGGCCTTGAGAAATCCTATTTGATATGGTCCAAATGTGAATTTAGCATCCACCATAACTTTTCACTGAATGCTTGACACTTGTGAAAGAGTTTTTCTGCATTGCGGTCGAGTATGGCCAATACACCCACAATGTTTACAAATCTTATAGATCTTCTCGTACCGAAGAAGAATCCATAGACTTCTCCTATCAATAGTTTAAAAAAAATAGGCACCAATGGTTCCTTAATATTGATGACAATTTTGAACCAGATATAATTTCAATGATGAGCCTTATTGTCCTACATATTAATGTCAAGAAGAATGTTTTTGTGTCATTTTCAATTTTTCTATTCTCTTTTCAATTCTACATATCAACATTTTTTTTTTGTGTTTTTGGATGCAATTTGCTCTTTTTTGAGTTTGATCATCTTTTCACATGACACTTGCCTTTTTGAGGGCCTATGTTGCAATTTTTTTCCGTTTTAGTCTATTTCATGTTTGTTTCGGTTAAAATGTGGTTTCAATCCCTAAATTTCTAATTTTTTCACTTTAGGCTTTGAGTTACATTCGTGTTACATTTTGGTCTCCGAATTTTATAATTAAATCTTCTATTTGCTCTCTTGGTCCCCAATTTTTTTTGTTGTTGTTTTATATACTATCTTCTAAAATATGACATCAGTAGCCATAATTTATTTATTTATTAGTTAAACCATCTTTTATCTTTATTAAATCAATTGTTAAATCTTTAAAAACACCTCGGTGGGTGCATGATTCTTTTAATAAAAAAAGCCCAATGACACTTACAAGAAAATGTCAGGGGCCTACAATATAAAACCAACAAAGCCTGACCCAAAGCAAAAAAAATAAAATAAGACCTAGGCCTGTGCCTACCAGGAAAACCAAGCCAATAGAAGCTAAAACTCCTCATTAATATGATCATTAAATTAAACAGCAATAACACCATCAATAAGATGAAACAAATTCTCAGCAGTAAAAAATTGTTAAACCTTTAATACCAAAATTTTTATTTTTATTTTTTGCCTCTATTCTAACTTTTTTTATTGATTTTCTTTATTGTTGTTTTCTAAAATGAAACCTTAATCATTATAATTTGCCTTTTTTTGGCATGATTTTGGTTGATATGGCTTTAGTCATTTTTTTATTTCTATTTTTTTTTATCTTTATTAAACAATTCACTACGGTGGGCAAATAAATAATTGATACCACAAAACATAATTCATCAATAATGATAAGAAATGACTGAAATACAAAACTATATTTAATGAAATAATTTGGTCCATAATTGTTAAAATTGAAAATAATTTTTTATAGATAAATTTTTCATCAATATGAAAAATTAGAGTTTCAGTTAATAAAAGATGAAAAATTTTAGTGAATTGGTTTTTAATGAAAAAAAAAAATATGTATTGTTTCAAAGCATATACCGTGTTTTATTTCAGAGTATTATATTTTGATCATAACTATTTATTTTAAAAATATAAATATAACATGAAGAAAGCCAAGTTCAAATTTGAAGAAATAGAAATTTTAATTAATTATCATGAATCTGTTAATGAGACATTTTTATTTATTTATTATTAAAACTTACTACAAAAAATATCTACTATGATGTGTGGATCACCAAACTTCTTCATTTATTCTTTTGATTTTTCTTATTTATTGTTTTATAAAGTAAAATTTTAGTAATTGTGATTTGTTTCTTTTATTTTTTTAATCAACTATAATGATTTCATTTAACCTTTTTTGTTGGTCTTTTTATTATTGTTTTTCAAAACAAAACTTTAGTTGCTATGACTTGTCCACTTTTGTGTATATTTTAAGCTGATTCATTTTAGGCAATATTTTTATTTATTTATTTTTCCTTTGTTAAGTTAATGGTTAAGCCTTTAATTCCTGAAATCTTTACATTTGCTCTCTTGGCATAAAGATCATTTTTTTTATTTTTTTTATTAATAATTAAACGCCACCATTTCTCACTGAAATTACACTCTTTGTCTTATATTATTAATTTTATTTTCCATATTATTGCTCCCTTCTAAGATAAAATTTTAGCTATCACAGTTTATCCTTTGATACTTAGAATCTCTTTTTGTTCACTCTGTTAGTCATAAATCTTTATTTTGACTTTTTATCCTGGTT
The DNA here is from genome assembly GCA_039654915.1 of Aquilaria yunnanensis. Classification (NCBI taxonomy): domain Eukaryota; kingdom Viridiplantae; phylum Streptophyta; class Magnoliopsida; order Malvales; family Thymelaeaceae; genus Aquilaria; species Aquilaria yunnanensis. The sequence goes on from CM077593.1 coordinate 15,403,048, forward strand.
TTTATTTTTCTCTTTTTATTTTATAATTTTTTTTCTTTTATCAGTGATTACAATTATTTATATTTACATTTAATATTGACATAGACTGAATCACCACAACATACGGTTATTATAAATCTCTTGTATTCTATAGGTCATTACTTGTTATAAATGACACATTGCAATTTGTAAATATTATTTTATGCGTATATATACGCAGACGATTCCAATATAATACATTGTCAAATCGTATTTTATATTATCAATGACCACCCTTAGTTATAAGGTCAGCCTGACGAAACCTTGTAATTAACCAATCATATTTTATCTAATGCCTATGATTGGCTTTGTCGTTGCCATGTCAAGGCTCAAGTTTCCAGCTGGTGTAGAAGAAAGATGGCTAGTTGTTGCCCCAATATTAACAATAACATTCAATTGGTTTTGGAAAAAGTACAAAAACCCTCATGTAGTTTGATCTAATCTACTTAGTTTTAAAAAATCTATATTTTATCCTATATTCTTTTATAATATTTAAAAATAATTTCTAAAACTCTAATTTAAATTGATTGATAATCATGCTCCAGTAATTTTAAGATTTTTTATATTTTTTTTTTATTCAATCAACCTTTAAAAGATATTAATATGTATTTATAGAGAGAAAAATACATTTACAGAAAATAAAATATGATAATTTGAAATATTTATTAACTATAAAAAAATACTAAAGAGATTAAAATTACTAGAAGATGATTATCTTACAATTTAAATATCATTTCAAAAGTTATTATCCGATAGTGTAAAAAACACAGGGGGCAAAGTGTATGTTTTAAAAATAGAGGGGGTAATTGTAAGTTTCTCATTGGTTTTAAGTTAAGTTAATTAATGTTTAAAATAGTTTATTTTTATTATTTATAATTTTTTTATCTGAAATCAATTTTATTTCAGAATAAATATTAGCTAAGTTTGATCATTCATTAAAAATAAAATTTTCATAATACTATTAATTTTTCTTGATTCTTACTTTTTTGGAGTTGTGCTAACAGGTTGTGCTAATAGTGCTTTCTATTTGCCCATATAAAAAGATGGTAATTTTATTCCTTAAAAAATAATATTTTCTCCATCCAACATTTTTTACGACATTGCTATTTTAAATTTTTTCAAATTCTTTACACACCATTTTTCATAGTAAGCTTTTTTTATATTTAATTTAACATACTACTAAAGTTTGAAAAGTGATTTGCTTAGCTATTAACTTTTTAAGTGGCAGAATTGAAAAAGAATAACAAAATTTACCACACCTTAGTGTGCCAGCCGAAACTAAACATGTAAAAAGACATATGACTGAGAAAGTAGTTTCTACCGAGGTTAATTTTATAAGCGAAAGGTGTATGCAAGCAATAATGAGTATAAATAAAGGAATTTTCACTAAATCTTATGTTACTCCATTTTCAGAGTACATGGATTTTGAAAATTTTGATAAATTTTTGGTATTTTCGTGTAGTCTTGGTAAATAAGCCGCGGTAGAATTAATCCGTCTTCTATTTTATGACAGAAAATGATAACATTAATACATTTAGGATCCACCAAGAATAAAGAGTGTCATGTTACCCGACAGTAAACTTACAAGTGTAAGTAGGATGGGTAAGTCTGAGGATTTGATGTTGGATAGCTGGTAGAAAGAACCCTTGATCAAATTTTCAAGAAATCTCTATCTCGGAAAAAGCCCTTATAAGTTATAACATAATTCTTATTTTTTCACGTCATGTTTAAGAACAATTTTTATAATTAATGTTAAAATTTTAAATAATTTATTTAGTAGTGGTGATGAAATCGTTAAAATTAAAAGTAAGATGACTAAGTTTGATATTATTGTTAGATTTTTAAATCTAATTTTTAAATAAATTTTTTAAAACTCCAATATTAATCACTAACACTAATACTAAATGGAGCCTAAATGTCCGTGTTACTAGTTGCTAGTTGTTAAGGTATTATTAATATCGCCGTTTGGTGCAATGATACTCATACAAGAATAAAAAAATATAATCATGCGATGGCCAAATATGTACTAATTAGTTCTTGTTTGGGAGGAGCTTTTCCTGTTTTGTACTCCCTCCGTCCCAGGTTTTATGCTCCATTTGCCATTTTAGGTTGTCCCATATTCTCTGCACTATTTCCTTTTTTAATAAGTTTTATCATACTTAATGACCATATTACTCTCTCCTTATTCTTTGAAAAAAACAAAAGTTAAAAGTTAAAGCAACCATCGATGGTTGTTGGCAGTTGGATGCGGAGCTGGTCGGCCGACGTTGCTGACGGCAGAGTTGGTCGGCCGACGTAGTTGACAGCAGCCAGGTCGAGGTTGAGGGAGATCGCCGAATCGAGGAAAGGGCCGGGGTGAAGGTAGGCGACGAGGTGAACAGATCGAAGATGATAGACAAAGAGATTGGAGGCGAGAGGCAAAGGTAAGCGAGGAAATCAAAGGCAATAGGTAAGGAGATCGAAGGCGAAAGGCGGAGTTAGGTGACGAGATCAGAGGCTAGAGGTGGAGGTAGGTGACGAGATCAAAGGCTAGAGGTGGAGGTAGGTGACGAGATCGGAGGCAAGAGGTGAAGGTAGGCGACGAGGCGAGGAGACCGAATGCGAGAGACGGTGAAATCAGAGGCAAGAGGCGGGAAGATCGGAGGTGAAAGATGAGATTCAACAAGGCAAGAGATTGGAGGTAAGAGACGATAAGGCGAAGAGGTAAAGAGATCAGAGAACAAAATCGGAGACGAGACGAGAAATGGTAGCAGATTCCACGTCTGGCATCAGTGGCGTGTAGTAGTGGGAAAGGAGAAATGTTAAACTGAGGGTAAAAGTGAAAAATGATACATATTTTTATCATTTCTTAATTTTTGTGTCAAACACAAATGGAGTAGAAAACTTGAGATGGATAAAGTATTTGAGAAGGTTAATTATGATTAATTAGCATAGGACGTGGATTAGGTTTACTATACACTAATAATAATAGTAAAACTAGAATAGTAGGTTTTGGATGAGTCAGTGAAAGTCTTCATCACGTGGCGAAACATGGGTTAAAGGGTGGAGTGAAGTTTTTGAGGAGATGACGTCAAAACGAATAGTGTGGGAGGCGTGCCTGGGAATTTGGGCACAGCTGCTAGCTGTCCACCCACACGTGTGCTTCTAGATTTTTATCGCTGCCCTTTTCCTTCCCATCCCCATCGCCTTGCACATCTTCCCCTCCCCCACTAATTTGAAAAATTAACTGTATACATAGGATAGGATGAGTAAATTTTATTTATGGCCCTTGGTCCTTTTGTGTTATTTTAAATGGGTCCCTAACTTTTATCTTATTCTCTTAAAATTCTCAACATGCTAAACTTTGTCCTAATCGTGGTCCTTTTCTCACTCTTATGGTTAACTTTAATGAAATACCAGTGACAAATGATAAGTTTGGTACCTCACCTGTATTGGCACTCTCTCAATCCCCTTCCCAAAGCCTCAGAAGAGACGAATCGATCTCGTGATTCAATCCCCCAACAGACCCATTGCTGCCCCTCTCCATTAAGACACTACTACCAAGCCAGTTTTCATGTATTCTTCCTTCGGTCCAAAGCATATACTGGGTTTTGAAACTTTTGGATTCTAATTTTAGAATTGTTCTCGTGATCTAAAATTGTTGAATTGTGATTTTTGAAAATTTTTAATTGTGATTGTTCACTTGAAATTATTAAGTTGTTATGCAGATTTGATCTTATTTTTTAAACTTTATGATTTTTTGAATTTTTTTTATTTAGTGGTTTGATTTTTAGTAAATAATAAACAGGAAATATGTGTTTTTTTGTGAACAAGAAATAGAAAATAGAAAGTGTTATTTTAGTGAATTATGTGGTCTTCAATAAATAGGAAATATAATTTTAGTAAATATAATTTTGTTACAATACAAAATATATTTTGTGATTCTTACTTTTTGTAATAATATAATATATAAAGTTTGCAAATATAAGATATAAATATAGTTTTTAGTAAATATAAAATATAATTTTTTTAGTTAATATTTTTTCAATAAATACATTTCTAGTAAAAAATATTTTTATTAAATATTTTTTTTCCCGTTGGAAAATTCCATAGCTTGAGCAATTACCATTTTTCCAACAACTTTAACCATTGCAATTTTTCAACAGCTAAACCGTTGGAAAATTTTCCAACCATTGCAAATAAATGTAGGAGGTTGGGCCATTGAAAATTTTCAATAGTTTTTTTTCCAATGACTTACTATTGGTAGTACCAACGGCCATACATTGGATTGTTAGAAATTTTTTTGTCCAACACGTGGTTTTCCAATGCGTCAGTTTCCAACAGATTCACTGTAGAGGAACCTAAATTTCCAACACGAAGTCATTGGAAAATTATATTTTTTTAGTAGTGGAAGCATAAATAGACCCACCATTAGTCGCCCATGCCATCAGATGAATGAGTGACAGTTGTAGAGAGGGTCATTTGGATTGGGAGCAACAACAAAGGAAGGAGCAATAATTATATATGTTATTTGACCCAAAATTGGTGACAATATTGGAGGGGGATGAAGGAGAGAATGAAGGAAAAGATGATTTGGTAAAGGCCGATTTGATGAAGGAGAAAAGGAAAGAAGATAAAGTGATATGATTAGGGTGAAAGAGATGATTGTGACATTTTTTTATGAGAAGTTAGCATGGATGAGAGAGGGGGAGAGAGAGAGAGATTTACAAGGTTGGAAGTACTAGAAATACTTTTAGTGGAAGGAAGAAAATGTATGGATTCGAGTTGGAATTTGCTATAGAAATTTTTATTAAAGTTAACCATAAAAGTAACGCAAGAACTACTATAGAGTTAAAATCTAGTCCATTGGGGATTTTAAAGTGACAAAATGAAAGTTAGGGACCTATTTAAGATAATGCAAAAAAATTATGAACTATAAATGAATTTTATCCATATATAAATTATAGATCAACTACTGAATCTATGTATTTTTGTTGAGATAGACCAAAATAATAATTGTCAAACTCACATGATAAAATTAACAGACGTTCAAGCCAATAAATCACAACTAAGAATAAACAATTAGAAAAATGGCACAAAACAAAAATAATATGGCACACGATATACTTGCAAAACCCTCCAGTCTAAAAGGAAAAACCATGAGCAAACTGACATCAAAATCCACTATCAAGGATAATAGTACAATGTCTACAATCCAAGTTATTGCCTAGTTTTGAGTCATAACGTAGTAATTTTGAGAAAAAATTGAAATTTAATACTTTAGAGTTCTTGCTAGAAGGGGAAACAAGTTGAGCATCTTATTAAACAATTCGAGCTTAAGTTCATTTTTTTTTGTTATTGAACCAAATCTAATGAGTCTCTAGCCAAGTTTTAAACTACAATTTAAATTCAAATTTTTAACGAGCCGAGCTTTAAGCTTGATATTATTCGTCTTAAACTTTTATAAATTATAACAAGCTTAATATTTTTTTAATGTAAAAATAATACTCCCTCCGTCCCGTTTTAATTGAAACATTTGACTGGGTACAGAGATTAAGGTGTATGTAATTTGTGTTAATTTTTTATGTAGTAAAAGTTTAAATAATGATTAAAAAAGGAAAGATTCTTTTTTGGGTTTTGTGCAGTGAGAGGTTGAGTGGAGATTAAAAAAAAGAGTCTTTATTGGGTTTCGTGTAAAAGGATTATTTAATTGTTTAAACTTTCTAAAAGAGGAAACGTTTCAACCTTTTTGGGACTTCCCAAAAAGGAATACGTTTCAATTAAATTGGGACAGAGAGAGTATTAGTTTTAGTTTTAATATACCTAAATTGTAAAATTCTGATTTTTATTCATCAAATCGACTTGTACCTCAAATCAAGCATGGATCTTGAATCGATTTTTGAACTCATAAAGTCACTGAGCAGCACTCAAATTTTTTCAAGCCGAGCGTCAAGTACTGGTTTCCGAGTCTGTCAAACTCAAGCTGAGTCAATCTTAATGTGCTGAGCTTTAAACTTGAGGTGTTAGGACTAGATTCAACTTGGCCAGAGTTTAAATTTTGGCTCGCTCAAAAAGTTGTTGAAAGGTCAAATTAACCAATTTGTTTTTTCACGTTTTTGGGCTCCCGCTGGCAGCACAAAATTTTTTTTTTTTTCAAGATTTTGGGCTCCTGCTGGCCTGCTGCTGCTGTCCCTTAGCCCTAGACCCAATCCTCACTCCTCCTCACCCATGGCCATGGGAAGTGCGAACTCTCAATTCGCACAAGTCGCTCTCGCTCCCGTGCGAACCCTCATGGCTGATACCAGCCGGCCTCTACGGTGACCACGTGCGAACCATCAGAGACACACACACTAGTCACAGCCCGACAGCAGCGCCCCTGGTGACCTCGTTCCCGCCGCTGCCCGCTCGTCGTTCCCGCCAGTCTCTTCCACGTTCTGGTCCCCCGCGTTCTCCACGACGCCAAGAGAAGATTGTTCCTTGCTTCACCGGTTCGTCCCTGAGATTGTAGAGTCTGGTACTAATTATCATCCTCTCTCTCTGCTGAATCTCTAATCGTCTGTTCTTAATTGGTCGATTGATTGCTGGGATGTGAGTTTTGATTCTCCTATTTTTTGGTGCTTGGGTGCCGTGGATGTGTTAAGTTTGATTCTCCTACAGTTGGTTGATTTTGAGCTAATTATCGTTGGACAACTGGAAACTAGCGCAAGATACTTCAGCTAAACTTAAGCAAGCTAGTGAAATAGATGACCATGCTAATATTAGTGTAAGTTCTGTCTTCTGCGTTGTTTGTATAATTTAGGTTATCGTGGTATGAAATTAGCTTTGTACTTTTCATGCATTTGCTTATCCTCATAACAAATGCTAAGTTACTTGATTGTCTCCATCCCTTAAAAATAAGAAGATAGGTAAGTAACACACACAAACACGAGATAGATAAATACATACTCATGCAAACCTGCTATGTGGTTTTTGTGATTGCCTCTACCGTAGAATATATGGAAATGAATTTTCATTCTTGTCATGAAATTTTGCTTTTGCTGTACATGTTTGGATTATCTGGTTAATTGATAAATCAACAACTAAGCCTTGGTCCCAACTGGTTTTTTTTTTTTTGGGAAAAAGGGGGGGGGGGGGGGGGGGAGGTGGCATTCTGGTCTCTCCTCCTGGTTATTGCCTATGGTATTCCCTTTCTGTTAGATATGACATGAATTTGCAGCCACAAAAAAAAAAGAAAAAGAAAAAGAGGAGTATTAATATGCACTTGAACACTTGCATAGCATATGATAGGAATAGCAATGTTGTAAAGGCTCTTACAATGAAGTGGATTAACAGGGAATTACTCAGTAAGCTATTAGATCCACCGGTAAACATTCTTTCTTGCCTGTTTTTTATCCCTGCTTGCTCTGTCTCAGAGTTCTTTAGTCCCTTGCTCTTTTCCTAAATTATTATTCATGTGATATCCATCAAATGGAAAATTGCAAGAAAATTAACTCAAAGCTTTTGTCAAAAAAAAGCAGCAGGTATATAAATGTCTATAAATTTGGTTATTTTGGTTTCATACGAAGCAAACCAAAATATTTCTGTTCAGTTTCGATCTGTTTTTCTTACTATTCGGTTAATTTGGTGTCATGATAAAAACAGAAAACTGACTTAACTGACTAATTCGGTTCGGTTCAAACCTAAAAACGGAATGCCCAACTCACTGGTTACACACCCAACGATTCTCCCTAGTCCCTCCCTCTCAGCCGTCATCCGTAGTGCATGGGCCAGGCACCACCATACCATTTTTCTTCCCAAGTAACTGAAACCTCTTGAAGGTATGTCTACAAAGCTTGAATTGGTTGGGCCAATTTATGGTTGTGATTGGAACTCAATTGTGCACTTTCTTAGCTAGGCTTGGTTTAGGACATTTGTTCTAGCCTAGTTATCTGTGGCGTGGAATTGATGGTTGTGATGTTTTTCACCTAAAGGATTTGATCTTCGGGGTGATTCATTTGGTTGGAGTAGTGATTAAGTGGCATGGCTGCTCATTGTTGAGCTGCTTGTTTCTTTATTAATGACTTTGGGGAAATCTCTTCTGGTTTGATTTATTTGTTCTTTGTATCATTCATGTCTTTATTGCTTTTCTAGAAGGGAGACTTCAGTTGGGAAAACCGGCAAGCTGTGTGTGAACCATGCGGACATTAGCAGCCCAGTTTGCCTCTGTAAAGATTCCTTTCTTTTAAGTTTTTTGTTCTCAATCTCCTTTTGTTTTATTTTCATCAAAATCAATTTATGTGTTTGTTTGTTTGTTTGTTTTTGCAGCACTTGAGCACAAGAAGGCCTGGCAATGTGCAGTTTCGCAACGTGTCAACGCAAAGTACAAAGGAAGGTCAATCTCATTTCTCCATGTCTATTTCCTTGTTATTTTATTTTCATTTTAGCTGTACTTTGTAGCTTCTTTTTCTTCGTCATTGAGGAAATAAAGGACAACATATAAATTGTTTTGTGGGTTTTTTCAGCTGAGGCCGAGTTTGAGCAGGAGGCTGAGAAGAAGATAGGATGGTTGCTGAAGTTGATATTTGCTGGGACTGCCACTGCTGTTGCTTACCAGTTCTTCCCCTACATGGGTCTGTGGTTTTGACTTTTGAGTTGTAAAATGATCATCTGTGCTTGAAAGCTGTTGCTTTTCTTGGTAGATTGTTAACTAGGGAAGAGGAGCTAGTATGTTTCTTTTATATGGGTATGTGTTTTTGAGTTGTGAAATGATCACATTTGCATGAACGTTGTTGCTTTTGCTGGTGGGTTGTTAACTAGCGAATAGGAATGAGTTGCGTTTACTTGGGTATGTGTTTTTGAGTTGTGAAATGATCATATTTGCTTGAAAATCTGTTGGCTTGTCAGTGGTGGTTGAGTGTTGACTAGGGAAGGGGAGCAAATGAGTTGCTTTTACGTGGGTATGTCATTTTAAGTTGTGAAAGGACATGGTTTGCTTGAAAGCTTTTGCTTGTGTTGGCGGGTTGTTAACCCGAGAAGAGGAGCTAATGAGTTTCTTTTACAGGAGATAATTTGATTCAACAGTCTGTGTCACTTTTAAATGTCAGGGATCCTTTGTTTAAACGAATGGGTGCTTCAAGACTTGCTCGATTTGCTATTGATGGTAATGCTACTGACCTGGTACATCGTTTCACGCTCCTTTGCTTTGTTGATCATTTCAAGATATCTTAATCAAGGGTAGAAACAGTGTTGATGATCCACAGTTGGGTTTGGCTCTGTCTTCATTGCACACAGTCTGCATTGATTTGGAGCAAAAATTGTTTGTGACTAAAATTGGTTTTGGTAACTACTACATACTGTAAATTGTTGTAGTATCTTCCTGTTTATTTTTACACTGTTGTACTTTTTGTAAATAGATATAGAGAGAAAAAAAATAACAATGACTCACATAAGGAACATAAAATGTATAAATATTATATACATATAAAATGCAGTGATGAGGCATTTGAGATTCATTTATAAACCCAGCATTGCCATAGAATTCAAAGTTATATTTAATACCACAAAATAATATATATAAAATGTTATAAAAATATTACTAAAAAAATTTATCGTTGAAACAACAATGTGAAACAATTTTAGAAGCTTTAAGGTTAATTCTGCAAAGTATCAAAAACTAAGAGTACGATGATGATTTTGAAAATCCTTAAAAGATGGGCCAAAAGTGAACTTTGCAGTTGCACAAAAAATAATTTGTAAGCCGCATAGCAATATGTTTTTGTATCTTTAATTTTTTTCCACAATTAGCATATGTTTTTGTAATTTTTTTAATCTTACATTGATTTCTTTAATCTTTTTTATGTTAAAAATACGTTTCTTGGCTGCAATTTTCACTTGGATCAAAGCAAAACATTGTTCTACAAAAAATAAAAAATAAAAACGTTGTCCATGGATTATTAACAGCCATAAATGAAAAAAATAATGAACAGAAGCAACCGAAGATATTTCTGTGATGCCATGTTAATTCTTCACGACTTGGGAACAATTCTATGCTCAAAACTTTGACATCTTGGTATTGCTTGTTTGCATATTTGTCTTCACCACATAACACAATATAAGTTCTGAGTCCAGTGCATGGAATACTAAAGGCTAAAAAACAACAATATGATTTAAATAAATTAAAATACTCTCATCCAAAGACCATCACGATACCCACATAAAGCATAAAGGTGCAAGGTTAAACATAAAGCTGCACAACATTCAGTCCCTTGAACTTACAAAAACTGTGTGCTTATTATTCAGCCATGAAGTAGCTACTGTGGTTATAAAGAACTGGAGCCATTTGAATTTGGTCCTGCATTTGAAATTGATATATCCTGTAACAGGCTTGTCATGTCACAAATTTGAAGCAAACAGAATCTTATTAGACGCTAATTGTGTAATGAATGAATTAGTAAATATTTGACCCAGTGGTAAAAAAGTTCTACCTACATACTCAAAGCCTTTGTAGAAACCATAAAAAAAAAAACAAACCAAGGGATGGATTGGTTAGAGAGAGAGAGAGAGACTTGAACTGATGAACAAAGGATTAGAGGAAAGAAATGATGTCTAGACAAACTTCTTTTCATTTATCTCAAGAGCGAATAATACCACCTTCGGCTTATATTGTTAATTACCAGTATCACAGTATGCAAAAATAAAAGAACTACAAACTTTGCACATTTTGTGAAACTCATCCTGAAATTTTCTTCGCCACATAGATTGCTCACCAGTGCCATCCCTAAATGGATCTCTTGTTTGTATCATGAAGCCTTCAATGAGTCAGTGAAAAATAAGGCAAACTACACAATTAGGCCTTAATCTTTAACTATTGTTTTACTTTTAACCCCAACCTCCAACTTGTAGTTTTTACCTCCCTAACCTCGTTAAAATGTTTCATTTTTGGATCTTGGTATGACGGAAGTCGTTAGTTCAGATGGAAAATGCTATATTAGTGTAGCATTATAGGAAAAAATGCTAAGTTTAGGCCATCAAAAAATTTTCTTTTAACCAAGAATTCTTAAAACTTTGAAATCTAACATCAAACTCCTTAAAAAAAATCTTGGACTATCCCTAATCCTCTCCCACCTCTTTTGCCACCAGCCCCCACCCTCCAACCACTCCCAGTCCTCCACTGTCTAGTCTCTCCACCTCTGCTTTCAATTGCCCAAATTCACTTAGCCATTTCATCGAACATATCATAAGCAAAGCTTAATTAGAAGTAAGAAAGCGTATAGTAATAATTCTTCATCACCAACATCTCTTGCAACCAATGTGTTAAATACTGTTATTGCTAGGTATACTGCACCCTGACTTTTTAATTTATATTACACGGTATACCGCACCGCATATTGTTACAATTTTCGCAAAAAAAAAATGTTAGAATATTATTTTAGGATGACTTAATTTGTCCAATAATTTATTTTAACACATTTTATACATATTATAATTTTTCTTATCATAATTTATCAAATATAAAGAAAATATATATGATATAAGATATTTTTTAATACAAAAACCATAAAAAATGTTATATATAGAGTAAAATAAATAATATTAAAAAAATTAATTTATTAATATAAGAGAAAAAAATAATACTTTAATGATAATAATACATTTTCTAATACCAAATTCAGTTTTTAAGTGGCTCAAAGTATGACACTTCTTTCCTAGCTTATTCTGCAAAATTAATATATTCATCCTATGTCATGAAATTTTTATTTTGAATAAAGAAATTCTGCAAATAAGAGTAATATTCAGTTGGGATAGCATGTACTAAAAATTTAATTAGAGGATATTGTTCAACATCATGTTGTAGCTGAAAAATGTGATAATTGTAACTGAATAGATTATTGAAAAAGATTGGGGTTGATGATGATGAACCTTCAGGTTGCTATTATTCATTAAATTTTTATATTAAGTAAGAAAAGTAACAGAAAAAATAAAAACAAATATTTATTTTATTATATGTGTATTATTTATATTTTAATAGTTTATATATTTATGATATTTTGATATAAAATGAAAAAAAAATAGCTGCAAAAAAAATTGCTATAGTACATACCATATGGTATTTGCAGTGTACTGCAATTTTTTGACAAAATACATATAAAAAGTGAGTGGTATGCGAAATACCGTGAAATACTTCGATAAAATGATAAAATGTGAAAATATTTGTACCGCGTGCCACACACCCACAGTAAACGGTATACCGCAGTGTTTAGCACTATGCTTGCAACAACTAAGAATCATTTCCTATAAAATTTTAGTTAAATCTAGGCTATTCGAACCTCCAACGATTTGTTCGTGCTAAGCTCATTTCCAGCCTCTGTCCTCTGCCTTCATTGGTCTGTTCGAGTCAACCTTGTTTCTAGCACATATAAAGATGCCTAAGTTGTGTCGTCGTTCTTCCTTCCCTCCCTTTTAGCCATCCTCTCCCCATCATCGTCACTTTCCCTCCCTTCCCTCTTAGCATCACCCGATTTCTGCATCTTTACTGTGCGATTTTCTGATTTGCGATTTCTGCCATCGTGATCTCTGCCATTGTGATTTCCCAATATGCTCATCCTTATCATCAAAATACCGAATTCATGCATCCCCATCATCACAATAATTGCCATCCATTTTCCTATCTCGATTCCCAGCCAGTCCAAATTGCAACTAGCGGCATACGTGGAGTTCTGGACTATGCCAGTGTGAGGAAGGTGGATAGGGGCTAGGGACAAAAGACTTGGTGTACGTGGAAATCTGGAATATGTCGATGCTCGGATAAAAAACAGACCAAGGAGAGGATTGGCTAAAGAGGGAGGCAAAGAGGGAGCCCAGATGGAGGCTAAATGATTTTAGGGAGTTTTTATTAGATTTTAAAATTTTAAGGATTTTTTTTTATAAGGGGAAATGTTTTCAAGGGTAAAAGGCAGCATTTTCCATAAAAATCTATGCTGATGTGGCATTTTCCGTTTGAATTCTGTCACTCAAAAGTTTAAAATGGAACATTTAAACGAGATAAGGGAGTAAAAACGTACAAATTGGAGGTCCGGGTTAAAAGTGAAATAATAATTAAAGATTAAGATCTAACCATGCAATTTACCCATGAAAGATAAGATTATCATAGTATCTATTCAGATAATATGTTTGTATATAGGAAACAATACTTGATCCTATACTTCTAAAAAACACCTAACATCTTCCACCGTAGGCCATATTATTAATGGTTCCCCAAGATCAAGAGGCATTTTGTCTTCTAAGTGACATGATGTCATAGAGGACACTAGCTTTGCCATCCACTTATCATCCAAGGGAGAAGAACTACAACAAAACACAAAGAAAACTAAAAAAAAAAATTTAAAAATAAGAGCAAATAAAAGAGAATATATGTTGTATGCTGTAGTTTTGCAGGTGCATTCAAACTATCTAAAGATTTCAAAATATTTGACAAAGGCAAGGGACACTTGTTTATTTAGTGAAAAATCAAGTAAACATACATGACTTTGCTAGGAAAATGAAAAGTTCTGCACGTTAGTGGATTAGGTATTCAATTACACTTGGTAAATAAGAAAAGCCTTTTGAAAGTCTTTATAAAAAACGCACTCTTGGAGAATGGTGTATAGCTTTATATGTCCCCACTTTTTCAAATTTGAACCTATGTGAAATCTAGGAAAAGATGCAACTAAACGGACCTGAATATCACAGTTGACTGTCAGGTAAAAACAGTCTTAAAAGAGAAAAACTCTCCTAGTTGAGGAAGACACCAGAGAAAAAACAAACACACAAAAGAATGGTATTGTAGGATTTTTGCAATCAAACTTCCTAAAAAAGGCTACATTGATCTTGAAGTTCCCCAGAGCTAACAAATTATGAAGACACTATTGACATCACGAACAGAGAATGGATAGCGACATTATTGTGTGATAGGACTGGCTTGGAGACAAAATGCCTAAATTAACAGTTCTCTGGCCATCGTAGGTACCTTTTCTTCAAAAAAAAAATATTTACAAATATATTCAGCCCTTAATTATAGTAAGCAATCATTAGAAACCCTCCTAAACAGGTATAGAAAAGGAGTAACAAATACATTTAGTTGAAGATGAGAACAAACTCTATGAAAAGAACATTAAAATTTGGTTAGAAAAAATGGATTCCCATAAAGCCAGTTCCTTCCCAAACATTAGTACCATACTTCACTTCACCAGTCTTCTATAGAAGAGAATTCTCTACAGTTGAAGCTTTTAAGTCCAAACTTTCTTTATGCACACAAACAAAAGAAAAAATTTTAAAAAAAGACTAGATTTTTGCAGATTTCAAACATGCTACCATATCAAACCATACATTCATTTCTAATTGCAACAATAAAAAAGCTCAATTAGTGAAGAAGAGATTTTTTATATTCACATACATATATATGTAACTGGAAGACATTGGCGAAGGCACAAGCAGTACCAAGGTGATCAATGTACTGTCCTCATGGTAAAGAGGCGATGTCATTTTTAGGTTAGGGTCACTGCTCAAAGGGGTTCATCTATCACCTCTAAAGGTTACTTTGTCAAAGACATATCATATAGTGTAGTTGTCATAAATTATTTACATAGCCTTCAGATTCGTCTACTTGTGTCAATTATTGTCTAGTTCATCTATCAAAAATAAAAATTGCCTTCGTCCAAAAAAAAGGTAAAATTTTGCATTGTGTGGCACTAAATCTCACACCAACCAACCACTATGAAATAATCCAAAAACACATCAAAAATAAAAGATAAACCAAAAATCAAGGATATTTATTGAATGAGCAATAACAAAACAGGGGCATTGAAAACTAAAAGTAAATTTAAATAGTGAAGAAACAAAGCAAGTTACCATTCAGTGGCATAACTTATGCTTGAGCTTGGACAAAAGCATTTCTTCCCTACAATACTTCTCATCTACACCCATCTTTGGTTCTTTTTAATTGGTTTCTTACTCAGTGTGTGAAAGAAGAACGAGCAAGACTGAAGTAAAAAGTCAAAAGAGGTCATGCATGATTAAGAAGGGCGACATTGATGACATTTGAAATATGCTAAACAATCAAATTGCATAAGATCCAAACAACCGGTTAAATATCCTAAGCAATTAAAATAAATAAATTCAACACTAATCGAGAAAACAAAAACAACTTACTACATGATTTGGTTCTTTGTTCTTGCTCCTACTCAGTGAATGACCCATTGTTACCGGCTCATAAAAAATTCTCATCCATTTATCAAGAATGGAACAGTATAAAAGAAGATGAAATCAAGTGACTGCAATGGAGAGAAAAAAACACATTACGCATTACCAGTTCCTATCGAAGAAGAACTTCTGGGCCATTGTTTTATTGGATAACATTTCTTGTTTATCATCAAATTTCCTATGGTGGCATCCAAAATTCTTACCCAGACAAAAGAGATGAGGATAAAGGTTAAAAAAAATCATCTACTCTTGATGATTCATCATGTCATAGATTTTCCAAGCAACATACACAAAATCTAAGAACCAAAACCAACAAAGCCCATCTTATAAAGTCAAACAAAAACAACCATCAAATTCGTTTAAGGAAGAAAAGCCCACCTCAATCCGGCTATTGAGACTGTGCCAAATATCCAGAGTCCTCCATGGTCATGTGCAAGAATTCAAGAAAGATGATGACATTTGCCAACATTCAGAGAAGAGCGCAACCACTAGGCAAGTTAACCCGAAATTGCTTCAAGAAAAAGATCGAGAACAGAGAATAGGACAGTATGGGGTGTCAAAGGCATCATAGAGCAAAATACCCAGAAAAGAAAGAGATGGCCAGATAAGAACAGCGAATATGCTAGTGATCTAAAATTCTTTCAAGAAGGAAGAGGATAAGTATAAGAAAGAATGGAAAAACGCATTAAAGTTTCTTTCCCTAGTTATTCAACTTAAAACCAATAAAGTTAACTAGTTTCATAATCCAAGAATTTTTCACATGAAAATGCCTCTTCTAGTATTATCTGAAAACTAATACTTTTATGCAGTTAATAATTAGTTAAACACATGTTTTTTGTAGAAAAGGAAATTTAATTACCATTTATTCCATAAACAATAAAAAGGATAAATACATTTTGAATTGAAATTTAGAATATCGAATCTAAAAAATTAGATTACCCTAAATTTTTAAAGATTAATGGTTTTGAATTAATTTCTAAAATCGATTAAATTAAAGCAATACTTAGGTAGATACAATACTATCTGTTAGATAACATTACATGTAGACAAATAATAAACAATATCTAAAATAAATAATTATTTAAAAACTTTTTGAAACAAGAAAAACTCTGGGCCAAACTTTCACAACACCACATTATAAAAACGTATGAGCTGTAATTGGGACTTGCCACATGAAACGTATGGACAAAAAAAAAAATGGGCCTCCCACCACATAACTTTGGTCCAAAAAAGTAATTGAGGAACTACTGAATAAATTAACCCAACCCAGCCCATGGTTTAAGCAACGTTGCGAATGTAAGAATGATGTATACAATATTAGTGGGCCAAATAAACATGTGGGCCAATTCTTAACAAATGAGGCCCTACATAATTAATAATATTTTAAAAAATTTTGAAACTAATTTGAACAAAAAACTATGTGGCCCAATTTTAACCAAATGATGAGCAATATAATTGATAAGTGATAATTAATTAATTAAATTAAAAAGACGGCAAAAAATTTGTCCCAAATTTAAATCCAGATGGGCCGAATTTCAGTACGCAAAAACAACAAAATTAAGAATTTAAATTAATAATATAAGACGGAAAACATGGGTCAAATTATTTAAATTTCAGAATGGCAATATGTGACCCAATTGATTGAAATATAGGCCGAGTAAAATGGTACATTGCCCAAGTCATATAAAAATGGGCCAACAATTTAATGGCTCGAAAAGGGGGCAAACATGAGTTAAAGTTGGGCGCAGTCCATGACGGTAAATTAAGAGTGTCGAAGCTATGACTACGTAAAAGTTAGGAAGTATGTGGCAAGCGCTATGGAGATGAGGGGATTAATGAAAAGAGGGAAAAAGTGGAGGGACTTTGTTGTAATTATGGAGTTTATGGAGACAAAAAAAAATAGGCTAAAATCCACTTTACCACCTCAAACTTTGTTGACTCGTTCATTTTAGCACTTGAGCTATGACTCAGATCAACCCAGTCCCAGAACTATGAAAAGTATGACACTTTGGTCCTTTGACCTCACATCCGTCCATTGATTGACCAATAAAAAAGGAAGAATCTCACTATCAGAACCGAACTTCTTAATTTCTCTATTTTGAACCATATACTTTAGCATCAACCATCCAAGCCCTTGTCCATGCCTTGTCTCTCTCCTCCACCTCCACATTTTTTGTCATCTGCTATTCCTTCCCTGCTAAGCTCTAACAACCTTATGGCAGCACAACCCCAGCCACGCAAGGCCTTACCTCACAATCCAACTCCCTAGCACTAAGCCCAACCCCAATTTGGCTGCCCCTAACAACACCATCAACCACTCACTCCATGCCTCAAATCAGTATCACACTGCTAGCCCCCCCCCCACCCCATGGAGCACCATCATTGCCCCACACCAGCACCCCACCAGAGTCATCACCCCCACACTCACTAACACCCTTGTCACCCATGTCTCTCACCACCGAAATAGATCTCTTGTTATCTTGCATACTGCAATCACTGCGTTTAAATCAGCAGTAGAATCCGAGGAATCATTACTCTCGTAAACCCAATCGTCCAATCAACCTATATAATCCTCAAGAGTTTAATCTTCTATAGCCCGAATTTTAGATCCTTAATGATCGATGGACAAAAAATGAAGCAAAAAAACAATCTAAACAAGAAAATGCCCTAAGTAGCTGGAATGGAACCTAAAGGGGGACTTATAATTTGCCTCCTAATGTTTACACTAAATTACACTTTTTTCCCTCTTATTTCAGAAACCTTTTAAAAGCTCCCTGAGGTTATAAAAAACCTACACTTGCCCCCTATAGTCTTTTTTTAATATTAAAACTAATAGATTAATTGCACTTTGAGACCCAAACTATAACGTTTAAGTTTTCTCATTAACATATAAATTATTTCATTACGTAAATTTTTCAAATGATATGATATAATATAATATAATATAATATATATTGTTCATTTCAACTCACTATCTCCAAATTATTTTTTTCCTTTGATTATTTTTTTATTTATTTTTCATTTTCAATACATTTTTTTATCTTTATATTTTCAAATTTTAAAATATTTCTAATTAAGGATTTTATTTTTATTTTAAAATTGATTGAATTTATTTATTTATATATTTCTATTTGGAAGCTTTACAAGCATCCTCAATTTTTACAAAACTTATTATGATATCTATCAAATCTAAAATCAAAGAAATGAGAAGGCTTATATCTACAATACTATGGAAACTTCAAAATCACTTTCATTTCAATTAATACATAGTTAGTCATTTTGTTAAAAATTTAGTTTTATATTTATTCATTAATTAGCTATTTTGTAAGAAGGTCTTGTTCAACAAAATGCTTATTGATTATTTTATTCATTAATTAGTCATTTTATTGATTAATACATAAAATCATTGAAATTCTTTTACGAAAAAAATTTACTTACTTTAATTACAAAGTTTGATAATTGAAAAAAAAACATGTCAAACAATTTGTATGGCCGTGATTAAACCAGCTGTTTAGGAAAAAAAACAGCTCTCTATCTACAAAATATTTTATATAATTGATTTTTACAAGTTTACATTACAAGTAGTTATTATATAATTTAAATTTAAAAGATAGATACTCATAATTTTACTCAGGTTATGGGACTTTACTAGTGAGTGTCCCGCACTTCATTGCGGGTCTATCAGAATAGAAGCAATTTTTTTTTTTCCAATCGATTATATTTATAGAAAAGTTATTAAAAAAAGTCATGAATTTAAAACTCATGCAAATCCAAAAGGCAAATCATTCACTTGCCTGATTGGGCTCCCCTCCCTTTATTTAAAAAAAAATCATTTAAAGATTAGAAAAGAAATTATATCTGTCATTTTATATAACTTAATGTATCCATACATTTTTATAGTTAAAAATGGAAAATATACACGTAATCTAAAATATTTAAAGCATCATTGTTTAATGAGATAAAGGGAGTATATATACAAACCGAGGTCTTGAGTATAACTAATTCAAGTTCGGAGGTTTGAAACACAAAAATTAAAAGTTTAGAACATCTTTTGTGTTTATTGAAATTGAGTGGGTAAAAAGCATGATTTTAAAATTTGAAGACAAAAAATATCATTATGGACAAATAGAGGATATCTTGCATAGTTGGACATTCTCTGGCCAAAAAATAACAAGTCAAGCTTCAGCAAAAAAATGGGGCATTGTAGTACCGGTGAGTACTGTTGAGTGACAAAAAACCTAATTTTAAAGTTTGAGAACCAAATTTATCATCTTAGACAACAAAAACCTATTCTATAATTTAACAATTTTTTTATTGTGGACATCTTCTGCCCGAAAAGATAAGCGAGCTTTAGCCCCCAAAAATTATTTTTTTTAAAAAAATGTAGCAAGGGTTGCTCCTGTTGAGTTAGAAAAATAAAAAATAATTTAAAAGTTTGATGTCTTCTGGTTGTTCACATCGTCGAGACTCTCATCCCAAGGATGTCACCCTAGTTGTCCTGTAAGTAGGGATGAAAAAATCTGACCCAACGAAATAATTTGGCACGAACCACTTGAGCCTAAATATGACCTGACCCAATTTAACTAAAAAAGTCAATGACCCAAACCTTATGGTACCAAACCTGACTTAAACCCAAACCATGATTGAAGCAAAATCCGAAAAAATCTGAACACAGATGATCCAAACCTGAATACCCGAACCTGGAATGATCTGAACCCCAAATGACATAAACTTGAAATGACCAAAATCCGAGACTAATCTGGCGTAAACCCTAAATAGCCCGGTCATTAGACTCGACATAACTCAATTTTAACCAAAATCAACATAAATATATGGTTGGTAGTGATTTAAAAATATTATAATTTTTTATATATTGTTTACTTATCTAGCTTATACATAAATTATGACCATAATTTTTTAAAATTATGGTCATAATTTATGTAGGGGTCTTAATTTAAAATACTATAAATGTTTTTTTTATTTAGGGGTCTTTGAAGAATAAATTAACAAAATACTATAAAATTATGCTCATAATTTATGTAGGGGTCTTAATTTAAAATACTATAAATGTTTTTGTTTTATTTAGGGGTCTTTAAAGAATAAATTAACAAAATAATATGTTTTATATAGGGGTATTCTGAAATTTAATAATTTACATATTTGCTTATACATTCTTCTGAAGCATCTAACCAACATACTAGATCTCATCTGATAATTAAATTGAATGTTGGCTAATCCAGATGGAGTAGTAGTAGATTCATTTTGGGGAAAACTTCATTATGCTGCACAAAATTTTCTTTTTATTTTTTTGGGTAATCTTGCAAAAATTTGTTGAATTGTTAGATATTTGGATTGGGTATTTGGGTTTCAAATTTGAAGTTTGTTGTACAAACTTCAATTGGTAAATACAATATTAATTTAATATAGTTAATTATTTTAAATCATGGTATTTGAAATTTGATTCAATTAATTTCAAATGTTTTGAATTAGGATATTTTTATATCTAGTCAAATTAAATTTTTTAATAGTTTTTTCTTCCACTAGTATTACCATTACCACCCTACCTTATGTTACTAATATTCTTGTCTTGTATTAGTAGGAATGGTAAATACAAGATTAGTCTTTAATTATTTATCTTTGAACTTAAATTTAATTTACCATAAACCCTAAATACTAAATCTAAACCCAAAACCCTAAAACCCTAAACACTTACCTTAACCTAAGTCATAAGTCCTCAATCCTAACTGTAAACACTATATCTAAACCCAAACACTAAACCCTAAATCCTAACCTCAATTAAAACCTTAACCTTTACCATAAATCTTAACCCTAAACTTAACCACAAGCCCTTAATCCTAACATAAACCCTAAACCCTAAACCTTAACACTTAATTTTACTCTTAAACCTTATCCTAAACCTCAACAATTAATTTTAACTTTTACCCTAAACCTTAACTTTCCTCTTATGTTACCTTTTATATTTAATAAGTTTTATATTTGGAGGCTTCTATATTTAATAAATTTCTCTTTTGGGGAATATTCGTATTTAATAAGTCTCTCATTCAAAATTTTCATATTTAATAAGTTCTATATTTGGGTTTTTTTTCATAAATATATTTGGGTTCTTTTAAAATAAGTAACTTCCATATTTAGTAGGTTTGATGATTTTGGTAGCCAATTGTCAAATTATAACATTGGTTCCTAAGCTTTTAAGCATAGTGAAATAAAATACCTAAAATTTAAAAAATTTCATTTTAGTCACCATAAATGTTACAACATGGGTCCCTAGATTTTTTAAATATTTATATTTTCACCCGAAATTTTTGAAATTTTGCATTTTAATCACTAATAGAGTGATAGTGAACTAAAGTTATATTTCACAGCAAATTTGTTAGAACATAATTAAAAAAATTTTATGAATTTTATTAATTTACCATACTAATAAAAATATTAATTGCACAAAAAATTGAATTATTTAATTCAAATTTTAATAAAAAAAATTGAATAAAAAAAATAAATTGATTAAGTGATTTTAGCATGTATACCAATAACCCAAAGAAACTCAACTGGTTAACCTGAGTTTGGACTGAAACCTAACCTAAAATTACTTAAGACTGAAATTGACCTGACCTATATTGAACCTGAACCCAAATGAGCTTAACCCAACCCAACCAAACCTCAAATTCACTCAACTTGGAATCAGCCCCAACCCAAATGACCTAGATTGGACTCAAATTCATGCAAACTCAATTAAACCCAAACTTGAATGATCTGACGCAAACCCGACTAGACACACTTAATTGCTATCCCTACTTGCAAGCAAACTTATTTCAGATTTGGTACTTCTATGTAGGTTCTTTCTGAAATGCAAAGATTGTGATAGAGGGCCCCCATATAATTGATCAAAGATTCATATTCGCCTTGCCTTTTTTGATTCCTAACAAAAAAGGAAACAACCTAGACTTGATCTCTACCAACTGAAATGTGTCCGTTCAGATAATGAAGCCGAATCTTCAAACAGTTGCAACATTTGGCTGGCAAAAAGGACTTGGTCACTCTTTCCTTGGTTTACTTAGTACTTGTTTATTGATGATCATTTGTTTCCTGCAAAATAAGTGTCTGAGAATAGAGAGTTTCTTTAGATTTAGTTAGTCTCTTTATGCTCTCAAGATGTTGTTGTAGGTACCAACATTGACTCAACATGGGGATTTTTGGGTTTTTGTCCTTAACAATCCCTCGGGGCACAATAAGGCTTATTTCTTTAATTTGTCGGGGCGTGGGTCAAGCCATGGCAATCCATCATCTGTGATCTTTGGTTTGCCTTCATCAACTTGATATGTTATTTATTCTGGAGACTAAATCAGATGATAGCTATGTAGATGATAAGTTAAGAAAGGTTAGGGTTCTCCCATCATATAAAGGTAACAGCTTGTGGAAGGAGTGGCAGTCTTCGACTTGGGTGGAAATCTTCTACTTATAGGTGCCAACTTTTGTGTAGTGACCGCCATTTGATTTTGGTGCGTCTTTATGAGGATTTAAGGCACCAATGGTATTTAGGTTGTGTGTATGGCCATTCGAATATTTAAAATTTAAACACATTTTTACCATTTACAATACTTTGTATTAGTAAAATAAGAATAGTATTTGAAAAGGAAAAATAGAGAAAAAATCATGATTTTTTCTATGTTTTTTTATAAGTCTTTTTTATAAAAAAATGAAAAATGTCAACAAATTGAAAATTTTGTAACAAACGTGTCTTTGATTTATTTGACTATTAAACATGGCTAAAAACCTGCAGTTTAAAAATTTATTTACTTTTTAAATTAAAAATATTTTTGTGAGAATCTAAAAGTACAACTTAAGATATATATATATATATTGTATATTTGTATCTATATTTAAACCTTAAATTATAAGTTATTACTTTTAATTTTAGGTACTACAAGTTTATTCTATTGTAAGGAATCTATTTTCTTATAGTTGACTAATTTTATTAAAAAATAATGAGTAAGACTAGGTTTTTTAAATCTCAGTGATGTGAGTATAATTTCTAAATCAATGGGTAAGTATTAATTATATAAAATGATAAAAATCTATACGATGCTTAACCTCAATCTTGGAACAATCACATTAATTTTTCCATAAATAGAGCAGAAGCATAGATGTGAGTGTAGTTTTTTATTAAAAGTTAAGAGCCAGGTAATTAAGCTTTTTGCACAATGTATAGTTACTTCTTGTTACATGCCTTTGGGAAAATTCAATGTTTACTTTTCAAGTTTATACTTTAACATCATGACCCATATTTCTGTTAAACTTATTAAAAGAATTTTTTTTTTGCTTAACATTCTTATTGAATGTTTCATTTATGGACTCAAGATATGTTTTTTTTATCTATTCTAACCAAAACCTCAAAGAATTTATTAAAAACTTAGCTTATGTTTCTTTAAAAAGTCATTGTTATGATAATATATTAATGGTAAATCTATTTAATTGTTGAAGCCAACTAATATAAATCTATATTTTAATCATGGCCAAACTGCGCATTGAATCCCTCAAGTTTGCATACTCGCACGAATTAGTTCTTAAAGTTCCACTTGTTGTGACTAAGTCCTCTAACTTAAGAAAATATGCAACTTAGTCCTGAAAGTTGCTAAGTGTGTGAGGCTTAGTTACTTAAACACTCATGTGCTGTTACCTGACAAAAACACCGTTAGGGAAGGGGTGAGGTGGATAAATAGTGCTGACGATTGTCTACTTGATTGGTTAAGGGTTACAGAATCCTTTCGAGCAACAATACTCAAGAGGCCGTATTGTGGATTTAAGTAGCGGTGGAACAAAGGGATTTTGCAAGCTTGGCATGGAGCGAAGAAATTAGATAGTGTTATAGTAAGATTGCTTATTTTTAGAGTTTCAGTTGGAATAAAATCTTAGCTTCGAAAAGTAGAGATATTTTTTGTTCTTCCCGTTGTATTTACCACGTGCATGCAAACATAGGCTACAAAATCTTCTTTTGGTATGTTTTTTATTAGTTGGCTATTTAAAAGTTAAGCTACTACATCAATAAAGAATGGTTATTCATCTACATTTTGTTTAGAATTTCTGATCCTTCTTGCTTCAATTCTTTACAAAATTGGTATCATAGCCTCCACTGGACCTGAGAGGGAGAGAGAGGAAATAGTAGTCTTCGAGTGACCTAAACACAAAGAAATGAGCGGAACGAGTGAAGGATTTTTTTTTTAGCCTACCATACCATGCTTTGACAGTCATTAAGATCATTGGAGCATGTTCATGGAAAACTTCTTGAGGTCCAAGAAGTGCTGGATCTTGGTTGAGACTAGCTATGCTGAACCAAAAGAGGGTATAGTGATGGCTGAGATGCAACAGAAGAGGCTAGAGGAATTGAAGCTCAAAGATCTCAAGGTTAAGAACTACATGTTTCAAGCAATAGACAAGATAATTCTGGAGACAATCATGGAAAAAAAGACCTCAAAGAAAATATGAGATTAAATGAAAAAGAAGTACATGGGCAATGCGAGAGTAAAACGGTATATTCTATAAGCATTGAAGAGGAGTTTGAAACACTAGAAATGAAGATAGGTGAAAGCACCACCGAGTATTTTGCATGAGTCATGATAGTAGCTAGCAAGATGAGGGCACAAGGAGAGGTAATGTAAGATGTTACCATTATTGAGAAAACTTTTAGGTTCCTAACAGACAAATTTAACTATATTGTTTGTTGCATTAAGGAGTTTAAGGATACAAATAAGTTGTCAATTGATGAACTTGAAAGTACATTAATTGTACGTGAGTAGAAGTTTCATAAGGCAAATAGGTAAGAACAGGCCTTGAAGGTGAGTTTGGAAAAAAAGACCGCAACCAGAGGAAGGGGCAGAGGAAACTTTCAAGGAAGAGGAAGAGGTAAAGGAAGATAAAGCTTCAATCAAGCTACGGTTGAATGGTTCAAGTTCCATAAGGTTATGCACTATTAGTATGAGTGCCCATATTATACTAAGGAGACAAGTTATGCTAAGTTTGGAAAGGAAGAGGAATTACTACTGATGTCCTATGTAGAAATGCAAGATGAGAAAAAAAAAAAGGTCTGGTTCTTCGATTTCAGTTGCTTGAACCACATGTGTGGAGATAAGTTAGCATTCAGTGAGATGGATGAAGTCTTTAGGCAAATAGTGAAGCTTGGAAATAACACCAGGATGAGTGTACTTGGGAAAAGGAATGTGAAGTTGAATATAACTAGAGTGACTAATGTGGTGTAGGAGGTGTTCTATGTTCCCGAACTCAAGAATAATCCCTTAACTATAGGACAACTATAGGAAATGGGTTCAGTGATCTTGATTCAGTCTGGAATGTGCCATATATATCATTCTAACAAGGTTTTGGTCATGTAGACCAACTTGATGACAAATCACATGTTCATGTTGATTTCCCAGTCCCAAGCCAAGGAAAACGTCAGTTTCATAGTGCTGCATAGAATTTGTCACATTTATGGCATTGTAGATATGTTCATCTCAACAACTAGGGATTGAAAATACTACAAGCCAAATATATGGTTCAAGGCTTGGCATAGTTATAAGCTTCCACAATCATATGTACTAGTTGCATGAGAAGCAAACAACATTGAGAACTAATTCTCAAGAAAAGTCAGTGCAGAGTAACTGAGCAATTGTATTAGTTCATACTGATATTTGAGGCCCCATTTCTCCACCCTCAAATAGTCAAGAGAGGTACATTTTATGCTTTATAGATGATTATTCTAAAAAAAACATGGACATATTTATTGTTGGTAAAATCAAAAGCATTTTATTATTTTAAGTGTTTTAGGATGTTTTTGGAAAAGGAAATTGGTCTTCTTATTAAGTTTTTGGGTACAAATAGAGGAGGTGATTTTAATTCTATGAAGTTTAACGAGTTTTGTAAGTAGAATGGAATAAAAAAAACCAGCTGACCATTGTTTATACTCTACGACAAAATGAAGTGGAATGGTCGAATGCGAGAACAGGACAATAATGAATCTTGTCAGAGCCATATTGTCAAAAAAGAAGATTCCAATAACTTTTTGGCTTTGAGGCAGTAAGATGGACTGTGCATGTTCTTAATCGATCTCCTATAACGGCAGTGAAGGACATGACCCTTGATGAGGCGTGGAGTGGTGATAAACTCACATTTGTTATACTTATTTCTCTTATATTTAGTATGTTTTAATGTGTTTTGAATCTTCAACATCTCTTTTCAGTATGTTTTATAGCTTCGAGCATCTATGGACTCAATTAATTGAAAGTGGATTTCATTTACAATTTTACAAGTTTTAACTTGGTTGTGTTCTTTCGGGACTTTAATAGATTGGTGATGTTTTGGTAGAAAAATCATATCTTGAGCTGCAGAAATCGGAATTGACTGATTCTTGATTCATTAGAAAGCAAACATCTGGAGATACAAATCATATGTAGACCATGAAATCCATTTTGCATGTTAAGAGGGTCAAATTCAACTTCAAAGTCGCAATTTGAGCGTCATTGTTGATTCGGGAGAAATTGTGGTATTATGGGCATATTTTTTGTTGTAGATGTCCATTTTATGCAATGAATGTGTCATTTTGAAGCTAAGAAAGATATATAAAACTTTCATGCTTTGAGTTTTAAGCGATAATGCCTAAATCAAGGTTGAATTTCATCTTGAAGTTGCTGCTGCTGTTCTGGAGCATTTCTTGGTTCACAACTTTAAAACCTGTTAGTTAGCTTGAATCTCTTTATTTGTGTGGGGTAATTTTTTAAAAATATAGAAAGTTTATGAAGAGTTTGTGAATTTAGCATGCTAGGTTAGCTTTATTAGAAATGGAGCACAGCAGCTCGTGGCTCTCTCTTTCTTTCGCTGCTGGACAACCCCTCATTCTCCATCTCTCTGTCTCTTTTCTTGTTTGTTTTTTTCTCTTTCTCTTTTTAGTGATCTTTTTATTCTTAGTTAAAGGAGATTGAAATCTTGAATTCTTTAGCACTGTGAGATCAAAGTTGTTTTTATTCATTCAATTACTATTTTGAGTATTAGATATTTTTATATGATTAATTTCATAATAGTTTCATTTATATGCTAGGAGGCTTACTAGTTGTTATTCGAATTCAATCTACTGCTGGGTTAGAAATCAAATCTGTAATTGTTTAGTTTCTTTAATCTGTGAAATAACTGAGGTTTAGTGATTTGCTGCGTCAAAAATCATTAGGTCTTAGGGAGAACAATGAACTAAATTAATTGCAGCCGTTTGTGTTTGTGTTATTTAGTTTCATCGATCTCTCTAATTTTTAACGCAATTGTTAAATTAAGTTAAAGTGCTTGTCTTAGGTTGTTTAGCAGTTAGGGTTAATTAGATTGCTTGCTTTCTTATTAATTACGACTAAGGAGATGTAGGAAAATAGCTTCAACGATGAATATTCAAAGTCTTGATTGATCTATGTATACATCGATAATCAGTTGCAGGAAGTCGGTGGTGGATGTTGACTGATGCCAAAGTTTGAATTCTTGATTGTTTTGTTGGTTTCTTACTTGATAGGTTTTTTAATTTTTGTTGTTTGATTTTTTTTATTTCATTTTTTTTATTGCAAACAATCCCTTTAAATCTTTTATTCTAACTTTTCTGTGAAGAAGCTTTCAGATAAAAATTTTCCTTGAAATTCGACCTGGTTTCCACTGCTATACTACAAATTTATTTATTTTGAGTTTTATTGATACCAGAATTATTTTTAGCAGTTTCAACGATCAACAAAAGATTTGGCGCCGTTACTGGGGAGATTTTTTTTTTGTTAAAGTTTATTTTTTTTATTTTTTCAGTAAACTGACTTATGCCAAGATTTTCTCATGCATGTGAATTAGTGTTTGATCCAAAGATTGAAAAGACAGCAAAGGCGAACAGGAAAGCAAAAGGGCAAGTGGTCAATTGGTCAGTCTTAAATGGATTGATAGAGGAGATTCACTTGGCTGTTCCTATCTACGAGTCAGGTTGATGCAGGAAGAAGTTGTCTAGCTAAAAACAATAAAGAAAGACACTTTTGGGAGGCAACCCAAGCAATATCTCTTTCAAGCTGGAGGTGAACCGAACAATATAGGCCAGCAAGCTGAAGTCAAATTTTGGACTATGAATCACTGTAAATCACCTTTCAGGGCGGTACCTTTTCTTTTCCATATCTGTATTTTTATTGTAAACATTAAGGATGATGTTCAATTTAAGTGTGGGGGAGTGGGTAGCTTGGCCCCTAATTTTCTTGCTTTTCAAAATTTTGAAGCAAATTTTTAGATTCATATTTTTTAGCATCGATATGAATTGTTAGGATAATTTCACTTTTTGGTTCTTGAATGCCTAGCTTGAGCGTTAAGTTATCAATTTATTAGTCTTTATGCAACTCTTAAGCCTTATTTTTAAATTTTTTTTTTACAATTTTTTATTAAGCCAGTTATGGTTATCTTGCAAAACTGATTTTTGCATCAAATATTTGTGCTTAGTACATTGGTTTAAACCATATTAGATTATGAGCTTAATAAGTTGATTTTGTGGTTTGTTCAATTGATAGATGATTTGAACCACTTGAGAAGAAAAAAAAAAAGAACCAAAGATTGAAATTGTTGAGTTCTGATAAATAAAAAGTTGCTACTCTGCTGTTTCTGGATATTGAAATAAGTAGGGGTCTTTTTTTAAGGCAAGAGTCGATCATTGCTTAAAATGGTACTGGAAGTATAAGTATGGTTAAAGACCACTTTAAAGTTGTGTCGAGTTAGTAGCTTGGGTATGGTAGAGCCTCTGTTATACACCCGCTTAGCGGCGGAACGCAAGAAAAAAATAAAAAGAAAAAAAAATAAAAATAAGTAATATCAGAATAAAAAGAAACAAAATTCTCAATTGATTTATTATCTTCCATGCGTTAGTGGTAGAACTGGTTCTGCTTTTTGAGTTATTATATTCCTAGTTTGTTCTCTTTATTTAGTGCAAAAGTTTGATATTTTTCTTAGGTTTTCAACAATGATTGTTACTAGCTTGTGAAGAAACTGTGTTCATGAACTTATTTAGTTTTGAGTTGCTATTGCCGAGTAGATTGCGTGCTTAATTCCTCTTGTTAAGCTTTTCAAGACCCTTGGATGTGAAATTATCTAGTTCTCTTTAGCTCAAAAGTATGTTTTTATCTTTCTCAATTTTTTTTTATTTTGAGTTTTGCTTGGGACGAGCAAAAGCTAAGTGTGGAGGAATTTGATAAACTCACATTTGTTATGCTTATTTCTCTCATATTTAGTATGTTTTAATGTGTTTTGAACCTTCAACATCTCTTTTTAGTATGTTTTATAGCTTAGAGCATATATGAACTCAATTGATTGAAAGTAGATTTCATTTACAATTTTACAAGTTTTAATTTGGTTGTGTTCTTTCGGGATTTTGACAGATCGGTGATGTTCTGGTAGAAAAATCATATCTTGAGCTACAGAGATTATAATTGAGTGATTCTTGATTCATTGAAAAGCTAACATCTGGAGTTACAAATCATATGGACCATGAAACTCAATTTGCACGTTAAGAGGGTCAAATTTAGCTTCAAATCACGAGTTATGTGTCATCACTGGTTTGGAAGCAGTTTCGGTATTTTGGATATATCTTTGGCTGTAGATGTCCGTTTTATGCGATGAAGGTGTCATTTCGAAGCTAAGAAAGAAATCTACAACTTTCATGCTTTAAGTTTTGAGTGATAATACCTGAATCAAGGTTGCATTTCAGCTTGAAGTTGCTGCTGCTGTTCTGAAGTATTTCTTGATTCACAACTTTGAACCCTTCTAGTTAGCTTGAATCTTTTTATTTGTGTGGGATAATTTTGTAAAAATATAGAATTTTTAGGGAGATCTTGTGAATTTAGCACACTAGGTTAGCTTTATTAGAAATGGAGCATAGCAACTTGTGGCTCTCTCTCTCTCTCTTGAGGCTGGACGCCCCCTTCTTCTCCCTCTCTCTTCCCTAACTCTCTTTGTCTCTTTTCTTGTTTGTTTTTTTTCATTTTCTTTTTAGTGATTTTTTATTCTTGGTTGAAGGAAACTGAAACCCCAAATTCTTTAGCACTATGAGATCAAAGTTTTTTTATTCATTCAATTAATATTTTGAGTATTAGATGTTCTTCTATCATTAATTTTAGGATTGTTTCATTTATATGCTAGGAGACTTACTAGTTGTTATTCAAATTCAATCTACTGCTACATTAGAAATCAAATCCGTAATTGTTTGGTTTATCTAATCTGTGAAGCAATTAAGGTTTAGTGATTTGTTGTGTTAGAAATCATTTGGTCTTAGGGAGAACATTCAACTAAATTAAATGCAACTGCTTGTGTTTGTGTTATTTACTTTCATCGATCTCTCTAATTTTGAACACAATTGTTAAATTAAATCAAATAGCTTGTCTTAGGTTGTTTAGTAGTTAGGGTTAATTAGATCGTTTGTTTTTTTATTAACTACGACTAAGGAGAAGTAAGAAGATAACTTTAACGATGAATATTCAAAGTCTTGATTGATCTATGTATGCATCGATGATCAGTTGTAGGAATTCGGTTATGGATGTTGACTGATGCCGAGGTTTGAATTCTTGATTATTTTTTTGGTTTCTTACTTGATAGCTTTTTTTAATTTTTGTTCTCTGATCATTTTTTTTAATTTTATTTCATTTTTTTATTGCAAACTATCCCCATAATCTTTTATTCTAAGTTTTATGTGATGAAGCTTTCAGATAAAAAATTTTCTTAGGATTTGACCTGGTTTGCACTGTTATACTACAAATTTATTTATTCTGAGTTGTTAGTGATACCAGAATTATTTTTGACGGTTTCGATAACCAACCAAGTGGAGTGAAGCCATCAGTGGGGCATGTCCATATTCCAAATGCTAGAAGGACTAAACTTGAAGATAAAAGTGTTGCCTGTGTGCTTCTTTGTGTAAGTGATCAATCTAAAGGTTATAGGCTGTATGATCCCATTTAAAAAAGGATCATAGTGAGCTGAGATGTGATCTTTGAAAAAAAAAAGCAGTAGAACTAAGATGCAAGTTGCAAATAAGAATTGTTGATAGATTTAGAGTGGAAAGATAATGAGAACAATGATGAAAGTAAAGCAAACGGAAAAAAAAGGGTGAAAGTATTAAGAAAGCTAGTAGCAATGACGACATAAATGCAAGGAATGGTAGAAATAAATGCTTTTCTTCATGGATGGAAGGTTAAGTTTTACGAGAAGGCATATTTGAAAGTGAAGATGATGTCAACTTGGTGATGATAGAATCCACAGATCCAAAGAGGTTTAAAGAAGCAGTAAAATGTAAAAATAGAGACATACAATGGAAACTGAAATCAAAGCCAGTGAGAAAAATCAAAATTGAGCTACTAAATGGTGCAAAAAGGATATGGTTAAATGGGTTTACCAAACACAATTGAATGAACAATGTGAAGTAAACAAATATAAAGCTTGATTGGTTGCTAAGAGTTATTCATATGAGCATGGAGTAGATTACACCAAAGTTTTTGCATTAGTAGTAAGGATGAACATAGTAAGGATGATGATAGCACTTGTTGCACAGCAAGGCTAGAAATAATTCCAGCTTGACATCAAATCTGCCTTCTTGCTTGGCATCCTGAGTGAGGATGTATACTTAGAGTAAACAAAAGGCTATGAGAAGAAAGGGAAAAAACACATGGTTTATAAACTTCATAAGCCTTTGTATGAAATAAAACAAGCACCACGTGCTTGATTTACTTTTAATCATCTTGAGTTGTATTTTGTTACTGAATTTTTCCAAAAGAGTCAGAACAAGCAAACATTTTTCTTCAAAAAAAATGAAGGTAAAATTCTTATTGTTAGTGTTTGTGTAGATGATCTTATATAAACTGACAATGACGAAGTTATGATGAGTAGTTTCAAGAAGTCAATGCAAAAGGAGTTTGATATGATAGATTTGGGAAAGATATGGTTATTTTTTAGAATCAAAGAGTTGCAAGAGTCTCATGAAGTTTATATTTGTCAAAGAAAATATCCTTCAAAATACTAAAGCGATTTGGCATGGAAGATTGCAATTCAGTTTGCAATCCAATTATGCCAGGCCATAAGTTATTTAGAGATGAAGGAGGGGCCAAAGTCAATAAAACATATTTCAAGTAGATACTACTTTCGTTTCCCAATCTGAAAAATGACTTAGAACTCCCAAGTCAGATACTACTTTGATACAAGTTTGCATGATCAGTTGGGACTTGAGAATCAAGGCCAATATGATAGCCTTGAGAATTGAAATTATATACATACCCTACTATAATGCAAACACATAAAGTCAATAAAACAAATTAATTTTATCTACAGAAAAGGATGATGGGAAAGGACTCTTGAAAAGGGAGCCAAAGGAACCACTTTGAATTACCTGGTAGCCTGTGATACCTGCCTTTTCCAGAATCAATTTGCAGGCAGCATTTTCTTCATAGCTATCGACAAGTACTTGTTAGGTATTGTGTGGTCTACATTTTCATGCAGAGACTTTCATGATTCCGGGAATTGTCTTTATGTCGTTGCTTGCTGGAGCACTGTTTGGAGTCTTCAAAGGTGCGGCATTGGTTGTGCTCACTGCCACTGCTGGTGCTTCTTCATGCTATTTCTTATCCAAATTGATTGGACGAACTTTTGTTTTTTTACTCTGGCCTGACAGGCTTAGTTTTTTTCAAGCCCAGGTGATTTTCAGGCCCTGAAAAAATCCTCCCCCCCCCCCCCCCCACAACATAATCATATGCAGTGGTCAAAATCTTCGTTCTAAATGGCAGGTGGCTCAAAGGAAGGAGCGCCTTTTGAACTATATGCTTTTCCTAAGACTTACTCCCACCTTGCCAAATACATTCATCAATGTTGCATCACCAATTGTTGATGTGTCGTATCACACATTTTTCATGGCAACTGTTATTGGGCTTATTCCTGCCGCCTGCATAACAGTCAGGGTATTGTAGTTGCTCTTTTATCTTTTTACCTTTTTACCTCGTTGAACATGAGATTGATACAATTTTCATGTCATAGATATTTTGGAGTTCGAATGTGCAGTGTTTCAATACATTTAGGAGCACGGATGTTTGTTTGGTTCTGGAGAGTTCGAATTCCACATAGGAGGAATGCGGGTGTGGTTTGTTGTTCGGATAAAACCTATATTTGCATTCATTAAAAGTGTTTGGAACTCTATGAAACACTTCATTATTTGGGGAGACAATGGTTCTGTAAAAGGTTGATATGCTTCTAACTTGTGCATATATTTACCATGTTGGTGGATCCTCTTGTGACTTTAGTGCCTGTAGTGAAAGTTAACGGTCTCCAGGGGATTAAGTTGCAGCTGGATTTTACTTGTTTTTTTATAGATTCATATAGATGGAAGGGCGTAAAAGTTGATCAAAGATTCAGGGCATTTTTGTAGAATTCTTTTGTTGAAACTAGAACTTGGCACTTGTGTATCTCTCAAGTCTGTCACCTTAAATTAAGAATATTTTAGTGATACATGGTTGCCTTTTTCTTTTGCAGGTAGGAATAGCCCTAGGAGAGTTGCAATCTGTAAGGGATCTTTATGACTTTAGCTCAATCGCCACGCTGTTTCTTATCGGGGTTGCCATTGTCACCCCTACCCTTATCAGCAAGAACCATTCAGAGTAACCATATAGGCTGAGCTTTCTTGGTGTATATGGTGCCTGCTTTCTCTACATCATTTGCTTCTGTTATGCACAGTTTAACGTCGAATAAGTTCAACTTGTCCCCGTGGCTCACTCTAACAATGGAACCCCAAAAAGAGTTGCTGCCTGCCTGCATCGTGAATGAAGGTAAAGAAGTTGCAAATCTTCACTGCGAATTAGTTGCCGTGCCGGTATGTAATAGCTAGTGTTGTATTGAATGAGGAGGCGAGGGTTGCAACCTTGAAGTCGAATCTGTTTCTGGTTTAAATGGCAGAAGAGTGTCTGGTACTCAAAGTTGTGTATATATGGTAGGTATCTTAGAGGAGAAGCGAAAAACCTGTTTCTTGGACTGGAATTGTTAATGTTGTTCAATCATTTGCCGTAATAATATTTACCTCTTTGCTGGCTCGAAACAACATATCTTGGCTGCTTATGCGAAATGCCTGTGTTTGTCTATATTGCTTTTCAAGTTCAGGCTAATGACTTGTTAGCAATTCTATTATTTCGTGAAATATTATTATCGTCACTAACTAGCGACG
The DNA here is from genome assembly GCA_039654915.1 of Aquilaria yunnanensis. Lineage (NCBI taxonomy): Eukaryota > Viridiplantae > Streptophyta > Magnoliopsida > Malvales > Thymelaeaceae > Aquilaria > Aquilaria yunnanensis. The sequence continues at coordinate 15,437,504 of CM077593.1, forward strand.
TATATGAGTCACTAACCACATCAATTAGCGACAATTACGAGTCACTAACTAGCGAGGGTTGTACGTCACTAACTAGCGACGGGAATATGTCACTAACTAGTTATGTCTACGCATCACTAATTAGCGATTGCTACACGTCACTAACTAGCGACGGTAATACGTCACTAACTAGTGACGGCTACAAGTCACTAATTAACGATGGCTACACGTCACTAACTAACGACAGCAACTACTCACTAGCTAGCGACGGCAGTAAGTCGCTAATGTGCCGGCCGATGAACTATCGGAAAATTTGTGACGATCTGAGTAGCGATGTTTAGCTATTGCTAATTAGCGACGGTAGCTGTCACTAGTGAATTAGCGGCGAGTACATTAGCAACTGACCATTTAGCGATGACCTGCTGTCGCTAAATCACTTTTTCCTAGTAGTGAGTAGCCGATAATAATGAGCAAAGCTAGCAAGAGGTGTTAAGTCGAGCAAAAAAATAAGATTCAGTAGATGAGAAAATGAAACTCAAAATCCCAGACCTCCTAATCAATAAAACTCGTGGCTTGGAATATGCATGGGTGTAATGATTCCCTTTAGAAGAGAGAGTTAGTTAGTTTTATTAAGAAGAATAATATTGAGTTGTTTAGAATTTTTGGGAACAAAACAATGGAGAAGAATCTCAAGGATTTCCACTAGTGGTACTTTCCCATGCTTAATATGCTATCAAACCATTCAAAGTACCACAATGGTAGGATATTAGTTTTTTGTCAACCAAAAACATATGAGGTGATGGTGAAGGCAATAACATCCCAGTCAATTTATGGGAAAATTTGAGATTTAAGGAATAATATGACTTTTTATGTAACCTTCATTTATTGGTTTAATGTCGAGGAGTGAAGGCGAGTATTATGGCAAGAGATTACTAGCATCGTGCAAAACATGATAGAGAAGTGGTTACCCCTTGACTATTTTGATGTGACTAGATTGTTGGATGAAAGAGCAAGTAGGGTGGCAGTTTTTAACAGAGATGTTAAAGCCATCAATGATTGCTTTGGGGAAGCTAATCCTGATTATGTTTCGTTCAAAGGTTGCCAATACATATGTAATTATGGCTTCCACTGGCTTTCTTATAGGTTGGATATGCTATTTTGGGGTCAATCTATTAGGAATAAGTTTACATAACTATAGCTATGGAATAATAGTCAGTATGGTGCAGACGGGGTATCATCGAAGATTGATAAAGTAGCCAGGAACAAGAACTGGATGAGAAAGCTCCATCTCACACACGTATTTTTTTCACCTGCCAAGGATCTCAGACCATTCTCTGATGACAATGACTTGTAAGGAAGTGAAGAGTTATGGGAGACCTATATTCATTTTCAGATTTTTTGGGCTGATAACGTTAACTTTGATGAGTTAGTGCGTGAATTATGGTCTTTGAGGGTCAAGGGTAGCCCGATGTTCGTTATTGTGAGCAAGTTGAAAGCCTAGAAGCCATTTTTAAAAAAAAAATTGAATAATAAGAAATACAGTAATTTTGAAAAAAATGTGGATGAAGCCAGGAACAATCTTTAGGAAATTCAAAGTCAACTTCTGCATAATCCGAATGTTGTAAAGGATTGATAGGAAGAAAAGGACGCTAAACTGAAGTTTTCTAATCTATTAAGGGATGAGTAGTCTTTCCTAAGTTAACGAGCTCGTTTAAAGTGACTGCAAGAGGTGGATGGAAATTTGATATTTTTCAATGTCATGATCCAACATAAGCAATAGAAGCGGAGTATTATGACTCTAAAAAGCTGGATGGTGGTGATATCACAGGTTAGGATTTGATTAAAGAGAAATTTTTACTTTTTACACTAACCTTCTTGGGTCAAAGCTCCCCGCAAGGGATCTAGATTCTTAGGTTGTGCAGAGCAGTCCTCGCTTGAATGACCAACATCATAGTCGATTACTATAGCCTAATTCAGAAGTTGGGATTAAAGAGGCACTATGGTCCAGCAAAGACACTAAGGCTCTAGGTCTTGATGGCTACACTTCTTGCTTCTTCAGAAAAGCATGAAGGGTGATTAAAGATGGCAATGTTGACATTGTCCAAGATTTGTTTCGGTGACGAAGGCTACTAAAATAACTGAATGCTACTTTGGTTTTTCTGCTCCCAAACACTGCAAACCTGCAAATAGTGAAGGAATTTCTCTATATTTCCGGCTACTCGATTCTTTATAAAATTATTTCAAAGGTTCTTCCCGCAAGGGTGCGAGAAGTTTTAGATGTCCTAGTGAGTAGAACAGATCTTGCCAAGATTCATGGTAAAAGTGGACATCATGAACGCCTATGACTCAGTCTTCTAAGATTTTCTCTATAAGTTACTAAAGGAGCTAGGTTTTCTAGATTTGTTCATTAGGCTCATAATGGAGTGTGCATGCACACCATAATATTCACTCATGATTAATGGTGAAGTACATGGATTATTTGAGGAAAAATGAGGTTTGCATCAAGGTGAGTCAATATCTTCATATCTATTTGGGGTAAATTACACTTATTAAACCCACCCTTTTAGTTCTGTTCCTATTTTAACCTTAGTCTCAAATTTGTTCATAGTACCTCCCTGGCATGGTTAAAATGTTACATTTTTTTTATCTTTTTGTGATGAAAGTCGTTAATTCAGATGGAAAAAGTCATGTCAGTATATTATTGCAAGAAAAAATCCTAACTTTAACTCCTGAAATCTTTTTCCTTTAAAAAAGAATCCTTAAAACTTTAAAATCTAACGAAAAAATTTTTGTTTCCCTAAATCTAACAAAAACTCCCATACCTTTCCTTCTTCAGCCAACCAATTTCCTTCGTTTGCCTTATTGTCTTCCGACAACTAGCAATTACGTCCTGCTGCCACAAGGGTATTGGTGGTCACATTGGCACTGTTTTAATCGTCATGAAGAGGATTGGCTCAAATCGGAATTGAAATCACCTATGTTCCATGATGAGGACATCAGAATCATTTCAATTGCCAATTCAACGGTCGCAAATGAGGATAACCCAAATTAGAATAAAGGTCTGAGTTCCGCAAGATCGACGTAACTATTTTTTTTCAACCACTTACATCAGAAATGTCTAAATCGAGGCTAATCCATCATTCTCTACCTTTGATTCATCCAAATTTGCTTGATTTGTTTGCCTCGGATTTGTCCAAATCTGCTTGATTCATCAAATTTGTCACCCTCTGTTGATTTTATTGTGAGAAGAAGGCTCAATTTGTGAGAAGGAGGCTTAATTTGTGAGAGCGAGGCCTCCAAGAAAGGGAAGGCCAAAGAGGGGGCAACTGGAGAGGGTATGAGAGGGTATTTTTGTTAGATTCAAAAATTTTAAGGCTTTTCGGTCCAAGATGATGAATTCCATCTAAAAAAATGTCAAAAATGGAACATTTTATGCACGTTATAAAGGTACTATGAACAAATTCAAAGTTGGGGTTAGAATTGTAATAGAATTAAAAAGTTGGGATTAACACATTCAATTTACCCTACCTATTTATATTATGCATGGAATATTTTTCAAGGAGCTTATTGAGTTTTAGGAATAAGAAACTGCTTGTATTTTATCTGAAGTGTAGCCACCATAATATTGTCAATCTCAGCTTTGCGGATGACTTGATTATCTTAAGTAGGACATATGTGTAGTCCCTGACACTCCTGAAGTAAAAAATTAATTTATTTAAGTAAAGTTTCAGGTCTCATTCTAAGTGTCCAGAATCCAGTGGTCTTATTTGGATGAACTCGTCCGCACTTAAAAAGAATGATCCTAGAGCTTACTGGCTTTTGAGATGAAAACTTGCCAAAGAAATACCTGGGGTTCCAATTTGTCCTAATTGACTTAAGGTGAAACACTTTAAGCATTTGCTGGCAAAATTAGGAGAAAGGTTTAGGGCTGAGCAAAAAAACATTCATCATATGAAGGTAGAATCCAGCTAATTCAATCAATCCTGAAATCTACACAAATTTATTAGGGCTTAATCTTCTTGATTTCGAAGAAAGTGATTAATGCAATTAACAAGATATGTCACTACTTCTTATGGGCTGGGGCAACATACGACAATAAGGAAATGTTGATTACTTGGGACAGAGTTATTCATTTGAAGGATGATTGGAGTTTTAACTTGCATGATTTGCAAGTATGTAACTACTATTTAATCGTAAAGTTTTTTTGGGATGTCCAGTGGAAAATGAATTGCCTTTGGGTGACTTGAGTGCACTTGTACTACCTTAAAAAAGATGACTTATGGACATTAAAGCATGGTTCCACTACTTCAAGTGTATGGTGCGCATTTTAAAAGTAATGGGTTGGCTGAAGAATAGATGCCCCCAGAGGGATGAGGTGGAGTCCATTCTTTATAGTCAAATTTGATACTCTCTAATGTGTCAAAAATGAAGGAATATTAGTTGGCATAAAATGATTTGGAGTAGATTTTCACTTCAGAAACATAACACAATAGCATGGATGTTACAATTGGGAGGACAATCTACCCAAGACAAATTATATTGGTGAGGCATCTACGGAGTAAACAGGTGTTAGTTGTGTAGGAAAGAAGCTGAGACTTGCAACCACCTATTCTTCAACTACAACTTTTCTTACCAAGTGTGGGGGAAGGTGTTTTTATAGATGGGTGTCCGCCAAATATCCTTCGAATGGCATGATGAAATGCTTTGGCTCAAAAACAAAATGAAGGGGAAATCTATGGTTTTCCAGATTAGTCATGTAACATTAGTAGCCTCTATCTACCATATTTGGAGAGAACGAAATAATTGACTTTTTGAAGGTGGTGAGAATATAGTAAATCAATTAGTTTTGCAAATTAAATTTAATGTTTCTATTTGAGCTTGTCGTTTCTAGTGTGATAGATCACCATGGTGAAGGGCCATTTTGTGGACTTAATCAATGTACTATGTTCTCTATATACAGTTTTGATCAACAAATTTATTATTTACCGATAAAAAAATAGGCTTAATCACCTTCACACAAAATGCCTTATCTTTTATCTTAAACTTCAACCACCACTTCCGTAACATAGCCAAATTTTTTACTCCTAAGCTGCCCACACTTAAGCATCCTCATTCATTTTTTCAAATCAGTCTATTCCATTGAACCCAATTAATTTTTTTACTCTCCCCTGAATCTCTAGAGAAAGAAGATAATCTAATAAATTGATCAACGATATAGAAGTACGATACAATGAGAAAAAGAACAAGGGTAAGCTTCCCAACAATAATTTCAACAAGGTCAACTTGCCCCTTAAGGATAGCATCTTCTCTTTCCACAAGCATAACTTGTTATTAATCTTACCAATAACTATTTGCCAAGATTGTACCCTTCTCATATTAGCTCAAACTGGTAATACCAAAAACTTAAATGATATTTTATCTATACCACAATGCAACCGGCTTGCCAAACTTGCCACTTTTGAATACTCGACTCTAACATCGACCAATTTGCTTTTTCTTATATTTACTTTCGGCCCTATAGCATTGAAAACACTCCATAAGAATCACCAAGTTTCTACCATTTTTTTTACTAGGCTCTTAGAAATAATGTATCATTGGCATTTGGCATACTGAAGATATGATATAAAAATCTCGTCATAACCAACTAAGAAACCATCAAATAAATTCTTTCTCTCAGCGTCAACCATCATCACATGTAAAGCTTCTACCATAATCAAGAACAAAAAGGGAGAAAAAGCCTTACCTTGCCATACCCCTTTTTCTATTTGAAACTTATGTGTTGGATTGCCATTAGCAAGAATTGAAAATCTTTGCTGTTTCTAAACAAGACATCATCCATTGGTGCAACATTGTTCCAAAAATGTAGGTTTTATGTGAACCATGTTGATGACGTAAGACAACCCTCTTATACGCTCTTACACACACACACACACACACACACATCTGTGTGTGTATGAACTATGAAAACTGATAATTAGGCCATTTTGGTAGACAAGCTACAATCACATAAAATTAACATTTTATCAAACATGCTTATCCTTCAAAAGCTGTTGTGAAACTCTTGGATAATCTCCAATCAAGATTTTTATGATTTTTGCTGTGATTTTCATCTCTGATCATGATTTCTTGGATTTGCCACTAAATTCATCTTCTTCTATGACTTCTTATAGTCATGGTTTCTTAAAATTTTTGTGATTATACTTAAATCATCTTCTTCGGCCGTTATTTTGTGATTTGAGCAATTTTGTAATTTTTACCCTGATTATCTTTTATAGCCTGTTTTTTTCTCTAATATGTTCTTCTTTCTTTCTTGTATTTTTTCATTAAAATTTGTTCTTTTAAAGTTTATATATGTTTTTGTACATACTATTGTTTTTTTTTCATTTGCTGATCAACAAAATCTTATACGAACAGCTTTTTTAAAAGAACATGCATGTAGTTTAAAGAGAACATATGCATATGGAAAAACTATGCAAATGAGGAAAGAAACATATAAATGAAAATAAAGAACATGTGCATGTGAAGAAAAAAAACCCATACATATCTATTCAAAACAAATTTGCATGTATATGTCCATGAACACACACATATATAAAAGAAAATATGTATAAAAAGAAAAAAACATATGCAAATAAAACAAAGAATATATACATAATTACATAAACTATAATGAAAAGAACATGTATATATGTATAAAAGAGTATATCAATGTAAAGAAAAGACCATATACCTATTAATAAGAAAAGCACGTACCTTCACAAACATATATATAGAACAAATATAAAAAAATACATGTATAGAAGAATTTTACATTTAAGGGAAAGAACATATGCATGTAACGAAAAGAAAACATATTTTCACATATATATCTATATAGACCAAATATAAAAAAATATTGTGACCATATGCATATGTATAAGTAAACATATATATATATAAAGAAAAGAACATGTACAAGTAAATAAAAGAACACATATGTTAAGAAATATCTATTCAGAACATATTAGCATGTACGTGTGCATGCACCTACAAATATGCATCAAAGAACATATGCTTAGAAGAAAAACATGTGCAAATAAATATTTGTAGTTACATAAACAATAGTGAAAGGAACATACAAATATACATGTTTGTAGTTACATAAACTATAGTGAAAGGAACATACAAATATACATGTAAAGAAAAGAACATGTGCCTATGAAGAAAGCAATACATACATTTAGAAACATATAAACATAATAAATATCAAAATACATATGTACAGAGGAACATATGCATTTAAAATAAAAAAACATATGCATGTAAAAAAAATTATATATACCTTCACATATATCTATACATACCAAATATCAAAATATATTATAAACATACACACATGTACAAATGAACATATGCACATAAAGAAAAGAACATGTGCATGTAAGAAAAGAACACATATGTTTAGAAATATTTATTCAACATAAATTTGCATGTATATGTGCATGTACATATGTACATGTATAAAAGAACATATGTGTAGGAAAAAATATATATGCAAATAAAGCAAGAAACATAAACATGGTTACATAAACTATAGTAAAAAGAACATATACATATGTATAAACAAAAAAAACTCAAAAAAAAATGAGAAGAAAAATAGAAAAAGAAAACTAGAATAAAATGTAGATGATATGAAAAAAGCTAAGAAAAAAAAATAAAAAGAAAAACTGGAAGGAAAAAATAAAAAAAAAAGTAGAAAAAAGCAAAAAGTGTAACTCTAAAAACTCAAACCTCCCTCGTACCTAATTTTAAAGAGAGCTCTAGCCACTTTGACATTTTTGCACTTATTTCAGGATGTTGGTTAAAATCTCTTATTATAATAAAAAACATGTCTGGTACACATGTGCCTGACACATATAAGAATTGGCCTTTAGGGAAAAGAATTCCTAAGATATTCAACTTACTAAGAACACACTATTGGAATTATTAGCACATAAAGCAACTAAGGTTCAAGAGAAATCCCAAAGATATTAATATAAAGTAAAATTCTTTTGCCGTTCCAAATCTTTTTGTGTTAATGGGGTTCCTAACATTCATTTTGTCATCTTAAATTCCCTAACGTGCTGATTGTGTCTTAATCATCATCCTTCAATTAATTCCAAGTTTAAACTTAAAAAAATTTCATAGAAAATGTCAACTTTGGTCCCTATATTTTGTTTCTCCTACTCAAAACACCTTTAAGCTTTAAATTTAACAGATCTTCATAGCTTTTCTCAACATTTTTTAACTCTAAACCTTCATCTTCCTACTTCACAAATCATATAATCCTTGTTTTCGAGATTGTAAAGATCCTACTATTTTTTCTCTAAACTTTCATCATTCATCATTGGCACTCGTACTAACCTTAGCTTATTTCATGCCAACTATGGCCTCTTTATTGCTGCTGTTTCCTGTATCTCCATGCTGTGGGAATTTTGTCTTTAAGTAGATTTGGTCCAATCGAGCAGGGTTGGTGGTGCTACCAATGTTTTCAAGGGATATAATGGAAGTAATGGTTTGACTCTAAGTTCAAATCATAAATCTAGAGTTGGGGCTATTGAGGAATTTGACAGTATACATAACTTTGCAATGTAGTTTGATGATGAAAGTGGAAAGGTAGAGAAAGACGAGTCCTTGACTCATTTAAACTTATTGGCTATCTCAAACTATAATGAAAAAAGTGATGATGAGGAAATGGCTATCTCACAAACTACGGTCTAATTTCCCAACAAACTTCATGAGAAGCATGGTCCAACTTCACTTCTAACAAGTAGGAATAACTATGCCTGAACTTCTTGGCCTTCATATTTGGCCTCTAAAATTGGATCACCCACCTATTTCCAGCTGTTATGCATTGCTATGTCCTCTACCTATCTTAGGATCCTCTCTATCTCTATGTACCACTTCATGCTTCATCATTGTGTCTACATCAACTTGTCCATGGATATTTAAATTGTTATAAGGTTTAAATTTACTAAAAGATTATTACTGGATATTTTATGTTAGAGCTTCAAAATTTTTTCTCAAATATTATGACTTAATGAATTTCATTAAGTGAGAGATCGAAATAGAATTGTTACAGCCCTCCAAGTATTGGATCGGTGATGGTCAAGTAAGATTTGGTTACAAGGTAAGAAATCTCTAGTTTAAGGCCTCAATTGGTTTAATTTAGTAAGGCAAGCAAGTTCTTCAAGGGTTCGATGGTTCCTAGGTCATTTGGCACCTAAGTGTCACCAGGGGTAAATTGGCCATTATACACCTCGAGGTGATAAGATCGATTTTAAAGCTTAAAGTAATTCATTTGGGATCTAAGTGACAAGAACCAATGTTGGGGATGAAATTGCCAAAGTTAGTGGCATTATTTGGAAGTGAGGTTTTTTTGTTAAAATTAAGTAAGCTGAAGGGCCAAAGAGTAGAAGGTTGGTTTAAAACCATTTTGGGAAAGGTTTCCCTTCACTATTCATCATCTCTTCACCACAAACCCATAGCTCTCTCTTTCTCCTTAAAATCTGTGCCCAAAACTGACCAATTTCTTCAATTCTTGGTGAAATTGAAAGCCCAATGGAGTATTTAAGTGAAAGCAAGCTTACTTTTACTTAGTTTTGGTGGATTAAGCTTTAGAGGAACGTTTTTTGTTCTTGGGAGCTTAGGTACATTTTTCCCCTTTGTTTTTTTAGTTTCTTGAGCTTCCTTGACGTTGGGTCAAGCTTAGCTGAGCTAGAAAATGGTGCCCTTTTTGTGATCAAATTGTCTTAGAACAATAAGAAATCCTTAATGGAGGCTTGAAGGTTTTGGTGTTCAGCTTGTTTGGTCTTGTTTAATTTGTGTTTAAGGTAAGTGGATTTCTTATTTTTCATGTTATGTTAATGCATTTCTATCATATTTGGCCTTGGTGATGAATAATTGCAAGCTTAAAAGTGATTAGAACCAAGTTTGAGTCAATTGTGCATAGATTTCGCGAAGTTGGATGAAGTTGAAAAGCTTTGGGCACCGCGGCGCCAAGGAAAACTTTGCCCAGGTCATGCTTTAGGTGCTACAGGGCCAGGGACCAAACAATTCCAAGCAGATTCACACAACTATGGTGCTGTGGCACCAAGGTTGCGTTGCAGTACCACAGTTGTTTTGGAACTCATTTAAAAAGGTTTTTTTTTTGTTCTTAATTAGTTCCTAAACATCCGAGACATATTCCTAATTGTGGTTTAAGATTTAAAATGGAAATGGAATGAAGAACTAGTGACAAATGGATCAAATGAAGCATGGAGAAGATGGTGTGTGCATAATTGAACAATGTGTGCCTATAAAGGTATTTTGGTGCCCCAGTTAAGGCTTGTAGTCAACCTTAAGGTAGTTTGAATGCATTAATAAAGAGTAAGCAAGTAGTTCAAGCAAGGAGCATGGTGAACTAGAACCGTAGCCTAGTTAACTAAGAGTAGTGCATGTGTATTATGGTACTGTTAGTGTGAGCAACTTATGGCATAACTTCTTGTAGTTTGGTAAGATGATTTGGGTTATTATTTCATTGACCCTAGATTAGTTCACAAGTTACAAGAGTTACAAGAACTACAAAGAGTTAATGAGAACACCTAAGGGCCAAAAAAGACACTATGAGGTTAATATGGGCACATAAATGCATTTGGGCACAATGTGAGCTCTAGGGCCCATGGAAAGCCTAGATTGGGTAATGTGGGAGCTTGACATAACTTGGGAGATTGTTTAACACCCAAGTAAGTGCAAGCTACCATAAGGAATCAAGAGAAACACTAAGAGCTTTAAGTAGGTAGATGACTTAAAACTCAAGCTAAGTTACTTGGACACAGTGAAGGATCTTTGAGGTACAAGGTAGTTAAGCTACCTTAGTGCATTTGGGGCCTTAATATGTGCTAGGAAACACAAGGAGCACTTAGAGCAAGCGTGATTCCTAGTAATGGCCAACTCATTGAGGTATAGAAAGTGTCAAGCCTAGTATCATTCAAGGTTTAATTAGAAAGGTGGAGGCTTAGTAACACTTGGTCACCTAGTTAGGTTTCAGACTTGAAGGACTAAAGTGGGAACCTAGTACATCTAATGGTGGAGGTTTAGTACGCCTAGCCACCTAGCTAAGTCTCAGTTCCAAGGGACTAGAGCGGGAACCTAGCACGCCCAAACTAGATTGACCATATGCTAATCAGGGTTCACCATAGAAAGGGTGAAAGGTTAGTAATGCCTAATGACCTAGTCAGGGTCGTAGACTTAGGGCACTAGTGTGGAACCTTAGTACACCCAACTTGGATTCACTAAGTAGACTTGGATTACTCCTACACATAATGTTTAATGCACATAGTGTTTAAGGGGAAGTGACTATGTGCCTATGTGACAACATAGCACAGTTGGCAAGTTGAGGCTTGCTAGAGCGAGTTAAGAGCCAAAACTCGCTCGGCATGGGACAATGTCTCGTAAGAGGATGGGTCCCAAGGGACTCGAGTATATGTGTATATATTAGGTCTTAGACAGTAATAAGCTCATGTTAGAGTTGTGACATTTATTGTCCAGTTCCTCTAGTGTTTTCTTTGGCAGGTACCCCCAAAGACTTCTTACTAGGAATCTATGATTATCACCCCTTAGTTTGTATGTGCAAGTTTAGGTAGTTCGGCCAACAACCTGAGATGGTTGTTGAGCTAGTTGAGCAGGTGCAAGTTATACTTACTAGTTTATGTTTTCTAGTTGATTCATTGGTTTGTTATGTACTAACTATATTGGATTGACCTTGAGGAGTAGTTGATCTAAAAGCACAAATGGGAGGTTGAGGCTAAAGGCACTTGTGGCTAGAGTTCAAGTGGTTAGCCTAGTTTGGTTGTCTTAATAGGTTATGCTCAAATACTTAATTGTATTAGATGTGTCTAACAACAATGGTTAGTTTTGTGTTTTGGTTTGTGATTCAAGTACATAGCTAAATAATGTACATAGGGTTGTTTCTTGTAAGAAATGTATTTGTGGCTTTGGCTAGTTTTATAATTGTTTTTAAGTGCGGTATTGCCACTATTTTGAATTTTTTATTTTATGTTTAAATTTCCATGCCGAAGCTACTCATGCATTGTTTATTACTAGTATCTAGGTTAGTAAGCGTAAGTCATACGCATTAGTTTTTTATCATAAGAAAAAGAATCAATAATTACGAACCAAAACCTATGAATTCTTTAAATTTCTAACGATCTTGGGCAGCAGGTAGCCACAGATGACCTAGGGCAGCCATAAGAATAATTTTAATAAATCAAGGATCAAAAGAAAAACTATAAAAAAATATTAAAAAATTTAAAATTATTGAAAAATGAATAGAGTACAGCTTAAACTAGAGTTTCATTAGTTATTGTTATACATTGTAAATAAAGCAAATGGCAAAATGTAAATTTTAAAAAATAAGGAAGGTTTCCTCAGTTAAGTCAAACCAGAGAGAGTCAATCTAAGTTTGCATTAATAAATGATCTAATATTCATGTTAATCACAAAAGAGTAAAGTCTTCCAAATACTTGATTAATGTCATAAACTACCCCTAAAAAATTTAAGAACTGTCATTTTGATCCCAACATGGTATACTACTTACATATTTATTGCTTCTACCGGACAGAGGTGTCGGGGGGACAAATTGGTTTGTGCGTTTATGGGGTAGGAATTTACGTTATCTGAGGCTCGAATATCAACACCCCATTTCTTAGATTTATTTTACTTTCATTTTTTTTGTCGTTTTCATTCGTTTTTGCTTTTTTCCTTATTTTTTTAAAAAATATTTTTCTTTGAGCATAATTAAAATAAACATAAAACAAGAAAAATAAAAAAATAAAATTAGAGAAATAAAATATAGAATGAAAATAATAAAGTAATACACAAAATAAAAATAAAACAAAAAACTGAAAAAATAAAACTAACTAAAGAACTTAAAAGGGAATAGATAAAGTTGATAAGAGAACAAATAAAAGTTGATAAAAAAAAAAAGATAGAAATCTATTTATTTTTTTCATCAGCATTTTTTGTTCTTTTAACTGAGAATGATAGAAAAATGAAGTAAAGAAGGAAAACAGAAAAAAAAAAAATGAAGCGAAAAAAGTATAAAAAAAGATGAAGTAAACAAGGGAAAAGGAAAACGGAGAAAAAACAAAAAGCATAAAAAAAAACGAAGTGAAGTTTGATAAAAAGAAAAACAAAACAAACACGATTGCCCTTGCTCGAACCCGCGCCCCCGATATCCGTTGGCCCGCGTTTTTGCCGTTTGGCGAAGCTGGGCGTCCTGTGTGAGGCCGATAGGCCAATAGAAATTTTAAAAGTAACTCAGAGCCCTCCGGGCCCACCCACACCACCGAAAATTAGGTTTGCTGGTTTGTGCTGGTCTTCGTTTGCCTGCCGAAACTCGAAACGAGAAGTTTGTGTTGGAGCTTTCTACGTACGGTGCTCTATTCTTCCTTCTGATGCCATGACTGCCGCAGAGGCGTATGCTGTCTGGAGGTTTAGTCAAGGATCTTGATACGAAACAGGAGGAATACGGCGTCGTTTCCTTAATAAGTTCAGTAAACGTGATTAGCATGCAAAAGGGCGGGATAAGCAGTTAAAGTCGTTAGACCTCCATTTCTGCATTTTCATCTTTTCTCTTCTGTTAACCGAGGATAGATATAAGTGTGTACAGCGAGTAAAGAAATCAAGATATACATCAAGTTTCACTTCTCTCTCTCGTTCAATTCCTCTTCCATTCTGAATTGGTTAGTCTTGAGGATTCTCGGTTCGTGGAGCCCTGAACTCAAGCAATTCTATGCTTGGTTTACATTGTAGTGTGTATCAATTGGTATCAGAGCATCGAACCTAGGGAAGCCATGGCGGAAGGCACTCGTTTCCAAGAATTGAAGAAGTCGTTGGAGGACAAACTGGCGGAGAAGGTCCAACATCTGGAGCAGAAACTGGACGACCGTCTATCAAGAATGTTCGAGGAGATCAAGAACACGATCTGTTCGAAGGAAGACTCCAGCGAATCCACCCAATCAAACGCACGACCAACTAGCCATTATCCAGGAAATGGGTATGGAATGACCAGAATCAGCAAGGTGGACTTCCCTCACTTCAATGGAGCTGATGTGGAAGGGTGGATTTTTCGCTGCAACCAGCTATTCGACATTGATGAAGTTGCAGAAGACAAGAAGGTACAGCTAGCTTCAATACATTTAGAAGGCCCGGCATTACACTGGCACAAGAGATTTGTGCGTGACTGGCCAGCGCGAACGAGACTTTCATGGGGGTCATATTGTGTGGCCATGGTGGAAAGATTTGCAGATGCGCATAAAGATCCTTCATCAGAATTAAAGAATCTGAAACAAAATGGATCAGTGAAAGATTACCAGAATCAGTTCGACATGTTGTTGACACAAGTAAGTCCTTTACCCGAAGATCACTTGATTGGCCAATTCTTGGGGGGTTTACATAAAGAGTTGGAAGCATCAGTAAGGGCACTACGACCTTGTTCTTTACATGAGGCCCAATATTTTGCTAAACTACAAGAAGTTGTCTTAACAACTTATAGGAGGAACCACGTAGGGAGGGGAATCCTGCCGACGCCTAGACCCCCAATAGTAACCAGTAGCCCCAGTAATCAGACTAAGAACACTAGAAGGTTGACAGAAAAGGAGTTAAGTGACAAACGAGCGAAGAATGAATGCTACTGGTGTGATGAGAAATTTGTTCCAGGCCATAAATGCAGGAAACCTCAGTTCAACAGGATTGAGGTAATCAAAGCGGAGGATGAAGAGTCTGAAGAAAGCGATGAGGAATCAGAAGAATCTTGGCAACAAGATGACAGCCCTTGCATATCCTTACATGCTCTTACAGGTATTCCCAACTACAACACCATGAAGATAGGGGGTATGTGGGAAACAAACGAGTAAACATGTTGGTGGACTCGGGTAGCACTCATGTTTTCTTGGATGAAGTTGTTGCCAAGAAACTAGGATGCGAAATTGAAGTAGTTGGTCCCATGGGGGTATTAGTAGCAAATGGCCAACTGATATCTACAGTTGGCAGGTGTAAGAACCTGAAATGGAAAATCCAAGGAGTCGAGTTCGAATTCGATGTATTGCTGATTCCTTTAGGTGGATGTGAAATGATCTTAGGGGTGCAATGGCTGAGAAGTTTGGGAGACATTAAGTGGAACTTTGAACAACTAAAAATGTCATTCAAATACAAGGGACAGAAGATGGTGCTGAGAGGAGCTACTCAGATCCAAATACAGAAGGATTCAAAACAGGCAACCAAGCTCCTCCATAAAGTTTGCAAAAGGGAGGGACAAGCTTTTGCGATACAGTTCAGGGGGCCTGGAATAAGCTGCTGGAAGGTGGAAGTGATCACACAAAGACAACAACTCGACATGGGCGAATTATTGGAGAAATTTCAAGATCGCTTTCAGGAACCTACTGGACTACCGCCTCAGAGAAAACATGACCATCACATTCCTCTGGTGCATGGAACAACACCAATCAATATCAGACCCTACATGTATCCAACGATCCAAAAAGATGCTATAGAACAGTTGGTTAAAGAGATGTTGCAAGCTGGGGTTATTTGCATCAGGTACTCTCCGCTTATGAAAAAGAATTCCTTGCCCTAGTCTTCGCAGTTGAAAAGTGGAGACCATATCTGTTAGGGAGGAAATTCGTCATCAGAACTGACCATCAGAGTCTGAAACACTTGATGGAACAAAGAATTATGACCCCACTGCAGCAGAAATTTATTATCAAGCTATTACCATATGATTATGAAATACAATACAAGAAGGGAAGAGAGAACATTGTTGCGGATGCCTTATCAAGAATCACCTGCCAGCAGCTACAGGTGATGACCTTCACTACGCCCTTGATAGAAGAAATACGAAGAAGTGTTGAGGTGGATGCCAAGTTGCAAGAACTATGGCAAGAGAAGCTGAGAGACCCCCAGGCACACCCCAAGTATACCATCGACGCCCAGGGATTGAAAAAAAATGGGATGTTGGTGGTAGGAGAGGATCACTCTCTAAGGAACAAGATTATTAAGACTATCCACAATAGTTCCAGCGGAGGACACTCAGGGGTGGAAGCAACAAGGAGACGGATAGCTGTTTTTTGCTACTGGCGAAACATGAGCAGGGACATCCGAAATTTCATACGCCAATGTGATATTTGCCAAAGGTTTAAGTATGACAATGCAGCATACCCTGGCCTCCTACAACCCCTTCCTATTCCTCCTAAAGTTTGGAACAGCATATCAATGGACTTCATTGACACATTGCCAAAATCAGAAGGAAAGGAAGTCATACTCGTCGTAGTTGACAGACTCAGTAAGTATGCCCATTTTCTAGCTTTAGCTCATCCATATTCAGCAGCTATGGTGGCTAGAGTTTACATGGAAAACATATACAAACTGCATGGCATGCCTCAAGACATCATTAGCGATAGAGACACAGTGTTTATGAGTAAGTTTTGGCAAGAATTCATGGGACAACTTAAGGTTGAACTCAAGATGTCCACTAGCTACCACCCACAGACTGATGGTCAAACAGAAGTGGTAAATAGATGCGTGGAAGCTTACCTTCGTTGCATGACAGGAGACAAGCCAAAAGAATGGGTCAAGTGGCTTCCATTAGCGGAATGGTGGTACAACACTAACTATCACTCCGCTACAGGAATAACTCCCTTCGAAGTCATGTATGGACAGTCGCCCCCAAGCCACTTACCCTATATTTCTGGTGATTCGAAGGTGGAAGCTGTAGACAGGAGCTTGAGAGCTCGAGAACAGATGATAGCACTATTAAAGGATAGGTTGAGGAAAGCTCAACAGAGAATGAAAATGCTGGCAGATAGACACAGGTCAGAAAGGGAGTTTCAATCTGGAGATTGGGTGTACTTGAAGTTACGCAAATACAGACAAACTTCTATGAAGACTGTTGCAAACCATAAATTGGCGGCTAGATATTATGGACCATTCCTAGTACTAGAACGCGTGGGAATGGTAGCTTACAAACTACAGCTACCAGATGGAGTCAAGCTGCATAATGTCTTCCATGTCTCCCTTCTCAAAAAGAAAATCGGTGATCAACCAATACAAGCTCAGCTACCTACATGGGATGAAGAACTACCAAAGCAACCCCTCAAAATTCTGGAAAGGAAGATGGTGCAGCGAGGGAGACAGGCAGCCACCAAGGTCTTGGTGCATTGGACCAACTCAGGACCAGAAGAGGCAACGTGGGAGTACCTGTTTGATCTGCGTCAGCGCTTTCCTGAGTTCATTGATGCTTGAGGACAAGCATCATTTGAAGAGAAGGGCAATGATACGAAACAGGAGGAATACGGCGTCGTTTCCTTAATAAGTTCAGTAAACGTGATTAGCATGCAAAAGGGCGGGATAAGCAGTTAAAGTCGTTAGACCTCCATTTCTGCATTTTCATCTTTTCTCTTCTGTTAACCGAGGATAGATATAAGTGTGTACAGCGAGTAAAGAAATCAAGATATACATCAAGTTTCACTTCTCTCTCTCGTTCAATTCCTCTTCCATTCTGAATTGGTTAGTCTTGAGGATTCTCGGTTCGTGGAGCCCTGAACTCAAGCAATTCTACGCTTGGTTTACATTGTAGTGTGTATCAGATCTGTGCCCTTATGTAATATCTCTGTAGCCCACTTGCAGTTATATGCGTATTGTTTCATCGATTCGATTCATTCTAATTGATTCCTCAGGTCTGGCGGATTTATCTTTCTTATTTCAGGGGTACCGGCAGCGGTTCTTGTTTTCATCGGTTTCGATCAGTGGGCTCGGCGGATGCCGCTTCCTGGTACTCAAACCCTAGCCTTTCGGTCGGCACTTATCTGTTTTTTTGAGACAAATCCCTCTATTAATTCCCTCCTGTTTTGTTTCCCTATAGTTGGTTCCATAGATCTTGAATCTGGTTTGCAGTTTGAGTTATATTGTTGGGCAGTTAGGTGCGTAAAGGGCTGGAAGTTGGGTTCCATCTTTCAAATTAGTATTTCTAGCGTATTGGGTTTGTTTTCTAGGAACTTTGAAAAGTGGCGCAAATTTACTCGTTGCTTTTCACCGAACAAGTCTCTGCTTGTGCTTCTGCTTTCGTTTTTTCTGGCTCAATCTGTCATTGCCCCATAGGTTTAATCCGGTAGGGGAAGCTTAACATGGTACTATATTAGATGATGAATGGGTATCTAAAAGGTCAGCTCTAGCTCTTTGAAGGGGCAGAAACCCAGGCTCGAACCCTTACAAGCTTCCGACTTGATGTACAATAAGGCAATATCTTCTCGAGGTTATGGCAATGCGTTAGTCCCTCTGAATATTTACTTACCGTATTTATTTCTTTGGATTCTTAGTTTTCGGCATCACGGGCGAATATGAGATCAAGGTTCCAGAACCTCTAGGGTATACAAGGGTTAGGCAGTATCGTGGCTGTGAGACGTATCTGAAGCAGGTTGAAAGGGTGAGTTGTATCCAAACTGGATGCATCATGTTTGTCTGTCGGAATCTTTGTTTGCCTTTTTCTTTTTCTTGTTGCACTGTCTCTCATCTTGCACTTCTTTGATGTGGATGCAGTTTCTGCTGAATGGGAAAGGCCTGGATTATCGTCAAGAACTTGAGGAGCTCTGCGGGATCAAAGAGGATGACATTAAAAAGAGGCTAAGCTCGGGAATGTGATGTTCATTTGGATGGGTTCTGAACTTGAAACTATTTAACGCGTAGTTTATTATACCTCAGGATTGTGTATTTTGTGACTCGTACTATGAGAGCGTAAGCTACACATACTAGCTGCTCTCTCTCTCTCTCTCATATTATGTCGTCTATCAGCTCTGGTTTGTAGAGTTCCCGAGTTACATTCGACCTGGCAGCTTTTGTTTTGCGTCATTGCAATGTCGTCGGGCAACTTGGAGATTACGTTTCTTCTTTTCTCGTTGGTGAAGCCCTGCTAGTGATGAATGATGATGATAGCCGCTTGTATTATCTTTTATATTTATCCAGAGCTGGAAGGCATTAATTAATTCCAACGAGATTGATATCGTCAAACAGTGTTAAAATGAGGTTGTGGCCCCGAGCGAATCTCGAATTCATGTCCACGTTGAAGTGCAGCGACGCTGGAAGGCATTCTAACTAAATCTTATTTTTGTGGCTAACAGATTAGAGATACCGTCTATTCAAATCTGAATGCAAGAGATGATTCTATTTGCAACTGTTTCGAGGCGCACTCTTTTCTGGTATGCGCTTGTTTCTTTTCAAACCAGATGAAGTACACCGGTGCTGGATAAATGTCGCTTTCCTCACTTTAGCCGTCAAGCCCTTGCATGTAATAACCTACTCATCTACCCGCACAATTTATCAGCTTCACTTTTTTCGCCACAATACTCTAAACAATGAAATAGAATTCATACTGTAAAAAATAAAATTAGCTGTAGCTCATCGTAACTTTGAACCCCACAAATAATCATATGCTCAGGGAGATGGATAGGGTCCTAAACCACTTTATACCAATCAATAGTATCTTAGTTCTCCATGAACTGCAAATAGACTATTTTCACATTAACTATTCCATCGTTTACACAATTCCGTATCCCATTATGTACAAGATCTATAATTAAACTGAACTCCCAATTTAAGCACTTGATCCCCAACAGAAAAAGATGCATTAGCAAGTGTAATGGTCCCATTTCCCATCTCACGTTATATGGATGTCACTGTAGAGGTCGACTTCGACGGATCAACTAAATGAATAATACAACTAACTGAATGCACAACAATCTTAGGTTGGAACGTCAATATCAACTAAATGAATATCACAACTAGATAAAATGAACAACAACATTAGCTAAATGGACAAGAAATGATAGTTTCGGTATATACTATGAAATCATACTATACATGTATGTGTGTGTGCATTCACATACCAATTTTTGCTCTTTTATGTTGCAAGTATTGTCCCCATATATCAATTGTTATTCTAGAACAATTCTTGATCACCTATAAACGATTACTGCTCCTTTAATAACAATTGTTATGCCATCAATGCAATTTTCTTTTACAATAATTTCTTGTTTATTTAGTAAGAAATATTATTCTAGAGGTGATGGTGGCCTTGTAATTAGCAGGTTACTAATGATATATACAGTGGACAACAGTTACTGGGTAGCTAAACGTGTTTTTTTTTGTTTTTATTTTGGTCGGAATTAAGTTTTTTTTCGTTAGGAATGTACTCAATTGGATATGCTGCACGAGTGTTCTCTGCAGAAGAAGATGAGAAGATACAACTGGTTATTTTCTGTCACATGACATGATACCAGATGACCTTAACCGCAAAATAAGAGTGTCACATAGTCCATTAAATCCTTATATCTCTGTTATTCATCAGAATGACTAAAGTTCATAATTGAATTCATCTTGTTTTGACATTTACATGAAAAAAGAAAAAAAAATAATGTAGATGATGAGTCATCTGCACCTTAGAGATCAGAACAGCTTAGTTGTAACTTATTGACTGCTGACCTGTAGAAGAGAAACTTGGATATATAATAGTCTCAGATGGCTTACCTGTGACAGACTTGTCAGCAAAATCCACTTCCCGGGTATGCTCATCAAATACGATATTTTCCAACACTGTATGGTCAAAATAGGAAAATAACCGGCATCAGTGAATAAGCCGCTGCAGCTTGTTGGATACATATACCTCCAGAATAGTCAGTGAGGCTTAAGGTATTGAAACACTACCTGTGCCAAACTTGATCGCGTTCCAGATATCCGGCTCTTTCTCCCTGGGAAAAAAGAAGAATTGCATTAACAACAAGCCAACAAACAGACCCGCCAACATGCAATATACCCTTCACCCAATACAGATATAAAAGCAAAACTCACAGTACTCCTACTCCTGAGAAAAAACCAAACTCACACAGGCACTGCCGTCAGCATAGACAAAAAGGCCAACAAGAACAGATAAACCTGCAAAACGAATCCCTGCTAAAACTTTGAATAAACGCCAGGCTCCGCTCGCTTTATTTGAGATCCACGACACAGCGTTCTTTAAGTCACTTTCAATCCATAACCTAAAAAACACCAAATCTGGTCTCTGCTTCACCGGGACAAGAGCTTCCCGAATTGCTAACAATTCAGCAACATTGGAATCCAACACATCCACCGGTTTTGAGGATTTAGCTAGAGGGGCCGAACGGTGACTTCTCAGAATACCCCCAATAGCTCCAGGCCCCGGCTTCCACGACAACAGAACCATCAACGTTAAACTTAAGCTCCCCTGTTGAAGGAGGGACCCAACCAGGAGAAGTGGCACCCAAATGAACTTGCTCAGCAATACTAACTAGATTAATGTTCAGAAGAAAGTAATAGTATAGGAACAGTTCGACCAAATTGCCTTGCACCAATGACCAACCCGCAGCTTAATCAAATCCACAAGTTGAACTACTCTAGATCTCTTTGCACTGAAAATCAGATTATTTCGAGCCTGCCATATAGACGAAAAAACTGCAAACAGCACCATCATCCAAACTTCTCTGCAAATCACCACGTTTGACATACCCTACCACCACTGATACAGAATTTTAACATTAGGTGGAGCAATCCAAGGGATACTCCAACAACTCGTCAATGCACACCAAACATCACTCGCAAACCTGTAAAGCACTAAAAGATGATCCATCGACTCTATCAAAGATTCACAAAAAGGACAGAGAACATCATTCGCCTGAACAATGTTGTGTCTTAGCAACAATTCTCTGGTTGCAACCTTACCAAGTAGTGCCTGCCAGCAAAATAATTTAACCTTCAAAGGCAATTTAAGCTTCCAGACAGAGAATAGCAGAGGATCATTATTATAAACAGAGTTTTCCACTTCTCGACACAAGGATTTTGCTGAAAACCTACCACTTTGTTCAAAAGTCCAGATGAGCATGTCATCGACATCTGCAGACATTGAAACTGAACCCAGAGCTGCACAGAACTGATCATAAACAGACAGCTCCCAATCAAAAAGCCTCCTTCGCATCACCACATTCCAGCGCCAAACTCCATTATCCCAAAAACCAAAATCACAAACAGGGCCAAATTTTTTGATTGAAAGAGCAAAAATTCGAGGAAAGCGATCTATCAAAATAACATCCTCATTCCAACAATCATCCCAAAATCTGATTGAAATTGAATTTCCTCGACCAACCAGATAGAAGAGACCTTTTGAAATCATTGACCTGGCTGTTCCTTCTGTCGATGGAAGCTGTACGATTCTTCTCCAAACGGAAGATAGATCGTTCTTCTCGTTCCCATACTGCCAAAGCCACTTGCTTAACAGTGCCAAATTCTGAACTTTCAAAGCTTCCTACACCAAGGCCGCCATGATATTTGGACCTTTTGATAGTATTCCAATCGACCGGAATTAGTTTCCTCCCACCGACCTCTGACCCCCAAAGAAAGCTCCGCTGAATTTTCTCAAGCTCATTAAGAACACCGATAGGAACCTGAAACAAAGAGAAATAATAGAAGGCAAACTATTAAGAACAGAATTTATCAAGGTAACGCTCCCCGCCCTTGAAATGCAAGAGCACTTCCATCTCGATAAACAATCTCTGAATCTCTCTAACACAGGATCCCAAGTTTTTGAAAATAGAGGATTGGCTCCGATCAGTAAACCCAAATACCTAAAAGGCAGGTGACTAACCGAACAACCAATTACCTTTCCCCACTCCACGGCAAGACCATCCTCCACACCTACACCCACAAGATTGCTTTTGCAGAAATTAATCTTCAGGCCTGATGAAAGCTGAAAACAGCGCAAGACACGCTTCACCGCTTTAAGACTTTCCAACTTAGCTTCACAAAAAACAAGTGTGTCACCCGCAAATTGTAAGTGAGAAAGCATGACTGGATTTTCTTTCCCAACACTGACTCCATTAACAAGCCCAAGCGAGATTGCTTTCCGGAACAAAACATTCAAACCCTCACCAACTAGATTGAACAAAAGCAGGGACAAAGGATCTCCCTGTTGTAAACCTCTCTTCATCGAAAACCGCTCCACTGGAAATCCATTAACTAAAATAGAGACGCTAACA
Organism: Aquilaria yunnanensis; assembly: GCA_039654915.1. NCBI lineage: Eukaryota > Viridiplantae > Streptophyta > Magnoliopsida > Malvales > Thymelaeaceae > Aquilaria > Aquilaria yunnanensis. Next base: position 15,460,576 of record CM077593.1, read on the forward strand.
GAGCTAACTCAATGCATAATCCAATGTCTCCACTTATTACGAAATTTCATCTCCTTCATCACACCATCCGAAAACTCCATTCAATTGAATCGTAAGCTTTCTCAAAATCAACTTTGAAGATAAGACCTCCGGACGCATTATGCTTCAACCAGTGAGCCACCTCCCCTACAATGAGAACACAATCAAGAATTTGTCTCCTTTCCATAAACGCAAATTGAGAATCCCCCATAACGGACCCCATAACATTCTTCAACCTTTCGACCAGCACTTTGGCCAGATTTTTTGGCCAGAATTTTATAAACACTTCCGAACGGTGAAATTGGCCGAAAATCATTCAGGTTCACTGGGCACAATTTCTGCGGAATTAATGAAATGAAGGAATTATTAAACACCTTCGGAAACTTACCAGAAGAATGGAATTCAGCGAAGAAATTGACCACATCCGATTTCACAATATCCCAAAACTCCTTCATGACTCTAAAGTTGAAACCGTCAGGCCCCGGAGCTTTGTCCTCCCCACAATACCACACGGCAGACTTCACTTGCGCTTCAGAGAAAGGCGCCTCCAGAAACTCAATTTGAGAATCAGATAAAGCTTTAAAACCTGCCTTTAGTGGTTAGAAAGAAAGGTCGATCAGCTGCTGAAAAATGATTCTTGAAGTAACCAGCCACCACCTCCTTCACCTTATAAGGGCTAGAATATTGTGAACCATTCACAAGAGTTGGATCTGATTCGGTCTTTTACTGTTATATGAAAAAACCTTGAGATACAGTCACCTTGTTTTAACCACTTCAACCTGGATCTCCGAAAGCATTTGCTGCCTCCCTTCTTCTGAGATCACGAATACTCGATTTCACTGATAAGAATTGCTTCCATAAATCTTTGTCATTAGGATTCACCAACCTCTGGTCCTTAATCACAGACAAGCGCTCCTCCAAGGATTTTAACTTAGATAACATAGAACTGAAAGCATTGCTGAACTTAGATTTTATAGCAAACTTCACATTTTTCAACTTTTCCAACAAAGTGAAGCCAGCGGAATTCCAAGGACAAACAGCAGACTACGAATTCTGAAAAACCTCTTTGCAGCCAGGATCCTCAAGCCACCAATTAAAGAACCTAAAAGGTTTTGGACCCCAGTCCACATGATCCCACCCAATGAAAACAAAAGGATGATCTGAGAAAGATGATTTAAAGCACCATTGTTTGATTTTAGGAAATCTAACCAACCAATCTTGAGAAAACAAGAAGCAATCGAAGCGGCTCATCGAAAGGCTCACTTGCCCATTGGACCACGTGAATTTAGCCCCTGACATAGGAATATCCACAAGTTCCGCTGACTGAACAAAACTCTGAAAAGCTCTCGTACCTGAACAATGGGAACCATCATCAAGTCTTTCCTCCAAATGAAGGACCTCATTCCAATCTCCACCGAACATGACTGGCCTGACACAGTTCTCTTAATAGTCAATAGATCATCCCACAAATTCCTCCTCAAAACCTCACTATTTGGGGGCATAAATGGCCCCACAGAGCAATGGAAATCATACTGCAGCAGCAAACCCGAGATTAACACGATACTATTGTTCACGATATAGCTTTCCAACTTGAAAAAAATTCTGCTTCCACAGGATCATGACTTTACCTGAAGCCCCAACCGAAACCCTCCATAGCTCTCCAAGGCCACCAATATTCCATAACTGTCTAACTCTTCTCATATTGAAACAACTCAACTTCGTTTCTTGAATGAGTACCATATCCGGATTGCTTTTGCTCAGAAAGGAAGCCAACCCTCCTCGTCATCTAGCATCCCAGACCCCTGACATTGATAGACAAAATCCTCATGATACCAGCAGAAATCCAAACCAAAAGACGAACATGCTAATGAAATGATTCCTTCTACTGCCCTGACGCTGCTTCCTCCAGCTACATCCAATAAATTTTGTCCTTGATTTCCTCAATTCTACGGTCGCAAATCAGGCCCAACAAGCTTGCCGTTTCCCCTACTAGTTTCACCTCCTTCCGAGCTCGATGTTCCACTGAGAGGATCACGCCATCCGCAGCCAAACCACTCCAGAAAGAGCTTATAGTCACAGACTTCTGGCTTGAAGTAGTCATACGAACAACAGGAATATCTGCCATAGAAATCGGAATATCTACCAATTTACCTCATCCCCGATTTTGCGAAATTTACTAAAGCCCCCTTTAGGTTTTCCATAACCTACACTTACTCCCCTTTATTTTCAGAAGCCTACACTTAACCCCTCAGTTGTTAACTCCGTTAGTCAGCCTGTTTCAATGGTGGGCCCCATGGTGTATTACAATTCCTCCACTTGCTCCTCGTTTCGACGTCTCCTACACGGCTACACGACGCCAAAAACCTTGCAGCATTGCAATGTAACAAGGGGAGCTCCCAAAATCCTTTATAGAAGGACGAGCAATGAGCAGTAGAATGAAATCGGCTATTCTTGAATTCAAAATCTGAAACTGGTATTATTGCTACCTTTCACCTTTTTATTTCTGAAATTTTATAGGCAACTAACAGAAAATGCTTCAAATTCTAAAATCCTTGGTAGATTGCATCTACAATGAAACATTTATCACTCCCAAAATCAAGCAAACTACAATATTCTTCTAAAGCAAAAACAAAACTAAACTAAACAAGAGTTCCGTTAATGCTCATCATCTAAAATCAAGCAAACTATAATATTCTTCTCAAGCAAAAACAAAAACAAAACTAAAAAAGAGTTCCAATGCTCATCATCTAAACCCTAGACCTGATCACATCCCCACTAGACCTGTCCACTAGGATTATAATTAAAATCACTTTTTTCTTAAACCTTTGTGTTATTTTAGTCTTCAGAGAGCCAATGGAACCATGGTGATGGTGGGTTCCAACAATAAAAGTCAATGGTTAGGAGGATCTAAAGTCATGATGGTATGATTGTGACCAGAATGCTTGGTATCTTCATAATTCTTTGCCCCAAAGGCTTGTTTTGCTCAATCTCTCGAGTCAAATTTCTATTGTTGTGAACAATGCACACAAATTTTTTAAGAGAGATCCGTAGATCAAATTTGGAATTGCGAGGAAAGAAAACAATAAGGGAGGTTTAGCCAGAAGAAGAAAACAAGATGACAAAACTTCATAATAAACTTTCAAATAATAAAGGTGAAATCAAGAGAAGAAGTATAAAGATTCATGCTTTAAAACCAAAGTTTCAAAGAACTAGAATTTAATATGAATTCAATACTTTAAAAATCAATAAATAGGATAACAAAATAATAATTTAAGTCTAGAATGATGGACAACCACTTACCTCAAAATGGAACTTTCCAATGCTTAAAATAATGGTTTAGTCGCCTAAAATAATGGTTTAGTCACTTAAAATAATTATGGAAAAGTCTATGTCAAAGTATAACCAATTTAAGGAATAATCCAAAACAATAGTTTGACTGTGGCCTAAATGAACATTCTAAAACCTAAGAAATCACTAAACTAGTGCATAAAGCACCAGGGATTAATACTGTCAATAACGTGAATCTTCTTTTAAGTTGTTCAACTTACAGTGACCAACAACTAATATTCTAAACTTCAGGAACTCTATACACTGCCTACAACAACTAGGGACCTATGCTGTCATTAAACCAATTTTTACCCAAAACATAAAATCTTGGGAAAAGTACAAAAAAACTCATTATAGTTATGTGTCAAGACTAATTTGCTCATCACTTTTTTAAGTGGTTCCAATTTTATGACTGAAATTTTGGTTTGGACCCAAATTCATCATTGGACCGTTAGTTTTGTTGACATGTAAGCGTATTGGTGATGTGGACATGGTGACCTAATTATCAACTTAACTCTTAACTTTCTTGACTTATACAAATTGGCCTATAAACTCTTAATGACTCCAATAATACTACCTCCTATAGCTAGAATTCATCCAGACAGCGTTGAAGACGTTGGTGGGCTTTACAACTGCCAAGTCGACCTCCAGGCATGCCACTGATCCAACCCGCCTTACCATGGATCTAGCTACAATGCAAATCAAGTGAATCAACGAACAAATCGGCCTAAAAAAATGAACAAGGACAAGGAGACAAACAAATTGGTGAATCGACGAACAGGGCAACGAACAATCAGTGAACAAATCGGTGAATTGATGAACAATTGGTAAATCGACGATCAAGGTAATGAACAATTGGTAAATCGACGAACAAATCACGAATGAAGTTACGCTGCCGATGAAGGAGGTGGGCAGCGATGGAGGTGCGCAGCGCCAATTGGCAAACAATTGTAGAGCTGGGCTGGAGGAGGTGTTTGGCAGAGGCAGATGAAGTGAAGGAGGTGCTTGGTAGAGGCAGATGGTGTGGAGGAGGTGGTTGGTAATGGAGACGGGGGAGTTGGAGGATAGGTCAACAAAGAAGACGGAGGTAGAGGAAAAATTTGGCCAAATCCCTTAGAAATCCTAAGAAATCCCAAAATGCCCCAGAATTCCCCCAAATGCCACATGCATCCTTGTGTTTTCATAAGTGGCATGCCATTTGGATTATTAGTTGTCACGCGGTCATCATTGGTTTGCCATGTAATCACATCCAGACAGAATATTCTAACATTGGGCAGAATCTTTCCATCGTTAATTACCTCGGTAACCTATTTGGGTCCATTTCAAAACATTGATACTTAATTTGTTACCTCGGTAACCTATTTAGTGATTTATTTGACACCACTTAAAAGAATGGTGACCAAATATGTCTAGGACCAAAAGTGCAGTCACTTTTTTGGTACTTTACCCTAAAATCTTCTAACTCCTTCTTCGCAGTTCTATGCAACATGTGATTCTCCCTGATTACAAGCCAAAACGTCAGTTTTGGCTTGTAATTGGGGAGAATTGCATGTTGCAGATGATTGCGAAGAAGGAGATCGAAGGTTTTATGTTCTTCGCGAAAATTAGTTTAATGACAGCATATGTTCCTAGTTCTTGGAGGCGGGTGCACTAATGTCCTAAGGTTTAGAATATTACATGTTCGTCACTATAAGTTGAAGAGCTGAAAAAGAAATTCAGGTTATTAACAGCATTGATCCCTGGGGCTTTTATACACTGGTTTAGTGATTTCCTAGGTTTCAGAATTTTCATTTAGGTCATAGTCAGACTATTATTTTGGATTATTCCTTAAATTGGTTATACTTTGAAATAAACTTTTGCATAATTATTTTAGGTGACTAAACCATTATTTTAGGAGTTGGAAAGTTCCGAGATAAGTGGTACTCCATCATTCTAAATTTAAATTATTATTTTGTTATCCGATTTATTGGTTTTTAAAGTATTGAATTCACATTGAATTCTTGTTCTTTGAAACTTTGATTTTAAAGCATGAATAATTTGATCTTTGAAATTCTTTTTTTGAATTCACCTTTATTATTTGAGAATTTATTATGAAGTTTTGTCATTCAAATATATTAGAAAAAATTACATATGTATTTTGTATATTTCTAAGTATGTAATTTACGTTTTGATGATTATGGGATCAAACATGTTTTACCTATGTTATTATGGTAATATAATTTTCAGATTTTTATAAAGCTCTGGATTCTGAAAATTCATGAATATGAGTGTTTATGTTTTAACTCTGTTTTAATAGGTATTGGTTCTATGCTCGACTACTGGGAAAGTGTAATTCTGCACCCTCCACATAGGATATTCTGTTTTGTTATGTTTCACAGTCCAGTGTTTAGAATTAGTTATTCTAGACGCTTACCGATGGTAATTCTTAGTCGATCTATAACGTACTACTATGTCAACTGTATTTATTCTAAATAATGTACTACAACGGTTAAAATGATCGGCCCACTTACTATGTTATAAAATATTATATTTTATTATTTGTTTTAAATTACTCTGTTTTGACTAATGATTTCAGGTATGAATTTTACATTTGCTTTGTCATACTTTATGATAAAATTAATTGTATTTGTTTCTGACACTTATATGACTTTTTGATTTTTGTGAGTATGATTTTTCTACAAATGAATATTCTGAGATATTTATATGTTTATTTTATTTTCTAATTAATATTCAATTTATAATATTTTCAATAAAATTATTTTCTATTTGATCTCTATGTCATATAAATTATATACGGCTATACATTCCAAATAATTACAAACTTATAAAATTCAATTTCTGAGAATAAGTGGCAAAACAACTACAATCTTTGAAATCGGGACATAATCCATAAGATATCATAGCCTTAAAGAATGAAATGAAATCCAAAAAGTTTTTTAAACATAAATAAATTTTTAATAGTAGTACTAAAAAAATACTTTTAACTGTGTGGAACTGCAGCTGGTTTTATAATTACTCCCGTTAGTTAACTCGAACTACTCCTTATCTTGTGAGGAGGTAAAAATGGGGTGAGCGCGAATGCTCAGCGAGTGATTGATTTTGGAAATAGAAATATAATATACAAAAATATATAAGGATCAAGTAAAAATAATTCTTATAAAATAATAAAATAAAATTCAATAAAAAATATTTGAAGAGCAAGAAGTAATCAATGCAATAGCAATTTTGATAACTAAGCAAATTATATTTATAAATAAAATTATGAACCAACATAGAGCAGTTTAGAGCGGAATAATGAAACAGAAATTAAGAACAAAGTGAGTGGGGTGATCACTGTAACTGCACTTAAACCACTGCAGTGAATTGTCTAAGAATTATCAACGATCGAGTGCCAAAAGGACTAGTCCTAAAAATAGTACATTGCGGAACAGAACGAAACAAAATACCTTACATTGAAGATTTAGAACTATGGTTTCTTAGTAGTATGGGTACAAAACCAATACCCACCAAAACTGAGTTAGAATAGAAATTTAAAGCATTATAGTTGTTATAAAATTTCAGTACAAGAGATCATAATAAAAACATATATGATCCCAACTTACGTAAGCAAACACAATGTATTGCATAAGTAAGATAAATTTGAATAAGTAGATAAATAAGTAAATTATTAAAACCCTTGGAAAACAATTTCAGAATAAAACATCTATTTAAAAACTCTTATTCTAATTGAAAATTAGTATAATAAAAAATTACTAAGCTAGAAAACTTAACACTTTGGATAAATAATATATACATAATATCAAAATAATTTAGCTTTTAGAAATGGAAATAGCCATTTATCTCAAAATGGAACTTTCCAACTCCTAAAATAATAGTTTACTCATCTAAAATAATTATGTAAAAGTTTATGTGAAAGTATAACCAATTTAAGGAATGATCGAAAATAATAGTCTGATTGTGGCCTAAATGAATATTCTAAAACCTAAGAAATCACTAAACCGGTGTATAAAGGCCCAAGGATCAATGCTGTCAATAACCTGAATCTCTTTTTCAGCTTTTCAACTTAGAGTGACCAACATGTAATATTCTAAACCTTAGGATCTTGATACACTGCCTCCAAGAACTAGGGACATATTCTGTTATTAAACTAAATTGTGCCCAGAACATAAAATCTTCGATCTTCCTCTTCGCAATCCTATGCAACGCACGATTGTCCCCAATTCCAACCCAAAACTTCAATCACCTTGTTCTTCGTTCATTCTAAACAACCTTAATCAATAATTATCACTTACAATATCTAGAATTATCAAAATCCTACCCAAATAAATTTTATGTTTTCGTAAATTACATGAACATCTTTAATATGGATATACAGGAGAATATTATATTAGAATTCATCATTCTGAAGAGGAAAATCTTGATCTTTGTCTTAATCTTTAATCTTTAATTCTTCTCATTCTTGAAAGAATCACAACGACATAGGAGTAAAAAATTAAATCCTATTTTTCTTTTCACCATGACATGCACATACGTACGGGCGCATGCGCATACACGTATATATTGCTTAATCCTCTCCTATTGTATGTTGAACTTTTTTTCTCTTTTTTTTTTCTTCCACATACATTCTCCCCATATATATATTTTTTCCTATTTTCGTAACTTTTTTAAATTTCTTTCAAATCCTTTCCACCCTAAGTCCCTTCATTATTTTTTCTTTTTTTGATTTTTCTTTTTTTTTCTTCTTTCTTCCACCCTTTAATAACCGGCTAACTTTAATGCCTTTTTTTAAACTTGATTCTTATACAATTAACCTAAATAAGCTATACTTAATAAAATCTTTGGGTTGTTACATAATATCATGTATGTTCAATGGCTTAGCACCAGAATTGCACAATAGTGTGGCTTATGCAGCTTCAACCAGCGCATTATGGATAAATTTAAAAGATAGATTCTTTCAAGGAAATGCCCCAAGAGTATATGAATTGAAGCGAGAAATTTCCCTTGTACAATAGAAAGATCTCACTATCATGGCATATTATTCAAAATTTAAAGCCTTGTGGAATGAGCTAACAACGTATTTGGACTTCCCCAAGTGTAGCCGTAGAGCAGTGAATGACCTAGTGTTTGAGATAGAAGGTGAGTGTTAGGCGCATTATTTAGCAGCCAAAGAGGTTAACTTTTTGGCAACTTTGACTGCAAATTTCTTGCATATCTTCCATTCCCTCTTAGTATTTTCTTGTTTTGCTTGGCTTTCCATAGGTTGGATGGCGTAGCGGATGTAGTGATTTGGAGCGGGATCAAGCGAGACAGACCTTGGGCATGCAAAATTGATACAGAAGAATAACTCGTTGGCAACGCATTGCCAGCGCTGTGAACGCGCTGCCAATTTTTTCTAATTGGCAACGTGTCGCCATAAACTCGACCCATTAGCAACGTGTTGCCAATGCCGCCCCTGTTTCACCCGAACCTTGTGTTTTGATGGTCCCCCACGCCTTCCTACCTGATGAGCTGTCCTTGGAGGAGGGATTTCTACCCCTTTAGGGTCTGGGAGCTAGAAAAAGAAGGGTGGAGGCCTTGGAGTATAAATAGCTAAAGGAAATGAGGAGATAGAGGATCAAAATTTGCATACTCTTCTTCTAATCTCTTTTTGGACTACCACAATTGGAGAAGGTTGGGAGCTTGAAGAAGGAGACTAGAAGTCAAGCAGACTTAGACTACTAGAATCTATCATGGGTTTCTTCTTTTCCTTTTCTTATTTAGTGGATTTTCATGGATTATTTGTATATGGGTTTATTGTTGAGAGAATGATGGTTTGTGAGTAGATTACTACATCTGTCTAGGATGATACCTTTATTTCTTGCTATTTAATGGATCTTTGTTGATTTCTTATAGATATTAGCCTCTTTGTGTCACCCATCTTTGTGCTTAATGTTTGTGTAAATGATTGGCCACTTTATACACTCACAATTTCCACTTTGCTCTTGAGAGAAAAAGAAGGGGATAGAAAAGAGGAGTGAGGTGTAATGAATTTTATAGGTTAGAGGTAACTTATAGGTTCATTAGGCAATTAAATGGGAGGTTCTTGGGCTACACTACCTTGGATTAAAGTAAGAGATTGAGAAATGCCTTGTTTGTTCCTAGGTGAGCAAAGACTTAGCTTAAGAAAATGAGTTTTTTGACTTTAGACTCTTACACCACATAAAAGGGGCAAAAATTCTAGGGCTTCAAAGACTTGGGTAGCAAGAAATATGGAGGATTCTTAGAGGGATGATTTACCTTCTTTAACCACTTAGTTTAATCTCTTTTAGTAATTTGATTGTTAATTTAACTTCCCACCTTCAAGTTAATTAGTTAATTAGAGGAGTCATTTAATCTTGACCGTGTTTCTTAATCAGTTGATTCACCATTTGACCTTAGGTTTTACTAGTGCTTTCACTCTAATAGTCAAGTAGTTTAGATAACTAATGTTTATTCCTTGGTAAAATCACATAATCCCTTGGGACGATACCCTCCCTCTTTCTAGCATACAACGAAATTCATTGTATGCTTGAAAGTGATAAAGGGGTATAAATTATTAAACTTTTGTTTTCACAACATTATTTTAATTTCTTAGAGGACTAAGTGATAAATATGTTGTTGTCAGGTCCTATATTCTTAACATGGATCCTCTATCAAATGTCAACAAAGCTTATGCACTTATGGTTAATGAGGAGAAGCAGCAGTATGTGGCTAATTCCTGAAATACAACAGTAGAAGCAGCTGCCTTCACTGCTAAGCAACCAAAAAGTTGATGGACTAACCCAAAAAAAGATCAAGATAATAGCAAATTATGCTATATGCATTATGTGAGATTGGGTATGTATCAAATGGGTATATTGAACTCATAGAATATCTTGAATCATGGTAGAATCAAGAGAAAAAAGCTTCCAACAAGCCCGCTAGAAAATCTAGCAAGACAATTGCCAACAAAGCTAGCATGGATGCTAGTTCAGGAAGTTCCAAGGTGACTGACAACTATCTAAATATTACCCAAGATCAAATTCATTTAGTTGATGACACTTTTATCTAAGCAAAGTACAGTAGCGAATTTTTTTTATAAAGTCTCTAAACTTGCCTCTAGATTGATCATTGGTAGTGGTGCTTTAAAATATATGGCAACATAGCTATCTTAGCTATAGGATGTTTGGTTTGCAACATCATTTTCTCCAGTTAAATTGCTGACTGGGAGTAGCATGAAAATCTATTCTTGCAATCATAGCTTGTTGTCACCTAACCTTAAACTTGATAATGTTCTCTATGTGCCGTCCTTCACTTGCAATTTATTATTTATCGGCAAGATTACTATGACTTTAAATTGCTATGAGACATGTTTTCCAAACTCTTTTGTTTTAAACATCAAAGAGACTGATTGGCACGGGTGAAGAATGTGATACTACTTCAAAGAGGTCAAATCTCATGTGATAGCTTCTAATGAATTTGAGAATCAAGTATACACCTGACATGGGCTGCTTGGCCATATATTTTTCAAAAAAATTATCTTCAATTCATCAACTGAGGCATTTGTATTTTATACATTTAGACAAGTGTTCTGATTCTTGCCATTGTGCAAAACAAACTAGGAAACATTTACCTAAAAAATGTAAGTACCAATGCATCTTACTTTGATTTGGTTCATCTCGATATATGGGGGTCATATAGAACACCCTCATTATCAAGGGGCACATTATATTTTGACCATTGTTAATGATCATAGACATTGCACATGGGCTTATCTTTTAAATGACAAGTTAGAAGTAGCCATACACTTTCCTACATAAAACTCCACGATCAAAAATAAATTCAAAAAAACTTTGCTTCAAGTGAGAAATGATAATGGTCATAATGGTCAAGAGTTCATATTTGGTCCTTCTTTTTCATTCCTTAAACAAAATAGTATTACCTTATAGACTTCATACACTAACAGTCCACAACAAAATAGAGTGGTTGGAAAGATGAATCATCACCTACTTGAAGTCCCATGAACACTTCTGTCATGCCTAACTTCGCCTCTAGCCCAATTGAAAGGCTTAGTATCTCAATCATTATACATGTCATCCAATTATTTCATTCCATATGGGCTTAAGCCCAATTATCAGTAAGTGCAGTAGAAATCCTTACAAAGGGCATTTGGACCTTAACAAAGATATGGGCATGTGCCCAGGATATTACTAATACTAACTTGTTAGTTACTTAAAGGTTCATTTTCATGCCCTCGAAAACAAACTAGTACTTATGTAGAACTTGTGTGTTCATTACATACTTACTAACAAACATAGCCAAGAACATGCATGGCAATCAAAACACCAGATTCAAGTTTTGAAAATGTGTTTATCATTCATATGTCATGCATGCTCAAGTTCAATCCGAAAGTACACATAATCAGGTACATGCACTTTATCTCTTTGGTTACCAACTTAACTTATTATAGGCATGTTTTTCCATACTAATTCATGTTCACTTTGATATTCATCTTTAACCATACATACATGGCCGACTATTCATGCTTTCCAAGATATACCATTTTTACGTACATGGGCTTATGATGTAATACCTGTAAAATCATAAATGATTTAAGCCTCGAGCTATGAGGAGAATTTTTTTCCTACTTTGGGAATTAAGCTCATTGAGCTGGGGAGACATTGAATTAAGCAAGGAATGGATATGTGTGAGTGTTGGACACTCTTGGAAATTAAGCTTGGCTTAGGCCAAGAAGATTAGTGGTGTAAATGGTGGATTTCAAATGTGAAGGACTCAATTTGACAAAGGGGATTTTGGTAGTTGGGCTTAATTGCCCAAATTCAAAAGATTAGAGGACTAAAAGAGGAATTAGCCAATTTTAAAGGTATTGGATGTCATGGCTGCCACCTTCCTCTATTTCCCATTATTTTAATCCACCTCCCTCCAACTCATCACTTAGGATTCCTTTCTCCACTTACTTGTCCCCCCGTTTTTAACAAATTCTTCCAACTTTCACCAAAGTCTTCCAATTTGTCTCCCATATTATCTCCCACTCACCCTTCAAATTTCATCTATTCTAGGCAAAATACACTCCCAATTACTCTTCCAAACTTCATTTAACACATTTCACTCTCTCTTTTCAATCTTCTTTAAGTTTGCTCTCAAACTCTTCTAACTCTTCTCTCCTAAATACCATTCAACCATAGCTTATTCTTGAGCATCCTTGAGATTTTACAAGTTTTTTTTTTTTGTATCTATAAGATCATAAGAACATCCCAAGAAAGAATCAACAAGAATATTAAAAGAAGGAGATGTTTTGTTTGAAGCCATCAACTAAGGAAAGTTTCGGCCAAGTCTTGTCCTTGGCATTTTTGTGTTTGAAGCTTGTGTTCTTGATACACATAAGCTTCTAAAGCCTTTTAATGCAAGAAATCAAGTGACAATTTGAAGAAAAGTCAAAAGGAAGCTTGAAGGAGACCAAGCAATACAAATTCGGCCATACTTCATTTGTTGAGGTATTGTGTGTTTCACTAAGTTTTCTTGGTATATGTAAGCTTTTAAGCTATGGTAATGCAAGAATATACTTGCTAATAATTCAACCATTGTAGGTTCTTAAGCTAGAAATTAAGTTCTAGCTACTGCAAGCAAGGAAAAGGCAAAGAAACAAGCTTTTAAAGCTTTCGGGCAACAAAGTTGCTAAGGGTTTTGTGGTAAGGATTTTTATACTCTTTGAGTATTCAGGCCCTTGGGTGATGAATATTGGATGTCATGTGATCCTAAGAAGGCTATAGAGGGCTATGTTTTGTTGCTTAGGCAACTTTGTGCTAGCTAGCTCCGTGCAAGTATTACGGCTAGGAATTGAGTCGACCAACTCAATTCCCAAGCATAAAGAGCTTAGATTTTAAAATGGATTAATAAAATGGTTAACCTAAGAAATGAGAAATGTGGATCATGTTTGCTCTGCCCTTCAGGGGGATAAGGTGTTAAGTGGTGTGTGTGATTCTATGTTTGGTTGTGCATGCTAACCCCTGATTATTATTATTATTGTTATTGCTATATGTCTTGTGTTTTCTTTGTCTTAGTGTTTTCTTTGCAGGAGCATGGAATATTTGTTGCCATGTTATTCTTAGCTAAGTTAGGCTTTGAAAGCCATATGTTAGGTTTTGGAAGCCATTAGAATCTTTACTGAGTTTTATAACTCACCTGCGCTACTCTACTTTATGTAGGAAAAGGTGCGCTTGAAAGGCACTAAATTTAAGAGTATTATATACTTTTTTTGTCGGTAAAGGTATTATGCATATGTATGGCATTTGCTCAATATTCTAAGTATTATAAGTGTTATGGGTTACTTGTGTAATAAGCTAATAAGTGTGGACTTTATGTGCAAGACTTGAAGTCTAGATTGTGGGACAAAGTCTCTAAGGTGGAAATTTTTTCTATGTGTGATTTGTCATGTATAAGCATGTGCTATATATTTTGGTTTGTTTTAAAAACCAAATTTGTGATTTTTAAGTGGTTGTGGACCCTTTCAGGTACTTAAGTAAAATGGCATGCTAAAATTGAATCTAAGTGTATTTGGCCATGTTGTATGTCTATGGTCCATATGTGAACTCTTGGACATTCTGGTTGATAATCATCTTTGGGCCTAAGTAAAAAGTTGATAGATATGCATGATCATGCGTTCTAAGCCCATGTTTGAAATATGGAATCATGAATGTCTCGGCCTTATATGTATGTTTAAAGATGAACATTAAGTAAACAATGAACTAGAAAGGAAACATATGCCTATAACAAGCTAAAATGGTAACCAATAGAATTAAAGACATGTATGTGTTTATGTGCAATAGTGAGTTATCAAGACACATATGAGTATGCAAGACATATGCATTATAAACAAGTTTTCCAAAAGTTGAATATGGTGTTTTGGTTGCCATGCATGTTCTTGGCTATGTTTGATAACGAGCTTGAAATCAACACACATGTTCCATATAAGTACTAGCTTGTTTTCGAGAGTACAATATAAACCTTTAGGTAAATAATTAATGAGCTAGTACTAGTAATGTATTGGGGAATGTCTTGGGGTTCATGCCCGTATGTTTGATAAGGAATAAATGCCCTTTATATAAAATTTCGCTGCATGGTTAAGTGATTGGGCCCAAATGGGCTAGGGGCTAGGCTGGGTATGACATATAAACATATAATTATGCATGTCCATTTAAAGCATAACTTAAGCCAAAATTATGTACAACACCCAAATGTCCAAAAGTTTACCAAATATGCCAAAAACACAACATGGCCAAATTTAACAAGTTCATTTAAACATATCCTTAGTCTATTAAGATAAGGCTGAAAGCACATATGACATAGAGCACAAATAACCACCTTAATTAAACCTTGTTTCTACAATCTAGACTTCTAGTCCTGAAAAAAAAAATTCACAAAGTTAGCTTGATCCACAAGCTACTCATAACATAAATAACTTAGAATATTGAGCAATTAACATAAACCTACCCAAAACCTTGTCACAACAAAAAAAGTATTCACTACTCTTGGTCCGATTTCTCAAGCAACCCTTTTCTTACAAAAAGTAGAATAGGGCAAGTGAGTTATAAAACTTAGTAAAGATTCCATATGGCTCCCAGAGCCTAACATAGCACAAGTATTAACTTGGCAAAATATACTCCAAGCTCCTGCAAAGAAAACACTAAGACAAAGAAAATATAGGATATATGTATATAATATAATTAGGGTTAGCATGCATATCCAACAAAGAAGCACACAAACACATACACCACTTAATACCTTATTCCTATAAAGGGCAGAAAAAGCATGATCATACATATTTTCTTAGTTTGGTTATCTATTTTATCATACACAATTGAGATTTTTATGTTTGGGAGTTGAGTTGGCTGACTCAACTCCTAGGCGTAATGCTTGCACATAGCTATATAGCGAAAACATAGTTGCTGAAAGCAACAACATAACATAGCCCTCATAGCACCTTAGGGTCACTTGGTCATTTATAAACCATCACCTAAGATCCCGAATACTCAAATAGTATAAGAATCCTTACCACAAAAATCTTAGCAACTTTGTTGCCCAAAAGCTTTTAGAAGCTTAACTCTTTGTTTTTCCTTGCTTGTTGTAACTAAAACTTGTGCTCTAGCTTAAGATCCTACAAGGGTAGAAAGTTAGCAAGCCATATTCTTGCTTGAAATAATTTAGAAACATAATAAGGTACCAAGAACACTTGGTAGAACACATAATACCTCACCCAAAGGATGTATGGCCGAGTCTTTTAGCTTAATTCCCTTCAAACTCCCGTTCATCTTTTCTTGAATCTACCACTTGATTCTTTGCCTTGGAAGGCCTTAGAAGCTTATGTGTATCAAGAACACAGGCTTCAAATACAAGAATGCCAAGAAATAAACTTGGCCGAAACATCCCTTAGTTGTTGGCTTCAAAAAATGTTTCCTTCTTTCAATCTTTTTCTTGATTCTTTCTTGGGATATTTTTAAGACCTTATAGACACCAAGAACACTTGTTAAAAGTTCAAGGATGCTCAAGAATGAGCTATGTCCAAATGGTATAAGAAAGAGAAGAGTTGGAAGAGTTTGAGAGCAAACTTAGAGAAAGAATGAAGAAATAAAGTGAAATGTGTTGAATAAAGGTTAGATAAGTGAATAAGAATGTATTTTGGGTAGTATGGCCACCATATAGGAGGGGAGAGTGAGGGAAATCATGTGATTCACATGGGGTGAGTGGGAGATAAATTGGGAGACAAATTGAACGATTTTGGTGAAAGTTGGAGAAATTAGTCTAAAGTGGGGGACAAGTAATATCCTATGTGATAAGTTGGATGGAAGGTGGCTTAAAATAATGGGAAATTGGAGGGAGGTGGCAGCCATGGTATCCAATGCCTTTAAAATGGACTAATTCCCCTTTTAGTTATGCCCTTTCTTTAATTGAGTAATTGTATCATTCTTCAGAAGTTTAATTGAGTCCCTCAACTTTAAAAACCTCCATTTTCTCCCCCTTTTCTCTTGGTCTAAGCCAAGTTTAAGTTTTAGAGTGTCCAATACTTAATATACTCCCATGTTCATCTTATCTTAGTGTCTTTCGAGCTCAATGAATTTAATTTTTGAATTAGGAAAATTTCATAAGTTCTTAATCCTTATAGCCCAAGACTTAATCACTTGAGATTTTTGTGGGCATTACAATTTCACTTCTAAGCCAGCCTTCCTATAAAAATTTGGGGCAAGTGCATTCTTACTGCACACCCCCCACTTCAAGCCCTCATCAAAACTTAGAGGTAAAAGTCCCTGTGAGATATTGTTTTCTAAATCTTCATCTCTTGACCATTTTCGTGTCTTTAGTTGCTAAGGTTATGTCCTCTCAAAGTCATCAAATAAGTTTCAAGCTTGGTCAAAACCTTGTGTTTTTGTTGGCTTCCCAGTTGATAAAAAAGGATACAAAATGTATGATAAAGAAACATACAAAATATTTCTCTCACAAGATATAGTTTCTATGAATATCACTTTCCCTTCAAAGAGTTTGGTGATCAACTCCCAAAACCTCAACCTATGCCAGAACCAACATTTTGTGAAGATGAGATTATACCAACCTCTCAACCTTTGTTGAACCCTTCAAACTCTCAAAATGGTGCACCTGAATCAGCTTCCATTGAACCGATTAACATTCAAAACATGCTCGACTTGCCTAAAGGAAGACCATAATGAAATTGTTGGTCATCTGCCTATCTTCGAGACTAAGTGAATGACTTATATGAAGTAGATAAACTGTCTCCACCTACTATAAGCCAAGCATCTTTAGGTAAACCTTATTCTTTACTTTCTGATTTGTCTTGTACATGGTTTACTACTAGGTACAAAGCTTTTCTTACAGCAATTTCATCTACAGATAAATCTAAAAGCTTTACAGAAGCCAACAAGGACCTTATGTGGTGTGGCGCCATGAAATAAGAATTTTAGGCACTTAAGAAAAAATAAAACATGGTTACTGGAGAAATTGCCAACTAATAAAAAACCAAATGACTCCAAAATGTTTATATAATCAAATACAGAGTTGGTGCTTCCGTTGAAAGATAGAAAACTTGATTAGTTACGAAGGGCTTCAATCAATTGATGGCATTAACTACATCGAGACGTTTGCACTAGTAGTAAAGCTCACTTCAACTTAGTGCCTACTAGCTGTAGTTGCAACCAAGAAATGACATCTTCACCAACTCAACATTCATAATACCTTTCTTTAAAGAGATTTGAACAAGGAAATCTATATGACACTGCCGCCTGGATTATTTCCTCATGGAGATGATCAAGTGTGCAAGCTTCAGAAATCTTTTTATGGCCTCAAGTAGAGCCATCGACAGTGGTTTGAAAAAAATTTTGGTGCACTTATTGAATTTGGTTTTGTTCAATCTAAAATTAATTATTCTTTGTTTACTCATAAATACAAAGATCACTTTCCATCCATGTTGGAGTATGTTGATGATACAGTTATAGAGGAAATGATGATGCACAAATTGAACAAATAAAGGCTCATCTACAAGACAAGTTCTATTTAAAGGATTTGGGAAACTAAAGTATTTTCCTGGCTTAAAGTTGGCTTGTTTACCATAAGGTATCTTTTTTTTACAAAGAAAATATACAATTAATCTACTCAAAGGCACTGGAATGATAGGGTCTAAACCAGCATATTTCCTACTTCAATAATAGCATCATCTTGGCAGCATTAAGAGCCAATAGTAGAAAGATCCTGAATACTTTCAAAAATTGGTTGGCAAATTAATCTATCTCATTATCACAAGACTAGATATCACTTATGTGGTCAATTTATTAAGCCAATTTATGCAAAAGCCATGTGTTGCACACTACAATGCAGCAATACTTGTCCTTCGTTACTTGGAGTGAATGTTGGGACAAGGTTTGTTCTTTTCAGCCATAAGTCCTTTGCCATTACATGTTTTTCGTGATGTTGATTAGGCAGCATGTGCAAAAACAAGGCACTTTATTATAGGCTTCATTACTCAACTTGGGACCACACCTATCTATATATTGCAACCAACCTGGTGTTTCATGAGTGTAATGAGCACATCGAGATTGATTGCCACTTTGTACATGACGAGATTGTGTCAAAGGAGACTGTTCTTTGGCATGTCTCAACAAAAATTTAGCTAGTTGATATTTTGACCAAGGCAAACTTTAGCTAGTTGATAAGGCATTGAGACAAGCTCAATTCAAATTCATGGTGAGCATGTTTGATGTGAACCCCGATGGTATAAAGACTATGAAATGCGCCTAAGATGTTTTTAAAGCTCCACAAGACATCAAAGAGACTGGATTTGAAGACCCCCACCCCTAATCAACCTGCGACTAGAAACGAAAAGTATAAGAACACCAAGAACACAAGCACACTTGTGCATCAAGGTAGTCCACAAAGAACCAAAGAGAAAATCTATCCAAAGTAGCAACATTATTTCATGTCAAGGTTGTTGTTTTACAACCAGAATATATGCCTATTTATAGGCCTAAACTATGGTAAAAGACTTAGTAAAATTCGCAGCCCAAGTCACCTAGAAAACCTAGTTACAAAGGACTTAAGAAAACCTAGTCAAACTAGGATTTCTACACCCTTTTAACCCATGTTTAAGGTGTGCAGCGAATTCCATTTATCCTAAGTGACCTGAATCACTTCCATGGCCAAAATAACATCCTAAATAATGTATATAAATAGGAAAAGAAAATAAGATACGTTACAACACAAGATTAGCCATAAAAACCCCAAAATAGCCTTCTCAGGTGGTTCCTGCTTGTGTCTTCAACTTCAAGCTGAAATTCAAACTTGATTTAGCCATGATTTATCAAAATGCAAAGCATGAAAGTTGTAGATCTATTTCTTAGCTTTGAAATGGCACCTGAATCATAGAAAGCGGACATTTAAAGCCAAAGATATACCCAAAATACTGCACCTACTTTTGAACCAGCGATAACTCATAAATCGTGACTTTGAAGTTAAATTGGACCTCCTTAACGTGCAAACTGGGCTTCATCATCTTCATATGATTTGTAGCTCCAAATGTTAGCTTTTTAATGAATTAAGAATCAATCAATTCTGATCTGTTTAGCTCAATATATGATTTTTCCATCAGAACATCACCAATCTGTCAAAATTCAAGCTTGGGCATCATCTTTATATGATTCCTTGCATGTTTTAGCAGCTCCTTAGCGTTCTTCCTTGTCAATTGTCCACTAGTTATCTTCAATGGATCCTTACTATCCTTGGTTGTGCCTTCTTTGATCGTATCAGCTACCCCATCTTTAGAAGGATTCGTCCTCGAATCAAAACCTACATTAGAAAAGGAAATTGAATCAATAACAATGAAATAATCAACACATAAGCATTTACCTTTCACATAAACACCAATAGCATGGAATGCTTGTGTATGGAGCTTTAATCTTGTAAAAAACCTAAACCAATTTCCAAATGCAATGATAATTTTGATACCTCTAGGGTCAAAAACAAAGTTAGAAACAATTAGCACAAAAAATCTGAAATTTTGAACAATTTTCATCTTAACTCTAAGCATCACTTTCATTGCCTTTGCTATCTCAAAAACATTACTCTCAAAACTAGGAAAAGTGTAGAAATAATTTACCTTAGGGATGCTGTATGCACTCAAAACAAATGGACCTAAACTCACATAAATGTCATTGTTATGAAAAGCATAAGTTATGTATGTCAAGACAATAGTTTGGATAGGCCATTCAAACAAACAAGAATTGAACACAATGTGGCCTAAACTAATAACAAAACAAGGATGCATGAATTTCACAAAAATCCTAAGCATTTTAAATGAAACAAGATTGGAGTAAATAGGATTAAATGAAACCAATTCAGTAGCAAACTTATTTTTGCATGTATATGCACAACAATGCATGAAATTTATGAATGAAATGTGACACAAAACAAAGGACTCAACATACCTCCTTAAAAGGCTAAATTTAAAACCAGAATTTTTACTTAACATAAAAACTTTCAGGTTTGGACATAAAGCAAAAAAGATCAATGCTCAAATGTTTGTGTAATGCATATGTCAAGGTAAAGAAATGTTTGCTGGAAATTAAAGATTGACTCACAAAAATGGGCTGAACATGAATGTGAATCAAAGAAGTATGTAATGCATGGGTAACAACCAATTTATGCATGAAAATTTCCAAAGAAATGGATTTTACTTGAGACAGAACCAAACAATGTGACATGGATGCAAAGCAAACAAAATAAAAAACTAAAGACTCCAAAATAAATTTTTCTTTAAAGAAACTCAAGCAATTCAAAAAATGATTTGACAAAACCAAAGAATTAGAAGCTTTAAAACCATATTTTGTCAAAGTTTCATGCTTACTTCCTTCTCTTAATCTAGTTTCATGAAAACCATTCTTCAACATAACATTGCAAGCAAACACACATTGTTTGATATTTTCATGCAAAACCACATCATATCTAAGTGTGAGGAAGAAATACATTACAATGGTTGGACTTAGTCTCCAAGTATCTTTCTTAGGTGTAGAAACCACAAAATTTTCACCTTTGCACTTAATGACTTTGGGTGGAGTTGCAACAATTTCATCCCCTTGAACCATAGGATAAAAAACAATGTTAGGCAAACTTTTGCATATGAAATCACTTGGGCTTACCTTAAATTGTTCTTTCTCAACCTCCTTTGTTAGTTTGATGCATGTGACATAACTTGGAATATTGTGAACACCAACTTCTTCAATGGGCAGCAACTCACTTGATCCTTGTAGTTTATCTACACTTAATTCCTGAAAAGAAGACAACACAACACTAGAAAAAGACTTTGTTATGTTAGATGAAAGTATGGCTTCTCTGTAGGTCTTTCTCTCTTCACTTGGCTTGGGTTCATTGCATTCTTGTCTTCTTTCAACTTCGCACTCTATTTCTTTTCTCAAGAACTCTCCACTCTTCTTTCCCTTATGTACACTCTTTTCACATAATCTCTCGATTGTTCTCTCGACTTTCCCCTCAACACCTCAACACTCTTGCCCTCAACCTTCCCCTCTTTTTCTTTTCTTTCAACCTCACTTTGAATTTTTATTTGATCTTCCAAGACTTGTTGTAGTGAAAGTGGTACAAGCATGGTTGACTTTTTTTGTTGAAACCAAGACAAGTCTCTTTTTATGGCCTCCACTTTTAGCTTAGGTGCTTCTCTCACATCCTTGCTCGATGCTCTTCTCTATGTGGAAATTCCTCCTTGAGACATTTTGGATGCCTTTGCTCTCTTGATGCTCCTCTCAACCTTGGTGTCATGGTGAAGCAAGTCCTCCATATTGAAATAAGGCACCATTTCCAATTTGTAGGCTATTTCATGGTTAAGACAATTGATGAATCTAGCAATGGTGGTCTCTTCATCCTCCATGATGTTGGCTCGGGTCAAGGTCATCTCCAAGTCTTTATGGTAGTCCTCCACACTCCTTTGGCCATGCACTAGCTTTTAAAGCTTGAGGCGTTGATCTCTAGTGTAGTAGCTAGGAACAAATCTCCTCCTCATTAATGCTTTAAGGGCTCTCCACGTGTGTATGGGCTCCTCTTCATTTTTGCTCTTAGAAATAACATCATGATTCCACCATACACGAGCATAATTAGTGAATTTTATGGTAGCCAATTTAACCTTCTTTTCTTCGGAGTAGTGATGGCAATCAAACACCATCTCAATCTTTTGCTCCCACTCCCAATATACATCTGGATCACTTCTCCCTTGGAAAGATGAAATGGTAAGTTTGATGGAGCTTAGATTGTTATCCTCCCTTGGCTCACCCCTCCTTGGAAGCCCATGGTCATGCCAATGTATTTCTTCCTCCTTGGGTTCTTCTCTCCTTGGACCTCTTCTTGGTTGCAAGATGGGATTTGGTCTTCTTGGCAATCTCAAATCCATGTCCTCAATTCTCCCCATAAGTCTTTTGAGAGTTTTTTGAAGCTTTCTCATGGTTGGCTCATCATGGTTTCTAACTTCCATCTTTCTATCCTCCTGGCCCTCCAGACTCCTGAAAATAACAAAGATCCTCACAAACACTCACCTCACGTATTTCACTCAAAAGATGAACACTCAAACACTCAATTTGTTAGTGAGATATTGCTATTCAAAGAGTTCTTAAAAGTTCTAAGAAAACTATCCTCAAAGCACACAAGAAAACTTGAATTTTTTAAGAACTATTTTGACTCCAAAAGAGGTGGGCTAAACAAGCTTTAAAAGACTCTAGGAAGCCCTTGCAATTGATGATCACAAGAACCACAAAGAAAGCTTTTTGGCTCAAATCAATGGGATAGATTTGTGGGCACAAAAACTTTCAACACTTTTGAGAAAAATTTCTTTTCTTTTGCAAGCTCTTTTCTTTGTTCTTTTTCTCTTTTCCCTTTTTTTTTACTTGCTGTTTTGACGCTAAAACAACTTCTTCATTCAAGTTCCTTGCTGTCAAAGATAAAAAGTCAGTTTTCTATTCGGCCAAAACAAGAAACTATTGAAACTTGCATAATTTTGAAATAACTTTTTGATACCGAAACTTCCTGAATTTGGATCCTTCTTTTTTTGGTGTTTTCTTGACTCTAGGATACTAGAAAGAATGAAAACAAGAAAGATTAATAGGGCAGGACATGATACAGAAAGATAAGAAATAAACAAGATCAAATGAATTGAAACCAAGAACACAAGGTAACACGAATTGACTTCTTTTTATTGTTTTTGACTTGAACAAGGATGGAAACAAAATGGACAGAATTGAAACAAGAAGAAAAAGGATTAAAACAAAGAATTAAAACACGAATTTATTGAACAAAATTGAAAGAAAAATGTAGAAAAACAAGAACACAAAGATATGTCCTTCAATGGAACCTGTGACTCTGATATCAACTGATGCGAACCCCAATGGTATAAAGACCATGAAACGTGCCCAATTTGTTTTTAAAGCTCCACAAGACATCAAAGAGACTGGATTTGAAGACCCCAACCCCTAACCAACTTGTGATTAGAAATGAGAAGTATAAGAACACCAAGAACACAAGCGCACTTATGCATCAAGGTAGTCCACAAAGAACCAAAGAGAAAATCTCTCCAAAGTAGTAATATTATTTCATGTCAAGGTTGTTGTTTTACAACCAGAATATGTGCCTATTTATAGGCCTAACCTATGGTAAAAGACTGAGCAAAATTCGTAGCCTAAGTCACCTAGAAAACCTAGTTACAAAGGACTCAAGAAAACCTAGTCAAACTAGGATTCCTATACCCTTTTAACACATGTTTAAGGTGTGCAGCGAATTCCATTTATCCTAAGTGACTTGAATCACTTCCATGGCCTAAATAACATCCTAAATAATGTATATAAATAGGAAAAAAAAAGATACGTTACAACACAAGATTGGCCATAAAAACCCCAAAATAGTCTTCTAAGGTGGTTCCTGCATGTGTCTTCAACTTCAAGCTGAAATTCAAACTTGATTCAGCCATGATTTATCAAAATGCAAAGCATGAAAGTTGTAGATCTATTTCTTAGCTTTGAAATGGAACCTGAATAATAGAAAACGGACATCTAAAGCCAAATATATACCTAAAATACTGCAACTACTTTTGAACCGGTGATAACTCACAAATCGTGACTTTGAAGCTAAATTGGACCTCCTTAACGTGCAAACTGGGCTTCATCATCTTCATATGATTTATAGCTCCAGATGTTAGCTTTCTAATGAATTAAGAATCAATCAATTCTGATCTGTTTAACTCACGATATGATTTTTCCACAGTAATATCGCCAATCTGTCAAAATCCAAGCTTGGGCATCATCTCCATATAATTCCTTGCATGTTTCAGCAGCTCCTTAGCCTTCTTCCTTGTCAATTGTCTACTAGTTATCTTCAATGGATCCTTACTATCCTTGGTTGTGCCTTCTTTGATCGTATCAATGTTGGGCATGTACAATTCACATGCTCGAACTTAAAGAGGAGTATTAAGGATAAGATAACTTGTTTTGCTAGCTTTTATTCCAAGTTATCTCTTTTGTACATAAAGATAGTTTTTCTAGGTAGTACACTTGATCCACAACTCTTGCAAGACATGTATTTAAAAACAAATCAATGAATACAAAAACAAGCTTGCATCAAATAGCAATTTTTTTAGTTTTGTCTAAGAAATATTTGAGAATACATCACCATATACCTAACATACAAAAACCATTACTTGTAGCGATGTGTGGCCTTCATGATCGAAAATCTTTTGTGCTATTCCCCTATCCTAAATATCAATCTCATTCCTTACAAGTTGCCATGTGTTTCTTTTTCTAGCAAGATTGATGGAACTGTTAACAAAGGAGTGCACCGAGCAAGAAAAAATGGAAAAAAAAAAAAACTAAGTTGCTAGGGGAAAATAACTATTGTTAATATTAAATCCAATCTCCAATTCAGAAACATGTAAGAAAATGTTTTCTTAGAAAGATGTCCAGGCTGCTCGTTTAGGTGACTTTGCTGAAGCCTCTGCTTTGTGGGAGGGACCGGATGAAAGTAAATGTTAAATTAAGTTTGCTTGAGCCAGAGTCATGATCGTCTTCATGTTGCTTATTGCTAGATGTTTATAGTTGTTGACATTGCTTACATGTCAATAATCTATCAAAATACACTATATAGATTCCTAAGAAGCAAATGTATATATATAAGTTTTTGGACACGTGTTATTCACATAGGTAAAAGAATTTTAGGCTTCATTTGGCAATAACATTTAATATTAGTGATAAGGATTACAAAAATTTATTACTATTGCAAATTAGTCCCAAAACTCACTTTTGTGCATATTGGCCATCAATGGATTTCTTTTGGTGTCTGGTGACACACCAAAACAGAACAATTCTAGTAGATCTAGAACTAAAATAGAATAGTCAATAGGTTATGGACTAGAATAAAAAAAATAATTAAAGGTTAAGAATTGTTTGTAAAAGTCTCCTTTGAAATATGATCAAGATCTATATCGAGGATAGGATGGACTTAATCAAATGAACCTGTGACCTTTTTTACATCAAATGACTGTAAACAGAGATTTTTCTGTTTTTTCTTTTTTGTTTTTTTGTTTCGCCCTCTATTGGTCTAAGTATATTTTTAGCCTTTGAACTCCTACAATCAAGGCACTTTTTCCCTAAACTTGAACTTGGTATAATTCAGTTCCTAAACTTTATAAAGTGAGTCAGTCATACCCTTTGACTAACACATGCCATCATGTGACTTTTCAAAGCCTAACAGTGTTTGTCTTTTGCTCCAGCCACTAACACGTGCCGCCACTATGCCCTTCATCACCTCCGTCTCTTTCGCCATACCCTCCATCACCTTGTACTACCTCTTACCCATACCCTCAACCTCTCCATCTACCCCTCCTTCAAAGGTCTTATGTTCCATATCCTTAAACTCAACAATACCCACATAGATGTCATCCTCTACCCCAAAACTGCGACAAACATCACCATGTCCCTTGTTATTGACATCTTTTGCTTCTAGGCTATGGAAATTATAGAAAATCTCAAAATTCCAACTTACAATTTCTTTACTTTTGGTGCAAAGTGTCTCTCTATCTTCCTTCACTTGCTCAAAATTCACAAAACCACCACCTAGAATTTCACAGGCCTAGATTTGCTTGTTAAATTTCCCTGTTTGGCTTTCGATGCCTTTGAACATATGCCACACTTGACGCTCATAAAAGACACCAAAATCTATGATTTCTTCATCAATCTAATACCCATTTATCGCAAACCACTGGAATCCTCATCAACGCATTCAAATTGCTAGAGCCCAAACTTGTGAAAGCGTTATTAGATGAATTACAAATCCCAGATTGCCCACCCACAGCTCTAATTTTCTATATTGGAACCTTGATCTTGATGAATGCCAAGGAAGATGATAAAGGAAAGTATTTGGATAGCTTGACTAGCAGCTAGAAGAAAGCATCCTTTACATGCAATTGTTGAAGCTTGTGGTTGAGTTAGAGAAAGGTGGGTTGGTGATTCTTATGAGTTGTCCATGATCCACCATTAGTGCAACAAACAGAGGTGAACAGTGTTAGGCTTTTAGAAGTCATGTGATAGCATGTGCTGATTAAAAGACTTGACTGGCGCACTTTACAAAATTTGGGGGCTGATATGAATCTATTTAAAGTTAAGAGGTGTATTTGTCCTTTCTCAATAAGTTTGGGAACTAAAGGTGTATTTAGGGCTTTTTGTTTTTATCCGCGAGGAACCATTTACCTGTTTGTGTTGAGGCTTCACCTTCATTTGCCTGTCGGAGCGACAAGGTTGTGGAGCTTTCTCCGGTTCTCTGTTCTTCTTCTTCATCCTTCTGACGCAATGAGTGCCTCAAAGATGTGTGCTGCCTGCATGTCTGGTGGAGGATCTAAGCCCTCATGTAATGTCTTCTTACCCCATCTACAGTTCTATGCGTATCGTTTCATCGATTCGATTCATTGTGATTGATTCCGCAGGTCTGGCTGATTTCTCTTTCTTATTTCAGGGATACCAATAGCAGGGCTTCTCGTTTTCATCGGTTTCCATCAGTGGGCTCGGCGGAAGCCGCTTAATGGTACTCAAACCCTAATCTTACGGTTGGCACTTTTTTGTATTAAAGACCAATCTCTCTGTTTAATTACCTCTTCTGTTCTGTTCCCCTGTAGTTGGTTTCCATAGATCTCGAATTGGGTTTGCATTTTGAATTATATTGTTGGGCAATTAGATGCTTACAGCGCTGGAAGTTGGGTTCAATCTATCAAATTAGTATTTCTAGCGATATGGGTTTATTTTCTGGGAACTTTTTCTGAAAGTGACGCAAATTTACTCGTTCCTTTTCACCGAAGAAAATTTTCCTTGTGCTGCTTTCGTTGTTCTGGCTCAATCCGTCATTGCCCCGTAGGTTTAATCTGGTAGGGGAATATTAACTTAATACTATATTAGATGATGAATGGATATCCAAAAGTTTATCCTTAGCACGTTGAAGCAGCAGAAACCGAAATCTCGACCTCACAAGCTTCCGACTTTATGTACAATAAGGCAATATCTTCTCAAGTTTATGCCAATGTGTTTGTCGCTGTGAATATTTACTTACCCGTCTTTATTTCTTTGGATTCTTAGTTCTTGGCATCACAGGCAACTATGAAGTCATGGCTCCAGGACCTCGAGGGTATACAAGGGATGAGCAGTATCGTGATTGTGAGAGGTATCTGAGGCTCGTTGAAAGGGTGAGTTATACCCCAACTGGATGCATCATGTTTGTCAGTCGGAATCTTTGTTTGCTTTTTTCTTCTACTGTTTCTCTGTCTCTCATCTTGCACTTCTTTGATGTGGATGCAGCGTCTGCTGGATGGGAAAGGCTCTGATTATCGTCAAGAACTTGAGGAGGTCTGTGGGATCAAAGAGGATGACATTAAAAAGAAGCTAAGCTCGAGAATGTGATGTGCGATTAGATGGGTCTGAACTTGAAACTATTTAACTGGTTGTTTGTTATGCCTTAGGGGTCTGTGTTTTATGACTCATGACTTGTACTATGAGAGCGTAGGCTACACACTAACTGCTCTATCTCTTATTTTGTTGTTTATCATCTCTAGTATGTAACGTTCCCAATTTACATTCGACCTGGCAGCTTTTGTTTTGCTTCATTGCAACATGCTCGGGCATATTGGAGCTTGTTTCTTCTTTTCTCTTTGGCGAAGCTCTGTCGGTGCTGAATGATGATGATGGTCGAGCGGATTTGGAATTGAATTCAAAGTTGAAGTACACCGATGGCGGAAGGCATTCTAACTTTATCAGATGTTAAGAATATAGAGATATGGTCTATTCGAATCTGAATGCAAGAGATGATTCTATTTGCAACTGTTTCTAGGTTGTTCTCCCTCGTCTCTAATACGCTCTTGTTTGTTTTCAAGTCAGATGAAGTATATCGAAGCTGGAAAAATGGCTCTCCTCAATTTAGCTTTCAAGCCCGTGCTTATAACGCTACTCATCTATCGGAACAATTTATCAGCTTCACTCTTCTCGCCACAATACTTTAAACAATGAAATAGATTGTATGTTGTGAAAAACGAAAAATAAATGTTAGTTTATTGCAACTTTGAACATCATAAATAATCATATGCTTAGGCAGATAGACAGGCCCCCAAGCCACTTTACACCAATCAATAGTATCATAGTTTTCCACCAACTGCAAATAGGCTAATTTCACATTAGCTACACAATCGCTTACACAATTCCATATTTCATTATGTACATGATTTATAAGACTTGATTCCAAACAACAAAAGATGCATTAGCAAGTGTAATGTCCGTCTCCCATTCATAGTAATCGTTGTTTCCTAAAATACTATTTCTTTAGTAAGAAATATTATTTTAGAGGTGGTTATAGTCATATAATTAGGAGGTTACTAATGGTGTATAGTGGTGAACAATGAGCTAGGTCAACCCGGCCCAACCCGGAACTGACCTGCTTTAAAACAAGGCCTGGCCCAAGACCGCCTCAAGACGGGGCTTGACTTGGCTCAACTTAGGCGCAGCCGGTTCAGGCCTACTGTTTTCAAAAAATAGCTCCAATAGTCATCTGTTTGAAAAAATGGCAAAATTATATTGGAAGGACCTCCGGCTGTTGACTAACAGTTATTTAAGTTCAAAGCATTTTTTACCCTCACCCAACATTAAAAAGGGGCAAGTTTCTAAGGATATTTTCGTCCAACCAAAATATTGTCACTCCTATAAATACCCACCCTCATTCCCTCCCTCACACAACTTCTTACACTCTCCTCTCTACATTTACTAATTTCTCTACATTTTTCTCCTAAATTCTTATATTCTTCCAACAATTTTCTTAATCTTCTACTAATTCCTTTTTAATCTCTCCTTAATATTTCATTAATCTTTCATTAATTTTCATCACCTCAATGGCTTCAAGGAAGAGTACTAGCTCGGCCACCGCTAAAAGCTCCTATTCTCACACCGACTTGGGGTCGTTCTTCCATCGCAAGAGTTCTGTGCAAAAAGGAATTCACATCCAATACGAGCCTCAGCCTGGCAACATCAATATGAAAAATATCGATTTGCAATTTGATGTGGAAGAATCTGACAACGATATTGAAATCTAATAGACCCCCACTCAAAACGTTGACACGCAATGAGGGGATGGCAAACAACTGACATCTCAAAGTCAAGTTCCCAAGGGAAGTGAAGGAAAATATCATCTCAAATCATTTATGTGGGAGCATTTTGAGATACTTTGAGAGAAAGACAACCGGTTCGCTAAGTGCAAGCACTGCGTGAAAAAATTGGCACACAAGTTGAATTCCAGAATCGGGACGCTTCAACAACATATAAGGAGCGAGCATTAGGTGCACTTTCCAAGAGCCGAAGGGTGTTTCAGTAGACAAACACAACTCGGATCAACTGGCGGTACATATATCTTGAAATTTAATCAGTAAGAATGTAGGGAAGGTATGGTTAATTGAATAGTGCTAACAGAAAAACCTTTTATGCAAGCCGAAGACGTGCATTTAAAAAATTGAGTTAGATCTAATTTAAACCTTGCCTTTAAAAAGACATCTAGGACAACTGCACGAAGAGAGACATTTAAATTGTATGAATTAGGTAAATCTAATTTGCAAGTGCATTTTTCTACAATTGATCATTATATTGTTTTTACTAGTGACATGTGGACATCTCCTATAAGATAGGATTATTTCTATGTCACCGCTTACTAGATTGATGATGATTGAGTCATTCAAAAAAGAATTATTACTTTCAAGTACATGAAATCTGACCACACTGGATGTAATATCTATCAATGCATCTTAGATGTACTTCGTGAATTTTTCTGTGCTAACAAAATTTTCTACATTAGTTTTGACAATGCCTTTAATAATGATTTTGTCGCCTGAGAAATCTATACTGCATTAAAACCCCCTCAGAATGATTTCTTTTTCCATATTAGATGCATGTGTCATATTTTGAACTTGTGTGTGCAAAAAGGGCTTAAGGTTTTGTAGACGGAAGTCCATCTAATCCGTGATGCATTACTATATTTAAAGAAATGGCCTAAATTAAGTTAGGAATTCAAAGACTACCGCCTTAAAAAAAACCAACCGTTTTTATGGAAACATTTTAAACTTGATTGTCCAACCCGTTGGAACTCTACATATGAGATGTTGATGGATGCATATCAATATACAGCCTTGTTGATAGTTTTCCTAAATTTGAAATTAAACTCCAAACTTCTAACGGCTGAAATGTGAGACAAGTGTTACAAACTTTGTCAATTATTACATTATTTTTATGAGACAACTATTTTTTCTCCAGTGTTTATTATCCCACTGCTCATAAAGTTTTGACGTATTTGGTAAATATTATTTATGTTTTGAATCAATACAAGATGGATCCATTTCTAAAGAACATTGTCAAAGCAAATGAAGGAGAAGTGGGTTTCCTACTTTACACAAATCCCCCCAATCTTTTTACTTGCATCGTCAATTGACCTGGCCATGAAAATTAGCGGGACATTATCTTTGCTTGATGAATACTATAGTTTCTTGGATATGAATCATATTAGTTGTTTAGTTATGACGGCTGAAATAGATAAGCATATGTTGGAGCTGTACAAAGAATATTCATCGCGCTACAAAGACAAGATAAGATCAATATCTTTGTTACGACCCTCCAAATATTGGACCAGTGATTGCCAGGTAAGGTTTGGTTACAAGCTAAGAAATCCTTTACCAAATATTTATTATGCATCTCAAGTAAGTAGGAAGGGTTAGAAAGGTTCCTCGAACACAATTGGCACTTAAGTGTCACCAGGGGAAAAATGGTCATTTTGTATCTCGAGGTGATAGGATTGGTTTTAAAGCTCAAAGTTTTTTTCTTATACTTAAGTGACAAAAAACCAAAGTGGAGGATAAAATTGCCAAAGTTAGTGGCACTATTTGAAAGTGGGGTTCTCTTGGCAAAATTAAACAAGTTGAAGTACTAGATGGAAGAAGGTTGATTTTAAAACCAATTTGGGAAGGTTTCCTTTCACTATTCATCATCTTCTTCACCTCAAAACAATAGCTTCCTCTTTCTCCTCAAAATCCATGCCCAAATCTCACTCATTCCTTCAATTCTTGGTGAAATTGGAAGCATTAAGGAGTACCCAAGTGAAAACAAGTTTGTTCTTGCTTAGTTTTAGTGTGGAAAGCTTTGGAGGGGTATTTTTCTTACTTAGGAGCTTAGGTACATTTTTCCCATTTGTGTTCTTGGTTGCTTAAACTTTTTAGAGGTTGAGTTAAGCTCAATTGAGCTAGAAATGGTGCCCTTTTTTGGATGAATTTGTCTTGGAACCATAGGAAATCCTTAGTGGAGCCTTGAAGGTTTTGGTGCTCAACTTGTTTGATCTTACATAATTTGTGTTTGAGGTAAGGGAATTTTTTATTTTTCTTGTTATGTTGATGCATTTGCATCATCTTTAGCCTTGGGGATGAGTAATTGCAAGCCTAGAAGTGATTGGAACCAAGTTTGAGGTGATTGTGCATGGCTTTCATGAAAAACTATGAAGCTTGCCAATTTCTAGTGTTGAGGCGCCATTTTGGGCGCCTAGGCGCCAAATGAATCATGCCCAGGTTGTGCCCCTGAGGCCTAGGCACCAGGATGCTCATTTTTGGACAACTTTAAGTCAACTACGGCGTCGTGGTGCCAGGCTTGCGCTGTAGTGCCACAGTTGCTTCAAAACTCGACCAAAGAAGGTGTTTTTGGTTCGTAACTGGTTCCTAAACATCCTAGACATGTTCCTAAGTGTGGTAAAATATTTAAAATGAGAATCGAATGAAGAACAAGTGAAAAATGGATCAAATAAAACAAGGAAAAGATGGTGTGTGCGCAATTGAATAATGTGTGTCTATACAGGTATTTTGGTGCCCTAGTTAAGGCTTGTAGTCATCCCTAAGGTAGTTTAAATGCATTAATAGTGAGTAACCAAGTAGTTTAAGTAAGGAGCATGGTGAGCTAGCATTGGTGAACTAAAGTTGTAGCCTATTTAACTAAAAGTAGTGCATGTACATTATGGCACAGTTAGTGTGGGCAACTTATGGCACAAATTTTTATAGTTTGGTAAGATGATTTGGGTTAGTATTTCATTGACCCTAGATTGGTTCAAGAGCTACAAGAACTATAAAGAGTTAATGAGAAAACCTAAGGGCCAAAGAAGGCACTATGAGGCTAATAGGGGCACATAAGTGTATTTGGGCACAATGTGAGCTCTAAGGCCCATGGGAACCCTAGATTGGGTAATATGGGAGCTTAGCATGGCTTGGAAAGTTGTTTAACACCCAAGTAAGTGCAAGCTACCCTAAGGAATCAAGAGGAACATTAAGAGCTCTAAGTAGGTAGGTGACTTAGAACTCAAGCTAAGTTACTTGGGTACATTGAAAGGTCTTTTGTGTGCAAGACAGTTAAACTACCTTAGTACATTTGGGACCTTAATATGTGTTAAGAAACACAAGGAGCACTTAGAGCAAGTGTGATTCCTAGTGATGACCAACTTATTAAGGTTTAGTAAGTGTCAAGCCTACTATCATTTAAGGTTTACTTAGGAAGGTGGAGGCTTAGCAACATTTGGTCAGCTAGTTAGGACTCGGACGTAAGAAACTAAAGTGGGAGCCTAGTACACCTAAGGGTGGAGGTTTACTATGCCTAGTTACTTAACTGGGTCTTAGGCCTGAGGAGCTAGAGCAGGAACCTAGTGTGCCCAAATTAGATTGGCCATGTGCTAGTCAAGGTTCACCATAGAAAATGTGAAAGGTTAGTAACATCTAGTGGCCTAGTAAGGTTTTAGACTTGAGGCACTATTGTGGGACCTTAGTGCAGCCAACTTGGCTTTGCCAAGTAGATTTGGATTACTCCTGCATATAGTATTCAAGCGTAGGTTATTATGTGCTTAGGTGACAACCTAGCACAGTTGGCAAGTCAAGGCTTGCTAGAGTAAGTTCGAGGCAAAACTTGCTAAGAGAGGACTAGGGTGAGGAGGGGTCCCAAGGGACTCTAGTATATGCGTATATATTAGGTTCCAGATCGTAATGAGCTGATGGTAGATTTGTGACATTTATTGTCCAGTGTCCTATAATACTTTCTTTTACAGGTACTCCCTTAAAATCCCTTACTAGGAATCTATGATTCTCACCTCTTAGTTTATATGTGCAGGTCATATGGTTCAGTCAACAACCTGAGCTTGGTTGTTGAGCTAGTTGAGTAGGTGTGACTTATACTTGTTAGTTTGTACCTTTGGGTTTATTGGTTTGTTATGTACTAACTATGTTGGATTAACCTTGAGCAATGATTGATCTAGAAGCATAAGGGGAGGTAGAGTTCAGGTGGTTAGCCTAGTTTGGTCGTCTCAATAGGCTATGCTCAAGTACTTAATTGTACTAGATGCCTCTAGCAATAATGGTTAGTTTTGTGTTTTGGTTTGTGATTCATGTACATAACTTAATAATGTACATAGAGTTGTTGTTTATAGAAAACACGCTTATGGCTTTGGCTAGTTTTATAATTGTTTTTAAGCGCGATACCGCCACTGTTTCAAATGTTTTATTTTATATTTAAATTCCCATGCCAAAGCTACTCATGCATTATTTAATGCTAGTATGTAGGTTAGTAAGCCTAGGTCACGTGCATTAATTTTTACCACAAGCAAAGAAACCAATGATTGCGAACCAAAACTCAGGAATTCTATAGATTCTTAGCAATCTTGGGTAGCAGCCAGCCATAGCGGCCTAAGGCTACCACAATCTTCCTCTACCGCACGCCCTTCATCCTCCTCCTCTTCATCAACACCATTCAACCCCGCAGAACAGTTGCTCAAGTGTCTTCGATCCACATCATCTAGCCTACTTGAAGTAGATGATTACCTTCATGCCTAATTTGAAACAAGTAAGGATGAAATTTTGAAGTGGTGGAAAGCAAAAAGTGACAGATTTCTAATTCTGTTTATTCTCGGGAAGGAAGTTCTTGAGGTCCCGGTTTCAATCATTGCATCGGAGTCCACTTTTAGTACCAATAAACGAGTCATTTCAGAGAAACAGGCCAGGTTGGGGCCTTGTTGCCTTAAGAAAATAAGACAAAAAAAGTTCGGAAAATGAGATACAAGATGAAGATGGGCTTCCACATCCAAGATTTTTCTTTTTCGTTCTTAGAATGTATTTGATCTGATTATGTTATGCAGCACATATCACAAGTTTTCATTTCCGCCTGGTTTTTCTGGAATGTTTTGCCATTTCAAATGTAAAGCCCGTTCTAACTTGTTTGTAAGTGACGCTTGGCTTTGTTATTAATAAAATTTATACCGGCAGTGGTGTTTTTTTTCTTTGCATAGAATTATAAAAAGTTAAAAAACAAAAATTAATAGTTTTAAAATTTTATAATTTTTTCTAAAAATTTAAAAAATTTTGAAAATTGAAAAAAAATAAAAACCTTGCCAAGGCCTAGCACAGCTTACACGTGCTGTGCTTGGTCCTAACCTGACCAGAGTAGGCCCACCGACGACCTTTACCGGCGAGAGAGATGCCAATTTATGTGCATAACTAGGGATGTGCACAATCCAACCAAAACAGAAAAAATCTTAAAATTGAATTATTTTGGTTTCGGTTTAACTTGTTCGGTTTTTCAATTTGATTTGAGTTAAAATCAAATTTTCTAAAATCAGTTTCAGTTCAATTTTTTTTGAAGGGGTCGAATTACCCCATTTGTTATTTTTTCATGTTTTTGGGCTCCCGCTCGCCTGCTGCTGCTGTCCTCAAGGAAGTGCGAATTCTCAACTCACACAAGTCGCTCTCGCTCCTGTGCGAACCCTCATGGCTCATACCAGCCAGCCTCTACGGTGACCACGTGCGAACCATCCGAGACACACACACACACTAGTCACTCCTCCAGGCCAACCCGACAGCAGCGCCCCTAGTGACCTCGTCTCCCGCCGCCGCCCGCTCGTCGTTCCCGCCAGTCTTTTCCACGTTCTGGACCCCCACGTTCTCCACGACGCCAAGAGAAGATTGTTGCTTGCTTCACCGGTTCGTCGCCCTAAGATTGTAGAGTCTGGTACTAATGCTCATCCTCTCGGTCTGCTGAATCTCTGATCGTCTGTTCTGAATTGGTCGATTGATTTCTGGGATGAGAGTTTTGATTCTCCTAGTTTCTGGTGATTGGGTGCCGTGAGTGTGTAAGTTTGATTCCCCTACCGTTGGTTGATTTTGAGCTAATAGGCGTTGGGAAACTGCCAGCTAGTGAAAGATACTTCTGCTAAACTTAAGCAAGCTAGTGAAATAGATGACCATGCTAATATTAGTGTAAGTTCTATCTTCTGCGTTGTTTGTGTAATTAAGGTTATTGTGTTATGAAATTAGCTTTGTACTTTTCATGCATTTGCTTATCCTCATAACAAATGCTAAGGTTTTTTTTTTTTAAAAAAAGAAGATAGGTAAGTAACACACACAAGCACAAGATAGATAAATACATACTCATGCAAACCTGCTATGTGGTTTTTGTGATTGCCTCTACCGTAGAATATATGGAAATGAATTTTTATTCTTGCCATGAACGGTGTGCAGAAAATTTTTGTTGTTGCTCTACATGTTTGGACTATCTAGTTAATTGATAAATCAATCAATTAAGCCTTAATCCCAACTAGGTTTTTTTTTTTTTTTTGGGGGGGGGGGGGGGGGGGGGGGGTGTGTTATGTGTTCTGGTACTAAAGCGTTATTGTGTTGACTGAAACAATTCTGGTCTGTCCTCCAGGTTATTGCCTATAGTATTCCCTTTCTGTTAGATATGACGTGAATTTGCAGCCATAAAAAAAAAAGGAGTATTAATATGCACTTGAACACTTGCATAGCATATGATAGGAATAGCAATGTTGTAAAAGCTCTTACAATGACGTGGAGAGAAAGGGAATTACTCAGTACGCTATTAGATCCACCGGTAAACATTCTTTCTTTCCTTTTTTTTAATCCCTACTTGCTCTGTCTGAGCATTCTTTAGTCCCTTGCTGTTTTGCCCTAAATTATTATTCATGTGATATCCATCAAATGGAAAATTGCAAGAAAATTAACTCAAAACTATTGTCAAAAAAAAGGGAGCAGGTATATAGATGTCTATAAATTCAGTTATTTTGGTTTCATATGAAGCGAACTGAGATATTGCAGTTTGGTTTTGATCTGTTTTTCTTACTAGTTCGGGTAATTTGGTGTTTCATGATAAAAAACAGAAAACTGACTTAACTGACTAATTTGGTTCGGTTCAAACCGAAAAATTGAATGCCCACCCCCCTGGTTACACACCCAACGATTCTCCCTAGTCCCTCCCTCTTACTGGTCCCTCTCAGCCACCAGCAGTAGTGCATTGGCCGGGCACCACCATCACATTTTTCTTCCCAAGCAACTGAAACCTCTTGAAGGTATGTATACAAAGCTTGAATTGGTTGGGCCAATTAATGGTTGTGATTGGAACTCAATTATGCACTTTCTTAGCTAGGCTTAGTTTAGGATATTTGTTGTAGCCTAGTTATCTGTGGCGCGGAGTTGATAGTTGTGATCGTTTTCACCTAAAGGATTTGATCTTACAATGAAGTGGAGAAAAAGGGAATTAATCAGTAAGCTATTAGATCCACTGGTAAACATTCTTTCTTTCCTTTTTTTTTATCCCTTCTTGCTCTGTCTCATAGTTCTTTAGTCCCTTGCTTTTTTGCCCTAAATTATTATTCATGTGATATCCATCAAATGGAAAATTGCGAGGAAAATAAACTCAAACCTTTTGTCAAAAAAAGGCAGCAGGTATATAGATGTCTATAAATTCAGTTATTTTGGTTTCATATGAAGCAAACTGAAATATTTCAGTTCAGTTTTGATCTGTTTTTCTTACTAGTTTGGTTAATTTGGTTTGTCATGATAAAAAACAGAAAACTGACTTAACTGACTAATTCGGTTCGGTTCAAACCAAAAAACCGAATGCCCACCCTGCTGGTTACACACCCAATGATTCTCCCTAGTCCCTACCTCTTATTGGTCCCTCTCAGCCATCATCGGTAGTGCATCTGCCAGGCACCACCATCACATTTTTCTTCCCAAGTAACTGAAACCTCTTGAATGTATGTCTGCAAAGATTGAATTGGTTGGGCCAATTGATGGTTGTGATCGGAACTCAATTATGCACTTTCTTAGCTAGGCTTAGTTTAGGATATTTGTTGTAGCCTATTTATCTGTGGTGTGGAATTGATTGTTGTGATCATTTTCACCTGAAGGATTTGATCTTGGGGGGTGATTCAGTTTGTTAGAGTAGTGATTAAGTGGCATGGCGGCTCATTGTTGAGCTGTTTTTTTCTTTATTAATGACTTTGGGGAAATCTCTTCTGGTTTGATTTATTTGTTCTTTCTATCATTCATGTCTTTATTGCTTTTCCAGAAGGGAGACTTCGTTGGGAAAATCAGCAAGCTGCGTGTGAACCATGCGGACATTAGCAGCCCAGTTTGCCACTGTAAAGATTCCTTTCTTTTAAGTTTTTCGTTCTCAATCTCCTTTTGTTTTATTTTCATCAAAATCAATTTACGTGTTTGTTTCCTTTTTTTTTTTTTTTTGCAGTACATGAGCACAAGAAGGCCTGGAGTACATGAGCACAAGAAGGCCTGGGAATGTGCAGTTTCGCAACATGTCAACTCAAAGTACAAAGGAAGGTTAATCTCATTTCTCCATGTCTATTTCGTTGTTATTTTATTTTCATTTTAGCTGTACTTTGTAAATTGTTTTGTGGGTTTTTTCAGTTGAGGCCGAGAAGAAGATAGGATGGTTGCTGAAGTTGATATTTGCTGGTACTGCCACTGCTGTTGCTTACCAGTTCTTCCCCTATATGGGTATGTGGTTTTGAGTTGTAAAATGATCATATGTGCTTGAAAGCTGTTGCTTTTCTTGGTAGATTGTTAACTAGGGAAGATGAGCTAGTACATTGCTTTTATATGTGTATGTGTTTTTGAGTTGTGAAATGATCACATTTGCATGAACGTTGTTGCTTTTGCTGGTGGGTTGTT
The DNA here is from genome assembly GCA_039654915.1 of Aquilaria yunnanensis. NCBI lineage: Eukaryota > Viridiplantae > Streptophyta > Magnoliopsida > Malvales > Thymelaeaceae > Aquilaria > Aquilaria yunnanensis. The sequence goes on from CM077593.1 coordinate 15,499,049, forward strand.
AACTAGTGAATAGGAATGAGTTGCATTTACTTGGGTATGTGTTTTTGAGTTGTGAAATGATCATATTTGCTTGAAAATCTGTTGGCTTGTTAGTGGTGGTTGACTAGGGAAGGGGAGCAAATGAGCTGCTTTCACATGGGTATGTCATTTTGAGTTGTGAAAGGACATGGTTTGCTTGAAAGCTTTTGCTGGTGTTGGTGGGTTGTTAACCAGACAAGAGGAGCTAATGAGTTTCTTTTACAGGAGATAATTTGATTCAACAGTCTGTGTCGCTTTTAAATGTCAAGGATCCTTTGTTTAAACGAACGCGTGCTTCAAGACTTGCTCGATTTGCTATTGATGGTAATTCTACTGACCTGGTACATCATTTCATGTTCCTTGGCTTTGTTGATCATTTCAAGATAACTTGATCAAGGGTAGAAATACTGTTGATGATCCACAGTTGGGTTTGGCTCTGTCTTCATTGCACACAGTCTGCAATTGATTGGGAGCAAAAATTGTTTGTGACTAAAATTAGTTTTGGTAACTACTACATACTGTAAATTGTTTTAGTATCTTCCTGTTTATCAACTATTTAACTGTAAATAGTTTTCTCATCATTTTCTGACTTTCAGTTTGACTTGATGGACTTCTGCTACTGCCCTGAATTTCAATAGCTTTTTTTTAAAACTTTTTTTACAAACTACTTGATGCACCATTCATGCTTGCTGAATGGCCAACCTAACCTTCTAGTTGGATTTTTATCTGGTTTTACATGTGACTTGTTGTCTTAGTTTCAGCTGTTCTTAGAACATGAAAGCGCATAGTCATTCCTGGGGCACTTGCTTTAAAGTTGTAGTGATTTATTTACTTTGAACTGATTTATTTACTATTGCTATGATTGACACTAAAAAATTTCAGATGTCAACCATGAATCGTAGTACTTTTCTAAGCCATGTTTTGGTTGATTTCCAAGGTGCTATTAGCATGTCTTTTGTTTCTTACAAGTTATTCCTTTGCTTAGTACCCTTCACAGCCTTGACCTTGTTTAGCTTTTTGACTGATCTTAAATGTAAAGTGTCTTGTTTCATCTAGGTTGATGGTAAAATTGATCCACCTTTTTTTTTGTCACCAATGTTGTGCGGCAGTGGTATATAGAAACTGTCAATTACATCAACACATGTTATTTAGCTTCCTTCGTTTTTCAAGTTAGACATGACATTGTATCTTGTTTTATGATGCTCATATTTCTGTCTGAAGGTTAGATGAAAGAAGGATGATGATAATAGAGATGGGTGGAGATAAGGAGCTAGTAAATATGCTAGAGACTGCCAAAGATGACCAAACATGGAAAGCTGCTCTAAAGGCTCTTAGTGCTATTTCACAATCAGGTAGGCTGTTGGATGTTTATGCTTGCATCAAATGGTCACTTAGCCCTTTGATGTGAGAGCAAAGAATAGTGCGTTTGGTGAGATAAGACTGAGAAAACAACACATTTATCTTTCTCAAATACAAGGGAGTAGGCATAGAGAGAATTTGTACAATGCTCAAGAGCCAACTAAAATTTTGTTCGAACTGAGAACTGGACTCGTTTTAAGAAGAATATAGTAAGATTTTGGTTGTTTTGGCCTTCTCTTCTTAAAAGCTTATAGACTAGGATGCCAATAGACTACTGGATTTCAGTTCATCATTCTATTTCATTTACTTCTCGATTGGTGCAGATAAAGCAGTGGGGGCATTTCACCAAGCTGGAGCAATATCAGTCTTAAAGGCCATTCCGGACAACTTTGAAGACGAAGAAATGAAGAAATTCAAAGCAATCCTGGTGAAGTGATTTCATGACCAGAAATTCTACAATAGTTCTAATTAGAAGAATTATTCGGAGTCATAAATAGAATACGTCACTGCTTGGGCTTTGGACGTTTTCACTTCTGTGGGGGATTTATGGCATGTTTACAAATAACTTAAATTTTTGTATCAAATGTTTTTAATTCCTGAGTTCACCTGTGCGACCAATGAAAATCATCTTTTTTTTTTGTTGACGCATAAATCTTAAAGAGCCGTACTTTTCCGTAAGAGACTAGGCATCTCGAACTCGGACGTGAAACTTTGTGAAGGCCTCAGCTTTGAAAGATGTGTACTTGTTTAAGCTTACTTTCATTGATCACTAAGAGTTAATTGTGGTCGGAAGCATACAGCCCAAGTGACAGTGTGATAGGACATCCACGCCGTCAATGGGCTTAGAGTCGTGTTAGGTGCATTGTGCACCATTCTCGGTCAATTTGTAGCTTGACGCACTTTAAGTTTTAAGAAGTAAATGAATTTTCTCCCGGCTTTTCTTGGCATCTCTCTAATACTATGTATACCTTGTACATGTTTTTGAATACATATAAAAAAAAATAATAACTGTGTGAATAATCTGATATCTAAATGGACCCTGAAAGTTAAAGCTCATATCATTATATCGTGCAGGAGCTATTAGCAAGGCCCAAAATCTCACTAAGCTTGAACAGGAGCTATAATTGAGGTAGGGATCTTGTAAAATAATAATATCATTATGAGAAGAATTCCACATCGAATGTAGTTCCTGTTTTTTAGTGAAATTATCCTCTATACAAAGCAAACCATTGTGACATTATGAGATATGTGCAAGAAGCCCTACACACCATCGTTATTTTCAATATTTTTTAGTTGAGCTAACTTAAGTGTTAGAGGGTCTCAAGGCTTTTTAACCTTATTTTAGTTCTTTGAGACTACTCTATAACTTTGTTTTGGCTCTTTGAGGTTCTCTAACCTTGGTTTTGGCTGTAAACTCCCTTATCTATTGGAGGCCCATTGACATTCAAGGTGGTTCAACTATCACCATCAAAGAAACTTTGGATCTTTATTCTTTAGCATTAGGTCAAGAGATAAATTTCCTTAAATCGGGTTAGATGTTCAACAAAAATGTTCCTAATGCCCTTCAACTTGACCTATGCCAAATCCCCATCCTCCAAATTACACAAGGTATCCAGTGCCATCTAGGGCTTCCTTTTGTCGAAGATATGTCTATATCTGCTGGCGTTTGCCTAACAGTGCAAGGAGATGTTAGGCAGGGAGACTAACTCTCATTTAGTCCACCTTATCCTCAATGTCTATCTATATCGTGTCTTTCTTCAAAGTACTGGTCACACTTTCAGATTCTATCTCAATATCCTACACCTGTTATTGGTGGTCTGGTTCCTATAACAAAAAAGGCATTCGTTTAAAGCAAATGAGTGTGTTGACTCTGTTGAAGAGTGTTGGTGGCTTAGGTATCAGGATCGTTGCTTTTTTAATCAGGCATTGCTAGCTAAAACATTTTGCGTATTTTTTCCGGTGAGCAGTCCTCCCTGTTTGTCATGTTTTAGTAGCTAAGTATAGAGCTAAGAAATTCATATGGTCATCCACTACTCCAAAAAATTATTTTTTAATCCGGAAAAGTCCATTGTATGGTAGAGATCTCCTACTTCCAAAGATTTAGTAACATACAGGGAACAGAGCCAAATGAAGTCTAGAAGGACCTTTGGATTCCAAATGTATCAACTCAACACCTTAAATCTATATAACATCCCTTCCCCTTTCATTGAGGCCTTTGACAGTCAGTGACTTGGCCATGGTAGGCCAAGGCACTTGGAATTGGGACTTGATCAATTCTATCTTCAGTCTTGAGATTGTAACATCTATAGGACCTGATTGAATGATCTAGGAAGGTACTCCCTTAGGTATCTATTCCACAAAGCAAGGCTACTCATAGAGGACTTTGAGCCAAGTGTCTGCTTTATTGGCTAATCAAAGTAATCCTACTTTCTCTCTTGTCACCCTAAAGATGATAAAATTATGAAAAAACTATGGGTTTTCCTTTGGAAATGCATGATTGATGCCCTTTTGATAGCAAATACCCTAGCTTCTCATGGTGGTTCAATTAACCTCATTTGTGCCCATTAACATATTGAGAGCTAAAACCCTTTATTATCTTTTCTGGGATTCCTTTGGCTTGAATCAATTCTGGGCTAGTTCCTACAATAAACCACCAGATGATCCACAATTCCCTTTCTGCGTCTGGTTGATAAATACTCTAGGTAGCTCCCAAAATGGGACTCTGAGTAGTTTGCCTTGCTAGTCTTTACCATGTGATCCATTTTGTAATGCCCGGACAATCCAAAGTGATTAGGTCCCGAGTTAAATGGATTTGGAGCATAAGAATTTTTCCTTAATTAGGAATTTAGCTCAATTAAATTGAGAAGACAATATGGCATGTGCATAATTGAGTGTTGAACATCTTAAAAATAAGCTTGGCTTAGGCCAAGAGAAATAGTAATGAAAATGGTGGTTTTTAAAGATGAGGGACTAAATTGAACAAAGGGATTTTTAGTGGTTGGGCTCAATTGCCCAAATTTAGAAAGTTGGAGGACTAAAGGGGGAATTATGCCATTTTAATGGCTTTGGATGCCTTAGCCAGCCATGCCCCTCCAATTCCCAATATTTTATGTCACCTTCCTCCAAATCCTATTATTTTAATCCACCTCCCACCCTTAGTCATCACCTTGGATTCTTTCTTCACCTACTTTTGACTTTTTCTACCAAACTTACACAAAAGTCTTCCAATTAGTCTTCCATCCATTAAATCTTGTCTCCCACTCATTTCAAACACATTATTAATTTCCTATTATTTTAATCCACCTCCCATCCTTAGTCATCACCTTGGATTCTTTCTTCACCTACTTTTGACTTTTTCTACCAAACTTACACAAAAGTCTTCCAATTAGTCTTCCATCCATTAAATCTTGTCTCCCACTCATTTCAAACACATTATTAATTTCCTATTATTTTAATCCACCTCCCACCCTTAATCATTACCTTGGATTCTTTCTTCACCTACTTTTGACTTTTTCTACCAAACTTACACAAAAGTCTTCCAATTAGTCTTCCATCCATTAAATCTTGTCTCCCACTCATTTCAAACACATTATTAATTTCCTATTATTTTAATCCACCTCCCACCCTTAATCATTACCTTGGATTCTTTCTTCACCTACTTTTGACTTTTTCTACCAAACTTACCCAAAAGTCTTCCAATTAGTCTTCATCTCTTTTAATCTTGTCTCCCACCTTCCAAGCACATTATACACTCATTTTCCTTCCCATATGGCTGGCCATTACCTTCCCACACATTAAAACATAATCACTCCACTCATTCAAAGCCATTTGCTCTCAAACTCTCTCATTCTCTCTCCATTTTCTTCCATACCAAGTCTCATCATTCCAAACACATTTCCAACTCTTTTCTCATCCAAATATTCGTCCATAGCTAGAAATAATCATTCCTCAAATTAAAACCAAGTATTCTTGGTTGAATTCAAGCTCTAAGACCATAAAGAGCAAGAATCAGGTGAAGAATTCAAAGAAAACCAAGGAGGAAAATTCGGCCATTTCCATTTCTTGGAGGTTTTAAACTCCACTCAAGGAGCTCTTTGTATGATTGAGTTCCTAAGTTCATTAGAAGCAAGAAATCAAGAAAAAGCTTGAAGAACATCAAGCACAAGAAATTGGCCTTACCTCTTCTGTGAGGTTCTGTAAGTGTACACCAAGTGTTCTTGGTATTTTGTGTTATTTGAGTTAATCACCAAGTGTTCTTGGTATCTTATGGTTACTAATAAAATTCGGCCCATCTTGGTTCTTATGCTAGAAAATAATTTCTAGAGTCAACAAGCAAGGAAAACGAAGGAAAATAAGCTTCTAAAGCTTTCGGTGTTGTGGGTAAGGATTCCTATACTCACTTTATTGCATGGTATAATTCCATGGCCTTTTTATGTGAGTATTCGGGCCCCTAGGTGATGGTCAAAGAACCATGTGATCCTAGGAGTGCTAAGAGGGCTTAAGTTATGTTATTGCTTCGGCAATTCTGTTTTGCTCATGAGCTAAGTTAAGTAAGCAAGCATTATGGGCTAGGAGTTAAGGCGGCCACCTTAATTCCTATGCTAAGTGAGCTCTCCGAAAACATTAAGTATATGAAATTAATGAACTAAAACTTGAGGGATGCTTGCTGCCCTTCTGTGAACAAAGTGTTAAGTGGCGTGTGTTTGTGTGCTTCTTTGATTTGTTGTGCATGCTAACCCCCGATTATGATATTATTGCTATATGCATGTATCTTTTTGTTTTCTTTGTCTTTATGTTTCCTTTGCAGGAATAAGGATTATTTTGCCATTACATTCTTGGCATATGTTAGGCCTTGGAGGCCATAAGTTAGGCATTGGATGCCACGGAATCCTTATTGAGTTTTATAACTCACCCGCCCTACTCTACTTTTGTAGGTAAAGGTTTGCTTGAAAGATCAAGCTAAGAGTCTTGAGTACTCTTTCTGTATTCTAAGGTTGGATTTGTGTATGGTATTGCTCAAAATATTCTAAGTATTCTAAGTATATAAGCTGCTTGTAAACAAGCTAAAAAAATGTGGACTTTCTGTGCAGGACTTGAAGTCTTAGAATTGTGGGAACAAGGTCTATTAAGGTGGAAATTTGTGTTCCATGGCTTTGTGAATTTATGGGTTACTTTTAAGCATGTTTTTGTTGGTCTAACTTTAGTGACCAAATTATGGACTTAGCTAAAATTTGGCCAAAACTTGGTTTTGGGCTTGTATTATGGACTTGGACATTTTCGGGTATTTTTATTGCTTGGTGGACTTACCAAGGCCCATGCATGAATTTATGGGTTATGTTTTCATGAAATTTGAAGCATGTTGAAATTGGGCTTAAATAAGAACTTAAAAATTTTGATTTTATTCTTGGTTAATTTTGGGCCATATGCATGTTAAGTACTAAAAGGCCCATAAGCCCATGTCTATGTTAAAAGCATGCAATGTTTGGCTATGTATGCTCATTTAGTAAAGAACATGCAAGTAAACTTAGAAAAAGCATGAAATTGGATGCTTGTGTAAAGTTTGGCTAATAAGAAATTTAAATGCACGTATGTGAATTAATACATGCCTAAGCATTAGTTGCATTTAAAGGCATTAAGTGATTATGTGCACTAGTGAACTCCAAAACGCATAAGCATGCAAAGCATATGCATGAAAATAAGTTTTTAAACTTAAGTTGGTGTTTTAGTTGCCATGCATATTCTTGGCTAAGCTCGGTAAAGACCATGAAAATGAACACATGAAATCCACATAGGCACTAGCTTGTTTCTGAGAGCACATCAACTTAACCTTAATTAAAGAACTTAACGAGCTAGTACCGATAAGTATCCTGGGGTTCGTGCCCATAAGTCTTAGTGAGTTTTAAAAGCCCCTTCTGTGTAATGAAAACTTCCGCTGCATGTTTAAAAAAAAAAAAATCAGGCCCAAATGGGCCAGGGGCAGTTTAGGGCACGACAGCTTGGTATCAGAGCACAGTTGCTCTTAAGGACCAAAGTTTTGGTCTATGATTCTTAGTATAGACTTGTTCCCACATAGGTTAAGTCCACTAATGAATATTTATGAATATTGAGCAATTGTGTGCCTTGCTTGTTGTTAATTCCAGGATGAGAACCAGAAATACGAACCGAGGCCGAAATGAAAGTGAAACTTCCCATCAGGGGAATGAAAATGCTGGCTTTGTGCCAGAGGCCCAAGTTAGGCCTTCTGAGCTCATAAGGGCTAATGTTACTGGGCCTAGCATTGATGCCCAAGAAAGAAGGGAGGCAAGAATGGAAGCAATGATGGAAGCTATGCAGGCCAATATGGCCCAATTAGCAGCTAGCATGCAGATTCTGGCAAGGGGTCAAGCCCAAGTCCCAGAGCCTACTGGGCAACAAAGAGAGCCACCAATAAGAAGGAGGCTAGGAAAAGAACCTATACTCGATGATCAAGCCAGTGAAAATGGTGATGATGAGGATGAAGAAAGGAGAAACCCAAGAGCTAAAAAGATAAGATCTGAGATTAGACAAGAACTGAGGGAAGAAGAAGAAGAAAGTCCAGATGCAGAAGAGCTGGACATAAAAGATATTGATGGGCCTGCCCAACTCACTGTCACCACTGGAACAGTGAGGGCCCAAAGAGGGAGGCCCAATATGGATAATAGTGGAGGCCTAAGAGAAGGCCAACTAGAGGGGTTCCTTGCCCTAAGACCACCAACATTTAAAGGAAGCTGTAATCCAGATGAAGCAGAATTCTGGAAAAACCAGATCGAAAAGATCTTTGAGAGAATGGAGGTTTCCGCTTCTCAGAAGGTCTTACTGGCAACCTTCAAACTAGAAGGAAATGCTGAGTTATGGTGGAGAGCAGTCCATAGGACATATGCTAGCAAAAATGCTAGGCGGCCTGCTCAAAGTAGAAGAGCAATGAGATGGCCCGAATTCGAACAAGTGTTTCATCAACAATACATCGGTGAAGCACAGAAAGACCAAAAGCAGGTTGAGTTTGACCTGCTTGAGCAGAAAGAGTTCTCCGTACTGGAATACGAACAGAGATTCAGTAACCTCATACGGTACGCACCACAGTACGATGATCGAGAGGACCTTAAGGCCAAGAGGTTCCTTCGGGGACTTAGGCCAGAGCTGAGGCAAATTCTCAGAGCAGTAGGAGCCCATAAATACTACGACATTGTACAGAGGGCTATGGCCCTAGAGCAAGAATTCAGGGAGCAAGCCATGAATGGCCCTGGAAGTACTAGTGGGATGCAAAAATTCTCTAAGAAGAGAGGCAGAGAAAGCTTGGCATATGAGCCAAGAAAGGGTAACAAAAGAGAGAAGACCGCATCCCCCTATGGGCCACAATGTGAGACATGTGGAAAATTCCATGGCCAGAAGCCATGTTATAGGCTCACTTCCGGATGCCTTAAATGTGGTGCCCAGGATCACTGGGTAAAAGACTGTCCTGTCAGGGGAGAAGATCAGAGGACCCCAGGAGGGTTTAATAACAGATGGGCACAGAGGCAATTGCCCATAAGGAGGCCCAATATGCCTCCACCCCCACAAAGAAGGGACCAAGATAAGGCCAGGAGGGGACAACCTCAGGCTACTGGAAGAATATTCCAGATTGAGACATCGATGAAAGCACGAGAGGACCCAGAGGTCAACAAAGCTGGGGAGGATGAGGAAGAAATAGACCAGGCTAAGCTGGTCAGGAAGACTCTAAAAGGTACCATTTCCATAAATGGTTATGAAGTATCAGTTTTGTTCGATACTGGAGCATCTTTATCTATAGTATCCTTTAAGTTAGTCAAAGATATAAACCTCGAAGTATGCAATACAGATAAAATGTACCTGGTTAAAACTGCCGGGAATGAGGTTATGATAACATACCATATTGTAAAAGATTGCATGCTTAAGCTAGGTGAACTAGAGCTTAGAGCCGACCTGATGGTCTTGGATACTAATGGATATGACATCATCCTAGGAATGAACTGGCTTAGTGCCAATCGGGTGGTTATAGACTGCCATGCCAGGCAACTTTATCTGCCTGGGCACAAACCTCAATCTTTGGAAAAATCTCCTGGGTTAGTCCCAGATTTTCATTTAAAGGTGGTGGAACACAAACCCTTATTACTAAAAGGTGAATACCTAGGGTTAAATGGAACAGAAGTAGAAATAGAGCTGGGTAAAATACCCATAGTAAGAGAATTCCCTGAAGTGTTCCCCACTGATCTCCCAGGACTCCCTCCTGCAAGAGAGGTTGAGTTTGAGATCAAATTAGTGCCAGGAGCTGCACCAGCATCTATTGCTCCATACAGGATGGCTATTCCTGAAATGATGGAACTAAAGAAGCAACTGGATGAGTTGCTTGAGAAAGGTTTCATAAGGCCAAGTACATCTCCTTGGGGAGCACCTGTACTTTTTGTGAAGAAGAAAGATGGAACCCTTAGGTTGTGCATTGATTACAGGAAGCTCAATGCACTGACCATTAAGAATAAGTACCCCCTCCCAAGGATCGAGGATCTATTTGATCAGTTAAAGGGAGCTAAGGTCTTTTCCAAAATAGACCTCAGATCTGGATACTTCCAGCTGAAAGTCAGGGAAGAAGATGTCCCAAAGACAGCTTTCAGGACCAGATATGGTCACTTTGAGTACACAGTGATGCCATTTGGGCTCACAAATGCACCAGCCTTTTTTATGGACCTCATGCAAAGAGTGTTTAAAGCTCATTTAGACCACTTTGTTGTGGTATTTATTGATGACATATTGGTGTACTCAAAGGATGAAGAAGCCCATAAGGAGCACCTAAGAGTGGTGCTAAGCCTGTTAAAGGAACATGAACTATATGGAAAATTAAGTAAGTGCCAATTCTGGGCTAAAGAAATTGGATTTCTCGGACATGTAATCAATGAGCATGGTTTAGCTGTTGATCCCGAGAAAATTAAAGCTGTCTTGGAATGGAAGCAACCTCAGACTGTGAGGGACATAAGAAGCTTCTTGGGACTTGCTGGCTATTACAGGAGATTTGTGCCTAAATTTTCTGTACTAGCAGCTCCACTCACTCAATTGACAAGAAAGGACCAAAAGTTTGAGTGGAGTGAGCAATGCGAGGCTAGCTTCCGAGAACTTAAGGAAAGATTGACTACAGCCCCAATACTGGTTCTACCAGACCCTACTAAGGAGTATATAGTTTACACGGATGCTTCTCGAGTTGGGCTGGGCTGTGTCTTAATGCAAGGGAAGCAAGCAATAGCCTATGGATCAAGACAATTAAGGCCTCATGAGAAGAATTATCCAGTTCATGATCTGGAATTAGCGGCAGTGATCTTTGCTCTGAAGCAATGGAGGCACTACCTACTTGGAGGCAGATTCCAAGTCTTCACAGACCACAAGAGTCTAAGGTACCTGTTTACACAAAAGGACCTGAACATGAGGCAAAGAAGATGGCTTGAGTACTTGAAAGATTTTGAGTGCGTCATCGAGTATACGGCCGGAAAAGCCAATGTGGTAGCTGATGCTCTCAGTAGAAAGTACACGGGAATACTCAAAGCCACTGGAGAGCCTACCGAGGCAGAGGTACTCAGTTTATCTGGGTTGGCCCAAGATTGGGATAAGTGGGAAATGGACCAAGTAAAGGTCTTAACTATTAGGACTGAGTGGAAAGACCTAATTCAGGAAGCTCAGCTTCAAGATGAGGAGATTCCCAGGATCTCTGGGCAGAAACAAGGAAAATTGTATCAAGGATTTTCCTTTAAGGCTGGAATATTATATTTCCGGGATAGGATTTATGTGCCAAATAAGGATGGAATTAGGCAACAAATCCTAGAAGAAGCCCACTCCAGTTTGATGAGTATGCATCCTGGAGCTCAGAAAATGTATAAGGATTTGAAATCCCATTTCTGGTGGCCATATATGAAGCAAGAGATTGGTGCTTCTGTGGCTAAGTGTATGACTTGTCAACAAGTCAAAGTGGAGCACCAGAGACCTGGTGGAAAATTACAGAGCTTACCTATACCAGAAAGAAAATGGGGATCCATATCCATGGACTTTGTAGTGGGTTTGCCACTGACCCGAAGAAAGTGTAATACAATCTGGGTCATAGTGGATAGATTGACTAAGGCAGCCCACTTCTTGCCCATAAACCTTACAGACTCCCTGGAGAAATTAGCCCAACTATACGTTAAGGAGATAGTAAGGCTACATGGTGTACCGGACGATATTGTCTCGGATCGAGACCCAAGATTTGTTTCCAGATTCTGGAAGTCCTTACACCATGCCTTGGGCACTAAGTTAAAGTTTAGTTCTGCATACCATCCTCAAACGGATGGACAGACTGAAAGAACCATTCAGACATTGGAAGATATGTTAAGGTGTTGTGTTATTGACTTCCAAGGAGAATGGGATAAACACTTGCCTTTAGTGGAGTTTTCATACAACAATAGCCATCACTCAGTGATTGGCATGGCACCTTATGAAGCACTCTATGGAAGAAGATGCATAACTCCACACTGCTGGCATGAGCCAGGTGATAAGTTGGAAATTGGCCCAGAACTCATAAGAGAAACTACTGGGAAGATTAAGCAAATCCAGGAAAGGATTAAGACTGCCAACAATAGGCAAGAATCATATGCCAACCTCAAGAAAAGAAGAGACCTGGAGTTCCAGGTAGGAGACCAAGTATGGTTAAAAGTATCTCCTATGAAAGGAGTAATGAGGTTTGGAAAACGGGGAAAATTAGCCCCGAGGTATGTAGGACCATACCTAATACTCGCAAGAGTAGGAAATGTAGCCTACAAGTTAGAGCTACCGCCTGAGCTGGGACATGTACATGACACATTCCATGTAAGCCTATTGAAGAAGTGTGTATTTGATCCTAAACAAGTGGTACATGTCACTAGTGTTCCCATCACCCAAGATCTCACCTATGAAGAAGAACCAATTCGGGTATTGGAAAAGGACACTAGGAAGCTCAGAAGTAAGTGGATATCGATGGTAAAAGTCCAATGGACTAACCATTCTGAGGAGGAGGCCACATGGGAGGTTGAAGCTGAAATGCTTAAGAATTATCCTGATATCTTCCCTAAACTTCTAGGAAATTTGGAGGACCAAATTTCTTAAGGAGGGGAGTGTTGTAATGCCCGGACAATCCAAAGTGATTAGGTCCCGGGTTAAATGGATTTGGAGCATAAGAATTTTTCCTTAATTAGGAATTTAGCTCAATTAAATTGAGAAGACAATATGGCATGTGCATAATTGAGTGTTGAACATCTTAAAAATAAGCTTGGCTTAGGCCAAGAGAAATAGTAATGAAAATGGTGGTTTTTAAAGATGAGGGACTAAATTGAACAAAGGGATTTTTAGTGGTTGGGCTCAATTGCCCAAATTTAGAAAGTTGGAGGACTAAAGGGGGAATTATGCCATTTTAATGGCTTTGGATGCCTTAGCCAGCCATGCCCCTCCAATTCCCAATATTTTATGTCACCTTCCTCCAAATCCTATTATTTTAATCCACCTCCCACCCTTAGTCATCACCTTGGATTCTTTCTTCACCTACTTTTGACTTTTTCTACCAAACTTACACAAAAGTCTTCCAATTAGTCTTCCATCCATTAAATCTTGTCTCCCACTCATTTCAAACACATTATTAATTTCCTATTATTTTAATCCACCTCCCATCCTTAGTCATCACCTTGGATTCTTTCTTCACCTACTTTTGACTTTTTCTACCAAACTTACACAAAAGTCTTCCAATTAGTCTTCCATCCATTAAATCTTGTCTCCCACTCATTTCAAACACATTATTAATTTCCTATTATTTTAATCCACCTCCCACCCTTAATCATTACCTTGGATTCTTTCTTCACCTACTTTTGACTTTTTCTACCAAACTTACACAAAAGTCTTCCAATTAGTCTTCCATCCATTAAATCTTGTCTCCCACTCATTTCAAACACATTATTAATTTCCTATTATTTTAATCCACCTCCCACCCTTAATCATTACCTTGGATTCTTTCTTCACCTACTTTTGACTTTTTCTACCAAACTTACCCAAAAGTCTTCCAATTAGTCTTCATCTCTTTTAATCTTGTCTCCCACCTTCCAAGCACATTATACACTCATTTTCCTTCCCATATGGCTGGCCATTACCTTCCCACACATTAAAACATAATCACTCCACTCATTCAAAGCCATTTGCTCTCAAACTCTCTCATTCTCTCTCCATTTTCTTCCATACCAAGTCTCATCATTCCAAACACATTTCCAACTCTTTTCTCATCCAAATATTCGTCCATAGCTAGAAATAATCATTCCTCAAATTAAAACCAAGTATTCTTGGTTGAATTCAAGCTCTAAGACCATAAAGAGCAAGAATCAGGTGAAGAATTCAAAGAAAACCAAGGAGGAAAATTCGGCCATTTCCATTTCTTGGAGGTTTTAAACTCCACTCAAGGAGCTCTTTGTATGATTGAGTTCCTAAGTTCATTAGAAGCAAGAAATCAAGAAAAAGCTTGAAGAACATCAAGCACAAGAAATTGGCCTTACCTCTTCTGTGAGGTTCTGTAAGTGTACACCAAGTGTTCTTGGTATTTTGTGTTATTTGAGTTAATCACCAAGTGTTCTTGGTATCTTATGGTTACTAATAAAATTCGGCCCATCTTGGTTCTTATGCTAGAAAATAATTTCTAGAGTCAACAAGCAAGGAAAACGAAGGAAAATAAGCTTCTAAAGCTTTCGGTGTTGTGGGTAAGGATTCCTATACTCACTTTATTGCATGGTATAATTCCATGGCCTTTTTATGTGAGTATTCGGGCCCCTAGGTGATGGTCAAAGAACCATGTGATCCTAGGAGTGCTAAGAGGGCTTAAGTTATGTTATTGCTTCGGCAATTCTGTTTTGCTCATGAGCTAAGTTAAGTAAGCAAGCATTATGGGCTAGGAGTTAAGGCGGCCACCTTAATTCCTATGCTAAGTGAGCTCTCCGAAAACATTAAGTATATGAAATTAATGAACTAAAACTTGAGGGATGCTTGCTGCCCTTCTGTGAACAAAGTGTTAAGTGGCGTGTGTTTGTGTGCTTCTTTGATTTGTTGTGCATGCTAACCCCCGATTATGATATTATTGCTATATGCATGTATCTTTTTGTTTTCTTTGTCTTTATGTTTCCTTTGCAGGAATAAGGATTATTTTGCCATTACATTCTTGGCATATGTTAGGCCTTGGAGGCCATAAGTTAGGCATTGGATGCCACGGAATCCTTATTGAGTTTTATAACTCACCCGCCCTACTCTACTTTTGTAGGTAAAGGTTTGCTTGAAAGATCAAGCTAAGAGTCTTGAGTACTCTTTCTGTATTCTAAGGTTGGATTTGTGTATGGTATTGCTCAAAATATTCTAAGTATTCTAAGTATATAAGCTGCTTGTAAACAAGCTAAAAAAATGTGGACTTTCTGTGCAGGACTTGAAGTCTTAGAATTGTGGGAACAAGGTCTATTAAGGTGGAAATTTGTGTTCCATGGCTTTGTGAATTTATGGGTTGCTTTTAAGCATGTTTTTGTTGGTCTAACTTTAGTGACCAAATTATGGACTTAGCTAAAATTTGGCCAAAACTTGGTTTTGGGCTTGTATTATGGACTTGGACATTTTCGGGTATTTTTATTGCTTGGTGGACTTACCAAGGCCCATGCATGAATTTATGGGTTATGTTTTCATGAAATTTGAAGCATGTTGAAATTGGGCTTAAATAAGAACTTAAAAATTTTGATTTTATTCTTGGTTAATTTTGGGCCATATGCATGTTAAGTACTAAAAGGCCCATAAGCCCATGTCTATGTTAAAAGCATGCAATGTTTGGCTATGTATGCTCATTTAGTAAAGAACATGCAAGTAAACTTAGAAAAAGCATGAAATTGGATGCTTGTGTAAAGTTTGGCTAATAAGAAATTTAAATGCACGTATGTGAATTAATACATGCCTAAGCATTAGTTGCATTTAAAGGCATTAAGTGATTATGTGCACTAGTGAACTCCAAAACGCATAAGCATGCAAAGCATATGCATGAAAATAAGTTTTTAAACTTAAGTTGGTGTTTTAGTTGCCATGCATATTCTTGGCTAAGCTCGGTAAAGACCATGAAAATGAACACATGAAATCCACATAGGCACTAGCTTGTTTCTGAGAGCACATCAACTTAACCTTAATTAAAGAACTTAACGAGCTAGTACCGATAAGTATCCTGGGGTTCGTGCCCATAAGTCTTAGTGAGTTTTAAAAGCCCCTTCTGTGTAATGAAAACTTCCGCTGCATGTTTAAAAAAAAAAAAAATCAGGCCCAAATGGGCCAGGGGCAGTTTAGGGCACGACACATTTGGATAGGGTGGAATGAAATTGTTTTCCGACATGGTACATTTCATGCTCTTTTCATTATGGTCAGAAGGGATATACTCTTTCAACAGTTTGTTGTTGCTAGAGACTACAACCTTACCCAAGCCAAACTTTACTCATACCACCCAAGCCCTTTTACCATTCCTGGAGTAGATTGTGAGAGCTAATACCAACCAGACCCCTATGGTATTCGTAGTGAATATTGCATATAGTAGGCATTTGTGGATAGAAGCAACAACATGGCTCTGAATGAGTATTAATAATCCTTTTTAGACCTAGGGGACACAACTAATTCACTATTCTAAATCTGCCCTCAAAGCTGAATTGGTAGCCATTAAGGGAGCAACTACTCTTGTTATTACTCTTAACCTACTGGTTATTACTATTGTTTTAAACTAATTTAAAACACTGATGATTCTATGTGGTTTGGAGATTACTACCCCAAAGTTGATTGCTTTGTCATAGTAGATCACAACACTTTGGAATAATTTTTTTTCACTATTTTTTAATTATTGTA
Source organism: Aquilaria yunnanensis (assembly GCA_039654915.1). NCBI lineage: Eukaryota > Viridiplantae > Streptophyta > Magnoliopsida > Malvales > Thymelaeaceae > Aquilaria > Aquilaria yunnanensis. The sequence goes on from CM077593.1 coordinate 15,515,336, forward strand.
CCTAAAGAGCATGTCTCTCCAGCTTATGGCTTAGCTTTTTCTATTTTCTCTTGATTTCTTTATAGAAGTATCTCTCGATAACTTACTTCTGATTATTTTAAAAAAATTATCCTGGGTCTTTTGTTGAACTTGGCAAGTTTTTGAATCTAGCAACTTCCATTAGACAATGTAAGGTAGGCACGTGCCTGGTAGGAAACAAAATTACTGTTAAAAAGATAGAATGTACTTTTTTTGTTTGGGGGAAGGGGGTTGTGGTGATACTCTTTCGTAAAAATCTCTGAGTAAAGAAATGGAGCTACTAGTATTTAATCAACCTTGAAATTGAGAGGACAAAATAAAAAGTGAAGAAAATGGATGTGACATTCAGAAATGCTAAGGCCTTGTTTAGTTCTAGAAAATTTGAAAAATTTTCAAGAAATTTTTTTGAAAATTAAAAAATGAAAAGAAAACATGTTTAGTTAAACATTTTTCTTTTTCAATTTTTCAAGAAAACAAATTTCCACTTTAATAATAATTAGAAAACTTGGATTTAGCTATTTTCCAATTTTCCAAAAAAGTGAAAATCCGTCGAGCTTTATATTTTTCTTGCTTACAACCTCCTCTCTTTGTTCGACCTTCTTCCTCGCCGCACTAAGGACATCAGCACCTTCAACCTTTTCCCTATCCACACAGGGATGATCTAGGTGTGATCTCTCTCCATTTCTCTCTGTTACTCTCTTAATCTTTCCTTCTTCCTCTTCTTGATCTCATTTTTTCGATTGCTATCTCTTTTATTTCTTTGATTTTGTCCTTTGTTATACAACAATAGATAGGCTATGTCTGCTACCCAGTGACTATTTTTGTATGTTTCCTTTTTTGGAAAAACACTAATGGATTAAATAGGTTTGTTGGTTGGTGGTGATGATGTTGTGAAGCAAGCTAGACTATAACTTTTTCAAGTTAACTGCAGTGTAGCACTAACGAATAAAGGATATCGTTGATTTGTTGCTTAATTAAGTGGTGAAGAGTTAGGAAATTCATTAATTGAACCCTCTAATCATAATAATTTTCCTTAAATTCAATTTTCTATTCATTATACTTTTCCTAGGCTAGGCCAGACCAGACCCATATGATATTAACTTTCTATCAATTCATGTGGATATATTTGTTTCCAAATTTCATATGTTTCCTTGATGATATATATGGTCTCAAAGAAAGAAATAACTAGCTAATTAACTGGCTAGATAATTAATTAGTAGTAGAAACATTGACAAAGATATCTTCTTTGAAATGTCCTCAATCTGGTGGTGACTCTAGCATTGCAATTTAGACATAGTTATTTTTCATTTGGAAGCCAATTGGTACATGAAAGAACCAACAACCTACTCTTCCCAAACCCACTTAAGAACTTCTTCACAGTGCTTGTAACGAAGCCAAATGCTTCAAAATGGTGAGGTCGATGATAAAACTTCTTTTGTGGCTTAGTGTTTAGTACAATGGGCGCATGATCAGGAAGTTGAACACCAAGATTTAGAAGAGAAACATCAGGAAATGTATTACACCAGTCAAGTGAAGCATAAGCTTTATTCAAAACCTCAAATACCACATTCTCACCAAGTTGATCATTGGTCCATGTGAACTGAGGACCATGACAATGAAGAGGCACTAAAGCAAGGTTGGATAAGAAATCTTGCAGATGCTTCGCACTTGGAATTAAATTGGCATTTTTGCCAGATTTTTTTGAGTTAACCAAGACTTAATTAAAGTCCCCAATGAGTAAGAAATGAAGACAATGATGCTCCAAAACACTTCTAATATCATTCCATGTAGAAAGCTGAAGTTGGGTTGAAGGATTGCCATAAATAAGGCTCACTAACTAAGGCTAATTAAATTCGTCTCTCACTTGCAGTGAAATAAAATTCTCCCATGCTTTAAGAACAGTATAAAAGATATCATTATTCCAACTCTCCCATAATCCCCCATTCATAAAAATAACCTGAGATACTTGGCAACTAGACAATTTCCTGGTAACCTTATCACCAGAAGACTTTGTTTCCATGAGAAATACTAGATTAGGCTTGTTGCTCTTAATAAGGCCTATAATCCAAGCCACAACAGTTAAAGCATGAGATCTTCAAGGCAATAGCGAGGGTTGATGTGGGTCAACCCTCCGAAAGCCTATTTAGTCAAGTGGTCATAATATCCTTTGTATGAAATACTTGAAGAACTGGTGGAAATTCAAACCCAAATTCATTTCCTATCACTTACTTACCAACCCCACCATTTGGGTTACTGAACTTACAACTTTTGTTACGACTAGATATAAATTGAAGTGTTATAGTGACAACTCGTCAAACAATCTTCTTGTTCCAATTGTAAGGGTGCCTTATATTACAAGCATACCTATCTAAGATAGATTGTTGCCCCACCTTACTTTCATTATTCAAGTCTTCAAACCTAGTGACACTTTCTTGCAACTGTAGTGCTTGGTTAGATGTTGGAATGACTATTAAAGGATTAGGATTATCAGACTCTCACCTATCTTCCTTTTGTGAAGAATATCCTTCAATAACATGAATTGCATGAATGAATTAAACCTTTTCCCTAGCTTGTAACCTGAATCTTTTAAATGGAGGTCCAAAATCATCCTGCTAAATTGATGATTCTTCCCATAGGCAGGCTATCCCAAAAGGTCTTTTAACCTCTACAACTGTAGCCTTGGAAGAGTTTGAAAATCTTGATGCAATAAAGATGGTTTTATGACAAGAGGTTCTCTCTAGGAAATGTTAGGCTTTATAAACTCTTTAAGAACTTATTTATTGACTACTTGCTTTTCTTCCCCGGTTGCTTCATAGCACAAATTTTGCACTTGCCTAAGAAAACATCGCTTTCTTTTATGGGGAAGCCTTGATTCTTGAGCTTAAAAGTGATTACCAACATCAAGATATTTAGCCATGCACATTTCTATACCTTGTTGCACCTTTGGCTTATTTGAATTAAAATTAGAATAAAATTGTTGGTCTAGAGTGACTACATGACACTCTTCACCCAAATGATGTAGAACCATAGAGCCATTATTGAAGTAAGGTTTTTTTTTATGACCTCTAATTGGGGATTCAACAAATACCTAGCCTAAATTTTTATTAGAGAGTATGGCGAGGCTTGTATAACCATCTGATTGAAGTTCCTTTAGATTTGCTTGTCCAACATTACGATGAAAAAAGGAACATGAAGTTTGTGAATGGCCTACTCGACCACAACGTTTGTATATTTTATAAATTCACTTATATTTAATAAGCCTATAATAATTTTTCCCAGAATAGTCTTTAACTAAAACTCTTGATAAAAGAGGCTTGGATATATCTAACTACACTTTCACATGTAAATAACTCCACCGATGCGCCGACTGAAGAGAGATATCAATGGATTTTACCTTCCCCATCTTATCCCCTATTGTCTTGGCAGTGAAACTAGTAAGGTAAAGATGAGGTAGTTGATGCATTTAGACCCAGGTGGACACCATGTTAAAATTATAGTCTTTATAAGTGCAATGAGGAATAATTTCCTAGGCTAATACAAGAGCACCTTCAATATTCCAAGGAGTATTTGTCTTGAATTGCGATAGATCTTGAGCATAAGAAAAAAAAATAATGAATCAATTTTTATCTCCAGCCCTTTGAAAAATTGCTTGACCTTTAATTGTCAAATGGCATTGAATGTATTGTTAGATGAAGTAAAGAGAATAAATCCTTTGGTCAACAACCTTGACAAGCATCCCACATGTTGCTCTATAAATTTTGCACCTAAAGAAAATAGTAGCCCATGATGGAGAATCCTAGTTGCAGAAAAAGTAGCCATAAGGAGGCATACAATGTATATCTCTATAAAAGAGAACAAGAAATGGTTGAGATTCGAGCAAAAACTGTAAACTAGAGATGAAAATTTTAAATATATGGTGATCATCACTTAAACCTAGAATGATGGTCACAAACAAAGGCAGAACAAACAAAACACTAAAGATATAGATCAAAGCCAAAATTAATCAACCACAACAGATAAGGCCAGCAGAAGAAATCCAAATCCATAGATAATGAGAGAAAAGCAGAACCAAACCTTTAGAAAATCATTAAAAAAACTCAGCTATAAGGAGAAGAACAATAGACAACACTCAGTCATTAGTTCATAGCCTCATATTGAGCTGTTGTAGCTTCTAACAATGAAGATGAATAATAAGGGTTGGGAAAAAACAAGGGAAAAGTAGAGAAGAGGAATAAGCAAAAAGATTTATTGGTGTGTTACTTGCGTGTGCATGTGTTTAGTCTTTCGGTTAACTTTAACCACTTGTGTTATTATCCTTGTAAGCTAGTTTTCTTGTACTCCAAGTAGGAGTATTGTAATATAATATGGCCTCATCTGTATGTATCAGATATGAAGAAATAACACGGATTTTAAGCTAACTTACTTTCAACCTTGTTTTACATGGTATTAGAGCCGGAATTCTAATCCATGTCAAACAATTTACCAAAAAATGATCGCTTAAAAATGATAGAAAGATTTCTTTTTCTTCTTCAACTCTTTCGGCTGGAAATGATTCTTCGTCCCTTTATTATCTTAATGCTTCAGATAATCTGGGAGCTGTCCTTGTTAGGAACCTACTACAAGGAGAAAACTACAACACATGGCGTCGGGCAACGCAAAATGCATTATGAACCAGAAATAAGCTAGGGTTTATGGATAGAACCCTACCTAAGTCAAATGAAGATTATGACCTTTTCCAAGTATGGAATAAATGTAATTCAATGGTAATCTCTTGGTTATTTAATGGCTTGGATCTATAACTTCAAAATAGTGTAGCTTACGTTGACCTAGTAAGACTTATGGGTATATCTTCAAGAGAGATTTTCTCAAGGAAATGCACCAAGAGACCATGAACATAAAAGGGAAATAGCTTTAACGCAATAGCAGGACCAATCTGTGGCTATATATTTTACTAAACTTAAAGGCCTTTGGGATGAGTTAGGAGCCTATAACGACATTATTGTTTGCACCTGTGGTGCATCCAAGTCCTTGATTGCTGTAAGAAAAAAGGAAAAGCTGCACAATTTTATCATAGGACTTAATGATTATTTCGGTGTGATACGATCTCAAATTCTTAACATGGAGCGATTACCATCTTTCAACAAAGCTCATGCATATGTGGTAAAAGAAGAAAGACAACTAAGTGTTGCACATAATTGATAGCCATTGACTGAAGCAGCTGATTTTGTAGCCAAGAAAAATGACGGTTCTATCTTTCCTACTAAGAAAGGCCAAACTAGCAAGAACAACAAGAGTAATATATAGTGTGACCATTGTGTAAGTCCAATGATTTAATAAATATTTGTTTTGAGATTATTTGTTACCTAGATTGGTGGGAGAAGAAGAAGAAACCATCAAAGAATCAAAGAAAATCGAGACAAGGGAAGTCAGTGGCAAACGAAGCCATAACTAGCCACAATAAGTCACAAGGTCTGAACTATGTACCCTCATTTACATAGGCTCAATACGAACAACTCATATCCTTGTTAAATAATTAGAATCAGAATAATGTAGCAGCATTTGCCAAAAAAATTTCTAGTTATTCCACTGACTGGATAACTAATAGCTGGGCTTCTGAACATATGACAACATTGCAATTGACTGATTCTTATGAATCCACTAATTCACCACCTTTTCACTTTCCAAATGGAACAAATATTTGCACAAAATCACGTGGGCAGTATCAACTTTCGCAATATATTCAACTTAAGGATGGGTTACATTCACCTAATTTCAGTTGTAATTTATTGTCTGTTAGTAGCATGATGAAAGATTTGAATTGCTCAATAACATGCTTCCCAAATTTTTATGTGATGTAGGACATGGACTCAAGGAAAAAGATTGGCAATGGTTTTATGCGAGATGGTTTGTGTTACTTTAGAAAATTTTTTGAATGGCCCTTAAATGTCCATATGAACAAGATCAAAAGCATTTTTTGCTCTACTAGAGCTCAAAGAAAAGGAATTTTTTGTTTGTTTAGCACGATGACAAGAATCACAATTCTTGTTCATATTTCTAAGAGATAATTTATTCACTTGAGGAAACGAGGAAAGTTTATCAAAAGACACATGACCAAGCTGCCTATGCCAAACAAGAGAACTAGAAAACATTCGACCTCAACAAAACAGGCGTCCTCCCTCCTACTTAAGTGACTATATTTTTTATCTTCCTCGAGTAGACATGCCATCAACACCTATTGCCAATCATGTTTCTTCGGGTAAAGCCTATCCTATCTCATTACACTTTTCTTTCTCTCAGTTAAATTGTGGATACATTAGTTTCATGGCTGGCATTTTAAAGCAACAGGAACCACGAAGTTTCTTGGAGGTTAGAATAGATCCATGATGGGTAGATGTAATGAAAATAGAATTCGAAGCTTTACAGAAAAAGCACACTTGGACTCTTAATTCACTGTTGCTGCACAAGAAAGCCATAGGCTCTAAGTGGGTAAACAAAATTAAATATAAAGCAGATGGCAGTGTGGAAAGATACAAAGCTAGATTGGTTGCAAAAGGATTTAACCAAGTTGAAGGTATGGATTTTTTTTGAAGCTTTTTCATTAGTTGTAAAGCTTACCACCGTGAGATGTTTGTTAGTAGTGGCAGCCATAAAAAATTGAAAGCTTCACAAATTAGATGAATAGAATGCATTTCTTTAGGGAGATTTTGAATAAAGACATTTACATGACGCCACCTTCTAGCTTCTTTCTAGTAGGTGATACGTGGGTGTGTAAGCTAAAAAAGTCTTTGTACGGATTGAAATAAGCTCCTAGACAATTGTTTGAGAAATTTTCTAGCTCTTTGAGAAACTATGGATTTTGCCAATCAAGAGCTGATTACTCTCCATTTACCTTTACTTATGGGCAAACTTTCATTGTTGTGCTTGTGCACGTTGACGATATAATTATTGCAAGCAATGATGGTAATCAAATTCAAGCACTAAAACAATTTGTGCACGACACCTTCTATATCAAGGATTTTGGCAAGCTTCGGTATTTCCTCAGGTTAAATGTTGCTTGCTCTACGGATGCAATTTTTCTATCCCAATACAAATATGCATTGGACTCTCTCAAGGAGATAGGAATGATATGCTGCAAAAACTGCTCCACTTCCTATACTGCAGCAACATCACCTGGCCTCCATCCATGCTTTTCCACTCCCTGATGCTGCACACTACCAACAGCTAATAAGAAAGCTTATTTATCTCATCATTACAAGAGACGATATCATGTATATAGTCAATCTTCTGAGATAGTTTATGCAAGCACAAATTCAGGCCCATCTAGATACTGTGATGTATTTAGTTCGGTATATCAAAAGAACCCCTGGTCAAAGAGTCTTATTCCTTTCACATAGTGATATTATCCTTCATGGATTTTGTGATTCTGAATGGGCTAACTTTCTTAACACTCGTTGTTCCACCATTGGATTTATAACACAAGTTGGGAGTGCACTTCTCTCTTGAAAGTCGAAGAAGCAGCCAACTGTTTCTCGCTGTTAAGCTGAAGTTGAATATAGAGCAATGGCAACTGCTACGAGTGAGTTGGTTTGGCTTCATATGCTTCTCTCCAATTTGACTATGTCTCCTGCAGGTGCTATGGTGCTTTATTATGACAACAAGGCAGCACATCATATTGCCTCAAATCTTGTTTTTCATGAAAGAACCAAGCACACATATTGAAATAGACTGTCACTTTGTGAGAAACAAAGTCTAGTCTAATGGGCTAATTTTACATCATCTTGCAAGTCATCTTCAACCAGCCGATGTACTCACTAAAGGATTTGGAAATAACTAGTTTTAGTCTCTTCTTGGCAAGTTGAACATTGGAATCTGCATGCTCCAACTCAAGAGGGAGTATCAATGTGTTACTTGCGTGTGCATGTGTTTAGTTTTTCAGCTAACCTTAACCACTTGTGTTATTATCCTTGTAAGCTAGTTTTCTTGTACTCCAAGTAGGACTCTTGTAATATAAATAACCTCATCCGTATGTATTAGATATGATGAAATAAAAAGGCTTTTGAGCTAGCTTACCTTCAACCTCGTTTTACAAGATTCAACAAGGGTTTAAGAGGAAACTATGGATTTTTTTAGGGAAATAGAAGGATTCAGTCATGATTAAGATGGACTAAAAAAGTTAGGGTTTCACATAAATTCAGGGAAATTGGGTAGAGCATCGAAAATAAGGCAAAGTGGACAGAAAAGTAAGATCGGAGTAAGTTTCAGGGATAGGATCCAAGGGGTTAGATTGGATAATGGAGGAGAAAAATAGAGAACCGGGATGGAGCTCTCTGGTGGGAGAAAATGAGGTCTTGCAGAGTAGGGTATGGTTTTGTTCTTTTCAAAAAAATTCTTCATTTCAAAAGCTGTGTAAATTATATTGTTTGTTGTTGTTTCACTACCATAAACACAAATGCATACAAATCAAATGGACTGGTTGGCCAATCAAAGTAGAAAAGTCATCCCCTAAAAGTTGTATTTAATTCTAATTTGCCATTAATTTTTTTCCAAGTGCATGCGAAAACTGTCGTCATTGTAACAATGATACATAATGAAAACAATCTTGTTATTGTTTTGATAAAGTATCTGGTGAAAGACAAGAGGTAAATTATGAACGGTTTCTAACATTTAATTCTTATTTTATTGTAATCTTATTGTCTAGTAAAGCCAATATAACCACGTTAATTTTTTTCTTTTGGTCTTAATAAACCTTTTTGAAAATGTTTCATATTAGTTCCTTACTAGATGATATCCATTAATTTAAAGTAACATTTTGACATCAACTTTTGAAATTTTAATTAAATGATTTGATAATTATCTTCCTATAAGCTTAAATTGTGTAGTGAATTTTTAAAAGTAAAATAATTTTTATGTGCCACCTTTGCACCTATGCGGTGACTTTCATCTAAGTTAATTGGTTTTATTCAAAATTGGAGACTAATACAATATATTTTAAGCAAAGGTTTAAGACTAAAACAAAATATTTTAAAATGGTTTAGGACTTATAGAGAATTTTTAATATGCTAAGGATAGAAACTTCTGTGAAATTATCCTTGATATTTGTTTTTTGATATTCAGAAACACCATACAAGTTTATACAAGTTTACAGGTAGTGGTATAGAGGTATACTATTAATTAAGAAAAGCGCCAAAATACCCCTTCAACCCCTGGACTCGGTTGACTAGGACACCTACCCCCTTGAACTTCAACTCGGGCCAACTCAGCTGTTGAACTTGCTTAAATAGGTCAATCAACCCCTTTGACTGATCTGTGTTCGTCACATGACTAACACCATTTGTTCTTGTTTGTTAACCTTATTCATCTGTGAGCTTGGCCACTGCTCTAATAGCCAGACCATTGATTGGCTTCACTCCAACGACCACACCATGAAAATGAAATGAATGGGCATTCCCAATTTCTCCAAATTCGACCGTCTTGTCATAATCCTCAGCAGTGGCCTTTGTCTAAAAGGTGAGGCGTTTGGCCTGAGACAAGAGCATAGTTGCTCATTAACCATATCAGTGCAGCCGCCAACATCTCTGGCCTAGATGGAAACAATTATAACACCCCAAGGATTGTTGAAAAACTCCTCAACTCGAACACTTCATCCCAAAACCTAATTTTGGATTGAGACACATGGAGATTCCGAGGAAACCCTAGAGAACAGAAACAAATCCAACAACTGCAAACCAAATCCAACCTAGAAAAAAAAACCACCAAGAAAAGCGCAAAAAAAGAAAAGACGGTAACAATGATTGTGGTAAAGGGGATGGGCGGCGCCACTCCGAGACTATGGTGAGGCATGATCGGGGGAATGGGGTTAGAAATAGAGGCAAACAACGTTAGCCACGTGATAGATATTGGTCAATCAAAAGGGTTGATTGGCCCACTTATGCAAGTTCAATGACTGAGTTGGTCTGAGTTAAAGTTCAGAGAAGTAAATGTCCTGATCAACCGAGTTCAAGGGCTGAAGGAGTATTTTGGCTTAAGAAAATAGGCATGCCATCTTTTTTTTGACTAGAACAGTTACCAAAATAACTTTTATATGACATGTTGGAAGAAGTGGGGAAACGAGGATTCAAACATTAAGCCTCTCTCATATCTCTCAGAACCTTTAGCCATTGGGTCAAGAGGGTAGGATAATTATCTTTAGTTGATTATACTCAAATTAGTGGTAAAATTATTCCAACTTATATAATTGATGATAATTTTGCGTTAAAAAAAAACGGCGCATTCGTCCGAAACCCAACTTTGGGTGGCAATTTTGCTACTTGTCCTTTGGGCAAAGTAAGCTCAAGACTCAAAAGAAGGCAAAAACTTTTGGTAGGACTTGGGAGCAGGGTAGGGCACAATCTAATAAACGAGTTGAACGAGCTATATATTACATATGCTGTTATTGTCGACACACACGAGTAGAAGAAGAAGCCGAATTTGAAGTTCATTCTGGGTCCATTTGTTATTGCATCCAGCTTGAGCTAGCCGCCCTAACGTTTATTATTCTTCAATTTGCTGCTGGTAGGTTCTCTGCCGAGGTGCCGATTAATTAGGCCCCTCACTATATCACATGTCTCAAAGCAACTTGCTTTTTTCTAATCTATTGCATGAAACTCGTGGTGGGTTTTTTTATATCATACTTAGAGTTTGACAATAACGTTACTATTCAACATTGTAAAGGCAACAAAAGTTATTAACAAACATGGCTTTTAGTTTTTGTGTTAACAGATGCAATTTGTTTTGTTCATGAATTATTCTACGGTACTATTATAATGTTTACAAAAAAAAAAAACACATTTATCTTGTATAATTTATGAAATATGTTTAAATTTATGTGGGTGATGTCCGGTACCTGGACATGACTCACTTAAAAATATACCATAGCAAGTAAAAAAAATTTATGGTGAAGAGCTATAGATATGAGTTTTCATTCGGTTGAATTGATATAGAATTGATCTGAATAAAATAATTTAATTTATTTTTTATTTTTATAAATTTAATCTAAATACTTCGAATTATATATTAAAATTGATCTAAACCATCTGAATAATAATTCAGTTTTTTTTGTTTATATCCGAATCATCTAAATTATAATTTAGTTTATCTTATTTTTATAATTCGATTCTTTTTATTATAACTAAATACATGATAATTGAAAAAAAATATGAAAAGTTGATAATATTCCGGTTTATACCTAACATTAAGGGTTGACTTGTTCACTTGTAACATATACTCTAAAATTAAACAAAAATGCCCTTATATATGTAGGGTTGATGTGTATAATTACAAAATACCTATTACTTTTTTGTTTAATTAATTTTTTCTATTTTAAGCTTAGAAATTAATAACTGGTCGATAAATAAATAAGAAATTCGATTTTGATTTAATCTAAACCAAATATTCAAATAACTGATCCATTTTGTTCGATCTAAATAATTCATTTGAATTATTCAACTTTATCCGCCAAGTTACTAAGAGTTTTTGTTTACTATTGAGAAATTTCGTGCATACTGAGAACTAAAAATTTTTAAGAAAACAGAAATGAGGGTATCTTAAACCTTGGCCGCGCGTGCGATGAACCGAAGTTACCAAACAATAAGAATGGGATGATCTGAGAGGTGGAAGGAATTGGAGATGATGATAAATGTCAATATGATAATTGGGGTCCACGCTATAAAAGTGATTATCATGGCTCTACGGGGACCAAAATGTCTATTGCTCAAGGGTAGACTGGCATTTTTTAAGGGGCCTAACCCCTAAAGCATATTAAAGGCACTTTACCTGTCCCCTTTATCTCCACAGACCACAATGCTACCTCTCCTTGTTTTTGCCTTTGGGCCTATGGGTGAATTCCATTAACAAAAATACGTCTTTCCCCTACTTTCTTATTTTTTATGTCTAAATCCAGTATTGTTTCAAAATTAATATTCTATATATCCAATAATTATTTGAATAACATTTTTCAAAAACTATCAATTCTTATAAGTTTCTCACATTTCCAGTAAAAATCATAATAACTTTATGCTTCTAAGAATATTAATGCTTTTCAGGATGTTGAAATATCTGTTTCAATTAGTATACAATTTTTGCAAATGATTACTATATATAAAACTCAACACTTAAAATTGGTTTTTAAAGAAATTTAGCCCCTGTAAATTTATGTAATCTTCTCTTCATCACACGTTTAGCTCCATTAGAAAACAACCCTAATTATTATGAATGCAATACTAAATGATTGAGTAGTTTTCAGTAATTGGAAAATTAATCATCAATAAAAGCTTAGTTCAGGGTTGGATTAATTGGTAAAATAAGCGAAAAAACAAGAAAAAGGTTTGCATATACGCTTTTGCTGATTGCATTGCAATTTCAACTAATTTGAAGTAATATAGTTATATTTATTTCTATTTTTATATTTATTTCATTTGCATGATGATGAAGTATAAAAAAAATTGTACCTATATAAATATAATAAAATGATTTAATAAAGATGCACAAAGACCTTGGCTTAAATCAACTTAAATTAAGATAGACTACCTTTTTTTTTTTTTTACTTTGAGCCAACTTTATCTAAAAGTTAATATTATGTGAGTATAATAATTTATTATTTTTATTATTTTTTATTTTAATACCTAAAAAATAAAAATTTATAAAAATTTTAATTTTTAATAAATTGTTACACATACATAAATTTAATTTTAAAATAAAATTAATTTCCAGTAAAAGCTATATGAAACTAAAAAATAAGTTATTTTAAATTAAATTGATTCAAGTTAAATACAATGACTTGGCTGTTTATTTTCAACCCACACATATTAATTCAAAATTCAAGCCATTTGATTTTCCAAAAATACGGTTTCACCGATCCAACGCAACTTCAAGGATCGATTCCAAAAATAACGAGAGAAGCAGACGCCAAGCGTAAGCACTCTCTCTCTCTAAACCCAATTTGAAAGAAACTTAAGTAGCAAAAACGCCGATTTTCTCCCTCCTCGATCTCTTCGCGTCTGGAACCCAGAAATTCATAGAACTACAGAAAAAGAGACGCCAATTTTGGAGACAAACGAAATTGATCAGATCTTCTTCGTTTCGCTATCTCGAAAGCGATCGAATTCGTCGCTTCACACCGGGACAGCCGTTGCGTCGAAATGAGCACGGGAGAGATTCTCAGCATCGAGCCCCTTGAGCTCAAGTTTCCATGTGAGTTGTTGGTTTTTTTCCCACACCTTTTAGGGCTTTCGTGATCAATTATTTTTATTTATTCTTCTTCTTGTTTTTCATTCTTCCCAATCAGTCGAGCTTAGGAAGCAGATCTCCTGTTCTCTCCAATTGTCGAATAGAACCGATAGCTATGTAGCTTTCAAGGTATTGTTGAATGATTTCATTCCTCTATCTCTCTCTTTAGTTCAGTTTGGGCTTGTTGTTTCTTTTCAAGTCAGATTCCCAAATTCTATTTTATATGCTAAGTTTAGCGGGAATGCAAATTTGGTTGACTGACATCTGTGATCTGCAAATCTGTTGGTTTTGTTCAGGTGAAAACAACGAATCCAAAGAAGTACTGTGTCCGCCCCAACACTGGGATCGTTTTGCCTCGATCCACATGTGATGTTGTAGGTAATGATCATGTGCCATTTGCTATGGGCCCGTAGTTTCCCTTTCAAGTGATTAGATATTAATGCGACTGATCTTTGCGGTGTTGATGCAGTTACAATGCAAGCACAGAAAGAGGCTCCTTCTGATATGCAATGCAAGGATAAGTTTCTTCTTCAGAGTGTAAAAGTACCCGATGGTACTTCCGCGAAGGATATCACAGCTGAGACGGTAATTATATCATGGAATATTTTCTTATTCTGGGTGTTCTCTTCTAGGTTATGGTTGTATGACTTATAAGTTGCTTTTTTTTTCCCAGTTCAATAAAGATGCAGGGCATGTGGTTGAGGAGTTCAAATTAAGAGTGGTCTATGTTTCACCCCCACAGCCTCCTTCTCCTGTTCCTGAGGGCTCAGAAGAGGGATCTTCACCACGGGGTTCCGTGTCAGAAAATGGAAATGCCAGTGGTTCTGAGTTGCCCTCTGTAAGTCTTTTTTTTTTTTTTTTTGTGTAAATTCTTTCCAATGGATTTTTACTACTACTGTGTGATATTGATAGCACATGTCAAATTCAGGCTACCAGAACATTTGCTGATCAGCTGGAATCTCAAGATAAATTTGCAGAGGTAAAGACTGAACTTTATATTTATTTGTAATTCTTATTAGTGTAATATGTAATGTGATGTGTCAACCCTAAGCAATTGTATTAGATGCTGAAGCTCCAGTAGCAAATGATTTGGCTTTTCATAAGCTATTTTGGTTATTTTGGTTTTTTTAAGTTGGAGTGAATTATGAAGAACAAGGAACAGAGTGTCAAACCTGTACTTATGTTCAGCCAAGTTCACTAACAACTAATGTGGATCTCATGTGAACTCCTTTTGCAATTTTCTATTTTCAATCTTTATTAGTATTGCAGTTTTGCTTGTTAAAACTGCTGTATCATGTGATTGTTAACTATCATTTTTATGGCCTAGAACTTTAGAATGTATGATGGTGGAGTGTAGGGTATGCCTCTATGATTTTTCTGCTATATCTATAACAAATTAACTAAGGAGAATATTAGGGTTGAGGATAGCCATAAACAAATTCCTGTATGAATGAATTGACTAAATGCTCATTAATAACAGAGTGCCAGGTAGCTATGTAATATCCAAAGAATTATATCCAGCTGGCTTATGTATTTTCCTGATTTCTAACTTCTATCCAAAGATGATTTACTGGGCGCAGTTTGCTGACAACATATGTTTGAAACTACATACTTCGTTATCATGCAAAATTGTGGATATAGTCAATCATGTAGAATATGTCTGCTTACGAGTTTATTTTTCATGGGGTTTCGTTGAAAATTTTGCTTTGCTTAGATCCGTAATTTAACTTGTTTGATGGATATGTACAACCCTGAACCCTGTGCATGGTGTCAGTTATCTGCTATTTCATCTGTAGACCAGCCAGCTTGTATTTTTTACCTGTTGCCCTGTATCCATCATTTCTGCTTTATTCACAAATCCACATGTACAGTTAATGCCGCCTCCTGTTTCATATTTTTTTATCTTTTCATATGCAATATGAGTTAGCTTCATATGTCGGGGGTAGATTCATTAAGAAATCCACAGGCTTGGGTGCATATTTAAGCATTTCCAATGGTTCTATAATTCTACCCCTGTTTTCCATTCCATGGACATTTGATGAGCATTAGTTACCTGTGGATGATGAAGTGCGCTGCAAATGGTTTCTTAATTACTGTAAATGGGAAGTTTGGCGTCTCAAGAATATTTGTCTTTAACTGCTATTGTCTTAGCCAAGGTTATTAAGATTGCGATAGTGTGATTCTGTGATCCAAGTCCACCAACATGATCCCTCAATTGAGTGATAATTGTTTGGTATGTAAATCTTAGCAGAATTGTGAGTGGAATTATAGAGTTGGTAGAGTTGTCTCTCACAAAAATAGATATAAAAATTGTTGGGCCATTTTTGTTTTGGCATTGGGTATGTTATTGCAAATCCGTTTTATATCAGATCAAATACACAAGACCCAATGGAAAAAAGCAATCAAATAATTAAACCCATCCATGTTCCAATTGCTTCTTTCTTTGTGTTTTGGCTTATGCCTTGAGTGTTATCTTTCTCTGTGACTTCTACATCTTTTGTTTGTTTCATTTCTGTGCAAACAAATTGAATTTTCCTTGATTGAAAAATATTTTGATTTCTGGGCATAGTTTAGATCTTCAAAGCTTCTATATACAGGTGCACTCAATTGGTTCTTCTTTTTTGCTACAAGTTTCCATCTTAATCTTTCAAGGTACTTAATGTAGGGCCTCAATTTAAGATTTTTTTTCTTGGATAGTGTAGGGTCTTCTCACTTTAGTGGCTGGACTTTGACTTTACTCTGGTATAACGATATTTACATATGAATTTATGCCTTTTCTAGATAAAGTGAAAAGCCTCTTTTAGAATCTTAGGACTTGTGATTTGATTTAGGGAATAAAAAGAAAATGATCCAAAGGGAGGGATATCGATTTTAAGAACTTTGGTCTCAACTGCAGGCAAGAGCTCTGATATCGAAGTTGGCTGAGGAAAAAAACACTGCATTCCAACTAAACAGAAGGCTTCGTCAGGAACTGGTTAGTATATCAATTACTTTAATTTCTACTTAATTTAGTACTTCACTGCTATTAACATGGTTTAATTTTTACTTAATTTAGTAGATCCTGCTGTTGGTTAATGCACACTATTTGATTTGGTGGAGAAATTGAAACATTGCTACCTCTTGCTCATTACTTCTAGTTGGCCAATTGCTACTTGTAAAAACTAATGCACCTGTCGCCAAATATGTATTAATAGGTTTGTGTTCAGTTTTGAGGATTTTTTCACCCTCTTTCTGTTTCTTGTTTGTTTACCTTGTGAATTTTGGAGATATTTAACCATCTTTGAGTTTAGATATTATTGGATACTAGACCAAATTGCTAGGTAATCAGTGCTTATTCTTTTCTGCTTGCTTTGTGCTTTTTTGTTTTTTTGAGACAATCAAATGGTGGTTTAGGAAATATGAGATTTAACATGTCATTGCTTTGGTTTGATAAACAGTTGTTTTGCATTTAATATTGAAAGATTTTTTTTTAAATGTCTCTAGGAAGTGTTGAGACGTGAAGGCAGCAAAAGCCGTGGTGGTGTGTCGTTCATGTTTGTTGTCCTGATTGGCCTGCTAGGCTTAATATTGGGTTATCTCATGAAGAAGTCGTAAGCATGCATGTGTGGGATATCCATCCGCACCCGGTGTAATGCTTTCTTCTGCTTCCATTCTCTGCCAAATTTGATAAAAGGGAAGTTCAAGCTGGTGAGGCCAAGCTGGAGCATTTATCAGTGATTAGTTTTCTGGAACTAGCGAACTTGTGTTTCTGTTAAGAGTCAATTGGTTTTTGTAACGTAAGGAAAAAAAAAAAAAAGAAACAAAAGGGCCACCATGATCCTTCCCTGCCCTTTTTCTAGCCTGTTGTTTCCTTTGTTGGGGTTCTCTTGAACATTTGATGTTGGTAAGTTGTGGTTCTAGGCAAGTTGGGGTCTTTGTCGTTTGGTGGATATAGATATTAACTCCAATTCCAACTCATTTTAAAGTTTTATTTTGAAAGATGATTTGTCTAACATGTGCCTATGAGCAAACAAGTTAAAAGTCTATTAGTTAGTTTTACACGAACACTCCAGCAAATCATGATCGATTATTTGCATTGTCTGAAATACCTTCTAGGTTTATCACACTACTATTTTTGTTCTTTCCTTTCGATAGTCGAACACAAAAATAAACTGGTGTAGAAATCAAATATTTTCTTTATAGAATTTATTTCTATCCAAGGGTTTCATAGTGTTGTTAGGGATGGCAAAATCAGACACGACCCGATGACCTAGTCAAACCCACCCGAATCCAAGCCCGACCTGACCCGATTTGACTAAAAAAGTCAACGACCTGAACCTGACTGTGCCCAACTCGACCTGAACCTGAACCCGATTAAAGGGAAACCCGAGAAAACCCGAACCCAAATGACCCAAACCCGAAATGACCCGAGCCTGAATTGACCCGAACCCGAAATGACCCAAACCTGAGACTGATCTGACCTGAACCCGAGATGACCTGATAACTAAACCCGACAAGACCCGATTTTAACCCCCACCCTAAACCTTAATTTTCTTTTTTCATTATTTTCCATATTAAGTCAGTCCTAAATATGGAGGTTTCCATGTTTAGTAACTTCCATTTCTTGAGACTTTCCAATTCAGTATGTCTTATATTTAGGAATAGTGACTTGTTATTAGTAACTTCCATTTTTTGGTACTTTCATATTTAATAAGTCTCATTTTTTGAGATGAGACTTTCATATTTAGTAGTTTCATTTCATTTTTTAAGATATTCATGTTTAATAATTTTCATATTTTGAGAAAGGATTTCCATATTTAGTAACTTCTATTTTTTTAGGACTTCTATATATTGCAAGTATCTTATTTGGGGAAAAAAAATCCATATTTAGTGAATCCCATATTTGAATTTTTCCAACATAAGTAATTTTTATATTTAGTAAGTTTAATGATCTTAATAGGCAATTATTAAAATTACAATATTCATCCCTAAACTTTTAAGTATAGTGCAATAACGTACCTAAATTTTAAAAAATTTTATTTTAGTCACCCATAATAATTACAACATGGATCCTAAAATTTTTGAAATCTTTGCACTTTCACCCAAAATTTTTCAAATTTTACAATTTAGTCACTGATAATTAACTTGATTTGCATTTCGTTGTAATTTCAAAGAAAATTCATTAAAACATAAACATAACAAAATTGTCATTGTGTATGTCTAGGTGATAGCTGGGTGAATATTTGAATAATCTGTACAATGATAATTAAAGCTTATGGGTTTAGAAAAACAATCAAATATTACTAACAATATTAAATTACTTAAATATGTACTAAACTACAATGAAGAAGACTTTTATGAATATTTTAATTAAATATACTAAAAAATTAAAATTTAATTTAAATTAAATCACACAAAAAATTGAATTATTTGATTTAAATTTTTAAAAAATTGAATCAATTCAATCGTTTTGATTTCACATCAATAACCCATGTGAACACAAAGGTTGACCCGAATTTGACCCGAAAGCTGGCCTGAAGTTACCCGAGACTAAAATTGACCCGACCTGAAGTGAACCCGAACCCAAATAAACCCGGCCCAACCTAACCCGAACCCAAATGACCTGACCTAAACCCGACCTGGACCCGAATTTATGCAAACCCGACTAGACCCGAACCTGAATGACTTGACCCAAACCTGACCCGACCCACCCAATTGCCATCCCTAAGTGTTGTGGCCATTGTAGATGAAGATGATTTCACGAAAATTGAATTTAAGGGTAAATGATACTCATCGCCCCATATTAATATTCATGTTGCTTAATTGTCCTACAATTATTAATTATTGCACTAGTCATTCTCTAACTAAGACAATTTTAGTATATTCTCTCTCTCTATGAGAGTTTCTCTCTCTTTATGAGAGTTCCCGCTGAAAATACTTTTCAGCTTCCTTCAATATTCGCTATCAATCCTCAAGTGCTAATGCTTGATTCCTCACTGATCTTGGTTGCGACTTCCGATCTCAAAGGTGAATAGAAGCTCTGAATCAATCGGCTCGATAATAACACCGTCTTTCAGCGTAGCTATTCGATTGAATCAAGTCTTGATCCAGATCAGTGTTCAAAGCCAAGTGCATTTCTGGATTGAAGGTATTGAACAATGCAGATGATCTGCGATTGAATGGTAGAATTGTTTTGTTGGTAAGATAGGGGCGAAAGAAAGATCGCCTTCTTCCAAAATTCTTGATTGATTTCTTGAATCTTGTTCTCTGCTAGAACCGTGGCTGACGGGAGTAGCTGGTATTTTTAGGTTTTGCTAACATTGCAACTGTAGAAGAGTAGCGTGTCATAGAATAACAATTGGTACTTCTATTGACTACAGAGCACAGAATCGATGGAAGAGACAACTGAGGGTGATGCTTTCCCCAATCTAGAGTCTGAAGAGACAGAGGAATTAGTTCTGGAACTTCAACCTGATTCGGAAACAGGTGATCAGACTATATCACTAGTTGGAAAAATCATATCAGACAAAAATTGAATCAGAAAGGAATTATGAATATATTGTTGAAGATCTGGAAAACCTATGGAATTCATGTGATTAATTTTCTGGATGAAAAAACAGTGCATTGTGTGTTTAAGGAATGGGAAATGATAGACCGTGTTATGGCTGATGGTCCTTGGAACATCATGGGAAGTATACTTTCACTACAGAAATGGATGCCAACACAATCTTTGCAAGAGCTAAGCTTTACAGAAGTTCCATTTTGGATCCAAATCCATGGTTTGGCCTTGAACTTAATGACTAAGGCAAATGGCAGAGTAATTGGTAAACAGTTTGGCCAAGTGCTGGAGGTGGAAGACCCAGGGAATATGGGAAAATTCTGCAAAGGTTACCTTAGAATCAAGATAAAAATAAATGTCAAGGAGCCCATCAAAGCAGGGTTTTGGCAGAAGAAATCTCTAGGGTGCAAAAAATGGATAGCTGCAAAATATGAAAGACTAGGGGATCTATGTTATATATGTGGTAGGCTGGGACATTCTGACAGTAGTTGTAGAACAGCTACACAACCAGTCTTGATGAGTACTGGTCAGCAGATGTTTGGACCATGGATTAGAGCTGCTACACCAAGGAATACAGAGGAGATTGTAAAATCTTTTCCACCAAGGCCAGAACATTTATTGCCTAGAACCCTAGTGAAGTCTGATAAGAGAATAAAAGACATGTCTGTTCCATCAACAGAATCTCCGGAGAGCCAGGATTCTTAACAAATGTTTACCTCCCAGACTGGACCACTTTATGCCAACATGGAGATGAATACAACTCGTTAACTGGGATTAATTCATCAAGGACAAGAGACTGTTAACTCTGAGGAGATGAATACAACTGGGACAGAGGAAGATGAGACTCTGGATATAGTGCCCCAGAAAGGGTGCCGGAAGAGAGGGAGACCTCCAAAAAGGAAAACAACTGAAATGGAGAATTTGATTGAGGCAAATGTAGACAAAAAGCTGAAAGAGAGCAATACATCTGAGAATGGGTCTGGTGACTGCCCTTCAGTCACCTGGGAGCCATGATTCTCATGAGTTGGAACTGTCAGGGGATAGGGCCAACTCTGACAGTTCAGAATCTTGCTTGGCTCCTAAGGAAATACAAACCGCAGATATGCTTCTTAATGGAGACAAAGAATAAGGAGGAGAAGCTAGAAAAAGTGAGAAGGAAGGTTCAGTATAAAAATGCATGCTATATAGATCCTACTGGAATGTCTGGAGGGCTTGCACTTTGGTGGTCTGAGGTTGTCCAAGTTAGGGTAAGTATGAAGACAAAGAATATGCTGGATACGATAGTTACAAATGAGAAGAATAACAAAAGCCATATTACTTGGGTGTATGCAGACCCAAATTTTCTTGACAGGAAGAGAAACTGGGAAAGTATAAAAAGGCTAGCTGCTAAAAATTCCCTACCATGGTTATGCATAGGGGACTGGAATGATATTGCTATTCACCATGAAAAAATTGGAGGTAGGCTGAAAGCACAGGAGAAAATTATGGAGTTTCAAGAAATGCTTCTAAAAACCAATCTTCAAGATGTCGGTTTCAAAGGACAAAAGTACACTTGGTCAAATGGTAGAAAGGAGGGAATAGTCCAAGAAAGAATTGATAGAGCTCTAGTAAGCCATGCTTGGAGAAGGATGTATCCAGAAACGCAAGTGTATCATTGTCCTAGGATAGGTTCGGACCATTGTCCTATAATTCTAAAAACAGAATGTGAAAACAGTAGGGGAAGGAAAAAATTCAGATTTGAGCACATGTGGACTAGAGAACCGGCATGTAGGGAGACTATAATAAAATCATGGGATATGAAGGTAGGCAATGACAGCTATGCTCTGCAGAAAAATTTAAAAGGATGCAGTAGAGCTCTGAGAAATTGGAGTAGAAGTTACTATTCGAACAACAGACAGGCAATTGAAGAGTTGAATTTGAAGTTGGTTGAGCTGCAAGACAACATTGCGCCATTGGATAGAAGAACTGAAAACCAGTTAATAAACCAAATTGAGGAATATTGGGGTCGAGAAGAAATGTACTGGCAGCAGAAAAGTAGAGTTGATTGGCTAAATTTGGGGGACAGAAATACAGCCTACTTCCACAATGTGACTATACAGAGAAGAGCATCAAACAAAATTCTGAAAATCCAGAATGAGAATGGCAGCTGGAAGGAAAATGAGGAGGACATCATAACCATGTTCAAACAATATTATACAGAGCTTTTTACCTCAGAAAGTTTGGTTGGCATGAATAAAGTTCTGGCCCATGTTAAATCAGTAATTCAGGAAGAGTTAAAAGAAAATCTCCAAAGGGATGTGTCAGATGAGGAGATTAAGTCAGCTGCCTTTCAAATGGCCCCGCTAAAGGCCCTAGGGCCTGATGGCTACCCAGGAGTATTCTTCCAAAAATATTGGGATGAGATTGGGGAAAGTGTCACCACAACAGTTCAAGCATTCTTTAAGCAAGGTATCTTTAATACTGCCTTAAACAAAACAACTATTGTGTTCATTCCTAAAGTTCCACACCCAGAGAAAGTCACACAATTTAGACCTATTAGCTTGTGTAATTATTGCTATAAAATCATATCCAGAGTTCTTGTGAATAGATTAAAGCCACACATGACTGATATCATATCGCCTCTCCAAAATGCTTTTATTAAAGGGAGACAAATCCATGATAACATATTAATAGCTCTTGAAGTTTTTCATTGGTTAAAATCAAGAAAAAAAGGCTTAGATTGGAATATGGCCATAAAAATGGATATGGAAAAAGCGTATGATAGAGTAGAGTGGTCCTTTTTGGAAGGTATCATGAAAAAGATGGGGTTTCTGCCTAGATGGATTAATTGGGTTATGACTATGGTTACTTCGGTGTCTTATAATCTTATGATCAATGGAAAGGAAACTGACTACTTCAAACCTACAAGGGGTATAAGACAAGGTGATCCATTATCCCCTTATCTGTTTATTATTATTACTGAAGCCCTGTCTCAAATGCTAGTAAATGCAGCTGAAGTTAAAACAGTAGAGGGTATTAAATTGAGCAAACAAAGTCCTGTTTTAACCCACCTTCTATTTGCAGATGATTCCCTTTTCTTTGGTAAAGCTAGTATCAAGAATGGTCATCGCCTGCAGCAGGTTATCTCACAGTATTGCCAGGCTTCTGGGCAACGTATCAACTTAGGAAAATCTGCTATATACTTCAGTCCTAACACCCCTACTACCCTGCAGGATAAAATCAGCTTATTTCTGAAAATTCCTAAGGAAGAAAAGCCAGGAAATTACCTTGGTCTGCCTACTCTGTGGGGTCGATCAAAATGTGAAGCATTGGCATTCCTGAGGGACAGAATTATCAAAAGACTTCAAGGGTGGAAGGAAGCATTACTATCATCTTCAGGCAAGGAAATTCTCTTGAAATCTGTTATTTCAGCCTTACCTTCATATGCTATGGCTTGCTTTAAGTTCCCTAGGAAATGGTATCATAACATTAACTCCTTAATGGAAAAATTCTGGTGGGGGGGGGGTAAATCTTTAGAGTTTAATATTCATTGGAAAAGCTGGGATTACCTAACTATGCCAAAGGAAAAAGAGGGAATGGGATTTAAAGATTTAGAGGCCATGAACATTGGTCTTTTGTCAAAACTTGCTTGGAGGATTATCACGAACCCTAAATCCTTCTTAGCCCAGGTTCTTGAAGGAATTTATTTCCCAGATGGAAATCTTTGGAATGCAAAAAAAGGTCATAATCCTTCTTAGGGATGGGCTAGTATTGTAGAAGGAAGGGACTTTTTGAAAAATAATGTTTGCTGGCAAGTACATGATGGTAATTCTATATCCATTTGGAATGATCCTTGGATTCCAAATATAAGGGGATTTAAACTTCAGCCGAATATAGACATCCCATTGGAAGTAAGAGATATGACCGTAGGAAATCTTATAAATCCTTGCACCCACACATGAAACTTAGACAAGATCTCAGACTTGATTTCTCAAAAGGAAAAACAGGCCATATTACAGATACCCACTAGTTTGTTTCTAGGAATAGATAAACTAATTTGGCCCTATGAAAAAGCAGGTAATGTAACAGTGAGGTCAGCCTACAGAATTCAAAAGGCCGTTAGTTCTAATACCTCATCTGCTACAACCTTACATCAAATAGACCCTGGAATTTGGAACTTAATTTGGAAGACTAAATGTAATCCCAAAGTACAGAACTTCATGTGGAGAGCTTGCCAAAATGCTGTTGTTGTCCGGATGAACTTAGCAAAAAAAGGTATCAAAGTTCATAGTAGATGTCCATTCTATTCTTATGCTGAAACAGTGGAACATATGCTTTTGCAATGTAAGTGGACTCACTTAGTTTGGTTTGCATGCTTGGACTATAAACCTCAAAACTCTGAAATTCGAACTTTTGACCAATGGTTCATTGAGGTCTGTCATTCGATGAAGCATGCTCAAGAGGAAAAAGAGATGGTTAGATCTATTATTGCTTATACCTGCTGGTTTATTTGGTTGGCTAGAAATGATGCTGTATTTCAAAAGACAAATATTTCTCCTGAAGCAATTATATGCAGGATCCAGAAAATAGTTGTTGAGTTTTACCAAGCTCAACAGCAAATGGGAAGGAAAAATCACAGTATACACACAGTTGCGGGTTCGGACCAATGGAGCAAGCCAGTAAGGGGGAGGATAAAGCTCAACGTGGCCGTTTGCAGCGGGAAAACCACAGGAATGGCTTACCTGGTGCGAGACTGGCAGGGGAATTCAATGGGAAATCAGACCAAGGTTGAGGCTGAAGGCTATAAGGAGGTAGTAGTAGCAGAAACGATCAGAACAGCTCTCCAAGACATGATAAAGCTGGGACACACAGCAATCGAAATTGAGTATTCGGACAAAAAGACTAAAGCCAGTTTAAAGGATAAGGGTGACTGGAAATTAGGCACATTAATGTCTGATATTAAGGTGCTGAAACGGTTTTTCTCCTATTGTTCTATAAAGGAGATTTCAGATAAAGCAAATATGT
Organism: Aquilaria yunnanensis; assembly: GCA_039654915.1. Lineage (NCBI taxonomy): Eukaryota > Viridiplantae > Streptophyta > Magnoliopsida > Malvales > Thymelaeaceae > Aquilaria > Aquilaria yunnanensis. The sequence goes on from CM077593.1 coordinate 15,540,159, forward strand.
GTGCTTTTAGTATAGCTAAGTGGGCAAAAGAACAAAAGAGAAAAAAATGGACAATTTGTCCCTCTTATGTGTATGCCCCTCAATACTTGCTAGATGTTCAATTTAAGCCTCCTTGAGGCTTCGTAATAAAAAAAAAACTAAGACAATTTTACAATAATATCCTGTCGTTATAGCAGAATGTTAAGAAGTGACGAAGTGGCATTTGGTGGAGAGAAGTGCATAGTTAGTCTAAAATTTAGTAAATTTTTCTATTTGAGTTTTAAAATTTAAAAATTTTTCAATTTAGTCCTAAAACTGTGAAAATATGTATATGTATCCTAATTAACACGAGGTGGATGATTGGCCTAAGTTGGCACTAAGCACGAGAATCTTCACATATATTAATTTTTTTACGAGTATCCTGCAGTTCATCATTATGCTTGCATTCAAAACCAGCCTTGACATTTTCTATTCTAAGGAAGCCAAGGCTGAGCTCAAGAATGTTGTCCCCAACATCACCATTTCCAATCGCACGCCGTCCCCCAACTAATCATTGCTCGCCACATCGCCACCCGGTTAGCTATTTGTAGCCTCTCTCTATGTTTGTGCGTTTGTGTTTATGGTTGTTTAATCTTCATATGTTTTGCTGGGCTTCTGTGTTATTCGTGTTTATGGTTGTTTGGTATATCTTTGCTACATTGTTGGTCTTTGTAGCTAGCTGGAGTTTATCTAAATATTTGGATGCCCTCGAGATGTCTCCGTGATTTGAAATTGGTTTTCTGTCTTTTTCTGGTTGCTTGTTAATATGCGTGACAATTAGGTGGGTCGGATTAGATTATTCAGGTTAGGGTTTAATCAGGTTAACATAAATTTGAATTCAAGTTAGGCTATTTAGGTTTCAATTAAATGGATCTCGTGTTAGGGTTGGTTTGAATCGGGTTTATTTCGGTTTTAGATTAATATGAGTTTAGTTAATTTCAATCCCAGAAAACTTCATGTTGAGGTTATTCAAGCTTCGAGCCAAATATGGGTTGACTATTGGATTTACTTGGTTCATTGGTGCATAGTCCAAAATGACCAAATCAATTCAACTTTTTTGTTCAGCTTTTTTTTTTTAAATTTAAAGAATTTAACTTTTTAGTGCAATTTAGAGCCAATTCATTTAACTTAAGTCAACTTAATCTAAAATAACTTATTTTTATTTTTATATATTTTTTATTTGGAAGTAATTTTATTTAAAATTCAATATTATATAGATACAATAATCCATTAAAAAAAAATTATGAAATTTTCTTTTTTATTCCTCAAAATAGAAAAAATCATAAAAATTTAATAACATTAGGAAAATTTGCTTTCAAATAGATTGTTACATCTACATAATACTCCCTTCATCCCACTAATCTTGCTCCATTTGGTCTCAAGAAATTTGAAAAAAGTTGATATCAAAATGATAGTTTGAATTGTAGTATGGTAAAATAATTTACTAAATATGAACTTGTTGCAAAGATATGGGACGGCACAAAAAAGGAAAATGGAGCAAGATTAGTGGACCAGAGGGAGTATTTATTTTCAAATACAATCATTTCTGAGCAAAAAAGATATAAAAACAAAAATAAGTAATTTTAGATTAAGTTAACTTAAGTTAAAATGCATTGGCTTAACTGAGGTTTATCTTTTTCTTAGTATGTTTAATTAAAAAATTTATGAAAATTTTCTTCATTATATTTTAGTACATATTTACGTTATTTAACATTATTGGTAATACTTTATAATATATTTTTTTTTCTGGACCCGTATGCTATTACTAAGAGACACACACAACAACAATTTTGCTATGTTCTTGTTCTGATGAATTTCATACAAAATTGCTATGAAATACATCTCCAATTCACAATTAGTGACTAAACTGTAAAATTGTAAAAATTTTGGATGAAAATGAAAATACTTGAATAGCTTAGGGACCCATGTTTTAATTATTATAGGTGATTGAAATGAAATTTTTTAAAATTTAGGCACCTTCTGCACTACAGTTCAAAGTTTAAAGACCAATGTTGTAATTTTAAAAATAGCTTATTAAGATTATTAAATTTACTAAATATGGAAGTTACTTGTTTGGAAGACCTCAAATATGAGATTTACTAAATATAAAAGTCTCTTTTTAAACATGATACTTACAAATATGGAAATCTTAAAGAAAAAAAATAAAAGTTACTAAATATGAAAGTGTCTTCCTAAAATACAGGACTTACTGAATATAAAAGTCTCAAAAATGAAAATTACTGAATAATAATATGAAAGTCCCTACCCAAAATATTAGACTTACCAAAGCATGAAAGTCTCAAAAAATAAAAGTTACTCTCATTATTCCATATTGTTTGAAACAGTTGACTTTTGGCCATAGTTTGACTTGAATTTATTTATATTATTGGTTGTTAAAAAAAATTAAAAAAAATATATTTGGAAACTATAGATTTTTATTTATCATTTATATAAATTTTTTTATTTATATACTAAAAATTGAAAATAAAAAATCATAGATTAATTGCTAAAAAGTGAGTGTTTCAAATAATAGAGACAGAGGGAGTACTAATTATGGAAGTCTCACCCCCAAATATAAGATTTACTAAATATTGAACTTACTAAGTATGGAAGTCCTAAAAATGAAAGTTCCTAAATATGGAATTCCCTAAATTTGTGATTTAATAAACATGAAAGGTAAAGAAAGAGAAAAATTAAGGTTTAGGGTGAGGGTTAGGGTTTAGTGTTAATATTTAGGATTTAGGGTTAAGATTGCAGGTTTATGGTTAAGTTTAGGGTTAGAGTTTAGAGTTTAAGGTTAGGGTTAGAGTTTTGGGTTTATGTTTATAGTTTTTTTTAGATTTAGGATTTATGTAAAAGGTTAATTAGTGTTAGGGCAGTTTATGTTTTAGAGTTTAGATTTAGGTATAAGGTTTATGGTTAGGATTGAGGGTTTGTGGTTCATAAGATTAGAGTTCCAAGTTTAAGTTTAGGATTTAGAGTTTAGTTTTAAGGTTTGTGGTAAAGTTTAGGGTTAAGATTAGGGGTTGGCATTAGAGTTTGGGTTTACAATTTAGAGTTTAAATTTAGGTATAGGATTTATGATTAGGAGGATTGAGGTTTATGGTTAATGTTAAGGTTATGGTTTATGATTTAGGATTTTAGGGTTAATACGAATACATTGGAGACAAATAAAAAGCGTAAAATAAAATAGTTGACTATATTAGCAATATTCAAAGTTAGAGGTGGATAATTGGAAACAAATATTATATTTGTTCCTAATTATAATAGGATTGGGCCAAATAAAAAATCAAATAAAATATTTATCTCCCATAATTAAATTCAAAATCAAAGATAAATAATTAAACTCTAATATTATATTTACTATTGCTACTAATATAAGGCGGGAGCATTAGTAATATGGGCGGGAATGAAAAATTATTAACAGATTAGTTTCTTGTCCATTATTAACAGATTAACTCACTTTTTTTTATCATGACAACAAGAAAGTTTGCTACAATAATCATTCAGATTGTCAAATTGAGCTTATCCTTATTGGTGAGATTCCCAAATTTGAGAGTACTAAAAATTATTAAGATCTCTAAACCATTAAATCCCAAAAGATTTCTAAATAAACTAAAACAAGTTATTTTATTAATTTATTCTTTAAATTCCATAAGACCCCTAAAAAAATATTTTTACAGTATTTTTTAAATTTCTTAAATTGTGAGGTCATAACTAATGTATAATTTAGATAAATTATCAATATATAAAAATATAATTTTCTAAAAAAATTTCTACCAACAATGTATTTTATGTTATTTGAGTTAAAATTGAGTCTTGTCGGGTATAACACTTGTGCCATTTTGGGTTTCAGTTAGGTCGAGTTCGGGTTCGGATTATTTCGTGTTTGTGTCAATTTGGATACAGTTCGATTTAGATTCGGGTCAGTATGAGTTCATGTATTTCAAGTTTTGGGCAATTTGAGTTCAATATTTCCTTATTTTTCACTCTAATTAGGTTCAGATTCAATTTGCGTTAGATACAGTCAAGTTCAAATTATTGTTTTTTTTAGTCAGATTGGATTTGGGTTCGGGTGAATTATATCAGGTTAGGTTTTGTCATCCATACTTGTTTCTAGAGAATCATTTCTTATACTCATTAGAAGAGGCGTGTACAGACTTGCAGCATATAGTTGTTTGCAGACAATAATTAACGCTGTTCATCCCACCTTCCTTTAGGTATATGATTTTTTATAGCTCCGTTCTTTTTATTACAAAGAAATTGTAGAATTAAAGAAGCAAGTATGCACGTATTCTCATCCTAAGATTGAAAAGCAAAAAACAACTGTCCCTTGAAAACGAAGTGGGTTAATAAGATGAAAAGAGAGCTGGAGAAAAAGAATCTTATTCCATCTGAAAGCAACTTTTAGTTCAAGCTGTATGTGAATTACCTTTCCATGGTGGACAAAACAAAAGAATGAGAACTTTTTAACAAAAACATGGAAACCGAACCGGAAGAAAGGGACATTGGTTTGGATGAGAGCTTTTTGCCTTTCGACTTGACATTGGTATTGTGACAGAGAAGAGCTCAGCTATTAATTATTTCTTTTTTTTTTCTCCTTTTTTTAATCTTCATCAATGATAATCAGCAACTTTAAGGGATAAATAATCTGACCGGGCAAACTAATAACATTTTAATCTCTCATTTTTTCTATAAATACATGGTAAGGTACGTTTTAATGAAAAAAATGGTTCAACTGAAGTTGTAATTAATATGGTCTTGTTAGCCTTTTATTTTAGGGATTTTTTTCTGTCCCTTGGCTGCACTTTGAGAAATTTTGGTGGTGAAATGAAATTGGTCCTGTGCTTTCAAGTTTACTTGCTCTGAGCTGCTTTTTCGTTTTTCACTCTCTTGGAATGGTTATTATTTGTCGCATTTTGGTGGTTTCTTGCACGGAAAGAAACAAAGAGCTGCTAAATCGGTGAAAATCTGAGATACACCTAGGTGCATATCCACCTAGTTAAGAAACGTTTAGGTTCCGTTAAATATTTTAGGATTAGAAGGGGACTTGGGTCAATTGGAAATTTAGGATAAATCAACCATTTTTATGATAATTATCAATTATTTTCCTTTTTATAAATTAATATTTTTGATAATTATCTATTTAATTCCTGGGTTTTTTCTCTCCAAATCCGCTCTGTTCTTTCTCCTCCATTATTTCTCTTAATCCTCGTTTTTGTCCATTTCAATTTTAGAAGGAAAGGATTAAAGTTAGTATAATTATCTCTAATTTACAGATTTAATTAGTAACTAAAATTAAGGAGATTGAGATAATTATGGTTATTATCATAATAAATTTAATTATTTTCCAAGTCAAATATAAAATCTTTGTGGAATCCCACCGGGTAATGTTCATATGGTTATCCCACAAAGATTTCTATGATCTCTCCTACAATTGCTTCGTGGCCTTCAATCCAAGCAAAGTTTGTGACAAGTCTCTATGAGGGATTGCATTATGTTTCTCCCATGGTTGGTTTTCTCTAAAAAAGGTGGGATTTTTGCGGTGGGAAATTTAGGGATTGGATATTCAGAGGCCAAATAGAGATTGAATTTGGGTGTTTTGTGGGTGGTGAAACCACATAAATAAAAAAAACGTAGCAAGAAGACAAAGTTGAGGGAGAGAAACAAAAGATGGTGTTCTTATTTAACATTTGGTAAGTGTTGGATTTATTACAAGTAAATATTTAATTTTGATGATGACAAGTGTATTGTGTTAGTGTGTTTAATCTCATTTTATTGGATCAAAATAAATTTATTAAAGTTGTGTTTCATTTCCAAGTATTTCAAGTGTTATTTCAAAAAAATATGTTTTAAGTTTAAAGATAAAACTTGTTTTTGAAGAGAAGTTAGTAAGTCATTAAAATATGTTGGTGTTTGAATCAAGCTTGATTTCCAAATGATAAGTTTTTTTTTAAGTTGTTTCATGTTTAGTCCCTTAAAAAAATAGTTTAACATGTCTTTTTATCACCTAAATCTACCTAGCTTCTAAGTTTATGTTTTAATGTGTTAAAAGGCTTGAATTCAAAGTCTGGAGTTGTTGTCTATTTTTGAAACATTAGGTAACGCATTAAACTCCGAGTTTAACCTGTTAATCACAAGCCTGAAGACTTCCACCCAAAATTTTCGGCTGACATGATTTCAACCCTAATTAGAAATATGACTTGGACAAATTAGAGAATGTCACCTGCATGGACCTGCAAAGCTTTTAATGACTTGTCTCTAGCTGTTTTTTACCGTTAGATGATGAAATTGAGTTTAACGTATTAAACCCAAAACTTAACATGAAATCTAGAACTTTTTTTACATAAAAGCAAAGTAATGGTCACCAGTTTTTCAGAACTTTTTCCAGATGTCTCCAGTAGCATTTCAACGTCTCTTTGACTCCCAAATAAGAATAAAAACATTAAAAAAAACACTTTCAAAAGAACTCTTAGCAACTAAAAAAGAGATTTCATCTTCAAAGAGCTTGAGTTTTAAAATTGCTAAGAGATTGAGCTATTATTTGCTTATCTAGCTTTAAATGCTTTTATTGTTCTTGTAACCTTGTAAACATCATTTGGTAAGATTGAGTTGGTGAGGTTTCTAGTTAGCCTCTAAGAAAACTAGTGAGGGAAAGGGTGTTAATGAGGTTTCTAGTTAGCCTCTAGAAAAACTAGTGAGTGGTTGTAGTAGAGAGAACTACTAAAGGAGTTTGTTTTCTTGTGTAGTCTTGTGATTCTTAGTGGAAAATAAAACTCTCAAGTGGTGAACTTGAGAAGATGAGTAGGTTCTCAAGATAAGAGACTAAACCTCTATAAAAATTCTCTTGTGCAAGCTTCTTTCCCTTTATTCACTTGATCATTGCTTGGTGATTTATGCTTCTTACCTTGGTTAAACTTGCTTGATTTTAAAACTATTTTAAAGTTAGCTTTTAAAGTAAAATTTAGGTGCATTGTGGTGGTCATTTTCTGGTTAGAATAGATTTATTTATTGCTTCTTAAATTAAGTTTTAGTTTAAGGGTTTAAGAAACCATTTTTGGTGTGTTTTGAAAATCAACTAATTCACTCCCCTTTTGGTTGCTCATTGGGCCAACAATTGGTATCAGAGCTAGTGGCTGTGTTTTCTCAAAATCTAATGATTTTTATACTTAAAGATCCATGACAACCACTAGTATACATCTTAAGGGGCAAAGTCCATCTAGGACACTATTGTTTGATTCTACAAAATTTAAATGGTGAAAAACTAGGATGGAAATTCACATTCAAACAATTAATTATGCTTTATGGAGGATCATTAATAATGGTCCTAAAATTCCTATAAAAGTAGTTGATGGTAAACAAGTATCAAAAGATCAAACGGAATATGAATCGGGGGATGATCTTATGTGCACAATGAATGCAAAAGCTATGAACATTATATATTGTGCACTAACCCTGAATGTGTTCAATTTAGTGTCTTCATGTGAAAATGCTAGGGACATATGAAACAAGTTATTGGTCACATATGAGCGGACCACACAAGTGAAAGACACAAAGATGTACATGCTTGTGAGAGCTTATGAGTTGTTCACCATGGAGCCAAATGAAAGCATCCAAGACATGTTTAGGAGATTTAATGAGATCCTAACATCATTCAAGCTACTTGGGAAGGAATATACAAATGAAGAATTAGTAAGAAAAATCTTGTGAAGAATTAGTAAGAAATATCATGAAAGAGTATAGTTGAAGCCATCAATGAATGAGGAAACATCAAAACCATGCATGTAGATAAGTTTTTTGGAAAGTTGTTGACTTATGAGATGGAACAAGTTGAGGAAAGATTTATCAAGAAAAATAATTCAATAGCTTTGAAGACTAAAAAAGACTACACATCAACAAGTGAAGATGGAGAGATTGATGAGACTCTCTTAGCATAGATATTTAGCAAGATGTTTAAAAAATCAAGAAACAAGAAATTCAAGAGAGAAAAAGATTAGAAGAAGAAGAAGAATTATATGATTTGCTATAATTGCAAGGAGCCCAAGCATCTACAATTTGATTGTCCATTGAATAAGAAAAAACAGTACAAGAAGCAAAAGAAAGGAAGTAAGAAGAAAAATGGAAAAGCCATGAGGACATGGAGTGATAGTGATCAATCCTCAAGTGAAAGTTCAAATTCAAGTGATTCAAGTAAAGATGTCTACTTGTCCTTGATAATAAATGAAGATGAAGCCTCCTCAACAAATCAAAGCCATTTCTATCTATGTCTTATGGCAAAGGAGGAAGATGAGGTAAACAACTACTCAAGTGACTCTTTTAGCTCATACATATCTATAGGCAGTGAATACTTATAATTGTGAAATGCTTTCAATACTCTTTACAAGGATTCCCAAAAACTTGCTAAATAACTAGGTGAATTGAAAGCATTAAATGATTATGTGAGTGCACCTGAGGTCGAAATTGTTAGGCGTTTTACGGAGCCCAAAAGACAATGCCTCGCCGAAAACACTGTCATCGCTTCCATGGAACCTCAGGCTTTTCTGTGAGCCATTTCTGACGTTTTCAAACCCAGATGCAAGGCCTACACTCACTGGCAATGTCATTTCATCGAGTTCTTCCATCATCCCAACCTTGACTGAAGATCTGACAAATTCATTACCCCTGGTCGTGTAATACTTCCTAAGCAATCAAATAACTCGTTTTGGAGCTCATAATCACATCCCAGAGAAGAGTTCAAAACCATGTCTGCCCGCTTTGTTTTTATTTGCGTCGGAGAAGAAGACTGGAGAAGTCTAGGCCACTTGGTGGGAAAAATATGACTTAGACCTTTATTTCATGATTTATGTTATTTAGGTTACTATATTTTTAAATTTTTCATTTTAGTAACTTTGTTTGTTTCACTTTATGTCTCGACTATGTATTCTTACCCGTTTTTTTTCTTAATTCAATTTAGTCACGATTTGTTAAGCTTAAGATTTGTGTGGCTGTTTTTAAAATTTCTTAGTACTTTAACTTTTTTTATTCATTTCATGATACTTTTTGGGTTCAAGTAGATAACAACTAACCATGATTTAAAATTTTTTTTTATTATTTTTTTAATTAGAAAATTAATTCATGTGTCCAATAGGCATCTAGGCCTTAGAAATTGCATTATACTTATAGTACGTATGAATCTTTCAGAATGCAAATTAATAGTCGCTTTTTGTTTAATCTATTTTATTCCTTTTAAAGGATTTTACCATCTAGTAGATGTTTTCTGTAAAATAAAACATGCTAGTGTCAAGACAATTCAAATGTATGTCAAGCAGTAGATTTGGCTTAAGATTTTCAAGATATTCAAGGTATGATGCATAATGGCTGCAAAGACTCAAATATTTAACAACAAGCAAGCAACACACACAACAAATAAATAAAACTAAATTTGTATTTCTAAAAGTTACTCTATAATAATAGGCCCTTATACGTAAAATATATAAAATAGTTAACAATTATTACCCTAAAAAAAAATATATGTATTACTCCAAACATGAGGTGTAACAAAATAGAGTGACTAAAGTAAAATAGATAACACCTTAGTAACCTAAATAATTATAATACATGAAATGAAGGTCTAAATCATATTTTTCTCACTGAGAGGCCTAGTCTCCTTCTTTAGTCTTCTTCTCCGACGTGAATGAAAAAGGAGCAGGCGGACGTGGTTTTGAACTCTTCTCTGCAAAGTGATTACGAGCTCCAAAAAGGGCTATTTGATTGCTTAGGGAGTATTGCATGATCTGGGGTAATGAATTTTGGCCAGATCTTTGGCCAATGTTGGGACGATGGATGAAGATGAACTCGACGGAATGACGTCGCCCATGAGTGGAAGCCTTGCATTTGGGTTGAAAAATGTCATAAATAGCTCACGAAAAAGCCTGAGGTTTGATGGAAACGATGACAAAGTCGGCAAGCCATGTCTTTTGGACTCCGTTAAACACCTGACAATTTTAACCTCACATGCACTTACGTGAGCGTTTTGCTGGGTCAACAGACCAAAGTGACCAATTCTTGAAAGTTTAGGGTTCAAATTGATGCGGTTGGTGGTTTAGGGACTAAACTGTCCAAGTTACTATAATTCAGGGGATCAATAGACATTTAAGCCGTTATTTAACCAATAGTAGTTAAAATGCCTGAACATAACTTTAAAATGACGGGTTAGTGTCAGGTTAGCAGCTAGAAACTATATTTTGTGTTGACACGAACTTGACCCTTACTAATGAAGTTAAAAAGGGTTGGTTCAAGCTCAAGTCAAAATTTTCCAAATTGATCCGATTATCATCCCTAACCCAGCCATTCTCCGCTCAATCCACATACTTATCCTTGACCGTAACTCTTAAACTTCTTCAGCTCTCGCTAATGATAGTAGGCAGGTGGACAAAATTCATAACCCGTGGATATTCATCTATGGCAAGCATGTAAATAGATAAAAATTAACCATAATAAGTTGGATATAGAAAGTAAATCACATATCTTTAACAAATATTGGCAAATGACGGATAAAGAGTATTCGTCACATATGTATCCGGCCCAGCCACCCGTTAAACTCGCTGAGTATGCAAAATTCTATTTTACCTATAAAATTACCAATACCTAAACCTAATCACCTCTCCATGAATCACTCACTCTCACTTAACCATCCCAAGTCTCGTCTCTTCTCATCTCCGACCACCATATCGCTCACCAGTCAGCGCCATGACATCGTCTGTTCTTCCCCTTTCCCTTCCAATTAGTCATCATCGTCATCTCTTCTTCTGCTTCTCAAGAAGTATCGTTCTACTTCCCAATAAGTCATCATCGTCTCTTCAGTGTATGTGCTTCCTAGGTTCATCTCTGATTCCCTTATTGCCCTCTATCAGAAACAAGATTGAAGGTAAACGGCTACTAGATTCGGCTCCTATATTGCAATTTATTTTTTCATTTTTTTGCAACGCTGTGTTCCAATTGTCTCCGTGTTTCATCAACAATGTCATATAGCTATTTGCAATTCTTATATTATTTCATATTAATAATAGCGAATATCTAACTGTCTAAGAGAAGACCCGATTGGCTTCACAATTCCTATATTATTTCATATAGGATTTTTTTTTTTTGGTCTCTCGTTTCTGATTATAATCCTCTTCTTTCATGAGGATGAGATTAAGGAGTCTATTTTCATTTTGGTCTGTCATTCCATTATTAAACCAGGAAGTTATTGCTCTTGAGGAGAAAGAGCTTCAAGCAAGGCCAACAGAAAATTTGCTAGAAGGTCAAAATCTCGCAAGTCATGCTCTGTGTCTACGTCTAACATTTTGCTCTTACATAATATAGGCAGTGGGTTATAATTTTTTGAGGCTGAAGGTTGGGAAGCAGCTACTAGGTGGGAAGAAATGAGCAAAATGGACTTCCTTCTTGACAAGGGTGTGTTGTTATAATGTTGCTTTTTCATAGGCATAGCATTGCGTTATCACTGTGTTGGTGAAAACTGGGAATTAATATTTTGTTTCCTTCTTTTTATTTTCTTTGGATGCATCAAATTACATAGATAGACCTTCTCGTTTATTTGCAGGTCTAGCTTTCTGAGACATCTTTGTTAGAGGCAGATGAGGCCAAATTAAAGGAACCCATAGTAAAGGTTAATGAACAAAAGAAGTTGATACAGAACCTGGAAGATTATATTTTGAAGGTTCGTTAACTGATTCATTCAGTTTTAGAATCACAATTTTTTCCAGTCAGATGGATGTGGCAGCATTTCCTAATAATCTGCCTCTTTATGTACTACGAACACAGAAAATTTGTTTGTGCAGCTTGTGATCATCAAAATTGGAATTTGTAGTTTTTTTCCTTAAAAATGGCTACGTGGTCTGTTTCTTACGGCCTTTCCTTTTTCCTTTTCAAAATGCCCAACAAGGTCACAGTTAAAAATATCAGAGGGGCAATTTATTTGACGTTTGGAATTTTTCAGAGTGGTAGCACTATACCTTCTGAGGTAACGTTTCCTGCTTGCTGCTTTTTGTATTAATGAACCATTAGCGTTAGATTCTCTGAAGTACGTGAAGTCATGGGAGGAAGTTGGGTTGTCCTGGCCAATATATTAATGCTTAAGAAACCTGTATATCTACTTTCTCCCACTAAAGAATGGCATTGTAAGGGATTGGGAATGTTCAAATAACTGAATTTAGTGCTTATTTCCGTGCAGTCCTTCATGCTTTGCCTTTATTTTTACCATCTATTTGTTATTGGAATTAAATTTGGAAAGACAATCATATCACACTCATAGAGGTGTATCTTGTTTATGTTTTAACAATATAAATTATGAGGATGATGTTCTTTTCCACTTTCAGAGAGTTACATTTGATTTATGTTGGCCTAAATCACTTTTGTTCCCTTGAATTATATTGGCTTAGCCTTTTTCTTCCCTAAAATTTGGTGTACTGCAACTCAGTTCATCAACTATAAAACGTAAAGCACTTTTCCCCTTTAACTTGTTAACTCGGTTAACACTACTATATTTTTAACGGTTTAGTAGCCTGATTGTAAATAATTAAAGCCTTGGTCACTAAATTGCCAAAATATATAGCTTGAAGCATTTAATGAGAATTAAACACAAACTTATTAGAAGTTTCAAAATTATAATTAAAAGATAATTCAAATATAAGGAAGGTTGGAAACAAATTTTCACTGAAAAAAATAAATATTTTTTCAAGTAATATAATTAACTCCATAAAAATATAATCAATTTTAATTACAAAGAAAATTTTTATTGAAAAAATAAATAATGGTGCATTTTTAAAGTGATATAATTAATTACAAAAAAAACAATCAATTATAAAATCAATTTTAATTACAAAGAAAATGTACAAGGAGGTTGCTCGAAAGGGGAGGCCTCTGAAGCCACCGATACCCCGATGTCAGAGGCCGAGAAGAGAAAGATAAGAGAAGGGCAATCAGAAATTAGGAGAGGAAGAAGTAGCTGTTGACCTAGATGCCGATGGTTTTCCCTCCGATTCCCTCACTTGCAATTGGAAATTAGGATTGGAAGAAGCAGCTGTCGACCTGGACACTGACGGTTTTCCCCCCGATTTTCCTCAGCTTCAACTCCTCCACCGTGCCAATTATTGATGCTGACGCAGTCTTTTCCTCTCCTAAATCTCCTCTCATCCTCCGTCCTGGTTTGCCCCATTCACCAACCTGCGAGATAACTAGTAACTGTGGCTTCAAAATCTCATCCTCCGTCCTGATTCGCCTTATTTGCCAAAGCATTTACCACCGTGACGTTCCAATTTGTAGCAGGAACAGAACAGCTCGAAGCGATAGTTCGGGGAGGGAGTATCAGCGGTGGAGGACGGGGACTAGGGACCTTATGATGGGTGGCGGCGACGGCGAGGTTGCAGCTACAGACGAGGAATTGTGGGCGGGCTTAGATTCCTAGATGTGAAAATATAGGGTATAAAATAGAGAAACTAAGAAGTTGAGTGATTAGACAAGTCGTTTTATTTTTTCCATGGGTCAGTCAATCAACGGATTAGACGGTCAACTGGACAAAGTGCTCAACAGTTCATAGTTGACTAGTTGAGAGACTAAGTTGCACCAAGCCAAAATTTAGGGACTCTTTTGGGCAAATTGACATAATACGAGAGAATAAAGATGATTTTGGGCATTTATGTTTGATTCATATAAGCTAGATATGCTAGAAACTTGTAATTGGCCTTTTTGTTATTCTTTTCATTTATTCTCCCGTTCTTTGGATAATCTTTAACAATAACTGTTATAAATGAAGTTGTGAAGAAGATATCAGAAGAAAGTGTTAAACACATTCACGACATAACTTCTGTATATTCTGAGGAAGATGAAATAGAATCAATTTGATTTTTTTGGGATCAAGTTCATGTTGACTTCTTCCCCCCTCCATGTGGGGTTCACTTTTTTCTTTTCTGCTTCTCTCTGTTCTTTTCTTCTCATTGTTTTTCTTCTCTTCTTGGTCCAACATTGCGACTAATGGTTGAAGGCTACAACAAATTGCAACAGAATTGAAAACGGGTAGCGAAACAGCTGAGATTTGGTGCCAACTTTGTTGAAAAACAGAAGGAATTAACACGGTGCATTGGCTATAAATAGCCATGTCTTCTCCTCAGTTAAATCTTCCCAGAAGCTTGCTCTCAGAGCAAAAGAAAATTATGTGAGAGAGATATTTATTTTTTAGGAGTGACAAAATAGTGAGATAATTTTTTGAGATGTTTGGAAAACATTTGAGTGCCACTATTTTGGATTTATCTTATACCTCTATAATTTTTTTGTCTGGAGAAGATTCTTTCTCTGTAAGCCTAATATTTTTATAATGGAAGAAAATATTGGAGTTTGTCCCATGAACGTAGCCCTAAAATTAAGGGTAAACCACGTAAATATTCAGGTGCCATTTTTACTGATCATCTTGTTCTCGAAGTTATCATCTGCTGCGCAATCCCAACAACTGGTATTAAAGCAAGACCCGGTGTTTATATCTACTTATCGTATGCTCTGTGGTTGCTACTGAAATGTAGATCCTCCACATTAGAAAATAAATTAGATTATTATTCACTATTTTTGCTTGATTCTAGTTATTTATTATCATTATGGAGGCTAAGACCAGTAAGATGATTAGTTTGAACAGCTTGAAAAAACAGTTGAGTAAGTCTTTTGCTATGAAAGACTTGGGGCCAACAAAGCAAATTCTTAGCATAAAGATAACAAGGGATATGAGCACCAAGAAATTGTGGTTATCACAGGAGAAATACATTGAGAAGATACTTCAAAGGTTTAATATGGACAAGGCTAAAACGGTTAGTTGTCCTCTTACTAATCACTTTAGATTAAGTTCCAAACAATGCCCTTTTGCAGTTAAAGAAAAGGAAGAAATGGAAAAGGTTTCATATGCCTCAGCAGTTGGAAGTTTGATATATGCCATGGTATATATATGACCATATATTGCTTACTCAGTTGGTTTAGTGAGTATGTTTTTTTCAAATCCTGGTAAGAACATTGGTCTGCAGTTAAATGGATTTTTAGGTATTTTCACGGTACTTCCAAAATGTGCTTATGTTTTGGAAATACAAAGTCTGTGTTAGTTGGCTACACAGATGCAGAAATGGTTGGCGATGTTGACTCAAGAAAGTCTACATTAGGTTACTTGATTACATTTGCAGGGGGAGCTGTGACATGACAATCAAGATTATAGAAATATGTTGCTCTGTCAACAATTGAAGCTGAGTTTATAGCAATAACAGAAACATGTAAGGAGTTGCTGTGGATAAAGAAGTTCTTAAAAGAACTGGGTTTCCACAAAGAAAATTCTTCTCAATTGTTGACTTTTTCCCCCCTCCATGTGGGATTCATTTTTTTCTTTTCCTGCTTCTCTCTTTTCCTTTCTCTCTCATTTTCTTTTCTTCTTGGTCCAACATTGTGGCTGATGGTTAAAGGCTACAACAAATTGTAGCAGAATTGAAAACGGGTGGCAAAACAGATGGGATTAAGTGCCAACTTTGTTGAAAAATGGAAGAAAGTAACACGGTGCTAACACAGTGCATTGGCTATAAATAGTCATGCCTTCTCCTCAGTTAAATCATCCTAGAAGCTTGCTCTTAGAGCAAAAGAAAATTATGTGAGAGAGATATTTATTTTTCAGGAGTGACAAAATAGTGAGATAATTTTTTTAGGTATTTGGGAAACACCTAAGTGCCACTATTTTGGGTTTATCTCATACTTTTAGAATTTTTTTGTTTGAAGAAGATTTTCTCTCTGTAAACCTACTATTTTTATAGTGGAAAAAAAATCTCAGAGTTTGTCTTGTGGACGTAACTCTAAAATTAAGGGTGAGCTACGTAAATCTTCTGGTGCCATTTTTACTGATCATTTTGCTGTCGAAGTTATCACCCGCTGCGTAATCCCAAAAATTGGTATTTGAGCGAAAGCCGGTGTTTATATCTACTTATCGTATGCTTTATAGTTGCCACTGAAACGTGGATCCTCCACATCAGAAAATAAGTTAGATTATTATTCACTATTTTTGCTTGATACTGGATATTTATTATCATCATGGAGGCCAAGACCAGCAAGATGATTAGTCTGAACGGCTCAAATTACTACATATGAAAAAGTAAAATGAAGGATCTCCTATATGTGACGAAAATGAAAGTAAAGCCGGTGTTTATATCTACTTATCGTATGCTTTATAGTTGCCACTGAAACGTGGATCCTCCACATCAGAAAATAAGTTAGATTATTATTCACTATTTTTGTTTGATACTAGGTATTTATTATCATCATGGAGGCCAAGACCAGCAAGATGATTAGTCTGAACGGCTCAAATTACTACATATGAAAAAGTAAAATGAAGGATCTCCTATATGTGACGAAAATGCACTTACCCGTGTTTGGTACAACCAAACTAGATGACAAATCGGAAGAGGAATGACCATTCGAGCATGAGCAATTATGTAGTTTCATTTGATAATTTGTCGAAGATAATGTTTACAACCACATATTTGCAAAAACTCATATGTGAACACTGTGGAGCAAGCTTGAGGAGCTGTATACTTAAAAAAATCGCCAACAACAAATTATTTTATCTGATAAAATTGCTTCAGATAAAATACCGGGAAGGTGCTTCCATGGCAGATCATCTAAATGATTTGCAAAGAATTGTGGAACAGTAATCCACGATGGGCATAAAGTTTGACAATGAGGTACTCGCTTTTATAATGCAGGCCTCATTACCAGAGTCTTGGGAGACTTTGAAAATTTTACTTACAAATTCTGCACCAAATGGTGTAGTAAATGTGGAATTTATCAAAAGTGGAATACTGAATGAAGAGATGAGACAAAGATTGCAAAGATCCTCTTCATCATAGTCAGACCTCTTCGTGACAGATTCTAGAGGGAGAAGTGAGACTAGGGGCAAAGCTAAGAGATAAGAGCAGAGGAAAGTCAAACAAGAATGCAAAAATTGAATGCCATTACTGTAGAAAAAAGGGGCACATCAAGACATTTTGCTAAAAACTCAAGTTAGACCAAAAGAAAGGCAAAGGACTGAAAAAGGATGACAACAGTGATGATGAACAAGCAAATTTTGCCGATGAGTTCAACATTGTCCATGATGATGATATTGTCAATCTTGCAACCCATGAGACGAGTTGGGTGATTGATAGTGGTGCTATCATTCATGTCACTTCTCGAAGAGAATTCTTCTCATCTTACATACCTGGCAATTTTGGTGTTGTAAGAATGGGAAATGAGGGTTTTTCACAAGCTGCAAAAAAAAAAGATGTTTCCCCAGAGACCCAGAATAGTATACGATTAGTCCTAAAAAATGTTACGCATTTTCCAAATTTGCAATGAATCTAATTTCAACAGGCATACTTGATGATGAATGTTATTGCAACACCTTCTTTAATGGTCAATAGAAGCTGACAAAAGGAACCCTGGTGGTGGCTAGAGGAACAAAGAACTCAAAGCTATACATGATGCAGGCAAAGCACTCTAAAGATGGTGAGAATACAATGGAGAATGAGAGTACAGTGGAGTTATGGCATAAATGACTGAGTCACATGAGTAAGAAAAGCATGACTCGTTTTTCCAAAAAGAAGACGTTATCTGGATTGGATCAGGTCCATTTGCATAAATGTGTTGATTGTCTAGCAGGAAAGCAAAACAGAGTGTCTTTCAGTAATTCTCCTCTTTCCAGAATGAATAATGTGTTAGATCTGGTACACTCAAATCTATGTGGGCTAATGCCGAAGTCATTTGGTGGTGCTTGATACTTTGTGACTTTCATTTATGATCATTTTCAAAAAACATGGGTATACACTCTAAAGTCAAAAGTCAAAAGATCAGGTGTTAAAAGTTTTTAAGCAATTTCTAACCTTGGTTAAGAGACAAACTGACAAGAAGCTGAAGTGCATTCAAACATATAATGGTGGAGGGTACATTGGACCATTTGATGCTTACTGCAAAGAGCATAGCATTCGACATCGACAACACCTCCTAAGACATCGTAGTTAAATGATTTAGCTGAGAGGATAAACAGGACTTTAATGGAGAGAGTAAGATGCTTACTCTCACATGCAAAGTTACCTAAGATGTTTTAGGGTGAAGCATTGCTAGCAGTTGCTCACGTGTTGAATCTTTCTCCGTGTGTCCCTTTACATTATGATGTTCCGAAAAATGTATGGTCAGGAAAGGATGTCTCCTATGATCGTGTTTGGCTGCAAAGCCTACGTGCATATCCCAAAGGATGAGAGGTCTAAACTTAATGTTAAGACACAACAGTCTATGTTTATTGGCTATGCCCAAAATCAGTTTGGCTATAAATTTTATGATCTAACCACAAAAAGGCTTGTCAGAAGTTGTGATACTGTATTTGTTGAAGATCAAGCCATTGAGAATATTGAGAAAGCTGAGAAAAATGCTTCAGAATTCACTGGTAGTTCAATAGACTTACAGCTGATTCCTCTAACGGCAGTGCAATGACAGGTTGGAGATGACATACAAAATGATCAACCATGAGAAGGCGATCATGATGCTCATTTTGAGGATGAACCAGGTAATGCTGATGATGGTGGTATTAATCAACAACCACCAGCACCAGTGGGTTTTCCAATTTAAGGAGATCTAATAGAGTCAGACAACGCTCTACTAGATATCCTAAAAATGAGTATGTGTTACTGACTGATGGGGGAGAACCAGAAAGCTTTGATGAAGCTATGGATGATGAACACAAAAGAAAAGTGGATTGGCGCCATGCAAGAAAAAATGAGATCCTTGTATGAGAATAAGACTTTTGAGTTGCTGAAGTTGCCAAGTGGCAAAAGGGCTTTGAAAAACAAATGGGTATTCAGAATCAAGTTTGAAGGATCCAATTCATAACCACGGTTCAAAGTCAGATTAGTTGTCAAAAGTTTCAGCCAAAGGAAAGGTATTGACTTTGATGAGATTTTTTCACCGATTGTGAAAATGACATCCATCCGTACAGTCCTAGGACTAGCAGTAAGTCTTAACTTGGAGATTAAGCAGATGGATGTGAAAACTGTCTTCCTACATGGTGACTTGGAAGAAAAAATATACATGGAGTAACTAGAGGGTTTCGAAGTAAAAAGAAAAGAGGATTATGTTTGCAAGCTAAAGAAAAGCTTGTATGGTTTGAAGCAGGCACCCAGGCAGTGGTATAAGAAGTTTGAGTCAGTTATGGGGGAGCAAGGCTACAAGAAGACTACTTCAGAGCACTGTGTGTTTGAGCAGAAATTCTCTGATGATGATTTCATTATTATATTGCTCTATGTGAATAATATGTTGATTGTTGGCTAGAATATTTTCAGAATCAACAGCTTGAGAGGATCCATACTGATGAAAATGGATCTGATATGATGACCAAGTCTTTACAGAAAGACAAGTTTGAATATTGCCGATTGACTGCAAGAATGATGGAACTCCCACATAAGGCAGGAGGGGGAGATTGTTGACTTTTTCCCCTCTCCATGTGGGGTTCATTTTTTTCTTTTCTTGCTTCTTTCTTTTCTTTTCTCTCTCATTGTTTTTCTTTTCTTCTTAGTCCAACATTGTGGCTGATGGTTGAAGGCTGCAACAAATTGCAGCAAAATTGAAAACGAGTGGCAAAATAGCTGGGATTCGGTGCCAACTTTGTTGAAAAACAGTAGGAAGTAACATGGTGCATTGGTTATAAATAGTCATGTCTTCTCCTCTGTTAAATCATCCTAGAAGCTTGCTCTTAGAGCAAAAGAAAATTATATGAGAGAAATATTTATGTTTGAGGAGTGACAAAATAGTGAGATAAGTTTTTGAGATGTTTGGAAAACACTTGAGTGCTACTATTTTGGGTTTATCTCATACTTCTAAAATTTTTTTATCTAGAGAAGATTCTCTTTCTATAAGCCTACTATTTTTATAGTGGAAGAAAATCTCGGAGTTTATCCCGTGGATGTAGCTCTAAAATTAAGGGTGAACACGTAAATCTTCTGATGCCATTTTTACTGATCATCTTGCTCTCAAAGTTGTTACCCACTGCACAATCCCAACAGTTCATGTTCTGTACTTGTCAAATCCTTGTCTTGGGGATTTATAATGCTAGTTGGTGTCAGTGTTTTATTGGGATAGAAGACCAATTTTGAGAGACATAAATATGTCTAATATTTGTGTTGAATTATCTCAAATGAATAGCTTGGTCTTCGTCTTCAATAACTTTTAGATATACAGTGTTTCTCTGGATTTGAGTTGTACGTGCAAGTGGTGGCTTGCTGCTTGTCCGGATTTGTATATGTGTTTCGGTTTGCCTGAAAATCTCTTGCTTGCTTGTCTTTTATGTTGTGTTGAAGTGGAAACTTGTGGCTGAGACTTCTTTACTAGTTGCTGCTCAACTGAAACTTAAAAGAAAAAATTCACATCTATGATGGATTAGCTAACGTATCGCTTATTATTTTTTTTCTTTCATTTTTTTATTGTTTTTCTTCTTTCACATTCAGCCAATTAAGCTCGTTTTGATTTTTTTTTTTTCAATTTAAAAAATTTCTTAGTTTTGTCTCTCCCTCACTTTTGTTATTGTTTTCCTAAATAGTAAGATTAGTTAGGTGTCCTATGTGTTAGTTCTGAGCCACATAATTTCATGTTTCAAAATATTCTAAATTTTGGCAACGATTTTAGTACTAATGTTTTAATATCACATTTATGATTACTTATTTAAGGTAATTTAATTGTCTTTTTTGTTATCCTATTAATTATTCAAGAAATCTTTAGGGCTTGTTGAAAACTTGCTCGAGTGTCATTTTTGGTGGAGTAAATTAGAGTTATATAGAAGCAAATGATTTTCCTGGTTTTTTTTTCCATACCTGTCTCTGATACATTTTTGCCAAAATTTTTAACTGGTGGTCATAAGAGCCTATCCAGCCTTACAAGTCCATGCTTTGTTTAGGAGAGTCATGTCTTTAATGGCCACGCCTCTTCAGGTTTGGGGTTAGTTATTCTTTCTCAACTCAAAAGATGCAGCTCTTTTGCAATCCTCAATCAATGGATAAGAGATCAAATAACATCAGATTGTTAACGTCGTACCTGGTAGATGGTTTTGTGGCAGAGATGATTGTGATGCACATAGTAACAAAACCTTCATTCTGTAGCTTCTAGGAGCACTCTTTCCTCTCCAGCAGATAGAGCATCGGTGCTCGTGTCAACTTCAGATAACTAGCCATCCCACTTCAGAGCAGGCAAAATTTTCTGGAAATAGTTTATGATGGAAGGTTTGTCTCTTATGATGATAAAACCTTCTGGTCTTACTATTCTGTCCATTTATGGAGTAGATCACGTGTCTGAGGATATGTTGAAAAAGCTTCACCTACAGAATTAGCAGCACATACAGATAAATCAACCAACCTATATGGAGTCGGAAAAAAGCTGGGGCCAGCTCAGATCGTTTGGCATTAGATAGGGTAAATTAATACATTTTTCCCCTTTGTCACGTCTGACCCATAAGGACCTAAAGCAAATGCCATTAAAAGATGTCAGTATTTACAATCGAACCATGGGGAGCTTCTCTTTTGTTTTGCGTAGACACTAATACTGTGGACAGGGGCGGACCTATGTAGGGGCAAGGGGGTGCCACCGCCCCCCAGAAATTTTGAAACAATTTAAATATAGATACTTAATTGATTAGTTCAAGAGAAATTAGGGATTGAAAATGTATTTTTGCCCCCCGAAATAATGGAAGAATATGAAGATGGGGAGCAGTGAGGTAGGCACTAAATAAAACAGTGACCAAATGAGTAATTATTCCCTCTAGTATTCTAGCATGACCTAAATGCAATATTAGTCCTCAAAATTTTTCAACTTGTACGAGTTGAACCCTAGTCTTTGAATTTGTACGAATTAGTCCAATCTCCAGCTTTATCTCACCGCGATGCCGTCCCTCTCCTCCGGTTTAGTCGACTCTCCTCCAGGCTCGCCCCCCGAACCAAAAATTGTGGTTCCGCCACTGACTGTGGAGAGAGAGAAGTCTCAAACTCAGACGAAAAATGAAGAAACTCCAAATTGGATTTTCAGGGAGCTTCTCTTTTGTTTTGCGTAAACACTGATACTGTGGAGAGAGAGAGAGTCTCAAACTAAGACGAAAAATGGAGAAACTCTAAATCGGATTTTGGTCTGGAGCTTGCTACATCTGAAAGGAAGGCCAAACCCATGTGAATGTCGAAGAATTTCATGATATGTTTGTTTCTCGGGTGAGCTCACTGTTTGAGATTTGGGTTTTACATTCAGCTGCTTTAACTCAAGTTACAGAATGCTTCACATCATCTTTCCGATTTAGTTTTAGGCGAATCTCGTCATGACAGTCACCATTCGACTTGGTTGAGCTAATTCCTTATCTGATTTGTCGAACGACGATCAGCTCCCCGAGAGGATTTGAACACATGGCGGTGGTACACCATGGCCATCGGAAGGGTGGTCGCCCGACGATGTTGCCCACGAACTATGCTACCATGCTCGACATTCACATAGCCAACTTCGGATGTAAACTTGCTCGATAACGAAGCAAATGGCCTGTTAAATGGGGGCAGAATGTGCAACGGTGAGAGGAAGCGGAGCCAAGCGAGGACCAGACTTCGTGAAAGATGAAAAGCCAAGCTGAGGTAGAAACATAGCTGGTGGGTGCACAGGCTAAGGCACGTGGGCAACCAATTGTCTGTTAGATAACTGTTGTAGTTTGTTTCAATTGTGGGGGTAATAAAGGAACAAAACTGTGGGACCCATCCAAAGTCACATGCATGCTGATAAAAAACACGTAAACACTTTCATGTACTTGATTCTTTCAGAAAGGCAATAAAAGATTCAATAGTTGAATTTGAAATGATATCATCTGGAAAAGAACTTAATACCAGTCAAAATATGTCACATCTAGCATCTAGCTGCTACCAACAAGTTTATCAAACCCTTAAAATTTCCGACCAAAGCAAACAAGCACAGTGACCTAAAACATCAGCTCAGAATTCAGAAAAGTTGAGAGTTTACTTGGATGTGAAAAAGGTTAATAGCAAACAAGTGCATGAGATCATAAATCTCAAGGAAAAAGAGCACTAGAGCAATTATTAATTAAGCAACAAGAATAATTGAAAGGATAATGGTTTAAAGCAACAAGAGGTTAATTACGGAAGTCAGTTTCAAGGGTGTTTGTGAAAATGTCTAAAATAAATAAATATTTTACCTCCCCTATTCAAACCAATGTAACCCACAAGTTATTATACTATGCACATATATCTAATTAGACATACTTACTTACTCTTAATTCTCTATATAAATCCACTTTCATAAAAAAAAATTTGACAAAATTGCCGCTCATCAAAATATTCTTTCTCTCCATTAAAAAATAACTCCCTCAATCCTACCACTACTAAGGTAGCCGCCGTCACCGCCGCCACCACCACCGCCATCACCAAATCTTCTATAATTACTCATATCTGTATAAGTGTCAAAGATAAATATGCAAAAAGTCTAAAGCAATTGGGAAAAGTGTGTGAACAAATATGTATAAATATCTAAAATAGTATACAAACTATTTATTTTATGCCAAAATGATATGTAAACTTGTAGAAGTGTCTAAGTAGATATGTTTAAGCATCTACAAAAATATAATAGAGAGTCTGAGTAATATGCAAATAATTTATTATATTAAAAAATAAAAATATTTAAATCAATAAGTAAAAGTGTGTGAATGATTATGTAAAAGTGTCTAAGTATGGTATGTAAAAGTGTATGAATACATATATTAAAGTGCTTACAATAATATATAAAAATATCTGAAATAATATACAAATAATTGATCTATAAAAAGTGTGTCTGAAGAAAAAAAATGAAAGTATCTAGACAAATATGAAAAAATGTCTAATTCAAATTGTAAAAGTGACTATAATAATATGTAGAAAAATTATTAGTTTGAAATTTAAAAGTGTCTATGAAAAAAAAAATCAAAATATCTAAATAAATGTATAAAACTGTCATAATAAATATTTTTTGTAAGTTCCTAAAAAAAAAATCACAAATCACCAGAAACCATTCCCTGACAAAAACATGAGATCAACAGGAGAGAATCGATCGCCGATGATTCAAAGATAGATGTCCAGAGCGGCGCAACAAAGATCGGAGGCGAGCAATTCAATCGGTGGGGATTCGAAGAACGAAGATTAGAGATTGGATCAGATGCTATTTGAAGAATGAAGATCAGAGATTGGATTCGGAGATCGAAGTCCGGAGCGGCGCGACAGAGATCGAAGGTGAGCAATTTGATTGGTGGCAGTTCAGAGATGAGCGATTTGATTGGCGGCAATAGAAGTTCAAAGCGATCGAAGACGCGATTCGAAGAACAGAGATCAAAGACTGGAGCAACGATTCGAAGAATGAAGATTGAAGATTGGAGAACGAACTGGCGATTCGATCTAGAACAAAAAATGGCGGCGATTGGCGGATCGGCGATGAGAGGGAGAGAGAGGAGCAGTGGCGATGAGAGGGAGAGAGAGAAAAATATATTACGAAGAAAAAATTTGGGGATTAAAATTGTAAAATGATCACTATATCCAATTAGATATATATTCATTATATCCATTGTACTAACCTACTAGGAGCAGTAATTGAATCAAAATTGAATACTCATAAAAGTTATGCAATTTCTAGTGTTTTGACTTCAAAATAACAGTGAAGCTTTTCTCCTTTCCAAGCGTCCAAACTTCGACATAGTGACTCAACATTAACGCGAAAAAAAGATACCCACTGGTGACAACTCCAAGGACTATGTACAATTGTACGTAGAATTGGCACACCTAGGTCTTTGTTGAAGTACATGTCAGTGACAGCTCTAGTGTTAGGAGTGCAGATGAATCTAGAGAGGCACTAAAGGCATTATGGGTTTAACGGTAAATGAGGATGGTGGTGCAAATGGTTAATATAAAAGATGCAAGTATCAAAGTTATAGATAAAATTGTTCAAGATAAAACTTGTCATTTCTTATCTCGCTTACAAGAAAAAATAACATAAGGACTAATGTTAAGACATGATGCAAGAGCTAAAGGACTTTATGACAACAAAGGTAAGGAAAGGGACCTATTTGGGGAAAATGCCAAAGTTATGGGACTATGGTTGGATTTTACGCATAGCTATAATTTGTTATTCAATTCACTATATCAATTTTGTTGATTTTTCAATTAACTTGTACATCAATTAAAACTCTATAATCTAAGAAGCTTAAAATTTATTTTTAAAAAATATTTTTTAAAGATTAGATATTTTAAAGTGCAAGATGAGAGATATAACAAGAGTAAAAGAAGAAAACAAACAAAGATTCCGATAGACAAACATTATGCATCCAGTTGGAGTATGAGTATAACTCACCCTTGTAACCTGCTTCAAATACCTCTCACAGCCACATTTTTGCTCAACACCTGTATAATGTAAAGGTTCTTTAACTTTGTGGAATCAAGCGAGTTAGTCCTCCTTCTATGACTCAGTATAATTTGGTCATCCAGCTATATTAGTTGTTCAATTAAGTTTGAGAATTTTCAGTAATTTAGGAAATTAGATCGAAGCATGGAAGGAAGCAACGTTTATCGTCAAAAATAATGTTTTTGTCTCTATTTCTATAATTTCTTGATGAAAAGCAATCACAACTTGAAAACCTCTTAAGCAACCTCTGGTTCCAATTCTTGATGAACCTATAGAGCAACCTATGAAAAAACACGAATTTTTTATTTTGATGACTTCAAGGATGGCCGCGGTTGGATACCCAAGAAGCAGGAGGTTAAAGAAAGCAAAAAGGGCATTTGTTGGCCCTCAATTTCCCTGACTTTGCTTTGATGAAGGCCCAAGAGTTTGGGGAGATGATGGAGTACATGGACGAGGTTAATTTCACTCTCGACGGCCTTAAGAAATGCTAGCCTCTGTGAATCAGGCAAGCGAGCCTCTTATCATTGCTTTCAATTTGCATCACCCTGGAACAAAGAAGGATTTTCCCAAGTTTATGCTCTTTATCTCATTCAATCTCAATTGTCCATTTCTCGTCTTAATCTCGACTTTCATTAGAAAGGTTGGTATCGTAGGTAGATTGGAAAGGCTCGTCTTAATCAAATTCAAGTTTGGGTAGCATGAATTTCAAAATTAGGGTTTCAAGAACTGGAACAAATCTCGATTGGTTTGAATATCTATTCACAAAAGAGGGACTGTACAGTTTTGTGGCACAGAGGATGGAGTTGCTAGTTGATGCTTTGGAGCAATAGGGCCAGGAACATGATCTCCTAGCTAGCTTGCTACGGAGATGATAACCCAACCTGTACCAACTAGCATGTCAATCTTAGAAACTCAGCTCGGTGACTATTGATCTTAGTTGTGGGGGTGGTCGAGGGTGCAAAAAGTCGATGGTCATAAAGGTTAATGAAGTCGATGGAGTCTTAAAGCTCAATGGAGTCAGGAAGGTCGATGAAGGAGGTGATCAATCTCAAACGTAGGGGTGGTTGACAGTCTCAAAAGTCGAAGGACACGAGGTCGATGGATTTGGTGGAGTTGCGAAAGTCAATAGAGGCCAGCAGGAGGCTGAATCTTGCTTGCAGAAGAGCTAGCGGGAAGTAGAATGAGGTCTGATATGGCTAGATGGTAGTGGAGTGTGAACGGTGGAAGTGGGTAGGTAAGAGGAAATGTGAAGTAGCTGGAGGAATTGGTGGAATTGGGATAGAGTTTAACATGGGTTGACTGTATTTACTTCTAACTTTAAGAACAACTGACAAATAATTTGCAAGTGGGTCATGGGCATGACAAAAATGTTAGTGTTGTGCCCAAAAGCCAATCATGAGATGATTGTATTTTTGCACATTAAGTCATGATATTTTATTAAGGCATTAATCCAGCAATTATGTTTGTTGTTTTGTTTCTGCGTAACGTAATAAACATAATTGTAACCCTAGAATGATGATATTCTTAAATGTCCTTGGTCTAGTATTATTGTGGAGCGAGTTGCAATAATACATAACGACTAGCATATGTGGAGACTAATATGAGATATGTAGTCTACATATGGGTACAAGTTGGAGAACTTGTGTACTGGACCGACCCACCATGAGAACACTACATGGATCGTTATATGAGTGTCATAAGTGATTCTCATAGTGATCATGGTATTGGTAATCATTCGACCTAAGGTCATCAAGGTTCCCTACATGTGATTCACATGCTTTGATACTTTCCTTTGTTGCTCATAACTGAGTGAACTTGAAGGAGGTCATTGGGTATGTCATATATCATACGGAGGGATTTGTATGATCAACATGAGATTTGTCCCTCCTATGTAACAGGAATGATATCTTCGGGCCCCTTGATAGAGTAAGACTTATAAAAATGCATGGCTATGCTCGGATGAGTTGATATACGATATCAATGTTATCAATTTAAGTTGGTCTACTCGATAATCAAGAAACCAAAGATTGGGCTATACGAGAGTGACACATTCCATGTCTTGTGCTTAGTCTTGATATCTTGGACAAATGGACAATGGCATATATCGGTAATGATCATAAAGATTTAGTTGAATCACTGACAATCTTGTCACTTAGGTAGCAATGATGTGTTGCTAGACACCGCTCATTGCTTATAATCATAAATGTGTTTTATGATCATTACCAACATGGTAAAAGCCTATTGGGTCGCACACATAAAGTCATTTGGATCATTAGAGTGCATGGGCTAATTATTTAGGTTATAGTTTTACAATAATTTTGAATTAATAATGGGCCTAGAAGTTGAGCCATTATTAAGCCCAAAATTAAAGCCTAATTGGATTAGGGCTTTAAAACCCATTAGGCCTGGAAGTTGAGTCTTACTATAAATACAAATTTTAGTGAGAAATTCGAGCTTCTTGCCCTAGCCTCCCAAAAGGACAGCCGCACTCTTCTCTTGCAATTCCTTGGAGGACGCAAGCTAGCACTACGATCGCAAGAAAAACGCATCTGCTGGGACGTGGTGAAAGTGTGGTGATCCCGAGAGGCTCGTGTGGATACCATAGAGAACTTAAACACGTTAATTGTTTAGGTTTTATGATTCGACTCTACAGTTGGGTGAGAGATCTCAACCGAAAATTAGGTATGAAAATTTTTTAACACCCGGTTTACCCCGTTTCACTTGGATCTTGGAGGGTTTCGGTTAAATTCCACTATGCTTGTTTGGCTCCCGAAACCCAACAAAAAGAACACATCAATGGTTTCATATGAAGCTAAAATGAACTAGGCCTTATTGTACATAAAACTGGAAGCTTGTAAGGGTTTAAGCTTTCAGTTTCTATTGCTTCAAAGTGCTAACTGCTAAGGTTAAACTTTTGGATACCCACTCATCATCTAAAATAGTACTAAGTTAATCTTCCTTACTAGATTAAACCTACGAGGCAATGAAAGATTGAGCTTGAACAAAGCAAGCAGAAGCATAACCAAAGATTTCTTCTATGAAAAGCGGGCAAATTTGTCACTTTCAAAAAAAGTTCCTAGAAAACAAACCCAATTCGCTAGAAATATTAATTTGAAAGATGGAACACAACTTCCAGCAATGTACGCACTTAATTGGCCAACAATATAACTCAAATTGCCACCAATTTGAGATCTATAAAACCAACTTTACGCAAACAAAACAGAATAAGGAATTGATAGAAGGATTTGTCTCTAAAATATATAAGTGTCGACAGAAAAATGAGGACAGAATAGTGACAGTGATTAGCAGTGAATGGTGAATGGCGAATAGTGACGATGAAGGATAGGGAACGATGACGATAAAGGGCGACGATGAACGGCGAATGGTTACGATGAAAAACGATGAATGGTGGGTTAAGGAAGGTAAAAGCAGCAACTAGTGAAGGTGAGGGGAGACAAGAGTGACGGTTAAGGATAGTGATGGCAAGGTTAAGAGAGGGGGTCGAAGCAAATAACAACGGCGACAGTGAGGTGAGGGTGAGAAAGTGGCGGCTATAAGTGATTAGGTTAGGTATATATGGGTATGTAGGTGGATTGGGCTAGGATGGGAATGAGAATCGGGTTAATTTTGGTTGATTTGGGTTTGGCTTGAGCTAACTTGATTTTGACTTCTCGAAATCGAGTCGGTTTCAGTTCAACCAAAATCACACATTATTTTTTATGCTAACTAGGGGTGAGCATGGGTTGGGTAAACCTGAAACCCAACCCAAACCACCCCTATTAGGTTGGGTAAAAATAGACTTTGGTTCACGGGTTGGTTTCGCATATATATGGATATATTAGTAATACTATAATTTTTATTATATATATATATATATATTTGAAGAATTATGATGATCATCTTGTACTTTTATATTAAAACCTTAAACTGATATCTCAAATTGAAATAATATGGAAGTTATTGGATCATTTATGAAATTTCTTCATATTCACTTCAATCACTTTGCTTCCTAGACCGACTATTTTTGGGTCATTTTGCTTTCGATCTTTCTACTTCAGACTAATCTCTACAACACAATCCTCATGTTTTTTCATTTATGAGCCATGTAAAACTAAAAATTCATGACATCAACATATTTTATGTTTTGATACTGAAAAAATATGGTTTTAAGGGTTCAACTTTCCATATTGAATGTTCTTCCAACGTAGGAATTATTGGAGGGAAGTAAACTAGTTGAAATAGATGATATTCCACAATTAACTCTTTTGAACAATTTTGGTAATACATCATTTTAAACTCTTTTGAATATGTCTAAGTAGATTTATTTAAATGCTGATTTAATTGTAAATTATATTGAATATTTCATAAACTAGTTATAGATGTAATTTTATTGAATTTTGGTGTAGTTATAGGTATATGGTATAAACCGAAAACCTGAGAACTAGAACCAAGGTCATTTTGAGTTGGTTCGATTCTACTATAAAACCGAACCAACTTGAACCATTCTTACCCCTAAGGCTAACCAAACTCTGAGCCAAAAAAATAGGGTTAGGGTCAACTCCTTTCACCCCTACTCAAAGACCTTTTTTTCCAACCTCTTTTATTTATTGTCGCTGCTGTGAGTAGGGATGAAAGCATTTATCCGAACCCAAAACCTGAACCAATTTTTCAGGTTAGGGTCTGGTTAGAGAGGTGAATTAAGGCTATTCAGGTCAACTCGAAATCAACCTGATTCAAAAAGTGAAAAAATGGGTTGGTTCAGGTGAAACCCGAATTCACCAGAACAGACCCGAAATATTAGGCCCAGACGCTCCCCTACGCCCTAGGACCTTTTCCCTGTTTCCTAGTCCAGACCACTAAGCCTATAATTATACCATTCTTAAGCCTAACCTTAAGAGGCTAAACTAAACCCAACTTTGTCGCATCCTCACCTGCCCTGCTGCAACTTCTCTCCTGCTTGTCTCTGTGGCGCTTGGTATGGTTCATCGGCGACTCGACTCGGGTATTTTCCAATTCCCGTTACTCCGTCATCTACCTATCCTCAGCCCACCGTAGCTCTGCCCCTCTCTCACCTCCATCTTGATTTATCGTCTCATTGTTGCCAACACCACACGTCAGACCACCGATTTAAACCAATTCGAACACCTCCGTCTTGGTTGATCGTCTCGTTGTTAGCCTGCCCTCTCTTCTTGTCGCACCACGCTCCTTACTGTGGCTTCAACGCTTCAAATAGTCATCAAATCAACACCGAGATGGCGAAAAAGATGAGAACGAAGGGGATCCAAGATGAAGAGGTAGAGGAAATGGTGGCCAGCGGTGGGTTGTCGGGTAAACTCGACCCTAACCCTATATTTTTCCTGTTAAGGTCTATTTGGATTGAGGTAGTAAATTGGATTGGGTCGGGTTACATTTTTCGGATGGAGAGATTGCAAAAAAATTTTCAAGTTCCGACCCGAACTTGACCCTAACCCGAAATTTACACCCTTGCTGTGAGTTGAGAAATTGTGAGATATTACGATAAACCTTCACCAAATCAAAGACAAACTACAACGATTACCTCAGATAACATATACTTAACCCACAAAATGCTATTTGGCTCACAACAATTGTTCAATCACCTCAAGAGCAAGAGAAATAAAAAAAAATCATAATCGGATTCACCTTGTTAAAGAGTTAGCAAATGTGGCTGTGGGAAGCAGATCCAAAGCAAACAATGGCCGACGGAGAGGCAACGGCAGGTCATTGCAGCTTTTTGGAGGAGCTGGGATCGTGAACCAAGACCAGCAGTGGTTGGTCTTGTGTAAAAAGGTATGAATAAAGCAAGAGATGAAGATCGAATCTCTCAGAAAAGAAAAAGTGGCATATATTTGTAAATCTGCTATACTACATTCCCATTTTCATTTTCCATGCTTATACCGTCCTTTGACTAGCCAGAAAACGTTGACTTATTAATCTGATTAACCCCAACCGAACCATCCTATAACAAAAATGGAACGGGGAAAAGGAAAAATAGAAAAATCTCAATTTACTGCCATTCAATATAAAGAAGGATACAATTCACAAACAATCCTTAATTTTAATTAATTATGATGTTTTGGTCCATAACTTATTGATTATTCTGATTTGGTCTTAGATATATTAAAACTATTCCATTTTGGCTTCTTACTAGATGTAGTTGTCACCATGCAGACATGGAGTGCTTCAGAAATTCTTGCAGCAAAGGATAATCATTAAAATCCCTAGGGTATGTGTCCCCAAGGGAAGGCCCTCCAACACTTATGTCAATGTGTGGTAAAAATGAGAAAGAAACAATATCAATGTTTGTGTGAGACAGTGTTAAATTGTACGCATTTGAAATGACTTACTTGATCTAACTGTTATGATGGCATTTTATAATCAGAGGGGTATAGGGGTTACGGAGAGTGGGTCACAAGATTGAGTGAGGTCTAGGTGAATCCTCAAGATAATAGAGGTTTCTGGATGGATCTAGATGTTTGTGTTGTGCCCAAAAGCCAATCATTAGATGATTATATTTTTGCACATTGAGTCGTGATATTTTATTAATGCATTAATCCAGCAATTATGTTTGTTGTTTTGTTTCTGCGTAACGTAATAAACATAATTGTAACCCTAGAATAATGATATTCTCAAATGTCCCTGGTCTAGTATTATTGTTGAGCGGATTACAATAATACATAACGACTAGCATGTATAGAGACTAATATGAGATATGTAGTCTACATATGGGTACAAGTTGGAGAACTTGTGTACTGGACCGACCCACCATGAGAACGCTACATGGATCGTTATATGAGTGTCATAAGTGATTCTCATAGTGATCATGGTATATGTAGTCCTTTGACCTAAGATCAACAATGTTCTCTACATGTGAGTCACATGCTTTGATACTTCCCTTTATTGCTCGTAACTAAGTGAACTTGAATGAGGTTATTGGGTATGTCACATATTATATAGAGGGATTTGTATAATCAAGATGAGATTTGTCCATTCTATGTAATGGGAGTGATATCTTCGGGCCCCTTGATAGAGTGAGACTTAGAAAATGCATGGCCATACTCGGATGAGTTAATATACGATATCAATGTCATCAATTTAAGTTAGTCTACTCGATAATCAAGAAACCAAAGATTGGGCTATACGAAAGTGACACATTCCATGTCTCGTCCTAGTTTTGATATCTTAGACAAAGGGACAATGACATATATGAGTAATGATCATAAAGGTTTAGTCAAATCATCGACAATCTTGTCACTTGGGTAGTGATGTTGTGTTGCTAGACACCGCTTATTACTTATGATCATATATATGATTTATGATCATTGCCAACGTGGTAAGAGCCTATTGGATCGCACACATAGAGCTATTTGGATTATTAGAGTGCATGGGCTTATGGTTTCATAATAATTTCGTGTTAATAATGAGCCCAAAAGTTAAGCCATTATTAAGCCTGAAATTAAAGCAAAATTAGAATAGGGCTTTGAAACCCATTAGGCCTAGAAGTTGAGTCTCATTATAAATACAGCTTTTAGTGAGAAATTCGCAACTTTTGCCCTAACCTCCCAAAGATGACAGCCGCACTTTTTTCTTGCAATTCCTTGGATGACCTAAGCTAGCACTACGAGCGCAAGAGAAACACATCTGCCAGGACGTTGTGGAAGCGTAGTGATCGCAAGAAGCTCGTGTGGATACCATAGAGAGCTTGAACACGTCAACTGTTCAGGATTTGTGATTCGATTCTACAGTTGAGCAAAATATCTCAACCGAATTAGGTATGAAATTTTCGAACACCCGGTTTACCCCGTTTCACTTGGATCCTGGAGAGTTTCAGTTAAATTCTGCTGTGCTTGTTTGGCTCCCAAAACCCTACGCTAGACCTATCATGTGCAACTATATGGATGTAATCTACTTGCCATTGCAAAGCATGGATTTCAGGGCGCTTTCCAAAGATAAAGAGGGGGAGATGCCCGCATGCTCGAGTTTGGCTCTATTTAAAGCTTGTTCATGACTTGTTCAAAAAGTTATTAAGTCAAGTTTGAATAAAATTTAAAACTCGGTATACAATTCAAATAAATCTCAATTTGCTTATTACTTGGCTCACCTCGGTTTGATTTTAGTTTTTTTTGCCCCTAAATTATGCAAACAATTTGGGCTCAACTGGAGCTCGATCGAATAAAAGTTCAATCACAGCTTATTCATATTGTTTTCAATCCAAATATGAATAAAATATAATTATATTGTTTCCAATCCAAATATGAATAAAATATAAAGTTCGATAAATTATTCAAGCCGAACATAATCAACCTACTATTCAGATCAGCTTAGTTTCAGCCCTACTGCTTGTGAAGATGCAAAGTCCTTTAATTTTGATGAGTGTTGAGTGTCCATGCGATGTCCTTGCCAAGAGTCTGTTCAAAGGGAAAAACTAGGTCCCTACCCTGGCTACCTGTTAAGTGAATATATTATCTATCAATTTTGCCGTTACCTTGTACTTAAAGTGATCTCAATTGCTGGTACTTAGTGCCATATGCGCTCATTTTGTAGGTTATGGAAGCAGGAGCAAGTGGAGGTTGTGAAGAGCGAAAATGGAGCTGCAAAGGCATGGAAAAGCAAAGAGAAATAGAGTCAGGAAGCTGGAGGGAAGTAGAGCACAAAACGACAAGGAATTTGACGACCAGCACCACACCGCACCAGAAAGCACACATACCTGCTTCTTAAGAATCAATATAGTGTATTTCAGTAGCTTATTGTCATGTAAGCAATGTCAGCAAGCATAAACATCCAGCAGCATGAAGACGATCATTGCCCTGGCTCAAGCAATCGCAGTTCAACATTACTTCCCTCTAGTCCCTCCGACAAAGCAGAGGCTTCAGCAAGGTTACCTAAACCAGCAGCCTCCGGGCATCTCTGGAAACAACGGCATGCCTCACGAAATCATATCACAAAATCCTGATTCCAGCCTGAGCCACAAAGTTAGATTGGCACCCAGTTCTCAGTTCCAAGTCCCATTCCACTTATTCTATGCAAACACACCATGTTTTGGCATTGAAGATGAAACGGCAACAGTGTAACAGTGCATTGTTAGTGACAAAGAGCTCAGGAGAATCATTTGTAACAGAGAATCTGCACGGCGGTCATGTTCGCACAAGAAACAAATTGAAGCAACTGCAATTACAGGTTAATCAGCTTCAAACCAGTAACAATCAGCTTTCACAATCGTTGCACCACCTTCTTGAGAACAACCACTAGATACTTTAAAGAGAATTCCCTGCTCAAAGAAAAAGTTGTACAATGAATATGGCACTCACCAACCTTTTAACTCAAAAGAAATTTGAATAATATCAGCTGCAATAAAAAATTAAAACTTCCACAGATTTCACAGGTGCCTTCTTTCTCCTAGAGTATATATTAGAGGCATCGACTTAAGCATATTAATTACAGAACATACGGGGTCTGTCAGCTTCATTTTAAGTCGGATCAGCCCATACAGTGTTCTTTTGGTAGAGACCTTCAGGGTTCCCATGCATGTAATATAACTGTTGGTCATTGCTAGTAGTACATGCAACCGAGTTGCAAACTTTGTCAGTGCATTTATTCTTCTAGCCCAGATTATATATCTGTTGGTTATTCATTTAGCTCTTTATTATGCCCCTGAAGCAAAGGAATACTAGAAATAATGTGACCTGTACTTTTGATGCTCGTATAATATGCTTGTGAATTCTATTAATAAAAATTGAGGTCTGTGATCATCGATGAATATGTTAACATTATCTGTGCCTTAATTCTCAGATATCCAGGTTTCCGTGGGTTGTTGAAGGTTCACATTTTTCCCTGATATATAGGGATTCAAAATGATCTTATCCACTTCCTCTACAAAATCTTCTGAACAAAGAGGCAGCGGATAAATAGAATTTCTTGCCCAGGAATTATCCAACTCTTTACTTAATTGCAACTAATAAGCAGGCCTTAGAGAGAGAAAAGTTTACAACAACTTGTGCTTGCAAATCAGCATTCTACACACTTGTAATGACCCCAAATGTGAAACTCTTACGGTGGATAGGCCTTGCTTTGCATGCAAGCATTACACACTGTCACACATATGTTTATCAGATTTCTAAATACACATAAGAAGTAGACTACAATTTCAAAGGCAGAGAGTTTCATCCAGGCAAGAATTTTAATTGATGAGAATAAATTCTGACATTCTAGTCCAACGGATGAAGCTAGATTCATGTTGGTTGAAGGGACATGAGATTTCAAGAGTGCAAACAACTAACCAAAATTTTCACAGGAAATTCAACCAAAAAAGTCCCAAAAGGTTCTAAGAGCTCTACAATCTCCAACATCCTGAAAGCTCACCAGCCACCAGTGTCATCAGTCTCTTCTGCTTTTCTCACCAATTAACTCTTGCCCGTTCTTCCCGTGCTTCTCACTCGTCGAATGCTCCCACCAAATCCTTCAATTATCTTCTTCTCACTCTCAACCTGAAATCTGAAAGCGCAGAGATTATTATAAAATCCTACAGGCAACCCTGACTCACCACCTAGAAAACCCCCCATCTCTTCGGCTCTTCTCCATTATCACTGCTCGCTCCCTCTCCCTTTCACGCCTCTCCCTCTTCAACCGCTCCTCCCTCAGTTCTTGTACCGTCTTCTTCCCACTCTTCTTCACCTCATTCGCACCTCTCCGCTCACCATCACCTCCATCGTTCTCACCCTCTGCATCATTATTTGGCCTCTCAAGGTACCATGGAACCCTTACGCCTTTCCCAGCAACCCCATATCCTAACCTATACTTCTCTTCCTCCGGCCCAACAACTCTAGGCGCCTGCTCTTCTATTTTCATCTTCTTCCTTTTGAACTTGCCATCTTTCTCCCCCTCTCCTTTTGTCTCTGAAACCGTTATTGGGTCAAAAATCTTGATCCCTTCAAACAGATTTATGTGCCCTGATTTGTGCTCAGATTCGTGCTCGACAGATTCTGCAGCAGGCTCCGGAGTCGGCTTATGTAAGGGAGCCAAGCCACGGGCAGCCCGCAGCCGTTCAAGGCGGAACTCGGCGTCCCTCTTTCTCGCTTGCTCACGCTTGAGCTGCTCTTCCTTGGCGGCGGCTTCTTCATCTCGCCGAACTTTCTCTCTGTTATCGTAATTATAAACGTTCCAGCGCTTCTGCGGCAGAATATTCAGACCTCCGTGGCCACCCATGAACGATTATTGAAAGATTTCCACAGAATTGGGATTCTGGAAAACAAATGATATACCGATTGGAGATTTGGAGTTTCAATCGGTTTATTGATCTTCTAATAGGGTGAGAAGAGGATTCTTGTGGGTTAAATGAATCTCTGGTACCTCACGTTTACCTTTTTCTCTATTTTTGACCTAGACTCGAAATTATTTCCCTTAGGTCCCTATCTTGTTAAAAGCCTTCCATTTTCATTTTTTTAAACAAAAAACGTTAATTATAATGGAAAATGCCACATAAGCCCAAGATTGTAAAAAAAAAAAGCCCTTTTTTACTTAAATTGAGACCTTAAGCTTTGTTTTAAATACTAAAATCCTTATTTTCAATAAAAAATTATTCATTTCAAACTTTTAATTGAAAAATATTTGTGATCTATTAACTGATAATAAAAACATGATAATCCATCAATAAATCATTAACTTTTTTTCAATCAATTAATTGTTTACTCCAAAAGGGTTAATAAGATAATTAAATAATCTTCAACAAGGAATTGGAAAAATCCCAATTTTATCCCCCCAAAGACTCACTCTCTCCATGACAACCTAGCCATTATTATTATTGTTACTGTTGTTAAAAAGTTCATGGATGGATTATCATGGTTTTATTATTAGTTTTTTATTATTTTTCAACTAGAAGTTTGAAACGAATATTTTTGTCTACCGAAAATAAAGTTTTCAGTATGCAACCTTGAGCTTATGAACTCGATTAAGATAAAATAATAATTTCAAGGACAATATGGGTAATTTTCCAACAATCTTGGGTTAATGTGGCTTTTCCTGCCACAATTAACTTTTTTCGTAAAACAATGAAGAAATGGATCGTTTTTAACAGGTTTTGGGACCTATGTGGAACAATTTGGAGGTTAGGGATGAAGTAGAACGAAAAATAAAGGTCACGAACCATAGATACATTTAACGCCAACGAAAGCCTAAATGTGGTTTCAGTAGCTCGTCTTTTTCCATTCCGGACAGTCCACCCCTAAACTCTATATCAATTCAATTCAGTCATGAAATTCTGCAGACTGGGAAGTGTTTTCTCAGTCATTAAACGCCCCATCCGGTGACAACGAGTGTTAAGTTGAGCTGATTTATTAAGTGGGACAAATTACAAAGGAAGGGCACTCTGTTGGATTAAATTTTATTCAAATTGTTGAATTTTGTTATTGGAAGACATGAACCATGTGATATGTTCTCTGTGTTCTAGTCAGCTCAGCTTCCTTATCTTAAGACAAAAGTTTACCGGGCAGGTTACATCCTTGGCAAGCAAAACTAATCGAGCGAGCCACTTGTGATCCTTACTCAAAATGCGCCCAGTTAATATTTATATTCTGTAAAAATTAGAAGATACTATTTCATATTTGATCCAAGATGTAAACATGAGTATCTTGTTATTGAGGTGACTTCATTACAATAGATCCAACACATAGAATAGCTGTTAGAAAAATCCAATATTGATCGAGCATCAAAATTTTTAAAAAATTCAAAAACGAAACTTCCAAAACTTGAAAATTCTAGATATTAGTTAAATATACTTGTGTGATGCACAGGGCTAATATTTTTTTTAATTTTTTAAGAATTTATGTTTATTTGATTATAAATTTTATCTTGATTATTAATTACTATGGAAAGTTAAAAAAATTATAATAAAGTAAGGCAATTCTGAATTGAGATAAATTTTATGTTTGTTTTTAAATCAGCACATATAAAAAGAATATAACTATTTTATATACTAATACATTTTATAAGTAGGTGGTAAAGGCAAATTTTATTTGTGAAAAAAAAAAGTAAAAGTGAAGACAGGCTATGTTGTGGACAAAATATAAAAAATATAGCTATTGAATCATCTGTAGGACTTGAGATAGTGAATTTCTAATCTCTTCATTAATGGCATCCACTTATTATTGATTTATAAATTATAATAATAAGAGATAGAAGAATATCTTTGCAATGTATTCATGATAGAATGGTTGAAACCAAGTAAGAAAAAAGAAAAGATTGTCCTTTACATAAGTGAAATAAATTACATCAAATTAAAGTAGAGGTTCTTGTTGGCATTAAAGATATCTTTATTGATATAGGAAATACAAATTTAGGGACTATTCTTAAATTGACTAAATTAATAGGCATTGTTAATAGTTAACTTGTTTATGGTTGAAAAAGAGAGTAAGCATAAATTGTATAAAGAAATATAAATTTCTTATTTTTTTAAATTTCTTTAAAATTAAGAGAATTTTGGGGGCATTTTGTTTAAGAGGGAAAAAAAATCTCAAAATGAAATTGTAGGTGAAGAAGTGTTGTAAGAAGAGACAAAAGTATTCGACTCACTTTCAATGAAAGGATATGATGATTAATAACTTATTTAAAACTTTAGGGATGGGACAAATTGGTCAGTTAAGAACAAAATTGTTATACTTCCACCATAAAATTGTGTTGATCATTTTGCATAAGCATACATTTAAGGATTTGTAAATGAAATTTAAATTTTAGATATACATAATATGTATAGATATACATGTATTAAGGATTCCTATATAGCATTATATTTTCATTCTTGCCATACATACATAATGCTTGGGAATAAAAAAAAAGAGTCATTGAATCCATACTAAATAGGTAAAAAAAAATGCTAAAAATATTGATTATATAATGTAAAATAAATACAAATAAAATTATAATTACAATATCATATGCTTTATTTATCAATAAAACTTAAATAAATAAATTTTAGAAATTAAAGTAACATTTATAAAATAATATGTGATTCATAAAATGATCTTTAGGAAAGCAAAAGGTAGAACCAATATTTTGTGGAAGTATGATATCTGATTACATTGTCGAGGGACCAAAGTAAAACATTTTTAATGGTTTTAAACCAATATAAATTGCACCAAGAATCACCCTTATAAAATCTTTGAGTTTTGTGTTGCAAGTTAATCCCTAACATGTCACTTGTTGTTTAATTGTCCCAAACCTTTTCTTTTCATTACAATTCATCCATGGCTTATTTTAAATCGAGTTGGTACAAAAAACTGATCTATAAGGGGGGGAAAACAAATATTTTATATAGTTTATTAATCGTCAAAAGATTATGGTGTGCTTTGAATTAATGGAAATAAAATTATCAAATATTTTAAATTAAAAACTAAAAAATTGGTGTCAGACTATTTTCTACTAAATTAAAAGTTGTACTATAATATGCTAATAGTTAATGGACTATATAAATTATTAATTTTTCTCTCTTTATAAATCAATTTTCTATACCAATTTGGTTTAGCTTACAACTAGAGATGAATTTGTGATGAAGAGAAATTGTTTGGGGCCATTAAGTAACAATTGAGAAGTTAGAGACGTATTTGAAACTCAAAATTAAAAACTTGAGAATTTTTATGTAATTTACTCATTAGACTAAAATATATACGTAATATGTGGGAATAAAAAAATCACTAAATCCGTACAATATAGATAATAAAATGCTAAAAAATATTTATTATATAATATAGAATAAATATAAATAAAATTATAATTATAATATCATATGCCTTATTTATCATTAAAACTTAAATTAATAATTCTAGAAATTTAAGTAACATTTATAGAATAATATAAGATTGAAGAAATGATCTTTAGAAAAGTAAAAGTTAGGGCCAATATCTTGTGGAAGTATGATATCTGATTTCATTTGGTGATTGACCAAAATTAATGGATTTAAACCAAGGTAAATTGTTGAAAAAATCACAATTATCGAACCTTTAAGTTTTGGGTTGCAAATTAATCCCAAACGTGTCACTTTGTTGTGTAATGGTCCTAAACCTTTTCTCTTCATTACAATTCATCCATGACTCATTCTAGACTAAGATGGTACAAAAACTAATTTGTAGCAGTGAAAACAAATATTTATGTAGTCTGTTAATTGTCGAAAGGTTATGGTAAGCTTTGAATTAATGAAAATAAAATTACCAAATATTTTAAGTTAGAACTTAAAAAATTGATGTTAGATATATTTATGTGAGTGTTAGTAAATTCAAACTGTTTAAAAAAATATTTTCTACTAAATTAAAAGTTTGTACTATAATTTGTTAATAGTTAATAAACTATATGAATAATTATTTTTTTCTCTTTATAAATCAAAAATTTGTGCCGACTTGGTCTAGCTTAGTGTCAGTGACGCATTTGCAATGGAGGAAAAATGTTTGAGAGGATTAAGTAACAACTGAGGATTAGAGATGCATTTGCAATGAAGGAAAAACATTTAAAACCATTAAGAAACAATTAAGAAGTTAGAGACGTATTTGCAACCCAAATTAAAAACTTGAAAGTTTTTATGTAATTTACTCATTAGACTAAAATAGAACGGTTAAAAGGTTGGTGATTAAAATAGTATGTCATTTAAAGTTAATGGATTGTTTATAAAATTTACTCATGTAATATATATTGTTAAAACTTAAATTAATAGATCTAAAAAATTTAATTACATCCATATAATATAATACGTTATTTGAGAAATAATCTTTAGGAAAGTAAAAATTAAAATAAAGATTTTTTAAAATATAATACACCTCCATTTTATAATATTTGGAAATATATTTGCAATATTTCCATCTGACACGCAGACCAAGGTAAGCCACTGTTTGTCTCTTCTTTTCATTTTTCCCTTCCTTTTTTCCTCTTTCCACTTGATAATGTCTCTCTGCCGCCACCGAACCTGCTCACTGGACCTGCTCCGCCAAGTCTGCTCACCTCACTTCCTCACCGGACCTCCATTCTCCTTTGCTTCGTCGCCTACTTCCCAAACCTTGGCTAGACCTAGATTTCCACGGACTAGAGCCCATGGCGCGAATTGCTCGATCTGGACTGACTGAAACCCACGACGCCTGCAGATCGATTCAAAATCGGAGCGACTAGAGTCGGGGGAGGATGACGATCCGAATAGCAATCCAACGCCTCTCTCTTTGTCGCCCCCTTGGAATTCATCGATTCTTTGCCCTTGTCGCGTCAATCCGTCGATCCATCTATCCATTGCCCCCGTCGATCCGTCACCCCCTTCATTCGTCTATCCGTCGCATCAATCCATCGAACCAGCCGCCCGAGAATGTCTCCTTCCCTTACTCCCGTTGTCATCGACTTCGTCGATCAATCACCTCCTTCCTTCTCTCCAGCCATCGTTGTCCCTAAGTCGCTGCCGAGAATTGTCAACGTCGAGACGATGAACATTGGGATTAGAGAGAAATTAACAAAACAGAGAAAATAAAGTAATAACGAAGGGACATGGGAATTGGGTAGTGTGGGAGAATAGGGATATAATTGTAAAATTATATGATAAAACTTATTAAACAAGAAAATGTTGTAAAAATTTAGGACAACTTAAAATGAAAAATGTTACAAAAAATATAGGATGAATGGAATATGTGATATCATTTAGTGATAAACCAAACCGAAACATTTTTAATAAATTTAGGACAAAGATAAAATGATTAATAAATTAGAAACTAAAATAGTATAATATTTAAAATTAAAAAATTAAAATAAAATTAAATAATCTAGTATATTTATTGCTTGTTATAACCAACAAAATTACAACACTAAAACAACAAAATTCATACTATGGTAACATCAAACACATTATACAAGACGGCAAACCTCTCATATTTTTCACAATCGTGTGCTCCAAGTCATTCTGAAAAATCAATCTCTGCTTGGGTCTTACTGCTACATATGGCGTGGAGTTACCTCGGGCTTCTTCAAGTCCTGTCATGATCGCCCACTTGACAATTGTGGAGTCAAATGAGATATATCGATTGGAATCCCTAAGACGTTAATGAACCAATTTAGCTATTTTGAGGCCTACAAAAGATAGATTATTATTATTTTTAGCAATAGAGATTTCAAGTAAAAAAATAAAATTAATGATACGAACAAATAAAATTGTATTCATTTAAAATTATAAGTAGCAACCGAGTACCATATGGTTTAAGTGGGACGTGTGGCTCAAATATACTAAATCGACAAATAAAATTCAATTAGTCGGTAGATCGAGAACTTTCTGGCGTTTACCTGTACGTTTGACTACTGGTTTTCTGTTTTGTCGGTTTCCCCTATGCTTCTCAAACAGCTATTTGCTCCAATTACATAATGTTTGACACAGCATAAATTTGTAGCATGCGGGAACTGGCTTATTTTACTCCAAGATCGAGTGCGATGCCTCCTCATGAAAAAAGCAAAAGGCGGACACCAATCAAAATGGTACCCTCTGCCTCTTGTACCCATTGACCATGTAAAATTTGCCACAAAGTGAAATACACATTGACGCCCCTATTGACTGAGGAACCTAAAACAACTAGGTGTGGGTCGATTTGCCAAACCTGATCCAAAAAGCACAGTTCTAGACCATAAATCGGATCACGATTCTTGCAAGAGTGTATAAGCTGAAGGATGGGAAACCTCGGCTGCAGCGCCGATGGACAGCTGAACCAGAGCAAGTTCAGCCAGCCGCTGCCATGGATTGGCCTCTACATCGCAGCAGCGT
The DNA here is from genome assembly GCA_039654915.1 of Aquilaria yunnanensis. NCBI lineage: Eukaryota > Viridiplantae > Streptophyta > Magnoliopsida > Malvales > Thymelaeaceae > Aquilaria > Aquilaria yunnanensis. The sequence goes on from CM077593.1 coordinate 15,583,429, forward strand.
CTCTGGCCTGTGGAGCTGCCATGGCTGCAGATGCCATCAGCGGCTTCTGCAAACGGAAATTCTGGTTTCCTTGCAAATATTTCACCATCAACGCCACCACCTTGACGTTGATCGCTGTGGGGACCAAACTGTCCGTGGATCTCAACACTCCGATGCCTAGTGGAGAGGATCAACTCACCAAACTCAGCAGCACCGTCCTCATCTGCACAGTGATGGGTAATTCTATGCCCTCGTTAGGAGTCATGGATAATAAAGAACTTGCAATGAACATTATGGCTCTGGGAATACTTGTCATTACCCTAATTGTAAACATTGGCATACAGCTTGGTACGGGGGTGATCTATGTTTTCTGGAAAGAGCATGCTTTTGTCATGTTTCTCATGCTTCTCTTGCTTGTAGTATTGAGCTTTACGTCCTTAGCTGTCCCAGCAACAAAGACTTACTTAGAATTGAAGTACAAGAAAAAGTATGAATTTGCTCTGAAGGTAAGAGACGGCTCAAATGGAACTGAAAATTCCTTGATGGAGATCTTGAAAGCATGTTTAATGAGGCACTGGATGATGGCTCATACCTGTGCACCTCAGTTCGTGATAGGCCGATCAGTAATGTGCACTGCCTCTGGTGCATTGTGTCTGTTAAGTGCTGCAACTTTAGCAGAAGCTATGCTACGATCTTACCTGATGCGAGGGTCATTTGAATTCTGCAGGGGTGATTCAGACTACAAATGGTCCATCGTTTTCGTACTTCCCATTCAATCTATTGCAATTGCAGTGGGAACTGTAGCCCCAGCTATGCGATGGTTTGCAGCTATAAATTTCAGGTGCCATAAAATAAAAGAGAGAAGCTACAAACAGGAGTTCAAATTAGAAAGATACTGGATTCAGCAACTAGTAGAAATGAAAGAATATCCGCTGGTTAAGCCAACCAGAAATCGGCACTTCAGAAAGATTGTTCATGACAGCAAAATTCTGATTCTGGACTTGTGCATCGGAATTCAGACAACTATTGTGTTCATGAGCAAAGTAATTCGGCTCATTTCCACCCACTTTGTTAGCCAGATATTGTTGATGTCTGATTATTGCAAATGGCCGCTCAAAAAGTTCAATCCAAATGACAGCATTTGTATTGATCCAGAATCAGAGTGGCATCCCAGCCCTATGTGGGACCTTAGACATTTCGTTTTGTATCTTGAAGGTGAGGAGGATCTGGTGGCAGTAATGATTAATAAAAACCGTGATACAATAGATTACTGGATGAGGAAAGCCCGAAGGAAACAACCAAAGCATCTCATGAAGCTATTGGAACTATCAAGAACTTCAGAACGATTTAAAGGGCTCATGGAGTTTGACAATGAAAAAGTACCTTCCTTGGATTCTCAAGAACCCCCAAACTGTTGGGCTCTCCCTTTGGTGACCTTGGCAAGCATTGCAGTTGCACTGCCAAGCATCAACGAGAATTCAATCAACGAGTTGATTCGTGGAGTGAATGAAGGTCTCATGTACGCCAGACTTGTGGAGAACAGCCTGAATGTGGAAAAAAATTTACGTAATGCCAAGAAGGCTGCAGATTCTGTTTGGGTTGAAGTTGAATTGAATCACAAGTGGCTAGACTTGGACCTCTGGAAACTGTCCACCCAAGGGAAGAGCTCAAGAGAAGTACTAGAACTACTAGCTGAATCTGCAGAAAAGCGGTTCAGGGAAAATGAGGGAGCCAGCATGTTCAGGTGCCTCTCTGACAATCCATCGAAGTGGCCGATCAAGGTATTAGCTGCAAATGCCATGTATAGAACAAGCAAAACCATAATGTTGAGCTGTGCAAGTAAAGGCTATCAGATAACAAGTGACAACTTATTTGAAGCAATTACTCTCATGATCTCAGACATACTGGGTGCTTGCCTCACTAACCTAAGGCAAGTCATAAAAACCAAATGTTTGAGCAGCACGTTGGAAGAGAGGGAAGCCAGTGTGCGCTATGCAGCATACCTTCTGGGTAAAACAGAAAAGATTCTCAAACTTCTGGATGGAAAAATGCCTCCCAATCTGGCAACCGAGCAAGCAGCATGCATTGATGAATGGCGGTCATTGCACAAGGCAGAGACTCCTCTCCCCTGCACTCCAACCTCATCTGACAGTGAAACAGCTTCATCCAACCCAGATGAAACTTATGTAACCGTTGATAAGTATTGACAGGCACTGCAGGTGTAAAATAAGATGAAACTGCTTATTCTACTCCCAGGCTTTCATTGTACAATACTGGCATGTCTACTGCAGAGAATTACCAGCATTAAATAGTACGTTCACTTGTTTATGGTCTTTAATTGTCTCGCACTGTCATAACATGAGAATTTACCAACTAAAGCAACTCATCAATTCGACGCAAAATTGAGGTGACCCAACTTTTTTCTTGTACCAGAAACCAATATCAGCCGCTGCTTCTTAGGTTTAGGAAAACAGGACAACTTCCCATTCAGGACGAGGCTCTTTGGAGTATTGGAAGTTGAAAGCATCATTACAACAAATAAGAAAGTCCATAACCATGACCCACAAATAAAATTCATCCATCTTGAAGGCGGGATAAGAAGAAATAAGCAGCAAATTTGAGCAGTGGAAATGAGAGATTTCATCAAAACCTGCAGCCAAAGACGTAGAGAATCAAATGATCAGTCATCGTCATGTCTCTAGGTTCTTGGGCTTGCGACACGTCTAGTCCATGTGCTTGCTGATTAAGATTCCAGTGGACGGGGAGAAGAGCTTCCTGATGTTGAGAACGTCGAGGTTTTGAGCTAAAAGTCGACGCCAAACAAGGTGCTAGGGAAGCCGCTCCGTTCATGCCATCTCATTTCTCGCTCACATTCGCTTCGCTCTCTTCAATTCGGCAGACAGGAAGGAGGTCTCAATTCTTGCTCCTGCTACGCGCGCGTTCGCACGCTACTGAGAATTTTCGGTCGGTTTGTGTTTGTGTTCTGTTTTCTTCTGTTCTCTCCTTCCCTCTCTTTTTTGTAAAGTAATTTTGTTAAAGCAAATTACTTTTGTTAAAGCAAACTACTTTTGTCCCAAGTTATTTTAGACATTTATTTTTCATATAGTTTAAGTTTCATTTAATCTTTTTTATATTTGAACATATTATATAATCTCAAATATGTATTAAATGGGTCATTTATATCACCTTATTCTATCGTAATTTATGCATATTTTTTTGTTAGATAAAAATAAGTAAAAAATATATTTTTATTCCATGTTAAGATAATAATGGCACATATCAAAATAAAAAATGTGAATTAGGTCACAATTTACCTTTTTTTAAAACATTTACGAATATAACGAAATTATTAAATTAATTTACATTAAGAATTTTATTTAATGAAATTTATGTTAAGAATTAATCATGCTAAAAAATTTAGAAATTCCTTTTACACACAATTTTTTTTCTTTTTAACATTCAAAAGTATTACAAAGTACTCCATCTGTCACGTGTTGTTTGAAACAAATGGTTTTGCATGAAGTTTTAGGTGAGGTCTGTGGAAGCACAAGTTTTCCTGTTATGCCCTGCGTCTCCGTGTTCGTCTCCATGTTTCTTCGTTGGTCTCAATTCATCAATCAGTCTCGTCGCCTCGATTCATCGATTGGTCACATAGCCTCGATTCATCATGTCAATCAGAGATCCTTTGATCGTTTCTGTCTTTGGTCGTCTCATTTTGTCGTCCGTCATTGCCTCCATTTGTCATTTGCAATGGCCTCCATCAGTCGTTTGCTGTCACCTCTATCGGTCATTTCCATCTTCGGTCATTCGGCCATCACCCCATTTCGATCTGCCATTGCCTCCGTTTGTTGCCTTATCACAGTCATCTCTGTCTGTCTGTCCACGCTGAGATTGAAGGAGAGAACAAAACAAAGACATTGGCTATAGGCTTTAGGGTAGAACAAAGGAATTGAGAGATGAGAGAGGGAATAATGGTAAAGATACATGATAAAACTTACTTAAAAATGAAATGTTTCAAAGAATTTGGGACAACCCAAAATAGGAAGCGTTTTAAAAAATTTGGGACAGAGGGAGCAATATTTAGGAGTTAGGAGGGAAGGAGAAAGGGATGGTTTAAACCCTGGTTAAGAAGGTGAAAGGACCCAATATCCTACCACTACATTAAAGGTGAGGACTATACACAAGTTATATAAACACAAAATCATGTTTACCCAAAAAAGAAAAGAAAATGAGGCAAATATTTCATTAATATTATGTTATAGGAACAAATCATTCATTAATGTAGTTTTTCAGGCACATATGTCATCAATGTTTTCTTTTCGAGCAAATAAGGTATTGTCATTAAAAGTGCGTGCTAACACAGGCATCCATACTTCTATAAATAGAATTCAAAGGGAATTATGAGAGCTACTTTGCCTTAAATAGAGGTGATTTCACGTGAACTTTATGGGCCCTTAGTTTTTAACCCCAAATCACTAATTGGCGATGGTTCATGCCATTGATCGCGATGTCCTGTCATACGGGCTGGTGTATCTTGGGTTTTAGGCTCCACCTTTGGTCTCATTCTGAGTGAATCAAAGTTGCTCTTTTATGTGTGGGCAGTTGAAGTAGGAGCGGGAATCACTGTTTCTAAGGAATGATGTCTTCAACAAAGGCCATCTTTGGTGGTAGGGGAGTCACATTTGGGTTTTGGGACTTCCATTTTAGAGCTTTCTGAGACTCTTTATTCATTTTTTCATCTGCTAATTTGTCATTGTTTTGTTTCTTTCTTTGCTATTTTGGCAGAATGAATGCTCCTTCATTTAGTAGGTTCCTACATATCTACTATAGATTATGGGTAAAAATAAGCCCAGCCTTTTACTAAACAATTTGAGCTTAAGTTTGATTTTTTTTGTTATTGAGCCAAGCTTAATAAGCCTCGAGTTGAGCTTTGACAAGAGTACTGTTTGACTCGAACCCATAACAAGACTAATATATTTTTAATATAAAATAGTATTTGTTATTCTAAAATCTATAATTTCTATTCATAAAATCAAGTTCAAATCTCAAATTGAGCTTGAACCGAGCTCAAACCTTAAATCATGCTTCGAGCTTATAGAGCCACCAGGCTAAGCCCAAACTTTTTTTAGTCAAGCTTCGTGCCCCACTTTTCAAGCTCGTCAAGCTCAGGCTCGAGCTAAGCCAATTCTTAATGAGTCGATCTTCGAGCCTAATGTGTTCACACTCAACTCGGCTTATTCCACTCCTACTGTGGATTAATGGACAAGATTTGTAAAGTTATTTTCGAGAGTCCGAATGAAGGATCTGAAGAGCAAACAAATCTTATGGACCCCAATACCAAGAAGGTTAAAGCTGGACTGATAGCATGCGGGCTTTCATATTTGGGTATGATGCTACTTGGCAAGAATGAGAGGAGACCTATTTTAGTGGAGATAACTATTCAGGATTTTGAGGGGGAAGGTTGAGTTGGAGACTACTAGTGATGTGATTCCAAAAATTCAATTTTTAGAGAAAACTAATTAGTATCTGACGAAGGGGTGGCATTTTACTGTGATTAAAAATTACTTGGGAAGGTAGTTCACTATAATCTGTTGTGTGCTGGAGTTGGCTCCATTTGGAACCTATCAATGGGGTTTGTAGAGCTGTAAACAAACCGAACAAACATGAAGAAGTCATATTCATGTTCATTCATTTAACTTTTAACAAACATGAACAAAAATATGAATAATAAACAAATACAACTTCTCTGTTTGTGTTCGTTCGTTTATTAATAAATGAAAACAAACATGAACATGAACAATTAAAGTTTATGATTGTCACCAATCTAAATCGAAACAAGTTTAGAAATGGTCAACAGGGCAATTGGTGATGATAAAAGAGATTATGGGTTAGGGATAAGAAGCTTGACTTAGTATGGCAGCAAGTTCATATTATGAGAAGAATGACTAATTAGGCTTGGGGAAACAAAGTTAATAGATTCATTTGGGAGAGATCGGGTTATAATCATGTGTATGTAGAGTAGGGAACATTAATAAAAATACACGATATATAAAATATATATTATAATAAATGTACAATTAACATATAAATAAACAAACAAATGGACATAAATGAAAAAATAAATAAATGAACATAAATAAACAATAATCGCACTATTCATGAATGTAAACAAACAAATATGACCTTATTCGTATTAGTTCATTTAACTAATCAACTAGAAAATTATGTTTGTGTTCATTCATTTAACTAAATAAACAAATATAAATGAACTCCTACCAAATTGTTCACAAATAATTTATTGAATGCTTTATTCATTTACATCTCTATAGGTTTAATGTTGCGGACATTGAACATGGCTTTTACTTTTTTAAGTTATGGTGTTAAGAAGACTACCTACAAGTTCTCACTGGTAGTCTTTGGATGATCATGGGCCATTATTTAGCCATGCAATAATGGAAATTGAAATTCTAAGCATCCATAAGGAAGGTGATGAGTGTGGTTGCATAAGTAAGGTTTCTAAATTTACCTTTTGATTATTTTATTAGAAAAGTGTGTTATTAAAAGTTGCTAGTATAAATAGGACCCTAATTAAAGTAGATCAGGTTATTTATTTACAATCTAGGAGAAACTTTGCTCAAGTATATATGGACTTAGACTTAAGCAAGCCTTTAAAGCCAAAAATAGTCATTAATGGCTAGCGTTAGTTGGTAGTATATGAATGGTTATATATAAATTGTTTTAATAATGGAACCTTTGGCCATAAGATTGATGCTTGTTCATGTCGTAAATTGGTGTTGAGCCAGTAGAGTGATACAACTCAGGGTAAGGGTCTTATAATTTTTTATTGTTAAGACAAATGATAGTCAATAGAAAGAGCTTGAGGTGGGATCAAAATTTTAGGCTGTAAAGTAGGGCAGTGAATGGAATGGAATTTGGCTATCAGGCTATGGTAGAGGAATCCTAGTATAGCCTTTTTATATGGGGGTGCAACAAAAGTAAGGTCCGGGTTCAATGAAAGTTTCTAAGGGCAATCAATTTGACCTCCTTTAAAATCATAACTCTATGAATTTTGATGACCCAAGAAATTTGAATATAAAGGCACTGGATACGGAAAAAATGATGCCCAGGGCAAATGCAAATAGGTCTTTTTTAAGGTTTAGGAGGGAGAAATGCCAACATGGTCAAATAGGCTTACTTGACACCTCTTTGGGATAGGCCCATCAAGCTAGAGATCTTAAGAAAAATGGGGCCGTCAAGGTTGAGAAGTCTTGTGACACTTTATGAGCTCCTCTTATATATAGCTCTTATTTGCTAAGTCATGCTTCATTTGACGGTATAAATCTGGATTCTCTAATTGACTGTAAGTTTATAGATGCTAGAAAAGCTTAAGAGGAAATAGTTCAATGGCACTATGATCATATTCCATTCCATGACCTTTCTTCCTCCGTGTTGAATAGTTGCTTAATTATTTAGATGATGCTCCAGGTGAGCAAACGAATGGTATGGATGTTATTGGTGGCCACCTTCATTGTTATTTCATCTCAATGAAGTACATTACTTGGAATTGTGAAAAGATTTGGGAATGACTATTTTCATCGTATGTGTTGGGGTAGTCTCTAGCTACTTTGGAAAGGAAATATTTTGAATTTTCAGGTTTTACATGGTGATGATCAATGTATCACCACTTCTGGTAAGATAAAGAAATTCTTTTCACATTTGTGCATGTTTAGCCTAATCATAGTTTTACAACCTTGTTTAGCACCATCTAAAAAAGTTTGCCCCTGAGATGGCTTGCCCCTTGTTTTTTGTGAGAGATTTTAATGATTTTTTTCATGGTTAGAGGAGTATTGGGTTCATGTGATCGATCATTCAGCTCATATTAACTAGACTAAGTAGTGGCTTAGTGAGTGTTTCCTATTTTAACATGTCTGCTTTAGGGCATATCTTTACTTAAGTTCATAAAGTTGATGGGAGAGATACAGTTCACGATCGGCTTGATAGGGCATTTATTAATGACATGGCCTAAGTAGCTTTTCTTTCTCCTCATATTTTAAGCATTCTGTGTTGACATTTAGGCCATCATCTCATTCTTTTGAAGTTATTTGCTTTGCCTGCCTCAAGTCACGAGCTTCAACCTTTTGTATGTAAGTTTGCATGGCTTTTTTATTGTAAAGGCTCTCCAAGTACTTCCTCTAGTTTGGATATCAAGGTAAGTAAATCCCAAGTTATTTTTCCTCAAATAAGTTTTATTAAGCATGGACAGCAAGCTAAGTAAGGTTAAGTTAAGTTCCAAAGTATAATTGGAACCTAAAGGGCAAAAGGGGTAAAATGGTAATTTTGTCCTGAGTCAGTGGCATGACCATAATTTCAATGAATTTAGGTTTATGCAAGTGTTTTGAGATGAATAAGTTAAGACCATAAGGGTTTCTAGCCATTTGAACCAAAAGTAAAAGTTAAGGATGAAAAAAATTACATTGAGTAAGAAGTTGAACTATTATGTCTTATTATGGCTTAAGTGACTTAAAGGAAAAGTTTTTGGATAAGAAAAACCTTTCAATGGGACCAAGGAGTGATGGTGTGAGGAGAGTTTAAGTGGCTTAAGTGAGTCAAAGTTAAGTTTGAAGGCCAAAGTGACAAGTGGAAGAGAATTGGGTTAAGTCGAGTAGTTGAGATATTTTAAGAAAATATGGATAACATTATTCATCATCTTCTTCACTCTATTTTCGTTTCTTTCTCTCCTCCATATCTCTCCATCTTTAAACCTCCCAAAACACCCAAAATTTCATGAAATTTGAATGTCTCAAAGCCATCCCAACAAACCCTTAACTCATTTTTTGTGGAATTGGTATATTTGGAGTTGTTCTTACAAGTTTTTGGTTCAAACCTAAAGGTAAACGTATTTGATCATTGTGGGTTAGTTCTAATCTTGTTAAATGTCTAGAAATGGTTTTATTGTTACGCCCTTGGTGTCCAATTTGGTTGAATTCAAGCTTGGAACTCAAAGGAACTCTATGGAGCTCAAGTGTGTTTGTTGTTTGCTTCTTACTTTAAGGATGATTTGAGGTAAGGGATTTAAGTTAATTTAGCTCAAATAATGCATATAAATATAGTATTACATGTGGGAATGAAGTAGAAATAATATCCATATGAATTGGCTTTGAGGATTGAAAGATTGAGCAACTTTTATGCAAGATAGCACGTTGTCGCACAGTGCTGGAAGAGCATTGGCGATGCAAATTGGCAACGCATCCCCGATGACCTTCCAGGAAACCCAAGAATTGATGCCATTGGTGATGTGTCATTGATGGCATTGCCAAGGCACAAGTCTCTCAAGCTCGAGGCATCCTAAGAATGTCTTAATCTCTCAGTTATCATCCCTAAGCCATTCTAAGATGTTCCGTAGCCTTGATTGGGTATAGAACTCTTTCCTAAATTGGGAATTATGCATTATTTAGGTGATAGCTAGGTGGTGTGGTTAGGGTAGGGTATGTAATACTGGCTAAGGGGTTAAAGTGCTTAAGTTGCTAAAGGAGCACTAAGGGGATTAAGGTGAGTTTCAGATTCTTTGTTGGTCCAAGTGGGAGGTCGTAGACCTTCGGGCAATAAAAATGAAACCCAAAAGGATCCCAACTAAACCTTGTGGTTTGGTAAATAAGCCTCTAATAAGGCCTAAGCTAAGCTTGAAGAGCTTGGCAAGTTGAACCACATAAGGCAGCTATTCTGCTCAATAAGTTAAGGGAAGAGACGAGTAAAGAAGGAGTAAGTGGTGACTTACTCTAAGTAACTCGTAAGAGGCGAGTAAGGGTTGAGTAAGGGGTAAATTGCATGCGTTACCCCCAACCTTTAATTATTGCTTCTGTTCTAACTCCAACCTTTATTTTGCTCATAACATATCCTTAACCTTAGTAAAATGTTTCATTTTGGCCTTTTTTTTTTTATGGAAACTGTTATCTTGGTTGGAAAATGCCACATCAGCATAAAATTATAGGGATAAATGCTACTTTTAGCCTTTGAAATTTTTTTCTTTTACCAAAAAACCTTAAAATTTTTATATCCAATGATCCGGCCATCATCTTTAACCATTGCTGATCTGATTCTCACTTTGATCCCACCCTAACCATGCTAGCTACCATCATGACCAGGCTCAGCTGTTGATAGCGAAAAGCAACAAGAATTCTCCAAACAACAGTTCATAGATCTCACATTTCTAAAGAATCCATAATAGAAAACCAATCTCGAGCAGGGGCAGATTGATTTTCTAGTAAACAAATCATCTGCTGCACATTGGGCTTGGCTTGCAAGAAGCAAAGCTTCAAGTAGTTAGGCAAGCTTGGATGAGATGGAGCCGAGTGTGGACAGATCTGTGACCTTTGGATGTTGATAGGTGCAGCGAGCCTGTCTTTGATTTGGGCAAAGGCGAGGATGGGAGAGAGGAAGCGGGAGATGTTGCTAACACTATGGGTTCGGTCAAGCTTTTCTCTTATTTTGGTGTAGCAGATGACGCATTCGGGTGGAGGACACTGTTCAATAGATCGATTGGCCTTTGTTGCTAGTCTCATAGCAAATGATTTGTTTCTCAAAATTGCAAGCCAGAGTCGCTCTAGGAGTAATAATTAAATAAGGGTCTTAGGCGTGAAAAGGATTTGGGTTTCGAGCATGAAAAGGATGTGGGCGTCGGGTGTGATGAGGATGAGAACGTTAATGGAAGTGGCGATCAATGAAGCGGATCAAAGAAAGGGAGGTGGCGGCAAGTCAATCGCTAAGCTTTCAAGATCGACGAACAAAGGAAACACCATGGTAGGGTGGTCTCGGCACTAAGAAAGAAGCAGTCGACAATGGGTACGATGATGGAAGATAAGGTTTTGTTGGTGATCGTGATGAAAGTTGGCGTGGTTGGGTGGGATCTGAGAGAAAATCAAATCGACGGTGGCCAAATTATCAAATGGAAAAGTTTCAAGATGTTTTGGGAAAAAGAAAAAAAAAATTCAGGGTTAAAAAGTAGTATATATTTCTCTAATTATATGCTGATGTGGCTTTTGCCATCCAAGATAACGGTTTTCATCCAAAAAAGGGGCCAAAATGAAACATTTTATTGATGTTAGGGATACGCTATGAGTAAAATAAAGGTTAGGGTTAGAACAGGAATAATAATTAAAGGTTGACGGCAACGCATGCAATTTACCCATTGAGTAAGTGAAGACTTACTCTAAGGCACCCATAAGAGAACTTCATGGGGTTGGCCAAGTGCTAGCATAGGATACGATGGCTAGTATCCAAGTATCCCAGCCGTGTGTAAGGAAGTCCTAAGTATACTTACATGTGCATATTTTATCCATCCATCCATCCATTCATTATTTTGCATTGTTTTTGCTCTTATTCTTGTTTTTGGTTGTGATGATGTTTGCTTGTTTTGTTTTGTATGTTACATATATATGTTTATCGTGCTTTGCATGCTTGCATATCTTTCCCTCTAGTAGGTACTGAATCACTTACTGAGTACTTTAGAGTACTTACTCCTTAAGTGTTGTGCAGGTATTTAGTGGCTCGTCGAGTTTAACAGTTGGTAAGGGGCAGCTATTAAGGCTAAGTTTTATTGGTTCGAAGGTACTCTTTAAGTTGGGAACTTTATGTTTCTAAGCTACTTATGGTATAAATTAGTACTGACAAAAGTGTTTGCCTTATAGTTTGAGGCTAAGTGGGTACAAGGAAAGTGTGACTCATGACTTGAAGCTAGCTTACTTGGGTGAAGAGCTAAGGGTGGATCTTAGTAAATATTGTTGTCACTATTACATCTATGCCATTTTTCATACTAAGTGTTGCCTCTACTAGTGTCCATTGGTGTGTATAACACTAAGGTTAAATTTATGTGCATATAAGGTTGAGATGTATGCACATGGTTGTTACTTGAAGTTAAAACAACTAAAGTTTTATGTCTTAGCTTGTTTTAAATTGTGTTTTCATTAACTGTCATGGCGTTATTTTCAATGTTGTTTTAATTTATTTTTATTGCATAACCAAGACAATGCATGCATATTTTTCTATGCTGGATAGGCTAAGTAACTAGTTGCACATAAAGATTTAAGATACTTCATGAGTAATAACTAGCCAATTGTAACCAAAATGATATTATAGTTCCCTAAGAGCCTACCAATGAAAGTAACTTCAAGGCCCTAAGACCCTGTTTCGCCATAGTTGGTATCAGAGCAGGTCAATGGTCCTAGTAGAGGCGATAAATGACTAAGATCCAAGTGTGTCCTTGTGCTAAGTGGGGTTTAGTACTGCTTATAAGTATTCCTGGAGTTATCATTTGGATTTGGCTGCATGTATATCAGTAGGAACCCAGTAACGTTTTGGTATTAAGGCAAGGGACCGAGCAAAGGTGCGTGATGCCCGGCGGCATCTTCGTTGGATGACATAGCAACTGGTGGAGGGACTTCCTGAGGGGGATACCGCCTGGAGGTCAGATTGCCCAGGGGAGCGTGCCTGGGAAACTCAGAAGAAGAGGGTTAGGAGGTCCCCGGGGTGTGTTTCCGGGGAGAAACCTCCGACGCCCAAGTCAGTGTCCTGAAAGGAAACAAGGGAGGAGCACTGAAAATGGTAGAAAGGCCTTGCCTGTTTGTGTTTTCTCAGGAAGAGGAGTCTAGCCAGCGGGTCGTCCCTTTGCCCAGGTTTGTTTCCTGGTATTTATAGGAGTGTCCAGCCCGTTCAGATCGTGACACGTGTTCTGTCAGATCTCTCCTGGATTTCTGGGCGTAGGGGACAAGTAGCCGGTGGCAGGTTCCTTGAGCCTTGAACCGGGTTAGGTCGTGACGTGACCTGGATGGCGTCGGTGTGTCAGACCGCCGTTTGAGGTGGCCTGTAGCGTGTCTGGGCGGTATGTCAGAGGCTCCTTAAATGCTCCTGCCGTACTTCCGAGGTCCCTTTCCGAGGTCTCTTTCCGAGGTCGTCCTCTGGTACGGACAATGCCTCTTCGGGAAACATGCCCACAGTTCGGGGGTTCCCAGATTCAGGGGGTTCCGCCTTCGGGGAGATCATGTTCGGCCCGCCCTAGCTGGTGCCTCTTTTCCGAAGGTGATCTGTTTACTACCTCGGGGGGGCTAGTAGTATCCTCAAGTTTCCTGGCGTGCCGAGCTCGAGCTTTTCGGCTTTGCCCCCGAGGTGTGTGATCCCACCTTTTCCCGGTTAGCGTCAGGTTTCCTGGCCATTCTTTCGGCAGGGAGTTCGGCCAGATAGAGGCGATAGCCCTTTGGCTATCACATGCCCCCCTCTGGAAAGCCGAAGTGACGACTTCGGTTTTGCATTCTTTCTGAGGATGTTTTTTGGGAGTCTATAGAGAGTAACACCAGTGTCAAAGATACACCTCTTGCCTGAAGGTATGGGCTGTTCGGCCATAGCCTGTCTTCTGGTGTCTTCGAGGCAACCTGCTTCTTTCCTTTTGCAGGTTTGTGCAGCGTCGCATCTCATGACCAGACGTGTCAATCTGAGCGGCGCGTCCCAGCTTTTTAGGGATGTCAGGCGACGTGTCCCCTATTTTGGCGCGGCGGCTGACACGTGGCACGCTATCATTGGAGGAGAGTCGCGTCGGTTACAGAGAGCACGTCTTTTTGGGCGCAGAGAGCAGTTATGGCGACGGTTCGCCTTCAAAGGGTACTTATGACGCCGATTCGACTAGCCACTTTCGGCCTATATATAGCCCATTCCATCATAAGTTCCCCTTTTGCTTTTGCTTCTGCTCTTTTCCCTGCTTGCCACTGCTTTTGCGCTTTCTTTTGCTTTTTGCGGCGGAGCTGTTTTAACAGAGTTTTTCCGGCAATCTTTCACGACGGCGACTTCAAACCCGGATTTTGGCAAGTCTTTTGGTGGGTTCTTGTTTTCCAGACTCTTCTGATTTTTAGAGTTTTTTTCGGAACTTGTTTTCTTGCCTTTTTCCAAACCCATTTTTCTGCCAATATGCCTATTCCCGAGAGTTGGCAGCCTCTTTTATCTCATCCTTGCTGCACCACCCCCAAAAAACTAGCAAGATGGAAGAAAAAGTTCTTTCTTCCTTCGTATGCCGTTATGAGGTTGCCTCATTCTGACCACTTTTGCTTTTCAAACCGTAGTAATGAGGTTACCGTTTTTCGAGCCCAACTGAAGGCCGGACTTCGGTATCCTCCTCCGAAGATGATTTGCGAGTTCTGCCAATTTCATGGCATTGCAGTAAAATCAACTTCCGCCGAACTCGTACTGCTATTTTAACGCCTTCATCTGTATGTGTGGCGTCTTCGGGATAGAACCCCACTTTGTTATTTTTTTGCAGTACTACAAGCTCTTCGTGGTCCCGAAGGGTGGCTTTTACTTCATGCTACCTCGGGGATCCGGGAGCAAGAAATATATGTTCACCTTCGCTACCAAGGACAGCTGGCAAGGGTGGCAACAAAAATTTTTCTTTCTGAAAATGGAGGAGGCCTGGTCGCATGTTCCGACCAAATGGGCTCAGGGAAAGCTGGAGGTGGACGTCGTGGATCCGAGGATACTGCTAACTCCTGAGTTGGCTCCTATCTTTGCGGACTTCGACGGCCGTATCCGTGCTGCCTCGGACTGGGGTCCTGAGGTCCCTTCGCGCTCTCTCTACCCCTTCCCAATCAATTGAAGGTTGATGACCGAAGAGGTTCTTCGGGAGTTAGGGGTAGTGAAGGAGCACAAGACGGACCTCAAGATGCCAGCTCCTTCCATCGTCGGGAAGGATTCTTGGTTGGTGCAGCTCCTTCGGGAGGAAGTTTCTTATGAAACTTTTTATGAGAGTAAGTTATCTCTGACTCCCGTTGTTATAGCTTTCGTCTCGGACTTACGCTGATGCTTTCTTTCCTTTTCAGAGATGGGCGACAGCACTGCTGCCTTCTACAAGTCCCTCTTCTCCGGCCAAGTTGAGAAGGGCGAGCAGACGAAGAAGGCGGCTTCCTGAAGGCGGAAAACCACCGGTGCTGGACCTTCGGCTAAACGGGCGAAAAAGACTATTCTTTCTCCCCCTTTGGAAAGTATTGAGGAGGAAAGCGAGGAGCCCGAGGTCGCTGCCATTCCGCCTCCCGAGGTTGCTGCCGACGTCCCTCCTCAGAGCCCCACTCCGTCGCAGGCTCTTTTGGATGCTGTGGTGGAGGCTTCCTCTGCCGAGGAACGGCGTAAACGCAAGGGTAAGGGGATCTCTACCGATGAGGCCCCGGCTTCTGACGATGACGTCGTCGAGGTGTCACTAGGTTTACTTTTTCTGCCGAAGTGTAATGCCTTTATTTTCTGAAGTTCTTTTTGTTCTCACCAGCTGCCCATTTTGCCATGCAGATGAGTCACTTACTCCAAGTTAGGCAGCCAAACACGCCAAAAAATGAGCCCTCCGTGATGCCAAAGTCCCGAAAGGGAAGATCCCGAAGGAGCCTTTTTGGACGTTTACGGAGGACATGAATTTGTTCTCCGGAGACTGCCCCCAAATGGCTAAGGAGATCTCGAAGGGGGTGCTTACTGAGGCCTCCTTCAAGGCTATTGCGGCGGCTCATCCGGGCGATGACACCCTCGCAGCGAAGGTTACCGAGCACGCTGCCCAGGTATGCTGGTTTTGCCCTTGAAGAATTTTTTCTAAGTGTTTGGCTCTAACTGACTTCGCCATCATCTTTTTGCAGCTGCTAGCGTACGCTGGCTACCTCAGAGTTCGGGTAGCCAGGCAGACGCAGTTCCGAAACTCGGTCTTAGAGACCTTAGAGAAAACGAAGGCCATGTGTTCGGAACTAGCCGTCAAGAACCTGCAGCTGGCTGATGCTGCGGAGAAGGAGGTTGCCGCCCTTCGGATGGAAAAAGAGGAGATCTTGAAGGACTCATCGCAGAAGATTTCTGACCTTGGCTTCGAGCTGGCGGGACTGCTTTCGGCCAACAAAGCGCTTCTAAAGTCAAAAACAGAGTCTGAAGAACTTCTGGCGAGGTTGCTGATTGAGAAGAATCTGCTTCACGCTGAGGTCGATTCCTTGAAGAAGGAGCCTGAGAAGAAGAAGAGGATAAAGGCGCTGAAGAAGGAGGTTGCGGATCTGAAGGATGAGCTCGAGGACCTTGGGGTCGAGAAGGATAAATCTGACCAAATGACCAAGGTCGCCTTCCAGGACGGCTTTTGCCTTGCTCGGAACCAAGTCCTTCAGAGGTTCCCAGATCTGGACCTCTCTTTTTTGGAAGCTTTGAACATTCCCGAGGGGCCTCAATGGTCCTGGTCGAAGATCGAGCACCTGAACCTGCCTTCCTCAATTCCGGTGCAAAAGGTGTTGGAAAAAGGCGCAGAAGCTGGTGGCTCTCGGGATGCCGAGAACTCTTAGGCTGTTTTAGGGGCCTTTGCCTTTTTTCTTCTTCATTTTTTTGTACTTCTTCTTCAGGCACTTCACCTTTGTAAGCCAGTTTATCTTTAATGAAGAATTTTTGGCTAAGTCTTTTGCAAGATTTTGCGTTTCCATTGTCCCAAGCATGTTCGCTCAAGAGACTTTTTGGAAAGCCAGAAAAAATTTGACTAAGTCTTTTTGCAGGTCCTTTTATTTCCTTTTGTTCCGAACACGTTCGCTCAAGGGACTTCGGAAATCCTTCAGTCAAATTTTTTCATTTCCCCTTGTCCCAAGCACGTTCGCTCAAGAGACTTAGGAGACCTTTTGCGAGATTTTTCATTTCCCTTTGTCACGAACATGTTCGCTCAAGAGACTTAGGAAAACTATCTCTGCACTTTTTGTGGTGAGCACCTTTGCGGAATTCTGACTTGTACAATTTTGTACACTTGAGAATTTTTCTGTACTTAGAATATTTTTTGTACAACACAATTCTTCTACGCGGCCTTAAGCATAGAATTTTTTCAAGGCGTCTGAGTGCCAAGTATTTTTCAATTCTACACCTTCGGCGTTGCCAAGTCTGTACACGCCCTTTCGTACTTCGGCAAGGACCAGATAAGGTCCTTCCCAGTTCGTGCGAAGTACTCCGTGGGATGGCCTTCGAGGTGCAAAGTCAGCCTTTCGGAGAACAAGGTCTCCTTTCTTGATTTCTTTTGGCTTGGCCCGTAAATTTATAGCCGCGACCACTCTTTGCTGAAAAGCTTTTCTTCTCAGCTCGGCTATTTCTCTGTGTTCGCCGACGAGGTCAAGCTTGGTTCTTAGGCCGAGGTCGTTTCCACCTTCATCAAATACTTGCACCCGTACTGATGGTCGAACTATCTCGATTGGAATGATGGCCTCTGTACCGAAGACTAGTGAAAAAGGCGTTTCCCCTGTGGCTCTTCGGGGTGTTGTTCGGTAGCTCCATAATACGCTTTAGAGTTCTCCTGGCCATTTCCCTTTTGCTTCCCCCAGTTTCTTTTTCAGGCCATCTTTTATGGTCCTGTTAGATACTTCCACCTGCCCGTTGCTTCGGGGGTGAGCTACTGGGGCGAAATGCATCTTTATTCCGAGGTCGCTGATAAATTCCTGGAATCCTTTGTCTATGAACTGGGATCCATTATCAGCTACTAGTACTCTTGGTATGCCGAATCTGCATACAATGTTCTTCCATACGAACTTCTGCACTTCTTTTGCCGAGATAGTCGCCAAAGGTTCCGCCTCGACCTATTTGGAGAAATAGTCTACTGCTACCACGTAGAATTTCACGCCTCCGGGCGCTGTGGGGAGTGGCCCAATAAGGTCTATACCCCAGACCGCGAAGGGCCAGGGATGGTCAGCCGAAGTTACCATTTCCGATGGTGCCCTCTGGATTTTCGCGTGTCTCTGGCAACTACCGCATTTCTGGACGAACTGTCTTGCGTCCTTTCTCAGGGTAGGCCAGAAGTATCCTTGGTGGAGTATTACTGCTGCAAGGGCGTCGGTTCCAATGTGTGAACCACACACGCCTTCGTGAACTTCTTCAAGGATCGTTTCAGTATTCTCTTCGTCCACACATCTTTGCAGCGGATTTGCGTATCCCTGCCGGTATAACTCTTCACCGATTAGGAAGAATCGACCGGAGCGCCTTCGCAGTTTTGCGGCGTCGGCGGGGTCTTCGGGTAGCACATTTTCTGCGAGGTATCTTTTTATTGGATCTTTCCATCCTTTTCCCGAGGTTGCTATGCTTAGCACTGAGATGCTCGGATGGTCTAGCACCTCGGTGTACGTCTTTGACTTCGCCAAGCAATCTGCCTCGGTGTTATTCCGCCGAGGTACGTTTTCGATCCATACGGTGTCGAACTCCTGAATGAGCTTTGATATCAGTTCGTGGTATTTTACCAAGGTTGGGTCCTTCGCCTCGTAGTCTCCTGCCGTCTGCCGAACTACTAGCTGGGAATCGCTGTGAGCCTTTAAGTTTCTCACGCCAATTTTTCTGGCCAAGCGTAATCCCGCTATGAGGGCTTCATACTCAGCCACATTGTTAGTGACGTTGAAGCTGAACTTGATGGCCTTCATTACCTCTAGGCCTTCGGGGCCTCTGATAATTACCCCAGCCCCCTGGTGTTCGGAACCCGAAGCTCCGCCAACATACAAGGTCCATTCTGGCTCACCTTCGTTTGGATCTAGGTGGCTATCCTCAGTGGTGGGTACTTCGGCAATGAAGTCTACCAGTGTCTGAGCTTTTATGGCCTTCCGAGGTTCATAAGTGATATCGTGTTCGCCAAGCTCTATACACCACTTGGAGAGCCTTCCCGAATGATCAACTTTTCTCATGACATCCCGTAGTGGTAGACTACTTCGGACAATGATAGGGTGAGCCTGAAAGTATGGTCGTAGCCTTCTCCCTGCTAGCACCAAGGTGTATATTGCTTTTTGCAATAAAGGATACCTGACTCGACACCATGCAGGGACTTGCTTACATAATAGACCGGCCATTGCTTTGGCCCTTCTTCTTTCACAAGGACCGAGCTCACAGCTTTCTCTGTAACGGCGAGGTATAACACGAAGGGCTCTCCTTCGCGACGTTGTCGCAGGGTAGGCAGGCTGGCCAAGTAGATTTTGAGTTCTTCCCAGGCCTTTTGGCAGTCTTCATTCCAAGGATGATCATTCCTTCCGAGGTTGTCCTCCTTTTTTGCTGCCTTGGTGAGGACTTTGAAGAATGGTCGACACCGATCTCCGTACCAGGAAATAAACCTGCTAAGGGAGGTTATCCTTCCGGTGAGTCTCTACATATCTTTTATAGTGGTAGGAGTTCGGAACTCGAGCAGAGCCTTAATTTTTTTCGGGTTAGCATCGATGCCTCTTTCGGATACCATGTACCCAAGGAATTTTCCTAATGTCACCCCGAAGATGCATTTTTCGGGATTGAGACGGATCCCGAAGGCTCGGAGTTGGTGAAAGGTTTCCTTTAGATCCACGACGTGGCTGTCAGGCAGCTTGCTCTTGACTATCATGTCGTCGACATACACTTCCATGTTTCTCCCCATTTGGTCCTTAAAGACCTTGTTCATCAACCTTTGGTAGGTGGCTCCTGCGTTTTTGAGCCCGAAGGGCATTCTGACGTAACAGTATGCTCCTCCTTCGGTGATGAAGGCGGTTTTTTCTTCATCTTCGGGGTCCATCCTTATTTGATGATACCCACTGAAGGCGTCTAGAAAACTTAGGAGCCCGTATTCGGCAGTCGAGTCTACCAATTGATCTATTGGTGGGAGAGGGTATGAGTCTTTCGGGCAAGCATCGTTCAAGTTTCTGAAGTCGATGCACATCCGGAGCTTGCTACTGCCTTCTTTTGTGGCGATGACCACGTTGCTTAACCATTCGGGGTACCTGTCGTGCCCAAAACTGCCCCTAGCCCATTTGGGCCTGATTACTTAAAACATGCAGCGGAAGTTTTCATTACACAGAAGGGGCTTTTAAAACTCACTAAGACTTATGGGCACGAACCCCAGGATACTTATCGATACTAGCTCGTTAAGTTCTTTAATTAAGGTTAAGTTGAAGTGCTCTCAGAAACAAGCTAGCACCCATGTGGATTTCATGTGTTCATTTTCATGGTCTTTACCAAGCTTAGCCAAGAATATGCATGGCAACCAAAACACCAACTTAAGTTTAAAAACTTATTTTCATGCATATGCTTTGCATGCTTATGTGTTTTGGTGTTCACTAGTGCGCATAATCACTTAATGTCTTTAGATGCAACTAATGTTTAGGCATGTATTAATTCACATATGTGCACTTAAATTTCTTATTAGCCAAACTTTACACAAGCTTCCAATTTCATGTTTTTTTTTTCTAAGTTTACTTGCATGTTCTTTACTAAGTGAGCATACATAGCCAAACATTGCATGCTTTCAACATAGACATGGGCTTATGGGCCTTTTAGTACTTAACATGCATATGACCCAAAATTAACCAAGAATAAAATCAAAATTTTCAAGTTCTTATTTAAGCCCAAAACGTACATTTAAGTCCAATTTCAACATGCTTCAAGTTTCATGAAAACATAACCCATAAATTCATGCATGGGC
Source organism: Aquilaria yunnanensis (assembly GCA_039654915.1). Lineage (NCBI taxonomy): Eukaryota > Viridiplantae > Streptophyta > Magnoliopsida > Malvales > Thymelaeaceae > Aquilaria > Aquilaria yunnanensis. The sequence continues at coordinate 15,603,842 of CM077593.1, forward strand.
CTTGGTAAGTCCACCAAGCAATAAAATGCCCAAAAATGTCCAAGTCCATAATACAAGCCCAAAGCCAAGTTTGGCCAAATTTTAGCTAAGTTCATAATTTGGTCACTAAAGTTAGACCAACAAAAACATGCTTAAAAGCAAGCCATAAATCCACAAAGCCATGGAACACAAATTTCCACCTTAATAGACCTTGTTCCCACAATTCTAAGACTTCAAGTCCTGCACAGAAAGTCCACATTTTTTTTAGCTTGTTTACAAGCAACTTATATACTTAGAATACTAAGAATATTTTGAGCAATACCATACACAAATCCAACCTTAGAATACAGAAAGAGTACTCAAGACTCTTAGCTTGATCTTTCAAGCAAACCTTTACCTACAAAAGTAGAGTAGGGCGGGTGAGTTATAAAACTCAATAAGGATTCCGTGGCATCCAATGCCTAACTTATGGCCTCCAAGGCCTAACATATGCCAAGAATGTAATGGCAAAATAATCCTTATTCCTGCAAAGAAAACATAAAAACAAAGAAAACAAAAAGATACATGCATATAGCAATAATATCATAATCGGGCGTTAGCATGCACAACAAATCAAAGAAGCACACAAACACACGCCACTTAACACTTTGTTCACAGAAGGGCAGCAAGCATCCCTCAAGTTTTAATTCATTAATTTCATATACTTAATGTTTTCGGAGAGCTCACTTAGCATAAGAATTAAGGTGGCCGCCTTAACTCCTAGCCCATAATGCTTGCTTACTTAACTTAGCTCATGAGCAAAACAGAATTGCCGAAGCAATAACATAACTTAAGCCCTCTTAGCACTCCTAGGATCACATGGTTCTTTGACCATCACCTAGGGGCCCAAATACTCACACAAAAAAATCCATGGAACTAGGCCATGCAATAAAGTGAGTATAGGAATCCTTACCCACAACACCGAAAGCTTTAGAAGCTTATTTTCCTTCGTTTTCCTTGCTTGTTGACTCTAGAAATTGTTTTCTAGCATAAGAACCAAGATGGGCCGAATTTTATTAGTAACCATAAGATACCAAGAACACTTGGTGATTAACTCAAATAACACAAAATACCAAGAACACTTGGTGTACACTTACAGAACCTCACAGAAGAGGTAAGGCCAATTTCTTGTGCTTGATGTTCTTCAAGCTTCTTCTTGATTTCTTGCTTCTAATGAACTTAGGAACTCAATCACACAAAGAGCTCCTTGAGTGGAGTTTAAAACCTCCAAGAAATGGAAATGGCCGAATTTTCCTCCTTGGTTTTCTTTGAATTCTTCACCTGATTCTTGCTCTTTATGGTCTTAGAGCTTGAATTCAACCAAGAATACTTGGTTTTAATTTGAGAAATGATTATTTCTAGCTATGGACGAATATTTAGATGAGGAAAAGAGTTGGAAATGTGTTTGGAATGGTGAGACTTGGTATGGAAGAAAATGGAGAGAGAAGGAGAGAGTTTGAGAGCAAATGACTTTGAATGAGTGGGTTGATTATGTTTTAATGTGTGGGAAGGTGATGGCCAGCCATATGGGAAGGAAAATGAGTGTATAATGTGCTTGGAAGAGTGGGAGACAAGATTTAATGGATGGAAGACTAATTGAAAGACTTTTGTGTAAATTGGTAGAAAAAGTCAAAAGTAGGAGACATGTAGGTGAAGAAAGAATCCAAAGTCTTGACTAAGGATGGGAGGTGGATTAAAATAGTAGGAAATTAATAATGTGTTTGAAATGAGTGGGAGACAAGATTAAAAGAAATGAAGACTAATTGGAAGACTTTTGGGTAAGTTTGGTAGAAAAAGTCAAAAGTAGGTGGAGAAAGAATCCAAGGTGATGACTAAGGATGGGAGGTGGATTAAAATAATAGGATTTGGAGGAAGGTGACATAAAATATTGGGAATTGGAGGGGCATGGCTGGCTAAGGCATCCTAAGCCAATAAAATGGCATAATCCCCCTTTAGTCCTCCAACTTTCTAATTTTGGGCAATTGAGCCCAACCACTAAAAATCCCTTTGTTCAATTTAGTCCCTCATCTTTGAAAACCACCATTTTCATTACTATTTCTCTTGGCCTAAGCCAAGCTTATTTTTAAGATGTTCAACACTCAATTATGCACATGCCATATTGCCTTCTCAATTTAATTGAGCTAAATTCCCGATTAAGGAAAAATTCTTATGCTCTAAATCCATTTAACTCGGGACCTAATCACTTTGGATTGTCCGGGCATTACAGTACCTGACCTCCCTGATGACCTTAGCGTCTAGCAGGCGCTGGACTTCGGTTTTGACGAAGTTATTCCTATGGGCTGAGATGCCCCGTTTCTTTTGTCTGACAGGTTTTGCTCCCGGGCTTACTTTGAGGCTATGTTGTATTACGCTAGGGTTCACCCCTGGCATATCTTTCGGCGAGTAGGCAAACAGATCTTTATTTTTCAGTAGAAAAGATACAAGTTTTTCCTTGTCACCTTCGGCCAAGCTCTTCCCTATTCGGGTAGATTGGCCTGGGACAAGTTCTACTGTTTCCGTTTCCGCTTTCACGGGATCTTCTTCTTTGCCTTTCTCTGGTGCCTTGGCCTCCATTGTTTGTGCGAAGTTGTCTGCCGGAGCTTTCCGTGTCTTCACAAACACCTTTCTTACTTCGCCTTGTTCTAGAAAGATCTCTGCATCTCCATCCTTGGTGGTGAAAGTGACAGTTAAGTATTTCACATCAGGGCGAATGTGCAGATTTCCCTGTGTCTGTCTTCCACGGATGGCATTGTACGATGAAGGGACGTCCATGATAATAAACCTCGCCATTGTGGAGGCGTATAATTCAGCAGTCCCATCCACCGAAGTTTTTTTCATCATTAAGGGGAGATCGATCCATCCAAGGACAGGCAGCTCGGACGGTCCTACGCCGAAGGTAGGCGAGGTGACAGGCTTGAGGTCGCTGGAAGATATGCCCAAGTTCGGCAGTAAGTGCGAGAACAGGACATCAGCGTTTGATCCATCATCAAGCAGCACTCTTTTGATGTCCCAGTTCCCTATCCTCGCCATGATCAGCAGTGGATCGTCATGGGGAAAGATGACGGTGGATCCGTCCTTGCGGGCCAGTTTCTTCGCCGGACTCTGATATTCCATGACTGATATCTCTCTGGCCTTCCTCTTTCTTTCCGATGATGGGAGCCCCGTCATGATTGTCTGAATTACACCGGCCGGTGGTGGAGGACGCCTTTCCGGACTTCGGTTCCTCTTTCTATCAGAATCATAGTCCTCATCCTCGGTCTTTTCTTCCTCATCTTTTCTTCCTTTCGAGGAAGGCATCCGCAGGTATCGTCGAAGTTGGCCCAGTTTTATCAGCGACTCTATGTACTTCTTCAGTTGGAAGCAGTCTTCGGTGTCGTGGCCATGGTCGCGGTGAAACTGGCAGAACTTCTTTATGTTTTTCTTGTTATCAGCGGTCATGGCCCTTGGTCGCCTAATCTGTGTTCCTTGCCTTTCCATTGTCATGAGGATGTTTGTCTTTGTAGTGTTCAGGGGCGTGAAAATTGGGAGTTTGCTTCCCCTCATTCTCCGAGGTCGGCCTCCCTGTTCGGTTTGTTGCCGAGTTTGCTGGTTAGACCCCTCGGCGCGGGTGTGATCGGACTTCGGCCCGCCCATTCTCAGCTCCTCGGCGGTCATATGCTGTTCGGCCCTTCGGTAAAATTCACTGAGGGTGTCCGGGGGGTCCTTAGAGAACTCGTAAAACAGCTGTGAGTCTCTCCGAAGGCCCCGCGTCATGGCGAGGATGCGTATTTCGGACCAAAAGTCCGAGACACTTAGAGCTTCCCTGTTAAACCTTTCGACATAGTCACGGATGGTTTCTCCATTTCTTTACTCTATGTCAAACATCTGGACAGGCATCTTCGCCGTTGGCCGGCTTCCAATAAATTTCTGCGTGAAGGCCGTGGATAACTCCTGAAACTCCGTGATGGTTCCAGGAGGTAATGAATTATACCACGCCGTTGCTGGTCCCGTGAGGGTGACTTCGAAGCATTTGCACATGGTAGCGTCGTCAACACCGTGCATTATCATGCTACGTCTATACTTGGTCAGATGGGCCTGTGGATCAGTGCGGCCATCATAAATCTCTAGCCGAGGTACTCTGAAGTCGCCTGGCATGGCTGCTTCAACTACGGCCTGGATGAATGGGGACTCATCTTCACAGAAGGTTCCCGACAGTCTAGCCCAGACGGGTTTGCGGGCTACCTGTTTCTCCACCCTGTCTAGTCTTGCTAGTATCTTCTTCATAAGCACCGTGGCGTTAGGCTCTTCTCCTGGGCAGGGAGATTGCCGGCGCCTCTTCGGGGAGTGAGTTCGGTGTCGGGGGGACAGAGACCTCGCCTCAGGTGACGAACTCCTTCGTTGTGAGACTTTGGATCGTTTGGACCCTGTTTACCCCACAGGCTGTTTCCCGAGGGGTATGTCTTCGGTAGAAGACTCTTCACGGGGATCTCCGCTTCCCGAACTGCGATGGGTTGATTTGGGGCTTTTCTCCCTTGGGCGTGCTGGTGAGGGGGGCCTTTGGGCCTGAGTTTGTTGGGGCCACCTTCGGTCTATCTGCTGTGTCATCTTAGCCACAACAGACCATTGAAAGTCGCGTAGAAAACTCATGGTGATGACAAGAGGGCGGTCTTCCTCGGGCGCAGAAGTCCCTAGAAGTGTTTGCTCAACAGCTGATTGGTTCTCAGGCGCGAACGGGGACCTCGGGAGTCCCTTGTCCTTAGAACGCTGAGTTTCAACGACGGTGACCTCAGAGCGGGTTCCCACAGACGGCGCCAAATGATGCCCGGCGGCATCTTCGTTGGATGACATAGCAACTGGTGGAGGGACTTCCTGAGGGGGAGACCGCCTGGAGGTCAGATTGCCCAGGGGAACGTGCCTGCGAAACTCAGAAGAAGAGGGTTAGGAGGTCCCCGGGGTGTGTTTCTGGGGAGGAACCTCCGACGCCCAAGTCAGTGTCCTGAAAGGAAACAAGGGAGGAGCACTGAAAATGGTAGAAAGGCCTTGCTTGTTTGTGTTTTCTCAGGAAGAGGAGTCTAGCCAGCGGGTCGTCCCTTTGCCCAGGTTTGTTTCCTGGTATTTATAAGAGTGTCCAGCCCGTTCAAATCGTGACACGTGTTCGGTCAAATCTCTCCTAGATTTCTGGGTGTAGGGGACAAGTAGCCGGTGGCAGGTTCCTTGAGCCTTGAACCGGGGCAGGTCGTGACGTGACCTGGATGGCATCGGCGTGTCAGACCGCCGTTTGAGGTGGTCTGTAACGTGTCTGGGCGGTATGTCAGAGGCTCCTTAAATGCTTCTGCCGTACTTCCGAGGTCCCTTTCCGAGGTCGTCCTATGGTACGGACAATGCCTCTTCGGGAAACATGCCCACAGTTCGGGGGTTCCCAGATTCAGGGGGTTCCGCCTTCGGGGAGATCATGTTCGGCCCGCCCTAGCTGGTGCCTCTTTTTCGAAGGCGATCTGTTTACTACCTTGGGGGGGCTAGTAGTATCCTCAAGTTTCCTGGCGTGCTGAGCTCGAGCTTTTCGGCTTTGCCCCCGAGGTGTGTGATCCCACCTTTTCCCGGGTAGTGTCAGGTTTCCTGGCCATTTTTTCGGCAGGGAGTTCGGCCAGATAGAGGCGATAGCCCTTTGGCTATCAGTGCGTGCCGATTTGTTGTGCATTCTCAGTGGCACTAGGGCATGAGTAGCCCAGGGGGCATACCTAACCCTTGAAAGATGAGTGATTGTGGTTAATGCCTAATGGGGTAAAGGTTGAATTGTGCTAAGGCCTACTAGTACACTAAAACCAAGTGAGGAATTACCACCCTGAGGGCAAGACCAAGGTTAAGAAAACGTCTATATTTATGTGGATAAGGATAGAATTTGGTGAGTAATCAAAAAGCTCAAGGGTAAGGGCCAAGGAGCACTAAGTTATTAAGGGTACACCGAGCCCAAGTGAACCATCATTACCAAAAGGTAAGGGCAACATGGATACCAAGATAGCAATAGACCATGGGGTAAAGGCTATGGTGCACTAGGACCATGTGTGCACCTAAGCTAAGAGAATAACATCTCCACCCCAAGGTAAGTTGAAGCCTGAGGCAAGAACTTGAGTAAAGGGCATTTAATTTGGAGTTTATGGAACCCAAGGAAAAACTAAGGAAGAATAACACGAACTGAAAATGGGGCTATGTGCTAGGTGTTTGGAAACAAGGAAGGTAAAGGACTAAGGGAATGAATAGGCTTAAGGTCAAGGCCTGTACAAGGCTAAGCTCAAGAATACCACAATCACCAAGGAAACACCGCTAGTACTCAAAGTTAACCAAACAGATTTACTCGGATCAATTGATTGGTCAAGGAGCTGACAACAAAAAGAAAGGTACCTTTAAGTTTACAACATAGTAGTAAATAGTTTTTGTTGTTTAAACTGCTATGTCTGTGGTTATGATTAGCTTGCCTAAAAATTTAGATTTGCAAAAGAAGTGTGAACCCATAAGAGCCCAAGAAGGGTAAGTTTTGGTGAGACCCTTAGAATGGCTAAGGTTTTGCCTAGGAGCTTAGGGGTAGCAGGTATGCAGTGATCTGTGGTTGTGGTTTATTGTTTGGTGCAGCAATAATTAGGAAGAGGATCAATTAAGGGGCATAAGAGCTGACTTAACTATGTTGGTCATAAGTGACCCTTGGAAGTATTTTAAGTCATGCCATGAGTTGAGCCTTAAGTTGATTAAACTTGTACCTATGGTGTAAGGAATACTTTATGCACTATAGGGACAGTTTAAGGAAGGACAATTCTAAAACAATTACAATTGGTTCAATTCTAAAAAGTAAAGCACACGAGTTACTAAGGGTTACCAAGTAAGGTGAGGTTGAATCCTCCAAGCACTCGCAATGGAGGTAAAAGGGCTTATAAAGCCAAGAGTTAACTATAGGAACCTAAAGTTACGAGTGAAGAAAAAGTAAGTGGAACCATAAGGACTCGCAGTAGTGTTGAGAAGTTAGTTAAATGAAGGTGGAGAACCATAACCAACAGGTTTCAGAACTGTGAAGTTATCTAAAAAAGGTGTGGTTCCTTAAGGAGGGGAGTCTATTGATTTTTGGTAAGTTGGTAAAGGTTCAAGAATTAACCCAGGCCTTAAAGATCAAAAGGGTAACATTCGGATTCCTAAGAAATTACAACCCAAAGTGGGTGTATAAGGGGGAAACTATGAAACATGAAAGCACCATTAGCCGGGTGGCTTTAAGGACAACCTAAGTAAGTTAAAAAGAGAGTTGTCATAAATGGTTTAAAAATCAGGGCCTATAGCTGTTAGAACACCCATGGAGATAGAATAAACTCCAAGTAGTCGACTTGTGCCTAGTATTTTCGTTACGACCTATGTTGACCTAAGATTGTTCATGAAGAGTGAAAGTGAATTGGACAGTATTCTTGAATGTTTGGGAGTTCAACCATTTTAGATAGTGGGGGCTCATTGTGAGCTCGAAGGAGCTAAGAAAGCTTCAAGCCAAAAAGCTAAGTGTGCGAATCTAAGTTAACCTAAAAGTTCATAAGAAAAAGGACCCCTAAGGTACAAAGTGTAGTCCACTATCGGAGGGCCTCAGATAAATCAGAAAGAATCAACAAAGGTTTAGATGGGTGTAGATGCTGAGTTAAGGTCTTAAATATGAAGAAGCTCAAGATAGAGCTAAGTGTGAGTAGAGGTAATATCCTCACTAATGATTTCAAGGCAATTGAAAGTTGAGGTTTGTTGGAAATTATAGTAAGCTTGCTAAGCCTAAGAAGTTTAAGGGATTCTTTATTTTTCTTAAGGGGTAAGAAGATACCTAAATACTTTAAAAGTCTAAGTGTGGTCAACCGATGGTTAAGAAAAACTCTTGAACAAATGGGTAGCCAAGAAAAAAACCAAAACCTGAGGTAAGACTGTTGAAGCTAAGGTAACAGGAACTACCTAATGAGTTCCTAAAGTTAAGCTGTTAAATGATGGCCTTGAATCACTAAGAGCCCATGAGAATGAGTCATACTAAAGGCTCTAGTTAATTTTAGTTTTCGAAGAAACTTCAAGTGCCTAAGTGAAATGTGGGCCAAAAGGGTGCCAAGTAAGACTTCCTCAGGCATAAGGAGGTTATAGGTCTTAATTAAGCCTAAGAGTGCACACACTGTGAGCTATGGGTGTATAAATCACACTAAGTAGCAATGATGCTTAGTGCATAAGGATGAGCTAATGAGGCAATGACCTAAGAATGTGCCTAAATTTTGGAAAACGAGGTACAGGTACCAAAAGGGCCTCATGTAAGGCATAAGATTTGTAAGTCTCATTCAAGCACATTCGTATGTTGGGATTACTCGTGGGTAGCAATTGAATTGTTTTAACCCGATGGGTTTAGGGTGTTAAGAAACACTCTTTTGGATTCCATGAGAAACCAAGATAAGCATGTGAGAAAATGCCAAATATGAAGTTAGAATCAGGCAAATTAAGATTCCTGAGAAAGCCTAGGGTGTGGCATAAGTTGTGGGACACAAAGTGTACCCTAGTGTATAAGCTAAATGAGGACCATGAAAGGTTAAACACCAAGATTCCTAAAGGATTCCTAAGAAAAATTAAGAAGGGCCATGGATCCAAAGAGAACTCAATGCCAAGTATACACCCAAGGTGGCCAAGTAATCAAGCTAAGGCCTAAAGGTCGCGATAGTGACATGTTGGGTAGTGTGGGGGTTATTTAAAGCACCTAAGTGAGTTGATTAATGGTGCTAAGGAATGGTCTTAAGTAATTTGAAGAAACCTGAGAAAAGGCTATGATGGCCTAGAATACCCTATCGCCAAAGAAGGCCAAGCTAATTAAGGAAAGACTCCTAGGTGATAAAGAGTGAAGGAACATGCTAAGGGTGCCTTAAGAATTAAGGGCCAAGGAATGGCTAAGTGACTAAAGAGTAGTTGAGAACCTAGAGCATGTTAAATAATTACCTAGAGGATTCAAGTGTTGGAAAATGGGGTAGTCTATGGTACTCCCAAGGACACCTGAAATACGAGAAGTATGTGCCCGAGACATTAAGGTGCAACAAGATTAAAAATGCACCTAAGAATTGGCTTGAGTGCCTAAGTTAGGTGTAAGAGTTGTTAAGTCAAAAGTGTGCCCTGAGCACTAAAGGGTATTAAGTGACAATAAAAAGGGTGATGTACCCAAGGTGGCTTAAATACCTAAAATCGGTGCAAGTGTTACCAAGTTGAATTGTGCCAAGAATGCTAAGTGGTGGTAACTAAAAAGCACCTAAGTAAGGCTAAAAAAGCCCAAGTGAGGTGTAAGATTGTGATAAGTCTCACCAAGGGTAAAGACTCAAATTAGGAGACTAAGTACTCTCAAAAGCACCCCAACAGGGAGAATGGCCAAAAGGGAGCAAGTTAGCTTTGAGTTATGTAGGCTTAAGTGCAAAATTGGGAATATAGGGATGTGCCTTGTGAATCAAGGTAAGGTGTCAACCCCATAAGTAATGTTTCTAATGAGAGGTCTCATAAGAAGTACATTAAGAAGTTTCTTGACCGGCAAGTCAAGAAGCTAAGGACATAAAATGAGCTCATGGTTAAAGAGCTATGGGCAACCATAGTAAGGATGTAAGAGGATTGTCATCCAAGTTGTGCTCGGTTAAGAATCAAAATTTGGATGACCAAATTTCTTAAGGTGAAGAGAATGTAAAGGTTCTCCAAGTACTTCCCCTAGTTTAGATGTCAAGGTAAGTAAATCCCAAGTTATTTTTCCTCAAATAAGTTTTATTAAGCATGGAAAACAAGATAAGTAAGGTTAAGTGGAGTTCTAAAGTATAATTGGCGCCTAAAAGGCAAAAAGGTAAAATGGTAATTTTGTCCCAAGTTAGTGGCATGACCATAATTTCAGTGAATTTAGGTATATGCAAGTGTTTTGAGATAAATAAGTTAAGACCATAAGTATTTCTAGCCATTTGTGCCAAAAGTGAAAGTTAAAGATGAAAAAAATTGCACTAAATGAGAAGTTGAGCTATTATGTCTTATAATGGCTTAAGTGACTTAAAGGCAAAGTGTTTGGATAAGAAAAAATTTTCAATGGGACTAAAAAGTGATGGTGTGGGGAGAGTTTAAATAGCCTAATTGAATCAAAGTTAAGTTTGAAGGCCAAAGTGACAAGTGGAAGAGAATTGGGTTAAGTGGAGTAGTTGAGATATTTTAAAAAGATATGGATAGCACTATTCATCATCTTCTTCGCTTCATTTTTGTGGCTCCCATCCATAGCTCTCCATCTTCAAACATCCTAAAACACAAAAAATTCCATGAAATTTGAAGGTCTTAAAGACATCCCAACAAGCCCTTAGCTCATTTTTTGTGGAATTGGTGCATTTGAAGTTGTTCTTGCAAGTTTTTAGTTCAAAGCCAAAGATAAACGTCTTTTATCCTTGTGGGTTAGTTCTAAGCTTGTTAAATGGCTAGAAATAGTCTTATTTTTGTGCCCTTGGTGTCCAATTTTCTTGAATTCAAGCTTGGAACTCAAAGGAACTCTATGGAGCTCAAGTGTGCTTGTTGCTTACTTCTTACTTTAAGGATGATTTGAGGTAAGGGATTTAACTTAATTCAGCTCAAATAATATATGTGAATGTAGTATTACATGTAGGAATGAAGTAGAAATAAAACCCATGTGAATTGGCTTTGAGAATTGAAAGATTGAGCTAATTTTGTGCAAGTTTGGTGCAAGTTAGCACACTGTCGCACAGTGCTGGAAGAGCATTGGCGATGCATCACCACAATTTGGTGATGCATCACTGACAATCTTTTAGGGAACCTGAGAATTGATGTCGTTGGCAATGGGTCTCCAATGGCGTCACCAAGGCACAAGCCCCTCAAACTTGGGATATCCTAAGAATGTCTCAATCTCTCGGTTATCATCCCTAGGCCATCCTAAGATGTTCCCATAGCCTCGGTTGGGTTTAAAACTCATTCCTAAGTTAGGAGTTATACATTATTTAGGTGGTAGCTAAGTGATGTGGTTTAGTTAGGGTAAGTAATGGTGGCTAAGAGGGTTAAGTGCTTAAGTTGCTAAACGAGCACTAAGGGGATTAAGGCGGGTTTCATATTCTTTGTTAGCCCAAGTGGTAGGTCATCGACCTTCAGGCAATAAAAAGGAAACCCAATAGGATCCCAACCAAACCTTGTGGTTTGATAAGTAAGCCACTAAGGAGCCCTAAGCTAAGCTCAAAGAGCTTGGCAAGTTGAACCACATAAGGTAACTACCCTGTACAATAAGTTAAGGGAAAAGACGGGTAAGGAATGAGTAAGCGGTGACTTACTCTAAGTAACTCATCAGAGGCGAGCAAGGGTTGAGTATGTGACGACCCAATCTAAAGTGCCTATAAAAGGACTTCATGGGGTTGGTTAAGTGCTAGCATAGGATACGAGAGCTAGTATCTAAGTACCCCAGTTGTATGTGTTACTACCTCAACAAATGGGAAAATTACAATATAAAGGAATAATGGTTATAAACCATTATATAGCATGATTTTCCCCATAGTGAATGGAATGTGAAGGGTAAAGTGTATAATCTATACCTCCTTAAAAGATCTACACAATGGTTACTTGACCCTCAAGAAAACCCTAAAGGATTCCTTGGTCAACAAGTAACCTATGGACTTTATTGTAAGATTTCAAGACTTGGGTACTCAATTGTACAACTTTAAAAGAGAGGTTTTAGAGGGATTTGAATAGTATGGAAGCAATTTTTTAAGGCTAAATTGCATAAAGGAAACAAAGGCTATTATTTAAGTACTTAGGACAATTAGGTTTACAATTGTTCATAAAAATAACTTAAGGATGGGAGTATCATTGATAAGGGTCAAAGGTGGCTATTTTTAGCATTATCCCAACCTTTTGTTTCCAGGTTCTAAGGTCAAAAAGGTGGGCTAAAGATTAGGCAAAAAGTCTTTGCTTAAGGCATACTTATAGTGACCTAAGTGAGGGTTAAGATTAAACTAATTAAACCAATGAAAATATCTTGATTTCTTGCCTTTCCTTGGTCATTTTTGGCCCTCACTAGCTGGAGTTCCTTCCTTAGCTCCTCTATAAGCTTCCATAGCCACCATAGCTCAATCTCCCAAGAAATTACAAAGGAAAGCAATTGGATGCAACAAGAAAGAGGAAAACCCTAGTTTTCAGGTTTATTGTGTATCTCTTAAAGATTTCAGCCTTCACAGCTTAGGTAGGGGTTTTATCTTTATGTTTCATGGTTTTTTACTATCCTAAGATGATGATCAAGCATCTATGAAGCTAATACCATGCTTGGAAGAGAGCAAAAAGCTCAAGGAACCAAATATGAGTTAAGGGGGAGTGCATGAACAAGGTTTTAGCCTTACTGTTTTTCATGCACTAAGATGGTAGTGTTTACAGGGGTTTCTAGAGCCCAAGTTAGTACTAACTAAGACCAATTAACCTCATAAGACCAAGCATTAGCTTGAGGGGGGCTGCCATAGTGATTACATATTGTTTATTTGATTGTTTATGGATTGGCCCTAATGATGTATTGCTGCCAACATTGCATTTGATTGTGTTCTATTTGTTTGTGCATTTGGATGGCCATATTTTTGTATATGTGCTTTATTTTTGTGTTTTTATGTCTTTGGATTTCAGGTATGTTGCTAGGACTTCAGGTTTTTAATGATAAGCCCTTACTAAGTTTCTTTAAAGAGACTTACCCCCTTTATGTCCATTTCAGGAGCACTTGAAAGAGAGCATTCAAACTAATAGCTGTCGTTTGAATTTCTTTGTGAAATTTCTATATTAACTTCCATATCCATAGTTGTAAACTAAAAAGTTTCATGATTTTTGGATCACATTAGCTATTTTTAGTAATAGTACTTTCTGCCTTATGCAGCAGCTAGTCCTTTCAAGTTTCTGGAGTACTTAGTGCTTTTGAAGTTCTCCAAGAAGCTTAGTGTACGCATTAACTAAGTTATTGTCATAGATGTGGTGCATAAATACATGTAAATGAGTTGGGTATGTTTTATGTGTAATGTGAAAAGGATATATGGATCAATGGAGTGTAGTTTGAAGCGTGTATACAATGCTGTCCATATGGTGCTTATGGGCTGTTTTGATAGCATTTTTATGAATGATGATTAAAATGGTTCTAAATTCATGAGAATGATTTTAACAGGTATATAAGACATGTATGGACACTACCAAGTGGGTTTTGCACCTGGAAATGGAATGTATGAATATTATGATATTTTGCATGGGCATAATGGTCAATAGTGGCTAAAATTTGGTACCCTGTACTCCAGCTACCGTAACTTTTTGTACATAAATAATTTGGCTATGGAATTTTGATCACATCTAGAAAACTTCAATATGAATAACTTGGATTTTGAATCATTGGATTTGGTGCCCTGTAGCCAAAGTTATGGCCTATCAAAATTGGCTGATTTTGCTAAGCATTGTTCATATGGTCATTTATACCCGATTAAGTATAAAATTCATAATTATAAACTTAGATGGATTTAATATCTTAAACCTATTTCCCTATGAATTTTTAAGGTATAAAAGGGTTTAAAACCTTTAGGGAACGGGAAAACACATGTAGAATTTGAGTCGGACATGGTGTGAAAATTTGGACACATAAAATGCACACCAATAGCATCATGTATGCATATGATTGTACATGCACTTGGTGATTTACTCAAATTCCATTTTGGCTAGGAATAAAGAATTTCACTATCATCATTACTTACAGATGAAATTGTATGTGAATATGTGTGTGATGGTTGGACCAATATACACATCTTTGCATAATGACCAAGAGGGCCACTTGGGTAAACATAGTGCGCATGTTCTGCTTGGCCTACGGGATATGGACTGCCTGGGCCTTGAGCTCACTAAATTTAATCACTGTATAGAAGCACTTAGAGTGGTAACAGTATGAGCTCACGGTAAGTCTAGCACCTACGAGTGTAAGGAAGTCCTGAGTGCATTTGTATGTGCATATTTCATCCATCCATCCATCCACTCATTAAATTTGCATTGTTTGTTGCTCTTATTCTTATTTTTGGTGTGACGTTGTTTGCTTGTTTTGTTTTGTGTGTATTTATGTGTGTGTGTGTGTGTGTGTTTTTCATGCTTTGCATGCTTGCATATCTTTCCCCCTGCAGGTACCAAATCCTTTACTGAGTACTTTAGAGTACCCACCCCTTAAATGTTGTGTAGGTATTTAGCAGGCTAGTCGAGCTTAATAGTTGGTAAGAGACAACTGTTAAGACTAAGTTTAATTGGTTTGAAGGTACTCTCTAAATAGGGAAATTTATGTTTCTAAGCTACTTATAGTGTAAGTTAGTACTGACCAAAGAGTTTGCGTTACAATTTAAGGCTAAGTGAGTATAAGGAAAGTGTGGCTTATCGCTTGAAGTTAGCTTGCTTGGATGAAGAGCTAAGGGTGGACCTTAATAGATATTGCTGTGACTATTGTATGTATGACATTTTTTTATACTAAGTGCTGCCTCTACTAATGTCCGTTGGTGTGTATAACACTAGAGTTACATTGGGTGCATATAAGGTTGAGATATATGCACATAGTTGTTACTTGAAGTTAAAGTAATTAAAGTTTTATGTCTTGGCTTGTTTTGAATTATGTTTTCATTAACTGTCATGATGCTATTTTTAGTATTGTTTTAATTTATTGTTATTGCATAGCCAAGACAATACATACATATTTTTTTATGCAGGGTACGCTAAGTAACTAGTTACACGTAAAGATTTAAGATACTTCACAAGTAATAACTATCCAATTTGTAACCGAAGTGAGATCATAGGTCCTTAAGAGTCTACCAGGGAAAGTAACTTTAGGGCCTTGCGACCCTATTCCGCTACACTTATAAGGAATTTTTGAGTTTTTAAATTTTTTTTTTTTTTTGTGAATAAGGTTATAAATTGGGGTACATTTTTTTATTTAATTTTAAATAATAAGTCAAGATTTCGAACATGGCTACCTTTGGTAATATTTTTAAATGAAAGAAAGATATTTTGGAGGTAGGCATGTATTCATAATCAAAGGCTTATGTATATTTAGATTTTCCACAACAATTGGAATTTAAGTTGTTGATGGACTATGCTAGGGTCCTTTTCTAGGAAGATATTTTATGGCATCAGAAATCAAGACTTAATTGGATCCAACAGGCTAACAAAAATACATGTTTTTTTTTGTCATATGGCCATGCTAATAATAAGTGCAATTCATGTGGTGACTTTAAAAATTAATGGTGTTTGCGAGATAGATTAGGTTGTTTTAAAAACTCACTTACATTAGTTTTTTGTCAATCTTTTTATAGGATGAGAGGTGTTACAGGGATTCCGTAGTAGAGAGGTCATTCACCCAACCTTAGAGCCGTATGCCATTGATGCCCTATCTCTACTAGTTTTCTTTGAAGAAGTTAAGAAATCATTTTTTTTTGTGAAGAATTCAAAAGTGCTAGGTATTGATAGAATGCAGTTTTTTTTTTATTATTTTAGGATGATGTGAAGAAACATCTGATGAGCTTTGCCTCCAAGGCTTTTGCTATAAGATCTTTTGATAAGGAATTGGCAAAAGGTGTAGTGACTTTTATCCTGAAATACATGCCCCTAAATTATAAGCTACTCATGAAGATTATTGTTAATAAATCCATTCCTTGCTTGATCGGTTGATTGGCCTACTGCAAAGTAGTTTTTCCCCAGGTCAAAATGCACATGATAATATTCTTGTTCCTTAGGAAATTAGTCACTCCATAAGGAAGCACTCAAGCAAGCGAGGGGCTGTAGTGGTTAAATTAAACCTTCACAAGGCATATGATAGTATAAGCTGTGATTTTAGAGGTAAGCTTTACTAGAGTTTAAGTTTCTATTAAATCTTATGGAGATTATTATATTTTATGTCACCTCAATGGAGCTTGTAGTTGTGTGGAATGGGGAAATACAAGGATTTTTCAAGCCAGGTAGGGACGTGCATCAGAGAGATCCACTATTCCTATATATTTTTATTTTATTTATGAAGAGTTTGTTCTTGCATATTCAACATCTTGTTAATGCTGGTGGTTGGAAGCATTTTCAGTTAAAAAACATGGGTTGGATGTGTCACATTTGTTCTTTGTTGACGGCTTAATGTTGTTTGTTGAAGTGGCGAAAGAGTAATAGTTAGAAATGGTGAGTTATATTTCTCATTTTATGGAGGAGTCAAGCCTAATTGTTAATAAGGCAAAGTCTCCAACTTTCTTTTTTTCTTGTGTTTCTGCATCTATTGTGAACTCTTGGAGTGTGAGTTGTGGTATTCATTTCACAAATGATTTAGGGCACTATTTGAGTGTTCCAATCTTGCATGGGCATATGACAAAGGCTCCATATTAGTTTATATTTAAAATTTTAGGTAATAAGTTGGTATAGTGGAAACAAAAGCTCCTTTTATTTGTTAGAATGATTACTCTTATTTAGTCAGCTCTTAAGGTAGTTTCAGTTTATGCTATGCATACCACATTGATCCTATTTAGTATATGTCATGAGATAGATATAAAGTGTTATGACTTTTTGTATAAAAGCACAGATCAAAAGAGAAAGATGTTTTTAATTGGCTAGCAAAAGGTTTGTGTGCCTAAATATTATGGTGGGCTTGGGCTTAGAAAAGCTTCTTTTATGAACAAATCTCTTTTGGCTAGTGCAGGTTGGAAGTTAATATATATTGTAGACGCCCTTAGTTGTTTATTTTTTAAGTCAACATATTTGATGGGTGGCTCTTTTCTGGAGTACTACAAGCATGGCAACGAATCTTGTTCTTGGAAAAGTTTTTTGAGTTGCAAATAAATTCTCAAGCATGGTATTTCTTGGGGAGTAGATGACGGTGCTCAAATTCATCTTTAACATGATAGTTAGGGCGATATGTAGCCTTTGTGTTTGTTGGTGTCAAACCTAATTGATTGGGATCTTTGAAATCTTAGAGTCAGTGACATCATTCCAAATACTAGGTGTCGAGACCTTTCATGGATTCATCAGTGGTTGTTTGATGATATTATGATAGAATTAAAAGTAATCTAGCTCCTAGACTACAATAGGTTTAGAATTACATATTTTGGAAAAAAGAATAAAATGACAACTTTTTGGTCAGGCCAGCCTATCTCTATACTTTAAAGGTAGATAACATGTATGTGGAGGTAAAGATTTTAGTTAGATTTGGCAACTTTGTACTTTTGGAAAAATGAAGTGTTTTCATTGGCTTGTGTTTTGTGATGGTATCTCAACAACATCCTTAGGAGGAAAGTAATTTAGGTTGCCGCCGAGTATGCAACTTGTTAGCTTAGGGATAAAGATGTCAATCATGTCATCTACTGATGTTGATTGGCAACTGATTTTTTGGCGCTAGTTACCCCAGCTGATAATATCACTTTTTTTCTACTGCAATCAAGAAAAGATTAGGTGGTTGACAATTGCCATGCCATAAAAAATGATCCTGACTAGATCCCTTGGCTATTATTGTTTCATCTTTGTGACACATATAAAGGGCATGTAACAAGGCTTGGTTTGAGCAATTTTTACTTTGGCTTTCTGTGATTTTAAGGAAGGTTACCCCTGAGGCAAAAGAGATTTCTGAGGCAAAAGAGATTTCTGAGGCTTTTCAAGCTCTAATTTCCTTTGTGATTAAGCCAATCATCTGATGAGATGGCTACCTCCTCTAAGAAGGCGATTTAAGCTTAATATAAATGGAGCTATCTCTTAAGGTGGTGATACAGTTACTATGAGGTTTATTATGTGATAGCGGCACTTGTTGGTGTACTTATTTCACAGCCAATCTTGGGCATTATGGTGTTTTCCAAGAGTTAATGGGGCTTAGAAAAGGTCTCATCCTTGCTCAAAACTTGGAAGTTCAAGTTTGTTTGGTGGAAAGTGACAATCTTTTCTTTAGTGGCTTTAATGAGTGCATATACTTTATCTTATCCTCTTGGTGCCATTGTGCAAGATTGTTGTGCATTGATGCTTAAGCTGCATGTTGTTCATATTGATCATGTGCTTTGTCAAATAAACGTTATATAGACTATTTATCAGCTTTAGGCCTTGCAACAGAAGCTAATGTCCAAGTTTTATAGGATCTGCCATTGGGTTTAGGGTAACATTTGGTGACTGATACTCTAAGGATGACTTTCATGCGCCACTAGCTTTTTTGTTTTAGTTTTTCTATTTTATTTCTGTTCTATCATCCATATACCAATCAAAATATAGGCACCCATTGCAAGAATTGTTGCTGAACAAGGACTGAGTTTGTTCATCCCAAGATAGGTTGGAAAAGCCCTATCTTTCTTTACTGTAATTATTAACTAACAATATCTAATTAAATCATAACTCATTTGAAGATGTTAAAATTTAGGTTATGCTTTAATGGACAGTTTGTTTTACATTAATTCTAATATATTATTGTGTATTTTTTATAGAATACATTACTGTGTATTATTTTAATATAAAATGATTATATCTAATTATATACATATAAAGCATGACATATCTAAGGGAATTTATAGTCTTTTCCTTAATTCAATACATGAGAGAATGCCATGTGTCACTTTTTAAAATTTTCACAACACAACAGTGATCTCCCAAAAGTTATATTTCTAATTTGCCAATCATTAAACTTAACAGACCAAATAACGGCGTTAATCCCTCTCAATTAAACGGTTTGTTTCGGACATGGAATACTACAATTATTTATGATTGGAATGGAAATAAAATTCATTAATTTCTCTATTGCCATATTTGTAATGACCGAACTAGCATTAACTTTTGTTATTATTCAAACCCCATTTCTTTAACTTGGAACCAAAATCAACTTTGCAGTAAAAAAAAAAATCACTTACCACTTTAGAGCAATTACTTATTAATCTCATAATCCATGTCCAATTCTTACTTTTTTTTTTATATTCAACTTTCTCTTTTCTAACTTACTTTCATATAAAATTGGTATGTTCTAAATTCTGGTATAATTGTAATTATAAGTAACCATATTATGACTAATGTGTTTTGGACACTATAAATTTCCCTTAAAATTTACCTCTATATATACCACATGTTAAACACATAAAACCTACACAAAGGTAATTTACTTTTATTTTCTCCCTTTAAAATTTTAATTCTTCTTTTTTCCTCATACATGGTGTATTACTTTTATTAGTTAGTTGTCATGATATGGATGTTTTCATTTGTTAACTTCAATTTGTAAGAAATATACTATGGATGACATTGACATGCATGAAGATAACTAAAATCGGGGTGAAGCCAGGATTCAAGATGGTGTAAAAAAAAGATACATTTCCACCATGCCAACCTGTCCAGTTGATGTTATTGTTAAAGCAATAAAAGTGAAGACAAATTATATACTGCAACTTCCCAAAAACCCTATCAACTATATCAATCAAAAAATATAAATCTATGCCTTTCTTTTTATAATTGAAATTTATTATGATCACAATTATTTTATTTTACCTTCTATGGCATCCTTATTTATTTTATTTGTTATATTATTATAATGGGAAAGCAACGGAGATCTCTATAATTGTATCAATCATTAGAGTCTAATTGAGTTATATCTCATATTTACCTCCACAAATGATAAAATTCCCCTAAAATGAAAATATAAGCCCATAAACGTCCCTTAGACGTCATTCCCAATTTTGACTGAGGTTTGACCTTTGATCTAAAATTCACAAGTTTTTCTTTTTAGAATGTGTTTATAGTTCACAATGCATCAACAATGCTTTTTATGGTAATTTGTTATTCGGTCAATTATACAATATTTGTTTAAAAAGAAAAGTAATATTCAATATTTTTATACACCTCAAATTTTTTGAAAATAATTGCCATTCTTATTATACAAAAGTCACACATTTTGTGTGTTTGTGTGTGTGTGTATTCACTAAGGCATTGTCAACTTAGTTATTTTACTATTTTAATAAACAAGTTTATGATAAACATGCAATAATGGAGAATAAATTTTAAGAATGTTTTGGGACATGATTAGTGATTCAGATTTTACTAAACAACTATATTGTAAAATAAAAATAAATATTTTAGTAAAAGTATATTATCAAGAAATAATTAATCATAATATTTTTGGATAAAATTAATAATTCTAATAAAAATATTTTATTTTTCTGATTCAATTTAAAGTGTATTTTGGAAAACAAAAAAAAGCATAGTTATTGTAGGAAGATCCATTTTCCATTGATACATTTAATAAAATTATTCAACCAAAAAATTATTTAAGGATATAAGTAATACTAACAATGAATACAAATATGCAAAGAACAAAATAATAAACTTCATTAAGTGATAAATTGATGTGTAATAAAAAATTCATTCATTTTCATTTTTAAGGATGAATAGAAGAGGGAAATTCATTAAAAAAAATAGTCAACCACAACAATTGAATAATCAACATTTGATTCGATTTCCATTTAAGTCTTAATTTCTTTCATTTGATTCCAATTAATTGTATCATAAAGAAGGCAACGGAATTAAATTACTAAAATGAAACAAGGGTGAAGAAAGAAAGTTGAAATCAATAGATAAAGTAATTTTTCTTACACCAAACTACCCATTTATTCATAAAAAAAACTACCCATTTATTTGTTCTATGTCATTTAACAAAAAATAATTGATTAAATTTTTCATCATGGATTCAAATTTTTTGTTTTTTTTTTTCTCATTTTCAATTCAAATTTTGGCTCATGTTAGAGATGAAGTGACAAGAATCTTTTTTCACTTGGGTATATTGATATCTCCCTTTTTCCAAGAAACAATAAATGCAATCTATAATAAATGATGATATTATTATTAATAAAGAAAGTTTAGGATTATCTTAGGGTAAATATGAACACCAAAAAATTTCATGAATATAGTACTATGTAATTTGGAATTGACACACTATAATTTTTTTTCAACTTAAACCATTATAGTAGCAAAAAAAAAACTGAAAAATAGAATGAAAAATAAAAAAAAATACAAATTTGACATGCCCATCCAAAATTAATACATAAAATCCCTTGAAATAATTATTTATACTAATCTAGATTCCAAATAAATAGAATTTGACCCGCTTATCATTTTTTTACTTAAACAATAAAATAGCAAAAAAACTAAAAAATAGAATGAAAAATTAAAAATTACCAATACAACATGTGCATCCAAAATCCAAGCATCTAATACCTTCAAATAATTATATATTCTTTAATTTTTGATAAGAATGTTGAATTGGTAGTGTTTTTTTTTTATTTTTCATTCTATTTTTCATTTTTTTTTTGCGATTTAAGGTTTAAGTTGAAAAAAATATATAAGTGTATCAAAATATTTTTTTTGGAATTTAAAATATTAAAATTGATTATTTTAATGGTTTGGATCCTTTAATTTTGGATGGGCATGTTGAATTATTTTTTTCTTATTTTTATTCTATTTTTATGTTTTTTCCCCATTTTATTGTTTAAGTTGAAAAAATAGATAAGTGTGTCAAATTCTATTTATTTGCAATCTATAATAGTATGCATAATTACTTGAATGTATTGGATACTTTAATTTTGAATGGGCATGTTGAATTAGTAATTTTTTTTTTTATTTTTCTTTCTACTATTCAATTTCTTTTGCTATTTTATGCTTTAAGTTGAAAAAATAGATATGTGTGTCAAATTCTATTTATTTTTCATCTATAATAGTATCAATAATTATTTGAATGGATTGGATGCTTTAATTTGGGATGGACATGTTCAATAGGTAGTTTTTCATTCTACTTTTTGGTTTTTTGGCTACTTAATGTTTATGTTGAAAAAAATATATAAGTATATCAAATTATTTTTTTTGGAATCTGAAATATTCTCCATAATTATTTGAATGGATTAGATAATTAAATTTTTATGGGCATGTTAAATTTTTAGTGTTTTTTTTTATTTTCCATTCTATTTTAAGTTTTTCTAACTATAAAGAGTTATGTGTCTCAAATTTATGTTTGGGGGTTTTGTGTCCATTTTCCTCACATCCAGGGGCTAATTTTAGTTTTTACCCTTAAAGTTCCATTAACACTTATGGAGATAAGAAAAGGAGGCACATATTTGCTATAAAATGTTATTTTAACCTTGCTTTTACAATATTCAGTAATTCGGGGGCAAATAGGCAAAAGGAGTATATTTTAAGGGCAAATTGTGTAACTTAACAAAATATTTATTTTGGATTTAGGGTTAAAAATTCCAATCGATTAACGATGCACATGAGTCACGACTATTTCTTCAGTCTATTTCACTAGTATGGAATTGTCGTACATCATATATATACCTTTTTTTTGTAACAACTTTGTTTTAATTTTTAAATTACTAATGTAGATTTTCATTTGATTTTTT
Source organism: Aquilaria yunnanensis (assembly GCA_039654915.1). Lineage (NCBI taxonomy): Eukaryota > Viridiplantae > Streptophyta > Magnoliopsida > Malvales > Thymelaeaceae > Aquilaria > Aquilaria yunnanensis. The sequence continues at coordinate 15,626,248 of CM077593.1, forward strand.
ATAGCATTTTCCCCTGACAAGACCTCTTAGTGGGGTTAAAAGAATATTTTGTGAAAACAAAGCTCAGAACAATGTGATATTGAGACAAAGTCATTCTATTGAGTATTAAACTCTAATTTATTACATGTGAGATTAATTATTTTCCCACAATTTTGATAAGGTGTTAAAAATTGTCATAGTATAGTTATTAATTTATCATTATAATCTACATCCACCACTATACTTTCTAATTAAGAAATTCGAGTAGCTGAAATACTGTATATAGATTGAAAATAATATTTTCGGGTAATGATATCTATATTGTCGCAACAATTAGAATTCATACATTGTTTGCAAGTCAGAGTTTCATCATCACCTCATATATCAATAAGCAAAACCTCTAAATGAAAATACAATGGATGTTAGATTCTTAAATAGGTATGAATCATGTTATTATTTCTTTTTTCAAATATGAAAAAGTCTAATATTGTAGATGTGGTACATTTTTTTGCAGTAATATAGATTTGATGACTAATATGTCAACAAAGTATGATATTGAAGATATTCCAAAACAACTATATAGTGTTTATTTAAGTGCATACTTATTAGTTTCTTTAGGTTGTCAGAACACTTTATTTGAAGTATTAAAATTTTTTCAATATCACTTTGGACGCACTAAACTATCTTTTCAAATATTTTTAAAAATTTTTAATTTTCTTATTTGTTCTCAATCAGTGACATAATCATTGACATGTGTTGCATTTTTCTTTTTTTTTTTTCTTTTTATTCCGTGGCAACATTGAGTATATAAACTAATTACAGATTAAAGAGAAGATTCTAAGGGCAAAAGATATTTTAAATAAAAAATTATATATGGTTTTTTTATTTGAAATTTTCACATTTTGGCCTAGACAGATTGACTTGGCTAGGCTTTTTCTGGATCAGAATGATTTTTCGCTATCTATAATTATTAATGATTCCTATAATTGTGCAATCTCCCTTCACTTGATGCAGCAAACATATATATTAGAAATATTATTCTAAAATAAAAAAAATATCATATATAATATTTTCCCACTTTTTTATTTATTCTAATTATTTTCATCATAATTTCTCTAATATAAAAACTAATATAAATAAAATATATATCAAAGAAAATATTCTTATACGAAAACATGAAAAACTGAATATATATATAACAAATTTTAAATCTCAATCACGTTAACATCATTTACCAAACAAAATTAACTTTTAAATAAATGACATCAATTTTTATGTCAAAAACATCTGTATTAATTATATTTAGGAAAAATTACAATAAACCCCTGAGGTTTGGTGAAATCTACGAATGCCTCCTCGTTGTTTCAAAAACTTACAATTGCCCCCCCCAACCTTTAACACCGTTAATCTCTGTTAAGACAAAAAGGGGAAGAAGAGAAGAACTCTATTTTACTCACCGTTAATCGGGCAGTTTGGTCAAGCGCCGATTTCTTCTTGTTTTGATTTCGCTCTGGGATTTGAACGTACAGGGAATTGACTTGGGCGAAGGAGGGAATGGCGGACATAGTTGCTTGACTGGTTTAGCGGGGTTCATCGGGTTCGTCATCTTTCATCGGTTGAGGCTGCCGTTGGGGTCCCCGACACCGTCCTCCCCTATCGGCTCAGCTTTTTCCTTCCCTAAGGTGCGCTCCAACCCCTATCACGTATTTGCCTTCGAATCGAGCACGGGAGGAGCGGTGGAAGCTCCTATCACGTACATGCAGCGGCTAGTCGTGGGTTTTGTTCAACTCCAATGGCGGTCGAGAGGGTGGCTACTAATGTAGTGCATTATTGTAATTTTCCCTTATATTTACATCATTTATATATGCATGCATGTAGTGCATCAATGTAAAATTAAAAAAAAAATTCTCTAACTCGTGTAAACATCCGCGATTCCACATTGAGCACTGATATATGTGGTTATATAAAAGATTTCAAAGCAAATAAATAGAAAATAGGTCTTGTTTTGCTAGACAATGTAGAGGTATATTTGCTCTTGAACCTATAATATATACCATCATTATATAATATATAACAACATGACATAAAAAGCAACAAGAAATGCATTATTTCTATTGCTAAAAGCCTAGTTAATTTGGTTCCATTTCTCCTTTTTCTTTTGTGACCAACAGAGCTAATAGTTTTATTATGATAGAGCTCGTCTGGCAAATTGAGTGATTTTAGGAGGCAGTTGATAAAATTAAAAAAGTTATAGGACTTAATATGTCATTTCCCTTAGAAATTAACGTTAGTAATTGATAGGGGTGAGCATAGGTTGGGTAAACCCGAAACTCAACTTAAACCACCCTTATTAGGTTGGGTTAGGTTGGGTAAAGATGGACTATGGTTTGAAGGTTGACCACATATAGGATAACAGACGGTTTTTGAGTTGGTTCCAGTTTCACATGGAACCAATCTAAAGATAGAATCGAACACGAGGTATATTTATAATTTTATAATAAAAATTATATTTTTACTAATATATCCCCATATATATGTATCTCTTTGAAAAATTATGATGGTTATCATGTATTTTTATATTAAACCCATTAAACTGATATCCTAAATTAAAACAACATGAAAATTGTGGGATCATTTACAAAATTTTTCTATATTCACTTGAAGCACTTCATTTCTAGACCGACTACTTCTGGGTCATTTTGCTTTCGATATCTCTACTCTAGACCACTATTTACGATTCAATCCTCATATTTTTTTCATTTATGAGTCATGTGAAACTAGAAATTCATGACATTAACATATTTTATGTTTTGATACTGAAGAAGATGATTTTAAAGGCTCAGCTTTTCATGTTGAATACTGTGCGAATGTTAGAATTATTGAAGAAAAGTAAACTAGTTGAGATGGAAGATACTCTACGAGCAATTCTTTTGAACCATTTTGGTAATAACAGCATTTTAAATTATTTTGAATGTGTCTAAATACATGTATTTAAATGTTAATTTAATTGTATATTATATTGAATATTTCATAAATTAGTTATAGATGCAATTTTATTGAATTTTGGTATTGTTATAGATATATAGTATAAATCGAAAAACCCGAAAACTAGAACCATGGTTCTGGTTTTGTTCAATTCTCGATTCTTGGGTTAAGTAGAAAAATTTTGAAATCGATGTCATTTCAGGCAATTATTTGGGGTGAGCATGGTTTGGGTTAGTTCAGTTTGGTGATGGAATTGAACCAACCCAAACCATGCTCACCCCAAGTAACTGCCACTTTAGCTTTTACATTCATCACCTGGCAAGATATCTTACACCGAGTTCATTTTAACTTAAGCCAATTAACTTTAAAATGATTTATTGTTATTCTTACGTCTTTTTTATTCGAAACTAATTTTAATTAAAAGCTAATATTACGTAACAATAATAATCCATTGAAAATACAATTTTTGTAATATTACTAAATTTTTATGAATTTTTCTAGTTTAATACATTAAAGAAGAAAATTTCATAAAAATTTAATAATATCATGAAAATTTACTTTCAAATGAATTATTATATCTACATAATATTGGCTTTCAAATGAAATTGGTTTTAGACAAAAAAAAAAGATATAAAAATAAAAATAAATGAGTTGACTTAAATTAAAATAAATTGGCTCTAAACTAAAGCTAACATAACTAACAATTTCATAGTTTTAGAACAAATTTGGCTAGTCAATAAATTTTAGGACTAAGTTGGCAAAACATGAAAACTTTTAAAACTAAGTAATATCTTTTTCCCTGACCTTGCTACACTACATTTCTTTAGGTAAATTGCATTTGATGCCCCTAACCTTTTACTATTGTTTTATTTTGGACCCTAACCTAAAAACCATATATGCAAAGTCTTCAACTTGAATTTTTTTATTTCATTTTAGACCTTTAGAGAATGAAAAATCTTAAAATTAACGGACTTGATCACGTGGCTTGCCAACGTGAAATGATTCGCTATCGTGGCACAATTAAAAAAGGAAGAAAATTAATAAAAAAAAGGAAAATATGAAAAAAAAAGGAAAAAAAAAAAAGAATAGATCGGACGAAAATGTTCATGCAACCCCCCCCCCCCCCCCCGGCCATCCGTATATGGCAAAATAGAAGGTGGAGGAGGTGAAATCGAGGCTTAAAAGGAAGGCTGAGGATGCAAAATCGACGCCTATACGCTGTCTTCATCTCTGGGGAGGTTAGTAGGCGAAATCGAAGGGCAGGAGATTCGAGAACAAGGGGAGATTTGCGAACTACCGGAAATTCACGACGGCGAGAATTTGCAATAGTGGGAATTTCATAATGGCAAGAGATTCGCAAACTGTGGATAACATGAGAGCAGAAGAAGGGGTGGAAGGAGATTCAGGACGACGGGAGATTTGTGAATTGCCACCGGAGGATGCGGACGAGGATTGCGAAGGTGGAGGCTCGTTTGGTCGACAAAGGTGGAGGGAATTGGAGGACAGAGGTGGGGGGGATTGGCTGCTCATCCGATTGCTCAATTAACAGACTGGGGAGTTAGCGGGTAATAGTAGAAGAGTAGGCGGGGATCGGCAAACAGAGATAGGAGATGATTTCTTTCTTTTTATTTATTATTTTTCTTGTTTCATATTTGCTTTTTTATTAGTTTTTTTTTCTTTTCACATCATTATTGGGGTTGATTCGTTGTACTACGTGGCCAATTGTCCCATGTTAACATGTGCCATGTGGCTAATTCAGTTAATTCTGACTTTTTCTGTCTTCCAAAAATCTAAACTAAAATAAAAAATTAATGTTACGAACTTTCTATATAAAGTTTTGAGGTTGGAGTCAAACAGGATAATAATAAAATGTTAAAGGCCACATATGTAATTTACTCACGTTTCATTAGTACTAAACCATACATAATTGCGACAAATTTTCTCCACCGAGCCACGTGCCGTGTACCTAATTTTTGTGAAAAATCCATGACACCAGTCAAGAGAATTGCTTTCAACAATTTAAACAAGGCATAAACCCACATTTGGCCCCCGAACTTTGTTCACCAGGACACTTAACCCCTTCAACTATAACTCGGGATAACTCAGCCCCCAAACTTTACTGACTGGCACACTTAACCCCCTCAGATCGCCACGTGCTGTCACGTACGTTGACATTCTGATGAAAATGTGAGTTATCATTTTAGAGGGACTTAAATGACAAAAATATTGAAGCTTGCGGCTAAATGTGGCATTTTCCACATAAGTCTTTGTTCACTAGTGTTAGATTCGCGAACGTCCAAATTGGCGGGGATTTTACCTTATTTCTTCCCTCTGAATCAAGTCATAAACTTCAATCCGCTAAATTGGAAACAAGAAAATTAGAAACGGAATGCCAAATACCCTACCGAGGAATCAGATCCTCCGCTGGTTGACCCGGCATGGCCGCAGCTGGAACCCGACGACTTGAGCCTAGCGTGGACGGCCAAGTCAGGGCATGGCAACGGCTTGGGCACGGCAGAGGAGGACCACTGGACCAGTGATCGGAGGCGTCTGGGTAGCGGGACATGCGGGCGCATTCGGGGGAGGCGGGGGAGGAAGAAGGCGCGTCGTCGGGGAAGCGTAAGCCGAGCTCGTCTTCCGCTGGTTGACCTGGCATGGCCGCAGCTGGAACCCGATGACTTGAGCCTAGCGTGGACGGGCAAGTCAGGGGGTGGCAACGGCTTGGGCACGGCAGAGGAGGACCAGTGATCGGAGGCGTCTGGGTAGCGGGACATGCGGGCGCATTTGGGGGAGGCGGGGGAGGAAGAAGGCGCGTCGTCGGGGAAGCGTAAGTCGAGCTCGTCTTAGAGACTTGAGCAAAGACTCATGTGGAAAATGCCACATTCAGCCGCAAGCTTCAACATTTTTGTCATTTAAGTCCCTCTAAAATGATAACTCACATTTTCGTCAGAACGTCAATGCACGTGACAGCACGTGGCGATCTGAGGGGGCTAAGTGTGCCAGTTAGTAAAGTTTGGGGGCTGAGTTATCCCGAGTTATAGTTGAAGGGGTTAAGTGTCCTGGTGAACAAAGTTCGGGGGCCAAATGTGGGTTTACGCCTTTAAACAATGAATGACTAACGCAACCTCAAATTTGTACGTGGTATGGTAATCTGTGACCGAAAGTTGAAAGCGACGCACGGGGGGAGGAAGCAGCACCAAAGAAATGGTACCCCGTAATACTTCAAACTTCTCCCAAAATCGAAACTAAGCACAGGTCCACATACGTGGTCGCCGGTGTCGACCAGGTGGAAGTGTGGAACCTGAAACAATTATATATCGGTATCAATCCACTGTAGGTGAAAAACAAAAAATTCTAGACCATCGACCCAATATCCTCGGCCAGAGGGAGCTATAACATGGAACAACTCGGCTGGAGCTTTGGTGGCAGGGGCGTATCTTTCCCGCTCAAATTTTAAAAATTTTTATTGCATACTTGGATATGTGATATAATTGTAGAAAAATTAAAATTAGGTACCTATTTGTAAATTTTATAATTAATAAGAGGCTTTAGTATATGTTATCCATTTAAGGTCTAAGTCATTTTCTTATTGAGTAAATTGCGTGATAGTTCCTAATCTTTAATTATTATTTTATTTTAGTCCCTATCCTATTAAACATTTAGTTTTTGCTCCAACATATTAAAATTTTTTTATTTTAGTCCTAAATCTATAAAAAATGTTTCATTTTGGTTCCATTGCATGAAATTTTTTAACTCAAAGTATTTGTCTGATAACAATTTTTTAGATCATAATTTGGACTATCCGGTAAGTGTTATAAAATAAATTTAATTTGTATAATATTTTTTTTATAATTAATAGAAAATTCAAATAACTATTTTTACTCTATAAATTGAACTTAATTATTATAAATTTTTGAATTCAATGTGTCTATACATGTAAACTATCTAATAAATTTTGAGTTATAAACTTTTAAAATAAACTTGGTTATTATAAACTTTCAAATTTTATATGTCTATATATAATATTATTTAGTATTTTATATTAGTGATTGTAAATTTATGCATGCTAACAACTCATTTTACATCAGAGCCCCCCCAAGGTTGAATGTCTAGCTACACCCCTGACGCTATGTGTCACTGCATGGGCAATTTGGAAAGGGCGGAATGACAAGGCTTTTCAACTTGAAGGAGTTTGTCCCTGGCAAAATCTTCCTGAATATAATTTAACATTTATTTGCTTTGTTAATAGAGGTTCTATGTTGAATTGCTTATGGGCTAAATGGCTATTAAATCCTAGGTTTACTGTTTCAAAATTGGTTGCGTACAGAGTATTGATGTAGTTCATCAGGTTAGTTAGGGGCTAGTTGTAGCTCTCTACGTTGTACTAATTACTCTGGTGTGGGGTTCACCTTCTAATTGAACTCCACAACTACTTTTCGAGTGCTTTTGTATATGTTTACTAGTAATATAATCTTTTAATTTGTTGCCATTCAAAAAATAATAATAATAATAATACGTATACAGTGTGAGAAGAGAAGGCTTTATATTGGCCTTCGGATTAACAGGTTGATCAACTGTAAAAAATGATCTCAATCTGTTGAAGACACAAAAAGGAAAAAAGAAAACTAGGACCTTTAGTTGTTTTGGCTGCAATAAAACAATATGGGGCTAATTGGCTACAATACTAAAGTGGCTAAAACGCCACTTTTTAAATTATTTTTTAGACTTTTAAAGTGTAAAGTTATGAAAAATTGACAATTTAAACGAATAATCATGTGTAATAATAATGCACGATAATATATGGTGGGACACTGCGGTATGTAAGTTGGTAAGAGGTTGCATTGATATTAGTTGAGTTACACTTTGAAGCCTGATGGCAAAAAATTTGGTCTTGGATATGGAGTTTATCTCCATCTCTATAGCTTTTAAATTTTCTGCAATGGGCACTTTCAAATGACTTAGCATCCTATGATAACTTGCGGTTTGAAGGTATGGATGTTCCATTGCAATGCCTAATTTGCGGTTGTGGAGAAGAGTCTTTAATTCACTTATTTTTTCATTGTCCATTGGCTCATCAAGTTTAGAACTCTATGGGGTTTAGCTTCCATTCTATGCTAAACTTCTATGATCTTCTTTTGTCTACTTTTGCTCAAAGTGTGAGCTTAGGACAATCATTGGTCATAACTTCTTGAAAGCTTAGATGGAATTGTAATAGGTGCTTTTTTTTAAAACTCTTTACCACCCCACTCTTATCTTTGGCTATTCAGGTGAGAGGAGTCTTGGGAACCATGGTTTCAGTTACGAATACAAATCCCTTGCAGGCACACCTTGTGGATGTTGTTATCTTTTGATTGCATACCTCAACAGGGATAAGTACTATAAGCAATAAAAGTAACGCTTTACTACTTATGTCTCATGAATTACCCTTCTTAGCAAGTGTTCTTCAAGTGGAAAGACTTGTGATTTATCATGTTTTGCTTGAAGCAAGTAGTCAAGGTTGACATCATGTTGTTATTGAGTCTGATTCTCAAATTGTAATCTTAGCTCTTTGCATTGCAATGGTGAGAAAGAATTTAATTACTCATTTAGGTTATTACAAAGGACAATTCTTAGTTTTGAAATTTTCTTCGGTTGTTTTCAGTAATAAGAATATAAAATGTAATACAATAGCTCATCATCTTGCTTGAGTTTCTTATTTGCTTGCAAGACAAATTTATTTTGCCAATCCTTTACTAAATTGGTTGATTGCTGTATTTTATTCAAATCTTGAATAATACTCTCTCTGTCTTAAAACTGAATCACTTTTTTTCATCTTTGTCAATTTATGTGTAAAGATTTATTGTCAAAACTTTTTTAATTTTCTTAATTTTCATGTGAAACTAAATAGTTTAATAGATATGAGGTGGTAGAGTATATGTGGTGGGATTACATTAAAAATAAACATAAAAATAAAAATAAAAAAAGAAAAGAAAGAAAACAACACAAGTATAAAGTTTAGGCTTAAGTGTCTGAATAATCTTCCAACTTTGATGAATCGGACGAGTTAGTCCTTCATTTATGACTCAGTATGATTTGGTCCTTCAACTACATAAGTTGGACACTTGAGTCCTGCAACTTTCATAAATTAGGACAATTAGGCTGATAAATGGAATAAGATAATGTTTTCCATCAAAATGGGTGGCCGTGGTGCTAACATGGTGCTTTTTACCCTATGTTTAGCTGCCATTCGGTTTTACCCCTAAGCTTTGGCTCTCTGTGCCGTTGAACTCATTTCTGATTATAACCGTTCATTTGATTTCACCAAAGATTTCACAGTAAAAAACCTCTAACGGCACCCTAAGTGGCTCTCAAAGCCGGATAGGACGCATAATCATCAACTTTGGTAGTTGAATTTGAACAAACTCGTTGTTTTCGCATGTAAGCATTTTGTTTTTTTTAGGCCGGAGAAATCAGGATTCGATGAGAAATGAGGTTGAAGAAGAAATCGGGATTCTTCTTTCAGTTTGACCACTCTTACCTAAAACCCAATTTAGGCTTCTACTAGAGATTGCTTTAGTTCTCCATCATTTTCTTATTTCTAGGTCTCAGTTTTTCTACCATTAGCATGTAAACATGTTTCAATTGTCTTCAACTCAGCAAGTTGCAAAACGACATCATTTAAGGAGGTGAGGGCGGTAGGGTCAGGCCTAACAACAGTTTTGATCACATGCTGCTCAACAAGTCCTTTTTGGACTAGATTGTACCACTAATCAAAGTAAGAGGACTAAATCGAACTGACTTTAGTTAGAGGACCAAACTGTCCGATTCAATAAAGTTGGAGGACCATTTAAACACTTAAGCCTAAAGTTTATAGATATCAGTGGGTATGCCGGCACCATTCGATTCAGCATTGGATTTGCCACCGATCAAAGCCACAAATTATTAACGTGATCACTCTGATCGGCTGTCAGTCGTGGTATGGTATTTTGTCAGAAGAAAAGGCCCATGTCCTTATCCCTAAACAGTCTGTAACCATCTCAACCTAGCCATAAATTAATATACAGCTCAAACTTTTGTGCAGAACTAATTTGGAAGGTTTAACAATTTTGGTTGGACTTACCATAGGAGGATGCTGCCATTTTCGATGTTGCAAGAAGCAGAGCTGGCTCTGGGAAGAAGCCTGACGGCCGGGGAGAAGCTCTGGCTCAGCTACTCCGCCGACAAGTCGGATTACGTTCTGTACCTGCACAACGCGCCCTTCTTGTTCCTCGTCTTCTCGCTCGCGCCGCTCCCTTACGCGTTGCTGGAGCTCTGCCTCTGGGAAAACGTGGACGACCGCTTCAAGCTTCAACCCAAGATCAAGAGAAGGTTCTCCGACATGTACAAGTGTTACAAGGATGTCATCACCATGTTTGCCCTTGTTGTTTGTCCCCTTCTTCTTGTCTCCTTCCCCGCCTACAAGGTAATTCCCGCCAAACTAATTTCAAGTCCAACAACCCAAATTATTAAACCATAATTTAGGCAAGAAGATAACCTGGCGTTAATTTATGGCAGTGGGTGGGTGTGCACACAAGCTTGGAATTGCCTTCAAAAGGGGAGCTGCTTAGCCAACTGGTGGTGTACCTTCTCATAGAGGACTATATGCATTACTGGCTTCATCGGCTGCTTCATAGCGAATGGTTTTACCGTAAGATCCACTACAGGCACCATGAGTACAATGCACCATTTGGGTTTGCGGCACCCTACGCCCATTGGGCAGAGGTCCTAATCCTGGGTATCCCCACCTTTCTTGGCCCAGCCATTGTTCCTTGCCACATCACCACTTTTTGGCTCTGGATTATTTTGCGCCATGCTGAAGCAATCGACATACATAAAGGGTTTCTTTTCTTCTCCCGCCGCCCTATACCTTTTACCTAAGTTTAGCCTCTTTATTTAGCCTTTCTATAAATTGACAAAGGGTTTCTTTCTATAATGGTTATATATCCGAGCAGATACGAGTTTCCATGGGCTCTTACTAAGTACATACCATTTTATGGAGGTGCCGATCATCATGACTTTCATCACTTTGTAGGAGGTGGAAGCCAAAGTAATTTTGCTTCGGTGTTCACCTATTGTGATTTTATTTACGGTACCAACAAGGTTAATCCCAAACTTATTGTTGAATTTTTTATATCTATATTTATATGGAGTTGATTTTTTTTTTTTTGGCAACATTATATAACTGCGTTTTTTGTTAAATAAAAAAATAAGTAATTGAGGTACTTTGAATTTGTGTTGGCCGTGCAGGGCTATCGTCATCACAAGCGAATAAGAGGTTTGCGGAAGGATATTGACAATCAAAATAACGACCCTTATACTGCCAAGATGCAAGTGGAAAGCCTCAAGCTTGAGTAATTTCAAACTATTTATGTATAGGAAAATGGGTGATTGTAATGAGCATATATGCCTCTTACTTTTTCATTTAAGAAGAAAAAGAACATTGTCATTACATTACAAATTTACAATGAAGTTTTCATTTCCCGAATGTCTGGTGGTGACCAATTGTCTGGTCGCTACTTGAACGGTGGTCAAAACAATTGTTTAAAAGATCTCATAAAGTTAGCTAGGCAGTGGTGGACCTATGTAGGGGCAGGGGGTGCCACTGCCACCCTGAAAATTTTAAAAAAATTTAAATATAAGTACTTAATTGGTTAATTTAAGAAAAATTAGAGACTGTAAATGTATTTTTTTCCCCAGAAATAATGGAAGAATATGAAAATAGGGGGCACTGAGGTAGGCACTAAAGAAAGCAGTGACCGAATGAGTAATTATTACCTGTAGCCTTAAACAAATATTCAAACATGGCCTAAATATACTATTAGTCCTCCAAATTTTTCAACTTGTACGGGTTGCACCCTAATATTTGAATTAGTACGACTTAGTCCCAATCTCGAGCTTTGCCTTGTCACGATGCCATCCCTCTCCTCCAGGCTTAGTCGACTCTCCTCTGGGCTTGCCCCCCCAGAACCAAAAATCCTGGTTCTGCCACTGCTTAGTGGACTGTTGGACGAGAGCAAGTTCAGTGAACCACTGCCATGGATTGGCATCTACATTGCAGCAGCATCTCTGGTCTGTGGAGCTGCAATGGCTGCAGATGCCACCCATGGCTTCTACCGTAGGAAATTCTGGTTTCCGTGCAAATATTTCACACTTAATGCCACCACCTTGACCTTAATCTCAGTGGCAAGCAAACTAGGTGTGGATCTCAACACTCCAATGCCCAGTCGCAAGGATCAGCTTTCCAAGCTCAGCAGCACTGTCCTCATCTGCACAGTCATGGGTAATTCTGTGCCTTCGTTAGGAACCATGGAGATGAAAGAACTTATGATGAATGTCATGGCTTTAGGAATACTTGTTATTACCCTTATTGTCAACATTGGAATACAGCTTGCTACTGGCGTAATCTATGTTTTCTGGAAGGAGCATGCTTTTATTATGTCTCTCATGCTTCTCTTGTTCTTAGTACTGATTTTTACAGCTTTAGTTGTTCCAACAACAAAGGTTTGTTTGGAAATTGAGTACAAGAAAAGGCGCCAATTCGCCCCGAAGGTGAACGAAAGCCCAAATGAAAATGAAAAGTCATTAATAGAGAACTTGAGAGAATGTTTAGTGAGACATTGGATAATGGCTCTTACCTGCACACCCCAGTTCGTGATAGGCCGATCCGTAACATGCACTTCCTCGAGTGCATTGTGTATCTTGAGTGCTGTAACCTTAGCAGAAGCAATGCTGCTGCGGGCTCACCTCATGTCAGATTCATTTAAATTCTGCACAGGCGAATCAGAACATAGATGGTCGATCATTTTGGTACTCATAACTCAGTCTATTGCAGTTGTGGTGGGAACTATAGCCCCAGCTATGAGATGGTTTGCAACTGTAAATTTCATGTGCCGGTTAAGAAGAAAGAGAAGCTACAAACAGGAGTTCAAACAAGAAAGATACTGGATTCAGGCACTCTTGCAGATGAAAGAATATCCATTGATCAAGACATCCAGAAATCGGCACTTCAGAAAATTTGTACATGATGGAAAAGGTTTAATTCTGAACCTGTGCATTGGCATTCTGACAGCTATTGTGTTCACAAGCAAAGTAATCCGGCTCATTTGTGTTTACTTTGTCAGCCAAGTATTATTAGTGGCGGAGTACTGCAAAAGGCTACTGAACAGGTTCAGACCCAACAACAGCATTTTTGTTGACCCAGGTTCAGAGTTGTATCCCTGCTATATGATGCACCTCAAACATTTTGTTTCATATCTTGAAGGTGAGGAGGATCTAGCATGGGTGATGATTGAGAAATCCCATGATGCAGTTGATTACTGGATGCAGAGAGCAAAAAGGAAACATCTGAAGCATCCCATGAAGCTACTGGAACTATCAAGGATTTCTGAAAGATTTAAGGGGCTCATCGAGTCTGACAATGACCAAGTACCTCCTTTAGCATCTCAGGAGCCTCCAAACAGTTGGACTCTCCCTTTGGTGACCTTGGCAAGCATCGCTGTTGCCCTCACGAGCATCAGTGAGTCTGAAGTCAAAGAGCTGATCTATGGAGTAAATGAAGGTCTCATGTACACCAGACTCGTAGGCAATAGCCTCAGTGCCCAAGAAGACTCATATAACTACAAGAAGGCTGCAGATGTTGTTTGGGTGGGGGTTGAACTGTATCGTAGATGGCTAGATGTGGATCTCAGAAAACTGTGCACTCAAGGGAAAGGCTCAAGAGAAGTACTTGAACTTCTAGCAGAATCCGCAGAAAAGAGGTTTATGGAATATAAGGCAGTCAACATGTATGGGTACCTCTAGGACAACCGATCAAAGTGGCCCATCGAGGTGTTAGCTGCAAATGCTATGTACAGAATAAGCAAAACCATTTTGTCGAGCTATGCAAGCAAAGGCTACCAGGCATCAAGCAAGAACTTGTTTGAAGCAATCACTCTCATGATCTCAGACATAATTGGTGCTTGCCTCGCTAACCTTAGGCAGGTCATATCAGTTAAATGTCAAAACAGCAAGTTTAAAGAGATGAAAACTAGTGTTCTTTACACAGCATACCTCTTGGGCAAAACTGAAATGATTCTTGAACTTCTGGAGAAGGGAAGACCTTCCAATCTGGCAGCTGATCAAGCAGCACGAATTGATGAATGGAGATCATTCCTCAAGCAAGAGACTCCTCTCCCCTCATTGGAGAGTGAAACAGGTTCCTCAACTCCCAGCAAAATGTATGTAACTATTGTGAAGCAATGATAGACACATGTAAAACAAGATGAAGATGAAACTGCTTATTCTACTTGAAGCTTTCGCTGTAAAATATTGAAAATTTGAATACAAAAGATTACATGAATTTCAGCTGATTCACTAGTTTGTAATCTTTTAGTGTCCAGCTGCCCATAGCAATACAATTTTCCAATTAAAGCAACTCAAAAATTCTGAAGAAAATTGAGATAATCCAACTATTCTTGCACCTGAAACGGAAATCGGACGCTGCTTCGAAGGTCAATGGATAGAGAAGACCTTCCAATGCCAAACGAAGTTCAGCTGTGTACTTTAAACAACATGAATTCAAGTAAAACGCAATAACCTGTAAGAACAAGAATTCCTCTATCTTGGAGGCAATTTCAACGAAAACAATTAACATGTTCCCAGTAATGTTGAAAAGTCAAGAAGAAGGTGAGAATGGCAGATAATAACGAATTAACAGCGAATTTGCGCTGTAGTAATCAGAGATTTCATTAATCGGGAACCATGAATTAGCTCCGTATACATGGACTTATCAGCATATACATCAGAAAATCTCCAAGACAAATCGGTAAAATCAAGACTTGGCCGGTAAAATGTCGGTAAACCACAACTCACACAAACAGAAAAAGGAAAGGGCAGAGGCTGGAAGGATCAATCATCATCATCTCCCTTCTTGGGCTTGCGATACGTCTCCTCGATGTGTTTGCTGATCAAGATCCCGGTGCTGGCGAGCTTCCGGATATTGGGAACTTCGTAGTTTTGAGCCACATAGACGCCAAACAAGGTGCCCGCCATTCACGACAAACAACTCCTGATGAAGCCCATAGCTGATCTCTATCGCTCACATTCGATCTCTTCAATTCGGAAAATTTAAAAAGCTTTCGATTCGAATCCTTTGCTTCCCGGACTGCGGTGCTCACCCAGCAAAGGCTTCACCCGCGGCACGCCTGAGAATGTTCACTTTTGTTTAACGGGTTCTCCTTTGTTTCTTCTTCCACTTCTTTCCATTCTTCTTGTTTTTTGGTGCCCCGGAGGTTCTGCCTTTCTGGAAGAAGATGGGAAAACGTGGATGAGTCCGAGTTTTTGGTATTTTCATATCCACAAGAATGACGTAAAGTTGGTAATCTTATAGTATATGCACAAATTTTTCATCTTAAATATTCAAACAACAAGAAGGTTTTTTCCCCCTATTTCCTACAAAATATGTTAAACTATTCTAATGGAATTATTCCCCACTCCATAAAATTAGTTTTGCCTTTAGTACACACGTATTTGAGCTTTTTCGTAGACAAGTCAGTAGTTCAAAGATGTGTTGTGTGCGTGTGTTTTTTTTAATATTTTTTGTTTTACTGTTTTTAATGTATAATTGATATAAATTTAAAGTTAAATAATTTGTCCACTTATTTGAATAATTTTTTGAAAAATAATTAATTTTTATAAAAAATATTCTTGACCTAATAAAATAAAAAATTCATAATAATTTTTTAAAATATTATAAAAAATTTTAAATTTTTTTAAAAATATAAAATTTCATTTAAAGTACAGATTACGTGTCTAATCAGTATATATATATATATATATATATATATATATATAGTACACTATTTAACCATAAACATTTTTACTGACGGTAATTAAATGCTAAAAGTTGGTTTCAAGTTATAATCGGATGTTACTTAACAGCAAACTCTGTTAACTGCCTTATTCTCTTAAGAAAATGAAAAAGTAGTTGATGAACGGGGTTAAAGCAGTAAAAAGGAAAGGTTCCAAGGTATATTCCCTCCTCATTGTCCAAATGCATGGTGCATCTACTGAGACGTTAGACGTCATGATCGAGATAAGTAGGCCGTAGGATCGAACAGCTTTTAAGTTTTGACTTGACAGAAAAAGAAAACGATGTGCCCGACCTGTAGCTGGGCGGTTTGATGGGCCCAGTGCTTCCACCTCAAGGCCTGGTTACATGGACCTTTTCTCGTAATTCTACAATAGTACTAGTACACTCCAAAATGAATCATCTATTTCGATAATTTATGCTCCTTTCTTACTTTTTACTTTAGTATTTTTTTTATTAAAGACATTTTGGCCCCTGATTTCAGACAACTCAAACACTAAATCCCCCAAACATCAGCTCAGTTCAGCTCACCCCTCAACTTGATAAAATAGAACATTTGAGCCATTTTTCCTCCTCGTGCTCATCACGTGGCTACTAATTTTTTAATGTAGTTTATTCTCTGTTAACATCAAATAGAGGCTGCTCACGATGGTCTATCACAGTCGATAAATTTGTCTACTTTGCTGATAGCCGTTGCCTCTATGCTCACTCCTTTTGTTGCTTCACCCAGCTCCGACCACGTGAACTGCTCCAACCATGGCTCATGCCTCATCCTCTACCTAGTGAGGAAACGTGGAAGCCATGGGGCTACCTCGAGGCATAGTAGGGGTACGGCTCCTCCGACAGTCTAGGATACTACTTCAAACTCATCGCAGACATAAGTGCCTCTAGGATTGTGTTAATGGAGTTGAATCTGTAGTCTGTGAAGGGGCGAAGTGCATGATCTATCTTGGGATTAACAACCAATATCTTTTTCTCTGTTGTCTTTTTGTAGAATGTCCTTTTGTTACTTTTGTTTAGTAATCGAATGATTTACTTGACATGTTGTTATATATGCTTCATCATTTCATTTTTCTCTTCTTGGAATCATCTTCGCATGAATTTTGTTCTTTAGAATTACCTGCTAGCTCTATATGTACAACATAAGCTGTCTGAATCAGAGCCTAAACTTTTTTTTGTTATTTTGCGTTTATGACCACAAATTTTGTTAACTAATTATTTTGTTCATGTGGTCTTTTTCAAATACTCTTCTAGTGGTTTCCTCAGCATTTGCCTAAAAACCTTTGTGTTCTTAACTCAGTAAATTAGGTTGTGGTTTGATTTGATGTGGTCATTCCTACTTCATTTATCCATGCATAGGAGAAAAGGCTAGATAGAGCACTTTTGGATGGTGCAGTTTAGGTTTGTGTCAATCTTAAGTCTGAATAAGCTTTCTTGCTCCTTTAATATATTGTTGGGTGTTTGCATTCAATATATTCTGCTATTTCAACCAAACGTATGGTGCAGTTGATACAATAACAAGACCAAAATAATGGGGAAATGGATCTTGCTGAAGAGATTGATCTTCCAAGTGACGAATCTACCAAGTTAGTTGCAAGCAATGGTATTGTGTGAGAAGACGATTCTTTACAAGATTCCAGCTTGTTGAAACAATAAGAGCATGGTGTTGATAGGTCTAGTGCTAGTGATGATAATACCATAAAAAAATAGACTAAGAAGAATGAAACAAAAATTGAGGCTGAAGCTTTTAATGATGAGACGTCAAAAAGAAGATTGAGATGAAAAAACAAGTCAAAAGCAAAATCAGGTTGGCCGATGAAGAAGAAGGCTGCTACTAGCGTTTTTATCGAGAATAAAATTGTACCTGCAATAGAGGAAACCAATGGAGAAAATAGTTGTGGGAGTAAACAAAAAAAAAGTTGGTTAGGATTCAGGATGAAGTAAAAGAGATTAAAAAATGAAACCTACTAAGCATTTGAGGAAGAAGGCTGTGCCTGCAATTTTTGATGAGGATAAAATTTTTTTATCTGAAGATGAAAACAAGGAAGAAAATGGTAATGCAAGTGACCCGACGGTCAAAAAACTGAAGCAGCCAACCATTATACAAAAGGAAGGAACAAGTTATTCTTACGTAAAAGTAAGCAGGCGCATGGGGAGAGGGTTACCTTAAGGCATGGTGGGGGTGCAAGTCCTCTGATGGTTTGGGGTACTGCTTCAAACTCTTCACAGACATGAGGGTTGCTGGGATTTTGTTAGCGGAGTCGAATTTGTACTCCACAAATGGGGGAAGTTCATGATCAATCTTGAGATGGGGCTCATCGGGTTGACGTTGCCAGCTTGTAGCTCAATGTGTACAAAGGGTTCATTTTGTTGGCGAGGGTGGAGAGGTGAGGAAATGCAACAAGCCATGAGGTGAGCTTGTAGCACATGCGCTGCATTGAAGACACCGTAATGTTCGTGGAGTTGGGAAATTATGGAACGTTCTAAAATACTTGGTCGGCAAGGATACCACCTAATCAGAGTCATTGATAAAGAGTGAGTAGATATTGGTTTAATTACAAATAAAAATGACATTATGGAATTGTTTCGTGTGAGGCATTAAAGTTTTACATATTGTTATTTGGTCCTTTTTGTGGTTTGTGCTACGATGTAAACATGCCTAATCGAGTTAACCGGTCACAAGGGGCAATTGGGTAAAACAAGGTGAGGCATTGGGGCCTTCATCAACCTGGCCAAAAGTGACATATTTTAGAAGTGGAGAAGAAGAGTGGAGCAGGGTGCAAGCATTGCGTGAACTTCAGTGGGTCGGTAAAGCTGATTTGGAGCAAATCCCATCGGCAGTGGAAGTGGGTTTGTGCAAGCGGAGGAAGTAGGCTGTCAAACTTCGCAAGGGGACTATTAGGCGATAGGCTTATGAAGCTTTCCTGTCCGGCTCGTCTCCGACTCAAGTTTCGAAATGGTGTGTGGCTTTCTATAGGTAGTCAAGCTTTTTAGTCTAAGGCTACAGTTATGGTTAATTCTAACTGTTCAAGCAAAGGTAATTTTTCTCCTTCATTGATCTTAGGGTTTTAGGATGATGTAGGCTAAATATAATTTGGTGCCGAATTGTTTTGGAAACAAGAGTTTGGGTTTAACATAGGTTATGATCAGCATAAGATTTTGATCAGTATGAGTTTTGAAGTAAGAGTTTGGCTTGTTCATGATATTTGAGAGGTTGTTCGAACCTACGAATTGTCTGTGTTGACATCGTTTATATATGTTATAGGTATGGTTATGGACTTGGTAGTTGGTAGCTTATATGTTTTGTTTATTGTTGTTATGCACTCCAGCTTCTTGAGTTATTTACCCTTTTGGCAACTCTTCAACCTCTCTTTATAATGCAACTACTCATATAAAATTAGTGGGATTATTGACTAATCATGTCATTTGAAGACATAACTTAAAAAATTTTGATGAACAAATGGCGGTAATGAATGAGTAAAGGAAGTAAAAGCTATCATTACTTGCCTAATTTCGGTGTTTTGCTGTCATGAACAAGTGAGCATTTGTAATTTGAGGTTATCTGCAATATAACGATTCAAGGGTGTATTTCCTCTCTAAAGTGAACCATAATAGCAGGCTAGCACTACAAAACTAATTTGGCAGACTTGTACTACATGATAAATTCTGACTCCTCATTTCTTTTGAACAACAACTATGAATTTTTTTTAGCTTAATTTTTTAACAAAATTACATTTGCAGTAGTGAAGCCTAGGTGGAGGACATACTGTGACCTAACCCCAGTGTCATATGTTGTCATAATCAATTTTAAAGCTTATTTTCCCAAGTCACCTTTGGCTTATCCTCAATAATGTTGGTATTCTAACTTAGTTAATTAATCAACTGGTCATAACGGTAGGAATCATATATACTAAATTACTAAGGCGATTTCATGTTTCTGGAATAGTGATCGCGCTTGCTACAGTGTTTTTTGTTTTAGCTTTTGTTTTTTTTTAATTTGATTTTTTTGGGGTTTTTTTTCAGTTGGGTCCTTTTTTCATTTGTATTTTCTCTGGGCATGAGGAGTTTGAGGTACAATACCTGCTTTGGTATAGTCACATTTATTTTGTGCAACTGTTTTTTTTATCATCTGGGTTTGTTGTTTTTTCTCCGTTTTGGTCTTTTTTTCCTTTTGGTCTTTCTTTGTGCCTAGGGCATAATAGTTACAGTACCCATATTAATATAGTAATTCTTTTTTTTAGCTTGGTTGCTTTTTTATATATAGCGGGTTTGTTTTTTCCCATGTGAATCTTTTTTTTTTTCATTATGTATAATAACATCTTTTGATCCTCAAACTTTAAAATTAAATATTTTTATTACTCTACCCTAATAAACACAAAAGATATTATAAACTTTTAATTTTGTCGTTTTTGGACCCCAAACTACATAGTAGTTGCAAAACTTAATTTTGATTATAACTTAATTTTAAATTTATTTTTTTCAATATAGAATATAGATGCATTGGTATGAAAATTTTGTTTCTTTATTGATCACCCTGCAACAAAGTGGAGGTCTTATGCAACATTTTCTCATATATCCATACATATGTCATGTATGTTAAAATCAATCATTCCTTATATTGTCACTATCACTATCGATAATATTGTTTTGTTTTTTTTATAGTTCTTTTTTTTTTTAATCTGATTTTTTCTTTTGTCTATATTTTTTCCTTTCATTTGGGGTTTTTTTTAATGAAATTTTTTCTTTTTCTGGCAGCTTTTTTTTGGGGTTTTGGGCTTGGACTATTTGTTTTTTTTTTTTTGACTTTTTTTTGCTGGAAACAGATAAATTATAAAAATTGATCCTCTATTTATTTGTGTTAATACCTTCTGGTCCTTAACCTTTGAAAGTAGAAATTTAACACTTTCTCTTAGACTTTTGATTATTGTATTTTAGACCCCAATGTTCTTGAATGACATTTAAGACTTTAATTTCTCTTGAAAGGCCAAATTCAGTGTATTAATCTTATGTTGTATATTTTCTATTTATCAAAATTTTTGCTAGAACATTTCAATCGTTTAATTTTTTTTACTTCTTTTGTATTGATCATATCTTTGTTTAGCAGTTTTTTTCCTACAAATATAATGGGGATGAAAAAATTATCTCTTTATTGGATATCCTGCAACAATGTGTGGGTCGCCATCTAGTTATATTATACAAAGTGCTAATAGCTCATGTGACATTTTGAACAGTAATGCTGCTTACTATAGTACTTTTTTTTTCTTGTTTGCATTTTGGATTTTTTTTCCTTGGATGATATTTTTTATTTGGTTTTTTTTTAGATTTATTTGAACCTAGTTCATGTTTTTTTTTTTGTCTACTTTTTTTGTGTTAAGTTTTTCTCTATTTTTGATTTTGTTTACTTGGTTTTTCTTTGGATCTAGGACATGTTAATTACAGTACCTACTTTGTTACAGTAACTTTTTTTTAACATATGATTTTTTTCATTTGGGTTTTTTTTGGTCTTGGGATGTTGTAAACAACACCACAATCTACTTTAGTTTTTTTTTTGTGCTCAGTTTCTCTTAGTAGGTTTTATCATTTGGGTTTTATTCTTGTTTGCGTTGCATCAACTAACAATAAAATTGCGTACTACAGTACTTCATTTTGTGCGCTTTGGATTTTTGGCTTGTTGGATTGATTTTTTTGGCACACTTAGGGTTTTTTTTCCAATAGATATTTTTTTTAGCCTTGGGCACGTTTGGTACAGTATCCACTCTCTTTTAGTAATGACTTTTTTTTTTGTGCTTGTTTTTTGTTTGTTTGTTTTGTTTTAGGTTTTTTTTTTCTATTTGCATGTTTTTATTTTATTTTAGTTTTTTTTAAGCTGGGATATGTTAGGTACAGTGCCTGCTCTGTTATATTAACTTCTTTTGTTCATCTTTTTTGTCCAATTGGGTTTGTCTTTTTGAGTTCAGGACGTTGTGAATTGCACCACACTGCAATTAAGTTTTTTTTTGTACTTGGTTTTCTCCATTTAGATTTTTTTCCGTTTGCATTGTTTCTTTACCCTATATTTTATTCCTCACATTTGATTATTTTCATTTGTTGTTATTATTATTTTTTTGTTTTCCTTTTTTTCCCCAAACTCGGTTGTTTTTTAGGGCTATTGAGAATACAAATGCTCAAATTACACAATAAGTCTTTTATATACTTTAGACGACATTTCTTCCCTCAAACTGTAAAATTAGTCCTTTTTTTCCTAACACTCGACGGTACTCACATTGTTATAAAGCCAAAGGGTATTGAAATATGCAATAGGTCCTCTTTTTGACTATAATGATATGTTTCATCTTCAAATTTTAAAAGCGTACATTTTTGCCACTTTGTTTGAACTAACACAAACGATGTCCTAAATTTTTATTTTTTATTTTTCACTTTAGACTCCTGAATATGTATGATTTATAGTTAAAATGCCAATTTGTGGTTAAACCAAAATGTAATTGGTTCTAAAAAATTTTAAAACATTTTAAATTTTTCTTACATTTTTTGAATTCATGATTGCTTGGTTTAAATTAACACATTTTGAACTCTTTGTTTACCCTATATAAATGTAATCAATAAAAAATTGTTGTTTCTTCATTGATCGACCCGTAACGAAGTGCGGGTTGCTTACTAGTTATTTTGTAAAGTGAAAACGTCCATTATAGAAAGTTACTTCAAATCTGACAATGTGTTTTTTTGTTTTCATCATGGGAGCAAACCCTTCATTGCATGATCTCATAATCCAAATTGTAACCAAAATGATGTTTTAAATGCATTTATAAACATTTGTATTAATAGGCAACAGAGAATTGCATTTGAAGCATAAAGTCAAACATAGGCAGCATAGGTCTGTGCAGGATTCTTTTTCATAAGTAGCTTTTGATCACAACTTATAGGGTCATATGAAATTCCAATGGTCAAAATTTGAAGAAATTTTTTTAGAGAATGTTTGTTAGTCATTGGAAACTTATCTCAGCCTCCAAAATGCAATTTAAAGATCTTATTCTATGAATTTTAAGTGTTTCTTTATTCTGCATGCTTTGAAGCAAAAAGTTAAAGTTAGATTGTGATTTTGAGTTATACCATTCCAACATTGCATAAGAGCAAGTATTTTTGCCCAAAAAATGTAACTAATATGTCTTTTATACAAAATTTTAAGCTTATTTTATTGTGTAGCTTAATTATGCATTCATTTCTTATCGTAGGTAGTGGACTAGTTTCTTTACCTTTCCATCAAAGGACCCTGAAACTGAATTAGTAGGTTGTGGTGAAAGGGAAGACATTCTATTTACAGTTGGGGTATAGGGAAGATAATATCAGGCTAGATCCAGTATTTGGAAAAACAATGGCAGAGAAGAAAATGGATGAGGCAAGACCTTAAGTATAGCTTAAATTTTTAGTTGTGTAACACTTAATAATGACTGCTATTTAATAAATTTGTCTGAAGAGTGCACTTTTTATTGGTGTGTAAGTCAGATGCAGCCCCACTAGAGAAAAGGGAAGAAGGGTTGCTGAACGTGGGGAGGTGACCAATAATGTGAAAGTTAACTTATGTGTTACATATAATCATTATGTGTAAGTGTTATTTTTTAGGTTAAAGTATGGTATAATACTGACAGTGGTTTTGTTGATTTTCTTTTGACGTCAACCTTTGTTCAAATGCAGCAATGTAAAAGCGCAAATATTTAAGGAAAAAAACTCCGAATTGATGACGCGCTCGATACATCGTGTTAATAAATTTTATTACTTTTATTGAATTACAATTGGCATCAGCATTATGATAACTCTGTACACCACTAAATGCAGGAGTGGGCTACTATGAGTTCACGATAGAAAATAATGGCGTTCGATGAGAAGGTCAAGTTTGTTGGTGAAGTTGAAAGTCCTCAATTGGAAGAAGGGAGTGGTAGACAGTGGGTCATAACTTGTAGGCTCGGGTATTTATATAGACATATGCAAGAGTTGAGTGTTGAACAAAGGAGTTTGGCAGACGAAACTGGGCTCGGCAGTCTTCTGAAAAATGAAGTGCTTAATTTGCGTAGTAACCTCATTTCATGGCTTGCTAGCTCATTCGACCCTGGATCTATGACCCTTAACATATATGGGAGGATTTTTCTGATTACAGCTTCTGATGTGACTGAGCTAATGGACGTAGGAGATGACATGAAGCCATTTGATTTTAACCAAAAGTCCCATTGGGTCAAGACATTTTGCAAGATTTTGAGCAAGCGGTGGGTTATTCATGTTAAAAGCATTAGTGAGAGGCTTAATGGCAATTTTGGTGATGATTCCAAAATGATGTTTGTTCTGCTTGCACTTGAAACTATTCTCTACCCTTC
Source organism: Aquilaria yunnanensis (assembly GCA_039654915.1). Classification (NCBI taxonomy): domain Eukaryota; kingdom Viridiplantae; phylum Streptophyta; class Magnoliopsida; order Malvales; family Thymelaeaceae; genus Aquilaria; species Aquilaria yunnanensis. The sequence continues at coordinate 15,650,440 of CM077593.1, forward strand.
AAATAAAAAATTCCTTGGTTCACAATTCGTATGCTGTGTTGATAATGTCAACTTATTACGTGACCATCAGCGGGCAAGTTTCACTTTGAGTCAGCTTGTGACTGCTATCAAGAAGGTGTCTGCTAATGGTGCACACGTGCTTGGTAACTGTTCCATGTTCTTGCAGGTACCAGTCAAACCATTCTTACAATCTTGGTACTTGTTGGGCCTTATTAATGTTTGTTTTTTTCATTTTTTTTTTTATAAATAAGCTTAATCTTGTTAGGTTTATTACATGCATTTTATTCTACTCGGTTCATACATTGTGTGTTCAGGCACCTTTCCCATATCATTTTTTACAGAGGATGTGACAAAGAAACAATTGCGTAAACGATGTTTTCGTGAAGATCTAAAGGTATGGTGAAGTTGCATGTCTTCTACGGTGCTGTTTTGTCTTTTTTTTTTTCCATTTCGTTAAGCTTCAAATGTATGTCACCTTGACTTGGTTTAAATGGGTGCAGGAGTACAGGGAGTATTCCCTAAAACCCTCAAAATCGGGTCAGCAGGCAGTTAATACTCCCGGTCATCCATTTTCTTCAGCAGATAATGTGCACGAGAATGTTGATGCTGGCCTGGATGCCATTCCGACCAATGATAAAGATCGGCCAGACAAAGGGCAAGATAAGATGTATATCCCGTTGGAAGAATTCGAGCATCTGGTTGAAGTGGTTAGGACGTTGGCTAACCATGTTGGTGCTCTAGTTGTAGATGGTCGTGACCTGAGAGTAAAGCAACTACGACAAATGAAACAGTTGCAGCAAATAAGTGCACAAGTTGGGATGTGGGTTCAGGTTCTTAAGTTGAAGCATGTTAAGAATTCATTAAATCTAAAAAAGGTTCATCGTGAGGATATTCATGTTTCAAATGCATCGTTTGCGGATACACCTTTACCTCCATATGCCTTAGTTCAACAGAGTAATCATAGTGCTGATGAAACTGGGGGGACAGATGATGGGGATCTTATAGTGGAGAACGATGAGTTGGATGGAAAAGGCAAATCCTCTAATAATGCATCTACCTGTGTTATAGATTATAGTGTTATGGTGATGTCGACCTTTCCTACTAAAGGCAAAGAGGGTAAGGACCAAGCATGTTTTTACTTTCAATTTGGGCACATTTGAAATGGGGAAGGTATATGTGTTATTTGATACTAAAGGAAAAAATGGGGGTAAAAAGGAGGTATATGATTAGGGTTAGCTCCAGTTGTTTACGGTCACCATTTAATGTGTTACTACACATATGCTTTATATTTGACAATGTGGTTTATTTGTTGTTGGGTAGGTAAAGCGTAAACTTCGTAAATTGGTGGTTCCAGCCCTCCATGAATGTCGAATCCATATTCTGACACTTGCAAAGGCATAAACATCACCATTTACGAAATAGGAGAATAAGAAGGCTGGCAGGTGCATCAGGTTTGCTGTGAAGCCTTGTGGTGTGAAACACCCTGTTTCTCCCTAAAAGCATCATGTTATCATGTTGTATATTATGGGCCAGGTAATGTTAGGTAATATGCCAGCATTTAAAACTTTAAGTCTCATTCGAAAATGTTTTTCTTGTGAAATTATGTTCATTCTAACCTAATTTGTTTTTATTCCGATTTAGTGACACTTTGGTCGATCCGGGTGGCCCTTATATTATTCACCAATCTGATTTTCATTATTTGCTCCCCGATGAATGGCTAATAAGTCCTCTGATTAATACATGGGATGTAATGATCACTAATCGAGCTAAAGCCCGAGGATCACTCGGGAGGAACTGGTGGTTAACGCTTGACTTCACAGTATAACTTCTACCTTCTTAGCCTTTTTGATTGATATGTTCCTGTAAATGCTATGTACAGTAGTTTTTAGGTTGCACTGACAAGTTCCCAAATTATCTAGTTTATGGCTTCACGGCCAGATGAATCTGTACTCTATTTATGTAAGAATTAGAAATTTACAAAACTGCTTCTTGACGATGTGATGAACTGTGATAATGTAGATGATATGTGATTTTTTTTGAATGCTTTTCTAGTTATACAGTCATGGCTGTACATATACTAATTTCATTAGTGATTCAGATTTTTTTGCCAATGCATGAACCTTCATACTTTTTCTTGTTTGTTGTGGATTTGACTATTTGCAATATTTCTGTGTGGGACACGCTGCATACCAATTCTAGCATGCATTGGTACATTGAGAAGATAGATGCGCAGATATGACATAGGCATCGCAAATTTGTTGGACCTACATGCCATATGTTGGAGCTGATTTACAAATTTATTGCTATTTTTTTGAAATTGTTTTTTTTTTTTCAATGTAAGGCACTTGATCTTGTAGTGAAGCCTACACATTTCAGGTTTGTTGATTTTGAGAAGGATAAACGTGATCCGTTCCTAAAGCAACCAAACTATAATGATTGTGGATTACTTGTTGCTTACTTCATGGCAAATCCAACTAAAGTAGGCACTTTGCAGCCGACGAAGAAGGTCAGAGGAATTGGTTTTATACATGCATGGTCATTGTTTTTAGCCTAACCTAATTTCAGTTACGGTTTTTTTTTAGTGGGACTCACAAAAGCAGTGGTGCCATTTTTTATTGGACCTTATTCTATGTAAGGTGAATCAACTTTCAGCAGAAGTACAATGTGAAGCATCAAATTGGTTTCGGAAGAACGACTTAAGTGGGGTGGTGTTGATGTTCAAAAAGAACAAATCCTTTTAGTCGATGAATGTGAAAAAGATGTTGCTGTAATAGGTAAGCGTAAAAGGAAGACCACCCGCAAGGCAAAATAGGCGACAGATTATCATCATTCTTTTATGTATATGATGGGCATCATTTTGGCTGCATAGTAGTAGGTTGGTGTTTTGGAAGGCTGTTGGCCGAGATAACCCATATTTTTGTTAAGGGGTTTACGACCCTCTTTTTGAGCATCTGTAGCAACTAGGCCTTAGTTTCTAGTTAGAACTTTTGTTAGTACGCCTTTGTATATGTGATAGACATATGAGGCCCTATTTTTTTGTGACCATATTTTGTACCAACACCTTACATTAACATGTGCATAAGCTTTTGTTCAATTGAGGTATGTTATTTGTAACTATACATATAAAACGCACTCCTCAGGTCATTATTTATTTGCATACTTGTTGCTTACACATTTTTTCAGAACCTCATATTTCATTCACTAGCAGATGTACTTGAATTGGGTACAATTTCATTTGCAGAACAGCGCACCCACTCCTGCATAATGATGTGTCATTGTTAAAAGAACTTCAGTAAATCAAAATCTCTACAAAAACCTACCATAATTTATCTTTAACATGTACAAAAGTAGGGACTACAACATTCAAGCAGTCAATTTTGAACGCTGCTTAACATCCATTCTCTTTAACATGAACTTCTGTTTTTTGGATCTGCAATTGAACAAGTATGACAATTTAGTTCCACTAAATTTGGAAGAATAATGAAATGTGGCTAGAAAAATTAATGAGAATTAATATAGCATTGAGATTTCTTCACAGGCATCAACTGTGACTGTAACAATGCTATGTACAACCCGAGGTATGAAATAAAAGGCCACTTTGAAATTGAATCTTTTTTTTTTACGGGGGTAACTGGATGGGAAAAGACGTTCTTGGTATGGAATGGATATGTAGACTTCTCAGCTTTAACCCCATTTAGACAACCTGGAATCTTGAAAGATATTGCAAACGACAAATGTGGGCAAGGGGCAACCTCTGTGCCTTCATGGTTAGGTGCACAAGTTTGAGACTCGATGTTCTTGCCGACCCTCCCTGAACTAGCCAGACTGGGTCTCAAGTCACCATTGCCAACCTTTATTTTGTAACATCTCCTTGTGTTCCTTGCAGTCCTCAACGTGGATGCCTTTTTCATTTTCGCCTTTCCTTTCCCCGTTTTAATCTTCAATCTTATCGGGTCTCGAACACCATGAATTTGGTGTTGTTCGTCAGAAGTCCCACTATTCATCGAAACTTGGCATGCTTCAAATCTCTCCTAAGCTTTAACTGTCAACTGACCGATTTCTCCTTTTAGTTCCGTGTATACTTCACCATCATAACGGGAAGCGAAATATATGAACTTGTTGCAAATGGTGGCCAGCTGGTTTTGTTTCGCCACTTGAACAGCTTTTAAATCAGTTCAAATAAGTGATGACCCATAACTTGGCTTCTTCTTTGCGTCCTTCGTCCATCACTGCAAAATCAAAGACTCCGGTATGGTAATTATATTCTTCACCTTCAATATAGAGAAAATGTGGCTACAAGGAATACCTGAATTTCATTAAAAAACTCGACGACTACTGGCACAACACTTTACCATTAATGCTATTCAGCAGTAAAAAATGGAGTGGGGAAAGAGTGTTATTTGTATATGTCAATATTTTGCAATTGTATTCAAATTTCTTTGTTTCACTATCATAGGTCACAACATGATTGGCAGCTACTAAAGCACACCTATAGACGTTGTATTTTTTAACCACACCAACATGCTCTGTGCACATGGCATAATTCTGCGGTTCGTTAAGTATATGTTCTCTTACTCGGATCAACATTCTTGGCATGTACACCTCACCTGTATGTTTCTCAACAAGTTTTAGATGTGTGGCCAACTGCGGTTGTGTATGTTGCGAAAAGAAGTGTTCATGAACTTCTGCCTTTCGAATACGATCAAGTGCAACGTCAAGCCGCCGAACGAACTCATAAAGTTTTAGTTGCGAACCTAAGAACCGTTTTTGAAAAAAGTGCATTTCTTCTGATCGTTGGGTGCTAGTCATCCCATCAAAGAACGTGCCTTTCAGATATGCACTTGCCTACAATAGCCGCTTCTGCCATATTTCAGTTACCCAAACATTTCTAGACAGACCGTGCTCTTTGACCGCTGTAGCCCACTTGGCTTCTAGCTTCACCGGGTCATCAACATGAAGCATCAGGTTGGCAAACACACCTTCAAAATATGCAGATTCATTCACATTTGTTCTACAATTCCTTAGCAAATGCCATGAGCACAAATGATGCCTAGTGTACGGAAATGATGCCTGTATAGCAAGTTTTATACCAGGGGTTGAATCTGTTATAACAACTGTTGGTGTCTTCCCACCCATGCACTCAGTAAAACGGCTTAGCAAACATGAAAAACAGGCCTCTGACTCATTTGTTATGAACCCACACCCAAATACAGTCGTCATGAAGTGGTGGTTCACACCAAAAATTACAACATATAATAGTTTATACCAATTCGTGTTATATGTTGTGTTAACGCATATGACATTCCCGAAACATTGATAATCCCTCTGCATGCCACCATCGGCCCAAAAAAGATATTGTAACATGTTCTTGCCATCAACAACATAACAAAAATAGAAATCTGGGTTACTGTGAGCTCTAGATGTAAGATAAGCAAGTGCCTTCTCTGAGTTAGTTGCAAGGTTGCCCACCCTATGGTCTGAGTCAATCCAATTATATAGGTCTTTATGACTAAATCCGACATTCTTACACCCGCAGTGTGCAACAACCATATAGTCCATTATCTGGGAAAATGAGACTCCCACTCTACGCATGTCTATTTGAACAACCTTTGCTGCTTCATCAATACACATCTGGGATTGGAGATAATGTCCCTCATGGTTTCCAGCAAGATCATGGTTGTGCATGGTTTTAAACTCACCAATAACGTACTTATTCTACTTCTTGCTATAGCGAACATGAAAAGTAGTAGTATATCCATAGCGAGACAAACAACGTGGTTGCTTTTGCCTCATCTCCTTAGGTGTACTCACCATTGATATTCCCTCCCTAGAACAAACCCACCTTTTTCGCTGCGTTATTTGCAACTTCGTATTGATCCTTATGTCATATTTCCTAACAAAAAACCCCATTATGCATGCATACTTACAGTGGAATTACTCATCGTCACCGACCGTTTCAAACTCAACACCCTCTAGATCCACAACGTCCCACATATGAATAGTTTTGTTCACCTTACTTGTAATGTGTGACCAATCGTATTCAAGCGGCTTTGACCATCGCCCCAAAATAAGGTCATGTTTGGATTCAGTAGATAGCGCAATACATTCTGTCTTCATCAGAGGTTCTACAATAAGTACAAATAAGCAATAGATGGAAAATTACATGTCTTCTGTATAATTTTGAAATAGTAAAGCTATGATAAATGAGACAGAGAGGAAAAGTCAAACCAGATTTATATCAACAGGGCAACATCAATGACATTAGGCTTGCATCAATATAGCAGTGTAGAAAGTAGGGTGTGAACGTGCAACTCATGTTAGGGAAATAAAAGTTTGAGCTGAGAGATGCAAATGAAAAAAAAAATTGGACCATTCATTAATTTATACGAATCATTAAGTCACTAAACTAAACATCAAACCAGGTGCGAATCACATATGCAGCAAGATGATGAGGAAATCATGAAATAGGTATTAACAGAAAGAAACTCACAAAGTAGAACGAATGACACAGAAGGTTGTTTATTAGCAATGAGCGCCAGTTGCCAAAGACCAATAAGTTGCGACAAAATGGTGGTGGCTACAGGTGGAGAATGACGCAAGGAGGTGATGGATCCTGTGGCCAGCATCACCTAGATCGATTTCTCTGCATTGTGGCCGGCGTCGGCATATTCTTCTTCATCAGTCACCCAACAAAACAAAGAAATATCAATACTTGGAAGAGGACGTACTATTTAAAGGAATTACGGGACATTTTCATTTAATTTAATTGTTACAGCAAGACACAAATGTTGATATGGTGAAGTGGTTGTTGGGGAAAACAAAGTTGAATTGTAGGTCCTAGGTTCGATCCCAAGTAGATACAATTTAGTTGGAGAAGTCAACTTTTTTTATTAAAAACCCTATAGCCTAATAATGAACAAAATAAAGAAATCAAACAAAATCACTAATTCAAACAGAACCTCCTATAATACTATTTTGAGAAAATTCCCCACTCTAGATAATTTCCATTTTACAAATAAAATTATATAGATAAAATTTATGCTTTGAATGACAAATATTTTAAGATAAAAAATGAAAATTGTCATTTGCTAAATTATATTTAGGTAACGTTAATTAAATAAAAAATAAATTTATAGTGACACAATCAAAGAGTAACCATAACCTTCAAGCCTATGACACTTTACAATTACTAACACTAACATAACCCTAATTAAACCTAACCCTACAGCCAAATTAAACCTAAACACTAACCCTAAACTGTATTATCTGAAATCCTAATTCCTAATCGCTCACCTAAGTCAAAGTTTTCAAACTTGGTGACACTAAACTATAACTGTAAAACTATGATGAAAAAAATTGACATTATGTAAAAAAAAACCATTAATATATTATAAAAAAACACTAACTATAACTTTAGCCGTAACCTAAATCTAACATCACCCAAACACCTTAACATGTGATACTAAATATTATAAACTTAAACGTTAACTTAACCTTAATACCTAACCCTCTTCCTTAATTCCTAATCCATGCATCAAATTTAGCTATTAAATTCGTACGACAAATATAATGTATGATATTTATTTGTTTGCCCCTTTTTTCATTCTTTTTTGAATAGTTTAATTTTTATTAACATTTCATAATGCATATTACAAATAATAATACATATTCATTTTGTTGTTATTCAATTTATCTTAAACTATCTGTAAACCATATGTCTTTAAACATTTACAACATTGTTATAGGCCTTGCACTAATTGAATTTTGAAAATAAATTAAACCTTAAACCAAAACATAAGCCTTAAATACATGGTTTGCATTTATAAATTAAAATATTAAATATGTCAGTTACAGTTACATTTAATATTATGTTTCAAGTAAAACCATAATTTAATGTAAACAAATACTAATCATAACATTAAATTTTAAATTTAACCCTAGTCTAAAAGTTTAAACACCTAAATCCTAAGTCTAACCCTAAATCCAAAACCATAAACTATACACCTAAACCCTAACATTAATTCATAAACCCTAGCCATAACCCTAAGTCTAACTCATAACCTTTACCCTAAACCCTAACATATCCCTAATTGCAAATTCATACGAGTACATACATGGTTGAGCATTTAAAAAATTTAGCAAATATTGTTAAAATTATAATCATAAACTATTCACATAAAGCTAACATTAAATCGTAAACCCTTACCCCAATTCTTAATCACTAAACCTTAACCTGAATACCTAATTCCTAATCACTAACCCTTATTACCTAATACCTAATTATGGTACGTAACACTAATCATTAATTACTAACCCTAATCCTCACACATTAATGCCTAACTCTAACCTTTACATAATTTATTTATATGGTATCAATTTAAGGTTTTAGTAATAACAATTGAAGGGTATGAAGGTACAAAGTTGAGGTTATAATGACATAAATTTGGCACCACTAGAACCATAATATGGTAGCACTACAGCTTACATTTGGTATCATTAGATGCTTAATTTGGCATAACTAGTACATTTAAATGGCACCATAATAACCTTAATTTGGTATCACAATAACCTTAGAATGGTACAATAGTAGAGATGATAATTGGGTGAGTTGGATCAGGTTTCGGTCAGGTCATTCAGGTTCGGGTCTAGTTGGGTTAGTATGAATTCGGGTCCAGGTTAGGTTCAGGTCAGGTCATTTGGGTTCGGATTAATTTCAGGTTGAGTTGATTTTGGGTTCGGGTTAGGTTAGGCCGGGTTTATTTGGGTTCGGGTTCACTTCAAATTGGGTCAATTTTAGTCTTGGGTAACTTCAGACCAACTTTTAGGTCAAATTCAGGTCAACATTTGTGTTTACGTGGGTTACTGGTGTGAAGTTAAAATAATTGAATCTATTCAATTTTTTTTAAAATTTAAATCAAAAAATTTGATTTTTTGTGTGATTTAATTTAAATTTAAATTTTATTTTTTAGTATATTTAATTAAAATATTCATAAAAATCTTCTTCATTACAGTTTAGTACATATTTAAGTAATTTAACATTATTAGTAATATTTGATTGTTTTTCTAAACCCATACCCTTTAATTATCATTGTACAGATTATTCAGATATTCACCCAGCTATCACTCAGACATATACAATGACAATTTTGTTATGCTTATGTTTCAATGAATTTTCTTTGAAATTACAACAAAATGCAAATCAAGTTCATTATCAATGACTAAATTGTAAAATTTAAAAAATTTTGGGTGAATGTGCAAAGATTTAAAAAATTTTAGGATCCATGTTGTAATTATTATGGGTGACTAAAATAAAATTTTTTAAAATTTAGGTACCTTATTGCATTATACTTAAAAATATAGGGATGAATGTTGTAATTTTAATAATTGCCTATTAAGACCATTAAACTTACTAAATATAAAAATTATTTTTGTTGGAAAAATCCAAATATGGGATTTACTAAATATGGATCTTTTTTCCCCAAATAAAATACTTGCACTATATAGAAGTTCTAAAAAAATAGAAGTTACTAAATATGGAAATTCTTTCTGAAAATATAAAAATTATTAAATATGAATATCTTAAAAAAAGAAATGAAATTACTAAATATGAAAGTCTCATCTCCAAATATGAAACTTACTAAATATGAAAGTACCAAAAAATGAAAGTTACTAATAACGGAAATCACCATTCCTAAATATAAGACATACTGAATATGAAAGTCTCAAAAAATGGAAGTTACTAAACATGAAAATCTCCATATTTAGAACTGACTTAATATGGAAAATAATGAAAGAGAAAAGTTAAGGTTTAGAGTAAAGGTTAAAATCAGGTATTATCGAGTTTAGTTATCGGGTCATCTCAGGTTCAAGTCAAGTCAGTCTTGGGTTTGGGTCATTTCGGGTTCGGGTCAATTTAGGCTTGGGAAATTTTGGGTTCGGGTATTTTTGGTTTGGTTCATTTGGGTTCGGGTTTTCTCGGGCTTCCATTTAATCGGATTCGAGTTCAGGTCGGGTTGGGCACAGTCAGGTTCAGGTCATTGACTTTTTTAGTCAAATCGGGTCAGGTCGGGCTTGGGTTCGCGTGGGTTGGGCCATGTCATCGGGTCGGGTTCGATTTTGCCATCCCTATACAATAGTAATCTTAAGTTGATACCACAATAACCTTAACTTGGCATCATAATACCTTAAAATAGTACCACAGTAACCTCAACTTGGTACCGCTATAGCCTAAACTTAGTACCATAAAACCTTAATTTGGTACAAATAGAACAAAAATTTGGTACCACAGAACCAAAATTTGTTACCATTAGAACCAAAATTTGGTACAACATAACATTAACTTTGTACTACTAGAACCAAAATTTGAAACCACTTAATCCAAATTTGGTACCAAAAAAACCTTAATTTGATACCACATAACCTTAACTTCATACTAATATAACCAAAATTTGGCAACACATAACCTTATTTAGTACTATTATAACCTTAACTTGGTATCAATATAATCATAACCTGCTACCACAGAACCTTATTTTGGAACCACTAGAACCTTAATTTGATACCACTTAACCGTAATTTGGTACTATTATAACCATAACAATCTACCATAATCACCTAACTTTGGTACCATTATGACCTTCATTTGGAACCACAACTCCTTCAAAATGGTTCCAATATGGTACCATAGAACCTTTACTTGGAACCACAGAACATTCAAAATGGTACCATATAACCTTAATTTGGTATCACTATAACCTTGCTTTGGTAACAATATAACCTTAATTTGGTACCACTAGAATCAAAATCTGGTACCATAAAACCTTAATTTGGTACCACTAGAATCAAAAGTTAGTACCACAGAACCTTAATTTGGTACCATTAGAACTTAAATTTGGTACCACTAGAATCTTAATTTCGTGCCACTAGAACCTTAATTCTGTACTACAGAACCTTAATTTGACACCGCTAGAACCTTAATTTGATACAACTTAACCGTAATTTGGTACCATTATAACAATAACCAGCTACCATAATCACCTAACTTTGATATTATTATAACCATAACCAGCTACCACAATCACCTAACTTTGGTACCATTATGACCTTCACTTGGAACCACAGCACCTTCAAAATGGTACCAATATGGTACGACAAAACATTCACTTGGAACCACAGAACATTCAAAATAGTACCACATAACCTAAATTTGGTACTACTATAACCTTGCTTTGGTAACAATATAACTATAATTTCGCACCATTAAAACCAAAATCTGGAACCATAGAACCTTAATTGCGTACCAGTAGAACAAAAATTTGGTACCACAAAACCTTAATTTGATATCATTAAAACCTTAATTTGGTATCATATAACCTTAATTTGGTACCACAAAACCTTAATTTGGTGCCACAGAACCTTAATTTGGGACTATATAACATCAATTTCATATCAATATAACCAAAATTTGGTACCACATAACCTTATTTAGTACCACTATTACCTTGACTTTGTACCAATATAACCATAATCTGCTACGACAATTTGATACCACATAACCTTAATATGGCACCATTAACCTTAACTTGATACCACTTAACTATAATATGGTGCCAGTATAATCGTAACTTGGTACCACTATAACTTTAATTTGGTACCTAAGTTTGGTACCATTATGACCTTCATATGATACCACAATCACCAAACTTTGCTACCATTATGACTTTCATGTGATACCACTTTCACCTAAAATAGGTACCACAATAACCATAACTTCGTACCATAGTAACCCTAACAAGTTACCACAAATACCATAATTTGGTACCACTTGAACCTTAAGTTGGTACAATTATAACCATAATGTGATACTGTAATAAACAAATTTGGTACCATTATAACCTTATTTTAGTACCATTATGACCTTAATTTGGTGCCAGTAGAACCTCAATTTGGTACTACTAGAACCTTAATTTGGTATCACATAACCTTCATTTGGTATCACAGAACCTTAATTCGGTACCACATAACCTTAATTTCATATCAATGTAACCAAAATTTGGTACCACATAACCTTATTTGGTATCACTATTACCTTGACTTGGTACCAATATAACCATAACCTGCTACCACAATTTGATACCACATAACCTTAATTTGGCACCATTAGAACCTTAATTTCATACCACTTAACCATAATTTGGTATCATTATAATCATAATCTGCTACCATAATCACCTAACTTTGGTACCATTATGACCTTCACTTGGAACCACATAACCTTAATTTGATACCACTTAACCATAATATGGTACCACTATAACCATAACTTGGTACCACTATAACCTTAATTTGGTACCTAAGTTTGGTACCATTATGACCTTCACATGGTACCACAATCACTAAACTTTGCTACCGTTATGACCTTCATGTGATAGCACTGTCACCTAAAATAGGTACCACAATAATCATAACTTCATACCATAGTAACACTAACAAGGTACCACAAATACCATAATTTGGCACCACTAGAACCTTAAGTTGGTACCATTATAAACATAATGTAGTACCGTAATAACCAAATTTGATGCCATTATAACCTTATTTTAGTACCATTATGACCATTAGAACCTAAATTTAGTACCACAAGAACTTTAATTTGGCAGCACTTAAACCTTAAGGGCCAATTCGTTTCGTCTAAAGTCAACTAACTTTTTTTAACTTTTTCATCTTTTTTACGTGAAACCAATTTCATTTGAAAGTCAATGTTATGTAGATGCAATAATCAATTTGAAAGTAAATTTTTAGGATGTTGTTAATTTTTTATGAATTTTTCTTTTTTAAGACTTGAAACTAGAAAAATTCATAAAAATTTAGTAAGATTATAAAAATTATATTTTCAATTGATTATTGTAGCTACATAATATTGGCTTTTAATTAAAATTAGTTGCAAGTAAAAAAGATGTAAAAATAATAAAAAGTCATTTTGTAGTCAATTGACTAAAGTTAAAACGAATTGGGTGTAATTTGATACCATTTAAACCTTGATTTGGTACCATTATAACCATAACGTGGTACCACCATAATTTTAAATTGGTACCACGGTTACCTAAACTTGGTATCATAATACCTTAATATAGTACACCAGTAACCTTAAGTTAGTACCACATGAACCTTTTATTGGTACCACAAGAACTTTATCTTCGTACCAATAATTTTAAGTTACTTTATTTTTCTATATAAATAACTTACACTTGAATTTTTTCACTTAATTCTTACATTTCTTTCCTTTCAATTGATGCCTAATTTTGTGCTTGTTTAATATCTTCTTACATAATATATATGTTATATATTTTCAATTAATTTTGCTTGCTAATGCACTAAATACCAAAAATTAAATAAATTTTTATATGTTTATTATCTATAATACGTACAATAATGCAATTATAGTCATTTTCATCTTATTACGTAAAGTTATATTTTCCAAAAAATATATAATCCTATTTAATACCCATAATTCCCTAAACTAAATATATATTTTATATTTACTTTACCCTTTTTGGTAATTTCCCCTCTTTTACCCCTGTTCATGCCTATCCTTCTCCTTTGCAACCTGTTACCGGAACAACGGGTTGTATTTTAGGCTTATCAGTCCAATGGTTGTTTTGCTACTAATTCCTAAGCTGGGGCCTTAACTGACACATTTTAAAAAGTCTGAGGAACTCGAAAAAAAGGGGGTTTGGGTGCTCACCTGGTATTTTAGAAAGTTCCGGAAATTATCATGAGCCGCACTGTGTTTGACGTTAACAGCGAAAATGCGGAGTTGAGAAATTAGGATTCACGTGATCAGCAAGAGGGGGGGAAAGACGCAAGTGCAAGTGCACCATTTACCAAGTTGAGGGGCGAGTTAGACCGAGTTGATATTGAGGGGTTAAGTGTCCGGGTTGTCTAAGTTGAAGGGCCATAAATGCTTTTATGGACCATTTTCTACGATTAATTAGGAATTGAGATAAAGTACTCGTCAATTCAGAAAACAGGCTGCCGTGTGTTGGTTGACGTCTTTAGCTCCTCTCCTTCCTTCTCGTTTGGTTTCTGGGTTTTGCTTCGATCTTTACAAGGTTTGTTCTTTGAGTCTTTACCTTTTCCTCCATCTTCATTTTCTGTTCTTGTGGGTTCTCTTTGTTGATCTCCTTGTAATTTAGTTCATTGGGTAATTCTAGCACGAAAAGTACACGAAAAAAGGAAAGTTTTCTCAACGATGATCTCCTGTATGACTGACTTCACGGATGGTTTACCATCAAATTTTGTTTTTACCTATTTCCGTCTGGCTTACTTTCTGTAAAGAAAGGTGACCTTTTTCTATGTCGACTGTTTTCTGTTTCCGGAAACTGGGTTGATTTTGTTTATCATCGGACTTTGTTTATTGGGTTGTCTGCTGTGAGGAAGGATTTTTTATTTACTAAAATCACGGATGACAGCTAGCAACTGTTTGATTTTTTTTTCTTTGTTCTTTCAGAAAGAATGGCAAGGAGCTCGTTCAAGCAGGAGCATGATCTCGGTAATGAACTCTGATGTTTGCAAGTCTTAATCATTATAATATGTGTTCCATGATTGTGAACTAGTCATGAATGTAACTCATTATCTTGTGCCGGTTATGTCCCCCAAAATAAATTCGCTCTGTGTTTTTTTTTGGGTGGGGGGGAGGGGGGGGGGGGTTGGGGGATTTGATTTCATGTGCTAGTTTCCTGACTGTGATGATTGTTTCTTTATTTCAGAGAAAAGAAGGGCAGAGGCTGCAAGGATTAGGGAGAAGTACCCTGATAGAATTCCGGTGAGAATTGTGGGATTGGGTTCTGTGTTAATGTAACTTACGGAAGCTTCTTATCCACTTAATCATCATCATCATGATTGTCATGTTATACCTTAGTTCCAACCATGTTGTATTAGTGGAATGGATTTCAGATGTTCCAACCAAATAAACAATGGTAACAGGCAAGGTACCTGCAAGGAATTAGCTGGGCCTTGGTCTTTGTTTTTGAGGACTAGCTGCTAGTCAAGGAGGGAAGTTATGTTATGTGATTGCCTCAGTGAGTCTAGACGCACTACGCTCATTGCAAGAGGTAGTTGCAAGCCTAAGAGTCCAAACTGGTCATACTATTTAACTAGTCATATGCTGTTAATAGTTGTCTCATATAAGTTTTGTTTTACTTCTAATTTGTATGTACACATGGTATGTAACCTGACATTTTATAGAAGAGTAAGTTGGGGAAGGCACTAGGAGCTTGGAAAATTGCACCCAATTCGTTTTAACTTAAGTCAACTTAATCTAAAATGACTTATTTTTATTTTTAAATATTTTTCACCTAGAACCAATTTCATTTGAAAGCCAATATTATATAGGTGTAATAATCCATTTGAAACAAAATTTTTATCATGTTATTAAATTTCTATGAAATTTTATTTTTTAATGCTTAAAAAATAAAAATTCATAAAAAATTAATAGTATTATAAAATTTTTACAATCAATGGATTATTTCACCTAAATAATATGGACTTTCAAATGAAATTGATTTCAAGTAAAAAAGATGTAAACATAAAAATAAGTTATTTTGAATTAACTTGGCCTAAGTTAAAACAAATTGGCCCTTAGTTATCTTACTAGTTATGCAGTCTCCATGAGGTTGACTTGGAGATGGTTATCTTGGAGTATATATGTTATGGAAAATAAAATGAGAGATGCAAGTGTTGCCTATCCAAATGGAAACTTGAGTATGATTTTGCTGTCAATGATCCATAACTGGATTCCTCAGTAGCACGGGGACATAACAAATAACATCTAGGATAGTGTAATGAAGTGGAACTGGATTGAGACATTTTCTTTTGTTAAATTCATTTTTGGTTGGCTGATCAAGCTACTAATGTATGGGATATTTTATGTGGCGAGTTTAAGTTTTTATGTTTAAGATAAGTTCAGACTTCAGTAGGGTTAACTGCTGATATGGTAGTTTTCTTTTCGCATGACATGATCTGATCATTGTTAAAGTGACCTCATAATGTGGCTAGCCTCATTTTCTAATTATCCCAATGAATGCCATCAGGCGATGCACCATGCTTTCTTTCTCATGATGACTTGCATCTAACACTCTTCGTGTGAATTTAAGGTTATTGTTGAGAAGGCAGAGAGAAGTGACATACCTTCCATTGACAAGAAAAAGTAAGCTGTGCTTCTGTTTTATCTGTTGTTTGCTACTGCTTGTCCTCTATTCTGATTTGCTGCTAATTAGAACAAGAGAAGCAATCTTGTTTTTGTTTATCTGAAAGTGAATAATATTCTACCTCTTTCAATATCTGACTTGCATTCCATCTACCTCTGTGTGTAGGCGCACATGTTTTTACTAGTTCCATCCTTTTATATGCATAGACTTGTGCAGAATTCAGGTTTTGAATGGGACAAGTGAATATGTGGGGTTTAAATGAAAAATTGGTAGGATCAGAATAAATTGCATGACACCTCTTTTCAAAAAGTGAGCCTGTCTGTCATGGAAATGAATTATCTTGAAGATTTGGTGCACATATATAAGTCTAGAAGACTGGTTCTCAAAACCAATCTTAGGTCTCACCTTCAGTGTTGTTTTAGAAGTCAGAGGGTACCACTGTAATGTCCTTGTCTTCTGCTCACAATACTAATCATTAATTAGGCTTGGTAACTGGACTTTGAAGCAAAAATGATAATAAAGAAGTTTTGTTCAAGGTCTTGTTAGTGAGTATTCCACTACTTAAGTGTGGGTGCATTTTGTATTTTTGCCAAGATATGTGCCAATTCACGTTTCTCTATAAGCTCTTTTCTTTGAGAACTCCTGTAAGATTGTGTATGTTATGGTGGCAAGAATGGTAGCAAGGTTTTGGCTAAAGTACCCATCCTGAAATTACAGGTACCTTGTCCCCGCTGACTTGACCGTAGGTCAGTTTGTCTATGTCATACGTAAGAGGATCAAACTGAGTGCAGAAAAAGCAATCTTCATATTTGTAGACAGTGTCCTGCCTCCAACTGGTAAACCCCTTTCCAATTACATGTTTCTGCGCTTATGCTTTACAAAATCCTTCTGTTTTAGAAAGGGTTGATTATTTTACTGATATTTTGACTTCTAGGTGCCATTATGTCAGCCATATATGAAGAGAAGAAGGATGAAGATGGTTTCCTTTATGTCACGTACAGCGGAGAGAACACGTTTGGTTGCAAGGTTCCCATCCTGCCTCTGGATGACTTTTCTGCATAATCTCTTCCGCAGCTTCCCTCTGAATAATCTTTCAATCACTAGCCTCTTCACTGGCCTGTACCAGTGATTTGGTTGCTGGTTATCATTCAAAGAAGTGTGGTCATTTGATGTACAGTTGCACACGCTGTATATAAGCTCTAGTTTCCGTGTTATCTAATGTTGCCTGTGTTGGCGCTCAAATCCTACCAGGGGCACTTGGATTCTTCACTTTGTCCTGACCTAATGGAAATTTAATCAAATGTGATGACTTCATCTCAGTTGTTGCAAAGTTGGGTTGGGGTATGTGGCATTTGAATTGTATGGGGCTTCTGAATTGCGTCTCACATTAGAAAAGCTGAAGCTAGCCAACATGGTATTTCGGCTTTTATAGAGACTTAAGAGATTAAATATTAGTTTAGTTGTGGAAGCTTTTATTGTGTACCTGGGCTGGGGCAATTGCTTTTTATCGTTTTGGGAGAAGACAGTGAACCTAGTTGGGCAAGTAGAAGCAGTCAAATGCTTTGTAATAACACGTGGACCTCTTCTTTTAAGCCCAATGACTACCGAGCTCTAGGAATTTGCAATTTGATCCTTAAACTCTGAAATGTAAGAACATGCTTTCAAATAGTTTAGCAGAAATCCAGTGATTCCTATTTGCTGGCCGTCTCTGTCTATGGAAAAAGATGGACCGAAATGGAAACAGACAAGTCTAATCATATGGCACAAGATTGTTCCTAGTTTTGATCGCACAAGAAGGGTAATGGTGAAAGACAGCCTTTGCCGGCAATGTGTTTGATGTATGATGGTGGAGTTAGGCAGATGATGCGAAACGGTATGGAAGCAGTGAGTTACGGAGAAAGATACGAAACAAGGCACATGGGGGTGAGCGCCACGCGGGCAGAGGTGGGGGAGGTGGTGCCGGAGGGGAGGGGAGTTGCAGGTGACGATTTGGCCATGCACTTTTGTCTGCCGTCCTCTGTCCCCACCTTCCACGCCTCTCTGCCCCGGGCTCTGTTCCCATGCTAATTTTGCTTCACCTCTCATCTTCTTACTCTCCGTTGAGAAATAAGTGTAATGCCGTCCTCCTGGGCGGCTTTACTGGCCGACTGTCGTCTGTCGTGGGTTGAGATTTAGAGTTATTTTGGGAGGTGGATTTATGAAGGATCTGGTCAAAGACCAAGTGCCATGTTGGGTGGAAACAGAAGCAGACTAGTAGTGATTGATATATATTGCTGCAATAAGGCCAAGGAGTGGACTTCCTCTTCAGATTCACATGGGCATGGCAGATTCACATACACCTTGTTTCATTTACTCTGCTCTCTTGTTACTTCTTCATCATACACGCCATATTATCATATACATGCATACGTATATAACTCCTGTCTCTATGCGCGATCCTTAATCATATGAGTCATATTATTGTATATGGTTTGTCTGTCTCTAATGTTAAACTGCTCTGAGAAAATAAACATATCAGTTGGCTGATTTTCGCCTGCAATTTTGTTGAGCACGTATATAAGCCATCCATGCTGAGATCATGAACTTGACGCATTATGGATTTGATTCACAACATAATTGAGATTCAGGTGTAACGCATATTAAAACTGAACATATCATTAATTTACCCCTATATCATTAATTCACACACACACACACACACACACACACACATATGGTATTTACTGTCTTAAAGATCTTCAAAACCATTAAATAGTATCTATATAAGAGTATTAAGAAGTAAGAAAAGAGAGAGAAAACAGGGGAAGGGGGGCAGGGGAACAAAGGATGGCCCTTTAGTATGTAAACGATTTGGTGTTGGAGGATTGTCCGGAACAGCACCATGTTCTCATAAAACAAAAGGGACGTTTATCATCCCCATACAAAACCCTTCATTAAATGCAGGAGAAGGTACGTTGCTTAACTGCTCCTACGCTAGCTAGCTACCCTCCTGCCCTCCTCCTGTATCTCTTAATCTTTGTTCACTACTTCTACTCCTACAAATGCCACCCCTACCCGTCAAAATCTTCATATATATATACTCCATCCATCTTCTTGTTCGCATCGATCAGTCGTATTTACCTTTCTGGATCCATCCACCATGTCCTCTCTCACTCATCTGCTCTTCTTCTTCTTCCTTGCTCTTTCTCTGCATGCATGCCATGCTCGCCGCCATCTCGTCTTTCCACCTGCACTCCACAATCCCAATCACCCCACCAAGCAGGTTACATATATATATATATATATACATATATATAAACACAACCCCTCTTCAGCAAAGTTTCAAGTCAATACATTTTCTACATTCAACATTTCTTAATTTTCATTATGGATTACAGTGTATATATAGGTTATTGAACGGTTTCTATCTAACTATATGCATATATTTTATGTATACGCATACTTGTGTGAGATTTCGCACGCACTAAAAGAACAAGTGCCGAGGCTTTTGTAGTTCATTTCACTTCACCTTTTTAACAATTCCTTACCTTGCTGAAAAATAATGAATGAATAGGTATGGAAGCAGAAAATAAGTTAATTACAATCTTAGAAAGTCTTCCAAAACAACTGCTTTATTCACAGTATAGAAAAGTTTTAACCCAGCTAGCCAAATAGATTCATTTTCTTTTAACAATTCCTCAAGCTGAAATTTTGGCCACCAATCTTCAATTACCTAAATTTATTAGTGCTAACCACTGATTAAATTAGGTGCAGATGGAGTTCCTTCACGATTCACTTTCTGGGGTTCGTATCCCGGAGGACCACCAGAAGCAACAACAATATGTTGGAAACTCAGACCTCCAGAATTATGGGGATCATGTTGCAACTATTATACTACAGAAACTCTTCAGTGCTCTAACTACCTCAGGTATCGTCAAATATATATATGTATATATGTATGTATGTATGTATATATGTATGTATGTCTTTTAATTCTATTTCTTCTTCTTCTTCTTCTTCTTCTTCTTCTCTTCTTAATGCTTGCTCGGTCATAACTAAATCACGTTATCTTCGTGCATGCAGGACGGGACGGGCAAACCTGGGAAAAGGTCAGTAATACATTTAGCACTTAATTTTTGGCTTCCGCTAGCTGTTTAAAGATGATATAGTAACCAGGCTTGCAATATTATTATTATGTTCTAGTTATACGCTCATGCTAATACTAATTAGCATATTGTGCAGGAAATGAAAACGGTGCAGCTGCCAAGGTCCATGTTAGGATCACAGGCGGACGGCGCCGGGGGTGAGGAACTTGTGGGTTATGAGGGAAACGACGCCGTTGAAGACATTGTCGTAATGGACTATGCACAACCGCATAGGAAACCTCCCATCCACAACGAGAAACCTTGATATGTTTATATATTTTCAATCTTGTTCTTGTATTTTTTTTTAATGGAAAATATCCTACTGCTCTCGTGTTGTTTGAAATCTATAGCACTGTAATCTTATATTCCAATTGATGCAATAGCAATATTAATATATATATGTTTGCATTTAAACTACTTGCCTGATCCAAAAATCAGTATACTAATTATCAAACCTCATGAAAAAGTTAAGGATCTGTTTCCCAATCAAAAGCTTTCGTAATTAACATAAAAGGTTTAGAAAATTTATTTATTGAGTACGTTGAATTTGGTTTTCTCTTTTATATAGTAGTTACACTTTTCAAATCATAAGAAAAACAAAATTATTGCTAGCGTAGGATTTATATATACTCGACGCACGTGTGCGCCAGGACATACATTAGTGTAATAACCATTGTACTGACAATAAATTTGCCTGGTGAGGGTCCAATTCGTGCCCCTGCACCAAGATTTTTTTCTTTTCCATCTTTTTTTTGCTTTTTTTTTCTCTTCTAGCTTTTTTTTTTCGAGTATTCCATTTTTTGTTTGTGTTTTACCTTCTGTTTATATTTAGTTGTTTTTTGGTGCTTTTAATATTCTTTTCCAACTTTCTCTTACTTTTTTTTAGTCTTGCTTTTTCTTGTTTTTTTTTTCTTGTGTTTTACTCCTTTTTGTTTTTATTTAACTGCTTTTTATATTTCTGCCCTATTTTCCTTTCATCATGTTTTTCTTTTTCGCTGTTTCGTCTTACCCCTTTTTCATTCTTTTAGTTTTTTTTCTTTTTTTTCTTGTTATTTCTCTTTTCTTTTTCTATTTAACTTTATTCTTGTCTCTTTTTCTTCTAGTTTTATTCCTTTCTATTTTTGAGATTCATACCAAGAGCAAAGTGCAAAAGAACAAATTAATAACATTAAATGAACATATTGAAAAGTACAAATTGATAACATTGAAAGAATATATTGATCTCATTAAAAGAACAAATTGATAACATTGAAAAAATAATTTGATAACATTAAAAGAATATGTTGGTAACATTCAAAGAACATATTGATAACATTGAGAAAATAAATTGATAACATTAAAAGTATAAATTGATAACATTAAAAGGACGGATTGTTTTTGTTCTTTTTCAGTTTCTATGTGTTTGT
Source organism: Aquilaria yunnanensis (assembly GCA_039654915.1). Lineage (NCBI taxonomy): Eukaryota > Viridiplantae > Streptophyta > Magnoliopsida > Malvales > Thymelaeaceae > Aquilaria > Aquilaria yunnanensis. The sequence goes on from CM077593.1 coordinate 15,672,178, forward strand.
CTTTTTTAGTTCATGTTTGTTCCTATATGAACTTGATGTTTGTTTATTTATTAGTAGCTATTCGTTCTTTTATTTGTATTTGTTTGTTCTTTTTTATATTTATTTTAGTTCATATTTATTTCTCTAGATGAACTAATTATTTGTTTTTTTAATAGTAACTATTTATATTTTTATCAGTAACAATTTTCTCTTTTATCAATTCTTACCTGTTTTTTTTAGAGAAAACAATTTTTTATTCTCTTATTAATAGTTATTTGATTTTCTATTAGTAGCTCTTGGTTCTCTGATTAGTAGGTGTTTGTGCTTTTGTTAGTTCATTTTTGTTCTTTTAGATGAACTTGATGTTTTTCTATTAGTATTTTTTTTATTTGTATGTGCTGTTATTTTATCACTTTCTTTTAGATGAACTTTGTTCTTTATTTTTTTTATTAGTAACAATTTGTTCTTTCATCAGTTCATGCTTAAATAATGAATAGAGAGTTTATTATGTTGTCTTGTTTTAAATTTAATATAAGAGAGTATTTGTATCATGGATCCATCCAAAAAAGACAACAATAATGAAAAATAAAGAATAATAAATGGAAAAAGATAGACATATGGTTTAAAAGATCAAGAAGAAATAAGAATAATATAATTAATATTTCTAAGGGAAAAAGGTAAATTTTTTTTTAAAAACAAATGAAGAATAAAGCTTGAAATAAAACAACAAACAAAACTGGAAATAATACCAAGCAATGAAAAAGAAAAGGAGAAACTGGAAAAAGACAAGAAAATGAAAATAAAGAAAATAAAATTGTAAAAGGTAAATATAAGACAAAACTAAACAAAAAAAAAAAAAAAGAACCAAAAGATGAAAAATAAAAAAAGAAAGAAATAAAAGAATACGGAGAAAAAAATAAAAGAAACATGAAAATTAAAAAAAAAATGAAACTGAGTACATTGGGATTTGAAAATTAAGCCCGACTGCCCCCACATTAGGATACCATCCACTCTACTCAATGCCCAAGTTTGTACTGGGCTTGCGAAAAATCTGAAAGTCTAATCAATGTTATGAGGGCATGATTCCTTATTTTTCTGAGTAGCAGTATCAAAATGACAATTATTAAATTTTTAAGGGATGACGCATATCATAAGTTCGATCTATAGAAGAATTACTCATCTTGCTATATATCCATGCATGCTGTGGCGGCACCACACTTGGCAATGTGTTACTTGCCTCCACTGAAGTCTTGCAAACATGTGGCTACCTATGTACATATCTTTAAAAAAAATATGTCAATATATGTTACTTTTACCTATAAATGACCCCACAAACTCAAACTCTTATGACTTTTAAAACTTTAGGATGTATAACAGTATGAGTAATAAGTACACTAATGTAGTCATTATCCTATCATTTTACCTCCGTTTGTTGATCAATAAGTAAAAGCTTAAGAGTAAAATTCACTTTAGGTCCTTTAGCTTATTTTTTTTATCCTAAATTAATACCTGAGCTTAAGGATGTCCCACCAAAGTCCTATAGCTCATATTATGTGTCCTAATTAAGTCATTCCTTTCAATTCTACTGTTAAATTGGATGGAAAATACTGATGCGACATTAATTAATACTAAAAGACATGTAAAATTACAATTTTGGTCATCACACTTTTCCAATTAATAACTCTAAGCCTTAAACTGTTAAATATATTGTTTACATCACAATGTTTCTTTTTAGATTTTCTCCCGTTCTTTCTCCATATTTTCTCTAATTCTCTCCAAATCTTCCCAGATCTCCAAACCCAGCCAAATTACAACCTTATCGATGAGTGGTGAATGGTAGAGGAAATGGGACAACATCGGGAAACCCAAGAAAAAGGCACCATCGTCGGCCATTTTCTGCTCAGATCAATGCTAGCAGTGCCGGAGATGGTGGAACTTGTGAGGGGACAGTGATGTTAGCCCAGCTTCATTCGGGGATTTTCTGGAGATAAAGAGGAGATTTGGGAATGTGGCAAGTCGCAACGATCGATGATGGAAAGCCCAGACAAACCTAGACAAATCGATGGCAAATAATTAGCGGCAAACCCAGGCAAATCGATCACAACACCTTCCTCTCTTTTGACTCCTCCATCTTTGGGATCCATAGTGCCTACATTTTCTGGCCCACCCTCTAATATGCTGCCGTAGTAGTTTCCAAGTCCCTCATGGCACTGCCGATGATTGGGCGGCCGATGGTGGGGTGGATGAGTTTTAGGTCTAACCTAACCTTTGATTTTAGAAATGGACGATTGGGCAGCCAACAATAGGGTGGGAGGCAATAGACAATGAAGTAAGGGCGGCGAGGTGGGTGGTGGTTTGGCGGCCATGGATGGGGCTAGAGGTTTGTGGGTCATTGTGGTAGAAGATAAAAGTTTAAGGCTTAAAATTGTTGAGAGAAAAAGTTAAAGAATCATAAGTGTTATTTTAATATTAATTAATATCACATCAGCAATTTTCATCTAATTTAATGATTAATTTACGGAAAGTACTTAATTGAAAGCACAATATTGAAGTAAGAGACTTTGGTAGAACAATATGAAGGTAGAGTACCAATTTAGGGCTAGAAAATAAGCTAAGGGACCCTTGGTGAAATTTACCCAAAAGCTTAAGGATTGACTTCTAATTAACCCACATCGTTGAATTCGAATCTCAGTTCTTATTTCATAATTAAACATACATGACACATATAGTCAATAAGTATGAGGGCAAGAGAAATGTGCCAGGCGAGAACAAGAATCAGCGTCAATTGTATCTGCCATATTCCATTGTCCGATATCTAACCAAGTCATGGGGTCATACACCTAGTCGATCAGTGATATATTGTACTGGTCAATAAATTTTACTTATCAATAATATAAAAAATTATAGTTCTTACCGTGCCCCCATAAGAAAAAATTCCTACAACCACTACTCCCGATGCATGTAAGCTCCCTTTATGTTATCCATGCTTGTGAATGATGTGCTATCGTGCTCCCTCTTATTCTTTCCTGACGAGAAACCGACGGCGACGTCTATGCACCAACCTCAAAGAGCTAGTACTCGGGCGGCAAGACTCACTCATCATGGCGCTGTACCCATGCCATAGACGGAGGGAGCGAAAGCCTACGCAGCTGGGGCAGGTTATGAATGGGAGACAACGACGTCCTATGAGAGAGAACCCCACCCTGCTGTGGAATAAATCCTGGAAGGCGGCGGCCCATGTGGTAGAGCACTGTTCATCGCCCCCAAAAGAGGATATGTGACAAATTGATCCATGTTATAATGCTTGTCTCTTTGTTATTTTCAGATTTAAAGTTGACTTTAACAACAATTAATATGATAAAATCTGAGTGAACTCTAGCTCAAGAGGCCAACAAGTGTTCATCATCATAGGATGCAGGTGGTAACTTTTTCCAGTGATTAAAGCTAACAGGCTGAGTGGGGAAATCCCCAAGCATAATACCTGTGGTTTCTATTCAAATTCTCTCAAATACTCCCAACTGTTTGATACATGCTTTCTCCAGTAGTTAACCTTAGCCACAAACAGCGAGCACTGGAGATGCGGGAAAAAGTATCATTACAGGAAAATTTTGTCTAGATAGACCATTCATAACTTCCATAAAGACTAGATAATTCCCTTAAAGCTCTGGCACAGCAATCTTAAGTTGGGGTTGAATCATCTCATTATGCTGTGCTGCAACTGACAATGAATGGTTTCACAAACTCGATGAATTGAGAGGTCCTGATTCCTAGCTTCAAATTGACCTCCCCGCCACCCAACCAGAAGAAATCTGGATTAAGCTTTACGATTGCTTCATCAAGAATCACCTGAAATCAATGCATAATTTATTAAGTCACTTACGTAAAATTAATGATAACCCTGTGAACATGCGTACAGGTATCATATGCAGTCACTCCAGGGTAAGAAAATCTGTTCAGGCCCTGTAAATAATCCAAGGTTTAAGTCTATGTGTCTAATTTTCCTGCTCCAGAAAAAGAAAAAAAAAAATGATCTGTGACTAGCACTTGTACGATCCTAGGAACTAACAGTTAGGACTCCCCTACACAGAATAACACTAACAATCTTCAACAACCAAGCAGCACCTCTCTGAACTCGTTTCTCCACAGGATACAATCATAGAAAACACCACTGTACAGACTCCTCACCTATGTACACAACATAAATATCAGTTTGGCCACCAAATCTCAGTTGGAATGCCCAGTACTGTCCCAACACTGGCAATAAGGAAGAATATCATTGGCCTGACAAGGAGAAAGAGTGGACCAAACAAAAAGCTGGCATTGGAAATTTGCTACAATGCAAACAAATTTTATGTCCATACGATTAAAGTCTGAGAACCTTAGTCCAGCTATGGAAGGCCATTATTGAATGCCCACTATAAAACCAACAGTGGCAGTGTGGAAAAATATCACTGAGCAGACAAGGGGAAAGGGTGGACCAACCAAAAAGTTGGCGTATGACTGGAAATTTGGTACCACTGACAGAGTTTTATTTCAATACAATTCAAGTCTGAAAACCTTAGTCCAGCTATGGAGGATCAAGACCTCTGTGAATAAAATGAAGCCACATTGCTCAACACGTCCACGGGATACATAGTTTCCCAGTAAATTAAAGCTCAGGTCCCATTTCATCATTCCCCAGCAGTGATGTCGTCTGACAGACAAGCAAGAAGTAGTGAAGTACACATATTGAAAAAAACTTCTCTTTCTTGTACTGAAGCAAAAAAAATGGATTTGCATTTTCAATGATTGCTCGTGCATTCATACAAAAAGGAAGCGGGTAGAAGAAAAAAATGGACAGAAAGATCCATACATTTTATTCATGCTATGATAGGAGGAATGTTATTGACCCAATTTGTTTAGACGATATAGATTATTGCAATGAATAGTTGACTGGAAAAGTGGGAGCCTCGTCCATGAATGCAGAAGATGAATATGTTTTTGGTGATGACGCATTAAACTAGGGTGATGTGGCAAGTGCAAGTGGTGTCAATGAGCCAAGAAGATATACAAAGAGAAATTCAAACTTAAAATCTACATCCTTTTTGCGGTTGAGTTTTGAACAGCAGGAAGTTGGGTCAGAAGAGTCAAAAGAAGATGTTGGCGGTTGTGAATTTGGGGAGGAACTTGAAAGTGACGAAAATTTAGAAGAAGAGGATGATACTTTAGAGGGGGTGATTTTGGTTAGAAGTAATAGTTTTTTGGTTGAGAGAATAAGGCTACAACATTTTAGCTTATTTTAGAAGCTTCAGCTCTTATTTGCTTCTCTTTGTTTCTGTCTTATGTTCTTGTTGCATATTCATAATCTAGTAATAATAATGGAATACTAAATAATAGGATTTAGGTTTATATTTAAATTTAGTTTTTTTAACCTAATATTGTATGTTACATACTTCTTGAAAAAATTTTGTGCTTTATTTTGGTCTGGTGAGCGCAATTTTTGTGCAATGCGCTCATGGGGACAGAAGGCTTTAGCACCTCGGTGCATAATTCACCCTTGACTACCTTGGGTCCATAATTAAAAACAGTAACTGCAATAATATTTCTAAATAACTTGTTTCGGTCTTACTATTCTTTTCCATCTCAATTTTGAGGGCAGACGATCTCATAGCGAGTTAATTATTGCCTGAAAATATATGCTTTTAAACACTTACTCAATACATGTATAGATGAATATTTACCGGAATATCAGTCCTCATCCCAATACAAGTTACTGCATTGTGTCCATAGCCTGTCAGTTCTTCCGATGTCTCCTCAGGAGAAAGCCTCACTGTATTATCAACACAAAACCCAATTGTATAATTTTGCATTGCGACTTGGTAATGAACAACTGAAGAAAACAGTCAAACCCCTTAACTCTTGAGTAAAATGAAGTAAGCAGAACAGATAACAGAAAGCCAAACCTGGATACAAGAAGAAGTCGGATGAACATGCACTAGGCCATTTGTCCAGTCTAATCTCAGCATACAAAAATATCTAAAACATCCATTTGAATAGCAATTCCATAACTAATAGATTAGGATGGCAATAAAACTCACTGTTAAATTTCTTTTTCGCTATGTTGCCATTGTTAAGTGCGTAGAGAAAGTCCTTGAACATTTCGGCATTGAATCTAGCAGCATACTGCAACAGAGATGCATCATGTACTTAGATACATTAGTATCATACATATGCACAAGTATATTGCAAGATAAAATCGTATACCTGGACGACAACCAGATAATACTTCGAATTGTTACGATCACTGCAGTCTACAATGTTGGATGGAGCTCGCGTGTTTACCTACGGAAGCACACACAAGAAACTTAAACAGCTGAACAGATAATGAAAAGATCGATTCGTTGTCTGAAGAAAAATGCAATAATTCAAGGAACTAGACAGATGCGAGTTGATAAAGGATGAAGAAATTAGGAAATGTTAATGGAAAGGGAATACCAAAACGATGCTTTTGCAGAGATGACGGATGGAGTCAGCGCCGAGGACGTCACGGCGGGACTCGAGCGACCATTTGTAGTAATCGGGAGGGACGGCCTTGAAGGAGAAGTCACTGACGCCATTTGATCGAAGAATTGCGGAGAGACGGGTTTCGGTTGTGCCGCCGGAGGTGGAGCAGTCAGGCACTGGAGTAGATGGGCCATGGTCGTGGGGCAGGCCATGGGAGAGTTCTAGTGCGGATATCCGGTTAAGTATTCGGGTCTGGACATTCTCCAGTTCCGCCAGCGGCGCCTCCATGCCGCGACTCACGTCTCCCGCAAGCCTCCTCGCGCCGCGTTTTCCTTCCCCGGCTTCTGTAGGTTGTTGGTGAATCCGGAATTCGGAGATCTAGAACAATTGGGCCTTATTCAGCTTGGGCTGGATATTTGGATTGAGGCTATTGGACACTTTGGTGGGAATACTTCACGAAATGGGGGAAAAAAAATCAAAAGGACTAGCAGTACCGAAAATTGAAGGAAAATGCCACCATGCAAATTATTTTATTTTCCAACTGTGAAGTTATAATATATTTTGGAAAGAATAAAAATTTGTATATCGGAAAGAATAACAATTTGGCTCTGAGGTTTACACTTTATACTCTCTTATTTCAAAAACCCTTTAAAAGCTCCAAGGTTTAATGCAACATACACTTATTTACTGTTGTCGTCGTTGTCTAGTTTCTAAATTTAAAATCAATTAATCAATTACATTTTGAGACTTCAACTCTAGTTCTTATTTAATTTTTCTCCTTAACATATAAATTATTTCATTACTTGTCTTTTTTTTTAAATAATACTATAAATTAATATAACTAATTTATATATATATTGTTCATTTCTACTTACCATCACTCAATTATTTTTTTTCTTATGATTATGTTTTATTTACTTCTCATTGTCTACATATTTTTTATCTTTATATTTTCAAATTTTTAAATAACTCTAATTAAGAATGCAATTTTTATTATAAAATTGATTGTATTTATTTATTTATTTATTTAATGTATTTAGAAGCTTTTACAAGTTTCGTGCTCATTTAAAAAGAAAACTTATTATGATAACTATTAAATCTAAAAGCGAAGAAATGATAAGGCTTATATTTACAATAATATAAAATTTTCAAAATCATTTTCATTTCATTTAATATGTAATTGGCCATTTTGTTCTAGTTTAGTTTTATATACTTATTCATTAAGTAATTGTTTTGTAAGAAGCTCTTGTTCAAGAAAATGCTTATTTATCATTTACCAGTTTCTCAAGTGCTTGGATGATTTCCATTCATAATTCCTTAGAAAGCCTTCTTTATCATTATTCTCACTTAAAATGTAGTGCTATTCAATGACCAACACTACTCTTTGTTGTATTTTATCTTCTAGCTATCACCATTGCTCCAAGGGCCACAATTTTTTTCATTAAAGAATCAAGAAACATTTTTCTAAATAAGAATTTCTTAAAAGAAATTAATTAATCAATGAATATATAAAACTAAAATTAAATCAAAATGAATAAATGTTTCATTAATTTAAACAAAGTAAATTTTAAAGTTTTCATATTATTATAAAATGAGCCTTATCATTTCTTTGACTTATGCTTTAATAGTTACCATCGCAAGTTTTCAAAAAAATGAGGGGAATAGAAAGTATGAACCAATTTTAAAAACAAATGATGTTATTAATTAAATGTGATTTAAAAATTGAACATATAAAGGAAAATACACACAAACAATGAAAAGTAAACTAAAATTGAATCATAAGAAAAAATAATAAGGTAAGTTAAAAGGAATAATACATATAAATGTATTATGTCATTTGAAAAAAAAAACAAGTGATGAAGTAATGAATATATTAAAGGGAAAACTTAAATACGAATTAAAAGTTACAGTCTTAAAGTGTAATTTATCCATAAATTTTAAATTTCAAAGTAGACAACAAAAGAATAAGTTTAGATTTATTAAAACCTCAATGAACTTTTAAAAGGTTTCGGGCAAATGCCATTGTAGAAATTATAGTTCTCCCACATATATTGAAGATTGTCACGACACCATTCAAATTTATGGGCAGCTAATTGTGTTATTGTGCTTCTAGTGATCCTATATCAGAGGAAAAAATTATACAGAAGTTCGTATCGTAACTAAAAGCATTTTGGAAAAATTGACTCAGACCAAAATTCAAATTCTAATATCCAAATTTCAACTACATTAATTAACAATCAAGTATTCCACGTGATTTCCCACGTGCTTGTATTCTCGCCATTGTTTTGTCTAGAAGAACCAGGATAAATTAAAGGGAAATTTATAGAAACCTCCTGAGATTTTCCTTAACCTACACTTACCCCTCTGTATATTAAAAAACCTACATTTACTCCTTATTTGTTAACTCTATCAACTCATCAGTTAAGAAAAAAGGTAAAAAAACCTACACTATCCTTCTACCTTTTTCCTGACCACAATTACTCAGACCTTTTGAATCTAACAAAATAAGCATCTTCTCCAATTAGACATGAGTAGCGCCATTTATTTCCAATCCGATGATCCAGTCGTGCATTTGGACTTCAGATAGGGAAGGCCACACTTAGTTTTATTACTTGAACTATTTGCATTTCCAGCATAACAACAAATCGTTAGATTCAAAATAAGAACCCTGGCTACGTAGCTCTGTCAAAACCCTGGAATTATGTCACAAGATCACCCCGAATAGCATTCTGCCAGCAGATCTCCATCGCCTTCTGTAGAGTCTCCTCCGTTGTATCCAGCTGCTCCAGCCTCCACCCGATAACATCTACTCAGTCAGCCCCCTACTCTGGCAAAGACAAAGTAATCGTGCTATCCAACGGTCGCGTTATGGTCGATGGCTGGGTTTTCTGATATCGTAACGCTTGCTGGTTACCACCTTGTTTCCGACGAGCTCGAGCCTTGCCAGTGGGAGATCGTGCCTGCCACAGATTCTGATGCTCCTCATTTTCGTTTGGTCTTCTGAGAACAAAAAAATTGTTTGTAAGAACTTCCAATTTTTGGTTGTAAAATTGTCACTTCTATTCAACCGATATTGAGAGATAATTATCCTATAATTTCTTTTGATTCTTCCCTTTACCTCTCCTGGAGATTCATATGGATTAAGATTTGTTTACTTAATAAATAATTTATGTTATTTAATGCTCACAAAAAAATATATAAAAAATTAGAGATATAAATTATTTAGGAAAACACAGATTTTTTTTATTAATATATTTAGGGAAATGGGCTAGAGATAACCTAACATCAATCTTTGGGTTGATTTGTTTAGATCTTAAAACTTCATGTGTACTAGAAGTATTTGAGGCTTGTATCATAATAGATAAACAATGGAGGTTAGGATTCATGGGGTAAACTGTAGATTTTGTAATATACAGGGGATAATTGTAGGTTAAGATATACCATAGGATGGGGTTTTTGTATACTTTCCATAAATTAAATTGCACGAGAGATCATAGGAAAACTCCAGCTTTCCAATAGTTTTACATATTGGTAATTTTCAATACGATAGGCCGTATGAAATAGTAGACAAATATTTATAACGGTATCACATTGGTAATATGGGAAGCCCATCAAGCAAATTACCAACAACTTATTTTAACAGTTGGAAATTACCAACATGGAAAGTCATTGGAAATTTTCCAACAACTTAAGCAGTTAGAAAGTCAAATGATCATTTCCCCACGGTCTTGCACATTGGTAATTTCCAAATATTTTGCGTCATTCAGAACACTAAATAGATATTTCCAATGGCCTCAAGTTAATATTTTAGGAAGCCCATCAAGCACTTTTTAAAACGGCCTCAATAGTCAAAAGTTTTCAAATAGCTTAGGTCATTGGTAATTTTCCAATGAGCCTCGAGTTAATATTTTAGGAAGCTAATCAAGCACCTTTTAAAATGGCTCCAACAGTCAAAAGGCTTCAAATAGTTTAGGTGATTGGTAAATTTCTAATGGCTTAAACTGTTAGAAGTTTGAAATTGGGGACCAATTTGAAAATTCAGAAGAAAATCAAGCTACTAAAATGGATTTTCGCCTCTTTTCAGTATAAAAGCCTATTTATCATTTACCCAAGCCATTTTTATTTTTATTTTTCTGTTTTTTTTGTCTCTCTCAAAGTAAAAGTGGCTGGATGAAGTTTCCGATGATAGCGACACCTTGCTGGAATTTTTTTTTTTAATTTTTATTTGTTTGCATGGATTGATTCCTTGTTTCGTCCTTTTAACTTTCTCTTAAACCACTTCTTCAAAAACTCAAACGACTTTTTTATGTGCCCCTCAAAATTTCACGTTCAAGCTTTTTTGTTCTTTCAAAAGTTCGATTTGCTTAAATGGTTTTGACCCTTTCACTCTCGTATTTAACTTTTCTAAAGTCATTTCTTCAAAATCACAATTGATCTCTGTATATCTGGGTTTGAAGTTTTTTATCCTAAAAATTTTTTGTTTGATTTCTGAGTTTTGAGTTGTTCTTTTAGCTCGTTTTCTTTGAAAAGCTTCCTTGATAGAGATGAGACGAGCAGAATGGCTCCATTGGCAATGCCTACTTAGCAACCATTAATGACAGCGTGGCTTCATCACTGAAGGTGTTTTATTATTTTTTTTTAAAAAAAATGATATATCTTAATGCCCAAGCTATTGGTAAGTTCAGCAGTGAATACTGTTAAAAAATTGCCAACAACTTTAGTTATTGGTATCTATCAACGACTTGAGCCGGATGGAAATTTTCAATGATTTTGGCTGAAATAAGCGAGCCATTGCAAAAATGTTGCAAATTTAAGGTGTGTTTAGTTTCAAAAAAAATTTCAATTTTTCTAAAATTTTTTCAAAAATTAGAAAATGAAAAGAAAATGTGTTTAGTTCACTAATTTTTGTTTCCACTTTTCTAGGAAAATAGTTTTCTACTTTATTAAGAATTAGAAAACTTCTTTTTTTTGCTTTCCATTTTTTTAAAATTAGAGAACATAGTTTTCACTTAACTAAAAACTTTCGATCGATCTTCGAGGCTCTCGCAGTCGGCACCCGTCTCTCACTCGACCAAGCCTCTCAGCCATGGCGTCTCCAGTCCGATTCCTCGTGCACCCCTCCGCTGCCCGACGCCTCCAACCTTTCCCCCACCACTCCAACCACCACAAGCATCACCGCCGCCAGCAGTCGCCACTCCCCCGATGTCGCGCCATAGTGCCCAAGTGTCCCCATCAACGTTCGCGCTAGAACGAAAGGAGGAGGAGATCGCATCTGTCCTCACTGCGTCTTCCTCTTCGCTTCGACCACCAGAAGCCGTCACTCTCACCATACACCTCTCCAGGTTGTTGCTGCGCAATCGTCCATGCAAAGCCACCATTCTTCACCACAGTTGCACTGCTGATCATGAGAATCGAACCAGATCCGAACCTCAACCTGCGACCCGACCCTCCTCCATTCAAATCTGATCCAGTCAGCTTAATTTATCATTTTCAGAAAATTATTTTCTTGTAGAAACAACTAAACATATTTTTTGAAAAACATTTTAAAAAACTGTACATAAAAAAAGAAAACTAGAATTAGAAAAAGAAAAAAAAAATTATTTTCTACAACCAAACACCACCTTAGTTTGCTGGTAATTATGAATGACTCTGTCTCTAACCGCCTGTTACTTGGCCATTGGAATAATTCTTTCCAATGTTTCTATTACCAACCTGTTGGCGCTGAACTTACATTTTTCAACACGAAATTGTTTGAAAATAGGATTTTTCTAGAGTGGACTATTATTTACTTGAACAGTCGTGTGTCAGATCTCATAACCTTAGGTGCTTCTTATGTTTTTCAAGCAAGTGCTGTGGTTACTGGTGATGACCACCAACCCCTCAATGGGAAGAACGAAGCTCAATACTTGAGATCAACAAAATAACAGGCTTACAGGAGCTCAAATAAAAAATATATGTATAAAAATATTTATTTTAATCATAATTTTCTTTAACAAGGTTTGACAAGTTTTTCTTCATTAATATCCTTGTAGACTTTTATGAACATATGTGCAACATGCCAAGGTTGAAAAAATATCATATATTGATATTTTATTATTAACATAATTTTCCCAAAACAGAGTAAGGGCAATTATCATTGTTAAGATTTTCTGTGGGGGTCAATTAGAAATTCTTTTTTTTAGAGGGACCAAGCTAGAAGTAAAATAACATTTCACAAACATAAATGAAACTAAATCTATAAAATTTGATTATTATTACTCCCTCCTGCCAATCTTCATTAAACTATTTTTTTCGGAATGGAGATTAAGAAATTGAACAAGGTTTATATTTTGTTTCTTTTTTGTTCTCAACTTTTTTACACGTAAATTGAGAAGTTGAAAAAAGTAAATATTAAAATGATTTTTTAAGGGTAGTATGATAAAATAATTTGTTGGATATGAAAAATATTATAAAGACTTAGGACTTCTTAGGATATAATATATTACATTTGTTTTGGGAAGAAAGGTATCATAATTATGTTGTAAGTCAAATGACATTCATTTTCAACTATAAAGATTTGAATATCATGCTCGTTTAAACTAATTTAAGCATGCTTAAACAATTTCTTTTTTTTTTTTTAATGTTATTAAGAAGCATACTTACAACTATAGAAGAGAAGAGGTATTAGTATTCTAAATAAAAAAAATTTGTATATTTGGCTCTAGTTCTCTCTTTTATACGAGGTGCTTATTGTTGACCAAGACTAATTCTTTTAACTTAAGTTATTATATTAAATGTTATTTAGAACAAACAATTCATAAAAATGAATTTAGGTTTGTTTTGTATTTCATGATTCACGAAGTCTACAGCTCTAACTCTTTTGGCTTTTTTTACAAAAGTTAAAAGTTGGTTGTTTGGTATAATTTTGAGCGGCAACACTACTATAATTCTAATATTCAATGAAGGGCTTCAAGCTAAAGCAAACCCAGAAATTTTCCAACTTTTCCGGGAACACCAATGGATTTTGCATTAATCTAATTTTTATTTATGATTTCTTTAACTGATCTTGGAATTCCTAGCTTTGTTTGACTGGATAAAACAAACAAAGTTTTTTCTACTATAAACATTTTAAAGAATCAACTTCACAACAAGGCAGATACTAACTTTTTAGAGATTCTTTATTCATGTATATTGAAAAGGAGCTTGGTGTAATTTGTAACAATTGATACCAATATAATTATAAAGGTAAATATCGTCAGTTGTCCCTAAACTATACCCATGTTGTTTAATCATCCCGAAACTAACAAGTATTGCACAAATCGTCCTGAAACTATTTAATTGTTGTTAGCTCATCCTGTCATCAACTAAACTATTAAATATAGATGAAAAAGTTGTGCTACATCAGCAGCCATGTCATTTTTTCATTTATATTTAACGGTTTAGTTGACAGTGGGACGAAACAGTAACAATTAAGTAGTTTTAGGGCGATTGGCGCAAAACCTGATAATTTCGGGACGATTAAGTAACATGGGTATAGTTTAGGGACAATTGGTGATATTTACCCTAATTATAAACGAATTTAGTTTCATGCAGGAATAATGAGTACAATTTAAATAAGTTATGTCTATATTTTAGTTTTTTTTATTATAATAAAATATTTTAAGACGTTAATAGTTGGCCCTTACTAACAAAAATTTCTAAGTCCACCCCTGGGGCAACTAATCCAGCTTTGTGTAGTAATCGAACCTGACCTCCTCATAGTGCCTCCAATGCTTTAACCATTGGGCCAAAGCCATAGAGACTAAACAATTTCTTTTGATAAAAGTGCACAATAGTTAGGACCATATGTTAGCCTCTTACTAACCGTTAGCTCCACCTAGGGGTGAAAAGAGGCCGGGCTTTTTTCCGGTAGCTCGAACTCGAAATCAAGTTCAAGTATTTCGAGTTAAGCCTATTTGAACTCGAGCCACAAAATGGACTTGAATACCTTTTTAGGCCGAGCTCAAGCCTGGATGTACCCGGCCCTATGAGCTCCTCTAAGTCCTAACCCTTATTTCCTTTATCCCCCAAGCCTAACGCCTGAAGCTTGCTGCTTGCCCGACCCAATCCCATTCTCGTCCACCCAGCCGTTTAACCACCACTGAGAATTCCAGCACATTTGAGTCTCGAAATGATTATCGTTGAGTAGAAACCACCAAGGATCACACGACGCGCCTCCAGCCTTGCTTCCCCGTCGCCTCCGCTTGCCCAACGCCACGCCTCCAGCCTTAATTACTTGACATCGACGCCCCAAGCCTTGCAAAGGTTGACCACAGGTTGACTCCCTAAGCGGATGTCAGACACCAAACGTTGGAGATGAGATCATTTGCACCAAATTTGAATCTTTGTTTGCACCTTAGCTTGAATAGTTATCGTCGCCCCATCGTAAATCTAGGTTTCCGATCTTCTGCCGATTTTGTGACGTGTGCTTGAATCCCCTGTGATTTGGACTTCAGTGACCGAAGAATTGACACAGAAGCCGTCAGATGATGGACTATGGTGGCTTTGGCGTAAAAGTGAGGAAGACGATGCCTCAGTTGTGAGATTCACAACACCAGGGTAGAATAGTAAAGGATTAGAAAGTTTGGGATAGGTTCTCTAATTTTTTATCTTCTCTAGAAAATTGTAGATTTGGTTCCCCATCTTTGTTCTAAGGTGTAATTATGGCACTAAAGATTCATATGTGTCATTTGAGCCCAAATAAAGTTCGGACCAAGCTCGAGCCTAAAAAAATTTGGCTCAAGCAATTCGAGCTCGAGCTCGAATAGTATCGAATATCAAAGGGCTCGAGCTTGAGCCCAATAGGCTCGGGCTCGGTTCGGCCCATTTTCACTCCTAGCTCCACCTCTACTTGGCATATAAAAGAATAGCATATTGTAAACAGTTACATGACAACAAGAACGAATTATGTTTTAAGAAACTCAAGAAAATTTTCCCTGATCAGATTCTTCTTCACCATTTCTTATTTTATAAATAATTTATAACTTATTTTTTTTTTTAATTTTTTGTGTAAGCAGAATCAAAACACTAGGCAAAGAAGGAAGACAATGAAGGCGACTGCCTCATCGGCAGGAGTCACATGCAGTTAAGACATCACCATTATTATGCAGCGATCTAACGGGTCCATTAAACACAGAAGATTGACGACAAAGTTTGAGCAAGAAGTGTCGATAGTTAATGATCCTTATAAAGCTGTCAAAGCCTAAGAACAATAAAATAAAATAGTGATATTAGTTAAATTGGCCAATAATACTGACTGCACCACTTTGTTAAAAAGCGTTTAACTCCGCTTCAAGCATTTATGAACAATCCCGCTAGACATATCCACCCTACTGTCTTAGGGGAGCATTAGTCCCCATCCAAAGCCAACCTCCAGCACCTATGCTCGAAGTCCTCCTTCATGCGCCTTCCACCAAAAAGATTTGCGAAGTGCTGGAAGGACTTTCCTTATTCTGTTTTTCCCCAGGCTTGACAAAGAGAGTTTGGAGGGTTTGACTTGAACATGGAAAAGTGAGAAAGATATGATCTCGTAAAATGAAGCTACTAGATAAGATTATTGCGACGCAAGATTAGGGAATTTATATTAAATGAAGAATGCTGAAACACAAGCTCATTTTTCCCTAGCCAAATAATCCATAGAGTTGCAGCTAGAAAAAGAGCCAGTCCAAATTCTATTTCTTATGAGAGTCCAAAAGGCCTAGAAGCTAACCTTCAAAATTAAGGTTATTAGAGCCACAAGGATTGACGCAAAACTTACCACAGATTTCCTTTGGACCTTGGCTTCCCTAGAATAAATGCATTGAGGTTTCTTCTTGGGGGTTACATCAAAGGCAATAAGAATTAAAAAATCTTCCATGGGAAGTGAGGTTTGCTGTTGTCTTCAATGCATTTGGAAGACATTTCCAAATGAATATCTTAAATTTATGAGGGAAACATGAGCCCTATAGTCGCTTAATAGTGCTAAAAAACTGTGGATCTTGAGAAAGGCCAAGGCTATTTCTTTCTAATCCTAAGAAAAAGTCTAGAGTTGTTACCCACTCCGGGGTAGTCCAGTTATGATGCCAAAACTGTGCATTTAAACTCTCAGGATTGGTGTGTCCTGTAGGTCATTAGAACAACACCCCTAGTGTGCATACTTAAGTGACTCTCTTGAACACGATGCAAATACATGCATATTAGTCTAACCATAACACACATATTTACATTTATGCACACTATGGCAACTAAGAAGGAAAACACTAGCACAAGTCTTAGTTTTGGCTTCCACACATTAGGCAATCTTGTTAAGTTCTAGTAACCAGCCACTGCACCTATAACTTCCACTAATAAATTGTATCATTCTAGCCATATACGCCCCTATTTTCTTTGCTCCATTATCAAGTAGAGACTTAGAGAAAACCAAGAAATTTTTTTTTACATCAATAGCCCACCTATGGACCAAGTTATGGATTTTTTAAGTTGGTTACAAAATTCTGACCAAATGAACAGTAACTCGGCCAAATTTGCAACGTCATATCTTTGGTTACAGGGCTCTAATTCCAGAAATTCTAAAGGAAAGTTAATCCTCTAGATGTCCTTTAGGTGTGGTCAAATTTTCATACCAATATTCATTCTACACATGGAGATATTAAACTTTAGGTCCAGAGTCAAAATTCTGGCAACTTTTGGACCATTTTGCCCATAGAATTTTTCCAAACCATGCAAACACTTCATTCACATGGGGAAAGCCCTCCAAGGCTATCTCATATATGTCCATTACACATAGGAATTACATTCCCTTTCTTTTAACAACTTTATGTGGCCAAAACAGAATTTACAAGTAAGCAGCCCATCATTCACACTTAGGCAACTTTGCACCACATCACTTATACAGCCAAAACATTACTCAAATGTTCACATACTTGTCTCATTTTACATACACTACATGTACATGCATAGATGCACTACAATATGGTCTTAAATCAGCTAAATACATACCCTAGGTTACAGGAGGTCTTGAGACACAATGGACTCCAAAAACAGGATATTGGACAGCTGCTGCACAACACAATAAGTACCATCATTAAAAATACCAAATGTGCTCCTAAAATAACCAAACTTTCCAGATCATAACTAGACATATGGAAGTTCATGTACCTGAAATTTCAAATCAAAACTCAAACCACATATGTCAGTTTGAATGTAATCTTTCTGCTGGACCTAAAATGACAAAATTGAGGGGAGTAAGTTTCATTGAGAAACTTAGTAAGGGTAACACTTGGTTTCTTAAGGTAATGTGATCCTCATTAAAACCTGCATCCAAAGACACTAAAACACAAAAATCACAATGCATATATACAAGATATAACAACCAAATGCAGCATCCATTCACAACAAATAAACACATGGAATGCAACAGCAACAATAACCATAGATTAGTCCGTAAAACATGCAATAAACTTAAATAAATCACTATGGCAGCCCTCCTCAAGCTAATGCTTAGTCTTAGGAGGATTTTAACAGTAGTTAGTACTAACTTTGGGCTTTAGAAACCCTCACTTTACTGCCATCATTGTACACTTCACACTAGGTCACAAAAACTTCAATAAGTGCACTCCCCTCACTAAGCTTGGTTCATCGAGCTCATAGCTCACTTCCAAGCTTAGTCCTAGCCCCATGGATATTTGCAAATTGCAGAAAACAGTCCATGAGAGTAAGAGAACCCTTACCTTGATGGGTATGCCGAAATTGGAGCTTGATCTTAGGTGCACTCAAGTCTTAGCACCACATAGCTTCCAATTGCCCTTTCTTGCTTTCTTTTGACTTCAATTTCAATCTTGGAGGTATGGTGGCTATGGAGGAAGTGTGGCTGTGTTCTTGGGCTGGAGGAGGACGAAAATGAGAGAGGGATAAATGATTTGGCCACTTAAATGGCCTTAAATGAGCTTAAGGGCACAAAACACACTTAAACAAGCTTAACTTTGTTTATGTCATTTTCCTTTTCAATAATTATGGTTTCTTTGTCTTAAACTCATTGGTGTATATGTGCCCAACATTTTTGACCCATTTATCAAGTCTTGGCTGCCTCCCCCATGGTGGGATAACCCCACAATTCCACCCTTAGACTTAAGTCAAAAGCTTGAATACCTTAAGGTTTACACTAGGACATTTAGGTCCTTATTGCCTTTAGTATTTCCTTTGTCCAAACTTGTCTTCTATGAGTAATTTGGTCCTCCAATAGCACTTTCATACCATTTATATCCTTCCCATAACTCTCCAAGGCTCTTTCTTGAGAGTTTTGCAATTGAATACTCGAATTTCCAAAACCTTACAAAAAAAGTTCATAGGTTGCTTGTCAAACAAGCAATCCTTTAGGTTTTTCTTGGGGGCCAAGTTACCAACTTGGAACACTTTTAAGGAGGTGTTGATCATATCTTTTACCCCCCACACTTCAATCACTATGGTGAAAATTACATAATATAATGATTTTTAACCATTATGATACACTTGTAATTTTCCCATTTTCTGAGGTGGTAACAAGAATTAAGCATGCCCATATTTAGATGTATATTAACCTAAATCGATGTGTTCCCATAAAGCAGCATTTGGGGTCGATAGAAACTGAAGAAGCAGCAATGGAGAATATAAGATCTCTAATTTGTAAAGAGAATATGATTTCTAAATGATCTAGATTCAAACCCTAGTCATGATTTGAACACAAATCTAACACCTTGGGGTTTCTTATTGGAGTAAAAAACAAGGCATGTAGCTTTGAGAAAGCTTGGAGATACACCTCGTATTCTAGGATCATACTATACCCAAATAGAAAAATCATCCCCAATATATCACTTATATGCTTGACCGAGAAGACTATGACCATATGGGAAGTTTTTCCAAATGGGGTTGCATTGCTCTTATTTCGCAGTGTCCATATGGATTGGGAACTATTGTATTTGGCTGTTATAACTAGTGTTACTAATCCCATTTTATAACTCAAACGTACGTTTTAAACTCACGCTACTGCAAAATTCAGGATATGATTTTTTTATATGTTAGTTTCACAGTATTTTCATTTTTATATGTGCATGCTCTTTGCGGTGACATATGTCATTGCCGGGTGGCTATTTGAATGCTGATTAAAACGACAAGGTGGACATCTGTACTTCTTTCTCTCTGTTGATTTTGGTTTTGTAGCCACAAGGGGGAACTGGCGGTTCCGATCAAATGTTTCCAATCAGACACACAAAAGTCCAATTTTTTGCAAACGTCTAAATCTAAGAAATTTGCAATTTCAGGTCAGAAGCAATACAAAATTTCTTTTTTCCGTTTTTACAATGAGATTTGGTAGAAAAGATATTTTGCTGAATTATCATCTAATTTATTTTTCCATGGATCATAAAAAATAGGGGTAAATTGCACGCATTACCCCCAACCTTTTGATTATGTTCCAGTTCTAACCTCAACCTTCATTTTGTTCATTTCGCCTCCTCAACGTGGTTAAAACGTTTCATTTTGGACCTTTTTATGACGGAAGTTATTAATTCAGACGGAAAAAGCCACATTAACATATTATTGTAGGGGACAATGTTAACTTTAAACCCTGAAAACTTATCCATTTAACAATGAATCCTTAAAACTTTGAAATATGATAAAAAAAAAAAACACTACCCCACTCACCCATCCCCACCATTAACTCAACCCTACCGCTCATCGGGGATTAATCGGACGAATTCGGTTCATTGCGAAATGATTCTCAATTCAGTTTCTTTCTTCTTCCCTTCGACCGTCCTTTGCCTTGAGAAATTGTCTGTTGTTCTGCAGAGAATGAAGAACCTAATGGAGGATTGTTCCACTGGAATGCAGAATGAATCAGCCGCCAATTCTTTCCAAGAGCTCACCATCGATTTGTCTACTCTCTTGGATATTCTTCCCGTTAGAGAACTCGGTCTTAGCGACGACATCTCGAAAATCGTTAGCTTGTTGAGGAAACATTGTTTTGAAACCTCGTTTTACGTCGATCCTGAAGGCGCTTATCTCTGGCAGGAGGTGTTGGCGCTCATCGACAGGATCAAGAAGGAGATCATCCCCAATCAGGTGAAAGTGAAGGAAATATTTGAGAGGTTGGGATTTCGAGATGACTCAAGATGCAGAGAAGAAATTGAGATGTTTGAAGAAAAAATTCAGAACTAGATCAACGAGAACTCGCAATTCAACATCGTTTCCTTGATTGGGCTGGAAATGCGACAACAGGGATTAATCGGACGAATCACACCACGGAATGGGTAAGTGGCCTATCGGACGAATCATCCTCTCCTCCCCCTCACACCGAAATCGAACAAATCTAGCGCTCAATCGCATCAAGCAAATTGAACGAAAAGGCTGGTGATAGGCCGAATTGAATGAAACACAGTGGAATCAACTGAATTAGGCGTTCAATCGCGATAGAATCAAATGAATCGTGATGGAATCAGAATCGAACGAATCGGGCCTCTCTCTCACGGCGGGGATGGGGGAGAGGAAACGGGTATGCGGCAGCAGGGATGGGTTAGTAGCAGGGATGGTTGAGTGGGAGAGTTTTTTTTATCATATTTCAAAGTTTTAAGGATTCATTGTTAAAGGGATAAGTTTTCAGGGCTTAAAGTTAACATTGTCCCCTATAATAATATGCTAATGTGGTTTTTTCCGTCTGAATTAACGACTTCCGTCATAAAAGGCCCAAAATGGAACGTTTTAACCACGTTGGGGAGGCGCAATGAACAAAATGAAGGTTGAGGTTAGAACTGGAACATAATTAAAAGGTTGGGGGTAACGCATGCAATTTACCCTAAAAAATAGAGTAATTTTTCTTTTTCAGCACGTTCCCAATCTACATTGGCGGTTCGTTTGCAATTAAACCGAGAGCATTACATAGAATAAGGAATGGTCTTGGTTCTAATTACAAGGATTGCCACTCGATGAATAATTGCAAAAATCTCGTCTCTCCTCACTGTCAGACAACTGCACAAGATCAGAAGTGCTTTGGCTCGGTGAAGAACAACAAACAAAATCCAACTTTCAGCTGAATAAAAAACCAATTCTTCTTGGTCAAAACCAAGCTTCTATTTTTTTTCTTTTCTGGGTTCTTCAAATCCTTGCTTTTGCTTTTCTTTGTTCCAAGTTGAAGTCCTTTCGACATAATCATCCGGGGATTGTCCCTGGGTAATTGCTTCTTACGTTCCTGGGTTTAATGGAGCATCAATGGTCGGAACAAGACCCGAAGCCTTTTCTGGGTTTTTCTCACTCTTGAGTTCGTCTTAAAAAATGAAGGTTTTTCCTATTTTGAACATAAATTTCTGGGACAACTCACTTGTTGTCGGTGATCCGAAAAGGTTTAGAGATTCGGCAATCAAAGCTTCACAGATATTTGGTCCAAATATGTTTAGCAAAATCAGGCCATGTGAGCTGCGGGGCGACCCGGACTTGAGGCCAGATATAGCCGGCGGAGGACGGATTGAGGATGGCAGGCCGGACTGGTGAGGCAAGCAGCTGTAGGAGCAACGCTCAATAGCGTCTGGGGCAATTGTTTGGGAGAGGGGAGAGAGGAGAGAGACACTTTTGCGTTTATTCACTCCGTGACAATCCTTGTAATTAAAATGAAGATCATCCACTGTTTTATATCCCAATTTTGACTCTTTTTTTATCGGACGAATAATGCCGTCATAACAACTAGGAAAAACTACAAAAAAAAGCCCATAGATTTAGTCAAACATACACTTTTATCCTCCAATTTTCAAATACTTAACACTTATCTCCAAAAAAACTTAATTATGTGATTCACCATTAGACAAAAAAGGGGAAAACCTGGATTTTGCCCTCTTAACCTTGTTCTCTATAAAATTTACCCCTCAAACTTCTATATTTAACAAATTACCCCTACATTTAACAAATTCCAGCTAATTTTTTAGATTCCAGCCGATTCTTCCAAGTTCCAACAAATTCATCCAAATCCATACCATTGTAATCGATCTGTCCAAGTCCCAACCATCATGATGTTCCCAAATCTAGACCAAGGCAAACGAATCGACAAATAAGCAACGGTCTCTACCTTATTGAATTGTGCCAGGCACAAAATCCATTCCGTGATCTCCATGAAGATGTTGAAATCGTTCAGCTTCATGTTGAACGAATTAGACTCAATCAAGAGACCAGAGCCAGTTTTGTGTGGCATTGATTTTAATACCACCACCATGGACTAGAACTGGTCTGAGCCTAACATAGGAAAAGAGAACGAGGTCCTTCACGATGGAGGTCTTGAGCTTGACTAAATCTCAGCTTATTTGAGGAAGATGATTTTCTGTGGTTTGATTACAATTTTAGATTAGGGTTTCAGCTGAAACCTCAAATTAGGCCATCGAACTGCCTCATGTCGTCATTGTCATGCTCGCCACACTCATTGTCATCACCGTGCCTTGAACTCTGAGATTTGATCGATGCTCGTTATCATCGATTGACCGTCGAATGCCTCATCTTTGCCAATTGACTGCTAAACGAAAAATGCCAAACACCTCATCTTCACAAAATTGAATAACTGGTACGACTTCATACATATGCTGATGGGGACGATAAGAGAATCAATTCGGAGAGGGAGAGAAAGTGTTGATATGAGGGCGGTCGAGGGTGGATTCGACAAAGCTACAATGATGGTGAGGGCATAGAGAGAGAGAGAGAAAGAAAGAAGGAAGGAGGAGGCAAGATTGGTTTAGATCTGTTCTAAGTTTCTAGTTAACTTTTTTTTTTAGATTAATTGGTTTGATTTAAACGGGCTATAGTGGATAGGAGGGAAAACTTTTAAGTAAGAGGTCTAAGAGAGCAAGGTCAGTTATTTTCCCCTTTTTGTGCTAACGGTTAAGTTATTTTCCCCTTTTTGTGTTAACAGTTAAGGGTAAATTGCACTCATGGCCCCTAATATTTTATTATTGTCTCATTTTTTACCCTAACCTCAAAACTTCGTATGAAAAGTTCTCAATCTCAATTTTTTGTTTCATTTTAGACATTTCAAAAGATGGAAACCATTAAAATTGATAGAATTGGCTATGTGGCATGTCATCATGGAGTAACTTGCCATGGTGGCACAATGAATCAATTGCTGGTGATGATGTGGAAAAATAAAACTAATAAAAAAGGAAAATAGTAAAAGAAAGAAAAAGAAAAAAAAGGAAAAGCACATCCTATGGCAGCCCCTCTCTGTCTCAACTCTATCCAGATCTCAACGTACATTCCCCTCTTTGCCTTAATTTCTGCTGCATCCTTATTGCATCCTTGCCCTATAGTAATTCGAACTAGTTGGAAATCAGAACGGGAAAACACATGGGCAAAAGGAAGGGAAATCATGACCAAAGGGAAGGGAGATCGTGACAATGGAAATCGTCTTTCTACAAATTGCAATGGTCAATAGGGAGGGAAGGGATAGCAATAGCCACTTAGGCATCTCTCCTTAGGTCGGAGGATGGAGTATGAGGTCTGTGCAAGTAGACCAATGAAAGTGAATAGAGGACGGAGGATGGAAATGAGGTCGGCGCAAATAGACCAACGAAAGCCCAGAAATGAGGTCGGTGTAAACAAACCGGCAAAGGCCCAAACGGCGATTCCGACAAACGGCCGGTGACGGCATGAACCAAGGAGATCTTTGTTCGAAGCTTTTCTTTTTCTTTTTCTTTTTTTTTTTTACTTTTTCTATTTTTTTATTATTTCCTTTTTTTTATTCTTTTTCTTTTTCCACATCATCACTAGCAATTGATTCACTGTGCCATTGTGGCAATTTGCTCAATGATGGCATGCCATGTGGCCAGTTCCGTCAATTTTAATGTTTTTTATCCTTTAAAGGGCCAAAATGGAACAAAAAATTGAGGTTGCAAACTTCTCATGCGAGGTTTTGGAGTTAGGGTCCAAAATAGGACAATAATAAAATGTTAGGGGCCACAAGTGTAATTTACCCTAACGGTGAATGGCAGAGTTAATTTAGTAGGGGGTAACTATAGGTATTTGAAACAAAGGAGACAAAACTATATGTTTGGTCAAACCTCATGGGGTTTTTGGTAATTTAACCTAACAACTACATACCTAAATAGAACCTAATGGACCAACTAACAATATGTTGAAGGTTAAGGGAGTTCTCATGCAATTCTACTGTGATTCGTGACTTAGGTTTGGTCATGCACTTCCCTTCGAGAATGTTTTTGACCGTTGAATAGCCTTCTTCCCCACTCAAATTTCCTTGGTCACTCTGCGATTTTCCTCTATAAGTCTCGGAGAAAACTGCCTCAAAAAACAACCAAATCGATCGAAACAAGTCGCAGAAAAGAGATACTATCACAATGCAGAAGAAAGCTTCGGCTTCGTATCTGGGTCCCGACGGGCTCGACCTGACCCAATCCTTCTTCAGGCCCATCCAGAACACGGCTCCGCCATCACCCACCAAGCGGCATACTAAGGTTTCCGTCGTCGGCGTCGGAAACGTCGGAATGGCCATTGCCCAGACCATCCTAACCCAGGATCTTGCCGACGAGCTCGCCCTCGTCGACGCCAAGGCCGACAAGCTCCGCGGCGAGATGCTGGATCTGCAGCACGCCGCCGCCTTTCTCCCCCGCACGAAGATCTACGCCTCGGTCGAGTACGCCGTGACCGCCGGATCTGATCTCTGCATTGTGACGGCGGGAGCGAGGCAGAACCCGGGCGAGTCCAGGCTGAACCTGTTGCAGAGGAACGTGAGTCTGTTCTCTGGCATTATCCCCCCGCTGGCGAAGTACTCGCCGGATTCGATCATCATAATCGTGTCGAATCCAGTGGATGTGTTGACGTACGTGGCCTGGAAGCTGTCCGGGTTCCCTTCGAATCGGGTACTCGGGTCGGGTACCAACCTGGACTCGTCCAGGTTCAGATTCCTGATCGCCGATCACCTAGACGTGAACGCTCAGGATGTGCAGGTTCTGACTTTAAACTTCTCTTTCTCATTCTGAATGATTTGGAGAATGACATATCGTTGTCTACTTGTCTGTTCTTGTTGAACAGCTTTATTTGAAGTGAAGAGGGAAAACGTTTCTACCAAATATCTTTTCATAAACTTGTTGAATTGAATCTTAGAATTCTGTCTTTATCCTAAAAAAAATGCTATTGTACTGTAGGCGTACATAGTGGGAGAGCATGGGGACAGTTCGGTGGCTCTGTGGTCAAGCATAAGCGTGGGAGGAGTTCCGGTGCTGAGCTTCCTGGAGAAGCAGCAAATTGAGTACGAGAAGGAGACACTAGAGAAGATTCACAAGGCTGTAGTGGACAGCGCGTATGAAGTGATCAATCTCAAAGGCTACACTTCTTGGGCAATCGGCTACTCTGTGGCCAGCTTGGCTCGGACCATTCTCAGGGACCAGAGGAAGATCCACCCTGTTTCAGTCCTCGCAAAAGGGTTCTACGGCATCAACAGCGGTGATGTGTTCTTGAGCTTGCCGGCACAGCTCGGACGTGGGGGTGTGTTGGGGGTCATCAATATCCATCTCAATGAGGAGGAGGAGGAAAGGCTCAGGGACTCCGCTAAGACCCTCCATGAGCAGCAATCTCAATTGGGACTTTGAATCTGAATGCTTTGGACGCTAGACGTATTTACTTGGTTTTATTTGCAAGTAAACAATCTAATACATGTACTAGTAACCTGCTATATACTATTGTTGATTTCCTTAACCATGATCTTGGCGAACTTAAGATGGACACTTCATGCATGCCACAACACTCTGCTCAGTCAGAAGCATTTTTAGACTATTTGAAATGCAACACCCTCTTTTTAGATTGAACCTATCTCAGTTTTGCCATTTGTTGTAAAACCGTAAAACACTTGGATGTCCTAACAACAGAAGCCATTTGAGTTGTCTTTCGGCAAGAATGAGTGACATATTAGCACTATCAAGTATCAAGCATATATTGATTTGGACATTAAGGTGTTCGGGCACTAGTGCTCTTGTTCTTTGACGATCTTGGGGGTGTTAGATGGATTAGGCCTTATTTTGTGTTAATTATTCGTTTTTAACCCCAAAGAAGTTGAATTATATTTAAAAATTATGATTTAATTACCTACTTTATAATCATAGTAGTCTTGTTAACATGTAAAAACAAATAAATAAATAAACCAATTTATGATGTGAAATTAGAACAAGCAACAAGCAGCTTTGCAACAAAAGCACCCTGAGCTTGCCCATCAGATATGGGCTATGTTAGAAAAGGTAGTGAGGCCCATTCTCCTCCACATCAATGGCCTGAAAGATTCTTAGAAATGAATGCATGGGGCTAAACTTTTGTATATTAGCATAACCACTGGTCTCCTTCCCTGTTACCTTCACACACTTTGGAGTTGTTGACATCCAAATATATCTGCACACTAATTCTAGTTTTAGATTTAAGTTTGATAAAGTTAGTGTAAGAGAATTTCTTATTTTTTATGGTTAATTAAGGGCAAGTAAGTCACTTTAATGACAATTAAGGTCATTTTGGTCATTTTATAGTTTAGGCAATTGACAAGATTAAGTATGTTTAGATTATTTATTATTTCATGTTATAGATTTTTAGGTTTAGAATGGTCATTTAGAGTCAAAATAGACATTAATTTAGTTTAAGTAATGATTTAGAGTCTTAAGATACTACAAACAAAGTGATCGCTAGGCCATCTATTGCCAATTTGGTCCCCAACAAAGTAGGTCTTATTTACGAAGGAAAAGCCTCAATCAACTGCCATCGAACAAAATTGGTTGCCAACTAATCACCTCTTTGGTTGCCGTCCTCAAAATCTCCATGTTAGTGATCTATGAGAAATAAGATTGATCAATCAACTTCTGTGCCTATACCTTATAAATTGTTATGCTTCTTTTTTTTTTTCTTATGCATTTATTTCTTATCTCCTGTTTTTTTTTTTTTTTGTTTTCATGCTCTGTTAAATTTGGAGTAAGACCTAAAATGGAGATAATAAGGGAAGAGCATGTTGTTGTTTTCTCTAAGAGTTTGACCAAATATAACACCATTTGATCTCGTTGACACAAGGAGGAAGTTGTTCTCTTCTCCAAGAACCTCAAGCTGGATATTCTTAAGAATTCTTAGAAACATGACTAAAAATTGCCAAGCTGAAAGAAGAAATTGTTCCTATTTTTTCTATTACTTGAAGACCTTTGTTTCTTTTCCATCGAGTAGAATCTAAAACTTCCCAATAACTAAAAAATTAGTAGAAAATAAAAGAAATATTAAGCCAGTAAGAAATCTTGAGCGAAAAATTTTGAATTTGGGTATTTAAAATAATCAAGCAAAAAAATTTTAAATTTGGCAAGTTTGGTTGTGACATTGGTCACTCAAATTTGGCGACTGGTTGCTAGCCGTTCTGTTCAAGCACCTAGAAGCATATTGGCGACCAATTGGCATTTGATATAAGGGCAGGGTTTTCCTAATTTTCTTGTAATGAGAGTCGTTTAAGGTCATTTTAAGGGAGATGAGAAAGTTTAGGACAAAATGGAAGTTTTTAAAAATTTATGGGCGATAATGTAAATTTTGAGAAAAATTTGTCAACTTCTAAGAGTTCTTATGGATTTGGAATATTAGACCATTTTGCTCCATAGGAAAACTAAGCCTCAACAAATTTGGTTTTGATGAAATTTAATCTTCAAGTTCATTCTTAATCACGTTCATGACTCTTCCACTATGAACATGGGTCATTATTCAGGAAAATTAAAAAAAGAGAGAAAATTTGAAACCCTAAGCTCTCCCAAGCAAAAGGGTGAAATTGCTTCTTTAGTCTCCATTTTTCCTTTATCCTTCCCAGAACCCTGAATTACTCCCTCAGCTACTGCCATTTGTGGGGCACCTCATCTATGCTCACTGCTTGCTCATTGCCAACATGCTAATCAAAGAAGAAAAGAATGAGGCAAGTTCGCTGCCCATTTTTACTGTTAGTGGTGTAGCTATCAAGAGGCGAGGGTGCATTTCACCCCTAAAAAATTTGAAAATGCATAGATATAGGGGACTAATTTGATGTTTTTGTCAAAAATTTAAAATAAAGTGTGCATTTTACCACCTAAATATGGTGGAAGAATATAAAGATGGGGGATAGTGAGACATGCTTTCAAAAGTATGGGAATCAAGTATGTATTTCTCACTTCCTAAGCAGCTATCCTAGCTTCTTCAATCAAAACAAACGACGCTGTTTGCCCAATATGTGTACCCTCTCAATCCTTCAAATCCCTATATCCAATTACTAGAACTCTGCTCAACCTCGCCATGACCCTACCATCCACTGTCCTCGACTCCACATCCTCAGTTGCTCTTACTCATCTCACCTCGTGTCTAATCAAGGTCTAGTGTCCATTATCGCGTTTCACTGATATGCTTCTATTCTCCTCTATCCTCTATCCTTTTACTTCATTCATCCGTCCGACATCCACTCTTAAGTCTTGACTCTACTCGGTAAGTGGAATTGGGACCTTATTATTCTTAGTTCAGGATTGTTCAAAACTTATGTATACCACCCAAATTTTCCTACTATCCTCTAGCTTGAACTAACATGGGTTGCAATTTTTTCTCATAGGCCCATACTCCCCATTTGCACGGGTATGAGAATTTGAGGAATTTGGTTGGCGTTTTCCTTCACTTCCAATGCTTTTGTAAATGGGATTCCAGCGCAATTACTTAGGTAAAATATTTATCTAGTTGTTTTATATATATGCTATTTGGGATTTGTTGTTTTTGCCTTTGAATTTGAATGATGGAATTGTTATGAATGTTCATATTGGATTGAATTTTGGAATCAGGTTTAGATAATTAGCATTATAATCCCTATAAAGCATATTTGATTTGTGCCACTACAATGGTTAAACTAGCTAAGAATAGGGTTCAATTTAAAGACAACAAGCCTTTAACTAGTTTGAGTCTCATTTGGTAAAAACTACTCTGAGAATTCGTTATGCCTTTGCCCTTAGCCTAAAATTTTGGTTCAAACACTAGTAACCCCAACTTATTCTCGATTAGTGTTGCACAGTGGGCCGGACCCAGCCAAAGTTGGGCCCAGGCACGACCCGGGTTGACACATGCTGGGTCCGTGCCAAGCCTGACCCAGTCCTGTGCTGAGCTGGGCCGAATCCAAGTTGGCCCGTATAATTTTTAATTTTAAATTTGTAATTTTTATTTTTATTTTTAGTTTTAGTTTTAATTTTTAATTTTAAATTTTTAGTTAAGTGTTAAAAGGCCCTTTATATGAATACATACCTTGGGGGCCTCTAATGTTATTTTCTTTTGTAGGATTCTCAATGTCTTCCATGTTAACTCTGTGTCGATTTTTGGTGATAATTAACATATTATTATTATACCTAATTTGAGAAAATAATTACTACCTGCAAAAAATAATTTTGAATACCTTTTGAAAATGTACACCAAATTAATAAATACTTGGTATTTTTAGAAAATAATATCTCCAAATATCACATAATTTAAAATCAATTGGCAAAACCTATGCTATTTTCTAAAAAAATTAAAAAGAATAAGAGGAGGAAGAATGAAAATGAAAACATTCTTAGGATTAAGTCCTAAAGTTCTTCCTCCAAGCCAGTATCTTGTTGGAAAATTGGCATTGAAGCCCACTATTTATTGTAGCATGCTAAAGTTCAAATCCTGACTTGTATGAGAAATTTTTCCTTTTTACAACCAAAGGGTAAGCTTTAACTGGGTGGAGTAAGATCTAAAGGAGACTTATTAATAGGATTATTTTTTGTAATTCTCTATTACATTGTAATTCTAAGTACAAAAATATATATTTTTTTGTTTTGTACAAAGAGAATTTAAATAAGAGTGATAAGATAAATCAGATATTAAAAATGTTCTGAAAAGGGAAACAACTCATCCTTTTTAGGAAAAACCGTATAAATTTTAATTTTTAATTTGTTATTTTTATTTTTATTTTTAGTTTTAATTTTTAATTTTTTGTTTTTAATTTTAAGTTTAATTTCATTTTATATTTTTAGAAATTGATATTAAAACAAAAGTTTTATAACTACTTGTTTTAAGAGTTAAACACCACCACCGGTGTAAAATTTTATTAATTTTAAAGCCAAACGGCATCTACATACCATGGAACAGGCTTTACATGACTCGATAGTGAAACGTTCCATAAAAATAAATGCAAAATAAAAGCTACAATTTGTGCTAAACAGCAAAATCAGATCAAATACAAAGAAAGTAAATAATGAGTAAGCTATGGATTTAAGCATCTATCTCATCAAGTTTTTCCTCGTCGGAACTCTTGTGGTCTTGTAATCTTAAAGCTGCAAGACCCCAATCACGGTTACATATACAAACTTCAACTGCATCTAGTGATAACCTTGCGCATTTCTCTGAAATTACACTCTTCCTAGCACTGAAAGCGGACTCAGATGCAACGGTTGAGACGGGAATAGTTAGAACTTTTTTAATAATGATGGAGAGTATTGGAAATTTGTTGCTTCTTGCTTTCCACCATTCTAGAATGCCGGTCTCACTATTCTCCCAAATCAAGTTGAGGTATGCGTCCACTTTAGTAAGACCAGATGCTGCAGCACGGGGCCGTTTGAGGAGTTGTTCAGCCGGATTGAATGATGATGAGCCCGACAATGATGAAGACCGAATGGTAGAGGAAGTAGTATTCACAATCTTATCCTTATGCCGGTTGGCATAAATCTTAAATAACTCTCGCAAGTGCTCATCAATAGAGGTAGTTATAGCATGAACAGAAATGTGTGTCATTTCTAAAAAACTATAATAACCTCCAAGTAGCTATTGAGTACCCGTGATTCTTACGATCGGGTCTAGTGCAGATGCAAGTAAGTAGATCAAGGGCATGTACTGAAATATAAAATCTATTTCTCTTTCATGGCTTTAATTGTGTCTTTTAAGAACTCGTCATCTTTGTATTGGTTAAAAACCCATGCAATGTTGACCATATGCATTAAAACTTTGTGCGATGTGGGATAGTATACACCGGAGCAAAAAATAGTGGCATCATAAAAATATCGCAACACAGCAACCAATTTTGATAATTTATCCCACATCTCTTGTTTCAAAATCGTTTTCTTTTCTCTGACATTTATAAAACATGTCATGTGTATAGCAAATGGCATCGCATCCATCAACATCTCGTAAGTCGAGTTCCATTGGGTAGGGCAATTAAGTTTAAAACGTTTTCAACTAAAATTGAGGCCATTTTCCAGACAATATTGCTTAAACTCTTTAAAAACTTTGGTCCTTGACTTAAAATAATGGATTGCCCACCTAATTATAGTAATTTCATTACTTAAAACTTGAAGACCTTTTTGGACAGCTAAATTTAAAATATGACATACACACCTAATATGAAAAAATGCGGCATCACGGACAGGTTCTAGTGATTCCTTTAATGTCTCAGTCACGACATCGTTGTTTGATACATTATCAAATGTTATGCTAAAAACCTTGTCACGAAAACAAAATTCTTTTAAAGTTTCTGAAATTACTTCGAATATGTTCCAACCAGTATGATCGACCTCCATCCACTTAAATGCAATAATACGTTTTTGAGTGACCCAACTATCATCAATCCAATGTGTAGTTATACAATAATAATCTTGTCCTAGTGGTGAAGTCCACATGTCACTAGTGAATGAGATAAAATGATCAAAAGCAGAGAAGTATGCTTGTAAGTTTGATTTACCAGCTTCATAAATTTTAAATGCCTCCCTCCTAGCAGTAGTCCTAGATGTTCTTTTAAAAGCAGGGTTTAAGTATGATGTAATCCATTTTTCCATGTGTCTATTTTTCGATTGTGTAAATGGTTTTTCAGTTAACATCATTTATTCTACCATTCTTCTCTACAATCTTTTTGATTAAATTTAAAAATTCCTGATCCATCGGCAGTACTTGCAAGCTGTGTCTGACTGTCGGTACTAGTAGCTGCATCTGGACATAAATTCAAATGCTTATGTTCCATGTAACGTCTCAGTGTTCCTGTGCTAGAGTTCTTTTTGTGCGCGAGTTTTTCTTACAATGTTTGCAATGTGCGAACCTTGCATCGTTACCATGACTATCCTTCTCAAAACTTGGCCAAACTGCTCCCAAACCTATGCGGTGAGCTTCGACGTCTTACCTTGTGGCGGAAGTTCGGGTTGATAGCTTGTCAGGGTTTGTTGAGAACCATCTCCTCCACCAACATTCCCTGCTGCCGTTGGCTCCACCTCCTCAACGTCATCATCAGAAAGTTAATCATTGAGCCCCAAGTTGTATTGACTCATATCAAATTGCTCGTCATCGTCAGTTTGTTGGATATGAGTCCCACGGGTCACCGGTCGGGAAAGGCCACGAAAAAATGACCTCAAACCGGTGCGAGATGAAGAGCTTGAGGCATTTCTCTTTTCTCTTGATGCCATTTGTGTGAGAAAAAATTGAGCAGATCGTGAGCTTCGAAAGTAATTAAGGATTGATTGAGAAAAAATGAAGAAAATAATATTGAGTGCTTCAAAGAAATAATAGAATATATTAGTAGAGAAGGAGAGAATGCTAAGATTGGTGTATAGAAATGGTGGAAATGGCCTCCCTATTTATAGGGGAAGGCATTCTTTTTTTTTTTTTTACTAAAAAGCCCTTAGAAAATAATTGTTGGGGGGCAAACAAGTAATTTTTGGGGTCAAAAAATGGTTGCCAGCCGTTAGAGGGACTAAATGTGTAATTTCCCCTTTTTTTTTTTGAATTTTTCGGAGTCGTTAGAGCAGGTGACCATTGGCGCCGCCAATCCCGTGCCGTGCCGAGCCCAATAACAAATTGGGCCTTGCTGAGCCCACTTCACTTCCCTTCCTCCTTAGGGCCCGTAAACGGCCCACCATTTGCCGAATTTCTACTGGACCCGTGCCGTGTTGGGTTTGACCGGTCATGGGCCGTGCTTGACGCGAGCCGGTCCCGTGCTGTGCCGGTCCCACCACTATTCTCGATCCGTAACCTCTCGATTTTCCCCTTGCCTTGTCCGCCTCTCCTTGGGGTTGCTGACCACTTGTGGGAACGCCCCAAGCTGTTGCTTGTTGAAATAAATGCTGCATTGAGAACCCAATTGTGACCTATTTTCTTACTTGAATTTGACGTAGCTTAGCTTGTTGACATAGCTAGTTCTCTCACTACTTGGTAAAACTCACCTTTAGTCACTGAACTTATATGTCTATTTGTTTTAGTCCTAATCCTTCTTTGTTTTCCAATTTGGCCATTGACATCATTACTTTATTTTTTTTTCTCATTCTAATTTTATTTATTTGTTTATTTATTTTAGTATGAATTAGTTTGAAAAATCAATAATATATGGAATACACACACACACATACATATATATTATTCAGTATATACCTATTGATATTTGAATTATAAATAAAGAAATGATTGGATCAATTCTCATTAGACTAAATAAACACTGACCACGATAGAGATTATAACATTAGGCTATTTATATATTTAATTGTTTAAAAAATTTAATTTACTTCATTTTTCACACTAGAAAATTGATTTAATTAAAATAGAATGCTTAACAAATCTTAAAGAAAGTGTTCTTGATGGATTTAGTAAAATCTCGATGCAAATTTGTCTAATCAAATTCGATTAGTTTAGTAAGATATGCGGATTGAATAAAGGTCCTTTCTATTTTTAGAGGATTTGATAATTCTTGAGATTAAAATTCAGGGACATCAAGAAAAAAAAAACAGAAATACTATCTTGTAAAGGAGTTTTCAATGCTTTGACTTTGACCATGCTTGTGAACCTTTTTTATTGTTTTTTTAATTAAGCTGCCTCTTGTATACAAACCTTTTCCATTTTTCTCACGCTTTGAAGTGTCAAATTCTATCTTTTAACAACAGACTGGAATGAACTAATCTATGATGTTGGAAAATGGCATAATAAAAATATGGCCAAATCCTAATTTTTGGTCTTAACATCAAAATTTTATAAATCATTGATAATCTCTCAGAATTCTTCAAGATGCAACTTAATAGACTTAATTCTAAAGCTTATGTGAGCAGTTTAGACTTAGCATATAGCGATTTGCTGAAAGAAAAAGTGATTCAAACTTTAACCATTAATCGACAACAATTGTTTTCTTACTTACTTTCTAAAGAATCTTTATCCACAAGTGCAATTAAATTCGAGCGAGTGTCTTCATATTCTTTCCCCATTCTGTTGGACTATACTAGACATCCTTGCCATTTCAAGTAGTGCCCCATCCAAATCAAGATTTATGATAATTACGTTCATCTTGGTTTGGCACATAGAAACTTTGTGCTATACATGCTTGGTGCAATATCTAGCATTGTTGATCCTGAGGCTACAACAAATTTTATACCAAATTTTATGATGGTTGTGTCCTAAAATGTCGTATCAACAAAGAGAAGTATTAAAAAAAGCACTAAGACGAAGTAGAAATTAGGATACAAGCACAAAGTAGAGACAACAAAAAAGCCCTCATTGAAAGAAAATTTCACTATTAAGGAAGAAAATACAAATTATAGAAAGCTCATTAACTACCAAAATTTATATCAGCTAAACAAAGCTAGACTTGAAGGCCGTTCTAACAATAGTTATTTTATTATGCACCTATGTCTAATCAGACATACTAACCCAATTATTAATCTTTTATATATAAGACATAAATCATCAGAAAAATTGACAAAAATGCCTTTAGTTAAAATATTTTTTTCTACAAAAACTATACATTGCTACCATTGTCTCCTCCGGTGCCAGTATTGGCACCGCCACCGAACTATCATACATCAGGGTCTCACGATCATCGTACTTCCTCTGAATCACATTGCCACCATCTTTTTTCCTCTAGGTCTCACATTCAGATTTTACAACTACTTTTATGGTTTGGATCACATCAATTCACTATAACAGAGAGGGGTATTTCCTACAGCTTTTTCCTACGCTAAAAATCGTAGGACAAATAAACTGAAGTAAAAGCGTTGGACGCAGAGGTGGGGCCAGTTTGTCAGACGGTTTTAAGGTAAATATTCTTCCTACGCTTTTCCTTCAAAACATTTCCTACGGTTTTCATTCTAAAAAAGAGGTGGGGCCAATATGTCCGACGGTTTTAAGGCAAATATTCTTCCTACGCTTTTCTTGCAATAAGTTGTCCTACGATTTTCATTCTAAAAAAGAGTCCTACGGTTTTCATGGACAATTATTTCCTACCTTCTTTTTACGAATAAAATAGTAGCAAA
This sequence comes from Aquilaria yunnanensis, assembly GCA_039654915.1. Classification (NCBI taxonomy): domain Eukaryota; kingdom Viridiplantae; phylum Streptophyta; class Magnoliopsida; order Malvales; family Thymelaeaceae; genus Aquilaria; species Aquilaria yunnanensis. Next base: position 15,707,892 of record CM077593.1, read on the forward strand.
GTAAATGTCTCAAAAGTGTAGGAAAAAGCTACTTTCCTACACATTTTTTACGACAAAAATTGTGTCTTAAAATGGTAGGAATATAAATTGTGACAGTTTTCCTACAATTTATAACCCTGAACCCTAAATCCCTAAATACAAACCCTAACCCTAAATCCTACCCCAAACCCTAAACCCTAAATTGGCATAAACCCTAAATCCCTAAGCACAAGTCCTCAAACTTAAACGCTAAATCCTTAAACATATACAAAACCTTAACATTAAACACAAATCTTATTAATCCTAAACCCTAAAACTTAAAACCATATCCTTAAACCCCTGAAACCACATAAAATCTTTTGCCCTTAAGTACTCTAATGGTTAAACCAGCTCAAATCTTATAACTCCAAACTCTAAACCCTAATTGAAAATCTAATTCGTAACACACTATCCTTAACCTTAAACCCTACCCTTAATTTATATGTATAACACTATTGGTAGTGATTGAATATGAAGATGTTGCTTCATTTACAAAGTTACTTAGTAACGATTTCAAAGATAATTTTGAGGATGAAAGTTCACAATTACTCAGTGACACTTTTCACAGATAATGAAGCGATTATTCATCAAATATGAAATTTGGTTCAATTATTGTGTTTAGTAATTAAATTACCTCATCATCTAGGGGCTTACACATATTTATGTAAGTAGTAACTTATTTAATATTGAGCAATTTTTATATTTAGTAAGTTTAATGATTTTGTTAGGATATAGCAATTTCCATATTTGTTAGTGTGCACACACACACACACACACACACACACACACACACACACACAAACACATAATGCATTATATTATATACATATATATATATATATATGTATATATGGTTAAATGTACATATATGTTAAAAATGTGTGTGTGTGTATAATAATAATAATAATAATGTATTTTGAGGGGGGATGAAATTTTCTACGATTTTATTATGATTTTGAATAATCATCATAAAATTGTAGGTGTGGTGGGCGGGAATTATAAAATTTTGGCAGATGGAGAAGAGCGGGAAATGAAAAAAAAATTATCTTACATCCACTGCTGCCTTAAAATCGTAGGAATAGTTCCTACGACTGTTATACAATTCTCAATATATGTCACAAATCCGTAGGACAAATCCTATAGTTTTGCTTCCTTGTTTAGTGGCAAAACCGTAGGACAATCCATCTTCTTCTTTGTCTGTCTTCTTCGTCCACTTCGTCTGTTCAGTCTGTCTTCTTCGTCCACTTCGAGCCCCTCTCCTCCTCCATGCCGATTTCTCCTTGCCACCACGCCGATTTATCCTCGCCACCACATGGGTTTAATTCCATCACTATCTCAAGCTTCCAATCGTCGCCGGCCACCATCTCACGCTTCCAATCGTCCTCCTTCAATTTCAATTCTCCTACTCCCATCGTGCCTATCCCTCCCCGATTTTGCTTCTCTCTCTTTGTCAATCACTTCTTCTCTACATCAATTCTTCAATTTGGCCGCTTTGATTTTTCTCTGGTCGCCCCTCCTCTGCCGTCCCCGTCTGCTGAGCCTCCACCTCCACCTAACTGTGGCGTGTTAAAGAGACAAGAGGAATCAAAGGCTGTCGGCTGTATGTTGATTGAGAAGGCCGGACAAATCGTTGGGCTGTGGTGCTTGAAAAGACAGTGCGAATCGGCAAGTCGCCGAAGACAGAGAAGTTCATCCATCAGGATTTGAAGGTTGCTAATTTCGGAAGAAGGAAGTGGGTCAATATACCTTTAAGTCCCCAAGATTGTAAACTTCTGTCAACTTGAACCTGAAAGTTTGTATTCTTTTAATATAATTGTTAATTGTTATAAATAAAAAAAAAAAGGTTAAGTGACCATTTTAGGATAATAATAAAATTTAGAGCACCGTATTTGGATATTATTATTATTATTACTATTATTATTATATACATATATATATATATATATACGATTATAAAAAAAAAAACAAAAAAGAAATAATATGGTGTCAAAAAAGCGTAGAACATCATCTGTCATAAAACCGTAGGATAACTTGTGTCAAAAAGGTGTAGGACAGCAACTGTCATAAAATCGTAGGATGAATAAGCATCAGAAAACTGTCGGACTATTGGTGTCAGAAATCTGTCGGACAGTCTTGCACTTGTTCAACACTTTCTTTTTTCGACACAGGCATTTCCTACAGTCTTGTCCTACGGTTTTAATTGTAGTAAATGACTATTACCTACACTCTTCCTATGGTTTTTGTTATCTCAAATACCATTTTTTCTTGTAGTGATTGTCGCACTCCTCCGCGATCTCATCATCACTTCTAATCGCTACTGCTACTGTCTCCGCCATCCATTGTGAGAATATGCGTCATTGTAAAAGTGCCTAAAGTAATGAGCTAATGTATCTAAAAAAATATGTAAAAATGTCTAATGCAATATTTGGAAATGTTTGAAGTAATTTACAAATAATTTATTATTATCAGAAAAATAAGAAAAATGTTCAAAACAATGAAAAATGTTTGAATGGATACAAAAAATGTTTAAAGAAATATTTAGAAGTGTCTGAACCAATACGTAAACAATTTACTCTCTTGAAAAATAACTATTTGGAATAATAAAAAAGTGTCTGAATGAATATGTAAAAGTGTTTAAAGAAAAGTTACAAAATGTTTAAAGCAACGTGCAAACAATTTATTTTTGTGATAAAAAAATGTATACAAAATAATAAAAAAATTGTCTAAATAGAAATTTAAAAGTGTCTAAATCAATATTTAAAAGTATATAAATAACCTTTTAAAATGCTGTGTAAAAGAGTATAAAGAAAAATTGTAAAATGTCTGAAGTAATATGTAAATAATTTATTTCCTTGATAAATAAATGTATTCAAAATTAACAAAAAATGTCTAAATAAAAATTTAAAGGGAAATTTACAAAAACCTCCCAATGTTTGGCCTAACCTACACTTACCCCCCTCTATTTTGTAAAACCCACACTTTGCCCCATAGGAATCACTACTAAAACCAATTGCTACGCGTTGGTAGACGTGTTGGTAAACGCACGTTGGTATTTGATTCGATGGAAATTTTTTTACCAACGCGTAACCAATAACACGTTGGTAAATTTCAACGCGTGCACATTGGTAATTACCAATGGTCAGTAACCGGACTTGATTTCCAACTCGTAATTGTAGTTACCAACTGCCATACGTGTTGGTAATTATCAACGCGTATGGCAGTTGGTAATTTACCAACTGCCATGATAGTTAGTAAGAGACCGCATTGGTAATTACCAACTTACAGCAGTTGGTATGGGGGTTGGTAATTACCAACGCGCATGACAGTTGGTAATTACCAACACGTGCCAGTTGGTAGCATTATGTTGGTAATTACCAACTTGCATACACGTTGGTAACAGTGTCTGTAAGTATCAACGCGGATGACAGTCGGTAATTACCAACGCACACGAGTTGGTAAACCCCGGTTGCACGTTGGTAATGTACATTAAGCGTTCCAGGCTTCGATTGTTTCGTATTTTTCCCAGTTTGAAACAAGTCTGATTACACATTTATCCTCAAATACACCAATTAAACAGAACAACATATATGTCTGGAACAAACCATACAACATTCAACGGATTACACATTTCAGTAATTTCAACTGAGTCTTAATTAGGTCTAACAATTATTATGTAAGTCTGATAACACAAGAAATTTGGAAATGATTTACCTATTGATGACGACCATCATGGAGTCCCGACTATCTCCTCATCCTTCGAGTCCGAGTCATCAGGATACTGTGGAACTGGTTGAGCCGGCGGGCACGGAAGGTTTAGCGAACGACAAATAATCTCCAACTGAGCCCGGTTTGCCTCCAATGTGGCTCTATTCGCCTCCATCTCTGCTCTCTGTCTCATCTTAATTCTCTCGAGCTTCCTCTCGTACTCGGCATCCCTTTGCGCATTCTCCTCCACCATCATCTTCTGTACTTGTTCGTTGAACTGCGGTATCTGTGTGATGTGGATATGTGGGATGGCACCTGGCTGTCGGCATCCCAGTATTATTATTTTTCCCAGTTATTATTATTTATATAATAATATTAATAATAATAATAATTAATATTATTATGACTGTGTCATGCATATGAGTACAATAATTATGATATAATAATTATAATTATATACATAAGTAGTAGCAGTATTATTATGGGTATATATATTACTCAAATTTAAGAACTATGGGTATCATTGTACTTTTTTTTATAATTAATTTAATTATTATGTATTATTACTATTTGTATTCTTTTAAGTAGTATAAAAATTATTCTTATATAATAACAATAATTATTATTATTAGTATTATTAGTATGACTGTGCAATGCATATAAGTATAATTATTATGATGTAATAATAATAATAATTAAATAAATACATTATTTTTATCATTATTATTATTATGTTGATTTTTAGTGAAATTTAATTAGTATGGGTATTATTGTACATGCTTCAATAATTATTATAATAATTATGTATAATTAGTATTTTTATTTTGTAAGTCCTATTAATATTATTATTGTTATTCTAATAAATATTTTACTTATTATAATTATAATTATTATTACTAATATTATTGTTATGGATGTGCCATGCTTATAAGTAAAATTGTTATGATCTTCCATGCATATAAGATCAATTATTTTTAGTATGATTATTATTATAATCATCATCAATAATAATAATAATAATAATAATAATATTATTATTCTCCATATTCTTGTTATTAAAATACGTATTATTACATTATTACTATTAACATTCTTATTGTTCGTAGTATTAATGTTATAACATTGAACATATCATGCTTAATTAATATTACTTAGGTTCATTACTATTATTTTATAAGTTCCTACTACTCCCCCCATACACATATTAATTAGTTATTATTATTACTCTTATTATTTTGATATTATTTGTACATCTTATTATTATTATTATTATTATTACACCATAACATAATATAACCATTTACACTAAATCACTCCAACTAAACAATAACTAAAGCTATTAGCATCAAAATATACAAATAATCATTCCATAAAATAATCTATATCATAAACTAAACATATCAACCTTTAACAAAATTAAATACAATGCACAAAGAAATTGCATATTCACTGTAATCCATCACAAAAATTACCCACATATAACAAATAATTAACATAAATTAATTTAAAAATACCAACAACTAATTTCGAACCATAGTGATCTGACATACGTTTTATTATCAATAAAAATAATTAAAAATAATTTATGAAATGAAATCCCGTTTTCATTCCAAAAAAAAAAGAAGTGAAACTTACCTCGAACGACTTCGAACGGAGAGGGAAAACAATGGCAACGTCTTCAAGCTCAAGGATAAAGGGAGGAGCTGAAAGAATGGACCTCAAAAACTTAATATCAACGAAAATGTAAGAAATTTCTCAAAATGAAAAAAAAAATGAAAACATACACGTTTACCTGCTAATCTGGCACCAAATCCGTGAAATGGGGTAGGAAATGGGTCAAGAAACGGGCGATTTTGCGGCAGTCGGAGCAATGGACATGTCGCAGCAACAGAGAGCTGTGGAGACGAGGAGACGAGATATTGCAACCAGACATGAATGAACGAGCTGGAGGAAGAATATGAAGTTTTTAAAGTGAAATTACCAACGGCCCAGCTGTTGGTAACCTCTTAAATGAAACACAGCGTTTAATAAAGCCCACCTATCCAGGCCCATTTTCACAGCCCAAACTACCAACGCGTGTACGTTGGAAATATTACCAACGGCTATCACGTTGGAAAAAACCCAACCCATGACATCAAAACCTACCAACTGTTGCACGTTGGAAGAATGTTACCAACGGTTTTACACGTTGGTATTTACCAACGGCTAGACCGTTGGTAATTTGGCAGTTGGTAATTACGTCATTTTTAGTAGTGAATGTCACATCCATCATCTTGTTTTTTATGCTAGTGGGCTTAATACCCTGATTGCCCAACAAGATTTATAAATCGTGCAAACCAACCAAAATATTCATCTCATGCTGCCTCAAATCCATTTTTCCAAAATATATGATATACTTCTAATAAATTTTCTATTTTTAAATAATTTCTACATCTATAAATTCACTAATAATTTCTAAATCTATAATATATTTTCATGTTTATAAACAAAGTTCATGCTTGTGATTAATATAAATATTTAATTTTTAACATCTTATTTATTTTTCCATTAGTTCAAATAAAGAAGTATAATCTTTTAGGACAAATATATTTTAGTTAATGTGGCAACGTCGAGGTCTTCTGGAGTCGCCACCAATCGGTTTACCTAGGTCGATTGGACACCTTAAAATTGGTCTGCGAGAGTTCGGGGATCGGGAGTACGGTTACGCTAAAACAACTTTGTTATAGCGCCCAAAATTGGCACCTTAGTTGATTTTAATTTTGTTTTGCTTTGCTTTTAGAAAATATTCAGTTAATTTTCAAACTAGAAATTTTAACTGAATTAATCGGATGCGGATTTTTAAATTAATTTATATAAAATTTGATACTTCCGAACCATGGACTCTGCCGAGTCATTTGGACACGGAAGATTTTGATTCCGAACCATGGACTCTGCCGAGTCATTTGGACACGGAATTTGGTGAAATTTTAAACAATTTTATCCATATTGTAAAAATATGAATTTTTATCTTTTTATTTAATTTATTTATTTTAAAAAGTTTGATATTTTCCAAACCGTAGATCCTGCCGGATCATCCGGATATGGAAATTGATTTATCGTAATTATTTAATTCTTATTATTAATTATTTAACTAATTATTAATGAACCACATAGACCGAAATTTTCAAAAATGAGATTTTTATTTTTAATATGTCAAATTAATTTTTTAGATTAATTATTAAAAAGTCTATCTAATCTAATTATATAACTATACTTAATATTAATTCCTAAGCTGATAGATGCCTTTAATGAACTGAACAAACATAAAAGAAAATAAGTAAAATCAGTGATCGAAATACACAAAGCAGAAAATTTTCATGGCAAACAAACGATTTAGTAATTATTTAGGCTATAAATGACCAAATAATAATAATAATAATAATAATAATAATAAAATAAAAATTTAGGGCCTAATTTATCACAAAGGTAATCTAGAGGATCCATTTTTGTCATTAATCCAAAAGTTAGGTAAATACCATCTCAAGTCATCTTCTTCGATTTGTTCTCTGTGGCCTTCAACAAGAAAAGCACCATTTTTAATTCAAACAAATATCATGCTGATTTCAATCCAAAATCAAGATTATATATACAATCTCATATACGGATTTTAATAAGACTAACAATATCCGAGGAGGAGAGCACAAAAAATTAAACCAGGAAAGTAGACAGATGCTGCCACTTTTTCCTCAATCCTGTAATTTTATTAAACCCACGTAGAATGAATTCTCGAAAATTGATATTTGAAACGCATTGTATAGATTCAATCAAAATTACAAAGATTTTAAGAAAAAAAAAAAAAAAAAGTCTTAGCCAGTGGCTAAACTGCCAGAAAATAAACTTCTAACTCCAGTGACTAATTTACAAACAATAGAAACAACGGTGAGTGACTAAAATGAACTAAATAAAAAGTATCAAGGACTAAATAATAGTTGTACAAAAAGATAAATGTGGTTGACTGGTTGAGTTTGTGATCTGGGTTTCATTATTTAATTTTAATTTTAATTTTATTTATTATATATTTTTTTTTGCTATCAATAGAATCCAAACCATGGATTCTAACCGAATCACCAGGATATGAATTTTATAATTTATTACGTCCTAAATTCATTCTTTAATTTTCATTAAAATTTGCTCAGAATTGAATCTCGTAAATATGATCTTTTTAGATACGTTATGTAAAACATGAATTTTAAATTTATGCTAACTATTAAAGTTAAAATCAAATAAATAAGTAAAAATCTAACCTAACCTAAACATGCAATTTTATGTAATATTGATCACTGAATAATTCATGATTCTCGAAATAATAAACCAACAACCAAAAAAAAGAAATAAAAACATAAAACAATACTGTCAGTGATGAATCTGCAAAACAGGGAGAATATTAGTGACTTGTATGAATGAAAAAGAAAATTAGAAGGGCTAAACGAGGGTTATGCCCAAACAGGAAATCTTTGACTTGGTCAAAAACGAAATACGCAACTCGCGTTCTGTTTTTCTTACTTCTTCTTCTTCCTTCAGATGCCGAGACGACAGTGACACTACAGCGAGGGGATGGCGAAGCAAAAGGGGGGCTAGGCTATTCGGGAAGAGGAAGAGGCGAAAACGCGGCGGAGTAGCGGCCTGGGCGCGACACGGGGCTAGACGGCGGAAGGAGAGCAGCGGCTGGAGTCGATAGCGTGGGGCGGCGGCGAGAATGATCTGACTGGCGGCGAAGGAAGCTGGGTGGTGCAGCGGAGAGGGGGACGCGGCAGCTGTAGGGAGATGGCGGTGAAAAGAGAGCAGCAGGCTGGCGTGAGAGCTTTTCGGTGCGACGGCGAGCGGAGGAGGCCCAGCCAGCAAGGGAAGGGCGTCGGGCTGGACGGGTGCGACGGCGGCGTGCTCAGCTTGGCAGCGTCGCGAGCATGGGAGGAGGCGCGACAAGGGAGGGGTCACAGCAGGGGAGGCGACGCGGAGGAGCGGGCCTGAGTGCGACGGGCGGTGGCTGAGCGCAGCAAGGGAGTGGTCGCAGCAGGAGAGGCGTGGCTGAGTGCGAAGAGATGACGGCGTCGATGGGCTGTCGGAGGGAGATAAACCGCCAGGCTGGAAGGCTGGCGGCGACACGACGTCTACTGGGAGACAGAGAAGGCGACGGCTGGCGGATCGGCCGTAGAAGAGGGCGGAGCGGGTGGAGTTTGGGCAGCAGGTGTGGCTGGCGAAGGTGAGAGTGAAAGAGAGAGTGAAGGAGAAGAAGAGTGAGCTGAGCTCGTAAGATGAGAGAGAGAGCTCAGGGGAGCGCAGAGAGAGAGAGAATGGAGAGAGGCCAGAGAGGGAGACGAGCTGAGTGAATGAGAGCGAGGGGGAGAGAGAAGTGTAGGCTGTGGTAGGGGTGAGAGAAAATATCCCCCGCCCCCCCCCCCCAGAGTGAGAGCGAGCTGTGTTAGGAGCTAAAAGAGAGAGATAGAAGGTTCTCGAGAGAGCGAGAGAGATCGATCAGGGCAGGTGCTAGCCAGGGGAAGGCTCAGCTGGGGGAGAAACAGCTAGCTAGGGGAAGGCGGGGAGGTGACTTCTTCTTCTTTATTATTATTATTATTTTTTTAAAAATAATTAATTAATTAATTTAATTAATTTTTTTTTATATTATTTTTTTTATATTAATTAATAGTTAATTTCTAATAATAATTAATAATTAATTAGTTTTTTTTTAAAATTTTTTTTTTAATGGCTGGACGAAATTGGTTGTCAACAGCTGCCCCCCTTTGCATGCTTCATGGGACATGATGTATGCAAAGTCGTTACCAAATTTCGTCCAGCTTAGCTAGGCATTGAGAACTTTCTCGCCGCTTAAATTATGAGGTGAAAGAATCCTCTTTTAGAACCTTGACGATAGAAACTCTCCTATCGTTGAAGAGAAAATTTGATTGATTGGTTGGTTGAAGGAAAGGTTCTTAGAACCTTAACGATAGGAAATTTCCTATTGCTGTAAGATGGACTAATTGATTGATTGTTTGAGGTTTAAGGAAAGCTCCTTAGAACCTTAACGATAGAAAAGGTTCTATCGTTGTAAGATGGACTGAATGATTGATTGTTTGTTTGAGGTTTAAGGAAAGGTCCTTAGAACCTCTAACGATAAGAAAGGTTCTATCGTTGTAAGATGGACTGAATGATTGATTGTTTGTTTGAGGTTAAGGAAAGGTCCTTAGAACCTCTAACGATAGGAAAGGTTCTATCGTTGTAAGATGGACTGAATGATTGATTGTTTGTTCGAGGTTTAAGGAAAGGTCCTTAGAACCTCTAACGATAGGAAAGGTTCTATCGTTGTAAGATGGACTGAATGATTGATTGTTTGTTTGAGGTTTAAGGAAAGGTCCTTAGAACCTCTAACGATAGGAAAGGTTCTATCATTGTAAGATGGACTGAATGATTGTTTGTTTGTTTGAGGTTTAAGGAAAGGTCCTTAGAACCTCTAACGATAGGAAAGGTTCTATCGTTGTAAGATGGACTGAATGATTGTTTGTTTGTTTGAGGTTTAAGGAAAGGTCCTTAGAACCTCTAACGATAGGAAAGGTTCTATCGTTGTAAGATGGACTAATTGATTGATTGTTTGAGGTTTAAGGAAAGGTCCTTAGAACCTCAACGATAGGAAAGCTCCTATCGTTGTAAGATGGACTAATTGATTGATTGTTTGTTTGAGGTTTAAGGAAAGGTCCTTAGAACCTCTAACGATAGGAAAGGTTCTATTGTTGTAAGATGGACTGAATGATTGATTGTTTGTTTGAGGTTTAAGGAAAGGTCCTTAGAACCTCTAACGATAGGAAAGGTTCTATCGTTGTAAGATGGACTGAATGATTGATTGTTTGTTTGAGGTTAAGGAAAGGTCCTTAGAACCTCTAACGATAGGAAAGGTTCTATCGTTGTAAGATGGACTGAATGATTGATTGTTTGTTTGAGGTTTAAGGAAAGGTCCTTAGAACCTCTAACGATAGGAAAGGTTCTATCGTTGTAAGATGGACTGAATGATTGATTGTTTGTTTGAGGTTTAAGGAAAGGTCCTTAGAACCTCTAACGATAGGAAAGGTTCTATCGTTGTAAGATGGACTGAATGATTGATTGTTTGTTTGAGGTTTAAGGAAAGGTCCTTAGAACCTCTAACGATAGGAAAGGTCCTTAGAACCTCTAATGATTGATTGTTTGTTTGAGGTTTAAGGAACTCTCCTTAGAACCTCGACGATAGGAACTCTCCTATCGTTGAAAGTTTGAGGTTAAGGGCCCTACCTTAGAACCTCTGCGATAAGAACTCTCTTATCGTTTGAAGAAAAATTGATGATTGATTGTTTGAGGTTTAAGGAACTCTCCTTAGAACCTCGACGATAGGAACTCTCCTATCGTTGAAAGTTTGAGGTTAAGGGTCCTACCTTAGAACCTCTGCGATAAGAACTCTCTTATCGTTTGAAGAAAAATTGATGATTGATTGTTTGAGGTTTAAGGAACTCTCCTTAGAACCTCGACGATAGGAACTCTCCTATCGTTGAAAGTAAAATTGATTGAAATAGGTTAAGGAACTCTCCTTGAACCTCGATGATAGGAACTTTCCTATCGTTAAAAGTAAAATTGATTGAAAGATGTTAAGGAACTCTCCTTGAACCTCGATGATAGGAAATTTCCTATCGTTAAAAGTAAAATTGATTGAAAGAGGTTAAGGAACTCTCCTTGAACCTCGGATTGATTGATTGATGTCGAGGTAAAGGTTCCATCCTTAAAACCTCAGATTGATTGATTGATTTCGAGGCAAAGGTTCCATCCTTAAAACCTCGGATTGATTGATTGATGTCGAGGTAAAGGTTCCATCCTTAAAACCTCGAATTGATTGATTGATCTCGAGGCAAAGGTTCCATCCTTAAAACCTCGGATTGATTGATTGATGTCGAGGCAAAGGTTCCATCCTTAAAATCCCGACGATGAAAATTGATTGTTTTCGAGGCAAAGGTTCCATCCTTAAAACCCCGATGATGAAAATTGATTGTTTTCGAGGCAAAGATTCCATCCTTAAAACCCCGATGATGAAAATTGATTGTTTTCGAGGCAAAAGTTCCATCCTTAAAACCCCGATGAAAATTGATTGTTTTCGAGGCAAAGGTTCCATCCTTAAAACCCCGATGGTGAAAATTGATTGTTTTCGAGGCAAAGGTTCCATCCTTAAAACCCCGATGAAAATTGATTGTTTTCGAGGCAAAGGTTCCATCCTTAAAACCCCAATGATGAAAATTGATTATTTTCGAGGCAAAGGTTCCATCCTTAAAACCCCGATGGTGAAAATTGATTATTTTCGAGGCAAAGGTTCCATCCTTAAAACCCCGATGAAAATTGATTGTTTTCGAGGCAAAGGTTCCATCCTTAAAACCCCGATGATGAAAATTGATTATTTTCGAGGCAAAGGTTCCATCCTTAAAACCCCGATGGTGAAAATTGATTATTTTCGAGGCAAAGGTTCCATCCTTAAAACCCCGGTGATGAAAATTGATTGTTTTCGAGGCAAAGGTTCCATCCTTAAAACCCCGATGAAAATTGATTGTTTTCGAGGCAAAGGTTCCATCCTTAAAACCCCGATGATGAAAATTGATTGTTTTCGAGGCAAAGGTTCCATCCTTAAAACTCCGATGATGAAAATTGATTGTTTTCGAGGCAAAGCTTCTATCCTTAAAACCCCGATGAAAATTGATTGTTTTCGAGGCAAAGGTTCCATCCTTAAAACCCCGACGATGAAAATTGATTGTTTTCGAGGCAAAGGTTCCATCCTTAAAACCCCGATGGTGAAAATTGATTATTTTCGAGGCAAAGGTTCCATCCTTAAAACCCCGGTGATGAAAATTGATTATGATTGTGGAGAAAAACTCTTTCCTCCTTTTTAAGTACCTCAGACAATTGAAGTTGAAATGTTCTATTCGGAAGTGTGAATTTTCATAATAGGTGAGTGCGGAAATTTAGACTTCGATAAGATGAGTGAATCTTGATGATGACAATAACACTAACAAATTATGTAGAGGGAACGGATGTTTGGAATCAATATCCAAGGTTCATCTAATATTTTCTTCAGTAAATATAGATTCCCTTGTGAGATATGTCATCCAAATAAGGTTAAAGCTTAACTACCCCAAAATGTTATGCCTAGTAGACCTAGTAGGATGCGTCTCAAGAGTAATAAAAATTACTCTTTACTCAGCCATTCCAACCTAAAGGCATTGTCGCATGGTTTTAATATCAGCATGGACGAAACTATCTTATAAGATAACGAAATTTCCTGAAAAGAAAAACTGAAATACGAAAGAAAAAGCTGATAATAAAACTAAAGGACAAGAAAAACGGATCAGATTGCTTTTTCTTCCACAATGCTTCAACAGGCTGGGTAAAGGACAATTATGGGACGGAACTGGTTGGGAAAGACTGTCGTGCCCAGTCTATTTGGATCATCGCTGGATCTGGTTCAGGAACAAAAGCTTGCATTTTATCTAGCAATTCTTCAGCAGTTGTTGCGGATATTATGATTCGTCGTGCCACCTCAGGGATAAACTTTTGCTTCACAGCACGATTCATAAAAGATAATAGACCTGCGAAGAAATAATTAACATTTAACAGCCCAATGGGTTTTTGATGCAAATTAAGTTGGGCCATGGAAGCGATTTGGAAGACTTCTCCTAATGTGCCAAAGCTACCTGGTAGAACGATAAAAGCATCAGCATTAAAAAGCATTTGTAACAAACGCTCTTGCAGATTTTTAACCACTAGCTCTTCTCCAATCGTGCCCCCAGAAACCGATTTCAGAGATGCAGGGATAATACCCAGAACCTGGCTTTCTCCTAAAGATGCTGCTGATGCTACAGTTCCCATTAATCCGACACTACCTCCTCCATAAACTAAGTGTATTTTTTGCTCAGCTAATACACTACCCAAATGGTTGGCTGCCTTTAAGTACTCTTCATCTTCTCCAGGAAAAGCTCCAGAAAATACACAAATACTTCGGGGTTTACGAGTAGAGGTTTTCTCCATTCCTATCCTTACCCTTATGAGAAAAGAAGAAAAGATGATATATTTATAGAGGTAAAGCAATAATTTTATTTTTCAAGAATGGATACATTATTGTCAGCTATTCACAGTAGTCACGAGTATGACTCTGGTCAGGTATGGGTACACTATCGTTAAAAGAGGAGGAAAATTTCAAAAGCAACTAGCATACATAGTAGTCACTACTGTAGCTTACGTCAGGAGTAGGTACGTGATTGTTGGAAGAGAAGGAAAATTTCAAAAGTAGCAGCTATATACAGTAGTCATAACTGTATCTCATGTCAGGAGTGGGTACATTATTGAGAGGATAATTTCAAAAGCGACAGCTAGCATGTACAGTAATCGTGACTTTGGTTCACGTCTTCCACTGATTTTGCATCCAGTAACGGCTTCAATGCCTTCTATGAATTGGCGATTTGCATCCCATCCAGTTTTCTCACAAACTGGCAAACTGGGTCATTAAGAGTCAGATTTCCAAGACTGTAACGATCCTGTTCTTTACGGAAAGTCCACCATAAATCCATAATTTCCCATTGCACTATTTCACAAGAATGTGTTTCAAAAGTTAATAGGATATCATCCAAAGATTCTTTACGCAGGCCATTCTTAATGAATTTTCTTTTATCTTCATGATTTCTGGAGATGTATCCTAAAAAGCGACATTTAGTATTACAATTCCATCGTCCACATTTATGACAGACACCTAGCCTCTTTGCTCTTCGCTTTTTGGCATAAGCGCTTTTACCAAAGCCGGGCATACGGGGAAAGAACGCTTCTGGAACTTCACCAGCTGAACGAACCTTAGCTTCAATTAGCCACCGCACATTATCAGGAATGCCTTTGTGCATAAAAACTCTGATTCTTTCACATCTAGCAAGGTAGATCTTTTTAAGGACTTTTATTGGAAGAGAAGGAAAGTATTTTCGCAGGGTAGAAAGAGTAGAATCCATTGATGAGAGAAGAATTTGAGAGATGATGGAAAGGAATTAGTTATTGAAGGAAACTTAGATAACCGACTGGAAAAACATGCATTTATAGCGATGAAATGGATAACGTGTCGATTACACTTAGGAGAGCATGTACATCTGTCAAAAGAAAATGCAAACTTTTCCAAATATAACAAACTGTATGTACAGTAATTGTGACTGTGGCTCACATCTTCCACTAGTTTTACGTCCAATAACGGCATTAACGGCTTCTATGAGTCGAGGATTTGCTTCCCATCCAGTTTTCTTACAAGCTGGCAAACAGGGTCATTTACAGTCAGATTCCCGGGACTGTAACGGTTTCGTTCTTCATGAAAAATGCTCCATAAACCAAGAAGTTCACGTTGCACAGATCCACAAGAATGCGTCTCAAGAGTCAATTGGATATCATCCAACGAGTCCTTACTCAGGCCATTCTTAATGAATCGTATTTTATCTTCTCGATTATCAGAGATCATCCCTAAAGAACGACATTTAGTATTACAAGTCCACCGTCCACATTTATGGCAGACTTGTAACCTTTTCGCTCTTCGCTTTTTGGCATAAGAGCTTTTGCCTATACCAGGCATGTGAGACACAAATGCCTCTGGGATTTCACTTGCCAGACGAACCTTGGCTTCGATTAACCACCGCACATCTTCAGGGATTCCTTTGTGCATCAGAACTCTTAATCGTTCACAGCGAACTTGGTAGATCTTTTTGAGAATGTTCATTGGGAGAGAAGGAAAATATTTTCGTAAGACAGAAAGAGTAGGATCCATTTTCTAGAGGGAAGTAAAAGAAAGAAGAGAGGAAAGAATCAGTTATTATGGGCAACTGAGAGAACCGACTTGAGAGTCACGGAGTACCGTATCCGCCGTTTAACCGGAAAAGTGGATCCTACTTTATTTTGGTATCATAGATATTTCTTATCTTTGATATCTCGTAAGGCATGACATTGATCCAGTCCTTGACTATTGAATCCATTGTCCGCTTTTGACAAATTTTCAACGACAATATTTCTTGATGTCTGCCTTATCTTTGACCACAGCTATCTCTTATCTTAGATGCTGCTAAGCTGGCATCAATCTTGTCCTTCCAGGTGTAGCCACGATTATTGAATCAATTGCCAGGCTTTTGACAATATTGTCTACTTTATCCTTTTTGATATCTGCCTTATCCTTGGCTATAGCTATCTCTTATCTTGGATACTACTAGCTGACGTCAATCCTGTCCTTCCAGGTGTAGTCTCAATTATTGAATCGATTGCCAGGCTTTTGACATATTGTCTACCTTATCCTTGAATTCCTGATGCGGGTTGGTCCCGCATATTAGCTGTGTATCCAGTGATAGATTGGTAAGAGCTGATGTTATTGAGATCTCAGCTTATATTGCTGTAACTGTGCTGTGAATGTGATTCCCGTTTGGTCCTTGTTATGTAAAGGCTATGTATGCATGATATGAAATGCATGAATGCAGAGCATGTGTAACTAATGGCTTTTTTTTTGTATGGATCTAGTTCTTTATGTCTTTGTTTTACTGGATCCTCTTTGTGATGGCCTTCTTGGACTATCATTGAATCTCTTTATGCTTTCCAGCTTTTGTTCGCTGCCTCAAAAGCCCAACTCTTTTCAAAATCTGCTTTCTTTAACTTGTTCTTGAATTTTGGTCTCAATTTCTTTAATGTTCGCTCGCCTCATACTTTATATCTCTTTGGGTACTCATCCCTTGTCATGGATTTCATAGCATCAAAGGCTTAACTTTCAATGTCTGTCCTTTTTCTTGTGTCCGGGCTGACACATACTTATCCCCATGTTACAATCTGAATGATTGCTCTTCCTTGAACTCATGTTTTGATCCATAAGACTTGCCCCCTTGTCTATTGAACTTCTTTGTTGGCAGTACTCCTCTTACGCTTCGTAGAGACTACTTTGCCCCCCTAAATATGGTATTTATGTTGATAAAAGGTATCACCTCGCCTTTAACAGAAGGTCGAGCATTTCTAGACCTTTGTGATGGCACTTGATTGTAAATTTCTATTACAAGAACCACATCTTATTAAAGAAAGACTCAAGCTATCTCCTCACTTTTAAGTCTACATACATTAATGAATAATGGTTTGGCCTTAAAGAAAAACTTTCATCAATTTGCAAAGCTTGACAAAGTAATTTACGGTCTTTGTTTTTAATTAAAATATCCTGCCATTCTTCCCTTTCCAACTCGAAGACATAAACTGTGCAAGGCAATAAGGTAGAAACATGATTCACAATAATAGCCTTTTAACTGAATGAGGATGATATCGAGAGGTAAATGTTAGGTGTGAGGAAAGTTAAGTTTGAATGTTTTTTTTTTGTGGCAGTCTTTTAGCTGAATGAGAATAATATTAAGAGGTAAATATTAGGTCTGAGTAAAGTTAAGTTTGAGTGGTGTGAAAGAAGGGTATTTTAATACTACTCGTGAGCAGTATTAAATAAGGTAGAAACATGATTCACAATGATAGTCTTTTAACTGAATGAGGATGTTAGGTCTAAGGAAAGTTAAATTTAAGTGGTGTGAAAGAATGGTCTTTTAATACTACTCGTGAGCAGTATTAAATAAGGTAGAAACATGATTCACAATGATAGTCTTTTAACTGAATGAGGATGTTAGGTCTGAGGAAAGTTAAATTTAAGTGGTGTGAAAGAATGGTCTTTTAATACTACCCGTGAGCAGTATTAAATAAGGTAGAAACATGTTTCACAATGATAGTCTTTTAGCTGAATGAGGATGATAAGTCTGAGGAAAGTTAAATTTAAGTGGTGTGAAAGAATGGTCTTTTAATACTACTCGTGAGCAGTATTAAATAAGGTAGAAACATGTTTCACAATGATAGTCTTTTAGCTGAATGAGGATGATAAGTCTGAGGAAAGTTAAGTTTAAGTGGTTTGAAAGAATGGTCTTTTAATGCTACTCGTGAGCAAATTTGATTATGGTGAAAAACTCAATAGTGATGACCTCAAACTTGCCACTCTTTCCAGCAAGTTAAACCTCATCTGTTGCCCCCCAACTATCGTGGTCTTTATGTATGCTTGGCTTGAGGGTTGCTTTTGTATTCTAAACCGCCTTTGCAGGTTTTCAGTCTAGAATCCATAGCTCACTTTTTTCTTTTTTTTTTTCTTTTGCTCTAG
This sequence comes from Aquilaria yunnanensis, assembly GCA_039654915.1. Lineage (NCBI taxonomy): Eukaryota > Viridiplantae > Streptophyta > Magnoliopsida > Malvales > Thymelaeaceae > Aquilaria > Aquilaria yunnanensis. The sequence goes on from CM077593.1 coordinate 15,725,824, forward strand.
TTTGAGCCCTTTTTCCTTTTTTTTTTTGTTTTTTTTTTGTTTTTTTTTGTTTCCCTTTTTTTTTTGTGAGCTATGGTGATGACATACTTGATAACTCTCTTGAAGTGAGATGACTCAAGTGGCCTTGCTTGCTCGTGCCTGTTCTCAGTCCTTTTTGGTTTTGAATTTTCCCTTGTTGTCTTTTGATGGAAGGGATGAATTTCTCTTTTCGGAGTTTGTGTTGCCAAAGAACTGAGAACATAGCCCTCTTGAAGTGAAATGATTCAAGTGGCCTTAGCTGCTTGTGTTTGCTCTCAGTCTCTTTTTTTTGTTTTGGATTTTCCCTTTAATGGCTTTTGATGGAAGGGAGGAACTTCTTTCCTTTGTTGGAATTTGTGTTGTGGAAAACTGAGAATTTTTTTTTTTTGTATTGAGCATTTGTGAGAATTGGGAGGCCACTGAAGTCATTTAATATGAGAGCTAACTTCTTTGGAAGTTAATCCTGGACTTCTTGCAAGGATGTTGATAACCACTGTGAATTTTTTTTTTTTTTTTTAAGAGTTGGGGTGCAACATATGAAATCATTCTTGCTAGATTTAGTAGTACTTTCCAGATCACCACTATCAAATCTCCCTTAACTTTTTATTTTCACCCACGAGTAGTATCATTTAGAAAGCAAAGTATGATGGCAATAATAGTTAGTGCAATGGCAAAGATTGAGAGATAGAGGTAAAAATGAAATTTTTGGTAAAAAGTGGTAGAATGTGTAGGTGTAATAATTGAATTAAAAAGTGGTAGAATGCACACATAACATCTTTTTGTTGGAGAACAAAAAGAATTACCGGTTGTCAAAAAGTAAAGTGTGATGACAATAATGGATAGTATAATGGCAAAGAGTGTAAAAATGGGAAGCAATAGAATGCACGCATTACATCTTTTTGTTGTACCAGAAAGAATACCAGGTGTCCATCTAACAAAGACTACACCCTAGATTCTGGACTAAATCTAGGAGATTTTTACTATTAGATTACTTTTGCAAGCTTTCAAAGATACAAGTTTATTCAAATGATTCCCTATCATTCGAAAATGTATGCGGACTGTTAGGTCAGATCTGACTTGGAGCCCTTCCAAAATCAATGTAATTCCAGCTCAAAATCTTCACTTTCAATTACCAATCACATCGGGCCTAGCAACTTGGACTCGACCAACTGTTGGACCTTGAGTTTCAATATGACAGAATTTTCAGTTGAATGTCCAATTGAACCTTTTTTATAATCATATTTGGCATTTGGGTCATTCCAACTTGGAAGATGAGGCTACTTGGTCTTTGCTACCGTTGATATAGGTGATAGCAGAATGCTTTCTTCAGCCAAAACTGTGATTAACTTTCCTTCAAAAATGAATTTCATTTTTTGGTGTAATGAGGAGGGAATTACTCCGGCCATATTTTCTATCTTGGACTTTATATCTATGAGACGTCCTTCGGTTTGTTCTGCCATTAGTCTTGTTTGGAGCCGAGTTGGATATCGGTGTTGAGGTCCAATTTTACCTTTTTAAAGTGAGATTCATTTTACTAGATTTTACATGTATATGATTGATGCAATGGATGCATGCCATATAAAGTGAGATTATGTTTTTATCAGACTTTATATGCACGTGATTAAAGTAATGCATGCATGCGATGAATGAGTTTGCTTATCCATTATCGTGGAACTTCAAAACTTTTAGTTGTCATTATAAAGACCAAAAAGTTAGCATAATTTGATGCGTGGTTTTGATGCATGAAGAATAATTGCACAGAACGGAAGTATAACAAAAGAAAAATAAGGTTATTAACAAGTTAAATAGTAATTAACAACTCATGAAGTATTATGGATAAACAAGTTAAAACCATACGAAGAAAAGTGTAGAGTAACAACACAGCATAACAAGGATATGTTTATGGCGTTGGTAAAATGGTAGAAATTCTATGGTCAGTTCTATGGTTAAGTGGGGAGTTCTATATGCATAAGGTGGTTTATCAAAAAGGCAAGGGATAGTTCCCGAATCCCGTCACTAAATCATAGTGACGGCCCGATTCCTTACCCTCTAGGGTTAATGTAAGGAATGGATTAATTCGAGTCGTAGCTTTTCGTGGGCCCATGCAGAGACTAACCGTCTCAGAAGGCAATACACTACCTTGCTACTTTGAAACCGGTGAAGGCTTGGAGACCGTGGCCTCACAAGGAGAGCAACACCAATTCCGCTTAGAAAGAATCGTGTTTGATTTAAGGAAGCTCGGGTATAGAGCTTCATTTTGTGAATGCATTATGCATGTTTAGAATAAGTAAATATAACATATAAATTCACATAAAAATAAACAAAACAGAACAAAATAAACCAACTTTTAGGCTTGACTCACTAACCAGGTTCCCCAGCGGAGTCGCCAAGCTGTGGCAACGTCGAGGTCTTCTGGAGTCGCCACCAATCGGTTTACCTAGGTCGATTGGACACCTTAAAATTGGTCTGCAAGAGTTCGGGGATCGGGAGTACGGTTACGCTAAAACAACTTTGTTATAGCGCCCAAAATTGGCACCTTAGTTGATTTTAATTTTGTTTTGCTTTGCTTTTAGAAAATATTCAGTTAATTTTCAAACTAGAAATTTTAACTGAATTAATCGGATGCGGATTTTTAAATTAATTTATATAAAATTTGATACTTCCGAACCATGGACTCTGCCGAGTCATTTGGACACGGAAGATTTTGATTCCGAACCATGGACTCTGCCGAGTCATTTGGACACGGAATTTGGTGAAATTTTAAACAATTTTATCCATATTGTAAAAATATGAATTTTTATCTTTTTATTTAATTTATTTATTTTAAAAAGTTTGATATTTTCCAAACCGTAGATCCTGCCGGATCATCCGGATATGGAAATTGATTTATCGTAATTATTTAATTCTTATTATTAATTATTTAACTAATTATTAATGAACCACATAGACCGAAATTTTCAAAAATGAGATTTTTATTTTTAATATGTCAAATTAATTTTTTAGATTAATTATTAAAAAGTCTATCTAATCTAATTATATAATTATACTTAATATTAATTCCTAAGCTGATAGATGCCTTTAATGAACTGAACAAACATAAAAGAAAATAAGTAAAATCAGTGATCGAAATACACAAAGCAGAAAATTTTCATGGCAAACAAACGATTTAGTAATTATTTAGGCTATAAATGACCAAATAATAATAATAATAATAATAATAATAATAATAATAATAATAAAATAAAAATTTAGGGCCTAATTTATCACAAAGGTAATCTAGAGGATCCATTTTTGTCATTAATCCAAAAGTTAGGTAAATACCATCTCAAGTCATCTTCTTCGATTTGTTCTCTGTGGCCTTCAACAAGAAAAGCACCATTTTTAATTCAAACAAATATCATGCTGATTTCAATCCAAAATCAAGATTATATATACAATCTCATATACGGATTTTAATAAGACTAACAATATCCGAGGAGGAGAGCACAAAAAATTAAACCAGGAAAGTAGACAGATGCTGCCACTTTTTCCTCAATCCTGTAATTTTATTAAACCCACGTAGAATGAATTCTCGAAAATTGATATTTGAAACGCATTGTATAGATTCAATCAAAATTACAAAGATTTTAAGAAAAAAAAAAAAAAAAAAGTCTTAGCCAGTGGCTAAACTGCCAGAAAATAAACTTCTAACTCCAGTGACTAATTTACAAACAATAGAAACAACGGTGAGTGACTAAAATGAACTAAATAAAAAGTATCAAGGACTAAATAATAGTTGTACAAAAAGATAAATGTGGTTGACTGGTTGAGTTTGTGATCTGGGTTTCATTATTTAATTTTAATTTTAATTTTATTTATTATATATTTTTTTTTGCTATCAATAGAATCCAAACCATGGATTCTAACCGAATCACCAGGATATGAATTTTATAATTTATTACGTCCTAAATTCATTCTTTAATTTTCATTAAAATTTGCTCAGAATTGAATCTCGTAAATATGATCTTTTTAGATACGTTATGTAAAACATGAATTTTAAATTTATGCTAACTATTAAAGTTAAAATCAAATAAATAAGTAAAAATCTAACCTAACCTAAACATGCAATTTTATGTAATATTGATCACTGAATAATTCATGATTCTTGAAATAATAAACCAACAACCAAAAAAAAGAAATAAAAACATAAAACAATACTGTCAGTGATGAATCTGCAAAACAGGGAGAATATTAGTGACTTGTATGAATGAAAAAGAAAATTAGAAGGGCTAAACGAGGGTTATGCCCAAACAGGAAATCTTTGACTTGGTCAAAAACGAAATACGCAACTCGCGTTCTGTTTTTCTTACTTCTTCTTCTTCCTTCAGATGCCGAGACGACAGTGACACTACAGCGAGGGGATGGCGAAGCAAAAGGGGGGCTAGGCTATTCGGGAAGAGGAAGAGGCGAAAACGCGGCGGAGTAGCGGCCTGGGCGCGACACGGGGCTAGACGGCGGAAGGAGAGCAGCGGCTGGAGTCGATAGCGTGGGGCGGCGGCGAGAATGATCTGACTGGCGGCGAAGGAAGCTGGGTGGTGCAGCGGAGAGGGGGACGCGGCAGCTGTAGGGAGATGGCGGTGAAAAGAGAGCAGCAGGCTGGCGTGAGAGCTTTTCGGTGCGACGGCGAGCGGAGGAGGCCCAGCCAGCAAGGGAAGGGCGTTGGGCTGGATGGGTGCGACGGCGGCGTGCTCAGCTTGGCAGCGTCGCGAGCATGGGAGGAGGCGCGACAAGGGAGGGGTCACAGCAGGGGAGGCGACGCGGAGGAGCGGGCCTGAGTGCGACGGGCGGTGGCTGAGCGCAGCAAGGGAGTGGTCGCAGCAGGAGAGGCGTGGCTGAGTGCGAAGAGATGACGGCGTCGATGGGCTGTCGGAGGGAGATAAACCGCCAGGCTGGAAGGCTGGCGGCGACACGACGTCTACTGGGAGACAGAGAAGGCGACGGCTGGCGGATCGGCCGTAGAAGAGGGCGGAGCGGGTGGAGTTTGGGCAGCAGGTGTGGCTGGCGAAGGTGAGAGTGAAAGAGAGAGTGAAGGAGAAGAAGAGTGAGCTGAGCTCGTAAGATGAGAGAGAGAGCTCAGGGGAGCGCAGAGAGAGAGAGAATGGAGAGAGGCCAGAGAGGGGGACGAGCTGAGTGAATGAGAGCGAGGGGGAGAGAGAAGTGTAGGCTGTGGTAGGGGTGAGAGAAAATATCCCCCCCCCCCCCCCCCCCAGAGTGAGAGCGAGCTGTGTTAGGAGCTAAAAGAGAGAGATAGAAGGTTCTCGAGAGAGCGAGAGAGATCGATCAGGGCAGGTGCTAGCCAGGGGAAGGCTCAGCTGGGGGAGAAACAGCTAGCCAGGGGAAGGCGGGGAGGTGACTTCTTCTTCTTTATTATTATTATTATTTTTTTAAAAATAATTAATTAATTAATTTAATTAATTTTTTTTATATTATTTTTTTTATATTAATTAATAGTTAATTTCTAATAATAATTAATAATTAATTAGTTTTTTTTTTTAAATTTTTTTTTTTAATGGCTGGACGAAATTGGTTGTCAACAGTTAATTCCATTTTATTTTGAAAATTAGTTCTCACCACATGAAAGAAATGTACACATTCTATAATTTTTATCAACACGTAATGTATGATCATGCTTTTTTTTTATGCTTAGATCATGTTTGTTTTTATTTTATTTGCCTATGACTAGATCCTGTTATTTTCTCTTCCTTTTCTTTGTAAATTACCATATTGAGTCGTGCATGAGTTTCTTCTGTGGGAAAAAAATCATATGAACAAATTTCTTGGTGTCTTCTAATTGAATTATTAGCTACAGATCAGTCATCAAAGAAAAGAAAAAAGAGAAAGAGATTGATTATTTGGAATAACATTGAATAAAAAAAATAGGGTAAACTCCACCAGTCACCCCTAAACCATATCCAATGTTTTTTATTCATCCCTAAATTAACAAATGTTGTTTAATTGTTCTTAAACTATATCCAGTGTTGCTTAATTGTGCTGTCATCCATTATAGCCGTTAAGGATAAACAGAAAAATGATGTGACTACTAATGTGTCATGAAAAAATAACGTGACTGCTGATGTGACATCACTTTTCTATTAATCTTCAACAGTACGATAGATGACAGGATGATTAAGTAACACTGGATATAGTTTAGAGATGATTAAGCAACATTGGATATAGTTTATGGATGACCAGTGGAATTTACCCAAACTAATAATAAATCCGCATAGTGGAAGATAAATATATGGAAGCAATATTTTTTATTTTTTCTTTTGAAATTTGTTGTAATTACCAGTATCACTAGTTAAGTTAATTAGTTCACATTATAGTTCCTTTATTTGTCGTCATCTATCAATTAAACCCTCACATGCTTCCACCTATATAACTAGCTCAACGAGATATAGTATAGTTTAAAAAATAACAACAAATGCATCAAATTATTTAAAATATATTTGTCCTAAAAAATGGCACTTCTCCATTTGAATAAATTAAAAAATGAATAATATGTTAAAAATTAAATTAATTGTAAAATTGGTTTATAAACATGAAAATATATTATGGATTTAAAAATTAATAGTTGATTTATAAATATAGAAATTATTCATGAATGAAAAAATTATTAGAAATATATCATTCATTTAAGGAAAATGGATTGGAGGTGGCATATAATCAATATTGTGGTTGATTTACACATATTGAAAATCTTGTTAGTCAATGAGGGCATTTGGTCTACTAGCATATCAGACAAGCTGACAGATATGATGATTTGATGAGGGAAACTGTAGGTTTTCTAAAATAAAGGGGGGGAAGTATAGATTAGGACAAACATCGGGAGGGGGGTTTGTAAATTTCCCAAATTTAAAATGTCTTCCATGAATTCAGTCTTCTCGCCTCACTTTGTCTTGGATTTTCAGCGATCCGCAGCTCAAATCGGCTCAGATTTCAGGCAATCCTTGCCTTGCATCGTGCCTTTGCAGACGTACCTCTGCCCCCACCGTAGTTGCGCCTCTTTCTCCTCCTTTGGTCACCGGTCCTGGATCTGCTTCTACTGCCATTATGGATCTCCATCTGCCACCGCTCCTAGATCTGCCTTTGCCGCTCATCATCAACTGCCATCTTCCACAGTATTCTCACCGCGCCTCACCTCAGATCTCCGATAATCTAGGACTCAAATTGCCTCTGATATCCTTGAAGTGCCGCCGCACCATCATCATCGACTAGAATCACCTCAGGATTTCAGCAGATCCCCACCGCACATCATGCCGTCATCACCACACCATCGCCATTGTCTCATCATCAGCTCGAAATCTCCTTGGTACTGCCTATGGTCTGAATCACTCCAGTCTCGCCTGAAAACACGATGTACTTCTAGAGAAAATAAGAATTGTGAGAAATTTTTTACAAATATAAGGAGTAAAATTGTGAAATCAATATTATGTCTAATTAGACATATGTGTATTATATCTATAGTATTCTAATAGTCACTACAATCGCCCTTACATAAAAGAGTCAAGGCCATATGCCAATGTAGGATAAAGGGCATGCCTGTTCCATGTGGGACAAAAGGCAAAACCAAAATTAATACATAAACAATAGAGGAAATGGCGTTGTGATTCAAATTACTTGATTGGGAAGAGAAAGGAAAGCGTGAAGGTGAAGTGGCTCGGGAGAACAAGCAACGCGAGTGAAAGGACAGCCGAATAGCACATAACCTCTATCTTCCACGCACTATTTACTGTTCTCCGCAAAAATCAAGCTAACGAATTCCGAAACGACAGAATATAACTCAATCAAGCTGGATACGTCCGAAAAGGAAGATATTTCTTCGTTGGTAGTTGAAGGAAGGAAGGATGGGAAAAGGAAGAAGAAAGGGATGGAGTGGGAAGAAAGAAGAGTAGGATACACTCGTGATATTTGATATAGTTTTACTCTTACCTTACTTGGCCTAGCTAGGTTTTTCAGATTGTTTATATCTGTCAATTAATTTGTTTTTTGTTAACCGCGCTTAAACTGGTAAAATGCCAACAGGTTCAATAACCTCACTGTTGTTGTATCCTTTCATGGAAATAATCATACAGAAAATAAGAAGACAGAAAAGTGTAATTAAGTGTCCAGGAAGTAAAAGTAAAACGCCCAACTTAACCCCATCTGCTCTGATTCGGCAAGCGTCCAGAAAACTCGTTTAATATTTCCATGCCAGCACACGTCGAAAGCCAACAAAAGCAAACAGAGACAGACCAACAGTCCTACTAAACTAAACAAGCCCTCAAATGACAAGGCACTAAACAAAGAACCTTAACATCTACAAGTACAATGCCCAAGAGCAAACACACAAACAAGTTCACGGAAGAGGCAAAAGCCCGGTCGGGGAGGCGAAGAGAAGAGCGTCAGAATATTTAGAAAACAAACAAAGGAAAAGTCGTCTCGGTGCCTGCCATGTGAAACTGATCATCAAACTCGGACCAGAAACCGAAGAGGCCACCTTGCATCAGTTTCCTCAAGCCACCCGGCCCCCTCACGGATTCCACTTCCATTTCTGCCAAGCCCCGAAAAAACTCCAAAATCACTTTCCCGATTCATTAACGCAGAAGATATTCAACTTTCAGCACGTATTTGTAGATGTTGATCCATATATAGCCTCTGTAACTTTCATTTCACGTCACGGCTTACGCATTAAACCAAACTGCCTGCTGCCAGTACTAGTATATATTTATGCAACGATCATAATTAAGCAGCATGAATCTGAGTTAAGCTCTGTTAATAAAGATTAGTAATCAGAACTGTTGAACCCTAAGTCATCAAAATGGGCTTCAAGTTCAAAGCTACAAGTTTAATCGTCCTGGTTCTCATGATGATCTCAATGCCGGCGATTTCTGCATCAACTATTACTGGAGGTGGCGTTGGCGCTGGAGGGGTATTTCGGCCGCCACCGTCCCCGGGTGGAGCGACTTGTCCGATAGATGCGCTGAGGCTAGGGCTGTGCCTGGACGTGCTTGGGGGATTGGTGCAAGTGGGGATAGGGAATCCGGCGGAGAATCTTTGCTGCCCGGTGATCCAAGGTTTGCTGGAGACTGAAGCTGCCATCTGCCTTTGCACTACCATAAGGCTCAGGCTGCTTAACCTCAATATATTTATCCCGATTGCCCTCCAAGTTCTGATCACTTGCGGATATAACCCCTCAGGTTTCATTTGCCCTTGAGTTCAGGCTTGGGGAGGTACTTATGTGTCTATACAATAATTAAGCGGGGGCACATGCATGCGTCGTTGCAAGCTACTATATTGCAATCGACTGAATTACGGTGTAGGCATTTGTGGTATGAAATAAACTATAAAAGTGATGCTATTATCAGTATCGTTTGCGTCCGCATCCACAAACGTAAAATTTACCTTAATTATTGACATATGTATGTGTGTGTGTGTATAGCCTCTATAGATTGGTACGTCACATGAATGTAATTAACCACAACCAAACAAAGAGTTCGCAAGAGCCTGGAAGAGAAAAGGAGTGAATAACAATTTACCCCTAATATTTACCTGAAATTATTGTTTGCCCCTTCTATTTCAAAAATATCTCAAAAGGTCCCTAAGGTTTTAAAATATCTACACTTATCGCTGGCTGTCTCTTTTGGAATTTAAACTTAATGGATTAATTACATGTTTTTCAGTTCTCGTTTAAGTTTTCTACTTAACATATAAATTGTTTCATTACTTTTTTTAAATGACATAATATATTTATATATATTGTTCCTTTTAACTCACCTTGTTATTTTTTTATGATTTTTTTTTATTTAATTTTCATTATTTCTATGGACTTTTTTGTATTTTCAAATTTTTAATCACCTTTAATTAATAAATTCATTTTTATTTTTAAAATTGGTTGTTACTTTCTATCCCCCTCAATTTTTTCAAAACTTATAATGGTAACTATTAAAGCCAAAAAAGTAGGAGGGCTCATTTTATAATAATATTGAAACTTTAAAATTCACTTTGTTCAAGTTAATAGAACATTTGATCATTTTAATGTATTTTTTTTTTGTATATTTATTGATTGACTAATCATTTTCTATGAAACTCTCATTCAAAAAAATGTTTCTTGATTTCTTTAACTAAAAACAGTGCTAGCTCTTGGAGGAATGATGATGACTAGAAGAGAGAATACAACAAAGAATAGTGTCTTTCATTGAACAGCACAATTTCTTGATTGAGAATAATAATAAGGATGACTTTCCAAAGGAATAAATAATATGAAGGGTTGGTGAATAACAATTGAAAAGATAGTGATCTCTTAGCGGTTTCAATTTTACTCGACATCAAAGATAAAGTCAAAGAATTATAATGCAAATCATCTGAGTACCTGAGAAATTGGTAAATAATCAATAAGCATTTTGTTGAATAACACCTTCTTACAAAACAATTAATTAATGAATAAGTTTATAAAACTAAAACTACAACAAAATAACCAATCATGTATTAATTCAAATGAAATCAATTTTGAAGTTTTCATATTATTGTAAATATAACACTTGTCATTTCTTCAATTTTAGGTTTTAATAGTTACAATAATAAGTTTTGAAAAAATGAGGACACTTGTAAAGCTTCTAAATATAATAAATAAATAAATACAATCAATTTTTAAAATAAAAATGATACACTTAATTAGAGAAAATTAAAAAATTGAAGATACAAAGATAAAAATAAATAAATAATCATAAGAAAATGAAAAAAAAATAAAAAAAAAGATAATCATAAGAAAAAATAGTTGAGAGATGGTAAGTTGAAAGGAACAATATATATACAAATGTATTATATTATATTATCTAAAAAATACAAGTAATAAAGAAAAGCTAAACGAAAAATAGAGTTGGGGCCTCAAAATTTAATTAATTCATTGATTTTAATATTCAAAAGAGACCGTAAGAAGTAACTGTGTGTTTCTTAAAATATCAAAGATTTTTATGAGGCTTCTGAAATTGGATGGATAAAGTTAATTTAGCATAAACATTAAGGGGTAAATTATATTTCTCTCAAAATAAAAAGAAAAATAAAAACAAGATGCATGATAGTTAATTTTCTTGTTGGAATTTGTTATTGACGGGAATGAGAACATCCTTCCACATCCCACCTGGGTGCCAGATAACAAGGAGAGAATATAGCATATAGGTACATGACCAAAACCAATATAATAGAGGCAGCTAGGTTTTCTTTTACCGATAAGTATTATTATGATTGAATGATACAGTGTTATATTAATTAGAGGAAAATTGCGTATCAACTTTTTGAGGTCTGAAAGGTAAATGACCTAATTATTTATATTATGATTTTGGAAACCAGAAGGTTAGAATCAAACTCTAAACTTTTTTTTGTGAGAATCAAACTCTAAACCTCTTCAATATTCTCTCACGTCGGTAGCTATTGAGTCAAGGCGTAGTTAGCTGCATATGTTTTTTTTCTGCATTTACGTAAAAAGAATGCCATGCACGATTTCTACTTCTGAATGTGGTATGTGTTGACATACGTATATGTTAAAGGAAGTTGAGAAGATCAAGGGAATGGTTCACGGGTGTGGCCTGGTTATGGGCGTCTTCGTGTCGACAGAGGGACCATGCAACTTTTTGCACTCCACCGCTGTTTTCTATTTTAATCATTGTTTTAGTGAATAATCGTATTAAAACTTAAATTGCGTAACCAATCACTCTTTGTGATATAATTTTGTGTAAGACATATACAAATGAGTTGGACGCATCCATTAACTTTAGGACATATTATATACCTTTAGCACATAATAATAATAATAATAATGTGTACTCCTTATTCCCTTCTCGCGATTGGCAGCGTAATAATGTTTTAGAAAATAGCAAAATAGCTTAATTACAATTTGTCCAATGATATTTAGGTGATATCACATTTTGACACTTTACCATTTTTTTTTTTAAATATACACTTTATTCATTACCTTTTTTATATTTTTTTATAATAATTTTTAAAATTTTAATTAAAATTATATGGTACTCTTTTTATAATTAATTGGTGTTTTAAATTATCAATTTTTTCTTTCTATAAATATAAACAGTTATTTTAGTGTGTAAAATGTAAGGTATGAGCAAAGCATATACTTCTAAAACAAGAAGAGGCAAAGTGTAATATCACATAAACTTTGGGATAAATAGTAATTAACCCTCGGAAAATTTGTTACTTTTTTTCTTTTTTGATGAAAAGGAAGGAAGCATAAAGAGTTGTATAGTTTCACACAGTGAAAATTGATTTTTGAAATGCAATTTAACTAATAGCTACAACTAACCATATATATATATATATATATAATTTAAATAAAACGAAGAAATTTTTATGAAAAATAAATAAAAATTTTAAATGCGTGAGTCAAAATTCAAATATGTAATTGAGTTAATATATCAAGTGATTTTGAAATTAAGCGTGCACAAAGTGGGGATATTTTTGTATACTTTTGATCCGCGACACAATTCAAGTTGCGATAACTGGTGTGAGTAGTAGTAGATTAGGTTATATGGATCGAAGTGAAAGCAGCTTTGATTTGACTGCCCGTTTTGCTTTGCCTTGCCTTGGCCTTATTATTAGTGGTTCACGGACTGCACAGTTTTGTGGTGGTCTCCGTTACAGAAAGAACACATGTTTTTTTAAATTTTTTTAAAAAAGGGATTGCCATCGGCAACATATATGTGACATATTGCGTTACTTCCTTTTTTTATCTTGTTGATAACTATATATGGTTTGATCGATAGTTAAAATGATATGTTGTACGTAATTCGTCTCTTAAAACTTAATTCCACTTGTTAGATTCTTCAGCTTTTACGAATCAGAGTAATGTCTAATAAAAATGCATGCCTGAGTTAGGAGTAGAGCTTGAAGCCCACTAACATTTCACTTGAATCCTTAACAAGCCTAAATAAAAGATAATATAATACTCTAATATAATTATAATATAAATTATAAAAAATACTCTTACACTAAAAATCTTTATAACACTGCTCGAGTAGAGCTAGAGGCTCAATATCTTTATAATATTACCCAAGTAGAGCTCAAATCTCATATCAAGCTTTAAGTCTATTAAATCACTGAACTGAGCCTAAGTCATTTGAACCCTTTTTATAGTGCTTGTCGACCTCATATTGAAGCTGAGTCAATTCTTAATTAACTGAGTTTCAAAATGGGATATTAAGACTTGACTCGGCAAGTTTCCATGTTTGGTATGGATCATGCCAAACCATTTTGGCTACACGTTTCTATTACACGAGCATACAAGTACATAAGCTTTTCATTGCCGATAGAAAAAAAAAAAAAAGCATATATACAACTAGATGAGAGACGGAACTTGCCATGCTAATATATATATATATATATATATATATATATATATATGTATGTATGTATGCTTTTATCATTCTTTCATCCTTTAGAGACAACAAAGTCAATTGATTTTTTTTTTTTTTGTAAAAATCAATCGTTTTATTTTTAAAAAAGCACTGATTCCGGTACTCCTATAATAAGTATAACTATATTTGTTGCGTTTCAAATAAGTGGTTGTTTCATGCTCAGATGGTGGTGTAATTAAAAGGGTCCGAGGACAAACATATACATATATGAAGCGATCGATATTGATGCATTACACAGTTTATTAGTACATAAAATATCATCATCACTCGCCCAACACAGCGACAAATTAAAGCAAACCAAAGGCAAGAAAAAATTACAAACAAACTCAAGGGGAACAAGACGTTACCGTCATCACAACCAAAACACAAACCAAGCACTCGTACATGCTAGCTAGCTATAGCTGCAAATCCACGGGTAGTAGAAAAGGCGTGTAAGGTAGTGAAATATACCTAGTTTGAGTATTTCACTAGGCGCAAACGAAGCCTTTAGGGACCTTCTTGGAGCAGACGTTGAGAAGCAAGCTGAGGGAGATGGGGAGGTTAAGGTTGATGCCCAGGATGTTGGCCTTGAGGGCGGTGCAGAGGCAGACGGCCGCCTCCAGATCAACCAGACCTTCCAGCAGGGAGCAGCAGGGCTTCACCGGTGGGTTGCCCAAGGTCACGTTAAGAAGCGACCTCAGCACTTCGGCGCACACCCCCAGCTTCAGGGCGTCCCTAGGGCAGGACCCTTTAGATGGGGTTGGTGTCGGCGTCGGCCTTGGGGAAGGGCAGCCACCACAGGCAGAGGTTACAGTGAAGAAGACAAGGTTGAAGACAAGGAACAGAGCAACGAGGGCTGAAGTTTTTGAAGCCATTGGACCGAACGTAATTACAAATGGCTCTTCTAGCTAGCTTCCGGGGCAAATGAATAGATATATAGAAGAAGTTGCTAGAATCTGCAAGTGTGTTTTGGTGGAAGGCAGGCGGTGGGGAACTTGGAGGGAGGAACAAGGGTTCTTATAGGGTCTCAAGCAGCGAGTCGCTCTATTTTTTTACCAAGAGAATTTATACGTGACAGAGCGTACTTTTACGTTGTATATAAATCGTCCTATAACCAAACAGGATCGATAAATCCAAGATATGAAACTGTATATGTGTAGCTTTTCAAATACTTGGATCGCTGGAAACGCAAAGAGCAAAAGGGTATAACCAATTTCTGTTACAATTTTTTCATGTGGGGGCTTCCAAATTGCCATGTTACTTTCAGGGACATGGCTCTAATCTCTCTCTGTCTCTCTGTCTCTCTCTCTCTCTCTCTCTCTATGTCGTGATTACGTTTGTGCTTTCACTATAGCCTGTCTTTCTACGTGAAAATTATAGTGCTGATGACAAATACTCTTTAATTAAAGTTATCACTTCCTTACCAGAAGCCCCTTTATCTTTGTCTTGCATCAACGTAAAAAAAAAAAGAAAAAAAAAAAGCTCTTGAAAGCATCAATTTTAAAAACAGTTTCTGAACATAAACAAAGTTTTCAAAATCCATAACAAGAAAAACACAAAAAAATGAAAAATTGAAAAGTTGCCAAATGAATGAAAGAGGTTGAATAATGTCAATTAAAAGTAAGTAGGTAGAAGAGAGATATATGAATGGAAGGATTTTTGTGACAGATGTTTTGAGCTCCGCCATGCGTCATGCATGCTTCATATTGGTAATTATGATCTTCAGAAGGTTCACCAGACTGATCCCTGATATCCCACTCAGAGTGGACCCGACCCGATCAGTGACCAGCTCGGCCTCCTGGGTCGAACTTCGGAGCAGCCTGATCCATCGGATCACAAATAAACTAGTGACATGTCTGCATTATTGCTCCGAATTGATTTTTTTTTAAAAAAATTAATGCTGGAAAAGTAATTTTGTACGCAGAACGGTAGGATTCAGTTAAATTCAAAGAGTTTAAAAACAGCTATCAGACACCTAAATTTGCAGAATTTAGTGTTGGTGGGCGTGATATATATTTTTCTTTTTTGTCTAATTCATGTACCTTTTGGAACAAATTGCATATGACGGAGTTCAATTCCATTTATTTCTTTTGTCCCATCTTAATTTGCTCGCGTTTTTGTCTTTCTTTCATTTCTTTGAGCAATTATCCAAAATTCTCCCTCAATTATCCAAACATCTTTGAGCCAGCAGGGATGATGAAAGAGCATCATATTAACAGCGGAAATGTCATAGACAGTCCGTAATGCATATCTACAATTTTACAAGATCAAATTGAATATATATTTTAGCATAAGGATAAAATACTCTCAGACTATATGTTACACTCATATTTTCTTTATATTTATAAAAGTGTCACTACACCTTAAATAACATATTTCTTTAAAAGAAACAACATGTTACAGAATAATACATTTTTCTGAAGGTAATAACAATATTTTTTAATAACTTAAATAATATTATTTATGAAATTGCTACTGTGCATTGAACAACATATTTATCTAGACAGAATAGCACCTCACAAAACAACATATTTGTTTGGAGGAAACAATGTTTCTTAATGAATTAAATAATATTATTTATGAAAAGTGTTTTTTTCAAAATTAATAATATTTTACACCACATCACATTTATAAGAATAGAACAACACTTCTTACTGAATGAAATAATATTATTTACAAATAATACATCTTATAAAATGAACAGTATACTACGAAACATCACATTTGTTTTAATCAAACAATATTATTTATGAATAATATTTACATTATTTACGTACATCCTACTTTCACATTATTTACAAAAATGTTATCACACTTAAACAACACATCCTACGAAAATCAACAACGTTTATTACTGAATGAAACAACATATTATAACACTCAATATTGTTCGTAAATAATGTTTCATTCAATAAAAAGTGTTATTATATCAATACAAATGTGATGTTTTCTAATATTACAACACTTGTTATTGTTTCTTTGCTTTTGTCCGATCTAGTTTTCTTCTCTCTTACAAATGAGGCAAAGGAGTTGTAAATTAAAGAGAAGACAATAGAGAGTTTCACTCAATGGAATCAGCCAATTTGCTCTTTCATGGTGGATCGAGAGTTAGCATTTCTTAGTTAAAGCATTATGTTACATTTGTGTTTTATTTTTTGAAGATTTTTTTATGTTAATTTATAAGTTCAAATACCGGATATAACCATATATTTCCTATAGTTTTTCTATGTAATACGGTATTATAAGGACTCTATGAAGGACATGAATTAAGATTACTATCTATGCAGAATTCATCATTTATATTTTATTAGTAGATGTCATATAGCCTACAAATAATAGAAAAGAACTTTCATTAAAAAAAAAGATTTTATTTTTGTAAAAATATTTTGTTTCTTACATGTACACAAGTACACAGAATCTTACAACCGCACAGGTTGCGTAACTTAATTAAGGGAAAGAAAAAAGAGAGTCCACAAGGTGAGTTTTTCTCTTGTAAAGAGCCCTTGAACCTTAACCCTCATTAGAGTAATCCTATGTGCGATAATTCTCTATAAAGTCAGAAGATGATGTGTTATCTGACTGTAAACGAATACCAGGTAGCTATAATCATATTATATTATACTATATTCTTAAAGAGTAAGAGATTTCACTATTCATCAACACTGATTACTGTAGATAAACAATTCAATTTTTTTTTTTTGCTTTCATCATTTTTTTTTAATTTTTCGGATGCTATTTGCTCTTTTTTGAGTTTGATATTCTTTTCGCAAAGCGCTCGCCTTTCTAAGGACCTATGTTGTAATTTTTAGGGTTTTAATCTGTCTCACATTTGTTTCAGTTAAAACACGATTTCAATCCCTAATTTTATATTATTTTTTTTTTAGGCTTTGAGTTACATATGTATTGCATTTTAGTCCCCAAAATTTATAACTATTTAATTAGATCTTCCATTTGCTCCTTTTGGCCTCCAAGCTTTTTTTTTATTTTTTTTTGTGTACTATATTCTGAAGTAAGGCATTGATGACCATAATTTGTTTATTTTTTAGTTAAACCATTTTTTATGTTCATTAAGTCAATTGTTAAATCCTTAATATCTAAAATTTTTCCATTTTTTTTGTCTTGATCCTATATTTTTTTTATTTATTTTCTTTATTGTTGTTTCTAAAATGAAACTTTAATCATTATAATTTGCCTATTTTTGGCCTAGTTTTGGTTGATTCGGCTTTAGTTAATTTTTTTAAATTTCTTTTTTTTTTAATCTTTATTAAGTTAATGGTTAAACTATTAATTGATTAACATATATTAATCATAATTTAGTATTTTGGTCATTTTTTTATCATTATTGATTATTAAGTTTTGTAGGATCAATTATTTACTTCAAGCCCTATAGTTTAATAAAGTAATTTTGTCCATAATTGTTAAATTTGAAAGTGAATTTTTCTAGATAAATTTTTCATCAATATTAAATATTAGATTTTGAGTTAATAAGAGATAAAAATTTTTAGTGAATTTTTTTTAATTAAAAGAATTATTATTTTGAAGCGCATACTATGTTTTGTTTCGCACTGTGATTATTAAAATTTATTACAAAAAAATATCTACTACAATATTTGGATCCCCAAATCTCTACATTTGTTCTCATAGTCTCTAATTTTTTTTTATTTATTGTCATCTAAAACAAAATCTTAGTAACCATGATTTGTTTCTGTTGTTTTTTATTTTTTTAAATGAACCATACTAACTTTGTTTAATTTTTTTATTTTTTTAGTATATTTTTTAGACAAAATTGTAGTCACTATGAGTTGTCTACTTTTTTGTATGGTCCAAGTTGATTTGTTTTAGCTAATATTTTCATTTATTTTATTATTTTTATTTATTAAATTGATGGTTAAACCGTTAATTTCTGGAATATTTAGATTTACTTTCTTGGCCTAAATACCATTTTTTGTTCTTTCTTATTTATTAATCATTAAACCCAACTTTTTGTCACTAAAATTCCACTCTTTATCTTGTATTATTAACTTTTTCATATTATTTATTTTTTCTAAAACAAAATTTTAGTCTTCACAGTTTTTCTCTTGATACTTAATTTTTTTTTTTTTTGCTCTCTTAGTCCCAAAACTTTACCTTGACTTTTTTTTTATTTCAATTCTTACTTTTTTTTATTTTTATGAAAATTTTTTTCTTCATCAAGGATAACTACTGCTTATATTCATGTTTAATGTTGACATGAATTAAACCGCTGCAACATGTGGGTACCATTAACCTCATATTTTTCTAAGTAAGAGTGATAGAAACTTCTTTACAATATTATACACATAATCCTACAACGGGGCCGGGCCTTAATATTTTCCGGCCTATGGGCCATAAACACCAGTCGTTCAATTAGCTTGGTTTCGGTCCTTTAGGATGACGCCTTCTTATTATTTTTATTTTTCCAAATAAAATGTTTAATTGTATAGCTTTATTTTTTATTAAACCGAAGCTGTTTTATTTTAGTGTTTTCAAAAGATGCTATTATATGTGTGTATGTACTTATTTCTAGGTCAGCACTCCTTGCTTCCAAAACTTAGCAAAATGACCATTTCACGAATTGAAGTCCAAACGAATTTTATGCTTTAATTGGGATAGATGTTTATTTCCCCCAAAGCAAAAGTGCATACATCCGTTTTTCCTTTTTTTGTTTTTTTGAAATTAGACCTAAAGGTCATCTATTGATCAAACAGAATAGCCTTACACAACCAAGAGGGAGGAAGCTCCTTCCATGAAAAACAGCCCATGATACCTAGACCTTTATGAGGTAGAAACATGAGCAACCTTATTACGGGAAGGTCTAGCAAAAGAAAAAAAAAAAAAAAAAGAACTGAATTCATTTTATAATACGCATATGGATGTCAATGTTGCTCATTTGATGGGCTAAAAAAATCCTTCATTCACCGATAGGTACATATATATATCTCGTACAATATATGCTTCTTTTGGCTTATTTTTTGTAAAAATTATGAACATTATGTCACATAAACATATTAACTATATTTCTATGATATTACCCCTTAACAAAATAGCATAATTACAAGAAATGCAATGCGTAGACTGATCGAAGATGGTTGCATGTGAAAAATGGACATACATTCTAGGACAACAATTAGAAAAGTGGTATAAATGTTAAGGGCCGATGGATTAAAAATAATCATATTTATTGGACAGAGAGTATATAACTGACAAAACAAAATTATCAAGCATCTGCCAGCAGCTTATGAGATGAAGACCTTTAGTGCTCAAACTTTAAAACCAAATATTCTGAATCAAATACAGACAAGTAAGTAAGACCACATAAAGATGCACTAAATTTATAGTTGACTGAAACTGAATTATATATGGGGATTGGATCACAAAGAAACCCAAAGTAGAAGCAGCACAAGAAAGAAAGCTTAAGTTTTACCCTCAAAGCGTACCACCCACAACATATCTATACTGGGGTTTAGAAACTGAGGAAAGCAAGCAGCAGCACTCAAATCATCACCAGTCATAGAAATTATATGTAGCAGTCGGTACAACGAACTAAGCACAGACAAAGCCTTTGGGAACCTTCTTGGAGCAGACGTTGAGGAGCAAGCTGAGGGAGATGGGAAGGTTGAGGTTGATGCCGAGGACGTTGGCCTTGAGGGCGGTGCAGAGACAGACTGCTGCTTCCAGGTCGACCAGACCAGCCAGCAGAGAGCAGCACGGCTTCACCGGCGGCTTGCCGATGGTCACGTTCAGCAACGAGCCCAGCAGGTCGGCGCAGATGCCCAGTTTGAGAGCGTCCCGCGGGCACGACCCTTTAGACGGGCTGGGTGTTGGCTTCGGCTTCGGGGGCGACGGGGGCCAGGCAGAGGTCAGGGTGAAGAACACAAAGTTGAGGACAAGCACAAGAGCTAGGACGGAGTTCTTTGAAGCCATATCGAAGATATATGTAGCTATAGGTATACTAGCTTCTAGCTAGCTGAACTGTGGAACGCTTTTCTTTTAGAAGGCGCGGGTTTGAAGAAAATGGGACGAAGGGGTTTTATAGGGTTTCCGGCGGCCTGTTAATTGGTCCAACATAATCCAACAACTAACATATACTTCAGAATCTATAATTAAAAAAAAAACATATATTTTAGAAACTTATACAACTTGCGTATTCTTAACTTGAGATTAGGATTTTGAACCCGCACAAGTGCTTGGAATTATTTGTCAAATTAGGATTGGCACAAGGATATTTACAAAAATACAGGCTTGGGGCCCCAGCCCCAAGAGAAGAACACTCGATAGCTAAAAAGACTATAAATAATCTTTTCATTTGGTATTTTGTGTGTATGTGTGTGTATACACATACGTATTTAATTTAGATATGTTTTGCAAACATGAATCTCCCAATTTAATATATGCTTACTATTTAATATACTGTGTTTGAACTTAGGGTCAACTAATTGCAAAATTTAGTGAAAATTACGTTTAGCCTTGAACCCTAAAGATATACCCTTACTCCCTTAATCTTGTATTTACGAAGGTAAAAAATTAATAATTCAACTTTTCGTTGATTACCAAAAATTATTATATGGTTTAAATTTATTAGAAAATAATTATTAGATATTTTATATTATAATTATAAAAATTAACGCTAGACCATATAAAAAATTAAAGTAAGTGCAGATTTTATTTTCTAACTATAGGTGCAATACCTTTACGTACACTTCCAACCAGGTTTAGCATTTGAAAATTGAATCAAAATAGAGGAAATTAATACGTTCCACAACAATTTTCTAGGAAGTTCCATATCCCACAGGTGGACAAATCCATGAACCAAGCATATGTCAATTTTGAGAATTCGGCAGGCAAAGGGTAGTAGAGGTCAGCAATTAATAATCGGTTTTAACCGCAAATCCAAAAAAGAAAAAAAAAACAGAGTTTTTCCGGTTGTTTGGGTTAATACTATTCAATTATCGGTTCAGTTTTGGTTTTAACAGAAATTTTTTCATCGGTTTTTGGTCCCAGTTTTTGGTTTTGCAAATGAAAAGTTCTGTGATAGAATTAACCAATTACATTTTGAAAGTAAAAGAGCTTTGTTATGTATGGGTCTATTCTGTCCCCAAAAGTAAGAAACCCAAATGAGTTAACATAACAAGCCCAAATGAATTAACCGATTATTTTACTGCTCTAACTCAAACCAGAATGTAAAACCTAGTTGCCCCCTTCTTCTCAGTTCTCCACAATCGATCAACTTTGGATATACATTTAGTACCAGAGGAAGAGTTATTGATGCCTTTTAGAATTCATTGACTCCTACGATGATGTAAGCTCTCATATGCTACCAAGATTGATATAAGAATTCAATGCAATCTGTTAGTGTTGAGGAAGACGTAGAGGAGCTAGATTGAAAAATTAGAGGTAGGTACTATTGCAGATATTTAGTAGTTTAACATACGTTTTTCCTATAATATGCTTATGATTTGTCTTATATTTATTTATTTATTTCTCAAAGTTGTCAAACATGGCATTACTAGTTCAATCTTAGATTTTTTGAAGAACAGATTTGGTTAGTTTTTGTGGGAGACAAGCACCTATTCCAGATAAGTCTATTCCCTAATTGTTAATTAGCTTGTTCATAAACCCAGGGAAAAGTTACTTTACTTCATTTTTACTAATTGCTAGCATTTTGAGGCAAAGCACCTACTGGCACTATGGCTAGCATTTTGTGGCGAAACACTTGGCTGTTGCCTGTTTGGTTTGAAGAAACTTGGACTTTTCTATATTATGAACTTATGGATTATGGTGTTATGCTGGTAACTTGTTCCATATTTTATTGGAAGTTTGAAACTGAAGTATGAAATGTGTTTTATTTATGTTGTACTTCCAAAACAATTTACGTTCCATTATTGCCCAATGAAGGATTTATTCCAAGTTAATTATGGGCGAGGAAAATTTGCTTATGTCAGTTATAAAATAAAAAAAATCAAATTCCATTTTGATTTTGATAATTTCAGTTTTTGGGTAAATTTTGGTTATTTCGGTTACTAGTTTCTACAACCAAAATCTATATCATTTAAAAAATTAGGTTTCGATTATGACCAAAATAACCATATGATCAGTCCTTATTAGCACATTAATTATGCCATTTTATGAATATTCTCTTTTGGCTTCGTGAGAAATTAGTCTTAGTTTGGTACAGCGTGCTTACTCTGATCTGCTGGACCAATAGAATCAAATTATAGCATGTCTTCAAAGTTTTTAAACTCAACAAAGGAATGTAAATTTTAGCACTGAAGTTAGAGGGTTTAAGTGGATCTTATACTAATTATGTTGTTTCTGATTCGATATAACGCTAATGTTAAAAATTGGAAGATGATGTATTGTTAAATTTATATACTGTGTTTAAATGTTGGGAATATTTTGTCTGATAAATGAATATTCTCTACTCTAACGCCACATCTACAATGCCTTACTAGCAAAGTAAGAAGGTTTACAAGACTTTTAACTTAGTTCCCAAAATTTTTCTCCTGGCGCCCAGGGGCTAGGGCGAGCTAGACATTTATGGCGTAGAGTAGATAGTTTTCTGAACTATAGTTTATATAAAAGAATTCAGTCAAATTTTAAAAAAAATGCCAAAAATTTTTTTCTTAAAATTTAAGGATTACAAGCACTACTAAAAAAATCAACTTTTCCAACGGCCTCACTTCCAACGGGCTGACCGTTGGAGAATATCCAACGGCTTAAGCCGTTGGAGAAAGAAGAAAAAACCCCCAAAATTAAGAAATTGAAAATAGGATGTATTTCCAACGGCTTCCGCCGTTGGAATTGTTTCCAACGGCCAAGGCCGTTGGAAAATTACGGTAAAGATATCGCCATGTTGGGTAAGTTTGAAAATTTTGAAAACTGGAAATATTTCCAACGGCCTAAGCCGTTGGAAAATTAAGTGCATAATGCAGCGGTATAGGCAAGTTTGAAAATTTTGAGACTTAATTATTTCCAACAGCTTTGGCCGTTGGAAGATTAAGGACCATATTTCAAAATTTTGGTAAATTTTAATTTGAATGTTTTTCCAACGGCCTAAGCCGTTGGAAATTGGAATTAAAAACGCACGGTTTAACGTTGAAATTTGTAAAGTTCTGGGAATTATTTCCAACGGCCTAAGCCGTTGGAAAACTTAAGTTCAAAACGCTCCGTTTCAATTATTAATTTCCAATGTCAATTAAATGCGGCCCCCCCTCCCCACAGCTCGCGTGATCGTCTTCTTCCTCCTTCCATTTTCGCTCTGTACTCTCTTCCTTCCCTCTTTCTCTCCCCACACGCACACACAGCACCTTTCTCAAGTGTCCCAAGGCTGGATTAACGTCGCTCGGAGGCTGATTTCTTGGATCTGGTGGTCTAAGTCGCAGATCTGTAGGTAAGTGTGAATATTTTTGGTTTTGTTTGTTTCGATTTTCATGGTTTTTTGTTTAATAAATGTAATGGGTGTAATTTTTTACTTGTTGTAGCAGATTGGAAGAAAGAAAGAACGCATTTGAAGGAACGATTTTGAGGTATTTTGTGTTTATTACGTATTTTTATAATTTTTTACATTATTTATCCGAAAAATGCTTGAAATATTTGTTATGTGATTTTAAGTGGCTCATGGTTTGATGTGAAGATTTGCTAGAACACCCATTAGAATTTTGAATTTTTACCCATTTTGTTAATTTTTTTATTATTTTCGGGTTTTAAGGGTTAATTTTATAGTTTTAGTTTAATTTTACAGTTTAACTTTAACTAATAATATTTAGCTGGGAATATGTTTATAAGGTTTTTAGTTTTAGAATTAGTAGAAACGTTGAAAGACAAAAATACTTAACTAAATTTGTTTGATTAAAATTTACCTTTACTAAAATATGTGTCAATAATAAGAATTTTAATAAAAAATGGTAATAATAATAGTATTATGAATAATACTAATAGTAGTAACAGTAATAAAAATAATAATAATTATACTAAGAGTAGTAGTACAATAATAATAATAATAGTAATAATAATAATAATTATTATAATAATAATAATAATAGTTATGGTAATATTAATAATACTATGTAAAAATAATAATTAAAATAGTAATTATTGTACAAAGGTATGAGCTACAATAATCATAATAATGATATTAATTAAAGTAATAATAATAATAATAATAATAATAATAATAATAATAATAATTTAAGTAAGTTGAAGTATACTCAGAGTAGTACTTAATAATAATTTCAGTAATAATAATAATACTAATAAGTAATTTAGTAATTATTATACTAAGAGAAGTTATATAATGATAATAATAATAATAATAATAATACTAATTAAAATAATTATTAATATAGTAGAACTTTAATAATACAAGTAATAATAATAATACTAATAAATATACTAATAATAATTTCAATAATTATTATTATTCAAAGAGAAGTATGCAAATAATAATAATAATATTATTATTAATAAATATTTTTATTATACTTACAATAATTACTATTATACTAAGAGTGGTAGTAGTAATAATAAAAGTAACAATAATCATAATAATATTAATTAAAATAAGTATTATGAAACTTAGATTACTATAATAATAATTATACTAATAATCATTTAAATAATGATGTATTGTTCGATGACAACAAAGACAAGAATAATATGACTACGAATAATAATAATTATTATTATATTTATAATTATAATAATAATATTATTGTAATAATAATATTAATCATAATAATAATAATTATTATTATAATAAATAAAATAATTACTTTTATAGTAAGAGTGGTAGTAGTAATAATAATAGTAACAATAATCAAAATAATGGCTAATTAAAATAAATATTATGAAACTTAGAATACTATAATAATAATTATTTAAATAATTATGTATGGTTGGAAGATAACAAAGACAATAATAATATGACTACGAATAATAATAATAAATATTTTAATAATAATAATTATTATAATAAACCCAACAAGAGTAGTAATAATTATAATAATAATTATCTATACTATGAATGGAATGCCTTCTTATGCTTTGTATATTTTGGAGTTATTAATATTTGGTGTTGAATTTACTCTCGGATTTGATGTGCCTAATCAGCGTGAGACATGAAACACTCTGTTTGCAAAATTTGAAAGATGTGGGCTTTTTGGTTGACATGCATTAGAATGCCGCAGTTATTGAACTCACACACCCAAAACACTTAAGTATGAAATTGTGTATGTCTTGCTGTTGTTACATGTCACCTCGTCAGCCTGTCCTTCAAATGCAAGTAATTTGATCGTTAAGAAGTGGACATACCCTCCCAGGCCTTACCCTCTATTAATATATAATTTCCATTGGTAGGACTCCATGGAATAAGAACGTACTTGGATGTATAGTAGTCGTTATTTACCTAGGCAAGTTGGGTACAAGGAGGAGTGGGAGACAGGGGTTGAGTAGTTCATAACATTTGCTTGTAGTAATCCAGGTCATATGGATGGAAACAAAATTCGTTGCCCATGTCGGAGATGTAAAAATTTGAGGTTTAAGGATTGTGATGATGTTAGAGTGCATCTATATAAGTGCGGATTCATGCCTTCTTACACTAACTGGACAGCTCATGGGGAGCCGTTTAAGGAACCGTCAGATCAGCCGTTTGATAATTGTGGTTCGTATGAGCATGCTGAGGGTACCTCACCTGTAAACCCATATGCTCGAATGATTTTTGATGCAGTTGGACCAAGTTCCCATCAGAATTTTTCTGAGGTCCATGAAGAACCTAATGAAGGTTTTAGACGGTTTTCTGATTTATTGTACTCGGTGACTACACCTCTTTGGGATGGATGTGAGACACATTCTGAGCTATCTGCTGCAGTTCGTTTGTTAAACCTTAAAGCAGAATATCATATACCAAGAGGGTGTTATGATGGTATTGCGGCCTTGATGAAAGAAACACAGCCAAGTGACAGCAAGATGCCGTCGAATTGGTATGAGACGAAGAAATTAGTTTCACAACTTGGTCTTGCGCATCTAAAACTTGATGCTTGTGTTAACGACTGCATGTTGTTCTGGAATAATGATAAAGATGCTACACAGTGCAAGTTCTGTGGTGAATCGCGGTTTAAGCCGAGAAAAGGTGGACGGGGTAAAGATAGACCAAGAAAGACCATGCACCATTTACCACTAACTCTTCGGCTTCAGCGACTATATGCTTCACTTTCAACTGCAGAGCACATGAGGTGGCACAGTGAGCATCGATCCGAGCAGGATGTTTTAAAACATCCTTTTGATGGGGAAGCGTGGAAACATTTTGATTCCATTTACCCGTGGTTTGCCGTAGAGCCCCGAAATGTTCGCCTTGGTGTATGTTCTGATGGTTTCGTTCCGTTTGGAAACTCTGGTAAACAATATTCATGTTGGCCGGTCATTGTAACGCCGTATAATTTGCCACCTTGGATGTGTATGAAGAAACCATATATGTTTTTGACTTCATTGATACCGGGCCCTCGGAGTCCACGTCAGAACATTGACGTCTATTTACAACCTCTTATTCATGAATTGAACCAGTTGTGGGAAGATGGTGTCCAAACATGGGATGTATCACTTAAACAGAATTTTCAGCTTCGTGCTTCAGTTTTGTGGACAATCAATGACTTCCCGGCTTATGGGATGTTGTCAGGTTGGATGACTCATGGGAGATTATCTTGTCCTATTTGCATGGACCAAAGTAAAGCCTTCCAGCTTGAGCACAGGAGGAAAACTTCCTTATTTGATTGTCATCGAGAATTTCTCGAGTTGGATCACCCTTATAGAAGAAACAGAGTTACCTTTAAGAAAGGAAAAATTGAAAAATCATTGCCTCCTGAGCGTCTTCCGCCTGAAACAATATTTGAACGTATCTCAAATTTGCCATCTGTTGTTCAGAATGGAGAGGTTTTAACCATACCAGGTTATGGTAGAACTCATAATTGGTCAAAAAGAAGTATTTTCTGGGAGTTGCCTTACTGGAAGAATAATTTAATCCGTCATAATTTGGATGTGATGCATATAGAGAAGAATGTATTTGACAATATATGGAATACAGTGATGGATGTGAGGAATAAAACTAAGGACAACATGAATGCTCGTAAGGACATTGAGATGTTGTGCAGTCGATCAGAGCTAAATTTAATTCCTCAAGCCGACGGTCGAGCATTTAAACCCAAAGCAACATTTACACTAAACTCACATCAGAGAACTGATGTGCTCAATTGGGTTAAAACACTTAGACTCCCAGACGGGTATGCATCGAACCTTGCGAGGTGTGTTGACAGTAATGTAAGTCATATGTCTGGTATGAAAAGTCATGATTGTCATGTAATGATGCAGAGGCTCCTCCCAATTGCCCTTCAAGCCATACCGGAAAATATCTGGAAACCATTGACTGAGTTAAGTCAATTCTTCCGTGATTTATGTTCTCCAGAGTTAGATGTGAATCACATGGTGGAGTTAGAAGCAAATATTCCAGTAATACTCTGCAAGTTGGAAAGAATTTTTCCACCTACTTTTTTTGATTCAATGGAACATTTGCCGGTTCACCTTCTTTATGAAGCCAGGGTTAGAGGACCCGTTCAGTATAGGTGGATGTATAAGTTTGAGCGTTGTATGCATGACCTAAAAATGAAGGTATCAAATAAGGCTCATGTAGAGGGTTCAATTTGTGAAGCGTATCTAATTGAGGAGACCTCAACATTTTGCTCTCACTACTTTGAATCTCATATTCCACATATGGCTACTAGAGTACCTCGTAATGATGATGGCAAACAAAGACAATATGATGAATCGGTGTGGTCTATCTTTAGATACCCGGGTCGTCCATATGGTGTCTCGAGATATCGATATCTTGATGACAATGAATTGAGGGTTGCTACTGCATATGTCTTACTGAATTGTAAGGAGGTGAAGCCGTACCTCGAGTAAGTGACATAACACATATTTGCTTTATATATTCTACTCTAATAATACCACTTTTCTTCCTTTATACACTTGCATAATATAGGTTCACACTAAACGACCTTTATGTATATCTTCTAGTTTGTTTGTTGAGGAAGTGCGTATGCATGCACCAAATATAACAATGTCAGACCTGGATGTCTACATTGAGAATAACTTTGCTACATGGCTTAGAAACTATGTAAGTTACCTACACTTTCATCTAATGTCATATTATTCTTCTCAAGGGGAAGAAATATTCATAAACTTGCTGATATGTAACTAGGTGAATGATGTACGCAACAATATCACGGACCGCTTCTTGTGGGATGTTGCGTGCGGGCCATCACGTCGTGTTGAGACTTGGCCTGTTTATTTCATAAATGGGTACAAGTTCCACACTAGCGACTGGGGTCGCGACAAAGCAACATTTAACAGTGGCGTTTGCATAAGGACTTCAGGATCAAGTGAGGTTGAATGTGATTTTTATGGGGTGTTAGAAGAAATCATTTAACTCGAATATCCTGGATGGCCACAGAAACATGTTGTATTGTTTAGGTGTGCATGGTTTGACCCTACTCTAGATCGTGGCACTCGGGTTCATAAACAATATGGTTTAGTTGAGGTTCGTGATGGTCGCCGATATGGGAAGTTTGACCCGTTCATTCTTGCCTCCCAAGCTGATCAAGTTTACTACACCCATTACCCAACAAAGTCACGTGAAAAAATAGGGTGGTTAGCCGTTTTGAAAATCAAACCTCGACGCATCGTTCATTATAATGTTAATGACATCGATGCTGCATTTCAGGAAGATTTTCAAGGTGGCCTGAACAATCCACCCATAATTATGGATGACCCAATCAAGAATTTAGTTGAAACAGGAGTGGGGGAAACTGTAGATTATGACATGCAGAATAGGGAAGGAATGTTGGAACATGAGGATGAATCTGACGAAAAGGACGCCGTTGAAGCAAGTGATGAAGAAGATGAATTTGAATCTGGGGATACTGAGAGTAGTGATTCAGAGGCACAATCTGAGGACAATGACGTCCATTGACTTTCATGTTAACGTGCGATTACTTATAAAATGTAATGTGAACATGGAATAACTTGTAATCATAATTATGAGTACGTCTAAATTGACTCTGATGGGTGCATTTGCGAGAGCAATACTATTGGCCATAATTAATATTTGTAAAATGTTGTAAGGATGTATATCAAATTGCAGATGCCACTTAAAGGAGATGCGACATATACATGTCACCCAAGGAAAGGCCTATTTCAGCAGTTCAAAGAAGCGATAGCAGAGCCACTTGGAAGACATGAAAGGCTAGGCCAATCGCATTCCCGACATTCAGGGTCGCGGCCTATAATAGAAGAAGATGTTCTTCCACATCCCACCCCTCGTACGGATGATATTGGCATTCCTCCACTCGACCGTAGTGCTAGTCGCTCGACTCCCGCACATATACCTTCATCCGATGGAGGAAATTCCATTGGCCAGTCAGCGGTATCTGAAACCCCGCATCAGGGTCGCTTACGGATCACACCTCACGGTAACACGTAAGTAATGTATCATTTGAAAGAAGAATAGTTTATGTTACATGCAGTTCATTATCTTCCAATGAAAACAAATTTTATTGTATTCGAACATGCATTCCATATAGCTTCCTTCCATCAAGAGCAACACGGATGGTGACTAGATGCTTCACCACACACTTCAAGGGATATCATGATTGGACGAGCGCAAGCCCAGCAGATATTCAGGCGTGGTGGCGCGTATTTGAGGTTTGCACTTAAACTACACATTGAATTTTCAGCTTTATAAATCATGTAGATAACTATTAGACCTCCTTATATTCTAATTTATGTCTAGGGTTTATGTGAGGGGGATCCAGCCCACCATAATGAGGTCTATCGCGTTTGGCATATGATGGCGGCTAATCATTACAGAGGGACGCTGGGTGACATTCGCCGGGAGAGAAATCCTGAGAAACGGCGAGCACGGGCATCATTTATGACAGACGCACAGTATGCAGCCATGGAGGAATGGTGGGCAACACCAGAGTTTCAAGAGAAATCGTCGAGGGGTAAGACAATACGAGCATCATCATCGCAGTCGTCTAACTCTACTGGTGGATGCAGTGCTACTTATGCAGGAGGATCTGTTTCAATTACAGAACACCGACAGCGAATGGTAAACGTTATGAACCTTTTTTTACACATAATTCAACTTATTTATGGCGTAATAACTTTATTCATACTAACAACCAATGTAGCGTGAAAAAGATCCGGAGAAGAGGGACCCTGGCTTGTTCAAGGTTATGCAGCAAACTCATAAGAAAAAGAGCAGGGAATATGTCAACAGGCGTACTGAAGAAGTGGCGGTAATAATCATGTTATATTAAATTACATTTTTACATACGAATAAATATTGACTTACTAATAAATGAAGTTGTACCCTTATGAAGGCGAAGGTAACTGCTGAGATCGAGGAACAAACACAGCAAATGGAAGAGGAAGGCGTCGCACATGACATTGATGAGGCAGCGATAATGAGTGGAGCTGCAGGTGGAAGGAAGAAAGGGCGTGTCTTTGGGCTTGGATCAGAACAACATGCTGTGCTTGGACGACGACGACCAGGGAATATTCCTGCAGCACATGTTGATGTCACTCAGACGCCGGAATTCACTGAACAAGTTGAGCGAGTGGTTGCGGAGCATACAGCACAACAAGCATCATATTATGAGCGGAAGTTGGAGCGACTGAAGAGAAGACAACGAGCGGAGATGAAGTACATATATGAACGACTTGGAATTCCTCCCCCCGTGCACCCAGAGAATGATATTAATGCCTCGGGATCCGATGATGACTAGATCAGGTATATCACTTTACTTTCTGTGTTCATCAACAAACTCACACTTTTTAGGAGTAATGGAAGTATGTAATTTCAATTATATATGTTTTTATGTGGATTGTAACTATATTTGTGTCATGATATTGTAATTTCAATTTGTGTATGCTTTTATGTGTATGTTATAACTATATTTATGAAATGATTCTGTACTTTTAATTGTGTATGTTCTTATTGAGATTTATAACTGCATTTATGCACGTGCACCGGTTCAGAATGTGATTACAAATGACACAATTATTTTGAACTGCCTAAGCTGTTTCACGTTTAATTACGCGCATTCAAAATGGAACGAGAATATACACAATATAAAAAACTTACTTTCCAATGGCCTTGGAAGACGTTGGAAAATTTTCCAACAAATTTTTCCAACGGCCTTGGCAGTTGGAAAAATTTCCAACTGCCTTGGCCGTTGGAAAATGAAAAAAATTAAAATAAGAACACAGCCGTTGGAAAAGTTCCAACTGCTCAATTCCAACGGCTGACAGTTGAAAATTCCAACGGCCTTCATTCTGACCGTTGGAAAATTGACTTCCAACGATGGATTTTCCAACGTCTTATTTCCAACGGCTTAGAGTTGAAAATTTAAAAATTTCCAACTCGAAGCCGTTGGAAAAAGGGTGTTTTTTAGTAGTGACGTAACATTCTACCAATGGCCCAAGCATATGGCTTCCCTTCTAGGTAAGCCTCTCCCCTGGTCTTCTAATTAACCCTGTAAATGTAGTTATGGTGGTTAATTAATTACAAATGTTTGTATTGCAATGACATAATTCTCATTAATATATATGATTAAATGCAAATTAAATGTCGGATTGTGGTTCCTCACCCTAATATATAGATTTCAACCCTCAATCCAGAATGAGCCCCTTGAGTCCATAGCATGCAGTCTAGTTAACAACGTGCTTTGATATCCACCTCGCCAATTGAGTGTGAGTCGCATTAGATATATTATGCATTACCATGGATATAATGCACATATGTCTAATTAGACATAGTGCTAATTTTACAATTTTAGCCCTTATTATTTCAAAAAATTTCTTACAATTCTTTTTTCTCTGATTAACAAAAAACAGTGCTCCAGACGAGATACAAACAGGAGAGGCGGTTCACTGCGGTAGTGACGGCGACAGATGTGGGAGCAACGGCGCGATGAGGGCAGCGCGATGCGATGAGACTGGGTGTGTGATGCGATGAAGGCACCCGAGGTTCGGCGGACGACGCTCGGCTAATGGGATTCGCGCAAACAATCAGCGGACGACCGGCAAATCGAAGTTCGAGTGAGATCGCGAGGTCTGACCGACGGCAAGGAAAATCGTGACAGATTGTGACAGAACGTGCGACAGATCGCGAGATCGGACGAGAAAAAGAGATCAGGCCGGCAGTGAGGAAATCCAAGGTGAGATCGCGAGATTGGATCGGCGGCGAAGAAGAGAAAGAGCGTTGATCGGAGCCGATTCAAGCCAAAATCCAGGAGCAAGAGCGTTGATCGGAGGAAGAGAAAGAGGAACCAGTTACGGCGGAGGCAGATCCAGACGCGGCGAAGGTCGATCGAAGGAGAAAAAAGAGAAAATTGACGGGAGGCAATGTAGATGATGGGAGATGAGGCGAGAAGGGCGGCATGCCCAAAACGATTATTTAGACACTTTCAAATAATTATTTAAACACTTTTAAATTTCTATTTAGACACTTTTTTTATTATTTTGTATACATGTTTTTTATAATGAAAATAAATTATTTGCGTATTGCTTTAAACATTTTGTCACTTTTCTTTATACACTTTTACACATTTATTCAGACACATTTTTATTGTTTCAGTTAGTTATTTTTGAAGAGAGTGAATTGCCTACGTATTGATCAGACACTTCTAAATATTTTTTTAAACACTTTTACATATTTATTTAGACACTTTTTTATTGTTTCAATTGATTATTTTTTAAGAGAGTAAATTTTCTGCGTATTGGTCAGACAGTTCTAAATATTTCTTTATGTACTTTTCGGTATCCATTCAGACATTTTTTATTTTTTTGAACATGACAGATGACGTATACTACGAGATCATGGAGGAGACAGCAGTAGCAAGCTAGGATTTTTTGTAGAGAAGAATATTTTAACTAAGGGTATTTTTGTCAATTTTTTTGATGATTTATGATATATATATATAGAAGATTAAGGAATGAGTTACTATGAATAATTAGACATAGGTGTATAATAAAAGAACTAATTATGCATTATTCTCTACTAATTTGTAATTTGATGTCTTTTAGGTTTCAAAAAGCAAGTAGATTTTCACCTGTGTTTCCTAGGCAACTCTCTAATATCATATATACCTTGTGCATGCTTCTAAATATTAAAAAAAAAAAAATAACCCCTTGAAATATTAAATGACACGAATCTCTCCATCCATATAAATAAACTATGAAATGATGAATCCCAATATCTACATTCTTTGTTTATATTCTCAAGCAAATTATGACCATCTGTATAACTTTTTGTGTAAAAAAAAATATACGCATAATTTTTTGAAGTATATAATCACTATATTTATCAATCTATTATATATAACATTGGAATTTTTTTTTTCATGGTCTCTACGTTGATAGTTGACCATTTAGCATTAATTAATACTTTTATAAGAATTAATCAACTCTACACTAGTCCCTTCTCATCAGAGAATTACTACGTATTTATAATTAACACTTACATGATTGAAATTATATTTTTTTTCTGCTATAAAACCAATATTAAGTCAGAATATATGAAGTAAAATACTGCATTATTCTTGAAACCATACTAACGGTAATTAAGGGATTCTCAGAACTATAGATCAAAATATATGTTCCAACAAAAATTTGAGTGATAAATATTAGTTAAATATTTTAGAATCTCTTAAACATATGATCATTAATTGTGCACTGTATAAGGTGGATACACGTGAGAGGATTCAAAGAACTGATCTGAATCAGACAATACTACTAGAAAGAAGTGGTGAAGTAATTGAAACTAGCACTTGAATTTCAGTCGCTAGTCAGTTGCTAGTTAGTCTCTAGTCAGTCACTAGTCGGTCGTTAGCTTGTATGTCATATAATTACTGCGACTGACAAGGGACTGAAAATTTTAGTCACTAGTTTTTAGTTGCTAATTTTAAATTTTTAATCGTTAGTCAGTTGCACAATTTATATTATTTTTTAGAGTCAGTTGCTAATATTCTTCAATCGCTAAAACAAATTAAAAACTTCGGCTTCGGTCTTTCCTTCCGCATTTCTACTTCTTATTTCTCCTTCATTTTTCCTTCCTCTTCTTCTTCCTTAGCTCTCTGACCTCGCCTTCTTCTTCCTCCTTCCTCATTTCTCCTTCTCCTTCTTCTTCTTCCTCCTTCATTTCTCCCTCTTCTTCCTAAGCTCCGGCCTCTCCTTCATTTTTCCTTCTTCTTCCTCCTCATTTTCAAATCAATAATATTATGTTTAGAATCTATATTTTTTTTAATTGAAAATTTTTATTATTATAATTCATTACCACATTTAATGCATTTCACACACACATGTAAACATCTCAAAATTTTATTTTTTTAAAAAATATAAATTTGTACTAGCAACTGACATTCAGTTGCTAGCCACCTAACAACTAAGGTTTTTTTAACTGACACATTCAGTCGCTAGCCAGTCACAACTAACGACTAAAAATGACTATTTCCTCAATCACTATATTGCGTTTGTGTTGGAGTGTAATAAATATTACTCCATCAATCTCAAATTCTTTAAACTATTCACTTTTCAACATTTAATATATTATATTTTATTTTAAAAAATTTAGTGTATAAATAAAAAAATTATATATGAATGATAAATCAAGACCTATAAATTTTAAATATTTTTTTAATAAATAATAATATAAATAAATTCAAGTTAAAATATTTTAAAAAAATTAAATGAAATAAAAATAGTGGGACGGGAGAAGTATTATACTATTAGTGTTCTCGCCAGCTTAGCTGATCGGATCCGTTGTCAACCGAGGACACTGCTCATGCTTCATCTTCAGATATGAGTACGTACTTGCGCCTGTTTATTTTAGATTTTGAAAAATATATATATAATTTAGTTTTTATCATTTACAAACGAACATAAATTCTCTTTCTTAATTATAATTGTTTCTAAGTGTGGATAAAGTCAGGTGTCGGCAGGCCTCCGTCCACATGGAATTAAACTATAAGAATATTCTTACATGAGTATACATTACATATGCTCACGGGCTATATAAACTACTACTACAAGCCAGATTAATCCTTTATTAATTTGAGTGTACATATATTACTAATCAATTATATACCAAATTAATTAAAGAATAACATAATTAAAAAACATAAAATCTGTCATCTCCAGATGATCATATTTGTCTTTATTATTATTAAAACCCGAATTAATGGCAAATGGTAGATTAAGCTTGGCTCTTCTTGGTGTAGGTACTCTATCTGCCGGCTGGATTCGGGAGTCACGGGCTACCTGGCCCCTAGCTAGAAGCTACCATATATATACATATATGCTGTTTCCATCGTGTAATTTAATTTATAAACATTAATTGCGTGCGGTTACGCGTGCGATAGAATAGAATAGACAAAGCCAAAAAAATTAATTAAAAACCCATGCATGTATGTCTCCGAATTGCCATTACTTGCCTCATATTTTCTTGCATTCACATTTGCGGAGTGGACCCATTTGATCTTCCTAATTACTTTATTTTTACGCCAATAGTAATGCACAATTATGCAGACTTTCTTGACTAATCCACTTTTATATTCCACCACTTGCTCTTCAACCTTTATTTGTCGTGTAACATAATTATTATGTTACTTATTTCATCCTAAGTTCTCTGTATTATTTTAAATTTTTTATTTAAATTTATTTATAATAATATTTATTAAAAAATTTTAAAGTCACCTGTAGTCTCCCGAAGAAGAAGTATTTTGGTACAATAACATGCATGAAATGCAAGCGAAAGTTAATTAGTTATATTGGATTTGGAAAAATCTTGTAATACTACTAAAACAAATGCTCCCTCCGTCCCACCATTATCATTTCATGTGGTTTGGCTTGAAGATTAATAAAAAGAAAAAAAATTACATATTGTTTCAACTTATACTAAATAATATAATTAAAAAAAATAAGTAATCACATGCTTTGCATGGTAGGAATTGTAAATGAAGATCCATGACTCCATAAAACAAGCCACAGATATTCTAAGCTAGAAAAAATCTAAAAAAAATAGCACTCCCTCTATCTAAAGTTCTTTGTAATATTCATTATTTAGCAATTAATCTATAATTTTTTATTTAAAAATTTTAGAATATAAATGAGAAAACTTTATATATAAATGATAAATAAAGGGTTATAGTTTCTAAATATAATTTTTTAAATTTTTTTCTAAAAAATATTAATATGAATAAATTTAAGTCAAATTATTTAAAAATAGTTAAATGTTTCAAATAATATAGGCCAGAATAAGTGATACATATTAAATATTATGAATTGGAAAGAATAATAATATTTTCATCTAATTAATTTTATTCTTTTTGCTTCCTATGAAAGACTAATAATAATGGTGATACAAGATTACTACTCTATCCATTTCAAATTCTTTGCATTATTCAACATTTATAGCAATTAATCTAAGATTTTTATCTTCAACATTTTTAGTATAAAAATAATGAAATTTTATATATAAATGATAAATGAAAACCTATAGTTTCTAAATATAATTTAAAAAAAACATTACTAACAAATAATAATATAAACAAATTCAAGTCAAATTCTAAGTAAAAAAATGAAATTTATAAAAAATATGGGACGGAATTTTAACTAAGATTTTACGACAGTGGAAATTCATGTAAAAATAAAGTAAAAAAAATTTACGTTAAATGCCTTACTAACACAATTAACCTTGGTAATTATGAAAGAATAACAAGTAAGTATTTATGTTCCCGCTAGCTTTAACAAATAGGAACATTGGATTTGGCCTTGGCCAAGGTTTCAGTGGTGAATGCCCTCTTAAAAAAAAAAAAAAAAGTCAATTCAGATTTGTCTAATTGTAGCCCAAGCGCTCCAAATTTTATACGACATGTATATGGTAATTTCTGATATGTTGTACTTATAACAAATTCTAAGTAATAAAAAGATAATAAGTAACGATTTCAAAATTTTATTCAAATTGGGTGCAGTTGCCATCAAGATAAGTTTAGCATTTACACTTGTTGAGGCATACGATACCAGGCAATGACTAGACAAAATGACTGATGTGGGTGAATATTCTTGGTTTCCACCTTTTTCGGTCTCCCTCCACAACAAAGAAAAGAAAAAACAGTATAGTGAAGGGCATATTCTCATATATACACAGTAGCAGAATTTAAACACCTTATGCAACAGTAATTAGGGCCAAAAGCCCAAAACGGAGAATTTTCCCATTAATACTTTGGGTGTTCCAACCAAAACATGTACTTAACAGTTTTATATCCTGTTTGGCGTTAGTGTAAATGACTAGCGTTAGAATTTTAAAAAAACTATCTAATAGTAACTTTTAATTTTTAACTTCAGCATTTTCATTTTAACTGTTAAATAAATTATTCAAAACTCTAATACTAATGACAAAACACATTTCTTTACTACTATTTTTCTCTAGCTATAGCTGAAGGGCAGACGACACTCGAAAATTTGGGATCAGGTTTAATTTCTTTCGGCCGCATTTTGGTTCCAGCAGATAAATAGAGCTACATATATATATAGGAGACAAATGCAGAACAATAGAAGACAACGAAATTGAAAAAACAAAACCTAATCGATCTTCCTACTTACTTCCTATCAACAATAGTTTTTTAATCATCGCAATGTGTATTCGATCACCCACCAATCATCTTCTATAAGAGAAAACTTAATCCAAGAATAATAAATTAGCCGTGCACAACGATGAGCCCAGTATGAGCCCAAATTTGAAAAGCCCGGAACTCTGTCGAAGAAGTGATAAAACGGAGGATTGGCTTGGGAATTGTGAAATGACATATATTTGAGTACCTTTTTTCGAGTAAAAACTAATTTATTATTTTCATTTTTTGTTAAATTTTAACTGAAACCAATGTTATTTTAAAGCCTCAACTCTATTTAACTAAATAATCAGTTGAATAGATTTTTTTTATAATATTAATTAACTTTTTCTTGGAATTTTTTCCCCGCACCACAGCCAAGAAAAAAATTAATAAAAAAAACGTAAATTTTCAAGAAATATTTTTTAGACTTTTCTATATATAAACTTTCAAGTAATATACAAATTGAATAAATAATCAATCATATCACTAGTAACTCATTTTTAAATAATTACTATCAGACACAAATTTATACGAGTACATTTAAATCACTATCGTTTTCGTCAAAGTGTCGTCACGCAACCTCACAACAAAGCCACCGAGCTAGTCAATAGTCAAATGATGATAAACATAAACGACTTGCTATATTCATGAAATGGCAAAACTTTGGGTTTTTAAACAACTGCAAATATCACTTTGGCACGTTTTAATCTTCCCAGAAATTACAAATACTGAACAAATATACTCATAATTCTCTAATCTAGTCATTCTTCTGCTAATGAAGGGTTTGAATTCCTTTTTTCTCTTTTCAAATCTTGAACTAAAGCTTTTGCAAATCATGAAAACTTAATCGTTTCACATTTTTAAAAAGTATTACTTTCAATTCTGGTTCACTTTTTATCTCGAACCAATTCTATTTGAACAGGGCACATAAGAGTTAAGACTTAAGCCAACCGGGGGAAAAAAAAAACCCCCAATGAAAGAAGGGTACGAAAAAACCGTCAAAAAAGCATGTTGGTCTCGGCTCACGGGCCTACCTAGTTAAACCCAATCAGCCAGCCTCGTGATTGAAAGAAAACAATTATAATTAGAAATTAAATAAAGAGCGCTTTAGTAAGTGCAGCTGTTTAGGGATGGCAATTGAGTGGACCTGATTAGGTTTAGGTCAGGTCATTTAGATTCAGATTTGATCGGATTAGTATATATTTGGGTTCAGGTCGGGTTATTTGGTTTCAGATTGAGTAGATTTTGAGTTCGGGTTGGGTCAGTTTGAATTTATTTGGGCTCGGATCCAATCAGATTTGGTTATCGGGTCTTAGATTAGATTCAACTTAATTGTCAGATTTATTTGGTTCACTAATATATACATTGAAATGGCTGAATCGCTTCAATTTTTTTGTTTAAATTTGATTAAAATTAATTTAGCTAGATATAAAAAATAATATAAAATTTATGAAGATATATTAATATATAATTTCCTTAATAAAACACTACCTCTATGCCAAGTTCTTTGTAGCATTCATTATTCAACAATTAAGCTATCATTTTTTATTTTTATTTTATTTTAAACACTTTAGTATATAAATAAAAAATGATTATATTACATAATAAATAAAGACCTATAGTTTCTAAATATATACTTTTTAAATTCTTTTCTAACAAAAAATCTCCCTCCGTCTCATTTTCATTGCTCCATTTAACTTTTCTAACTAGTTTGACTTGAATTTATTTATATTATTGTTTATTGAAAAATTAAAAAAATATATATTTAAAAATCATGTATAATTTTTTTATTTATATATTAAATTGTTGAAAACAAAAAATTATAAATTAATTGTTAAAATATGAATGGTGCAAAGAATTTGAGACAAAGGAAGTAATATAAATAAATTCAATTCAAACTATTTGAAAAAATTAAATATTTCAAAGAATATGGGACGAAAAGAGTACTATAATTTCTAAAACCTAATTATTTTTATCTCTGTATCACAGTTTCACTAATCATTTCCCATAACTTTCACTCGTTTGCTTTATAATGTAAAACAGATCAACAGAATAGAAGAAACTCATTCACATATATTAAATCATAATTTTTCTAAAGTTTTTGCCGACCATATATTTTATATTAATTTAAGTTAAAATCGGGTTTTGTGAGATTTAATCATGGGTTCATTTCGGGTTCGGGTCAATTCGGGTTTAGATTTTCTCGGGTTTCACTTCAATCGGGTTCGGGTTCAGATCAGGTTGGGTACAATCAGGTTCAATTCATTGACTTTCTAGTCAAAATTAGGTTAAGCCAGATTTGGATTCGGGTTAGGTCAAATTTTGTCATCCCTATTACCATACAAACCCAATCCCCACAACTCGTTTTGGATTCTGACATTGGGCCAGCTCACTTTCACATGCCCATCCATCTCCCTACTTTTTTAAACTCACCAATCTTTTTTGGTGTAATTTAACTCACCAGTCTTGTCTTTATCAATTCCACTACCCTCCCTATATATACTCCAATCACAAACTTAAATCACTGTGTGGTAAATTAAGCCCTTAATACAAATTATCCCTACCTTGATTAGAATGGACTCCAAGAGATCATTCTCAGCTGCCTTCTTTCTGTCCCTTAACCTTCTCTTTTTCTCCCTTGTCAACGGATGTTTCACATGTGGTCACCAGCCAAAGCCTATCCCGAACCCTAACCCCGCTCCGCCAATATCAAAGGGTAGTTGCCCTAGAGATGCCCTTAAGCTCGGCATCTGTGCCAAGTTGCTGAACGGCTCAGTCGGAGCGGTGGTCGGAAACCCGCCGGACACGCCTTGCTGCTCAGCCTTGTCGGGGCTTCTTGATCTAGAAGCGGCCATTTGCCTCTGCACCGCCATTAAGGCTAATATTCTCGGGATTAACATCAACATCCCCATTTCTCTGAGCTTGCTCATCAACACTTGTGGCAAGAAGCTGCCGTCTGACTTCATTTGTGCTTAAGAAATTATAATACCATTAATTCCTTGCGTTTGTTTTTCTGTCTAATTCGCTAATCATGCTCTTCTTGAATTTACTAGAACCACATTATTAATTCCCAGCTTATCTCATTGTGCTGTTTGTGACGACAACTTAATTATAACTTTTCACTCTACCTGGTTTTCTATTTATCATTGTAAGAAAAATTATGTGGCACTCCCGAGTTAATTTCATGATTTTCAAATTACCATTTTTTTTAGGAAATGTCACCGAGTATACACATCTTATATCATCAAAAAATAGTCAAGCAGCAGTTTATATTCAGAATCAAGGGCCTAAAGAAGTGACAAAGCCTGGCTTAAAAAGAAATTAAAAAGACACGCCCATTAAATCTTGTGATGCACAGAATAATAAATCTACCGCAGAACGAGTTTAATAATTAATCATTCTCGTTATTAATAATTATTATCGCTGTTGGTCTATTAGTAAATGTAGCTCTAACATGCATCAACCGTCGTCGTGGGGAAAGATAAATTAGAAAATGGAGAGAGAATTAATAGTTACAACCGGCCCATCAATATTGGAAGAAAGTAGAATGAGGCCCGGCCCAATATTTGTCTTTGAATGCCAATTTTATTGTTTAGGCCTAGTTGCGGAGCTGCAATCCAAGCATAAAGAACCGCAAATTGATAATACAGCAAATATCCACATTGAACTCATGAGCTTAAGAGCTGTCATGCTAAAAGACTTTCAAGCTCAAGTGCTCAGAGGCTCAACTCCAAACGACAACTTATACAAAAGAAACATGCTCAAAATGACTTGAAAGGAAAAGAACTCGGAGTTAAAGTCCTATAAGCCCAAAACTAGACTGGGGAAACAGATTAGCCTATCCACCCATGGATTTGAGGCAAGCGCAAACTTAGGAACAAAATAAGCCTCAAAACCAGTATCAAAGGCCCAAGCCCTAATATTGCCATCGACATTATGATTTTTATCACTCTAAATCCAATCTCAAAACTCAAGCACACATCCTAAGCATCACCGAATGTTATAAAACCCTCATTCTGTTTGCTTTTTAGGTACGTTACCCTTGTCAACTTTTTAGCTCTGAAATGTGAGCTGAGCGTCGGATGTTTTTTGTGGGTCTTCCAGGCTTCAACTTGTCAATCCAACACGCTTGGACTGACACTACTTTTTGTGCTTAAAGAATAAGAGACCTACTTCCATTTTGAGTAAGAGCTAAAGCAAAGTTCCTAGAGCTTAGGCCTACAGTTCATTAGCATGGTCTCGTCACAAATTGTGCCCCCTCCCATAGAGTAGGGACGTGAAGTAGATGTCGGGGCGTATTTGTATTGAGAGAAAAATAGAACGGGACCCAGCCGAGCACCAGCTAGGATACTTAGGCCAATTTTATGGTTCAAGCCTAACAAAGCTACGCTTCAAGTTAAAGAGTTGAAAATGCTAGCCCGTACGTTTTCGTGGGACATGGCAACGAAGGAGGCAATTAGAACAGAAACTGTGGCGGTAGTTGAGGAGGGTCTCATTGGTGGAAGAGGCTGGGAGATTTTGCTTTTCCCATATCTGTTTAAGAGCCATTGCTTTGGCACGTCATTTCTCCTGTCGGGGAATTAAGTGGTGGGTTCATTGAGTTCTTACTGGCCGCCTGCAACAGTTGTCTGGTGGTGGCAAAGATGAAGAAAACTTCTCGTGCAACCACTGGGGCTACAGGACAGGAATAGGGGTTTTGGTGCTGTTACTGACTTCACTGATTGGTTCCAACGACTTGCCAGATATTGTTCGTCCAACTTGCAGATCCGAGGGAGGGTGAAGGTAGACAACTAGTGGACGAGATTCACGTGGCGGCGGCCAAGGTCCCAGTTCTCCTTTCTCCATGCCGTGGCCTCAACGAATTTGGTCAACCTGCCGCTTAACCTTGCCCTTTCCCTCCTTGCAATCACTCTTCTTCATTGACTTCTTTTTTTTAAAAAAAAGAAATATTATCAAGTGTAAATGTTGATTTTTGTGGTGGAATTGTTCGCACATCTTCTCTTGATAAATACAAGTTTACAAGATAGAGTTTGACTCATATCTAACTACTTGTACAAGTAAGGTTTATCTTATACAACAAGATTAGCAAAATCTAAATACAAAAGCAAGCTTCTGATGCTAGACTTTCGGTTGATATGCCCACTCAAGAGATAGGATTATCTTTTTGTTAATACTCCCCTACAAGTTGAAGCATGTGGATTAATAATGCCCAACTTGCAAGCAAGGAAATGAAATTGGTTGCATCCAAGTACTTTAGTAAGAACGTCAGCCAGCTAAGATGATCCGGAAACATGTCGGGTAATAATGTCCTTCCTTTGAATTCTTTCCCGAATAAAATGATAGTCGATCTTAATATGCTTTATCCTCTAGTGAAAGATTGGGTTTGTAGCAATATGAAGCACAGCTTTGTTGTCACAAAATAGTACCATAGGTTCGATATGATCAACTGTTAGATCATGAAGAAGTCTCTTAAGCAAAGTAAGCTCACTTGCAGTGAGAGCCATTGCTCAATACTCAGCTTTTATCCAAGAATGTGAGACAGTATGTTGTTTATTTGACTTCCAGGAGATGGGTGTTTTCCCAAGTTTGGTGATAAAGCCGATGGTGGATCTTCTCATAATTGGGCAGTTCGCCCAGTCGGGATCACAATAAGCCCGAAACTTCAACGTATTGTTTGCCGGAAAGAAAATTCCTTCACCAAGAACACCCTTTAGGAACCAAAGCAAATGCATAGCGGTTACAAGGTGATCTTTGTTTGGAGCCTGCATCAATTGACTGAGTAGATTGACAATGTAAGTAACATCCGATCTAGTGATTGTGAGATAAATCAGTCTGTCAATTAGGCATCTGTATTGTCCAGTGTCTACAAGAGGTTTCCCTTCAGTTCTCCTTAAATGATGTTGTTGTTGAATGGGAAAGTTGGCTGCCCTACATTCGATCATGCTTGTTTCTTCAGTATGTCCAGCATGTATTTACATTGGGAGAGAAATACCTTTAGAGGAACGAGCTACTTCCAAGCCAATGAAGTAATTCAGTTTGCCGAGATCTTTCAAATGAAATTGAGCTCATAAATGTTGCTTTAAGTCTTCAATTCGCTTTGCGTTATTACTTGCAATAATTATGTCATCAACGTATACCAAGATGGCTATGAAGTTAGTTTCTCCTTTTGAAGTAAACAGAGAATAATCTAACTTGGATTGAGTAAACCTAAACCTGAAGAGAGAGCTGGAAAATTTTTCAAGCCATTAAGGTGGAGCTTGTTTCAATCTATAAAGTGACTTGTGCAATTTGCATATTTGATTGTCACCTAGTTGCATGATTCCTAGAGAAGGCTTCATATAAATTTCTTCGTTCAGATCCCCTTGGAAGAATGCATTGTGCATATCCCACTGATACAACTCCCAGTTTTTAACAGCAAATATGGATAGTAGACATCTCATTATCGTTAGCTTAACGACCGATGCGAATGTTTCTGTGTAATCAAACCCCTTAGCTACCAACCTTGTTTTGAATCGTTCTACATTTCCATCTGCTTTGTATTTAATTTTATAAACCAACTTGGATCCAATGGGTTTCTTTCCTTGTGAAAGATGTACTAAGCTCTATATTTTGT
The DNA here is from genome assembly GCA_039654915.1 of Aquilaria yunnanensis. NCBI lineage: Eukaryota > Viridiplantae > Streptophyta > Magnoliopsida > Malvales > Thymelaeaceae > Aquilaria > Aquilaria yunnanensis. The sequence continues at coordinate 15,770,619 of CM077593.1, forward strand.
TCCTTTCAAGTGCGTTTACTTCAAACTTCATTGCTTTGTGCCATTCTAAATGTTGATTTGCTTGATTGAAGGTTTGCAACTTAACCTAACATGTTAGAGCTGCAAGAAATGCTCTATGTCCAGCATTAAATTGTGAGTAACTTAAAGTATGTGTTATAAAATGAGCTTTACCTGAAAAAGCACGATTTGCTGCGGAAGCGGATAGAGATGATGAGCTTACTTGACGTAACTTAAGAACATAGTCTTGCAAATATGATGGGGGTTAATGTTCACATGCAGATCTTTGTCTGATTAGATTTTTAGAAGTTGTTGGATCAATTGGTTCTGAAGTGTCCATTTCAAGGTTTTTTTGGAATGGGTTCATATGTGTTTGGTTTCGACTCAATAAATAGAGGTTCAAAAGTTTTCTAAGGGATGACTGCTTCTTTTGCATCATCATTTACAAGATATGGAAAAATATTTTCTTCGAACACTACATCCCGTAAAACAAGAACCTTATTAGTTTTTTTATCGAATACTTTGTATCATTTTTGTCCCATCAGATATCTAATAAAGACGCCTGGTTTAGAACAAGCTGCAAACTTGTCTTTGGACCTGGAGTTATCATGTACGTAACAAAGGTACCAAAAAACATGAAGATGATTAAGTGAAGGAATTTGGCCAAAAAGAATTTCGTACAGGCTCTTACCATCTAGCTTCAGTGAAGGCATGTAGTTGATTAATTGCAGTCAATAGACATTCTTCCTAGAATTTAATTGGAAGGTTGGCTTTGAAGCAAATGACTCAAGCAACTTCAAGGATATGTCAATGTTTCCTTTCCACCACACCGTTTTGTTTTTGTGTGTTGGGACATGAGATTTGAACAAGAATAACATTGAAATGAAAGAATTGAAGCATCATTCTGACAGTAAGTTCTTGGTCATTATCTGTTCTTACTTGTTAGATACTTTTCTGAAATTGAGTTTTGACCATAGCATGAAATATGGCAAATTTTATAGCTGCCTCAGATTTTTCCTTTAGTAAATAAATCCAAGTTGATTTGTTATAGTCATCCATAATTGACAAGAAATAATGTCACCTTGAAAGTGAAAGAGTTTTATAGAAACCCCAAATACCAATATACACCAAGTTGAAAGAATTTTTAGCAATGCTCATACTTAAAGGAAAACGTTTGCGAGTTTGCTTTGCTCTAAAGCATGAATCATAACACTTATTTGATTCTTTGAAAGATAGATTTGACAATTGAGAAAAGGTTGACAATTTATCATAAGGGACATGACCTAGCCTTTTGTGCCAAGTTTTAGGTGAATTTTTGACCTTTTAATTTGCAATCATATATTCTTTGAGGCACTTGAAATAGTACAAGTCATCTTATTCTTCACCCATATTAATCATCTTTTTCGAGTTTAGATCTTTTGTCTGTTTGCTAACTGACAAAAGATTGCATGTAAATGAGGGCACATAAAGAACATCGTTCAGGACAATGTCACGCCTTAAGGACATTTAGCCACTGGTATGTATCTTCAAATTGTGCCCATTTGGCAATCGAATCGAAGCAGCAGTTGATTTTATTTTAGTGAACAAATATTGATGTGCTGTCATGTGATCTAAAGCTCTACTATCAAGAATCCACTCTAAGGAGTTCATCGAAACCTTACCAGTGAAGTTTGCAGTAGTATCCTGGTTGTGACTTACAAACAATGCAATCAGTTAGTTGTATTGGTCTTTGCTAAGACCAAAATACTGGAACCAACTACATTTTCTGACATTTTTGTTGTGGCTTGATTGGCTGCTGGTTTTCCCGTCCTTTTATTCTGGTCAGCCTTGCCTTGCTTTCCTTTATCTTTTTGCCACTAGTAAAAAAAGCTTATTATTTTGAAACAACCATCCATATCATGTTCATTATTACCACAATGAGTGCAGTGCAACCGAGCTTTGTTGAAGTTTTTATTTTGAGTTCCTTGGGTTTTTTCAATCCTAGTTGTGAAGGTTGCGGTTTCTGTAAAGGATAATCTAGTTGTAGCCACAAATTGTTGTTTTTCTTCCTTTGGTGCCTAAGCTTTTTTCAAGCTCGGCAACGATTTCATATTAAGGATCTGTGACCTAACAACATTAAACTAATCATTCAATCCCATTAAGAAGCTATGAAGCTTCTCACCTTCTCTCTTAACTAAGAACTCTTTCGCAACATTACAAGTGCATGCAGGTATGTTGGAATATATTGAGAGCTCATCCAACAAGGCTTTTAGTTTCGTATAATATGCAACAATTGACATGTTCTGCTGTTGCAAAAGAGCAATCTCCCATTTTAACTCATGAATTCTTGGAGCATTGGCTTGCGAAATTCTTTCTTGCAACTCGCTCCACATCTCAACTGCTGTTTCTACATAAGCAACACTAGTATATAATTCAAGTGATAATGGGTTAAAAAGCCAAGAAATAACCGTGGAATTAGATTTCTCCCAAATCCACAGATTTGGATCTTGCTCATTTGGTTTCTTAAGGCTGCCATCGATGAAACTTAGCTTGTTTTTGGCTCAAAGTGCGCTGGTCATTGCTCGACGCCATATAGGATAGTTGTCCCTATTGAGAAGGCAACTAACAAGCGTAGTTCCAGGCCTGTCAAAGGGGCTTAGAAATAATGGTGAAGAAGGATCATTGAAGAAGGTTTGAGAGCTCGACGTGATAACCCTTTTATTGTTGTCATCTCCCATCAGGCTTAAGGTTTAGGTTTTTTTTTTTTCCTAGACCAATCCTGCTCTGATACCATGTAAATGTTGATTTTTGTGGTGGAATTGTTCACACATCTTCTATTGATTTGAAGCCAATAAATACATGTTTACAAGATAGAAGTTGACTCCTTTTTAACTACTTGTACAACAAGTAAGGCTTATCTTATACAACAAGATTAGCAAAATCTAAATGCAAGAACAAGTTTCTGATGCTAGACTTCTAGTTGATATGCCCACTCAAGAGATAGGATTATCTCTTCTTAATATCAAGTAAACGAAAAAACCAGGCTATTGATTTAATGGTCAAGACTTATGATTTTACGACAAAAAATACCCACAGTCTAATCTTTCATTCCCTTTTCACTTCACTCTTACATGTCAAAAACAAAATGTGGCCAAGATATTGGGTATTAAATTTGTTGTAGGAATTGTGGCATGTGAAAACTCGACTTTGTTCGGTCACGGTGGTATGTGTATGTCATGTTATTTTGTTGGTTCTCCTATAATTCGGGTATTCGCTAATGTGACACCTAATGAATGAAAGATAATTGGATTAAATAAAATCTTATAAGTAAATTAGAATAAATCTAGAATAGATAACTCACAAATAACTAGAACAAAAACTAGACTAAATTGATGATACCCAACGGAGCTGGAACCAATTAGGTATCAAAATCCTAAAAAAGAGTATTTATAAAAAAAAAAACTATTTATGAAACTTAAAAAAAATAAAAACTAATTTTATTCCATGTAATTGACTTCATATTTGTTGCTAACTATCAGGATACCCCAATATGGTTGAGATTTCAATGAATCCAAGAGAAAATTGATATCTATAACTATCCACCTCTAATTGAACATATACTTTGTGAAAGTCTCGAATCGTTCTTGAACATCATAACTTGAAGAATATTGTATTCACCATAAAATTTGATAGATGACTAACTAGATCCAAACCGAAAGCCAAACCTGGCCATAAAAAGCAAATGAGGGTGGGAAAAGACAAGGGATGGGAATAGGTTTTGGAGGGAGATCAGAGAGCAGCACCGAAGTTATGTTTTTTTATCCTCATACGTATGTATCTTGTTTTAGTAAAAAGTTTATATTGACATATGCCAGATATCTTTTTAAAAATATTGAATATAAATATTTTTTATTGAAAAATTGCTCAACATCATGAACCACTATATTTCATTCTATTAAATACTGAGAATCCGAATAGTTACTACAAGAACAACTAATTTAAAAATATAATAAGTAAATCATTTCTATTAAAAATTCCGTGTTCACCTAACTATTCTTTTTGTTTTTTTCGTGACATAGTCATAATCTGAATTAACAATTTACATTTTACTAACCTCACTCATATATTTACATCGGTAACTGAAATAGAGTCATATTATATAATCAAAAGCTAAAACCCATAGAGCGTCTAATAATATAATATTTTGAGAGATTTATAGTTAACTTAAATATTAGACGTACGGTACCAAATTTCAGTGCCTTTATATATATATATATCTGTTGTGTTATAGTACTATTACCATCTTGCTATCTTCAGTGAGTAAATTGATTTGGCTAATTAATACTAATGTGACGAGGAAGAAGCCGTTGCTCTGGCAACTGGATAAATGGCTACTTAATATTAATTAGGTGCCGTCCAATTATATAATTATAAAGCCAATGCGTAAATAGGCTCAGTTCAACGCCGGATAAGAGTATGTTGTTTTCTCATTTGTATTTTCAATCTTAATATACATTGTTTGTTCCTTAATTTTCCTAATCAAAACTGTGGATTAATATATTAATATGCTCTGATCTCTCTCTCTCTCTCTCTCTCTGTCTCTCCTCAATTATAGGATTTCTTATTTTTTTTGTGTCTATTGGAAAGTGAGCGGCAATTCAATATTCCATTTGGTCCGGGCATGGGCATGTATGTATGCAATTTTAAAGGCTGCAATGGCGCCACCTGGAGTTTCATGTCTCGGACTAGATGGAGTGTAGAGGCTGAAGGAATTCCGGAACGGTTTTTGTCGACGGCTTCTCGTTGCGTCACAACTCGCCACTCCAAATCATCACAGTCACTTGATCTGGACCCATACGGTATTATTATTCACGTGAAATTGAGGTGCTCAGACCCTTGCGTCAGCTTGAAATTAACCAACTCGAATATATAATAATTTGATTGGTTCTCAATTTTTATTCATTTAACATGAACTAGTTAACTGAATTATATGATAAAACTGATTAAAGTCATTTGAACCATGATTTAGGTTCTTATATTGCAATTGCTACACATTTTGCATCCAATAGAGTATATTTGGTTGCTCATAAGATGTAATGGATTTAAATGACTCAGATTTTGTTGTACAGGGGCTAAGGGTGTCATTCTAGGCCTAGAAATTGACGAAGCAAAAGATTGTGGTGCCTTCAACTCTACATTTGACATCTTGATAAGGAAAATAGTGACTGATTTATGAATTTCATAAAAACGGTAGAGCAGCGAAAGATAGAAAGTTTGAGATAAGTTTTATAATTTCCCTTTCATTGGTTATCTACGTAGAAAATTATAGATCTAGTGTCATCTTTCTTATAGGTTGTAATTTTAATACTAAAGGTTTATATGTGGAATTGGAGCCCAGTGAGCTTTCTAATCAAGTTTGAGGCAGACCGTCTTGAGCCAAAATCAAAACTAGAAAATTTAGCTTGAGAAATTTGAGCTTGAGCACAAGTGGTACCATTAAGCTAAAGGGCCAAGCTAAAGCCTGATGACTAGGGCTCGGCCCGCCCTTTTATGTGCCCCTACTTTTAAGGTGACTTGAAAATTTGGGTGGCCAAAGAGCTTGGGTTAGTTAGTTCTTTAGATTGGTGATATCGTATTATGTCAAATTATGATCAAAGTGAACTTTCACAATTAATTAAAATTGTGTGCCCTATAGCAGTTATTTTGTTAAATCAAAATATAATACAATATATATAAATTTAACTTTCACAATTAATTAAAATTGTGTGCCCTATAGCAATTACTTTGTTAAATCAAAATATAATACAATATATATAAATTTAGAGAAAGAAATGAGGGATAACCTAGTTAGATGCAAGAATTTTTATTAAGCTCAAGAGAGTTTTAAACCCTGACACAACACTAATGCACTTTGAAGTGATGATTAGGTTAGACATTCACGTATGCTACATAGAACTTTTTTTTGTAAGCATAAAACTCAAATAAAACTGCTATTTATAATTGATATAATATTGTGAACAGTTCTTAGTTAAATTTTAAAATGCAATTACATTTTGTCACAAAAATTGGTATATTTCATTTTTGTAAAATCTTCTATAACTCTACCACTTAAAATTGTATACTTAATTGTTAGAATTCATGCTTATCAATAATATAATTCTTTTTTTCTTTTTTTTTTTTTGTATTCGGAAGTAAGGTACAACAAAGCTAATGGAGGAAAGAGACAACATGCAAGTGAGCTAGAGTAATACATTGGCGAGGAATAACCACCAGAGCACAACAAACCATAGTCTCCAAAGCCACAATAATTGATTGAACTGAAGCAAACAGTCTTCTATTAGAAACTACTTTGCCACTTAAGATTGACAATGGCTGAGAGCAATTTCTTAATATGGTAATAGAGGGAATCCAAAACCATGATGCGGTATGAAGAGCTCCATGAATGGCCCGTAACTCTACTTCAAGAGTGGACACTCATATAGAAAGATGAATTCCATTCGCTAAGAGATGAGGAGCATTTATACCTATCCAAAGCCACACTGTTGCACCTCAACCAGAGTTTTAACACTAAGCTCCATCAACAATAAAAAGTTCTGGCCAAGAAAAGACTAGATGCCATTTGTTGATACCTCAAACTTGACAGAAAGGGTTTAGATGAGAAACCATAAAAAAAGAGAATTAATTTCTGAAATCTCTGGAAGCATGCAACAAATTAATAAGTTCATCTCTTCTTGCCTGTAAAGAATTAATGTTGAAAGGAAAGAATTGGAAAACCAGATCATTCCTTCCAAGCTAAATGATCCAAATAGTATAAACTAGAAAAAAGCATCAATTTAGATTCCATTTACTTGAGCTGACCAAAATATTGAAGCACCAATGTTAGAACGTCTGATTGTTATCAATATAAGGGTTAGTAAAGAAGTTACCCAAAAGATTTGCAAAACCCTGACAACTACAATATATATATATATATATATATATATATATATATGAATAAGAAATTCTTCCTAGGCATTATAATGCTGACAAATAGGGCTTATATTGCACCTATGATCTGACAATGTAACTGTTGATGGAAGGGCATTCAAAAGACAATTTCAAAGAAAAAGCTTGAATTTGAACAGAAGAATTAAACCCTAAATTCTTTTAAGTATTTTATGAAAATTTACATCTTAAGAAAGACCATGGGAGCTATATATAAGGTTATGTTGATATGCTTCATTACTCATTATCTGTTTGGCATGACTTTTTTTTTTCTTTTTTTACAGAATAAAAGCCCATCGGATTACCATCCCATTTCACTATATCATTTCCTACATCTTCAGAAGGTAGAGGCAATGAGAGGATCAATTGAGATATTTACGATGGAAAAAGAAATTGAACTAAATCCCTATTCTATTGAGATCCCTCATAGGAGGCAAGATCAACAAGCTTTAGATTCTTATTATGCTCAAACCTTAGACTAATGGCTCTGATAAGATATGGAGAAAATTTTGGCAACCACGAACAACACCAAATATAAATGGATTTACCATTCCCAATAGTCCATTTATGATCCAATCACTATATCATTTCCTACATCTTCAGAAGGTAGAGGCAATGAGAGGATCAATTAAGATATTTACGATGGAAAAAGAAACTAAATTAAGTCCCTATTCTATTGAGTTCCCTCATAGGAAGCAAGATCAGCAAGCTGTAGATTCTTATTATGCTCAAACCTTGGACTAATGGCTCTGATAAGATATGGAGAAAATTTTGGCAACCACGAACAACACTAAATATAAATGGATTTACCATTCCCAATAGTCCATTTATGATCCAATCTTAAACGCTTCCTACCATACAAGAGGGCTTGCCAGATTGGAGAAGAGTTTAACCTACTTTTAACACTCCAGATTGATTGGGCACTACCATACTTGGATATCAGCAGATTATGAACCAAAAAATTGGGATTGCTCATAAAAATTCTCCATAATGTCTTAGAAATCAAAGCCTAACTGAAAAGTCACATATTTTTCATCCCAAGGCCTTGTAATCTCTTAGGAAGTATTAGAAGCTACTTATTTTTTAGATGAAATCCTCTTCGATCTTGATGACTTGACTGCTAGAATTAGCTATATATTCACTTATTTTGAAAATCTATTATTTTTAAGAACAAAAAAGTGAATGATTTTTTTGTTATATCAAGGATTTTCAAAAATGAGCGTAAGGGCCAATTTATTATGCTTCGGCCCCATCACATAAAGTCCAATAGACTTTACCTAGAAAATAATGGTTTGGAGAAGTTGCAACAAATGTTTGAACTAGAATAGTTATAGAGTGCACCTAAAGCATCATACATGCTCTTACTAACCCACAAATAATACAACTATAATATGTCTAAAATAATATTACTTACAAAATAAATGACATTATACAGAATAACAAATTCTTACTAACAAAATGACATTTCTTGCAAACAACAATTAGTATGTGAGAACAATAGTGACATAACTTAAAGAATCATTGTTGTTTGCTTACATATAAATAGAGAGCATTTTAGCATATTCCATCAATAACATTCTAATTATAAGATTGACACAGCCTATAGAACAACAATTTTTACTAAATAAACATTTCGTGGAATAACAAAGTCTAATGAACATAATAACATCTCTTATTGAAAGTGCTAACATTATATCAAAAAATATTTAGTATAAAAGGGACAAAAATTATGGTATAGAATGACAACAATTGGTATGTGAGGAACAAGAGTAACACGAATACTATTTTTTTTTAATCATTTAGTCAATGTTGCTATTCATTTTATCTAGTGGTGTTGTTTTTTTTTTTTAATAGTTGAAAACAATGATTATATTAATAAAAATTTCAGTATAGATAGAAACTCTAAATGATTAGCCACTTTAAAGACATCTTGTTGAGCAGCCATGTTACACTGCATGAAAAAAAACTAACACATTCCCCCATACTTGTAGTTTATATATAGTGTTCTTATTATATCCATATAATCACAGATTTCTTTATACTTGCTCCCTGTTTTGCCCATACATCTGTGTCACAATTCGCTTTTCTACCAACGTGCGTGAACATGCAACCTAGTATCTTTTTGCATATAGCATCTATCTTCCTCAAGCTACCCACCAACCTCTACGGCCTTAACAATTCATTTTACTGCTAGCATTAAGTCACTTTCAAATACAATATCACTAAAACTCAAACTAGTATTGAACTTTATTATCATCATAGCCTCAGTTATTACTAAGACTTAAGCCTTGTTAACATTGTTGTTAAATACACAAAGTTTGCTACTCTTAATTTCTTAACAATCCTACAACACTTGCACAATTCTTAACAAATGATGCTTCAATATAAAATTTCAAACCTCCAATCCCAAAGGGTTCCCACTTCACAATATTTCCTACAATGCCTTTTTTTTTTTTTTTGCACAACCTAATTTTTGCTGGTGAAATAAAAATCTCCAGGCTTGAAATATCAAGCACATGTCATGTTGCATTCACCCACAGCCCTACTCTTAGTCTGACCACATCCCACTTAATTTGAACATCCATTTTCTTGTTTTTGAAAATCCAATCACTTCATACCTACAAAATAGTCGACCAAATTGCAAAAAAAAAAAAAAGCATCCATATTTCCTTCGATAAAACCCTCTTGTTTTCCCTTTTCCATCTTCCAAATAAATTTTCAATAAATGAAGCAATAGGCCAATCAAGGTGCCACTATTTCAGAGCTATCATCCATAAAGACCAAGCAAAGTTACATTAACAAACAGATGATCCAATGATTCCTTTTCATAGCAGCAAATTGAGCACTTTCTAACATCAATTTCAAATATATTCCTTACATCTAGAAGGCCCCTTGTAGGTAACCTATTGAGCAACATTTTCCAAACAAATACTCTGACCTTTTTAGGTGCCCACCATCTCTAGATTTTATATATTAGCTCGTATTATATCAATCTTGCCTTTGACTGCAGCTTCAGAGGATTTTGCTGTAAAAAAACCTAAACCTTCAAGCATCCATATTAATCTATCCTTTTCACCTGCACTCAAAAATTTTGACTCTATAGTTCTTATGAATATTTCGAGTACTCCTTTTTCCTAATCAAAAACTTGTTTGTGGAGCTTTATGTTCCATAACCAAATTCCATCCTCCCAATAGCCAAATTCACTAATTACACTATTCTTATTCTTGGCAATAACATAAATTCTTTGAAACATGTTTTTAAGAATCACACTCTCAATCCATTAATCGAACTAAAAGGATGTGTTATTTTCATTTCCAATAGATACCATAAAGTCATTCCTCTCAACATTGTTGTACTTAGTCGAGCTATTCAGTGTGCTTGTTATTCTTTTCCATGCAAGTGACATGTTGTATCTTTTTGGCTCATTTGGAAGCAGGCAATTAGTTGATCCTCCATACTTTCCATTGACAAGTTTTCTCTAGCTTGCTTCTTGTTCATTATCATATCTCCACATCCAATTTATTAGTAGGGCATCATTTTTTAATTGTAAGTCTCTAAGACCTAATCGTCCACTTGATTTTGGCCTTGTTATATTACTCCAACAAATAAGAATCAGCTTTTTCTCTTTAGCTTCCTTACTTTAGAAAAAAAATTTCTTCGTATTTTCCCGAATTCATTAATCACACCTACAAGTGTTAAAAACAAAGAAAAATAATATAAAAGTAAGCTATTCATAACTAATTTTATGAGTGTAGCCCTCTCCACTCTCGTAATGAACCTTGTTTTCTACTCACTCAATTTAGGTCTAAATTTTTCCAGAATTGGCACCCATATTTTGATTGGAAGAGGATTGGCACCGATCGGTAACCCTAGATATGAAAAATGAATAGTACAGTAAGAGCATCCAATCTCCTTACCCTACAATTCCAAGCTCCAACAAACTGTGCTCCAAATTAACTCCATATAACATAATCTTTTTCATATTGATTTTTAGTTTTTTTTTATATTGTTATTCCGAGTGTAATCATTTGTGCCAAATCATTTCAATCAATCTTTGTAATTTGATTCACAATCATTTTGTGACTGCAGTGCTTGCCATTTTTACACGTGGAGGTGATTGGCATCGAAGCTCTATATAGGAGTGAGGCAGTGGCACTAGTGCGAGTGGGTCACTAAGATCAGCTTATCAAAGATCTAAACCCACATCTGGCTCAATACTTTCTACAAGCCACTTCACCCCATGGTGAATGTGAAGTTGCAGGTGATTTTGTAAGAGCCTGGAAGAATCTTAGAAGTAAAAAAAGAAGAAGGAATAGAAAAAGAATGGTGGATCAAATGAGAATATGGTTGAGTCGTTAGATTGGGCAATGTGTTTTATAAATGTGTCTTGAGATTAGATAACTAAGGAGATCATCAATGCTATTATTAAAACTTAATTGACAATCAAAGTATTTGAACTAATATTGTTAACAGAGAAAGTGGTGAAACAAATGATGCAAAAGGTAAGTGTAGGTTTGTTAAATAGAGAGTAACAAAATTATGGATTCAAATAAAGCTCATACAAACTCGAGATAACTTCCCTAATATGTATAACAGACAAAATCATATATAATAGAAAAACATGGGTTATCATAAGTCTTCAAACTATGTGGAAACTAGACACTAGCAAATGTCCAGAGCCCAAAAGTGACATGATATCGTCTTTACCTCAACACCTGATCATTTTGCTTTAACCATGGTTGGTGCTTCCAAAACCCAAGTTCCAGGCACAAAATGGTAAATGGTGATTCTCTTATTTCTTAGATAACTCGATCCATTGCACTTTCCCCAGGTGATTACAATTTCACCCCCAAAGAATGAAACCTGTATATACAATTTCACCCCCAAAGAATAAAACAATGGTTTTTCTCTACTCAACTTGAAAAGAAAAATAAAGAGTATAGTAAGAATAAATATGCGATGAAAGTTTGATTTGTACAAAACCTAAAACGAAAAGTGTAGAACCCTTCAATTTATCTCTAGTCCTTACATCTAACGCTCGGTGATGAATAAAATTGATAAGTATGAAGAACATAGTATATAAATATCAAGCAGGATAAATTTTTTTTTAATTTGAAAGCAGCAAGATTAAAACTATTATGTTTGGTGAGATCTAAACTTCATGACCTTGATAGATATTCAATCAAAATAACTTTTCAACACTCGATTCCATTCAATTTTAGTATTGGTTGGCAAGGTAAAAGACATGTTTAATCTAAAAAATTGCATTACGTTTCTATTTGAGTTTTAAAACTTTAACTTTTTTAAGTTAGAATTAAAAACTAAAAAATTTCCTAAAGTGCTAAAAATTACTCTTAAACTTACTAAAGCAATTACCAAACAAGAATATGATCCGCAAAGAAGAAAATTTGATAATTTGACTGATCCATAAATTTTTTTTAACCAAAACATCAGAAACACTACTAGACAATCTGAAAAACAACTAACACCACTGTAACTGAACACAGGACAGAAAAAAAAAAAAAGTAAACCCAAGCCTCTAATGGAGATACTCTTGACACCTCCTATTTCAATTAATCTATCAATTGTTAACAAATTATTATAAAGTCTAAATTTATTGTAAGATTATCACCAAATAATTTAAATTAGAAATGTAAAAATGTTGATGTTAGAAAAGTAAAAAATATTAGAAATAACGGTTCACATAGGTAAAAAATTTTAGGATTAATTTAAAAATTTTAAAAATTTTAGAACTGAAATGAAATAGTAAGTAAAGTCTTAGGACCAAGAAAGCCGGCTTCCCTTATTTTCCAAATAGTAATTGGAATTCTTATATTTGCGCGAGATATAAATGCCTGTCTAATCTGGCCAATTGAGCCCCCTTTCCCCTCCCTTCAGCCGCTTCCCCATGGCCGAGGGTAGCGGCACCTGGGAAATGACCTGCCTTTGGGCCAACGCCCAACACGCGGACATCTGCCTTCATACTCACGATTTAATCCCAATTTAATTTAATTGAAATTTGAAACTTGTCCCACTCCCACACCACACAGACCACACGAAGTAGTAATCCTGAATGATTCTGCACCGAATCTCACCTGAATCCGACCACCTCCACCTCCTCATCCCGCCTCCTATAAAATTCCCACACTTTCTTGGCTCCAATAAAATTCGATTCACCTTTCTACATTAGCCACGCACAATCTTCTCTCTTCCTCTTAAACCACAAACGTACTGCTCCTACTAGTTAGTTGAGCAATACTGGTAGTATGTCTCTTCCTGTAACCCATGGCAAGACCCTCCCAGATGCCTGGGACTTCAAGGGCCGGCCTGCCGACAGCTCCACCACCGGCGGCTGGACCAGCGCCGCCATGATCTTAGGTCTTGCTCTACCTATGGCTTACCCATAGTAACTACGATCTTTTCTTGCCTTTCTTTTGTGGGCTTTCCCAATTCCCCTTTTGTTTAATATAATTTGCATCTCATTCATTTCTCAGGTGGCGAGGCTTGTGAGAGGCTTACCACATTAGGCATCGCAGTCAATCTGGTCACCTATTTGACTGCTACCATGCACTTGGGCAACGCCGCCGCCGCCAACTCCGTCACCAACTTCTTGGGCACCTCCTTCATGCTCTGCCTGCTCGGCGGCTTCGTCGCCGACACCTTCCTCGGCAGGTCTGTACCATTAATTAACCTTATTGATGTTCCCCCCTTCCCTTTTAGGTAACAAGTTAAACAAGCAGAATCATTAACCACTGATTATTATTTCCCACTTGCTTGCTCATCAATTCCTATTTTATGTCGCTTTCCCAGATACCTCACAATCGCCATCTTCGCCGCTGTTCAAGCAACCGTAAGCCTCTCCGTCTTACCTTCAATTAACTCGATTAAGCAATGTTCAACACATTAATGTAGCTAATTAATTTTCCTGTAATGTTCTTTTTGTTGCTGAACAGGGTGTTACAATCCTGACGATCTCGACAATAATCCCAAGCCTGAGGCCGCCAAAATGCGTCGGCGGCGATCCGTGCGTCCCAGCCAGCGGAGTCCAGCTCACAGTCCTATATCTAGCGCTGTACGTTACGGCGCTGGGGACGGGAGGGCTCAAGTCCAGCGTTTCCGGATTCGGGTCGGACCAGTTCGACGATTCGGATCCGAAGGAGCGTCAGCAAATGACTAAATTTTTCAACTGGTTCTTCTTCTTCATCAGTATAGGATCGTTGGCGGCGGTCACGGTTCTGGTGTACATACAGGACAACTTGGGACGGAGGTGGGGATACGGGATTTGCGCCTGCGCTATATTGATCGGGCTGGCGGTGTTCTTGTCGGGTACACGGCGATACCGGTTCAAGAAGCTGGTGGGGAGCCCGCTGACGCAGATCGCGGCGGTGTACGTGGTGGCGCTGAGGAAGAGGCGGCTGGAGTTGCCGCCGGTGCCGGAGATGCTCTATGACGTGGATGATTTGCCGGCGGAGGATAAGAAGAAGCAGAAGCTGCCTCACACCGAACAGTTCCGGTTAGTCGTTTTACAAGATTACTTTAGCTGTTCCAAGTTGAAAGGAAATTACTACCTTTCCTCAAAAAAACATAAAAAAAAATTATTTTTATCAGGCTGCTTTTTTAGCTGATTCGTAACTCTGACTGGGGCTTGGAAATTTGACTCGTTTTGACTCGAATTCAAATTTGAGTAACAATAATTAGATTTAGCAATGTAAAAGAAGACAAGTGTGAATGAGATGAATAAAGAATGGTATGAAAAAGGTCGGAAAATAGTAAATAAAATGCCTAATGATAAAAGCTTAGACAATAAGGCAGTAAAGAGTGAGAAGAGCGGACCAATTCCCCTAACTGGAAGGAGCTTGACGTCTATGTAGGTCGGTGGTGGGGACCGCTTCTTGCAGGTTGCTGATAATTGAAAGCATATACGGACACATATGGCTGTGCGCCTACATGTCATGAATCCTGGTTATTTGCATAAAAATTTAATATATAATACAATACAAATCCAACTAAGTAAAACATTAGTACTCCAACAATTAAGAGGTTCTTTTTTTGTTAATTATTAATAAATCTTAAAGAGTAAATTTTCACTTTATATATGTACCAAAAACGTAAGGTCATTGTAGTAAATAATAATTTAAATTCATAAATAGGATGGAGCAAATTAAGTTTAATGACGTGGAAAGAAGAGTAACATCACCATTTGTTCATGATAAAGGTTGATTTTGGGCTGGGTTGGGTCCATTGGAGGGGTGATGGACGGTACAATGGAATTATTGGAGGGGTTGGATTGGCCTTGCTTTCTGGTTTAGTGAGCAGTAGCCAGCTGCAGGACGGTCAGTAATTTGGCTTTGCTTTCCTGCCTGCCAATTAGTCTTGTCCCATATGTCTAATAATATTTGGACATCTGAGCTCGCCTCATGCTGCCACCCTCACTTTACCTTATTATATAGGAGTTTATCATAATCATCTTCTTTTCAAAATTATTGTTTTTAATCCTACTGATTAACCTAATTCCCTCCTTTACTTTCCTAATTAAGGAATGCCTCTCTCATTAGTTTTTATTATTATCCTTTACAGACTTCTTTACTTTTAACTATTACGTAGGTAACTGTCGTCTACTTTTGACTCTCTGTCCATTTGAATATGGAAAATAGTAAACGTGGCAAATATGCCATTTGGTTCTCCATTTTATTATATTTGGAACATATCTCTTTTTAATGCGAACACTTTTATAATGACTTCAACACATACTCCTTTTTATCCATATAGTATCTGTCACTTTTCATAAATTATTTTGTATGTTGGGGAAGTGGATGCTGGGTTAGCAAAAATTCTCAAAAACCATTTTCAAACTCCAATACGCAAACACATACACGTGCGTATGAGATCACAAATTAAACCAAGAATTACGACCGACGGTGGAGCATAAAAAAAGATCACGAGATGAGTTGCTTACCAACGTCCTCGCTTATCCCAATTCATGCATGTTCATTATCTCATCTCACGCTCCTTGTGAGAGAGACTGGTCAATAAGTAGTAGTTTAATTAGTTTTATTTTTCCTTTTATTTGTTAAATAAGATTGATTACTCTAATTATAATCATGAAATCCAGAATTCCAACATTTTCGTCTGCATCAATAATGTGTGTGATTATTAGTTACTATATATTTCTATCCAATTAATATTAGCTGCCATTTCTCTTCCTAACGTCATGCCTTGATGTTGGACTCCCTCTACTGCTCTAGAGCTCTAACTAATTAATTGATGTGCTCTTCTTGTGCAGCTTTCTGGACAAGGCCGCGATCAAGGACCCATCCATGACGCCGGCAAACAAGTGGAACCTCGCCACCCTTACCGACGTTGAAGAAGTCAAAATGGTGATCCGAATGCTTCCCATCTGGGCCACCACCATCATCTTCTGGACCATCTATGCCCAGATGACCACCTTCTCCGTCTCCCAAGCCACCACCATGGACCGCCACATTGGCAAATCCTTCCTAATCCCGGCTGCCTCCCTCACGGTCTTCTTTGTCGGCAGCATCCTCCTCACCGTCCCTGTCTACGACCGCCTCATCGTTCCCCTTGCCAGAAAGCTCCTCCACAACCCCCAGGGCCTCACCCCACTGCAAAGGATTGGAGTCGGCCTTGTCTTCTCCAGCTTGGCCATGGTGGCCGCTGCCCTGACCGAGCTCAAGAGACTCAGAGCCGCCCGTGCTCACGGCCTAACAGGAGACCCCTCGGCAGAGATCCCCATGAGCGTGTTCTGGCTGGTCCCACAGTTCTTCCTGGTGGGCTCGGGCGAGGCCTTTACATATATTGGGCAACTGGACTTCTTCTTGAGGGAGTGTCCCAAGGGAATGAAAACCATGAGCACTGGCTTGTTCTTAAGCACTCTGTCACTAGGGTTCTTCGTGAGCTCGCTTCTGGTGACGATCGTGCACAAGGTGACGGGCCACAAGAAGCCATGGCTGGCGGATAACCTCAACCAAGGGAGGCTCTACAATTTCTACTGGCTGCTGGCAATTTTGAGCTCTCTGAATTTCGTCATTTACCTGTTTTTCGCTAGATGGTACGTTTACAGGGACAAGAGGCTGGCCGAGGTTGGTATCCAGTTGGAGGAAGCTGATGAGCCGACGTTCCATTAGTACTAAAATTAGGCCAAGCTTCGATTCGAAATGTGTTATTGATTCTTATATAATGCTTTGTTTTGCTGGTATCAATTACAGGTAAGCATCTTCATGAGATTCATGGTCATAATTATCAAAGTTTTTGTACACACAACTAATTACCTTGAAGAATGAACGGGAAGGTATATATGGAAGTGGAACTGGTTAACTTGATCTATTTGATTGTTGTATCCTCCAAACGTTGTCCCGTGCGCTTTTCAACCATCAAGATAATATTCCTCATGCCTGCTTATTTGCCAGTGTAAGTGAGTTCCCACCACGTAATCAATCGAAAGTTTTAACTCCAATTTTTTTTTATTTTGTTTAAAGAATCTCTAAAATGATGTACTTAAAGCGACGTGGTTCGTTAAAATCAATGGCGTATTTAGGCTTCACTTCCTCAGGTAAAACCGACCGTCCGTGGGAATCTTCATCTGGAAAGCGCAAAAGGGGTCTTGTCACTTTTCTTGGTGTTGGTGGTGTTGTTTGATGCATGCCTAGGATTCATCCAAATTAAACACTTCGGGTGCCAACTGCCCTACTCTCCTTTCGGCTTTTTATGCTTATCCCGAATCATCAAAAGTAAATTGTCCTTCTCTCCTTTTCTCTCCTTACCTTAGTTCGCTGGAACAAATTAAAAAGCGCAAACAATGGAGTTAATAAAATTGGAACTTGGCCATCCTGTTACCTTCATATATTTTTTAGATATATAGATATATCATATATGTGTGCTGTATATAAGTCATCATTACGATCAAAATAATCATTTCAAAATCGAAAAATTACGAAACCTCCATAAGGTCTAGCCAGTTATCTCAAATTTTTTTTTAAGCATCATATTATTCTCTTCTCAGGTATTCAGAAACTTAATTACAGTATTATGTCTCATCATTTATTTTAAACTTTAAAACCTGACAACTGGTTTCTGGAACGTTTGTCCAACACAAAGAACTGAATCATATAAAACAAAATCATCATATTTAGTAACTTGTGTCTTACAAATTTCATATTTAATTTCCCGTGCTTATCTAAGCACAATTAATTACTGGGAATTAGTGTTATTTGTTTATTCTTGAACTAGTTAATAAATCTCCGAAATAAATTAATTGCAGGAATGTAATTGTATGTTCGGAAAAGCAATAATATATATACATGGCCAGTGCACCAACAAACAATTTGATGCACTATACACAACGTCTCACATTTTTGCAAGTCCCCATGGGAGGTTCACTATTTATTTTTTAGCTACATTGTAAAAGCTTTTCTTTAAGTTCCATACGATACATTGATTTATATGAGTAGTGCTATATGTATAATTAATTAAGAGATTTTGTACTAACATTTTATTAAATTATACATAATATAGCTTGATTGGCAGTTAAAAAAAGAAGTTGAATCTGTAACTTTTCTGCACCCAGATTTTATGGAGGTTTTAAGTCTATGGTAAAATTCTTTATATATAGATCTTACTTGTGTCTAATAAAAGCGACTCTGGCTCTTAAGAAAGATGAAAACTTATGCTACGGATTGGTCAACTCTCCATCCGATTCTAGCTGTAATTCTAGCAAGTACTCACTCCATCTACTATCTCTTTTATGTCATTTGACCTTTTTTACTTAAATGTATTCATATTATTATTTATTAAAAAAAATAAAAAAATAAATATTTAAAAACTATAAATTTTTATTTATAATTCATATATACAAGTTTTTTATTTATATACTAAAATATTAAAAATTAAAAATTAAAAATTAATTACTAAAATATAAATAATACAATAATTTGAGATGAAGGGAGTAATAATTTTACTTAATAATAGAGCCGTCCTCTATAATACTCCCGATGGGTAAAGTTAATTTGGCGGGTCCATCGTTTCTAATGCTCCAAATAATTAGTCAAATTGTGCTTATACACACAAACCAAGCATGGAAAAAAAATTAACAAGAACCGTCACAAAAGAATTTAATTCGTAAAAACAAATTGATCAATGGAAGATTGTTTATCTCTATCGCAATTGGAAGACCTAAATTCATAGACAACTAATAAACTTTGTAATCGGAGAATTATACATCGCAAAAGAATAAAAACAAATATAAAGCATTATATAGCAGAGCTCCAAAGTTAAGAAAGCAGCTTTTGTTCATTTTGCATGGTCAAATAAATATAAAACTTGTAACTTGTAAGTTGTAATGTGACAGGCAACAGTCCAAATTATTACAAACATAACATTTTACAATAATGTTATAGCTTGAAAAGTCCAGATCAAGATGTGATATTTGTCATATATAAGGTAATGAGAACACAAATATATATATATATATATATATATATATATATATATATATATATATATATATATATATATATATATAAGCACCATGTAACCCAGGATAGGGCTAGGCTAGGGCTATTATTTACGTCAAATCGTTATATCAGCATCGGGATAAGCACGAGATCCTTTTACACTAATCAATACGGCTTATATAGTATTACTAATACAATACTCCTAATCATTGCTACAGTTGCATGTTTTCTACTCCAACTACTTGGACCGCCTTCATTAATATTTTCATATATAATATAACTACACAAATTCTCCTAATGTTTTTCCTAATCTACATTTTTCTCTAATTATTTTTAAAAATTTACACTTGCCCCTTGAATTGTGAGCTCGATTACTAATTTGTTAACACTACAACACAGATTCTAAATCGTGACTGAAAGTTTAGTCACAGTTCAGTTGTGATTTTGGTTTGAAGCAACTATTTCACAACTGAGAATTACAGTCACATTTTTCCAAGTCACAATTTGTTTAAGACTGAATCTCGACTACAATAAGCGACTAAAACTTTCAATCAAGAATCAGTCGAGAAACTTATGGGCGGACATAAATTTTGCAACTGATCAATTCAGTCGCTAATATAGCAACTGTCATGCTCAGTGGTTGCATTAACTATATATTTTTAAAACATAATATATTTTAATTTAATATAATGGTTCTTTAATTAATATTATATAATCTAATTGGTTATTTATTTCATTTCTTATTTAATTGTTAGTTACATTAAATTTGTATGAATATTAACTTATTTAAATTATTATTAATAAAAAAATGTTCAAACAATGAAATTAACATTTAAATAAAATACATTTATATTAATATGAAAGTCAACATACATACCTAAATATAAAATTAAAAAAGTCATAAAATTCAAAAATCATAATTCAAAAAATTTAAAACTCAGATCTAGAGGCAAAAAAGGCGAATGAGGCTAAGGGTGAGGTGGAGGAGATTGAGGCGACAGTGGTGAGGTCGAGGCTGAGGCAAAGGAAACCAAGGCGATGCCAGCAAGCTCGAGGTTGAGGTGGAAGAGACTAAGCGATGCCGAGGCGAAGGTGGAAGAGACTGAGATGATGATTAGAGATGACAAAATTTGACCTGACCCAACTCATCCGAACCCAAGGCTGACCTGACCCTAATTTGACAAAAAAAATCAACGACCCAAACCTGACCGTACTCAGCCCGACCTGAACTTGAACCCGACTTGACATGAACCCGAAATGACCCAATGACTAAATCCGACAAGACCCGATTTTAACGTAAATCAATATAAAATATATAGTTGACAAAGACTTTAGAAAAATTCTGATTTAATAAATGTGAATGAGTTTCTTCCATTTTGTTGATCTATTTTGAGTGGTAAAGCGAGTGAGTGAAAACTATGGGAAATGATCAGTGAAACGGTAATAGAAAGATAAAAATAATTAGGTTTTAGGAATTATAGTACCCCTTCTGTCCCATATTCTTTGAAATATTTGACTTTTTTGAATAGTTTGAATTGAATTTATTCATATTACTCTTTATATCTCAAATTATTTGCACCATTCATATTTTAACAATTAATATATAATTTTTTGTTTTCAACATTTTAATATATAAATAAAAAATTTTATATATGAATAATAAATTAAGACCTAAAATTTTTAAATATATTTGTTTAATTTTTTAATAAAAAATAATATAAATAAATTTATGTCAAACTAGTAAAAAAAGTTAAATAGAGCAAAGAAATGGGACAGAGGGAGATTATTTGTTAGAAAAAAATTTAAAAAGTATATATTTAAAAACTACGTGTCTTTATTTATTATTTAATATAATCATTTTTCATTTATATACTAAAATATTAAAAATAAAAAATCGTAGATTAATTATTGAATAATGAATATTACAAAGAACTTGACATAGAGAGAGTATTTGATTAAATAAATTATATATTCATAAATTTTATATTATTTTTATGTCTAGTTAAATTAAATTTTAATTAAAATAAAACAAAAAAATTGAATCAATTTAATGATTTCGATTTATGCATCAGTGAACCAAGTAAACCTGACAATCAATCTGAATTTGGTCTAAGACCCGATAACCCGACCTGATTGGATCCGAACCCAAATAAACCCGGCCTGACCTAACACGAACTCGAAATCAACCCAAATCAAAATAACCCGACCTGGACCCGAATACAAGCTAACCCGATTAAACCTGAACCTAAATGACCTGACCCAAACCTGACCCAAACCTGACCCGACCCACCCAATTGTTATCCCTAATGACGATGGGGAGGTTAAGGAGGTGACCGAGTCGGACAGCGATGAGGACGAAGAGGTGATGGTGAGGAGGCCACGGAGGCAAGGTGGACGGGTAAGGAGAGAAATGGCGATGCGAATGGCTGGGTAAGCCGAGAAACGGCCGAGGTGAACAACGGCATAGACAAAGATGATAGACAGCAGACTAGCAAGGTGAACGGACGGTGATGCGAACGTGCGTGGTGGACTGGCGGACGGAGATTAAAGATAAGAGTGAGAAAGTTGACAAAGATGATAGACAACTAGGTAAAGAAAAATATAAGTAAAAGGGAAGTAACTGGAACAACTGAAAAATGTCAGTCGAGGTTCAGTCATGTTGTAATTGAGGTTCAGTCATGAAAACCATGAATGCAGTTGCCCCATACATGAGTTTAGTCAAAATTCAATTGCTATGTTAATAATTTTTCCAGTTTTTTAACTTTATATTTTCACACACACACACACACATACAAATATAAATACATGTGTAAACAAATATAATTATATATATAGTACAATCATAAATATGTGTATATGTGTGTGTGTGTGTGTGTACATATATGAATATAATTACATATGTGGTACAATCATATATATATATATATATATATATATATATATATATATATATATATAAGTTCATGAAATTTTCTCCATGTACATAATTTCAAAAATTAAAATTAATAAAGAAATTATATCAAAAATTAAAATTAATAAAGAAATTATATCAAAAATTAAAACTAGACTTTAAACATGTAAGCCCCAAATTAAACCCTAAGACATAAAACCCTAAACCCCCTAAGACCCTAAAACCCCAAACCCTAATTATATATATCCTAAATCGTAAACCTTAAACCTAATTATATACCGTTAATCCTACTCTCTAAATCCTACATACAAACCCTAAAACACTAAATCCTAAATCCTGAACCATAATAAAACCCTAAAACATACGCAAACCCTGACAACGTACATACACAAAAACCTTAAACCCTAAATCCTAAACCATAATTAAACCCTAAACTCTAATTCCATACCTCCAAACCCTAAACACTTAATACAAACCCTAATTAAAACCTAAACCCTAATTAAACCCTAAACCCTGAAGCCAACTACCATTAACCCTAAACCCTAAATACAAGCCTTATTAATTAAACCCTAAACCTTAACCTAAACTACCATTAATCCTAAACTCTAAACCCTAAATACAAATGCTAATTAAACCCTAAACCCTAAATACAAACCCTAATTAAAATCTAAACCCTAATTAAACCCTAAACCCTAAATACAAACCCTATTAATCAAACCTTAAACCCTAACACTAACTACCATTGATCCTAAACTCTAAACCTTAAATACAAACCCTAATTAAACCCTAAACCATAAATATAAACACTAATTAAAACCTAAACCCTAAATCCTAATTAAAACCTAAACCCTAAACCCTAAAACAAACCCTATTAATTAAACCCTAAACCCTAAACCTAACTACCATTAACTCTAAAATCTAAACCCTCAATGTAAAGGCTAATTAAACCCTAAACCCTATTAATTAAACCTTAATTAAAACCTAAACCCTAAACCCTAATACAAACCTTATCAATTAAACCCTAAACCCTAAACCCTAATACAAACCTTATCAATTAAACCCTAAACCTAACTACCATTAACTCTAAAATCTAAACCCTAAATATAAAGGCTAATTAAACCCTAAACCCTACGCAAACCGTAAACCTTAAAAATAAACCATAATTAAATCCAAAATCCTAAATATAAACCCTAATTAAACCCTAAATGCTAAACCCAATCTATACCATTAACCCTAAACCCTAAACTTAATCTATACCATTAACCCTAAATCCTAAACCCTAAATGCAAATCCCATACCCTAAATTTCAATACCTTAATACTTAATTAAATACCCTTAAACCATCCAAATTCTATATATATCCTTAAACTCTAAAAAAATTCTTAAACCCTAAATCATAAAAAAGCTCTAAATAAATCATAAAATAAATCCCAAAACCATAATATTAAATTGATTCAATTAATACCCCAACCCTATACTTATTTCAAACCCTAGACCTTAAATAAAAAGTCTCAAACCCTAAATCTTTGTCCATGATAGATGTTAATTTTGTGGTCAAAGTTGTTGCCTTTTTGTCAACTTTGACCACTATTTTCTACCTCACCACCCAACATTTTCTGCTGATTCTTACTTTGTTCCTTTATTTTGTGGGTTAGAGAAGTGGACTGTAGTATTGGAATGGCATCGGGATAAATGGAACAAGAAACGGGTATATGAAAGTTAAAGTAAATTCATAACTATAAGGCCTAGGCCTTAGGAGTGAGGCCTAGGCACCATAGTTCAAAGTGTTCCTACTTGAAATATCACTTCCTGAGGCCTATGTCACGCCCCCAAACCCACCCTAGGAGTCTTGGGATGATGACACGCCGCATACTTACGAAAATAATTTCCCTAAGCATGCAAGGCTACATATTCCAAATAATTCCAAACTTATAAAATTCTCTTATGAGAATGAGTGGCAGAGCAACTATAATTCTTAAAACTGGAACATAATCCATAAGATATTAAAGCTCTAAAGAATGAAACAAAATCCAAAGAGTTTTCTAAATATAAATAAGTTTCTAATAGTAGTACTAACGAAATACTTTTAATTATCTTGAACTGCTGCTGGTCTTGTAGTCGCTCCCGCTAGCTAGCTTGAACTACTCCTGATCTGTGTGAGGGGGTGAAAACAGGGTGAGCACGAATGCCCAGCAAGTGGCGGATTTTGAAAACAGAAATACAATATACAAAATATATAGGGATCAAGCAGAAAATAATTCTTATAAAAATAATAACATAAACTTTAGCAGAAGATATTTGAATAGTCAGAACATAATCAATGTAATAGCAATTTTAAGAGTTGAGCAAATAATATTTGTAAACAAAATCATTAATCAAAACAGAGCAGTTCAGAGCAGAATAGCAAAACAGAAATTTAGAGTGGGTGGGGGTGATCACTGTGACTACATTTAAACCGCTGTAGTGCGTCCAGAATCATTTAAAAATCGCCAACGATCGAGCGCCCTGAAGGACTAGTCCTAAAATCAGTGCACTGCGGAACAGAACGGAACAAAATATCCTACGTGGAGGGTCCAAAACTACACTTTCCCAGTAGTACGGGCATAGAACCAACACCCACCAAAACGGAGTAGAACAGAAATTCAGAGCATTACGATTGTTATAAAATTTCAGTACAAAATATCACAATCAAAACATACCTGATCCCAGCTTATTTAATCAAACATAATATATTGCATAAATAAGATAAAATTCGAATAAGTAGATAAACAAGTAAATTAATCAAATACTTGAAAAACAATTTCAGAATAAAACTTGTAATTGAAAACTCTTATTCTGATTAAAAATTTATTTAATGCAAAATAACTTTAAATCAAAATATTGAAAAATTACTAAATTGGAAAACTTAGCACTTTGAAGAAATAATATATATATACATAATATCAAAATAATTTAATTTTTAGAATAGTAATAGCCACTTACCTCAAAATGCAACTTTCAAACTCCTGAAATAATTCTTTAGCTGCCTAAAATAATTATGTAAAAGTTTATGTCAAAACATAATCAATTCAAGAAATGACTCAAAATCATTTGCTGACAGTGACCCAAACGAACGCTTCTAGAATCTAAGAATTCACTAAAGTAGTGTTAGAAGCTTTAGGGACTAATACTGTGATTAACCCGCTCATATCCTTCAGCATTTTACTTTCAGTGACTAAGTTGTAGCATTTTAGAATGTTAGGTATCGATGAACCCGCATAAAAAACTCAAGGACCTAAACTGTCATTATACCAATTTACACCCAGAAACACGATTCCTCGTCTTCTCCGATTCGCACCTTCTGTTATTCTCCGATTTCAATTTGTTTCTAATCCATTCGAAACAATCCTAATAATCAATTGACCCTTCCAATCATCAAAATAAATTATCATCAACCATGTCATTAACCTAAATCCTTCTTCAAGTTTAAAAAAAAGTTAGCCTATGTATTGAAAAATAACTAACAATCACTCACCAAAGATTCTTCTTTTACTGAAAAAAATTCACAGACTATTCCTACTTGATCCTCAATTGATGGTTTCTGGTTCCACTTCTTCAATACAAAGGAATAGGTAGATAAGATTGTCAGAGAAATACCCCAACCCTAATTATTTCTGATTTCTCCCTTTTATAACTTGTTTCGTCTCTCCGCTCCTTTTTCGTGTTTCCACTTTTTTTTTTCCTTTCCTTGCTCTTTCTTTTTATGGGCCTTAACCTAAATACCCAAAACAATAAAATAGACTAAATTTGGTTGGGTCATTACAGCCTAGGTGCCGCTAGAGGCCTAGGCACTATAGCCCCCATTCCTGAGGCCTAGGTATCAAAGCACCTTCGAGCCTGGAGGCCTAAGTGCCAGAAGACCCAATCCTGAGGCTTAAGCACCCTCGTACCCAAGAAAATGGTCCCCCACCTCAATTTTGAACCTAAGTTTACTATTGGCCAGGGGTTTCTTTTCGAATTGGTTAGTGCGGGTGAAAAGGACATCTTCAAGTATAGAAAAACCTGGAACCTAACAAAAGAACCCATTCTTCATCTTCATCTTCTCATCTTAGAACTAGGTTTTCCTCATCTTTTTTTCTCTCAACTTTCGTCATCTTGTGAAGGCATTTGTGAAGAGTTTCTTGAAGGAGGCTTGGAGCTCTTGAGGATTTCTTAAAGACTTGAGGAGTCAAGCTCATTTAGTTCATTTTGGTTCCTTCTTTCCTTTTCCTTGTAGCTAGACATGGATGTTGTTCAGTGTATTTTCATGATTATGTTTAGTTTGATTCTAGAGTAGTCTCTTTACACTTTCTATGGTTGTGGCTACTTGAATTGGTTATGTTAGTTGGATTAATGGCTATTTGCCTTTAATTTTCCTTCTTTGCTTGTTTACTCTTCTCTTTGAACTCATTGTTGTGTTGATCGATTAAGGGTTCTAGTCAATTGCACCTTAGATTTCTTTTAAACTCTTAGAAAAGATTAAAATGAATTGGAATTAGGAGAGAAGAGTGTAGTGACTATAAGCTTGCTGGGAGACTAGTTTAGGACATTAGGTGAAGGTAAATTGAACTTGTAATGCCTCTATTGAACTAACAATTCGGATGAGAATCCATTGTAGTTTAAGCTTGGCAGAATGACTCCTACACTTGGGAAAATAAGGGCTCAATTAGTTAACTTCACCAGCAAGTAGGAAAACCAAACCATTAGCCTTAATTCATTAGCTAACCAAGTCAAATAGAAAAAATCATAGGAAATGTGTTTTATTAATTCACTAGAAAACTCATAATTTACATTGTGTTTGTTATTCATGTTTAGTAGTGATTTAAATAGAGTTGCAAACTTAGTTTTTTTCATAATGAGTAAATCATCAATTGTTGCTTATTTAGCTAAAGTGAGTCTTAAGGTAATGGTAATTGGCAAACAATACAAATCAATCATCATGGGAACAATATCTTATTCACCTTATCGGCACACGTCCCATACACTTGCGAATTAGGGTTTAAAAACTCACGGCAAGTTTTTGGCGCCGTTGCCGAGGATTGATTGTAGTGAATTGTTGAATATCATTGCTAGGATATTAACTCTAGACTATACTTTTATTTTTTTACTTATTCGTTGCCTTTGTGCTTGGATATTTCTTTGGTAGGTACCATTGGTGTATGACCCATTCCCAACACTCTAATTTATTGCCATTGATTCCGAAGATCGAAAGACATCTTAGAGAACTCCGAGCTACATCACACTTGGGAGAATCAAGCTCTAACTCTACATCCATGGAAGGTGGTGCGGATAATCTTAATGGTAATGGAAGAAATGGAAGGATGAATCATCAAGATGGAGTTTATCCAAGGAATCCACAAAGGCCAACTAGGGAGTACATCTGGCCCTTAGTGATAGAAAATTATTTAGGAATTATGAGACCACCGGTGCAAGCTAACAACTTTAAGTTGAAACCGGCCTTGATTTCTCTCATTCAATAAAACCAATTTGAAGGCTTGGCTTCAGAGGATCTTAACATACACATAGCGGACTTCTTGGAGGCTTGTGATACTGTCAAGGCTAATGGAGTCTCCATCAATGCTATTTGGCTTTGGTTGTTTTCTTTCTCACTCCGGGATAAGGCTAAATGATGGTATTAATCACTTCAACCAGGAAGCGTTGCTACTTGGAATAAAATGGCTGAGAAATTCTTGAGTAAGTTTTTCCCTCTATCTAAGGTGGTCCACTTGAGAGTCTCAATTGTGACATTCAAGCAACATGAGATAGAGCCTATTTCAGAAGCTTGAGAGAGATTCAAGGAGTTGTTTAGGAAGCTCCCACAACATGGATTTTTTATTAGCAACAAATCCAACTATTTTATGAAGGGTTGGTACTTACATCAAGATTTATGATTGATGCTTTGATTGGTGGATCCTTGATGTCTAAGATGGCTGGTGATGCCTTCCAAATTCTAGAGCAATTGGAATTTAATAGTGAACAATGGCCGGGTGAAAAAGCTCAACCAAGAAGAGGGGTACTTGAGGTTGATCAATTAACTACCTTGTCTATACAAATGGCTTCCCTCATGAATAAAGCGTCCAAGTTAACGAACAAGAAGGAGCCAACCATTGAATAAGCTGCTGCCTCTACTTCCAACATTTATTATGCAAATGAGGCCACCTTTGAGCAAGCTAATTTCATGGGCAATCAAAACTTTGGGTATAGAGGTAACCAACTTGGGAACCAATACAATCCTAATTAGAGAAATCATGAAAATTTTTCATATGGAAACAAAAGGAATGTGCAACAATCACCACCATCTTCTAGTTTCAACCAAGCTCCAATGGAAAAGAAGCCTTTTGTGGAAGAAATTATGTTACAATTCATGAAAAAAATACAAGGGATAGAATGGAGAAGAATGTAGCAAAGATTGCAAATTTGGGGGCTAACTTAGCAAATATGGAGGATAACATAAGTGCGTATATTATGAATCTTGAGCACCAAGTGGAACAATTGGTGAACTCCATAAAACCTTTCAAAAAGGCAAAGTCCCTAGTGACACTAAGTCAAACCCCGAGGGAGCAATGTCATCAATCACACTTAGAGGAGGAAAGAAACTTAAAGATCTTTACATAAAGACATTCACATAAGATAAACCAATCTTGGAAGATGAAGTGCAAGTTCAAGAATAAGAGGAAGTGGTGGAGTCACTAAAAAAGCATCCCTAAAGAATGCAAAAGCTCCCCTCAACCCACCTTTACCTTTCCCACAAAGGTTCTAAAACAAGAAGCTTGATGATTAACATGGGAAATTCTTGGACATTTTTAAGAAGTTTCATATCAACATCCCATTCTTGGAGGCTTTAACTCAAATGCTAAATTTGGGTAAATTCTTAAAAGAAGTCATTGCAAAAAAAAATAAATTTTAAGAGTTTGAGACCATGTGCCTCATGTAAGAATGTAGTGCAATTATCCAACAAAAGCTTCCACCAAAATTGAAGGATCCCGGAAGCTTCACTATTCCATGCACAATTGGAGAAGTTAAGTTCAAGAGGGAATTATGTAACCTTGGTGCAAGTGTAAACTTGATGCCCTTGTCTAGTGCAAACACATTGGGGTTAGAAGTAAAGCCTTCTATAATACAATTACAAATGGCAGACAGATCTATTAAGTATTCATGGGGGGTAATAGAAGATGTTTTGGTGAAAGTTAACAAATTTGTCTTCCCCATGGATTTTGTGATTCTTGACATGGAAGAAGATAATCAAGTACCCCTTATCTTTAGAAGACCATTCTTGGCCACCGTCGGAGCAACTATAGATTTGAAGGAAGGCAAGCTTATATTCAATGTTGAGGATGAAAAAGTGGAGTTCAACATGTTTGATTCTAACACTCCGTCTCCTAATATGAAAGTATACATGGTTAATATGGTCATAGAATCCAACCAACGAAATGCTCCTACTTTTGTTATGGATGGTGACCCAAGAAAAGTCAACGAATTTGAGCTCCCAAATCTCAAGGAGAAAGCAACAGAAAAGACAAGTCACTCATTAACGGAAGAAAAGAAGAAGAAAACAATGAAGAAGAAATGTATAGCAACAAGAGATGGAAATGTAAAGAATCCCAAAATGCTTAAAAGAGAAAAGAAATGAGAACTCAAGCATGGAAAGGAGCACATCTTGTTGGATGCACATTAAACTTTCCAAGCATTGGAAGCATTCTTACAATGGAGAAGGCGTGGAACCACATGACCCACCCTAGTGCCTAAAAAAAAAAAGTTAGTGTTTAACTAGAGACAATAAATCAAGCACTTGTTAAGAAGTAACCCAACATTTCTTCCTTCCTTTGAGTTTTTAATTGTCTTTTCAATAAGTTGAGTTTTAGGGAAAATATCTCTTAATTACTCTTTATGCTAATTATAGGTGTACAGTTGATAGATCAATAGCAACCATGCAAAGATGAAATGCCACCATTACTAAGAGTTTAAGTAGGAGTAATTGGAGGTGGGAACATCCGCTTCTCGGGTATGATTCTTGAACCACAATCTCCTTTCTAGCTTTTTTTGTCAACATTGTGCACAATGTTGGTTTTAAGTTTGCAGGAGAAATGTGTTTATGGATTGTACTTATTTAAGTGTTTTCCTAAGACTTGGCATTTAGTTGTATGTTCTTTCTTTTAAACTAGTTCTTGGTGACTTTTTTTTCTTTTCTTTTCTTATGACATTGCATACATATCATATCTCTTTTCCTTATCATGTGTGGCATATAGTGGATGAATGTAGGAGCATATAGTTGCATTTAGGTTATGTGCATTTAGGGACCCAATGCATGCTCTTTATTATGATTAGAAGAATTCATTTACAAGTTCAACTTGATTGTAAATTTTTTAAAGTAAAGAAAGATTTTCACTTTTCATTAATGATAGAAACCATACCCGGTGAGTCTTTGGACCTTGTGTTACACACTTGCATTATAAATGATTTCATTCATTGGAATG
The DNA here is from genome assembly GCA_039654915.1 of Aquilaria yunnanensis. Taxonomy (NCBI): domain Eukaryota; kingdom Viridiplantae; phylum Streptophyta; class Magnoliopsida; order Malvales; family Thymelaeaceae; genus Aquilaria; species Aquilaria yunnanensis. The sequence continues at coordinate 15,801,453 of CM077593.1, forward strand.
GTGCTTGTTTTGCTTATTTTGCTTATGGATTCCTTAATTTACTTTTGGACCCATTCATATCCAAATTGATGCATGCAAATAAAGGATGAAAATGACAACTTAGGACTAACTACATACCCAAATGGCTAACCTTTCATTATAATCTTTAGTTAACCCCTTTGAGCCTTTAAGCCATGTTTGTTGTTTAACCCACATAATTGAGTCATACCCACTATTTTTTATCCTTTCTTGGCCTTGAAGTAAGTTGAGTATTGAATATATAGACTTGGGAAGGTTAAAAATGTGTAAGTTATGTAAGTGAGCAATAAGCAAGTTGGGGGGGGGAATGTTGGCTTATGAACTTATTGTTGAGGTTATGTAGTTATGTTTTGAGTGTACTTTGGATAAATCATGCACATTTGTTTGAGCTTTAAAGATTGAATGAATTTCTAGTTATTAAAAACTATCTTCCCCTTATGAAAAAGGCAAAACAAGTCAACGCGAAAAAGCCATCGTTTAAAAAATAAATAAATAATAAATAAATAATAAATAAAAAAGAATAAATAAAAAATGGGAAAAATAGAAGTACTTCATTTATTTAAAAGGAGTTTACTCAAATGTTTTGTCAAAATTGTGCATGTGGGGCTTATTTGGATTGTTGCTTGGAAGTTAAGAAAATCATTCTTCTTAAATTGGGTGGGACTTTAGATTTTATTATTAGGATTACCTATGGCGTTTATGCTTAACTTACTTCTTTAGTTTCACCTCAGAAAGCCTCCATCAAATTCCCATCCATACTAAACCCAGCCACGGTACAACCATATATATATGTCATTAGACTTGAATTTGCATGCATACTTCTTATGGACAATTCATAGGTAGTTTGGGCCTCTTGTAAATTTGAGGATAAAATGGCATTATAAGCCTTAAATACACTAAGTAACCATAGATTAAGGAGTGAAACACTTAGTGGGCGATTAGCTACCGTTAATGACAAGGTTCTTCTTTCATTACTTGCCTTAATTTCTCATGAGTTGAGCTTGTACTTTGAATGACTTTATGATATGATATTGAGTATGTGTTGTTAGCTTCTATATTTTCTTTGTTTTATGTTTTTAGGTTAGTGAATGCTAAGGATTAGCATTTTTCTAAGTTTTAGGAAGTTTGATAGATGTTAATTTTGCGGTCAAACATGTTGACTTTTTATTAATTTTGACATCTATTTTCTACCTCACCACCCAACATTTTCGGCCGATTCTTGCTTTGTTCCTTCATTTTGTAGGTTGGAGAAGCGGATCATAGCATTGGAATAGCATCGGGACCAGCGGAACGAAAATGGAGCATGCGGAAGTCAAAGCGAATTTATAACTGTGAAACCTATGCCCCAAGAGTGAGGCTAGACACCACCAATTCAAAGTGTTTCTGCCTGAAAAATCACCTCCTAAGGCCTAGGTGCCAGAGAGCCTATTCCTAAGACATAGGTGGCAGGCACCTTTGAGCCTGAAGGCCTAAGCGCCAGAAGACCCAATCTTAAGGCCTATGTGCCCCTGTACCCAGGAAAGTGGTCCCTCATCTCAATTTTAAGCCTACGCTTACTTTTGGCTAAGGGTTTCTATCCAAATTGGTTAGTGGGGTAAAAAGGACATCTTGAAGAGTAGAAAAACCTAGAACCTAACAAAAAAACTCATTCTTCATTTTCATCTTCTCATTTTAGAACTAGTTTTTCTTCTTCATCTTTTCTCTCAACTTTCATCATCTTGTGGAGGCATTTGTGGAGAGTTACTTGGAGAAGGCTTGGAGCTCTTGAGGATTTCTTGAAGACTTGAGGAGTGAAGCTCATTTAGTCCACTTTGGTTCCTCCTTTCCTTTTTCTTGTAGGTAGACATGGATGTTGTTTAGTGTATTTTCATGATTATGTTTCGTTTGATTATGGAATAGTTCTCTCCACACTTTCTATGGTTGTAGCTATTTGAATTGGTTATGTTGGTTGGATTAATGGCTATTTATCTTTAGAGTTAGGAAGCGGTTCAGCCTGACCCCGGACCGGCCCGGGCCCGTCCTGGTCCTGGGTCATGAGGATTGGGCTCGGCCCGGTCGCAGGCGGAGCGGTCCCGAGCCAGGTCCCAGGTGGGTCCTGGGCAGGCCGGGCGGGTTTGGTTTTTTTTTTTTTAATTAAAGTTAGAAACATAATTAATTATATATGTCATAAATATTTTTAAGAAAAAAACACCACCTCCGATGTAAGTTTTATTAAGTTAAAAAACCAAACAGCACTTACAAATAGTCAGAACGGGCCTTACATTTTGAAATGACAAAAACGTTCCGGAAATGATGAATAATAGAAACCTATGATCTGTGCTGAATAGCATAATCAGATCAAATACAAATTACATGTATGATTGAAAAAACAAAAATTCAAGTCTTCGTATTGGATATTACCTCATCATCCGAACTCTTTTGGTCTTGCTGCCAGAGTGCTACAAGTCTCCAATCTCGGTTGCACACGCATACTTTTACCGTGTCGAGTGTCAATCTTGATCATTTTTTTGATATCACTCATTTTCCAGCACTAAACGCTGCCTCGGATGAGACGGTTGATACTGGAACAACAAGAATCTCCTATACGATTATCAACAAGATCGGAAACCTTAATCTCTTTTGGTTCCACCACCCCAAGATGTTAAGGTCACTTGCCTTGAATGATGTGTTAAGATAGTCATCGACTTTAGCTAATCCTGATATCGTCGGTTGGGGTCGTTTGAGCATTTAGAGGGCCGGGTTGAATCTTGAGGAGATTGATCTCTTTGGAGGCTCAGTTTGAGGAGCTTCGGATCTTACCTTATCCGAATGCCGCTCACAATATAACTTGCATAAAAAATGCAAGTACTCGAAAGTAGTAGTAAACATAGCCAAAACATTTATATGAGACATTTATAAATAAATATGAAAAATTCCTTCAAGCAAAGTTGTTGTGCCCATTAATTTGACATATGGGTCAAGTAAAGAAGTGACTAAAAAGATAGGTGGAATCTTTTCAAAATACTGAAGCCACTTAGCTCACATGGCTTCGACAATCAATTTTAACAACTCATTATCTTTAAATTGATGTAAAGCATATGTAATGTTCACTAAATGAAACAAAACTTGACGAATGGTTAGGTAGCAAATACCAGAGAAAAATTCAGTTACCTCATAAAAAAACTTAAGCAATTCACCGGTTTTGAAACATTTTTCCCAAACTTCAGTCGTAAGAAATTCACAACCCATTTTAAATTCATGAAATGTGACAACAAATTTGCATACAAGAATGCATCTTGCAACATCAAATATGTGGAGTTCCAGCGGCTTAGCTAATCCAATTTAAATCATTTCTAAGAAAATCCTATTTGATTTTCAAAACAAAAGCTTTTAAATTCACGAAAAACAGCAGGTCTGGACATCAAATATTTCAATGAGTTCTGAATAGGCAGAATCTCATTTTGGAGAACTTCTAAACTTTTTTGCACACAATTGTTCAAAATATGACACATGCATCTAACATGAAAGAATGCACCATTGAAAGGTGGTTTCAATGTTTGACTCAAAAGATGAGCAGCAACATCATTGTTTGAAACATTATCAAATGAAATGTATAGGACTTTATCAGTACAAAAATAATCACGTAAAGTTTCTAACATTTAATTGAATATTTGATAACCAGTATGATCTGTTTCAATAACCTTAAATGACAAAAAAAAAATTTGCATTATCCAATCAGAATCAATTCAATGAAAAGTAACATAATAGAATGATTGACCTATAAGTGATATCTACATATCAGAAGTAAATGCCACACAATGATCAAGAGTAGAAAAATAAGATTGCAAATCTAATTTTCCGGCTTCAAACTGTCTAAAGCTTTCTTTTCTAGCGGTTTTCCTAGATACTTTTCTAAATGCAGGATTTAATTGTGATTTTATCCAAGATTCTAGGTGAACATTTTCGGCTTGTGAAAAAGGTTTTTCGGTAAGTATCATATAATTTACCATGTCTTCTCTACAAGATTGTTGGCTAAAATAAAATATACCTGGCCCGCCGGCACCGGTTGTAGACCCAAGTTGTGTTTGTCCTCCAGAACTAGTCCCGACATTGAGGAGGACGTTAGGCTGTTGATTTTCAATATGCCGCTTCAGCGTTCCAGTGCTGGAATTCTTTTTATGCACCAATTTTTCTCGCAATGTTTGCATTTCCCGTATCTCGACTCCCCTTCGTGTATGAGCTCATAATGCTACGAAACCCTAGCAATTAATCTCGAGGATTTACCTTGTACTTGGGTTTCCTCCACGGCGGGTCCATGACTTGTAGGCGTCAGTTCTGGTGACGGATTTCCGGACACCATCGCATCCAACTCTTCCACTTCATCATCAGATAATTTATCGTCAAGACCCAAATTGTAATTCTTCATATAGATTCCTGCATCATCGTCGTGCAACTCTTGAATTGAGATGCCTTTATCGGCTAGCCGAGAACGGCAACGAAACAAAGCTTGGAAGCCGGTGGTGCGGGAAGATGAACTCTCTGTCAACTTGCCCTTTCCTTTTGAAGCCATGACTCACGAACTAATAGTAGTGATTAATGCAAAATTAAGAGAAGATTATAAAGATATTAGGGGGAGATTAGTAAGAAATTTGGAAGAGATTAAGAAAATGTGAAGAATGATTAAGAGAATATAGTAGAGGAAGAAGAAAGATTAAGCGATTATATGAGGATAGAGTGAAAATGACATTGGCATTTATAAAAGAAGGCAAAAAATTATTTTGACCAAAAAGTCCTTGAAATTTAGTTGTTAGGAGAGGTGAAAATAGAATTTTGGGGGCTAAAATGGAGTATAAAACTGTTAGAGGGCATGCTGTGTAATTAACCCATTTTTAAATTTTTTTTTGCAAGTTTCCGTTGCACAGGAGTTGTTGGGCGCCAGGGTTGGTCAAGTCCGGTCCGACGGGGCAGAGCGGTCCGATGTGGGGCGATTCGCAGGTCATTTCCTGGTCCGGGGTGATCCGTTTTGTACCTCCTCCTCCTTTTGGGCCCATACTCAGCCCATATCTTTGCGGGCTTTGGCCGGGGCGAGCCGAGGCGGGTTTGACTGTGTCGAGCTAGGGTTGACTTCTGGTCCGGTCTTGGTCTGGGCCAAGTGGACCTGGCCCACGTCCCACCTCTATTTGTCTTTGATTTTCCTTCTTTGCTTGTTTACTCTTCTCTTTGTACTTATTGTTATGTTGATTAATTAAGAGCCCTAGTCAATTGCACCTTTGATTTTTTTTAAACTCTTGGAAAAAAAATTAAAAGGAATTGGAATTAGGAGAAGACGGTAGTGACAATGGGCTTGTTAGGAAACTAGTATATGACACTAGGTAAAGGTAAATTGAACTTGTAATACCTCTCTTGAACTAACAATTCGGATGGGAATCCATTGTATTTTAAGCTTGGAAGAATGACCCCTTTACTTGGGAGAGTAAGGGCTCAATTAATTAACCTCACCAACAAATAGGAAAAATAAACCATTAGCCTTAATTCATTAGCTAACCAAGTCAAATAGTAAAAGCCATAGGAAGTGTATTTCATTAATTCACTAGAAAATCCTTAATTTACATTGTGTTTCTTGTTCTTGTTTAGTAGTGATTTAAATAGAGTTGCAAACTTAGTTATTTTCATAGTGAATAAATCATCAATTGTTGCTTGTTTAGTTAAAGTAAGTCTCAAGGTAGTAGTAATTGACAAACAATGCAAATCAATCCTCGTAGGAACGATATCTTATTCACCCTATCTACACACGTCCTATACACTTGTGGATTAGGATTTAAAAACTCACAACAGTCCAACACCCTTAATCCTTTAAAAATCCTAAATCTTAATTCTATATCCCTAAGCCCTAAAAAAAATTCCCAAACCCTAAGACAAAAACAAAAATCCTAATACATATATCCTCAACTCTAAAAAAACTCAAACCCTAAAAACCTAAAAAATCTAAATCAACTTAACCACTGAGAATGTGACTAAGACAAATTGGATATCTAAAAAATTGACTGAAGGATGACTGCAGTCAAATCTATAAAAAGTTTCCAACTGAAAAATGACTAATATGTGGGCGACTAAAACTTTTAGTCGCCTATCAGTCATAATTAAAAGTTCACCTTTTTGCTTCCGACTGCTTAGCGACTGAAACACCTAGCAACTAACCTTCATTCATGATTTTTAGTCACTATTTTGCATCCATCTTGTAGTGTAAGATAATAGCCTCAAATCTTCTTAATACCGACAAAGGTTTGAGAATTGTGCAAATTCACCCAATGTTCATCCATGATCTTCACCATCATCACATATTATTCAATTGCTTCATCTTTCCCTTTAATGATCTCTCTCGACGCCATAGTGTGCCCAACTCTTGTACCACTCATTTTCCCTTCTGTATCCTTGTTTGGCTTCTAGGGGGTGAGCATTTGGTTTTTTTGGTTTGGATTGAACCAAATTTGCCAGTTTATTCTATTGTCAATTTTAAATGGTAAGAAACCGAATTGACTGAATTAACCTCTAAATTTAAATTCAAACCAAACTGAAATATTTTGGTTTGGTTTGGTTTGGTTCATTTCCAACTGAAGTAACAGAATAAATTGGAGAGTAAGAAGCTGCGAAACATGATTAATTTTAATTCATACTTTGCTGGAAATTGTTGAGAATGAAAACCAAAGGCGTAATTTGGAGATGCGGGAGAACAAAGTGTAGGATTAAAACACCCGATTGATGGAATCAACGACGGGCGTGGCGAAAGCATGTAAAGGTTGTAGTTGGGTGAAGGAATAAAAGGATTACAAAAACATTAAAGCTTAGCAGGTCCTAATTCATTCATAGTGAGTTTTTTTTTTAGTGAATTTATTGGTGGCTTGATTTTTTAAGCTATGTTTGCTTCTGGGTTCTTAGGAATGAGAATATTATGTCTGTTTCTATTGGCAACAAATAGTAGTAGGCTGAGTACGATTTCTGTTCTTCTCATGGATTGCGTACCTTGTTACACTGGTTTGTTGGTCTGGAGAGAAAGGAGCCAGAGCCGGAATTGCTCTAGATGGTCTGGTGAGTTTGGCCTCTCAATGGGTGGCTGGTGTCTGTATGTGTCTACGGTTAGCTGATAAAATTGGGCTGATTGTGTGTGGCCCAAAATAATAAGTGTATATTAGTCCTGTGGGCTTGTAAAGCCTAGAAAATATGAAAATAATATTACAGTTTTTTCAGTTACCAAATTAACCCATACCTTAAACCAAAACTAAAAATTTTTTTATTTGATTTTAACTGAAATTGAATCAAAATGCTGAATTTTTTAATTATTTCAATTTTTAATTTTTTCAGTTTAAACTGAATAGTTATCACCCCTAATAGCTTCTATATTTCATTAGCATTGCCATCAACAATAGCTGCTCATTGGCTTTGGTCGCTGCCAAATGCTATATGCTCATAAAGTCAAATAATGATTTATTATTAGATAATAAGTTGTGCCGTAATCACATGCACTGTTAGGTATTGTGCTATATATATATGAGCTTACACTACATGTATAACAATATACATAAAGAAATGACAAAAAGATGTCACGATAAGTTTATATGTAATGTATAGTTTTCATTGCTACAAAAGATCATGAAAATATGTCCAAAGGCTATATTGAACAAAATCAAATTGATAATAGAGGTTATAAATAATGATACTTGATTTTATTATTTTGTAACATTGAAGCTTAGTTCACAACATATGAGTATAAGATGGGTATTATGTTCATAAAAAGTTGTCACATAATTACTATTATAAGTGATAAGATAATGTGTCTCAAATTATTATTGTGGAAACTCTTAGTACATGTTAGTATTTGTTGTAAACAAATATTAAACAGGATTAAAGGTTATAACTCTTAGGTCTATAAACTGTCAAAAAAAGTTTGAGTTATATTATTCTGTAAAGACTTAAGAATGTTATGAACGTTATATGATAGTTATGGGGTAAAATCCACCGGGGGTCACCTAGCTTATTTTTTTGTCCTAAACGGGTACCTTACCTTCAAATTGTCCTACCGAGGTACCTTACCTCTTATCGCGTGTCCTGTCTAACTACTTTCCGTTAATTTCAGAGTTATATCTAACGGAAAATGCTGATGTGGCATTAATTAATATTAAAATAATTATAAAATAGTAATTTTAGTCCCCAAACATTTCCAATTAATGATTTTAAACCTTTCAAATTTCCTAAACATCAATATCAAACCCAAAATTTTAAATTTTTTCATTCTAACCACAAAAATATCAAAAACTAACCCAAATTAACAAACAATTAACTCAAAATTGACAAAAAAAAACCAGATCTAGTTTTTGAAAATGTCAAGAAGCTCAGGGAAAGGTTTTAATCCCATTGATTCGAGCTCGAAAGAGAGCGAACGAAGAGAAATCGAAGGTTAAACAGCAGTCTTAGCCCCAAGCCTCTCATCCCTTCTTCCCAGGAACCCCAAGCTTCCTCCCTCGCCACCGTCACCCCTGTCCCCCTCTGCTGCCGACGCTTCGCCTTCCCTTTTTCCAGCCGACGCTTCACCTCCTCAATCGCCGGCGCTTTAGCTTTCCAGCTGTGCCGCCGCCGCCCTCCACGCCATGCCAGCCACCGCCGTCTCCGAAAGTCTCCCACACCCGTTCGCTCCAAGCCTTGCGTCGTCGTTTCCCCCTTGAGGTCGGCACATCGCCGCTGGGTGGAGCCCAGGTGGCCTCCCCCTCTATCGTCGCCGGAGGAACGCCGAATCGGAAGAGACCCGCCTTCAACCTGCGAACCCGATCTGATTTCGATTTTGTTCCTATAAGCCACTGACTTTCCTCATTATTGCAGATCACTGATAGCAAGTTTATTTCTTTCTTTTCCTTTTTGTTTTTTTTTCTTTCTTTCTTTGTTTCCCACTAACTAGATCTGGTTTTTGTTTGCCAATTTCAAGTTAATTGTTTGTTAATTTGGGTTAGTTTTTAATATTTTTGTGGTTAGAATGAAAAATTTTAAAATTTTGGGTTTGATATTGATGTTTAGGAAGTTTGAAAGGTTTAAAATCATTAATTGGAAATGTTTGGGAACTAAAATTACTATTTTATAATTATTTTAATATTAATTAATGCCACATCAGCATTTTCCGTTAGATATAACTATGAAATTAATGGAAAGTAGTTAGACAGGACACGCGATAAGAGGTAAGGTACCTCGGTAGGACAATTTGAAGGTAAGGTACCCGTTTAGGACAAAAAAATAAGCTAGGTGACCCCCGGTGAATTTTACCCGATAGTTATGTTATTTTGGTATATTAACCAATGATATCTATTACTAGATATACTTAAATATGTGGGATCACATAATTAACATAGTAATATTCATAGTCATTGAATAAGGGTTTCACCACTCCTATAGTATGTGGGAATATTTGGAAAATATAGCTTAGTGATGTTTTATTAGAAATTCATTAATAGACAATTTAGAAAGTATTTTATTAAATATTATTTTGGTATATGAAATTATACAACATAAGTATATATTTCAAATATTTTCTAAATTATTTTTATATCCAAATCACATAGAGACATAAGCATATAAGTTTCTAAATGACAGTGCATTAACAGGAACTAGTAAGTCAAATTTAGAGCACATGTAAATATTAGTTGGTGAACATAATAATATAATGTATATGAGTATTTGTGACAAAGTCTCTTAACTCCTGGTTCATTTTGCATGTTTGTACAAAATACACTACTAAATTGCAAATAATAAATTAGTATGAGACTAATTTGATAGGATAAAAAGATCTCAATAGAGTCCATGTCACATTCTAATCATTTTCTCATACTTGCGTAAAAGTAAGGGCTTTGTGAGTTGTAAAATTGTATGGCAACAACAACACAATACAATAAAATTACAGGAGTTTTTCTCTACTAAAGAAATCAAGCTTCAAGTAAATTAGGGGGAAAAAAAATTTGTGCAAATTGGGAAAAGCGAGGGATTCGTGCGTGCAAAACTTGGAAATTCTACACTTATGAAATTAAAAATAGGATATTCATATAATTATTTCTATAATTTGATTCTATCACATGCTAATTTGATAGCATAAAAGTATGTACAAATTCCAATAGTTGCCTTGTGCTTGGGTTTGCTGCTTGCTTCTTGATCTTGTTGTCCAGCCTCCTTGTCACATCTAGCTTGCGCCAGCATCACTATAAGAGGGATGACAAAAACTGACTAGCTTATCAGTCAGTAATTGGTTACCAAAAGACTTTTTGGTAACCAAAATTTATAACCAGTAGATGGCCTCTAAAACTTTGGTCACCAAAACTTGGCCACTGAATGTAACGACCGAAAAAATGATCAACAAATGGTCAGAACTAGTGACTCACATAGTGACCAACTTAATCGGTCAATAAGGCTGTGAATTCATTTTTTTAGTTAATTCATTTTATCAATTATAAATTTTTGTTATTAAAATTAATAATTTAATTAGCCAGACATAATAATTAAAATACTTGTAATAAAAATAATATGATTTCAAGTTAATTAATATAAATACCATTAATTTGAAATACACACACTCATTTAAGTTAATCCATCAAAAGCTTATTTTTTTCAAAATTTTAAATACTCATAATCAAATTAAAAAAAATTTTAATACATTTTTAAAATTTTTTGAATATTTTTCATCCGTGTATTCAGTAGCAGCATGAGATTGCAAGGTTCAATGGTGAGTTTGATAAGTCTTAGGGCCAATTCGTTTAAGCTAAAGTCAACTAACTTTTTTTAACTTTTATATCTTTTTTACCTGAAACCAATTTTATTTGAAAAAAAATATCATATAGATACAATAATCAATTTGAAAGTAAATTTTTAGGATGTTGTTAATTTTTTATGAATTTTTCTTTTTTAAGGCTTGAAACTAGAAAAATTCATAAAAATTTAGTAAGATTATAAAAATTTTATTTTCAATTGATTATTGCAGCGACATAATATTGGCTTTTAATTAAAATTAGTTTCAAGTAAAAAAGATATAAAAATAAAAATAAATCATTTTATAGTCAGTTGACTAAAGTTAAAACGAATTGGGTGTTAGTCTCCATCACTGCTACAAGGTTCAATCAGATGCTGGCAACTAATGAAATGGTGCCCAGCCCCAACAACAACATGAACAACCAGAAATAAGCCCAAACAAAATTGAGATTTGGGAGAGATAATCTAGGAATTAGATTTGAGATTTTGAAACCTAAATCGGCTGGAAGAGACTAGAGAGAGAACTAGAGAGAGCAGGTGACGAGTTTTGAAGGATAAGGAGGAAGACCCATGACAAGAACTGCCATGGGCAAGTGAAGGCCTTTAGCCAAGGCCATGGACATGGCACTTTGGGGGTCGATTCCTGAGGTCGAGGTTGACGGTGATAAGAATTCTCTATAAGTGAAAGTTTCTAGAAAGAAGAAGAAGTCTCTTACTCTGAAACTAAAATAAAAAGTGAGAGATAAAAAAAAACTAAAGCTTGGGCTAGTTAAAAGATTGAAGGATATGGATTTATATTGCAAAGGTTTTGGAAGTTGATTGGTTAATTTCGTTTACACATATTGCCAAATGGGACAACATTTTCTTTTTGGTGACTGATTTAATGATAAAAAACTTTACCACCAAATTTTTAGTCAGTATAACTGATCACCAAACCAAAAAATATTGTAGTAATAAAATCTTTTTTGTGACTGAATAAAGTTGGTCACTAAGTCGAACACTAAATTGACTGACCGCTTAGTGACTAGCTTTGGTGACCGAATCTCAGTTGGTCAGCTCATTTTTTGGGATGCATAATGCATTTTTTGTTGATTGATTTGATGATCGAAAGTTTATTGACTGCTTCTTTGATCACCAAAACCTCATTCTCTTGTAGTGCATCCTCCGTTCAGTCCATTTATACCACCTGTAATTTCCTATCTCGCATCTGCTGCCATCGCACCCCTAAACTACGAAACTCACTTGCAACCAAGCATCTTTTGGGACTCTCTCCTCCGTTTTTTTTTTTTTATTTTTTCATATATTCTATAGCTTACAATTGCACGCCCATGCAGGTATATGGTATCCAAGAAAGTGGAAATAAAACACAATTGGAAAAAATTATCTGGTCATTAACTGCAAACAAGATTTTTTGTTTTTTTCGTCACAGGCACAACTACCATTAACTGGAACAAAACCCATATGAAAGTTCTCGGTGGTAGACCACATGAAAAGAGCTGCAAACACTACGACAAGAATACTGAAAGAAGAAAAGTCCAAGCTATAAATTCCTGACAGTATAACACATAAGACAAAGAAAGCTTGAGCCAATCTCTACAAATCAACCCGACATGTAAACCCCAAGATTAATCTTTTCTTTTGGTTTTTTGCTCTTCTTGGCTGTTGTTTATATTCAAGTGAGTTGTGTTTTAAAAACAAGTCAGTGTCCGAAACCATTTAGAAAAATGATGTATGACATATGGTGGAGATTCATCGTTCAACTCCAGCCTCCACTCATTTTTCTTATAATGTCAATATTATTGGTTTGGTAGCATTTTGTGTCCCAAAAACACAAGCATTTTTCGTTCTCTATATTATATGGTACCTTCTACCTTTATAAACTTATAAAGATACTTTTGTGTACAAAAAGAGAGAGAGAAACAAGTTTTTTGTTGGATAGGAGAACGTGCATTTTAAGGCAGATCGACATGCAGGCCAGGATCATTAATTTGCCTATCAAATACTAAGCCCACCCACTCAAATGGGCTTGCAATGGGCTCCATCCTTCCAGAATTGGCTGCTCTTTCCAGCTCTCTCTCTCTCTCTTTCTTGTTTCTTTTTCTTTTCTTTTTTGCTTTTAACGTTCTTATGGTATTATTTTATACTTGAAATAATCTAAAGATATGCGTGTGTGTGTATTATTCCATTGACATGATACTACTCTATGTAGCCAACTAAAATTCAAATATTGATCTGTGCGAGAGTTTTACCCTTTTGGCATCCAAATTACACTTGAATTACAGCAGTTCCACCGAATGCTTATTTAGGTGAACTCTGTGATGCAGTGTAGCTATCCTTTCTTTTTAACCATAATAATAATAATAATAAGTGTTACAAGAAAAAAAAAACAAGCTTGAGATGTTTACCAAACATGCAAAATAAACGCTCGGCCCAAGAAAATAGGTTCGAAAGGTTTGAACACTGTTGAAAGTATTTTTCACAAATCCATCGATTGCAACATATTTCCTCTATGATCCCTACAAAACACACGCAAATTCCGAATCCGTAGAATCAAAACTTTTGGGTGTCATTCTGCCCTCGGCACAATAGCAAAACTAACAGCACGTTAAAATACTGGTGCCCCACACCATGCAAACATGTTGAAGTAATAGCTGTAACTCTTCTTCACTTTTGACTTTTTTTACCTCTTCATTTATTTATAGTGCTGAAATGACAAATAATAAGAAATTACAAACGCAGAAAGGGCTAAGGCCGCTGGAAGAAATAATGGAACAAACTTACAATGCACCAACAAAATAAAAAAACCAACTACTTCACTACAATGTTACACAAAATTAACTACTCATAGCTCTGCCTCTAACCTCTCATTTTATCTACGTTTACCAATTAAAAGATCAAAGTCCTGCCTCTTCTAGCAGCTCATGCCATCGCTCTGCCACATCTCGACTTGGCAAACAAGCAACCTCCTCGGATTGCCTTGGAATGATCTGAATCGTCGGTGTTTATCCTGCATGGTCAGAAAGGCTACACATGACGAAACAGCTAGCTCTCCCCTTCTTCTGCTGCATCATATCCAAAGCTCTGTCCGGCTAAATCTATGTTGCTTCCAATGACTTAAGAGAGTTCCACAACAGAAACTCAGTAATGTTGTTCCGAATAAGAGTAATCAGGAATCTTCGGATGAATCAACGAACTCGTCATTCAGTTCACCAAATATATTTGGGCATCCATCCCAGTTCCCTTGTTCACGTGCTTCCCAGTAACCTCCGATGTAGCAGAAAGTTCCACTATCACCTCTCTGGAACCACCGCGGCTTCCAACCGTCTTCTTGCATTTTTCTTGACTGCACAAACAACAGGTTAAAGCAAGAGAATGCTGTTATGAGATTCCAGCCAAATCATAACCCACCAAGCTGATTGGAAGAGAAATGCATTCACAGTTATAAAAACAAGTCTGGACAGTTTTTAATCCGCAGCAAATATATATATATATATATATATATTATGAGTTCACGGCTCACAACACACCGGATGCCTCAACTTTCTAACGTCTATACTAGACCTAAACAGTTAGTTGTTGGACCATGGTTTCCTACTGCTTAAACAACAAGTTTAATCCACTTACTGAAAAGCTTACAACCGTATCTAAACGTTAGTTCCAATCAGAAACAAGATAAACAACATATAAAGTATTCTGCTAGAATCTAAATCAATTAAAAATTTGCATGGCCTACCATTCTTTGCCTCTTCTCCAGTCGCTGTTTCTCTGCATTTGCTTTCTCATATTCACCATTCTCAAGATGCCGTTGATCGGGCCTGAGTCTGGAATCCGTTGGTGGTAGGTTCTCCTTAATCCATGATCAAATACAAGAATCAGACAGGGTATTGAACTATTAGATATGCACATGATGGAAACAAATTTGGTCATGCAAAATATGATTTTATGCCAGTTGCTACCTTCAGCCCTGGTGTTAGCTCATTTAGTGTGATTGCAAATGATGTCAAGTTGTATCGTGTCGGATTAGCAGAAGGCGCATTCCTCTTCCAAAGTAATGTGGCAGTTGATGACGAACTGTGACCCCTCACCTTGCCATTTGCAACATCATTTACATAATACATGCTGTCATCCCACTTACCAAATAACGTCGCTAACTTTTTACCTGAAGTGTCTTCGACAAACCCATGGACCTAGAAGAATGAAGGATCTAAAACATAAGCAAGGGAAATTTTAAGAAAAATCAGTGAAATGAATGCTGACATGAGCTCATCATAAGATGATGAATGCACCAAAAGGATATTTTCAAAGCTGTCAAACTATCGTAAAAATAATACTGAATTCTATTTAAAGAGAATAGATTTGTCAATAACCTGGTGAGGATTTCGCTCAAGGATAGATTTCTCCTTGAATCTTAGCTTACATGAATATTGCCGGTTCCCTCGAATGTCCATTGTTCCATGGTGATCACAATAAACTCTACCCAGTATGAGGTTATATATGGCAGTTGTGACCTGCAGATAGCATCAAATATTAAAATGGCAGAAAACCAAATCAAATATGCAGATTTCGATCACAGTCAGATGGCACTGGTGCATACCTTACTCCACTGAAATATTTCACCATCATCAAACTCCAGTGTTAGAGTGCCAACAGGGTCGAGCTGAATCGACTGCCCCCAAAATTTTGTACGGAGGTTACTATCGCCATAAAATTTCCATCCTCTACCTTCACAGTGGCAGGCAATCAGGGTTGGATGATGACTGACCTGTTTCAACTTAAAATGTCAACCAATTTGTTTTTCAAAATATAAATCATAATGGTAACACTCCTTATCAACTGGTTCAAAATGAAGCATGACCCATTTCAGTTGACAAGCAAAAAATACTAGGCAAAGCACACACTCCTTTTGCTGCTGCTTTGTCCTGACACAAATTTCAAACAAGCAGTACTTCCAAAGCTGCTGTATCTCCATTTAGAATATTCTGAACTCTAAACTCGTAAGTGATAACGTAACATTTCCCTCAGAACTCAAACACAAGTTTCTATTGGCTGGCTGTGTATAAACAGTTCGAACACGAAATTGAAGTGTTCTCTTATGGATATCTTCTTTTCTTGTTTAAAGAAGAATGACCACAATTATTGCTTAAAAGGAATTAGCCATGGACCCCACTGTTCTTATGAACAACAGATCAGACTCGCTCCCTCATCCTCAGGGTTTGCAAGCTCAAAACAACCCACCAAACCCAAAAAACAAAGTTTACATGTCACTTCACCGTTGATGACAAGTCATGTGTGCTGAAACTAAAAATCAAGTTTCTAGTTTACTTTTGTACTGCCTTCATCATCCATAAAAGATTTCATAACAGCCATATTAATGACTTTTTTTTTTTGCTAACAGATACAAACCTTCTCAGAGAAGAATCGAACTCCTTTATCAGGATAGTCAGCTTCATAAGTTTCTCCTAGTAAAGGATTGAAAGGCTTACAGTGCCGACTTTCAGAAGACGAATAGCCAGAAACTGCAAATGCAGCGACATTCAGGATGCGTAGCAGACTGTTTCCCTAATAGTAAAAAAATTACAAAACAGAGTACTCAGATGGCCATAAACCATTATCTTGCAGAAGCAACAATTGTAGCGTTCAAACCCATATCATTACATGATAAGAATACAAAAACTGAACATGGTAAGAAGAGAGAGGAGGATAACAAGGGTTCTAAAATTGTTGCAAGCACCAATAGACAGGCTTTTGACTTAGTATATTGAGCTGTGAGCTCTGAGATCTCTCATGAAATGAAAGGGGTGAGCTCAACTAGCACCTAACACTTGTGAAGAATTTTAACTGATATTTACAATATCAAAACAATCATCAACACTTACACTTACTGAATCCCACACTAGTTACAGTTGTTCACAAGAAAAACAAAGTGCCAAAATGTTGAAATCGTTGTCATGCAAAAGAGATATCACATTGTGTTTTTCATGGTTTATATCCAAGCATCAAACACTTGAATCGAATTTTAGCTGATGTTTACACTATCAAAATAATCATCATCACCTACAGTTACTGACTCCCACACCAGTTACAGTTGTTCACAAGTAAATCAAAATGCCAAAACGTTCAAATCATGCTGACAACATATATCTTGCAAAAGAGATACCACATGGTGTTTCGTGGGTTTATATCCAAGCTATATGTGATGAGCCAATGGCACCCAGCCTAAAACTTCAATGGATTTATGGGAAATGGATCATCGGAGGGAAAGTAATGATCCCAAGTCAACATGTGAACAATATCAAAAGCTCTAACAAGCCTTTTCAAATCAAACAGATTTTTCAAACTCTTATTTGCACCAGCAAAAGGACTATTGCCTTATCCAAACTTGTAGAATTTGAAAGGCATTTGCAGCTTCTTGAAGTTCAGAGAATGATTTTCTTATTTCATGAAAAAACATGTAAGCGGCCATAAAAGAAATGTTTTAAGTATAGGCTACTTGAGGAGCTAAAATTTTTCAAAAAGAGCATCATCTTCACAACACACTACAGTACCTTTAGTGCAAAAAGCTTCAACAGAACAGCAAATATTACGCATAAATAACAAGTTAAATTTCAAGAAAAAGGCTGAATCATTCTGAGAGAAGAAATGGTACGTTGAACATACCGCTTTTCCAAATTCATATGCCCGATCCAGAAGATAAGAATATTCCAGATCTTCGAAGCATTTCTGAAGAGATGATATTGGTTCATTGAAGTAAACAGGAAGACAAACTCTTGTGAGGTCCTTTCCCACATTATCCTTGATCATAGACCAAAGACTGACTCCTTTCTCTTTCTCAACTGGATCAGGAAGCTTTGTTCGTCTTTCAATGTGCAGATATCGATTATCATTACCATCCAGCTTACTGTCTACACTAACACATTTCTTTTCATTATCTTTATGCCTTACTGCATGATGTGAAGCTCCTGTCATTGACTCTGAAACAACAGAAGACTCAGGGAAAAATTCTTTGGTATCATAAAATGGAACCTCCTCCTCATCTGATTCTCCCTCAAGCTCTTGTTTCTCAACATCATCGGATGATTCAGTTGTGCTGCATTCTGAGAATCCAAATAAGATGTCAAGCTACAAGGAGCAGAGCAAAACGCAAGTGAATAAAACAGACATCAAAGCTTCAGATGAAGAAATCAAAATGACTTTGTATCACTAAACATTTCATCCGGAAGATAACAGACAATGGATGAGTCCATTAGCCATTTGCTAAATAGACAATTTTGCAGAAAACTAGATTTGATCCTGGACCCTTGTCTTTTCAGTATCAAATATGTCAAACCGAAGGTTTTAGTTATTCGGCTCAAGATTCTGGTAACAACATTAATAAATAAAGTTTTGTAAGAAAATATATGCAGAAAGTTCTTCAGTTGCAAATTGCAATCTACTTATAGCCAATTAGTAGTAATCTCCTGATTCAGAAGATAAGCTACTAAACAGAAGGCCTGACCCTTCTAGACAAAAGCAGATTGTGGAAATCTTGGCTGAACAAAAATTGTACAAGGAAATTAGTGCATTTCAGAGAAACAAAAGTGAGTCCTAGTGCAAATTGGGTACCTGAGGACTAATCATTCACAAACAACAGCATTGAGTTTCGAAACAAAGGGGCAATAACTATATTGGCCCAACCAAGTTATGATATTGAAGGCTTTTATGGAGTTCATTTGAATGAGATATATACAACATAAACTTTATAACGTGCACATGCCCCAACATATGCCATAAACACTAGAAATAAAAACCATAAAGCTAGTGCAGTCACATGAATAGCCCATTGGCCCTTACCACTGTACTTTGCAATTCCTAAACTGGAATATTGCTTCGTCAACTGATGATATCCAGTATCATGAATTCCAGAGGCTTCAGCTTCAATATTGGCTGCCTAAGTAGGCACCACATGTTCAGCAATCATGATAACAAAAAAAAAGTACATATTGTGATACAACACATTCATATAATCAATAAACTTAGCAAGCGTGCATAAATTACACACGCCACCACCCAAGAACATGCCATAAAAACATTTTGTGTTTGCGGAAATTCTGTCTTCATTTGATTTTTTTGTTGTAAAAAAATAAGAAATGGATTATCCTCTATGGACTTCTAAAAGGACAATCTCATCAAGACCAATATATTCTCGAATTTTAAAAACGGTTTCGGAAGATGTTAGGAGAGTTTCTTTAGCAACATTTTCCTTTCAACAAAGAGCATATACTTTACCAAACTCGTCTTTCTACTTGATTTTCGATCGAATTGGATAACAATAGACACCAAAAAGCAGAACCACATAGCACATAGTGACCAAGCACTACATCACCACTTCATTATATCAAAGCTCATTTTTTATTTTCTCCACTCCCTTGTTCACTCTCTCTTTTTTTATTTTTCTTTTCTCCCACCAGAAAATCCACCACCTGAATGTGCTAAGAAGGGAATTATGGTAAAAATTACACAGAGGAATACATAGATAACTCCCTTCCAAGTACTGCAACAGTAATTAGCAAGAGAAGCGAATAGTGAGAGATTGACCCACATCAATTTTTTGTACCAGGGAAAGGTGGAAATGGGGGAGGTTACCTCTAGCTGCCTTAATGTGTCGAGCAAATTTGATCTCTCCTCACAAAGAACTTTAAGTTGTCCTTGTATCTGAGAAAACTCTGAGAGCATAATCTGCTCACAATCCTTGACAAGACTATCCACAACTCCTCCCTCAATTAACTTTTTCTTGAGCCTTTCGGTGGATATGGACAAATCATGGGGCACAATAGAGAGGCTATCACTCAGAGGCCTCAATGGAAAGAGGCTCCTGGCTGAGACCAAGGCTTGTATCCAGGCAACCCTATCCCTTCTCGAATCAGTTCTTAAATGAAGCGTCTTTGTAGCAGTGAAAATGTAAAACCGCCTGTCATCTGATTTGCTCTCCCGGAACGAAGAGATCTGACACAAAAATCCGGAAACTAAGTAAACTTAAGAGCTTTAATAATGAACACGACTATGAACAACTGTGGATCAATAAAATGGAAATTAATAGAAGTACATGGACAAGTTTAAACCCGATCAAAGAGCATATATTTGTGAGCCAAAAACAAAACTTTCCGCCGAACCCAAGAAAGGGATCGGCAAATTGAACAAGAATTCTCACCATCAGATGATTAAGAAGCAACCCATGTCGCAAGCAAGTTCCTTAATCATAAGATAACTAATTTGAAAACTTGTTCGGTAGGAGAAACCTTTTTGGAGTCCCCCATAGAAAAGAAAACAGCCGGATCCCAACTTGAGCATATCCGGTTGGAACTCAAGCATCAAGATGAAGACTAATCATTTAATAAATTTACTTGGTGGAGTACGTTCAAAAGTATTTCCCAAAGGGGTGAAGCAACCAAGCCCCACCCAAATGGCCTTTTTTAGCTTTTTCCTCAACGCCTATTTTTCTCTTGAAAGATCCGATGTAGATATTTTAAATATACATAGGAAGAAGAGGTCGGCGAAGGCCCGGCATGAATTCTGGATCCACCTCACAAGTCACAAGTAACTAAGTCAAAAGGGAAAACAAAACACTATAGAAGAATGGCAAAAGAAGAATGGCAGAAGAATATCACTTCCTCTTAAAAATAATATCACCGTTTCCGGTCTTCAACTTTTAATGACATCGTCACGTTACAATAAATATTATAGTAGGATATGTCTTTTAGTTGAAAAAGAAAGTACTTGTATTTTTCTCCAAATCCTATTGGTTTTTAAGCAATGGATTTAGTTGGAGGAGGAAAAAGCAAATTTTGGAGAGGAAGAGCTACAAAGCAAGTGTAACGGTCATGCAACGCCCACTTCAAACAGCACTTGCTGGGAACGAAAAGATTAGAAAATTGAAAATTTCAAGAACGAAAAAGCAAGAAATAAAAGACGGAAGAACAGTGGGTCATTTTTTGCAGTGGAAGGGGCTTGAATATGGGAAGCAATTTCCGGAATTCATAATCATCCAAGCGAAGCAAGAAAGGCATGATGTGACGGCAGCTTAATACCTATACCTACAAAACAGCCTATGGAAACCCCGCAAGCCCACCTGCTGATGTGACCCACTCTACATTAACAACCAGTCGAAATCGTTTTGCTTTTTCTTTTCTATTTTTTCCGCAGTAAAAAAGGTCAAAGATAGAAGTTGAAAATCCCAAAACTGAGTGTGAATAGGAGCACTCAGATCACTAAACACACAACGAATTTCGGCTTTTGGGAAAATAACGGATCACGGCGAAGTGAAAGAGCAAAGCGAGCAACTTTGGCTTCGTTGCTGCTATTCATTTTTTCCCCTCACATATTAAAAAACAAAAGAAAAGGTCTCGTCTTTTGGGTGGAAACTCCGATGAGTGACATAATTAGCTTAAACCCACCTGCAATTTTTGAATCAAAACCCTACTTTTATAGGAAATTTCAGAACAGGTGTTAAAAAACACGGTCAAAATCGATCCTTTTTTACTGCGACTGCAGACATTGTTAACGCAACAGACACGAACCTTCAAGTGAACAATGCCAACGGTTTTTTGGGGCTTCTGGCGACCGCTGCTACCGTCCATTCTGGAAAGACGACTCGTAGAACTTTCTCCGATCAGTCTGACATCATCGGCCGGCGATAGTAGGCTGAGGGTCTCCTGCCGGCGGATCTTGGAGTAAGAAAGAACCCCATTCCTGAGCAAAAACCATCTGGATCTCCATCCCTTACCGTAATTCGTCCACTTGTGAAGAACTCCGGCGACGGTGGCCTCGGATCCCGCTGGCCCGAGGAGGGCATTGCAGTTGTCAGATCCAAAGAGTGTCCCCGAGGGCAAGCTCCGGGCCCTGGAGAGCGCAACCTCCGGCGAGGAGTCGCCGATCCCGGGACTCTCCAGGGAAATACAGCAGAGCGGATGCATTTCCTTTACCCGCATTTCCGCTCCTCCTGCCGGCAGGTCGATTCAGATCAAAACCAGAAACAGAATTGATCAACGCATGAAATCCCACAACCAATATAGCAGTTTATGCAAATTAAGCAAGGAAGAAGAAAGTAGAAGAAGAGAGTCACAGAGACGGAGTAGGAGTAGGAGTAGGAGTAAATAAATAAGTGGGAGGCAGAGAGCTAGCTGTGAAACTGATCAGAGGAAGAGAAAAATGGGAAGTGTTGGAAAAATAAAAAAGGTTGAGGTAGCTTGAATGGATGGGAAAGTAAATGAAATGTGTAATAAATAAATGGAGAGTGTGAGGAGAGAAGCGTAAAGCATCGGAGAGGAGGGGCGAGGAGGAAATGGTGGCAGAAGGGTAATTATTGGCAGGTGATGATGGAGAAGGAGGCAATACGTATATGTGTTTCCGCGGAGGCGATGGTGGAAGTGGAAGGAGAAGAAGGGAGGGGAGGGAGCGAGAATTTGGAGGAAATTATCAGGCGATCTCGGTCAGGAGATAAATATATATCGTGAGGGGGCGGTGGGGGGGGGGAGAGAAAATGGTAAAAATAGCGTGCTGATTTTAAGGGTACGGCAAATTTGAACGCAGGGACAGAGACTCCCTCTGCCTCTGGTGCTGCCCAGCCCCAGCCCAGTTGAAGATGATACCGACTTCAGTTCAAACTGCAAATTATGTCCCTTATTACTGCCTAATCAAGTACACTTGCTACTTATAAAATTATATTGCTATTTTTTATGGGATACTACTAGCTACTAATACTATCACATTTTTTAAATTTCACGAATTTTATTCGGACTAAATGAATAAATGGTGCATGGAATTAAGGGTGGTAAGGCAATATGAGTTATTAGTGATTATTTTAATATATAGTAATTGGTGATTCTTAAAAATAACTTATTAATAATTTTATTGATTTATAGTAATTATTTACTAGACTTGTATAGTGGTTGAAACTTTATACTTAAAAGAAGTACAAGAAGTAATTTTAAAATGTTTTTTAAAAAGATTAGGTACTATCTCCATCAATTTTTCTTTTCTCCTGTTGGATACGGAACAAATTTATTTAAAAATAAAAGTAAATTGGTTTGTAACAAAGATTGTATTCACATGATTATTAAATAGATAGAGTATTAGCTTTTAAATAACAATAATTCTCGACAAAAGATTAGTAAAAATAAAAACAGTGAATTATTTTTAATCCGAGAAGTACATAAGATAATGATTTTGTCTAAAATCATTATTTACAACTAGTATGTTCAACTTTTTTCCCCTTTTTATACACACAATTTTTATATGCCTAAATTATATAGATGGGGTCTCTGGATATGAATTTACCTGCTTTGTGAGTATATATGGCACGGGACAACCTTGAACTTGGGTTTGTTTTATTTTGGAAGGTATTCCATATTAGAAAGTATAAACATGAATTGAGAGGCTTTGATCAACTGGTCATCACATCTCTTGTCTTTGGAAAAAATTATTATGGTTACTTCAGTTTGCTCGCTTAGGCGAGTACCCTGAACTTCTAAAAACTTCCTAATTGCGTTAATTACAATTTAACCCTAAGATTTAGATAAAATTACATTTTACCATTTTATTTTAGAAATATATACTTTATCTCTACCTTTTTAATACAGTTTGACAGTAACTTATGAAATCTTAATTTAAATATTACAATGGCTATTTTCCGGTAACTTAAATCTGTATAATATTTTTTTTATAGTTAATGGATATTTTAAATTACTCCATTTTTCCCGTAATAGAAGAAATGTTTCTCTAAACATGGAGATTAAGGTGTTTATCTAGTCAAAGTTTAAATAATGAATAAAAGAGAAAATATTATGTTTTGGGTTTTGTGCAGTTAGAGTTTAAATGAAGATTAAAAAAATTCTTTATTGGGTTTTGTATAGTAGGAGTTTAAATGGGGGTAGTAAGGTAAATTAAAAGTTGAAAACTTTCTAAAATAGAAAATGTTTCATTCTTTTTTGGACATTTAAAAAAAGAATACATTTCATTTTTTGAGACAGAGAGAATATCATTTTTTTTCTTTTTATTCTTTCTGTAAATAGAAAACAATATTTTTTTTAAACATCAATTAACTATAAAAAAAATCTCATATATATTGAAATTACTTAAAAATGAGTACCATGCAATCTAAATTAATATTTGAGAAGTTACTGTCAGACTGTATTAAAAAGACATACGCAAAATATATATTTTTTAAATAGGAAAGTAAAACATAATTTCACAAAACCTTATGGGCAAATTATAATTATCCATACCAAACTCTTCAGAAATCTTGTATAAGTCGCAACATGTGGCGTGTTGAGCGAGGTAAGACTTTCAGGTCTCCCAGAGTTCTTATCTTTCAAATTGAATGACATTAACAAACTGTTGGAGAGGTATTCACTAGAAGGCATTTCTGATCTTTGCTTGAAAATCATATAAAATTTTTTAGAAATAGCAATGCCAAAAAATAAAATAAAATACAAATTGTCAAAGCATACATGCTATTATGATTTTAATTGTCGTGCACTTAGCCATTATTCAACGACTGAATGTTAGCGCAATGATGCTACAGCGATTTAATGCAACGTCTAATGCAACTTCTACGATGATTGCTCAAAACCAACATTTTTGTGACCCATCTTAGAGGGTCAATTACTTCACATCACAAATTGGGGTTAAATTGGGAACGTTCTTTCTAAATTGGGGTGTTTCTGATTAATCCACCCTTGATGTATGAGTTACATGTATATCAATTCATTCACTAGCCAAGGAGGTAACTTGCAACATTTTTGCGCGGCTTCTTATTAGAATGATTAAAATAGTAGCAAATTGTGTCGCATTTTGCATTGTATAAAAAATCTTTAGCTAATATTCACATGGAAACATTAATGGTCAGTCACAAGAAGAAACATGAGAAAAAACTGACGATCCACAGTTTTTGCACTCTCTCCATCCCAAAATTGATAAAATGTTTCTATAGGCACTGAAATTAAGGTGTATATAATTTATGTTATTTTTTTTAATTTTACCTATAGAACTAAAATTAATTTTTTTTATTTTATGCAGTGGGAGTTTAAATAATTATTAAAAATAAAAATATTTTTTTTTATTTTATACAGTGAAAGATTGAGTAAAGATTAAAAAAAAATTATTAGATTTTGTGTTGTGAGAATTTAAATGAGTGTAAGGTAATAAATTAATTGTTTAAACTTTTCTAAAAGAAAAAACGTTTTAACCTTTTTAATATATAAAAATATATATTTTTTTATCTAAATTAGTATGGAGGGAGTATTTTAATTTGAGTTCCCAAATACCTCTACTAGTGACGTAGGGAAACACAAATAAAAACATAAATATGTATATATAAGAATAAATGGATAAACAAATTACTCGTACCATTACGTGATTTTTAATTAAGATGAAATCTTGTTTCCACCTCCTATTTTGTGCAGATATAAAAGAAACAAAATTGTTTATTGGTACCGATGTCTTAAAAGAAGCCTGTCTCTATGCGGTGGTCAGAGCTAGCATTGAAGATGCGGAGTAATGTTTCTTGAGAAGTCTTCCTACTGATATGTGAAGGCGTCAAGGGATGTATATGATTAGTGTTGGATCGCTTTTCTACCTCCTATACAAATATAGTTCATAGGCCAAAATACCTTAGGGTCCCTTAACTTGACCAACTAAGACGAGCTAGTCTCTCAACTATAATACAGTTTACATCGGTCCTTCAATTTGCCAATTTGTAACAAGTTAGTCCCTCAAGTAGCTTAAAGTGCACATGCACTCACATGGCATAACATCGTCATCTGCCTTGTTCGATCTTTGAACTTGTCATTGAACTTGTCCTTCAACTTACCAATTCAACTTTCTTCTCATTGGAACCAAAGGGAATAGAGGAAATGAATAGGAATCCCAATTCAAACTAGAGAAAACGAATGGGAGAGATGAGTAGGAGAGGTGTTGAATTGAAGTCTGGAAAGAGAAAAGGAGAAACAGAGCTCAAATGAAGTCGGCAATGAAAGTCTTAGTTCTAATATAGCAGTAATTACCAATTACAATATGCACTTTGTTGCTCTTACTATCTTGTCATCTCAGCTCTAAACAATTAATCCCTTCTATGCTATCAACAGAATTCCCTTTCGCAGTAGAACTATGTTGTCCAAATCTCTGGTGTTGTAGGGCAATATAAGATAGTAATTTGATTTAGTCAATTCTAATGTTGTCCTTTGCTAGTTGAGTTTTGTAGTGGCAATGGTGAGAGCACCTGATGGCAACAAGTGGACCAGAACAAGTTTATTGGGACCATGCAGCCTAAAAGTGGAGCTTTGGCGATTGGAAGAGAAATCGTGGAAGAGCCTATGGCAAGGGCAATTGAAGAGAAAACTTTTGTTGCACTCAAGACGATGACTTGCAAGATTTAAATCATTTTGAGAAAATGTTTCATTTCTTCCACTTGAGTCATTGGGGCAAACCTCTATGGGTTCTACTCCTTGGTTGAACACCTCCTTTGGGCAAGAGACCTATGGTAGAGATAAAATGAAACAGATGACAATGTTAGGCACGTGACCTCACGTGCCGCTTCAAGTGGCTTGAGGGGCTAACTTGTGACAACTTGCCAAGTTAGAGGACTAACTTAAATTGAGTTTTGGTTGAGGGACTAACTCGTATGAGTTAGTCAAGTTAAGGGATTCTTGAGCTATTTTGACCTAGTTCATAAGTACAAGTTTTCTTCTTGTAATACTTCATTTGTCACAAAATTATTGTAACATTTTATATTTTGAATCATTTCAAATCTAATACTATTTTTGTATTTAATAAATTCTTTTATCACATTACCATCCAAACTATTATTTTAACATTTATTTTCTAATTACTCCATTTTACATGTAAAAGGTTACGGGGAAAATAAAAAATAACATATAAATTTTTTCTTTTCTCTTAATTATCATGTAGCTCAATAAATACGGGACGGAGTAAAAAATAGAGCTTCACTTTTGAGCTCATTTAGAACTTATGTACACACACACACACACACACACACATATATATAGAGGTGCACTCTAGTCTGAAAAGCTACAAATTTAAACACTCATAAATGCTTGTTGGGAATGCAGCAACCTATACATCGATCGAAGTAAACATAGGTGGAAATCTAAGGAAATGAATGTTAATTTTGAACCTAGGCCTACGAAGAAGCCAACCAATGATTATTAGGGTAGATTACAAAAGTCTCAGTATGTTTTGATATAACTTATATTTTATTCCTTTTATTTTAAATAGTTTACATTTTATTTTGTATTTTTTATAGTATTTGATAATAATTTTTAAAATCTTAAATTAAACTGTCTAAAAATTATATTTTAATAATTTTAAGATTTTTAATATTTTTTTATAGCTAACTGACTTTTAAAAAATATTAATGTGCATTTACAGAAAAAATATATATTTACAAAAAGAAAAAACTGATAACTTAAAATGTCTATTAACAATAAAAAAGAAATATTGGAGAGACCGATATTATTAAAAGATGACTATTATATAATTTAAATTACAGTTTTAGAAGTTGTTATCGGACAACATAAAAAAAAATAAGAGACAAAGTATAGATTTTCAAAAATAAAAGGGACAAACTATAAGTTAGGGGTATGGATAAACTCTCAACTGTAACCGTGTTCTTCAATATATATAAAAAAGGCCTAAATGTGTGATTGGTCCCTTAACTTTGCAAACTTGCACGAGTTAATCTTTGAACTTAGACTCATAACGACTTAGTCCTCTAACGTTGATAAACTATACGACTTAGTCCCCCAACTTTGAAACATATAGTGAGTTAGTCCCAGTCGGGACAAAAAGAGAAATGTCATTAGGCCTTTTACTGAAATTTTCATCTTCTTCGATGCAAAGAAGGTCAAGAAGGGTAATTGCCATGGGAAGATAGAAAATTTCAATGTTGACAGTGAGAGAGGCGAATCTCGATGACAAAGGTGAGAGAGGTAGCCATTGGGCAGGCGGCGGTGAGTGATGGAAGCGCATGAAGAGATGGAATTAAAGACCAATGAAGGTAGGGAAAAAGTGAGTGGAGAGCGAGACACAGGGATTGGCCTATGGGAGAGAGGTCTTTGATTTAGAAGCCAAGGGTGTGGAGGGGGCATCAAGGATGGCGGATTGTGGGGTATTTGGGTTCTAGGGATGCATTAAGGATAAGAATGGTTTTGGGTTGATCAAGGAATGAAGAACTTGACTGCCAACAGCCTCCATGGAAGTGAGGCTGATGGGAAGCTAGGCAAAACTGAGGGAAGTAATGCCTGTGGGAGAAGGGGCGATGAGGCTGATGAGAGAATAGGTGAGGTGGGGAAGGAGGTTGGTGGGAGAAGGAAGCCCGATGGTACTGGAAGCCGAGGCTGGTGACATTGGGGAAGAAAGGCTAATGGGGAAGGCAGAAAGAAACAATGTTTCTCTTTCCATACAATGAAGGATTATCTCGCCTAATTTTTCAAAGTTTGGAGACTAAATAGCACCAAGTTGAAGTTAAAGGACTAACTCATTTGAGTCAATAAAGTTGCGGGATTAAATATGTATTTTGGCCTATAAGAAAAGGGTATATTTATGGGTAGGGTATAGAGGTTATGGAGAGACCTAGCTGGTGACTAGTGAGAGTACAAATTAACTAGAACGGAAGGTTGGGAGGGGGGACCTCTGTGTGAGGGTCTCCGTGTGTGTGTGTGTGTGTGAATTAGTTGGTCAGTCTGAATGTGAATAAATTTAATTAGTGCCAGGTAGTTCAGGTTGCCGTGCAGCCTCAGCTCAATTGTGGATCAGATTCATTTCCATGCATTCGCCTGCGAATTCCTTTGACTTACTCCATCACCTTTTGAGTTGGACTCATCATGATGATTCAGAGACCTAATAACTCTGTGTCCCTAAACTTGGCGTGGACTGGAGGCTATACTAGTGCTATTCCAGTAAAAGAAAAAACTGTGTTCAAGTGACTAAGTTCCTTGAGATTGATTAGTCAATTATCAAGTTTCTGGTTTAGTAATAAAATCATTAATTATCGAACCGGTGCCTTATACTGACACCTATCAAAAGTAATCCGATCTTTTAAAACATGAGATGAATGTGAACTATCAATAAATGACTCTAAAATATTCCAATGAAAATGAGAAGATTTTATAGAGCTCTTAAGTTTGATCCTTTCTATTGATGAATCTGAGATGCACAAACAAAGAATTATATATCATATATTTGATGTCACCATTTGTGAGCCATTTTGGCTAATTTATATGTAGTTTCTTTTTTCTTTTTTCTTTTTTCTTTTTTGTACATAAGAGAAGAATAACCTTGAATTTCTTAATAATAATTATAAATTTTAACAGCTGCACGAAGACTTTGATTATTGCTAATTTATATAGTTGAGTTGTGTTGTCATTTAAATTGTCCAGTAAATTTATCTTGAGCTTTACTTTAGTGCTTTTGATCTTGTGGGCCTTTATTTGGGCTTATGATATTGCGAAGGATTTAATGCATCACCAATCATTGTTCCTGGGAAGCTTTGCAGCAAGGAAGAAAAGTTGGAAATTTGTTACTCCATGCTAATAAAATTGCCGTCTTGGAGCCGAATCTAAAAACTTTTAGAGGCGTAAGACGAAGAGAAATGAGATGAATGGATCTGATCTGGTGTTGTACCGAGTACTCCGTACATGAACATGTAAGTTGTAACAAAAGAGTTTCACTTTTTTTGGAAAATACTACTCCTATATTCCAAAATTTTTGCCCTATTTGATTTTTTTTTTGTATTTTGACTCAAATTTATTTATATTATTGTTTGGTAGAAAAATTAAAAAAATATATATTTGAAAACTAAATGTCTTGATTTATCATTCATATATAAATATTTTTCATTTATATATTAAAATGTTGAAAATAAAAAAATTCAACATTAATTATCAAAAATAAATGAAGTAAAAGTTTTGGGACAGAGAAATTAATATCTTTCAAAATCTTTATCATTTTCCTATTTTTTATGTAAAAAAAAAATGGTTGTCACCTGTACAGATTTATACAACTTCGATCAAATTTTGAGCTCATATATAAATGTGTTGTGAAGCATAAGGGAAAAACATATAAATTTTGACTAATTTCAAGGTATCTGATTAACACTTACTTTTAATATGTGTGTTGTAAGATTTAGCTTACAATTTTTTCATCCAAAATTAATATGATCATAACTGAAATTTTTAGACAGATTTAAAAGTAATTGTGTTATTTATCTTATACATATATATATATATATGTTATGTGCCACAACATTCATAAGTTTTACAAAAAACTGAAAAAATCTAAAACAAAGGGAAGGAGACTATACTACTAATTAACATGGTCATATATAACTCTTTATTTGAAAAAATAGAGCCTTTAGAACTAAAGCATGTTTACTTAACACTATTTTACTTGAATTAAACTTATCCAATTAAGTTAATGGGTGTTAAATATATTTTTTAAGGATGATTTTTTTTTAGAATTTTTTTCTGGGGTAACTACATACTTTATTTCAAGAACTTATATTATCAATAACCAAACTATCCATCTTTATTATTCAACTATAATCTCATTAGTTTTGATAATAAATTACTCCCTTATTTTATTCTCTCTCACACTTATAGCTCAGGTCCAATCCACGGATCCTCCCACATTTGACACTCCTCCATATCTCCTTTTTCCTTTTTTTTTTTTCAGTACCAGAATATAAAGTTTTGAATAAGCAATTGAGAGATGACCTAATAAAGGTTGGGTTTTTTTGTCTATAGAGAGACTTGAATCTTGGCCCAGAGAAAATGATTGAGTTAAAAGTTTAAGTATATATATATATTTTCTGTTGGTTCATGCAATATTGCTGCGAGGTTGGTTTTTTAAAAATAAATTTAAAGTTTATTGTTATAATTATTTGCTTAAAGAATACTGCAAGCAGTTAAGAATATACTGTACACCAATTTACGAAAAAAAAAAAAGAAACTAAAGAAAAATTGGACTATAATTGATCAAAGAAGTTTTATTAAGGCTGTTCGATGGGCATTAGGGCTGGTGGTGGAGCCGTAAAGATGGCGTGGCGGTTAAACCCGAGGTCTGACACGTGGCGGCAATGGCAGGAATAATGAGCGCTTCTTTCTGAAAAATGCCACATGAGGCATTTGCATGTGAATGTGATCGATGTGTGGGAGGGACGGCTGGATCCGCCTCCGCCCTTGGCACTTGGCAGTCGGCACTTCTCTCGCTCTTAGGCTGTTAGGCACGCCCAATGTTCTTTCCTTTTCCGCCTCTGTAGATTTCCCTTTACCCCCTATTTTACTTGCTCGATCCAAAAAAATCTTGAAACGTATTTTCTTTAGCTATTCAAAAAAGTAATTAAATACTCTTCCCGTTTCAAATTAATTGATTATTTTTATTTTTTTAACTGAAATTTAAATTTAATATATTTATATTAATATGAATTAAAAAAATCTTAAAAATAATATTTAGAAAATATAATCTTTAAAAGTTTCATTTTTATATAAAATATTTATATTTTTATAATAAATTTTTAAAACAATAAAATTATAAATTAATTACTGTAAATAGTAAAATTATCTGTTTTTATGAAACGGAGAGAGTAGTTTTGTAGAAAGTTTGTAATATCTAATTCACATTACTAATTTTATTAAACTCTCCTTATACAAAACTAAAAAATGAATATTTTTTTAATCATCATTTAAACTATTACTATACAAATTTAAAAAATATTTTTTTCATTTTAGTTTTATAGGAAAAATTGGAGAAAAAAAATCATAAATTTACATACTCCTTATTCTATGAACCTATATAGGATAGGGCGGAGTAACTATATTCCTTCCCTAATCTTTCAAAAAAATCCCAAATATTTTTTCCTCATTTGAACCTATATGCGACTCTCAAGAATTATAACAACATTTTCTTAGAAAATGTTCACAAGAAAAAAAAAATTAAAGTTATGGAATCCCCAACAATGTAAAGGAAACAATGGAATCTCCAACGGAAGCGAAGGAATACAAATCACAAACAAAGTCCAGCATTTTTAGGAACATTTCGAGCGAGCTCCTAAGCTTCCTCGAGCGAAGATACCCGGAAATCGTTGACATCCAATTAGAGATCGAATCCTTCAGAAACAAACTATCAACAACCCAATGGGTATCTCTAGAATTAGAACCCAATTTGAAGTACGGCAATTGTTACCAACCCTGCAATTTGTCTGGAGACCAGATTTAACCCCGTGGGCAAGGATTTGGAACCCATGGATGAGAATTTGGACCTTGGTGCAAATTTGCAAAATCCAAGTGTATACAATGGCTTTGATGAAGATCTCAGAGGAATTGACATCTGTGAAGTTGAAGAGATGAATTACAGGCGGAAGAACGCCGAATTGGTAGAGGTGAAGGAGCTTGGACCCTTTGCTCGTATAAGATTTGTGAATTGAGAATGCAATTCATGCTATTTCCACTGAAGAAGTCAAGTATAAGTAGGTTACAAACAAAGCCTAAAACAGGAAACTAACTCTATTCTTGGAAGTTTGAAATCTTTCAATTACAGCTGTATAATTAACCTAAATAAGGAAGCTATGATTTGGTATCTCTAATATGCCCCCGCAAGTTGGAGCTCCTAGAGAGGAGTCCAATCTTGAGTAGTAACTGATGAAAGCGTGTTCGGGGTAAAGGTTTAGTGAGAGCATCCGCCAACTGATCTGTAGAAGAGACATGCGCCACTCGAAGAACGCCATTTTGAACTTGTTCCCGAATAAAATGATAGTCAAGTGCAACATGTTTCATGCGAGAATGAAACACCGGATTGGAACATAAATTTGTGGCTCCCACATTATCACAGTAGATGACCGGTTTCTGAGAGGAAGAGAAACCAAGTTCACCAAGAAGAGATGTGATCCAGCATAATTCGGCAGCTGTAGCAGCAACAGATTGATATTCAGCTTCAGTAGATGATCGAGCAACCGTGCGTTGTTTCTTGGAACTCCAAGAGATTGGATTGCGACCAAGATAAACAATGTATGCGCTAGTGGAGGTGAAGTCATCTTTGTTACCAGCCCAATCAGCGTCAGAGAAAGCATGAAGATCAAGTGATGAGCTACAATGAAGAAGAATACCCTTATCAATGGTGCCACAAAGATACCTTAGAAGACGTTTGACAGCACTCCAATGATCAGTGGTTGGACGGTGCATGAACTGAGAAAGTTTGTTGACCACATATGCAATGTCCGGGCGAGTCAGAGAGAGGTATTGAAGGCTTCCCACAATTGTACGATATTCAGTGGGATCCGAGAGCGCAGATCCTGAGTGAAGAACGAGTGTAGGCGTAGTGGCGAGAGGTGTGGCGACCGGGCGAGCATCTGTCATCTTGGTACGTGCAAGAAGATCAGCAATGTATCGCCTTTGTGATAGGATGATACCCTGTGAATGAGGGACAACTTCGACGCCAAGAAAGTAGGTTAACGGACCGAGATCTTTTAACAAAAACCGAGTTGCTAGAAGTGTAATGAATCCCTGAACTGCAGTAGAATCATTCCCTGTGATAATAATATCATCAACGTAAACAAGAAGAAAGAGAGTGACTTTGTTGTTGTTGAAGATAAACAAAGAGGTGTCTGCAGTAGAGTTGATGAAGCCGGAGTGGAGTAGAAAGTGACGAAGCTCATTATACCAAGCACGAGGTGCTTGCTTGAGTCCATAGATAGCTTTTCTCAATTTGCAGACATGTTGGGGGTGGTCAGTATCAATGAAGCCCTGTGGTTGTGTCATGTAGACATCTTCACTAAGGGTACCCTGAAGGAAAGCATTGTTGACATCCAGTTGGTGGAGAGACCAGCCATTACTGATCGCAATAGAAAGTACCAGACGAACAGCTGTTGGTTTTACTACCGGGCTGAATGTCTCATGGTAGTCAACTCCTGAGCGTTGATGAAAGCCCTTAGCAACCAGTCGAGCTTTGTACCTGTCAACAGAACCATCAGGCAAACGTTTAATGCGGAAAATCCACTTGCTACCGACAATGTTCTGAGCCACATCCGGAGGAACCAACTCCCAAGTGCCATTGCGAACAAGTGCATCAAACTCAGTAGACATGGCCTGACGCCATTTGTCATCTTTGATAGCCTGAGTCACACATGTAGGTTCTACTTCTGGGGCAAGGAGAGCAGAGAGGTTAAGTTTGGTGATGGGCTTATGAATGTGGTTGCGGGAGCGAGTAACAATGGGGGAAGTCCGGGAGGTAGGGGCAGTGGTTTGTTTGGAAGCTGATTGGGTATTGGTGTTGGGCAGAGGCTGAGGTGCTGGTTCTTCACCGTGGTGAGAGGGAGGGGAAGGGAGGGCTGGTTTGTCCGAGGTTGCTTGCCGCAGTGAAGAAGTAGTGTCATCATGGCTGGAAGATGAATATGAAGAAGCGATTAAGCTGGGAGTTGAGAGATTACCTGACGAGGGTGTGCTGCAAGGTTGAGCTGGAGATGGTGCGCGAGAACTCGGAGCAAGGAGAGGAACAGAAAGCCAAGTGGAACTGGTGGAGTCATCTGGACGAGATAGTTGGGGAAGTAACCTGGACATGGGAAATTCAGCTTCAACAAAACGTACATGCCGAGAGATATACATCTTCTTGGAGATGGGTTCATAGCATATGTAGGCACTTTGGGTTTGAGAGTACCCAAGGAAAACACAAGGAGTGGAGCGAGAGGCCAATTTATGAGGAGAGTAGGGACGAAGCCATGGGTAGCAACGACAACCAAAGACTCTCAATTTGAGGTAATTTGGAGTAGAGTTAAAAAGCTTATGATAAGGAGAGATCATGCTCAGGGTGGGAGTAGGAAGACGATTGATAAGGTATGTGGCAGTAATGAAAGCGTAGGACCAAAAGGGGAGGGGTAAGGACGCCCGAGACAAGAGTGCAAGACCTGTTTCAACGATGTGGCGGTGACGGCGCTCAGAAAAGCCATTATGTTCAGGTGTGTGTGGAGGAGTGGTGAGATAAGAGATGCCAGCTGTGGATAAGAAGGATCTTAGACCCGTGTATTCCCCCCCATTGTCAGAGTAAAGGGTGACAATTTTTGTGTGAAAATAGTTTTCAACCAAAGCTTTGAAACGCGGAAAGATACTGGAAACTTCCAATTTGCGGGTGAGGGGATATAACCAGATGTAATGGGTATAGTGATCGACAAAGATGACATAATATTTGAAATTATCAATAGAGTGAATGGGAGAGGTACACACATCAGAGAAAATGATTTGAAGCGGAGCATGAGAAACAATAGTTGATTGGGAAAATGGTAATTTGTGACTTTTATTGCAATAACAGTCTTGACAATGAAACTTTGTAGAGATAGATGATGAAGAAGCTAAAGAGAAGGTAGACGTAATATGCCTAAGGATAGACTCGGACGGATGACCGAGACGGTGGTGCCAATCAGCAAGGGACGCTTTGACACTGGAAAGAGCAAGTTTGGATTTGGGAGAAGGTGAGGACGTCGGCCATTCATACACACCATCTCTAGTTCTTCCCTGTAGCAGTGTTGCCCCTGTCATTAAATCCTTCACATAAAAGGAAGTGGGTAAGAATTCAATGGATGTTTTATTTGTATTACAAAATTGGGATATAGAGATCAAGTTTCGTTTCATGTTGGGTACACATAAAACATCATGTAATTTAAAGGAATGGGAGGGAGTTTGTAAAGAAGTAGAACCGGTGTGTGAAATGTATAACCCAGTACCATCACCAATAACAATGTCGTCGGGGCCGTCATACGGAGCATGAAGTGAGAGGTTGTTCAAATCGGCAGTGACATGATGAGATGCACCAGAGTCAATGAGCCATGTTGAGTTGTCTGACGTTGATACAGTAGCCATGTGCGCCTTCGGTTGCCACTGAGAGTAGGGAAAGCGGCCAGAGGGAGGAGCCAAAGATTGAGGTGCAGATGAGGAGGCAGTGTTTGCTGGGATCAACTGAAATAAAGGACATTGCGCAACGGTGTGGCCCTGAGCACGACAACCCTGACACTTGCCGAGGTACGGGCGGGGTGGACGTCGTTGAGAGGACCCTTGACCTGTTGTAGGGTGCTGAGAGGAGCCAGTGGATGTCAGATTAGGTAGTGAGATAGGCCGAGAGTGGGGAGGCCGGGAGCCTCCATTGTGGCGGCTGGACGCAGCGTTGGCCGTAACCGGTGCGGAAGACAAGATGGAATGACTTTGTTTGAGGGACAATTCCCGATTAATCAGTTTCTCATGAAGCTCATCGAAAGAGATAGGTGTGTCACGGCCCTCAATGGTGTCAACAAGAGCCTTGTAGTCGTTGTCAAGACCATCGAGAATCTTTTCAATGAGATCTTCAGGATCCATCGGTTTGCCAAGTGCAGCAAGTTCATCGGAGCGGCACTTGATAAATTGCATGTATTCGGAGATGGATTGTGAGCCTTTGACAGAGCGCTTGATTTGATCCTTTATTTGCTTGATGTGCCCACGAGACGGACGAGCATAGGTGTTGGCAAGAATGAGCCAAGCTTCGCGGGAGGTGGGAGCATGTTGGATGAGAGGAATCAAGGGAGCAGAGATGGATCCGACAATGGCGCCAAATAAGAGTTTGTCTTGCCGCACCCATGGGAGATAAACTGGGTTGGGTGTGTCGAGATTGTTGTTGCGAATGGTAGACGGTGGACAAGGATGAGAGCCGTCGACGTATTTGTAGAGGTTGTAGCCTACTAGATTGGCTTCCATCTGAAGCTTCCAGGACAAATAGTTGGTGGAGGTGAGTTTAACAATGTTGTGATGCGCCATATTGATGAGTTGTAGGGGTTGGGACGAATTGCTAGGAAGAACTACAATGTGAGATTCGGTGGCTAGGGGAAGCTGAGATTGGTCGGTTGCCATGATAGGTGGAAGGAAGATGATGGTGCTCTGATACCATATAAGATTTGTGAATTGAGAATGCAATTCATGCTATTTCCACTGAAGAAGTCAAGTATAAGTAGGTTACAAACAAAGCCTAAAACAGGAAACTAACTCTATTCTTGGAAGTTTGAAATCTTTCAATTATAGCTGTATAATTAACCTAAATAAGGAAGCTATGATTTGGTATCTCTAATAGCTCGATGGGTTTTTGGTGGTGAAAATGGGTGGCAAAGAGGCGAGAGAGCTACAGTCTCGTTTAGAGAAGAGAAAACAAAGAAAAGCTTCAAAACAAAAAAATTAAATCTAACAATTTTTTCACAAAAAGTGGGTATTTTTTTTATTAATTTTCTAGGCTAGGGAAAAAATTTTCAAAACAATTGCTCCGTAAAAATTTAAATAAATAAGGAATGGTTAGATAAGATAAAATATTAAATTTGAAATGGATTCTAAATAGAAATGATGTAAGATTTACAAAAAGTGATTATCTTAGTGGTTGTTTTAGTTCCCACCAGTGGAGCCTAAATGATAACATATACAATAATATACGTTGCATCGCGTCCAAATATTTTAAGATCGATAATTGCCAAAATGTAAAACTTGAATAGGTTGAGATACATGGGGCCAAAGTTCAAATAAGGAAAGAAAATTTGAGGCTTTCTCAAGAGATTTGTGAAAGAATCATAATGCTTATAAGGTGAGGGGCGAAGATGAATGAAAAATAAAGCTATAGAACTTCGAACACATGTTTTGTACTAATAGTTTCAGGCATATAAGTATAAAGTTTTTTCAAGATCTAAAGGTAACCGAACTAGTATATTAGTGATATTATTTAAAAATGGGAGGTAAAAATTAAACCCCACAATACCCAGAGCCGATATCCCTTGCAACCCCACGGGACAAGGCCTTTAAATTTTGAGAGAGATAAACAGACAACATTTACTGTCGTATAATTACCCTCACCAAATCTTGAGACAGGGGGTCGTGTAATTCACGCATAACTTTATGGTGTCTCGCTCCATATCAACATAAATACACGAGAGAGATTCTTTCATAATTATATTTGTCATTTATAGATCTCTTCTCGGAAAAACAAGTGGAGTATCATCTCTGGACCAAGCAACTTAAAGCACAAGCAAGGTTGGACTAGAATGGAAAATCAGAATTAGTTAAAAATTATTACTACTACCTAAATATAACTCAGAGACATGAAAACTAATTGAGACCTTTGGCCTAACAGATGTAGTATGGTTAATTATAGCTTTTAATCATAATTTTTTCGTTAACCTCTTCCCTACGTTATAAAAACAAACTTAGAGACCTAAATGTACAGTGGATCCTCAGTCTAAGTTAACCCGGGCACAATACTGTTTTGTTTTGTTTAATTAAATGAATGAAAACGTTAAGTGAATGGAAAGTAAGATATCTTTAATTTATACTGTTCTTTCATTTTTACTCTTGAAGCTAAAATAAAAAAAAAATAGGATTTTGTATATTGAGAATTTAAATGATGATTAGGAAAAGAAAAAAAAAATTTTTTTGGATTTTGTGTAAACAAAGTTGTTGACACTCAATTTCGTCCGACTCTTAAAAAATAAAGTAAATAAAATTATTAATTTATAAAAAAAAAGAGATTAATTAATTAAATTAATTATTATTGTTAATTAATTAATTAATATTATTAAATAGCTTATGGGGACATTTTAAGGTTAGTTAAAAATAATATATAAATATCTATATGTATGTAATTAAAAAAAAAAAAATCTTCTTTCACTCCCACACGTCTCTCTCTTCTCGCCCTCTCCAGAATCTTCTCTCCCCCCTTCTTATCTGCTCTCGATCTCACTCTCTGGGATACACAAAAAAAAGCTCTCATCTCTCTCCCTCCCGCTGGCACCAGACTTCTCTCTCGCTCGAGACAAAAAAATCACAGCTCGATCTCTATCTCATTTTTCTCCCGGCTGACTCTGTTGCGAAATCTTCTCGCTCTCTGCTTCACTCCATCTCCCTCGCCCGTCGAAGCCTCATCGCACCACCCCTGCTCTCGATCCTGCCGTCTCCCTCCCCTGCTCTCTATCGCGTCACCTCTGGCCTCTGCTGTTCGCCACGCCACCAGCCGGACCCTCTGTTCGTCACGCCGCCAGCCGGATCCTCCTCGCGTCGCACCAGCTCTTCCCCCGTTCGCTGCTCTCCCCCGTCAGGCGCTTCCTCCTTCCCGCCTTGCGCCCTCCTTCCCTGCTCGCGTTCCTCCCCTGCTCGCCCTTCTTCCCTGCTCGTTCGTGATGCTTCTCCGCGACACCGTCTGACGTCGCCTGCCCCCTTTGCTGCCGCGTTACCGCTGCACCTATTCCGTCACGCCCGTCGCCTGCTGCCGCCCCGTCTAAGCTCTCCCATTTGCCGCCGCCCAGCTCTCACTGCCCCTAGCCGTCGCCGCCCCAACGCCGGAAGGAAAACAGATGGAGAAGACAAAAACCAGACGCAACAATTCTGCGTTTTGACTAAGTCAAAACTTTTGATTTTTGGGTAAAATGCTCGTTTAGTCCTTAGTTTTCTTTGTTTTATCCATTTAAGCCACTAACTTTATTTTATCTTGCAGATCAGTCACTGACAGCTGGATTTTCATTGATTTCTTTTTGTTTTGCTTATTCTGTCTGTTTGAGCTTGGCATTAACCTTAACTATTGAGTTTATATAAAATATGTCTTAAATATTTTACTTCATGTTGTCTGTTGTATTTTTGTTTTGTTTGTTTTCTTTTTATTTGATCTCTTTATTTACTCGTCGGTTGATTTATTTACTTACTTATTTACTATTTATTTTATTTATTTATTTATTATTTATTATTTATTTACTTATTTATTTATTTTAATTTTATTTGATTTCTTTCTTTGTTTTGTTTGATTTTTCATCTATAAAATTAAGTCATTAAATCTATATAGGCATATCATTTGGAATGTTTAATTCATTTTTATATTCTCTGGTTCTTATAATTGTGATTTAGATCTCATAATACATCTTGAAAATAACAAATATTAATAGTATATAAGAATAATTAGTAAATTAATTGCTCATGTATGCTTACTTTTCTCATCATCTAGAAATTAAGAAAAGATTTAATAAGAGTCTATTTTATAACACTTGGCAAATTTCAAAGACCCGTCCTTGATGGTTTGATAAAATCTTAAAACGATTATTCGTCCATATCCAGGTGGTTCGGTTAGAATCCATGGTTTGGATATTAATTGATTTTATTTAAAGTAAACAAAATAAAAATTAAAATTAAATAACGAAACCCAGATCGCAAACCGACCCGTTATCGACCCGGATCTGATTTGAAAGTCCATAATTTTGGTATAATTCTAATTTTTGCCCCTGGATTATTTTGATTTGTCTAATTGAGACTTTAATGTTGTTTTGATTTGTAATTTAGTCATTAATTCACTTATTTCCTATTATGCTTTTGTTTGTTCAGCTAATTAAAGGCATAAATTAACTTAGGAATTGATATTAAGCTTAATTATACGATTAGATTATATAGGTAATTTTAATAAATAATTTGTCCTCGGATTTATTTGATTTGTTCATCTGAGACTTTAAGGATGTTTTGACTTACAATTTGGCCATTTATGTTTATTTTCTTTTATGTCTTTGTTTGTTCATTTAATTAAGAGCATGAATAAACTTAAAGAATTAGTATTAAACATAATTGTATGATTTGATTAGATAAATATTTTTAATAATTAATTTGCCCCTGGTCTTATTTGATTTGCATATTTGAGACTCTAATATTGTTCTGATTTACAAATTGGTCATTGCTTTACTTATGATTTTCTTTTATAGTTTTGCTTGGTTTATTAAAATCATTAATTAGCTTAGAAATTAATATTAAGTATAATTAGATTAGATAAACCTTTTTTTTAATAAGTAATCTAAAATAGTTTAACGTGATAAAAAAATCACACTCAGGAAAATTCAGGCTGAGTGTGCTATTTAATAATTAATTAAATAATTAATTTTTAAATTAAATTCCATATCCGGACGATCCGGCAGGATCTACGGTTTGGAAAATATCAAACTTTTTTTTTTAAAAAAAATAAATAAATTAAATAAAAAGATAAAAATCCATATTTTTACAATATGGATAAAATTGTTTAAAATTTCACCAAAATTCCGTGTCCAAATGACTCGGCAGAGTCCATGGTTCGGAATCAAAATCTTCCGTGTCCAAATGACTCGGCAGAGTCCATGGTTCGGAAGTATAAAATTTTACCCGAATTAATTACCAAAATCCACATTTTTGACTAATTCAGTTAAAATATCTAAATTAACTGAAAATTTTTAAAAGCAAAGTAAAACAAAATTAAAATCAACTAAGGTGCCAATTTTGGGCGCTATAACAATATTGTTTTAGCGTAACCGTACTCCCGATCCCCGAACTCTCGCAGACCAATTTTAAGGTGACCAATCGACCTAGGTAAACCGATTGGTGGCGACTCCAGAAAACCCGACGTTGCCACAGCTTGGCGACTCCACTGGGGATCCTGGTTAGTGAGTCAAGCCTAAAAGTTGATTTATTTTGTTCTGTTTTGTTTATTTTTATGTGGATTTATATGTTATATTTACTTATTCTAAACATGCATAATGCATTCACAAAATGAAGCTCTATACCCGAGCTTCCTCAAATTGAACACAATTCTTTCTAAGCGGAATTGGTGTTGTTGTCCTTATGAGGCCATGGTCTCCAAGCCTTCACCGGTTTCAAAGTAGCAAAGTAGTGTATTGCCTCCTGAGACGGTTAGTCTCTGCATGGGCCCACGAAAAGCTACGACTCGAATTAATCCATTCCTTACATTAACCCTAGAGGGTAAGGAATCGGGCCGTCACTATGATTTAGTGACGGGATTCGGGAACTATCCCTTGCCTTTTTGATAAACCACCTTATGCATATAGAACTCCCCACTTAACCATAGAACTGACCATAGAATTTCTACCATTTTACCAACGCCATAAGCATATCCTTGTTATGCTATGTTGTTGCTCTACACTTTTATTTCTTCGTGTCTTATATTTATGGTTTTAACTCGTTTTTCCATAATAGTTCATGAGTTGTTAATTGCTATTTAACTTATTAATAACCTTATTTTTCTTTTCTTGTACTTCTGTTTTGTGCAATTATTCTTCATGCATCAAAACCACGCATCAAACTATGCTAACTTTTTGGTCTTTCTAATAATAACTAGAAGTCTTGAAGTTTCACAATAGTTGATAATCAAGCTCACTCATTGCATACATCCATTACATCAATCACATGCATATAAAATCTGATAAAAATAATCTCATTGCATGTATTCCATTACATCAATCACGTGTATATAAATTTTGATAAAAAACATAATCTTATTTTGCATGCAGGCATCCATTGCATAAATCACATACGTGTAGAGTCTAATAAAATAAATATTACTTTTAAAAGGATAAAATTGGACCTCAACACCGATATTCAACTCTGCTGCAAACAAGATTAATGGCAAAACAAATCGAAGGACGTCTCATAGATATAGAGTCCAAGATAGAAAATATGGCCAGAGCAATTCCCTCCTCATTACACAAAAAAATGAAATTCATTTTTGAAGGAAAGTTAATCATAGTCTTTGCTGAAGAAGGCATTCTGCTATCATCTATATCCATAGTAGCAAAGGCCAAGTGACCTTCTCTTCCAAGTTGGTGTAACCCAAATCCCAAATGTAACTGAAAAGTCTGTGGTGCTGAAACTCAAGGTCCAACAATTGGCCGAGTCTAAGTTGCTAGGCCATGATGTGATTAATAATTGAAAGTGA
Source organism: Aquilaria yunnanensis (assembly GCA_039654915.1). Lineage (NCBI taxonomy): Eukaryota > Viridiplantae > Streptophyta > Magnoliopsida > Malvales > Thymelaeaceae > Aquilaria > Aquilaria yunnanensis. The sequence continues at coordinate 15,843,993 of CM077593.1, forward strand.
AGATTTTGAGCTGGAATTACATTAATTTTGGAAGGGCTCCAAGTCAGATCTGACCTAACAGTCCGCACACACTTTTGAATGACAGGGAATCCTTTGAATAAACTTGTATCTTTGAAAGCTTGCAAAAGTAATTTAATAGTAAAAATCTCCTAGACTTAGTCCAGAATCTAGGGTGTAGTCTTTGTTAAATGGACACCTGCTATTCTTTTTCTGGTACAACAAAAAGATGTGATGCGTGCATTCTATTACTTTCCATTTTTACACTCTTTGCTATTATACTATCCATTATTGCCATCATACTTTACTTTTCGACAACCGGTAATTCTTTTTGTTCTCTAACAAAAAGATGTTGCGTGTGCATTCTACCACTTTTTAATCCCATTATTACTTCTACACATTCTACCAATTTTTACCAAAAATTCAATTATTACACTTACACATTCTACCACTTCTTACAAAAAATTCCGTTTTTACATTCATCTCTCACTCCTTTCCATTATACTATCCATTATTGCTATCACACTTTACTTTGAAAACGATACTACTCGTGCGTGAAAATAAAAAGTTAAGGGAGATTTAATAGTGGCGATCTTGAAAGTGCTGTCAAATCTAGTAAGAAGGATTTCATATGTTGCACCCTAACTCTCAAAAAAAGAATTCATAGTGGTTATCAACATCCTTGCAAGAAGTCTGGGGTTAGCTTCCAAACAAGGTAGCTCTCATATTAAATGACTTCAGTGGCCTCCCAATTCTCACAATTGCTCAATACAAAAAAAAAAAAAGAGATTCTCAGTTTTCCGCAACACAAATTCCAACAAAGGAAAGAAGTTCATCCCTTCCATCAAAAGCCATTAAAGAGAAAATCCAAAACAAAAAAAAGAGACTGAGAGCAAACACAAGCAACTAAAGCCACTTTAATCATTTCACTTCAAGAGGGCTATGATCTCAGTTCTTTGCAACACAAACTCGGAAAAGAGAAATTCATCCCTTCCATCAAAAGACAACAAGGGAAAATTCAAAACCAAAAAGGACTGAGAACAAGCACGAGCAAGCAAGGCCACTTGAGTCATCTCACTTCAAGAGAGTTATCAAGTATGTCATCACCATAGCTCACAAAAAAAAAAGGAAACAAAAAAAAGGAAAAAGGGCTCAAACTAGAGCAAAAGAAAAAAAAAAAGAAAAAAAGTGAGCTATGGATTCTAGACTGAAAACCTGGAGGTCTAGAAGACAAAAGCAACTTTCAAGCCAAGCATACATAAAGGCCACGATAGTTGGGGGGCAACAGATGAGGTTTAACGTTCTGGAAAGAGTGGCAAGTTTGAGGTCATCACTATTGAGTTTTTCATCATAATCAAATTTGCTCACGAGTAGTATTAAAAGACCCTTCTTTCAAACCACTTAAACTTAACTTTCCTCAGGCTTATCATCCTCATTCAGCTAAAAGACTATCATTGTGAAACATGCTTCCACCTTATTTAATACTGCTCACGAGTAGTATTAAAAGACCCTTCTTTCACACCACTTAAATTTAACTTTTCTCAAACCGAACATCCTCATTCAGTTAAAAGACTATCATTATGAATCATGTTTCTACCTTATTTAATACTGCTCACGAGTAGTATTAAAAGACCCTTCTTTCACACCACTCAAACTTAACTTTACTCAGACCTAATATTTACCTCTTAATATCATTCTCATTCAGCTAAAAGACTGCCACAAAAAAAAAAAACATTCAAACTTAACTTTCCTCACACCTAACATTTACCTCTCAATATCATCCTCATTCAGTTAAAAGGCTATTATTGTGAATCATGTTTCTACCTTATTGCCTTGCACAGTTTATATCTTCGAGTTGGAAAGGGAAGAATGGCAGGATATTTTAATTAAAAACAAAGACCGTAAATTACTTTGTCAAGCTTTGCAAATTGATGAAAGTTTTTCTTTAAGGCCAAACCATTATTCATTAATGTATGTAGACTTAAAAGTAAGGAGATAGCTTGAGTCTTTCTTTAATAAGATGTGGTTCTTGTAAGAGAAATTTACGATCAAGTGCCATCACAAAGGTCTAGAAATGCTCGACCTTCTGTTAAATCAAAGGCGAGATGATACCTTTTATCCACATAAATACCATATTCAGGGGGGCAAAGTAGTCTCTACGAAGCGTAAGAGGAGTACTGCCAACAAAGAAGCTCAATAGATAAGGGGGCAAGTCTTATGGATCAGAACCTGAGTCTAAGGAAGAGCAATCATTCGGACTGTAACATGGGGGTAAACAAGTGTCGACACGGCCACAAGAAAAGGGACAATGAAACATTGAAAGTTAAGCCTTTGATAGTATGAAATCCATGACAAGGGATGAGTATTTGAAGAGATATAAAGTATGAGGCGAGTGAACATTAAAGAAATTGAGGCCAAAATTCAAGAACAAGTCAAAGAAAGCGGACTTTGAAAAGAGTTGGACTTTTGAGGCAGCGAACAAGAGCTGAGAAGCATAAAGAGATTCAATAATAGTCCAAGAAGGCAATCACAAAGAGGATCTAATAAAGCAAAGACATGAAGAACTAGATCCATATAAAAAAAAAACAATTAGTTACGCATGATCTGCATCCATGCATTTCACATCACACATACATGGCTTTTACATAACAGGGATCGAATGGGAAGCACATCTACGGCATCGTTGCAGCAATATAAACTGAGATCTCAATGACATCAGCTCTTACCAGTCTATCACTGGATACACAGCTAATACGCGGGACCAACCCGCATCAGGAATTCAAGGATAAGGTAGACAATATTGTCAAAAGCTTGGCTACCGATTCAATAATCGAGGATACACCTGGAAGGATAGGATTGACGCCAGCTAGTAGTATCCAAGATAAGAGATAGCTATAGCCAAGGATAAGCCAGATATAAAAAAAAAATATAAAGTAGACAATATTGTCAAAAGCCTGGCAATCGATTTAATAATCGAGACTACACCTGGAAGGACAGGATTGACGTCAGCTAGTAGTATCCAAGATAAGAGATAGCTATAGCCAAGGATAAGCCAGATATAAAAAAAAAATATAAAGTAGACAATATTGTCAAAAGCCTGGCAATCGATTTAATAATCGAGACTACACCTGGAAGGACAGGATTGACGTCAGCTAGTAGTATCCAAGATAAGAGATAGCTGTGGTCAAAGATAAGGCAGACATCAAGAAATATTGTCGTTGAAACTTTGTCAAAAGCGGACAAAAGATTCAATAGTTGAGGACTGGATCAACGTCAGCTCGATGGAATATCCAAGATAAAAAATATCTATCACATCAAAATGAAGTAGGATCTACTTTTTCGGTTAAACGGTGGATACGGTACTCCGTGACTCTCAAGTCGGTTCTCTCAGTTGCCCATAATAACTGATTCCTTCACCCCTTCTTTCTTTTACTTCCTCCTAGAAAATGGATCCTACTTTTTCCGCCTTGCGAAAGTATTTCCCTTCTCTCCCAATGAACATCCTCAAAAAGATCTACCAAGTTCGCTATGAACGATTAAGAGTTCTGATGCACAAAGGAATCCCTGAAGATGTGCGGTGGTTAATCGAAGCCAAGGTTCGTCTGGCAGGTGAAATCCCAGAGGCATTTGTGTCTCACATGCCTGGTATAGGCAAAAGCTCTTATGCCAAAAAGCGAAGAGCGAAAAGGTTACAAGTCTGCCATAAATGTGGACGGTGGACTTGTAATACTAAATATCGTTCTTTAGGGATGATCTCTGATAATCGAGAAGATAAAATACGATTCATTAAGAATGGCCTGAGTAAGGACTCGTTGGATGATATCCAATTGACTCTTGAGACGCATTCTTGTGGATCTGTGCAACGTGAACTTCTTAGTTTATGGAGCATTTTTCATGAAGAACGAGATCGTTACAGTCTTGGGAATCTGACCCTAAATGACCCTGTTTGCCAACTTGTAAGAAAACTGGATGGGAAGCAAATCCTCGACTCATAGAAGCCGTTAATGCCGTTACTGGACGTAAAACCAGTAGAAGATGTGAGCCACAGTCACAATTACTGTACATACAGTTTGTTATATTTGGAAAAGTTTGCATTTTCTTTTGACAGATGTACAGGCTCTCCTAAGTGTAATTGACACATTATCCCTTTTCATCATTATAAATGCGTGTTCTTCCTTCTGATTAAGCAGCGGATAAGATACCCCGTGACTTCTAAAGTCGGTTATTCCAGTCTCCTACAATAACTGATTCATTCCCTCTCCTCTCAAATTCTTCTCTAATCAATGGATTCTACTCTTTCTGCACTGCGAAAATACTTTCCTTCCCTTCCAATAAAAGTCCTTAAAAAGATCTACCTTGCTAGATGTGAAAGAATCAGAGTTTTTACACGCAAAGGCATTCCCGATAATGTGCAGTGAATAATTGAAGCTAAGGTCCGTCTGGCGGGTGAAGTTCCAGATGCATTTATGCCCTGCATGCCCGGTTTAGGTAAAAGCCGTTATGCCAAAAGGCGAAGAGCAAAGAGACTAGGCGTGTGTTATAAATGTGGGCGATGGAATTGTAATACTAAATGTCGCTCTTTAGGATACATCTCCATAAATCGTGAAGATAAAAGAAAATTCATTAAGAATGGCCTGCGTAAGGAATCTCTGGAAGATATCCGAGAGACTCTTGAAAGGCATTCTTGTGGAAAAGTGCAAGGTGAAATTATCGGTTTATGGAGGACTTACCATAAAGAACGAAACCATTACAGTCTTGGGAATGTGACTTTAAACGACCCTGTTTGTCAGTTTGTAAGAAAACTGGATAGGAAGCAAATCCCCGACTTATAGAAGGCATTGAAGCCATTATTGGACATAAATCAGTGGAAGATGAGAGCCACAGTCATGATTGCTGTACATATAAGCTGTCATTTGTCTTTTCTTTTGACAATAATGTACTTGCTTCTGTAAGTGTAATTAACGCATTATCCCTTTCATCACTATAAATATGTGTTAGTTATTTTCGTTTCCTACAATCACTAATTTCTTTCTTTGCCTCCTTCATCAATGGAGTCTTCTCTTTCCGCCCTACGAAAGTATTTTCCTTCCTTCCCAATAAATGTTCTTAAAAAGATTTATCAAGCTAGATATGAACGATTCAGAGTATTTATGCACAAAGGCATTCCTGATAATGTGCGGTGGCTAATTGAAGCTAAGGTTCGTTCAGCTGGTGAAGTTCCAGAAGCGTTCTTTCCCCGTATGCCCGGCTTTGGTAAAAGCGCTTATGCCAAAAAAAGAAGAGCAAAGAGGCTAGGCGTTTGTCATAATTGTGGATGGTGGATTTGCGGCAATAAATGTCGTTCTCCAGGAGTGATCACCAGAAATCGTAACGATAGAATAAGATTCATTAAGAATGGCTTGCGTAAGGAATCTCTAGAAGATATTCGAGAGGTTCTTGAAGCGCATTCTTGCGGAATAGTGCAATTTGAGGTTGTTGGATTATGGATAATTTTCCAAAAAGAACGAGATCGTTACAGTCTTGGGAATCTGACCCTAAACGACCCTGTTTGCCAGTTTGTGAGAAAGCTAGATGAGATGCAAATCACCGATTCATAGAAAGCATTGAAGCCATTACTGGACACAAAGCCAGTGGAAGACGAGGATCAAAGTCACGATTACTGTACATGCTAGCTGTCGCTTTTGAAAATTTCCTCCCCTTTTGGTAATAATGTATCCACTCCTGACGTGAACCAAAGTCACGATTACTGTACATGCTAGCTGTCGCTTTTGAAATTTTCCTCCCCTTTTGGTAATAATGTATTCACTCCTGACGTGAACCAAAGTCACGATTACTGTACATGCTAGCTGTCGCTTTTGAAATTATCCTCCCAATAATGTACCCACTCCTGACATGAGATACAGTTATGATTACTGTATATAGCTGCCACTTTTTAAAATTTTCCTTCTCTTCCAACAATCACGTACCTACTCCTGACGTAAGCTACAGTAGTGACTACTGTACATGCTAGCAGCTATTTTGAAAATTTTCCTCCTCTTTTAACGATAGTGTACCCATACCTGACCAAAGTCATACTCGTGACTACTGTGAATAGCTGGCAATAATGTATCCATTTTTTAAAATAAAATTATTGCCTTATCTCTTCATCTCTAAAAATATATCCTCTTTTCTCACAAGGGTAAGGATAGGAATGGAGAAAACCCCAACTCGTAAATCTCGAAGTATTTGTGTATTTTCTGGGGCTTTTCCTGGAAAAGATGAAGAGTATTTAAAAGCAGCCAACCATTTGGGTAGAGTATTAGCTGAGCGAAAAATACATTTAGTTTATGGAGGAGGTAGTGTCGGATTAATGGGAGGTGTAGCATCAGCAGCATCTCTAGGAGGAAGTCAAGTTCTGGGCATTATCCCTGGACCTCTGAAATTTATTTCTGGGGGCACGATTGGAGAAGAATTAGTGGTTAAAAATTTGCAAGAGCGTGTGTTACAAATGCTTTTAAATGCTGATGCTTTTATCGCTCTACCAGGTGGTTTGGCACATTGGGAGAAGTCTTTCAAATTGCTTCCATGGCCCAACTTAATTTGCATAAGAAACCCATTGGGCTTTTAAATGTTAACAATTTCTTTACAGGTCTGATAGCTTTTACGGATTATGCTATGCAGAAGAATTTCATATCAAGAGTGGCACGGCGAATCATAATATCCGCAACAACTGCTGAAGAATTGCTAGATAAAATACAAGCTTTTGTTCCTGAACCAGATCCAGCAATGATTCAGATAGACTGGACACGACAGTCTTTCCCGACCAGTTCACTCCCATAATGGTCCTCTACTCACCCTGTTGAAGTATTGTGGAAGAAAGAAGCGATCTGATCCGTTTTTCTTGTCCTTTAGTTTTAATTATCAGCATTTTCTTTCGTATTTCAGTTTTTATTTTCAGGGAATTTCGTTATCTTATAAGATAGTTTCGTCCATGCTGATATTAAAACCATGGGACAATGCCTTTAGGTTGGAATGGCTGAGTAAAGAGTAATTTTTATTACTCTTGAGACGCATCCTATTAGGTCTACTAGGCATAACATTTTGGGGTAGTTAAGCTTTAACCTTATTCGGATGACATATCTCACAAGGGAATCTATATTTACTGAAGAAAATATTAGATGAACCTTGAATATTGATTCCAAACATCCGTTCCCTTTACATAATTTGTCAGTGTTATTGTCATCATCAAGATTCACTCGTTTTATCGAAGCCTAATTCTTTGCGCTCACCTATTATGAAAATTCACACTTTCGAAGAAAATTATTCCAATTTCAATTGCTTTCATATAAATTTCGCTCGAGGTCCTAAGGAAAGCTCTTTAGCCTCAAAATCAATTTTCATCATCGGGGTTTTAAGGATGGAACCTTTGCCTAAAAAATAATCAATTTTCATCATCGGGGTTTTAAGGATGGAACCTTTACCTCGAAAACAATCAATTTTCATCATCGAGGTTTTAAGGATGGAACCTTTGCCTCGAAATCAATCAATCAATCCAAGGTTTTAAGGATGGAACCTTTGCCTCGAGATCAATCAATCAATTCGAGGTTTTAAGGATGGAACCTTTACCTCGACATCAATCAATCAATCCGAGGTTTTAAGGATGGAACCTTTGTCTCGAAATCAATCAATCAATCCGAGGTTTTAAGGATGGAACCTTTGCCTCGAGATCAATCAATCAATTCGAGGTTTTAAGGATGGAACCTTTACCTCGACATCAATCAATCAATCCGAGGTTTTAAGGATGGAACCTTTGCCTCAAAATCAATCAATCAATTCGAGGTTTTAAGGATGGAACCTTTGCCTCGAAATCAATCAATCAATCCGAGGTTTTAAGGATGGAACCTTTGCCTCGACATCAATCAATCAATTCGGAGTTTTAAGGATGGAACCTTTGCCTCGAAAACAACCAATTTTCATCATCCGAGGTTTTAAGGATGGAACCTTTGCCTCGAGATCAATCAATCAATTCGGGGTTTTAAGGATGGAACCTTTGCCTTGAGATCAATCAATCAATCCGAGGTTTTAAGGATGGAACCTTTGCCTCGAAAACAATCAATTTTCATCATCGGGGTTTTAAGGATGGAACCTTTGCCTCGAAAACAACCAATTTTCATCATCGGGGTTTTAAGGATGGAACCTTTGCCTCGAGATCAATCAATCAATCCGGGGTTTTAAGGATGGAACCTTTGCCTCGAGATCAATTATCAATCCGAGGTTTTAAGGATGGAACCTTTGCCTCGAAAACAATCAATTATCAATCCGAGGTTTTAAGGATGGAACCTTTGCCTCGAAAATAATCAATTTTCATCATCGGGGTTTTAAGGATGGAACCTTTGCCTCGAAAACAATCAATTTTCATCATCGGGGTTTTAAGGATGGAACCTTTGCCTCGAAATCAATCAATCAATCCGAGGTTTTAAGGATGGAACCTTTACCTCGACATCCATCAATTTTCCTTCAAACGATAGGAGAGTTCCTATCGTCGAGGTTCTAAGGTAGGACCCTTAACCTCAAAACAATCAATTTTCCTTCAAACGATAGGAGAGTTCCTATCGTCGAGGTTCTAAGGTAGGGCCCTTAACCTCAAAATCATCAATTTTCCTTCAAACGATAGGAGAGTTCCTATCGTCGAGGTTCTAAGGTAGGACCCTTAACCTCATTCAAACAATTTTCCTTCAAACGATAGGAGAGTTCCTATCGTCGAGGTTCTAAGGTAGGACCCTTAACCTCAAAATCATCAATTTTCCTTCAAACGATAGGAGAGTTCCTATCGTCGAGGTTCTAAGGTAGGGCCCTTAACCTCAAAATCATCAATTTTCCTTCAAACGATAGGAGAGTTCCTATCGTCGAGGTTCTAAGGCAGGACCCTTAACCTCATTCAAACAATTTTCCTTCAAACAATAGGAGAGTTCCTATCGTCGAGGTTCTAAGGTAGGACCCTTAACCTCAAAACAATCAATTTTCCTTCAAACGATAGGAGAGTTCCTATCGTCGAGGTTCTCAGGTAGGGCCCTTAACCTCAAAATCATCAATTTTCCTTCAAACGATAGGAGAGTTCCTATCGTCGAGGTTCTAAGGTAGGACCCTTAACCTCATTCAAACAATTTTCCTTCAAACGATAGGAGAGTTCCTATCGTCGAGGTTCTAAGGTAGGACCCTTAACCTCAAAATCATCAATTTTCCTTTAAACGATAGGAGAGTTCCTATCGTCGAGGTTCTAAGGTAGGGCCCTTAACCTCAAAATCATCAATTTTCCTTCAAACGATAGGAGACTTCCTATCGTCGAGGTTCTAAGGTAGGACCCTTAACCTCATTCAAACAATTTTCCTTCAAACGATAGGAGAGTTCCTATTGTCGAGGTTCTAAGGTAGGACCCTTAACCTCAAAATCATCAATTTTCCTTCAAACGATAGGAGAGTTCCTATCGTCGAGGTTCTAAGGTAGGGCCCTTAACCTCAAAATCATCAATTTTCCTTCACACGATAGGAGAGTTCCTATCGTCGAGGTTCTAAGGTAGGACCCTTAACCTCATTCAAACAATTTTCCTTCAAACGATAGGAGAGTTCCTGTCGTCGAGGTTCTAAGGTAGGACCCTTAACCTCAAAATCATCAATTTTCCTTCAAACGATAGGAGAGTTCCTATCGTCGAGGTTCTAAGGTAGGACCCTTAACCTCAAAATCATCAATTTTTCCTTCAAACGATAGGAGAGTTCCTATGGTCGAGGTTCTAAGGTAGGACCCTTAACCTCAAAACAATCAATTTTCCTTCAAACGATAGGAGAGTTCCTATCGTCAAGGTTCTAAGGTAAGGCCCTTAACCTCAAAATCATCAATTTTCCTTCAAACGATAGGAGAGTTCCTATCGTCGAGGTTCTAAGGTAGGACCCTTAACCTCAAAATCATCAATTTTCCTTCAAACGATAGGAGAGTTCCTATCGTCGAGGTTCTCAGGTAGGACCCTTAACCTCAAAACAATCAATTTTACTTCAAACGATAGGAGAGTTCCTATCGTCGAGGTTCTAAGGTAGGACCCTTAACCTCAAAATCATCAATTTTCCTTCAAACGATAGGAGAGTTCCTATCGTCGAGATTCTGAGGTAGGACCCTTAACCTCATTCAATCAAATTTTCCCTTCAACGATAGGAGAGAGTTCTTATCGCAGAGGCTCTAAAAAAATTTTCCTTAACCACATGATTTAGGCGGCGAGAAGGTTCTCAATGCCTAGCTAAGTCGGACGAAATTTGGTAACAACTTTGCATGCATCATGTCCCATGAAGCATGCAAAGGGGGGCAGCTGTTGACACTCAATTTCGTCCGACTCTTAAAAAATAAAGTAAATAAAATTATTAATTTATAAAAAAAAATAGATTAATTAATTAAATTAATTATTATTGTTAATTAATTAATTAATATTATTAAATAGCTTATGGGGACATTTTAAGGTTAGTTAAAAATAATATATAAATATCTATATGTATGTAATTAAAAAAAAAAAAACATCTTCTTTCACTCCCACACGTCTCTCTCTTCTCGCCCTCTCCAGAATCTTCTCTCCCCCCTTCTTATCTGCTCTCGATCTCACTCTCTGGGATACACAAAAAAAAGCTCTCATCTCTCTCCCTCCCGCTGGCACCAGACTTCTCTCTCGCTCGAGACAAAAAAATCACAGCTCGATCTCTATCTCATTTTTCTCCCGGCTGACTCTGTTGCGAAATCTTCTCGCTCTCTGCTTCACTCCATCTCCCTCGCCCGTCGAAGCCTCATCGCACCACCCCTGCTCTCGATCCTGCCGTCTCCCTCCCCTGTTCTCTATCGCGTCACCTCTGGCCTCTGCTGTTCGCCACGCCACCAGCCGGACCCTCTGTTCGTCACGCCGCCAGCCGGATCCTCCTCGCGTCGCACCAGCTCTTCCCCCGTTCGCTGCTCTCCCCCGTCAGGCGCTTCCTCCTTCCCGCCTTGCGCCCTCCTTCCCTGCTCGCGTTCCTCCCCTGCTCGCCCTTCTTCCCTGCTCGTTCGTGATGCTTCTCCGCGACACCGTTGTTGACACTCAATTTCGTCCGACTCTTAAAAAATAAAGTAAATAAAATTATTAATTTATAAAAAAAAAAAAAAAAGAGATTAATTAATTAAATTAATTATTATTGTTAATTAATTAATTATTATTATTAAATAGCTTATGGGGACATTTTAAGGTTAGTTAAAAATAATATATAAATATCTATATGTATGTAATTAAAATAAAAAAAAAAAATCTTCTTTCACTCCCACACGTCTCTCTCTTCTCGCCCTCTCCAGAATCTTCTCTCCCCCCTTCTTATCTGCTCTCGATCTCACTCTCTAGGAGGCAACAACTCTCTCTCTCATCTCAGAGACAATCAACTCACCCCTCTCTCATCTTCTCTCCTTCACGTTCTTCTTCTTCATCTTCTCCTGCTCTCCCTTTCTCTCCTCTCTCTCTCTCTAAAAAAAAAACAGATATCTCTCTCTCATTCTCTGGAGTTCCCTCTCGCCCAAATTTCTCTCCTCTCTCACAGAGCTCTCGCTCTCTTCTCTCTCACGCTCAGCTGGAGCTCTCTCTCTCTCCCTCGAACGAAATTCTGACTCACTCTCCTCTTTATCTATCTTCTCTGCTCTCTCCTCTCCCCAGCAGCAGACAATCAGCTCTCATCTCTCTCGGACTCTTCTCGGCAGCCCTGATCTCTCCCTCACACGAACAGAAAACTCACAACTCTCCTCTCTCGGTTTCGCTCTCGGTTCCTCCCCCTCCGATTCTTCTTTCCTAAAGCTCTCCTCTGTTCAACGCCCTTCCTTCCTCCTCGCCGGCGTTTTCTCCACAGCCGGCGTTTTCTCCTCCTCTATCGTTCTCTCACGCCGCCGTAGTCGTCGCCGCCGCCATCCCACTCCTGTCCGAGCTCACCGCCGCGTCCCCTGTCATCCGAGTACCTCGACGCAGTCCCCGTCAGCTGTCGCGCCCGTCGGGCCTCGACCTCCCGCTCCGTCAGTTGTCGCATCCCTTCACGCCTCGCCACCAGCCTCGTCAGCCGTCGCACCCGTCACGCCTCCCCCCTTGGTCCGCCTGCTGTCGAACTCGTCGCGCCTCGCCTCTCCTGTTGCGCCGTCCCCTTTTGCTGCAGCTTTGCCAGGAGGTTGAAGACGAAGACGCGTTAACATTTTTGACCGAGTCAAATTCAATTTCTTTGTCCTTTGGGTAAACTCCTTGTTAGTCCCTTGATTCCCTTATTTTATCCATCCAAGTCACTAACTTTATTTTCTTTACAGATTGAGCATGGACAGCAAGTTTTTGTTTATTGTTTGTCTTTCCTTTGTTTGTCCTTTAGTTTGTTTCGGCCCCCTCCATTAATCGGAATTATTTTTATAGTTTTAACGCCCGACTGGAGTGCTATCAGCATTGATATAAATAAATAATCTCTCTCCTTATAAACTTGTGTGATTCAAAGTAATAAAATAAATAGATAATTATGTTGCTGTGAAACATACATACTTGTGTAGTAATATGAACCATCTACACGCCTACGCTGCTGTCCATGGAGTGATATGCGAGCTAGATTACAACGAGATAAAAAGGTACAAATGTCTCAACCCTTGAGTTTGCTGTTAGTTCTATTGATCCGTGGATTTTGAAATTGCATCATAAATTATGTGTTTTGTTGCTGAACAAACCAATTTTTATGGTAATATCCCTATGAGTCTAGTTTACACAGAATTTTTATAGGATTGGATTTCGAGCCGTGTTTGAATTTATATGCATTTTTACTGAACTCCATTGAATATGGAATAGGCATCAGTAGGCTTGTCTTTGTTACTTGTTATAAAATCTATGATAAATTGTATGCTCTGTATCTAAGGATGTCATTTCTTGTGCTAATAGCCATTTGTGTCTAATCTATTTCTACTTTTTACAAAAAACGCAAAAATTGGATGTTTCTTTTATTTTATATAATTGTTGAAGTGGAGACTAGTTTGTCTCACAATTGTTTCTTTAAGTTTAACAGGAGTCCTTGATTTCAAAATTTATAGTAATTTGTGTGTTGCATGTTTGAATTTTGGTGAATTTAATAAAATGTTCATATGGATATCTAGTGTCAGTATCGGTTCATGGACTTCCATTTGCACTTAGAAATGATTTTATCTAATTTCTGGAGTGAAGAGTACTTATCTGTGATTCTACCTGAGGTCTTGTCTAATGGGCTAACTCACCATGCATATTTTTTTATAATTTATGTGCTGTCAATCACAAATTGATATTGCATTTGTGAATTTATGTATGTGCCTAAGTTATGTATATATATAGTTTTATATAGTGGTTTGGATAACTCAATTCTTTTTATATATAAATTTGCGAATGAAGATAGGTCAGTTTGAAATTCTGGGCAGCAGATATACAACTGGAAGGTTTATCTCCCACTTCAGTTCTGATACTATGGTTTTACTGGAGTAATGTATATATTGTAGATCTACTTATGCCTTTTGATATAGTCTGCTAATCCTACTTTCTGAATGCTTATTATTGACATCCAATTAATCAGTTCCTTTTGGGTATAACTTCATCTTAGTTATCAAACTTTCTATTTTGTTCCTATGAGCCACTAACTATTTCTCTTTGGTTGCAGATCAGTCCCTGACAGCAGATTTATTTCTTTGTTCTCTTTTTGTTTTCTTTCTTTCTTTGATTATTTAACCATGTATTAGATTTAATCGTTAAATTCACTTAAAGATGTAATTTAGGATTTTTTTTTTTGTTAGAATAGTTTAATTTTAATTGTTGTAATGCATTAAATGTGTATCAAATTATTAGAAATCCGTCTTAAGACGGATCATAAAATCCATGTCCAGATGATTCGGTTAGAATCCATGGCTTGGATATTAACTGAAATTATTAAAAAATAAAATAAAATTAAATAACGAAATCCTAAGACGGATCATATCCATGTCCAAATGATTCGGTTAGAATCCATGGCTTGGATATTAATTTCCATATCCGGATGATCCGGCAGGATCTACGGTTTGGAAAATATTAACTTTTAAAATAAATAAAATAAATAAAAAGATAAAAATCCATATTTATGGTATGGATTAAATTGATTAAAATTTCATCAAATTCCGTGTCCAAATGACTCGGCAGAGTCCATGGTTCGGAATCCAAATCTTCCGTGTCCAAATGACTCGGCAGAGTCCATGGTTCGGAAGTATAAACTTCTATACAAATTAACTTAAAAATCCACATTTCGACTAATTCAGTTAAAATTTCTAAATTAACTGAAAATTATTTAAAAGCGAAGTAAAACAAAATTAAAATCAACTAAGGTACCAATTTTTGGGCGTTTTAACAAAGTTGTTTTAACGTAACCGTACTCCCAAACCCCCGAACTCTTGCAGACCAATATTTTAGGTGTCCAATCGACCTAAGCGAAAACTGATTGGTGGCGACTCCCAGAAAACCCGACGTTGCCACAGCTTGGCGACTCCACTGGGGACCCTGGTTAGTGAGTCAAGCCTAAAAGTTGATTTATTTTGTTCTGTTTTGTTTATTTTTTTTTTTGTGGATTTATATGTTATATTTACTTATTCTAAACATGCATAATGCATTCACAAAATGAAGCTCTATATCCGAGCTTCCTCAAATCGAACACGATTCTTTCTAAGCGGAATTGGTGTTGTTGTCCTTGTGAGGCCATGGTCTCCAAGCCTTCACCGGTTTCAAAGTAGCAAAGTAGTGTATTACCTTCTGAGACGGTTAGTCTCTGCATGGGCCCACGAAAAGCTACGACTCGAATTAATCCATTCCTTACATTAACCCTAGAGGGTAAGGAATCGGGCTGTCACTATAATTTAGTGACGGGATTCGGGAACTATCCCTTGCCTTTTTGATAAACCACCTTATGCATATAGAACTCCCCACTTAACCATAGAACTGACCATAGAATTTCTACCATTTTTACCAACACCATAAGCATATCCTTGTTATGCTGTGTTGTTACTCTACACTTTTCTTCGTATGGTTTTAACTTGTTTATCCATAATACTTCATGAATTGTTAATTACTATTTAACTTGTTAATAACCTTATTTTTCTTTTGTTATACTTCCGTTCTGTGCAATTATTCTTCATACATCAAAACCACGCATCAAATTATGCTAACTTTTTCGTCTTTTTAATAATAACTAGAAGTCTTAAAGTTCCACAATAGTTGATAATCAAACCCGCTCATCACATGCATGCATTACATCAATCACGAACATATAAAGTCTGATAAAAACATAATCTCATTTTTGTATTGCATGCGTCCATTATATCAATCACGTGTATATAAAATCTGATAAGAACGTAATCTCATTTTATATTGCATGCATCCATCACATCAGTCAAATGCATGTAAAGTCTAATAAAATGAATCTCACTTTAAAAAGGTAAAATTGGACCTCAACACCGATATCCAACTCGGCTCCAAACAAGACTAATGGCAGAACAAACCGAAGGACGTCTCATAGATATAGAGTCCAAGATAGACAATATGGCCGGAGCAATTCCCTCCTCATTACATCAAAAAATGAAATTCATTTTTGAAGGAAAGTTAATCACAGTCTTTGCTGAAGAAGGCATTCTGCTATCATCTATATCAATGGTAGCGAAAATCAAGTAGCATCTTCTTCCAAGTTGGAATGACCCAAATTCCAAATGTGATTACCAAAAAGGTTCAATTAAGCATTCAACTGATAATTGTGTGGCACTGAAACTCAAGTTGGTCGAGTCCAAGTTGCTAGGCCATAATGTGATTGATAATTGAAAGTGAAGATTTTGAACTGGAATTACATTGATTTTGGAAGGGCTCCAAGTCAGATCTGACCTAACAGTCCGCACACACTTTTGAATGACAGGGAATCCTTTGAATAAACTTGTATCTTTGAAAGCTTGCAAAAGTAATTTAATAGTAAAAATCTCCTAGATTTAGTCCAGAATCTAGGGTGTAGTCTTTGTTAAATGGACACCTGCTATTCTTTTTCTGGTACAACAAAAAGATGTAATGTGTGCATTTTACTACTTTCCATTTTTACACTCTTTGCCATTATACTATCCATTATTGCCATCACACTTTACTTTTCGACAACCGGTAATTCTTTTTGTTCTCTAACAAAAAGATGTTGCGTGTGCATTCTACCACTTTTCAATCCCATTATTACTTCTACACATTCTACCAATTTTTACCAAAAATTCAATTATTACACCTACACATTCTACCACTTCTTACAAAAAATTCTGTTTTTACATCCATCTCTCACTCCTTTCCATTATACTATCCATTATTGCTATCACACTTTACTTTGAAAATGATACTACTCGTGGGTGAAAATAAAAAGTTAAGGGAGATTTAATAGTGGCGATCTTGAAAGTGCTGTCAAATCTAGTAAGAAGGATTTCATATGTTGCACCCCAACTCTAAAAAAAAAGAATTCATAGTGGTTATCAACATCCTTGCAAGAAGTCTGAGGTTAGCTTCCAAACAAGGTAGCTCTCATATTAAATGACTTCAGTGGCCTTCCAATTCTCACAAACGCTCAATACAAAAAAAAAAAAAAAGATTCTCGGTTTTCCGCAACACAAATTCCAACAAAGGAAATAAGTTTATCCCTTCCATCAAAAGCCATTAAAGGGAAAATCCAAAACAAAAAAAAAAGAGACTGAGAGCAAACACAAGCAACTAAGGCCACTTTAATCATTTCACTTCAAGAGGGCTATGATCTCAGTTCTTTGCAACACAAACTCCGAAAAGAGAAATTCATCCCTTCCATCAAAAGACAACAAGGGAAAATTCAAAACCAAAAAGGACTGAGAACATGCACGAGCAAGCAAGGCCACTTGAGTCATCTCACTTCAAGAGAGTTATCAAGTATGTCATCACCATAGCTCACAAAAAAAAAGGAAACAAAAAAAAACAAAAAAAAAAAGAAAAGAAAAGAGGCTCAAGTTAGAGCAAAAGAAAGAAAACAAAAAAAAAGTGAGCTATGGATTCTAGACTGAAAACCTGCAAAGGTGGTTTAGAACACAAAAGCAACCCTCAAACCAAGCATGCATAAAGATCACAATAGTTGGGGGGCAACAGATGAGGTCTAACTTTCTGGAAAGAGTGGCAAGTTGAGGTCATCACTATTGAGTTTTTCACCATAATCAAATTTGCTCATGAGTAGTATTAAAAGACCCTTCTTCCAAACCACTTAAACTTAACTTTCCTCAGACTTATCATCCTCATTCAGCTAAAAGACTATCATTGTGAAACATGTTTCTACCTTATTTAATACTGCTCATGAGTAGTATTAAAAGACCATTCTTTCACACCATTTAAATTTAACTTTCCTCAGACCTAACATCCTCATTCAGTCAAAAGACTATCATTGTGAAACATATTTCTACCTTATTTAATACTGCTCACGAGAAGTATTAAAAAATCCTTCTTTCACACCACTCAAACTTAACTTTACTCAGACCTAATATTTACCTCTTAATATTATTCTCATTCAGCTAAAAGACTGCAAAAAAAAAATTCAAACTTAACTTTCCTCACACCTAACATTTACCTCTCGATATCATCCTCATTCAGTTAAAAGGCTATTATTGTGAATCATGTTTCTACCTTATTGCCTTGCACAGTTTATGTCTTTGAGTTTGAAAGGGAAGAATGTCAGGATATTTTAATTGAAAAAAAAGACCGTAAATTACTTTGTCAAGCTTTGCAAATTGATGAAAGTTTTTCTTTAAGGCCAAACCATTATTCATTAATGTGTGTAGATTTAAAAGTGAGGAGATAGCTTGAGACTTTCTTTAAGAAGATGTGGTTCTTGTAAGAGAGATTTACGATCAAGTGCCATCACAAAGGTCTAGAAATGCTCGACCTTCTGTTAAAGGCGAGGTGATACCTTTTATCCACATAAACACCGTATTCAGGGGGGCAAAGTAGTCCCTACGAAGCATAAGAAGGAGACTGCCAACAAAGAAGTTCAATAGACAAGGGGGCAAGTCTTATGGATCAAAACATGAGTTTAAGGAAGAGCAATCATTCAGATTATAACATGGGGATAAGTAAGTGTCGGCACAGTCACAAGAAAAGGGGCAAAGCAGACATTGAAAGTAAAGCCTTTGATGGTATCAAATCCATGACAATGGATGAGTACCCGAAAGAGATATAAATTATGAGGCGGGCCAACTTTAAAGAAATTGAGGCCAAAATTCAAGAACAAGTCAAAGAAAGGGGATTTTGAAAAGAGTTGGGCTTTTGAGGCAGTGAACAAAAGCTGGAAAGCATAAAGAGATTCAATGATAGTCCAAGAAGGCAATTATAAAGAGGATCCAGTAAAGCAAAGATATGAAGAACTAGATCAATCCAAAAAAAAAAATAAAAAAATAAAATAAAAATAAAAATAAAAATAAAAAAGAACCATCAATTACACATGCTTTGCATTCATGCATTTCACATCATGCATGCATGACTTTTGCATAATAGGAACCAAATGGGAAGCACATCCACGGCACAGTTACAGTAGTATAAGCTGAGATTTCAATGTCATCAGCTCTTACCAATCTATCACTAGATACGCAGCTAATATGCGGGACCAACCCGCATCAGGAATTCAAGGATAAGGTAGACAATATGTCAAAAGCCTGGCAATCGATTCAATAATCGAGACTACACCTGGAAGGACAGGATTAACGTCAGCTAGTAGTATCCAAGATAAGAGATAGCTATAGCCAAGGATAAGGCAGATATCAAAAAGGATAAAGTAGACAATATTGTCAAAAGCCTGGCAATTGATTCAATAATCGAGGCTACACCTGGAAGGATAGGATTGATGCCAGCTTAGCAGCATCCAAGATAAGAGATAGCTGTGGTCAAAGATAAGGCAGACATCAAGAAATATTGTCGTTGAAAATTTGTCAAAAGCGGACAATGGATTCAATAATCAAGGACTGGATCGATGTCAGCTGGATGGAATATCAAAGATAAGAAATATCATCAAAATAAAGTAGGATCCACTTTTCCGGTTAAGCGGTGGATACGGTACTCCGTGACTCTCAAGTCGGTTCTCTCAATTGCCCATAATAACTGATTCTTTCCTCTCTTCTTTCTTTTACTTCCCTCTAGAAAATGGATCCTACTCTTTCTGTCTTACAAAAATATTTTCCTTCTCTCCCAATGAACATTCTCAAAAAGATCTACCAAGTTCGCTGTGAACGATTAAGAGTTCTGATGCATCAAGGAATCCCTGAAGATGTGCGGTAGTTAATCGAAGCCAAGGTTCGTCTGGCAGGTGAAATCCCAGAGGCATTTGTGTCTCACATGCCTGGTATAGGCAAAAGCTCTTATGCCAAAAAGCGAAGAGCGAAAAGGTTACAAGTCTGCCATAAATGTGGACGGTGGACTTGTAATACTAAATGTCGTTCTTTAGGGATGATCTCTGATAATCGAGAAGATAAAATACGATTCATTAAGAATGGCCTGAGTAAGGACTCGTTGGATGATATCCAATTGACTCTTGAGACGCATTCTTGTGGATCTGTGCAACGTGAACTTCTTGGTTTATGGAGCATTTTTCATGAAGAACGAAACCGTTACAGTCCCGGGAATCTGACTGTAAATGACCCTGTTTGTCAGCTTGTAAGAAAACTGGATGGGAAGCAAATCCTCGACTCATAGAAGCCGTTAATCCCATTACTGGACGTAAAACCAGTGGAAGATGTGAGCCACAGTCACAATCACTGTACATACAATTTATCATATTTAAAATTTTCCATTTTTCTTTTAATAATGTATTTACTCCCGTAAGTGTAATCGACACGTTATCCATTTCATCACTATAAATGCGTGTTCTTCCTTCTGATTAAGCAGCGGATAAGATACCTCGTGACTTCTAAAGTCGGTTATTCCAGTCTCCTACAATAACTGATTCATTTCCCTCTTCTCTCAAATTCTTCTCTCATCAATGGATTCTACTCTTTCTGCACTGCGAAAATACTTTCCTTCCCTTCCAATAAAAGTCCTTAAAAAGATCTACCTTGCTAGATGTGAAAGAATCAGAGTTTTTACACGCAAAGGCATTCCCGATAATGTGCAGTGGATAATTGAAGCTAAGGTCCGTTTGGCAGGTGAAGTTCCAGATGCATTTATGCCCCACATGCCCGGTTTAGGTAAAAGCCGTTATGCCAAAAGGCGAGGAGCAAAGAGACTAGGCGTGTGTTATAAATGTGGGCGATGGAATTGTATTACTAAATGTCGCTCTTTAGGATACATCTCCATAAATCGTGAAGATAAAAGAAAATTCATTAAGAATGGCCTGCGTAAGGAATCTCTGGAAGATATCCGAGAGACTCTTGAAACGCATTCTTGTGGAAAAGTGCAAGGTGAAATTATCAGTTTATGGAGGACTTACCATAAAGAACGAAACCGTTACAGTCTTGGGAATGTGACTTTAAACGATCCTGTTTGTCAGTTTGTAAGAAAACTGGATGGGAAGCAAATCCCCGACTTATAGAAGGCATTGAAGCCATTACTGGACATAAATCAGTGGAAGATGAGAGCCACGGTCATGATTCCTGTACATATAAGTTGTCATTTGTCTTTTCTTTTGGCAATAATGTACTTACTTCCGTAAGTGTAATAAACGCATTATCCTTTCATCACTATAAATGCGTGTTCTTCCTTCTGGATACGGTACTCCATAACTCCCAAAGTCAGTTATTTCCATTTCCTACAATCACTAATTTCTTTCTTTTTCTCTTGAATGCCTCCTTCATCAATAGAGCCTTCTCTTTCTGCTCTACGAAAATATTTCCCTTCTTTCCCAATAAATGTTCTTAAAAAGATTTATCAAGCTAGATGTGAACGATTCAGAGTATTTATGCAAAAAGGCATTCCTGATAATGTGCGATGGCTAATCGAGGCTAAGGTTCGTTCAGCTGGTGAAGTTCCAGAAGCATTCTTTCCCCGTATGCCCGGCTTCGGTAAAAGTGCTTATGCCAAAAAAAGAAGAGCAAAGAGGCTAGGCGTTTGTCATAATTGTGGATGGTGGATTTGCGGCAATAAATGTCGTTCTCCAGGAGTGATCACCAGAAATCGTAATGATAGAATAAGATTCATTAAGAATGGCTTGCGTAAGGAATCTCTAGAAGATATTCGAGAGGTTCTTGAAGCGCATTCTTGCGGAATAGTGCAATTTGAGGTTGTTGGATTATGGATAATTTTCCAAAAAGAACGAGATCGTTACAGTCTTGGGAATCTGACCCTAAACGACCCTGTTTGCCAGTTTGTGAGAAAGCTAGATGAGATGCAAATCACCGATTCATAGAAAGCATTGAAGCCATTACTGGACGCAAAGCCAGTGGAAGACGAGGATCAAAGTCACGATTACTGTACGTACTAGCTGTCGCTTTTGAAATTTTCCTCCCCTTTCAGCGATAATGTATCCACTCCTGACATGAGCCATAGTCACAATTACTGTACGTGCTAGCTGTCGCTTTTGAAATTTTCCTCCCTTTTGGCAATAATGTACCCACTCCTGACACGGACTACTGTATATAGCTGCCACTTTTGAAATTTTCCTTCTCTTCCAACAATCACGTACCTACTCCTGACGTAAGCTACAGTAGTGACTACTGTACATGCTAGCAGCTATTTTAAAAATTTTCCTCCTCTTTTAACGATAGTGTACCCATACCTGACCAAAGTCATACTCGTGACTACTGTGAATAGCTGGCAATAATGTATCCATTCTTGAAAATAAAATTATTGCCTTATCTCTTCATCTCTATAAATATATCATCTTTTCTCACAAGGGTAAGGATAGGAATGGAGAAAACCCCAACTCGTAAATCTCGAAGTATTTGTGTATTTTCTGGGGCTTTTCCTGGAAAAGATGAAGAGTATTTAAAAGCAGCCAACCATTTGGGTAGAGTATTAGCTGAGCGAAAAATACATTTAGTTTATGGAGGAGGTAGTGCCGGATTAATGGGAGGTGTAGCATCAGCAGCATCTCTAGGAGGAAGTCAAGTTCTAGGCATTATCCCTGGACCTCTGAAATTTATTTCTGGGGGCACGATTGGAGAAGAATTAGTGGTTAAAAATTTGCAAGAGCGTGTGTTACAAATGCTTTTAAATGCTGATGCTTTCATCGCTCTACCCGGCGGTTTTGGCACATTGGGAGAAGTCTTTCAAATTGCTTCTATGGCCCAACTTAATTTGCATAAGAAACCCATTGGGCTTTTAAATGTTAACAATTTCTTTACAGGTCTGATAGCTTTTATGGATTATGCTATGCAGAAGAATTTCATATCAAGAGTGGCACGGCGAATCATAATATCCGCAACAACTGCTGAAGAATTGCTAGATAAAATACAAGCTTTTGTTCCTGAACCAGATCCAGCAATGATTCAGATAGACTGGACACGACAGTCTTTCCCGACCAGTTCACTCCCATAATGGTCCTCTACTCACCTTGTTGAAGTATTGTGGAAGAAAGAAGCGATCTGATCCGTTTTTCTTGTCCTTTAGTTTTATTATCAGCATTTTCTTTCGCGTTTCAGTTTTTCCTTTCAGGGAATTTCTTTTTTTTTATAATATAGTTTCGTCCATGCTGATATTAAAACCATAGGACAATGCCTTTAGGTTGGAATGGCTGAGTAAAGAGTAATTTTTGTTACTCTTGAGACGCATCCTATTAGGTCTACTAGGCATAATATTTTGGGGTAGTTAAGCTTTAACCTTATTCGGATGACATATCTCACAATGGAATCTATATTTACTGAAGAAAATATTAGATGAACCTTGAATATTGATTCCAAACATCCGTTCCCTTTACATAATTTGTCAGTGTTATTGTCATCATCAAGATTCACTCGTTTTATCGAAGCCTAATTCTTTGCGCTCACCTATTATGAAAATTCACACTTTCGAAGAAAATTATTCCAATTTCAATTGCTTTCATATAAATTTCGCTCGAGGTCCTAAGGAAAGCTCTTTAGCCTCAAAATCAATTTTCATCATCGGGGTTTTAAGGATGGAACCTTTGCCTCAAAAATAATCAATTTTCATCATCGGGGTTTTAAGGATGGAACCTTTACCTCGAAAACAATCAATTTTCATCATCGAGGTTTTAAGGATGGAACCTTTGCCTCGAAATCAATCAATCAATCCGAGGTTTTAAGGATGGAACCTTTGCCTCGAGATCAATCAATCAATTCGAGGTTTTAAGGATGGAACCTTTACCTCGACATCAATCAATCAATCCGAGGTTTTAAGGATGGAACCTTTGCCTCGAAATCAATCAATCAATCCGAGGTTTTAAGGATGGAACCTTTGCCTCGAGATCAATCAATCAATTCGAGGTTTTAAGGATGGAACCTTTACCTCGACATCAATCAATCAATCCGAGGTTTTAAGGATGGAACCTTTGCCTCGAGATCAATCAATCAATTCGAGGTTTTAAGGATGGAACCTTTACCTCGACATCAATCAATCAATCCGAGGTTTTAAGGATGGAACCTTTGCCTCGAAATCGATCAATCAATCCGAGGTTTTAAGGATGGAACCTTTACCTCGACATCCATCAATTTTCCTTCAAACGATAGGAGAGTTCCTATCGTCGAGGTTCTAAGGTAGGACCCTTAACCTCAAAACAATCAATTTTCCTTCAAACGATAGGAGAGTTCCTATCGTCGAGGTTCTAAGGTAGGGCCCTTAACCTCAAAATCATCAATTTTCCTTCAAACGATAGGAGAGTTCCTATCGTCGAGGTTCTAAGGTAGGACCCTTAACCTCATTCAAACAATTTTCCTTCAAACGATAGGAGAGTTCCTATCGTCGAGGTTCTAAGGTAGGACCCTTAACCTCAAAATCATCAATTTTCCTTCAAACGATAGGAGAGTTCCTATCGTCGAGGTTCTAAGGTAGGGCCCTTAACCTCAAAATCATCAATTTTCCTTCAAACGATAGGAGAGTTTCTATCGTCGAGGTTCTAAGGTAGGACCCTTAACCTCATTCAAACAATTTTCCTTCAAACGATAGGAGAGTTCCTGTCGTCGAGGTTCTAAGGTAGGACCCTTAACCTCAAAATCATCAATTTTCCTTCAAACGATAGGAGAGTTCCTATCGTTGAGGTTCTAAGGTAGGACCCTTAACCTCAAAATCATCAATTTTTCCTTCAAACGATAGGAGAGTTCCTATCGTCGAGGTTCTAAGGTAGGACCCTTAACCTCAAAACAATCAATTTTCCCTCAAACGATAGGAGAGTTCCTATCGTCAAGGTTCTAAGGTAGGGCCCTTAACCTCAAAATCATCAATTTTCCTTCAAACGATAGGAGAGTTCCTATCGTCGAGGTTCTAAGGTAGGACCCTTAACCTCAAAACAATCAATTTTACTTCAAACGATAGGAGAGTTCCTATCGTCGAGGTTCTGAGGTAGGACCCTTAACCTCAAAATCATCAATTTTCCTTCAAACGATAGGAGAGTTCCTATCGTCGAGATTCTAAGGTAGGACCCTTAACCTCATTCAATCAATTTTACTTCAAACGATAGGAGAGTTCCTATTGTCGAGGTTCTAAGGTAGGACCCTTAACCTCAAAATTATCAAATTTTCCCTTCAACGATAGGAGAGAGTTCTTATCGCAGAGGCTCTAAAAAAAATTTTCCTTAACCACATGATTTAGGCGGCGAGAAGGTTCTCAATGCCTAGCTAAGTCGGACGAAATTTGGTAACAACTTTGCATGCATCATGTCCCATGAAGCATGCAAAGGGGGGCAGCTGTTGACACTCAATTTCGTCCGACTCTTAAAAAATAAAGTAAATAAAATTATTAATTTATAAAAAAAAAAAAAAAAGAGATTAATTAATTAAATTAATTATTATTGTTAATTAATTAATTATTATTATTAAATAGCTTATGGGGACATTTTAAGGTTAGTTAAAAATAATATATAAATATCTATATGTATGTAATTAAAATAAAAAAAAAAAATCTTCTTTCACTCCCACACGTCTCTCTCTTCTCGCCCTCTCCAGAATCTTCTCTCCCCCCTTCTTATCTGCTCTCGATCTCACTCTCTAGGAGGCAACAACTCTCTCTCTCATCTCAGAGACAATCAACTCACCCCTCTCTCATCTTCTCTCCTTCACGTTCTTCTTCTTCATCTTCTCCTGCTCTCCCTTTCTCTCCTCTCTCTCTCTCTAAAAAAAAAACAGATATCTCTCTCTCATTCTCTGGAGTTCCCTCTCGCCCAAATTTCTCTCCTCTCTCACAGAGCTCTCGCTCTCTTCTCTCTCACGCTCAGCTGGAGCTCTCTCTCTCTCCCTCGAACGAAATTCTGACTCACTCTCCTCTTTATCTATCTTCTCTGCTCTCTCCTCTCCCCAGCAGCAGACAATCAGCTCTCATCTCTCTCGGACTCTTCTCGGCAGCCCTGATCTCTCCCTCACACGAACAGAAAACTCACAACTCTCCTCTCTCGGTTTCGCTCTCGGTTCCTCCCCCTCCGATTCTTCTTTCCTAAAGCTCTCCTCTGTTCAACGCCCTTCCTTCCTCCTCGCCGGCGTTTTCTCCACAGCCGGCGTTTTCTCCTCCTCTATCGTTCTCTCACGCCGCCGTAGTCGTCGCCGCCGCCATCCCACTCCTGTCCGAGCTCACCGCCGCGTCCCCTGTCATCCGAGTACCTCGACGCAGTCCCCGTCAGCTGTCGCGCCCGTCGGGCCTCGACCTCCCGCTCCGTCAGTTGTCGCATCCCTTCACGCCTCGCCACCAGCCTCGTCAGCCGTCGCACCCGTCACGCCTCCCCCCTTGGTCCGCCTGCTGTCGAACTCGTCGCGCCTCGCCTCTCCTGTTGCGCCGTCCCCTTTTGCTGCAGCTTTGCCAGGAGGTTGAAGACGAAGACGCGTTAACATTTTTGACCGAGTCAAATTCAATTTCTTTGTCCTTTGGGTAAACTCCTTGTTAGTCCCTTGATTCCCTTATTTTATCCATCCAAGTCACTAACTTTATTTTCTTTACAGATTGAGCATGGACAGCAAGTTTTTGTTTATTGTTTGTCTTTCCTTTGTTTGTCCTTTAGTTTGTTTCGGCCCCCTCCATTAATCGGAATTATTTTTATAGTTTTAACGCCCGACTGGAGTGCTATCAGCATTGATATAAATAAATAATCTCTCTCCTTATAAACTTGAGTGATTCAAAGTAATAAAATAAATAGATAATTATGTTGCTGTGAAACATACATACTTGTGTAGTAATATGAACCATCTACACGCCTACGCTGCTGTCCATGGAGTGATATGCGAGCTAGATTACAACGAGATAAAAAGGTACAAGTGTCTCAACCCTTGAGTTTGCTGTTAGTTCTATTGATCCGTGGATTTTGAAATTGCATCATAAATTATGTGTTTTGTTGCTGAACAAACCAATTTTTATGGTAATATCCCTATGAGTCTAGTTTACACAGAATTTTTATAGGATTGGATTTCGAGCCGTGTTTGAATTTATATGCATTTTTACTGAACTCCATTGAATATGGAATAGGCATCAGTAGGCTTGTCTTTGTTACTTGTTATAAAATCTATGATAAATTGTATGCTCTGTATCTAAGGATGTCATTTCTTGTGCTAATAGCCATTTGTGTCTAATCTATTTCTACTTTTTACAAAAAACGCAAAAATTGGATGTTTCTTTTATTTTATATAATTGTTGAAGTGGAGACTAGTTTGTCTCACAATTGTTTCTTTAAGTTTAACAGGAGTCCTTGATTTCAAAATTTATAGTAATTTGTGTGTTGCATGTTTGAATTTTGGTGAATTTAATAAAATGTTCATATGGATATCTAGTGTCAGTATCGGTTCATGGACTTCCATTTGCACTTAGAAATGATTTTATCTAATTTCTGGAGTGAAGAGTACTTATCTGTGATTCTACCTGAGGTCTTGTCTAATGGGCTAACTCACCATGCATATTTTTTTATAATTTATGTGCTGTCAATCACAAATTGATATTGCATTTGTGAATTTATGTATGTGCCTAAGTTATGTATATATATAGTTTTATATAGTGGTTTGGATAACTCAATTCTTTTTATATATAAATTTGCGAATGAAGATAGGTCAGTTTGAAATTCTGGGCAGCAGATATACAACTGGAAGGTTTATCTCCCACTTCAGTTCTGATACTATGGTTTTACTGGAGTAATGTATATATTGTAGATCTACTTATGCCTTTTGATATAGTCTGCTAATCCTACTTTCTGAATGCTTATTATTGACATCCAATTAATCAGTTCCTTTTGGGTATAACTTCATCTTAGTTATCAAACTTTCTATTTTGTTCCTATGAGCCACTAACTATTTCTCTTTGGTTGCAGATCAGTCCCTGACAGCAGATTTATTTCTTTGTTCTCTTTTTGTTTTCTTTCTTTCTTTGATTATTTAACCATGTATTAGATTTAATCGTTAAATTCACTTAAAGATGTAATTTAGGATTTTTTTTTTGTTAGAATAGTTTAATTTTAATTGTTGTAATGCATTAAATGTGTATCAAATTATTAGAAATCCGTCTTAATACGGATCATAAAATCCATGTCCAGATGATTCGGTTAGAATCCATGGCTTGGATATTAACTGAAATTATTAAAAAATAAAATAAAATTAAATAACGAAATCCTAAGACGGATCATATCCATGTCCAAATGATTCGGTTAGAATCCATGGCTTGGATATTAATTTCCATATCCGGATGATCCGGCAGGATCTACGGTTTGGAAAATATTAACTTTTAAAATAAATAAAATAAATAAAAAGATAAAAATCCATATTTATGGTATGGATTAAATTGATTAAAATTTCATCAAATTCCGTGTCCAAATGACTCGGCAGAGTCCATGGTTCGGAATCCAAATCTTCCGTGTCCAAATGACTCGGCAGAGTCCATGGTTCGGAAGTATAAACTTCTATACAAATTAACTTAAAAATCCACATTTCGACTAATTCAGTTAAAATTTCTAAATTAACTGAAAATTATTTAAAAGCGAAGTAAAACAAAATTAAAATCAACTAAGGTACCAATTTTTGGGCGTTTTAACAAAGTTGTTTTAACGTAACCGTACTCCCGAACCCCCGAACTCTTGCAGACCAATATTTTAGGTGTCCAATCGACCTAAGCGAAAACTGATTGGTGGCGACTCCCAGAAAACCCGACGTTGCCACAACCGTCTGACGTCGCCTGCCCCCTTTGCTGCCGCGTTACCGCTGCACCTATTCCGTCACGCCCGTCGCCTGCTGCCGCCCCGTCTAAGCTCTCCCATTTGCCGCCGCCCAGCTCTCACTGCCCCTAGCCGTCGCCGCCCCAACGCCGGAAGGAAAACAGATGGAGAAGACAAAAACCAGACGCAACAATTCTGCGTTTTGACTAAGTCAAAACTTTTGATTTTTGGGTAAAATGCTCGTTTAGTCCTTAGTTTTCTTTGTTTTATCCATTTAAGCCACTAACTTTATTTTATCTTGCAGATCAGTCACTGACAGCTGGATTTTCATTGATTTCTTTTTGTTTTGCTTATTCTGTCTGTTTGAGCTTGGCATTAACCTTAACTATTGAGTTTATATAAAATATGTCTTAAATATTTTACTTCATGTTGTCTGTTGTATTTTTGTTTTGTTTGTTTTCTTTTTATTTGATCTCTTTATTTACTCGTCGGTTGATTTATTTACTTACTTATTTACTATTTATTTTATTTATTTATTTATTATTTATTATTTATTTACTTCTTTATTTATTTTAATTTTATTTGATTTCTTTCTTTGTTTTGTTTGATTTTTCATCTATAAAATTAAGTCATTAAATCTATATAGGCATATCATTTGGAATGTTTAATTCATTTTTATATTCTCTGGTTCTTATAATTGTGATTTAGATCTCATAATACATCTTGAAAATAACAAATATTAATAGTATATAAGAATAATTAGTAAATTAATTGCTCATGTATGCTTACTTTTCTCATCATCTAGAAATTAAGAAAAGATTTAATAAGAGTCTATTTTATAACACTTGGCAAATTTCAAAGACCCGTCCTTGATGGTTTGATAAAATCTTAAAACGATTATTCGTCCATATCCAGGTGGTTCGGTTAGAATCCATGGTTTGGATATTAATTGATTTTATTTAAAGTAAACAAAATAAAAATTAAAATTAAATAACGAAACCCAGATCGCAAACCGACCCGTTATCGACCCGGATCTGATTTGAAAGTCCATAATTTTGGTATAATTCTAATTTTTGCCCCTGGATTATTTTGATTTGTCTAATTGAGACTTTAATGTTGTTTTGATTTGTAATTTAGTCATTAATTCACTTATTTCCTATTATGCTTTTGTTTGTTCAGCTAATTAAAGGCATAAATTAACTTAGGAATTGATATTAAGCTTAATTATACGATTAGATTATATAGGTAATTTTAATAAATAATTTGTCCTCGGATTTATTTGATTTGTTCATCTGAGACTTTAAGGATGTTTTGACTTACAATTTGGCCATTTATGTTTATTTTCTTTTATGTCTTTGTTTGTTCATTTAATTAAGAGCATGAATAAACTTAAAGAATTAGTATTAAACATAATTGTATGATTTGATTAGATAAATATTTTTAATAATTAATTTGCCCCTGGTCTTATTTGATTTGCATATTTGAGACTCTAATATTGTTCTGATTTACAAATTGGTCATTGCTTTACTTATGATTTTCTTTTATAGTTTTGCTTGGTTTATTAAAATCATTAATTAGCTTAGAAATTAATATTAAGTATAATTAGATTAGATAAACCTTTTTTTTAATAAGTAATCTAAAATAGTTTAACGTGATAAAAAAATCACACTCAGGAAAATTCAGGCTGAGTGTGTTATTTAATAATTAATTAAATAATTAATTTTTAAATTAAATTCCATATCCGGACGATCCGGCAGGATCTACGGTTTGGAAAATATCAAACTTTTTTTTTTAAAAAAAATAAATAAATTAAATAAAAAGATAAAAATCCATATTTTTACAATATGGATAAAATTGTTTAAAATTTCACCAAAATTCCGTGTCCAAATGACTCGGCAGAGTCCATGGTTCGGAATCAAAATCTTCCGTGTCCAAATGACTCGGCAGAGTCCATGGTTCGGAAGTATAAAATTTTACCCGAATTAATTACCAAAATCCACATTTTTTACTAATTCAGTTAAAATATCTAAATTAACTGAAAATTTTTAAAAGCAAAGTAAAACAAAATTAAAATCAACTAAGGTGCCAATTTTGGGCGCTATAACAATATTGTTTTAGCGTAACCGTACTCCCGATCCCCGAACTCTCGCAGACCAATTTTAAGGTAACCAATCGACCTAGGTAAACCGATTGGTGGCGACTCCAGAAAACCCGACGTTGCCACAAAAGTTCAAATGATGGTACTAAGGTAAATTAGATGTGAAAAATTTATAAACAATATTTGTTATCTTTTTTGTGATAAATGAAGTGAAATTGTTATATTCATTTATTTAAACAAACGAACACAAATAAGGGTTTCATTCATCTATATTCATAAATATTTATAGTTAGTCTTTGTTTATATTTGTTTGTTTGTTTGCTTGTGTATTTATTATTTATATACATTCTTATTTATTGGCAATCAAGATGTTTATTTGTAAATTTTGATATGTGTTTTCCTTTATAAATACTCATTGGATATCTGTTAGCAGTACTTGTTCTTTTTATATAAATGTTACCCGATTTTATATTGATTTGTTGTGGATGTTTATACATCTATTAAGATCATTTATGTTATTCATGAATACATTTGTTTATGTTGTTTGTGAACACTAAATATGTTCGTTTATGATGTTCACTAACCTTAAACACAACGAACTTGAACACTTTTAATATATAAATTAATAAACACAAAAAAAAAAAAAATTGACGTCCTTTTAGTATTCCTGCTCGATAATAATTAAATGAATAAATACAACATGGTTTACTCGTATTCATTTAGCTAAGTTTACAGCCCTATGTAATATTTCCTAAATGACAGTTTGGTACGACTCACCACTTATTGCAATATCTCCTAAAGACTTGCTAGACCAATCATGTGAGCTCACATGATTAATGTCTGTGCCTTTGTTGTTAAACAATGGATTTTGGAGTGAAGCTATAAACATAGAGTCACCATGCCTCAACCCTTACAATTTTTTTTGGCATATAGCTAGGAGAGAGAGTAGAGGTAGAAACAAGCTAAACTGAGCTCAAATAGGCCAAGCTCAACTTCGGATCGTTTCATATTGGGATAGACTCGAGCTTGACAAGCTTCATAAACAATGCTCAAGCTCGGCTCATAGTAGGCTCGAGTTTAGTTTGTTAGCTCGAGAGGCTCGAACCAGTTGGTTTATTAACTCGAACAGTGGACCTCAGTTCGAGCTGAAAAAATATGTTCGAGCTCAATAACAAGCTCGCTTCGAGCTCGATTCGAATTACTTAATTTCACATGAAAAAATAACATAAAACATACATGTTCAAGGTGCATCCCATCAAGCACATAACCAAGGACATTAATCCGAGTTCAAAATAAGTCATACACGGTAACAAACAACCAAGTTCATGAAATATTCAGCAATAATAAATTATAAAAATTTTAGTCTCAAAGGCTCACTAGTTTGCATCCAAACAAGCAATTAGAGCAAGAGGTCATTGCTGAAAAACAAAGGCTGGTGGTTAGTAGTGAGTCACTTAGAATATGCATAAACTAAGCAGAAAGCTAAAACTCTAGAAAAGCTACAAATCTGATACATCTGTTTAAGGTTGCTCCTAGTAAGAAAAATTAAAAGCTATCACATATAAGAGTAAAAAGAATAAGATACTAAAATCAAAACCAGAGAAAATAACACCTAATTCATTTTAACTTAAATCAATTGAATTTTAAATGGCTTATTTTTATTCTTATGTCTTTTTTACTCAGAACTAATTTTAATTAAAGGCCAACATTATGTAGGTGCAATAATCCATTGAAAATATAATTTTTATAATCTTACTAAATTTTTATGAATGTTTCTAGTTTTAGGCATTAAAAAGGAAAAAAATCATAAAGATTTAAAAATATCATGAAATTTTATTTTTAAATGGATTATTTCATGTATATAATAGTATCTTTCAAATGAAATTGGTTTCAGGTAAAAAAAGATATAGAAGTAAAACTAAGCTAGTCAACTTAATTTAAAATAAATCGACCCTAAAATCATATTGGAATAGCACCCTATCATACAGAAATAAATAAAAAACCAAGGCAGATGCTTCTTGCATTATAAAACTCTCATCATGAAAAACCAAAAAATGAAATATACGAATGCCTTAGCCTTGTGCTTTCAAAAATTGTATATATTCAAGTCATTTATTTATCGGTTAGCTTTGTTAAGACAAATGGTATTGGATAAATTGTAAAAACAAATCTAAAAATTACAACCCGAAATCATCATAATTTCAACACAAAGCTAAAAACAAATGGCATTGGACAAATATTCAAGTTATCTATCAGTAGCATGTTCGGTCCAATAAAATAAAGCTAAAAATTCAATTGGGTTCCTCTAGTTTAACTACTGAAATTACAACAAGAAATCATCATAATTTCAACACAAAATTATCATAATTTTAGAAGAAAACACATCTACTAACTAAGAATAGTATGAATCAAATGATAGGTGGGTTGTTGGGCTGCGATTTTGTGTGGCTGGTAGTTGGCCTACTGGATGGGTGGGGCGATGCTTGCTATGCATGCGAGTGAGATGGGGGAGGCTGGACACCTAGATATGGCAACAAGGGGCAATGGTAAGAAGGTTAGAAAGCATGATAAAAAGAGGGCTTGACAACAAGAAAGCTAAATGGTATGATGGCGAGAAGGTGCAATAGTGAGAAGGCTAAATGGGGCAAGATGGCGACAGCTGGCAGAGATGGTGAGAGACGGTGGGACGATGAGAAATGACACAATGACAAGCGGCAAAAAAAGGGGTGAAGGTTGAAAGTCTCAATATATGTGAAAGTAAGAAGATAGTTTGAAGGAAGAGACTAGGTCTAGGGATAGCAGGATGAATTAAGAATTAAAATTTTAGGATATGTTTTATTTTATTAAATAAACTATATCATATTATATTATATTAATATTATACTAGGCTTGTTGTTGACACCCAATTTCGTCCGACCATAAAAAAAATTTTAAAAGAAATTAAATAAAAGAAATTAAATAAAAAAAATTATTATTTTTATTATTATTATTATTACTAAAAATTTTAATTAGTTTAAAATACATTTTTTTTTTTTGTGAAGATTTGATTTAAAATGATATATGTGTGTATTTGAAAGAAAAAAGAAAACTCCAAAAAAATGGCAAAATTTAAAAGTTTGAGGTAAAAATGACAACATTAAGAAGTTTCGGGAAAAATTGACAAATTCTGAAAGTTCCAGGAGCATTTGGTAGTTTGTCACATAAAATTTTGGGTCTGCCGACGTTTCTGGCCCAAATTGACAGAAAACGACAAAATTGTCAAAATCAGAAGCTTCAGGAACTTATCCAGAGGCTGAGAGACGTAAAGGACTGAAATTGTCATTTTACCAATTTAAAAGATAAGTTTGAAATTTTTTTATTAATTTATCCATCAACAGTTCGGCCAAACTTCCTCTATAAATAGGCCTCAAAATTTAGTGTTGAACACAGAAAAAAATAGAGGAAAAGCTTAGAGCTCGGTTTTAAAAAAAGATAAAAGTATAGCCCTTGTCCCTGGCTCTCTTCCCTTTCTCCAGAAAATCTCAAAATGTTTTATTCTGACGCCTTGGCCCCCGTCTTCCTCCTCCCGTTTATCTCCGTTCTCTCTCTCTCTCCGACGTTGCCCGCCACCGTCGTCCGCCGGCTGCCACGCCTCCACCCAGCCGTCCTGCCGCCGTCGTCCGGCCGTCCCGTCGCCGTCAGCCCCTCCGCCCAGCCGTTCCGCCGCCGCGCTCCGTTATCCTTTTTTTTTTTTTTCTTCCCCCGGCCGCCCCGCGCCCTCGCCGCTGTCGTCCCGGCCGCCGTTGCCCTCGCTGCCGCGCCGCCCTAGCTGCCCGCCGCCGCTCCGCCCCACGCCGTCGCCGCCCTGCCCTTCCTCTTCCTCCTCTGCGCCAGCAGCACCCCCCCCACGCCGCCGCGTCGCGTCTATTTCCCAGCAAAAATTCAATTTCAAAATTGTAAGGGTAAACCCCTATTTCATACTTCATCTTTTCAATTTCTTTCACTTTGGTCACTAACGTTTTATTTTGTTCTTGCAGAATTAATTACTAACCCTTTTTAATTTTTACTTGTTTATTCACTATTATTATTACTAACCTTTTGTTTTATTGTTGTTAACAATTGATTAATCTAACTTTTATATTTGTTGTTATTAACAATTAATTGATCTAACATTACTAACTTTTATTTTTATTGTTACTAACAATTAACTCAACTAACTTACTAACTTTTATTTTTATTGTTACTAACTTTTGCTAATTATTATAATTCATGGAAGGTTATACCTCCTATTTATTTAATTCTTTTAATGGATGGCCAAAAAGCCCCATTTTTATCATTTATTTAATAATTGTTCTTAATATTTCTTTATGTGTTTTCTCTTTATTTGTTTATTTATTTTATGCATCTTTTACTTTTTAAATGGATGTCTAAACCAAAACAAAAAAGAAAACCTCCACTTTATTCATTTTCCTTTATTTACTTTATGCAAAAATTTTATTTTATTTAAAAAAAAAGAAATTAATCATGAAAAAAAAATAATATAAATAAGTGAACGATAACTAATTTAAAAGAAAATCCTTTTATGTGAATAATTAATTTTATTCTTTAAGACTAACATAAATTTTTTTTTTAAAAAAAGCTAATTATCTTTTATTATTTCTTTAAAAAGCAAAAAAAATTAATTAACTTTTTATTCCTTTTATTAAAATTAAATAAACATAAGTAAATAATAAAAAAATAATAATAATACAAATCATTTCTTTTTAAATATATCTTTAAAAGTAGCAATAATTAAAATTTAATAAAAACAACAATAAAAATCCAATAAAATTATGATTTAAATTAGTAATTAATTAAATAATTAATTAATAAAAATTAAACTCCATGTCCAAATGATCCGCCAGGATCCAATGGTTTTGGAGAATAAAATTTTTTTTTAAAAAATAAAATATAAAAATTAATTTTAATAGTTACTTTAATATTTATCCAATAAAAAAAGTAAAAAGGTAAAAAATGAAAACAAAACTTTCTTTTGATAAAAAATAGATGAAAATTAAGACTTTGTATTTTATTTATTTCTCTTAAAATAATAAAAAGATATAACTTTTTGTTTCCTTTATTAAACAAAATAAAAATTTTAGCCAAATAATTTCAAATAAAGGTAATAAAAATATAAATAAACAAAAGAATATTTTTTTATTAGTTAACATTAAAAGATCATTAATGAATCTAAAATTTCATAAATAAAAAAAAACCTATAAATTAGTAATTAAACTAATAATTAATTTCATAAAACATAAATAATTAACGGTTTGAAAAGTATCAACTTTTAAATTAATTGAATAAATTAAATAAATACAAAGATAAAAATCCATATTTTACGATATGGATTAAAATTTTGTCAAATTCCGTGTCCGGGTGACTCGGCAGAGTCCATGGTTCGGAAATATCAAATTTTTATACAAATTAATTACCAAAAATCCACATCCGACTAAATAATTCAGTTAAAGTTTTCGGTTTTGAAAATTAACTGAAGATGTTTTAAAAGCAGAGTAAAACAAAATTAAAATCAACTAAGGTGCCAATTTTGGGCGCTATAACAAAGTTGTTTTAGCGTAACCGTACTCCCGAACCCCCGAACTCTCGCAGACTATAATTAAGGTGTCCAATCGACCTAAGTGAAACAGATTGGTGGCGACTCCAGAAAACCCGACGTTGCCACACTTGTTAAGCTCGATAAGATTTCAAGCCAAACATAATTGGGTTCGAGCTCGATTCATTATGGGTTGGAACCTAAAATATGGTTCGAGTTCGAACTCAAAGCTTATCAGGCTTGATTCAAAAATGAAAAAAAAAAAAACAAACGCGAGCTCGAACTATTCAATAATGCTCGATTTGTTTTACATCCCAAAGAGAGAGTCTTAAGGGTAAGTAGAGAAATGAACCATAGATCTACTTGTAACAACCACAAATCTTGTGCACTAGATTAGAGCTTTAAGTGTTCTAACCTTTTGCATATGAATTTCTATGTTTGTCCAAGATCACCCTAAACATAAGTTTGGTCGACCAAACCCTTCTTTTTTCCTCTATGTTACTAGGACTTTTGCATCTTTGATCCAACTTTCTTTAAACTCTTCCAAAAAAATCAATATTCCTTCATTCTTGAATTAACTAAAATAAAGATTTTGCATGGTGATTAGAAAAGAAGAAAATTTTCATGCGTTATTTTCACTTTTACTCTTTACTTTTTATACATAAGTTAAGAAAAATAGAATAAAAAAAATGAATAATACATTATACATGATAGTTTGGAGAGTAGTATTGTAAAATGATTAACTAAATATGAAAAGATTACAATAATTTACAACATTATAAAATAAAATATGTTATGAACAATTTTAAGATTTTGGAGCATGCATTATCTAAAGTACCAAACAGGAAAGAAACCGTGCTAATTCTTTGACTAGAATATGTCTAAACCTGGAAAACTGAAATAAAGACGCACTCAATTTTGAATCTTAAGCCAGTATCACACATTCTATTGACCTGTCTTTACGCGCTTAAGGTCAGTGAATTTTTAATGCTAACACCCCTTTCTCTCCTAACATATCACTGTTCGAGTGGTTTTCTATAGGAGTTTCTAAATGTGGCCATCTCTTTATAGTTATGAGTTGGTACTTATGGTGGAATGGGAATAAAAACCGTGCATCCACATAAGTCCATTGCCCTTAGGGTATCTGACTAAGGCTATTAAGGCTTGGTGTTCAAATTGGGAAAGCTTAAATGCCCTAATGCCAAAGCCACCTATTACCTTTCGTCAAGATGGTCTCAAGCCCCGCCTGGCCTTTTGAAAGTTAATGTAGATGCTGCCACTTCTACTCCCTTCCAAATAAGCTCTATTGGTTTGGTGTTTCACAATTCTGAGACAATACCAGCCAACATAGTGTTGGTTTCTTTTAACTTGAATTACAATCAATCGGCTCTTGTAGAAACTCTCGCCACCCTGCTTTGATTGAAGGAAGTTAAGACACTGGGTTGTCAATGAATTGTGGTCGAATCAAATGCAACAGTGCTGGTCAATGAGTTACAATCCTCAGACTTTCTTTACATCCTTTTAGTGTATTGTTGGATGACATTAAATCTTCAATTCCCTCTTTTAAGACTTGTTATGTTGTTTATATTTCATGCTTTTTAAATTCTGTTGCATATTCTATTGCCTGAATAGGGGTGTCTGTTATTGGTCGTCTTTGTTGGCCTCGACCTTACCCTCTACGGTTGGGTTCAATTATTTTTTAATATGTCTTCCTTTTACCTTAAAAAAAATGCACTCAATTTGATGGACCGATAGTATTGATAAAATGCTTCATATGGTTAGTTACAATTTATCCCCTAAGGTTTAGGTAAAAATATACTTTGCCATATCCTAATTCAGAATTATACACTTTGCCTTCACTTTTTGTTACTGTTTGACAGTAATTTCTAAAATATTAATTTAAACATTACGGTGGTCATTTTTCGACAATTTTAATTTGTATGTATTTTTTACAGTTAATAAACATTTTAAATTATTAATTTTTTCTTCCTGTAAATGAAAAATAATATTTTTAAATGTCAATTAACTATAAAGAAAGTACCATACAAATTTAAATTACTTGAGAATGAGTACTAAATAGTGTAAATTAAGATTTTAGAAGTTTCTGTTAGACTGTATTAAAAAAACATGGGCAAAGTGTATATTTTTTAAATAGGAATGGGCAATATGTAATTTCACCTAAAATTCAGGAGGCAAATTATAATTTTTCTATACTTCACACAATAAAAAAATGAAAAATATGATGTGAGGAGGCCACCTAACCTTTGACGAATGCTTGTTTTGGCGAGTCAAATGGCTGAAATGTACCAATTTTCAAATTTAATGGTTGATTGATGCATAGTCATATATAGTTTAAGGGCCTAATGTGTTTGGCCCCAAAGAGTTTAAAGGTCAATTAAATACTAGGCCTTACTTCAATTACCAATTTTTGTGTTAATTTGGAATTTGAGGAGGCCACTTTCACACACAGTTCGTTAAAATCCAGTAGCCTGCTACTCTATAGATGAATATATAAATTTTGTGACTAAAAATTAGTTGGAACACTCACATTTCTGGTTACGGGTACTAAAGAATGGCGGGTGAATCACTTGATTAATCATGAGAGTTTTCATTAGAATGATGATTTGATTAATGCACTATTTCATCCTTTGGACGCTATTGTGGTAAAGAAGATCCTTCTTTCCCCTCGCTTCATGGATGATATTCTGGCATAGGACTTGAATGATAGTGGTTCCTTTACTGTGAAATCAACTTATTATATAGTTGGTAATGTCTTCAGGTTGGCAGGTGAGTCTTTGGGCTTGGCTAAATGGTAATGTCCAAAAGGTGCTCAAATTGCCAGTCTTCGGGTGGATGGTGTGGTCAAATAGGAATCTTGTGGTTCATGAGTCCTCATGTTAGCTTCCGTTATAGGCGGCTCGTGCTATTGGGTGGTGGATTGAGAGTTAGCTTACTTATGGTAGTGGGGCACTATCAGGTCTGAGTGCTTGTATCCATGCAGGGGAGTTGAGCAATTCGCCACTTTCCACCCAGTTCTGTATCAATGTTGATGGGGCCTTGTCAAAGACTAATAGGAAAGGAGTAGTGGGGTTATGCTACCATGATGCTGATTTGGGGGGGGGGGGGGGGGGGCTCTCTTTATAGTGCCTTTTCGTTTCGATTATGATGGAGAGGATCCATTATATGTTGAAGCTTTCACTATCCTTTGGAGGTTAAAAGAAGCAAGGAGACAGGGCATCAGCTCTGTAAAGATGGAGTCAACTTTTCATATGCTATTATTTTGAACTTGCAGACGGGGTCATCCCCTTTTATGTTTTATTTTGGTGTACTTTTGGACAAGTCTAGAATTTTAATTAGTTCTTTTCTTGCTTGTGAGTTTTCTTTTGTTAGACATTCAGCGAATGGTATTGCTCATGTTTTTGTGAATGAGGTCTTCATTCGTTAGATAGGACTTCTTGGGATTCATCATTTTCATCTCCGTTGTTGGCAGCTTTAGTTTAATATAAGTTCTTCTACCTTCAAAAACTGGGCAAAAAAGAAAAAGAAAGAGGGAGACACACACGCGTTTTGTATAAATATAAATCAATAGAACTGTTTTAAAAATGTACGCAAATCCGAGAATAAAACAAAAAAGAAAATTGCACGTACAAGTTACAGCTACTAACTTTTCATTTAGCCTTAGCATTTCTTTCTTCTTTTTCTTTTTCTTTTCTTTTCTTTTTTTTTTTTTGGTAAACTTGCCTGCTGATTATCGTTATCGGCCACTGTTTCTAGTACCCTTCTTTCTTTTTTCTTTTATTTTTTTGAGAAAGGAAAATGTACAGCCTCTGACGCCACGGTACCGACGGACAACCCCAAACACACGTCCGGTTTTATTTCTTCAACAAGAGTACAGGTTGAATTGATTCAAAGTATGGATAATTACTATCTAGAATTAATCTTTCGGTGTAATTAAGATACAATTTTATTTTATTTTCCCATTTTGAATTTTTCCAGCTGCAACTATATAATACTAAACTATTGGAACCAAATCTTATGTAGCTTCTCTATGTAATTGGTAGTTTGTCTTATAAATATATAGAATTTTTGCAAAATTTTTAACCTTTTCAAGTACACTTAAGTGTATAAAATTAAAGAGCAGTAAACTACTATATAAAAGTACTTAAATACTATACCAAAATGAAATCTTAAAGTCTTGAGTCTTCAATCCAAGTAGTTTAGGTTTGAGGACAATAAGACAGATTCAGGTGATTAAGTTTTGAGAAGATCAAGGTGAAGGTCGGAGTTTTGAAATCCACTTTAACTAAATTTCCTACAAATACTAATTATATTGGTTCGATGTCTTTGTAAGTAGGCATTTCTCCTCTCTATACTATAAAATATTTCTTACCTTTAATAATTGTAAAGATGTTTTGCATTAAAAAAAAAAAACTACTCCCTTAAAGGTAACCAAGCATGTGTATAATATATGATTGAGTAATTCAAATAACAGAAAGTTTTATAGAGGCTAGTTTCGAATATTGGGGAAACACTGTAAAGGGCAACTGTCTGTCAAATGCATTTCAATTCGAACTATTTAGTTAACTATTTGATTATCCATTATATTCTACTTAACAAAAATATTACAAATATTATTTTACTTATGTCAAAAGGTTGGTGGACAGTTTAAACAAATTCACTTGGATTTTGCAAACAACAATGTTACAAATGGCTAAGCCAAACGGTTGACAAGTCAAAAATGAGTTTAACTTTACATGGAGCTGGATAATTTTGTTAAACTTACATTAAAATTAAAATCAAAATTAATGAAGCAATAAACAAACTTTAAATTGACTTGCGCTGGAATGGTTTTTTATTCTTTTGTTTGTATGCCTGATCCTAGACACGATATTCGATTAGTCGTTAATTAGGTGTTGGTGGCTGCTAGTTGGTGAGCTACAAATATAGTACGTACTTAGTTCAATCAATTAAATGGAAATTAATTTGACGGTTGGATAGCATTTCAGCAGAATATTGTTTGGGTCTGGTGGTGGCCATCGATATGTATATATGTTTTTTTGGCTCTTTTCTGTTAGTGTTATTAATAAATTAATTGCAGCCTGATCACCTAATTAAACTTTTTTTTATAAAGTGGACCGCGGTGTCTCATTCCACTTATACTATGTTTCATTTAATTATACGTGTACTTGTTTTATGCTAGCTGTAAATTGTAATGTTTTAAGATGATACTGATACTACAACAGAAGCTTAATTGTATTTTTCTTTGTCCTGGTTCAGCTTAATTTGTCTTGATTTGATATATCTAGTGGCACTAATTGTAACAACTAATGCACCATAAAACTTTTGCTTTTGATACAAAAAATGAGATGAATAATATTGTAGGAATATCTAAAGGGGAGCATATATAAAGGTACTAAAGTCTAAATAGTGTACTATATTCCATAACGATAAGGTTGATTATTTGTGTGGGTTTGACCTGTGGTGTTGCTGGTTTATCGCCGGTTGTGTACCTTCGCATTTATCCGATCAAGGTATTTCGAACAATTTTTATCCTTAGTGTTAGAGTTTTGCTTAACAAAAATAAAACTATTAAAGTTAAAAACTATTATGGGATAATTTTTTTAAACTTTAATAATAATTACTGACAACATCTGACGCTAAAACCAAACCTCCTAATTTGATTCAAAGTGCTCATTATAATTTGTTACATGTTGGTGTTCATTAGGCTAACCCAACCCGAGACTGACTTGGTTCGGCTAGGTGGGTTGACAAGGACCAGGGCCTAGGCCCATCCATAGCTCGGGTATGAGCGTGCGGGCTTGGGCCCACATTATTTTATTTTTATTTTTCATTTTTTCATTTTTTTAACTTTGGTTTTTATAAAATTTTTGCAAAACTTAGTGTTTTAAGAATGAAACACCACCACAAATTCAATTTTTATTAATTTAAAAGTTAAACGACACTTACATAAATTAGAATGGGCTTGACATGAGTCAATGACAAAATCTTTTAAAAAATAAATTTAAAAGGAAACCTATGATCTAATTAGATTAAATACAAACTATATCTTAACTATTAAAATTCCAATGATTCTTTCAATATCTCAACCCAGCAACGTTGTTGGATGCATTATCAAATATGATGTTAAAAACATTGTCATGACAACAAAACAACATCATGGTGAAAAAGAGAAGAAAGTGGGGATAAGGGACTAGAAGTCCACTCCAAAGATCTTATCTCCCTTTTACATGACTTGGCATGAAAGACAACATAACAATTAGCATGCCTAGATACATGCTAGAATGTACAAGAAAGAAAGTTTCTACTATTATTTTGTATATATGCTATTTTGGTCTTACTATTGAATCCACTAGTTTTCCTTAAAGAACCACCATAGCCATTATGCAATCTATCTCAATAATAAGATGTTGTACTTGAAGTCCAACTGCTTGTCTGATTCCTTTTCTAATAGCCAGTAACTCAGTGACAGTTATATTGGACATAAGGGTGAAAGTATTTGGCTTTAACCTGAAATCCAATCCAATTTTTCAGGTTCGGGTCAGATCAGAGAGAAGAGTTAATGCTATTCAGGTCAACCCGAAACCGACCGATTTCAAAAAGACAAAAAAAGGGATTGGTTCGGGTTTGACCTGAATCCACCCAAATAGACCCAAATATTGCCCAAGTATGCTATTCCTAATTCCTTAATCCTTATTCCTAGCCCAACCCACTAAGTTTATACCAATACACAATTCCTAACCCTAACTCCTAGTCCTAGCCAAACGCATAGTTGTTCCTGTTCTGCAGCTACACATTTTTCTCATTTACTAGCCTTACACGCACTCAGGCCTCGACTACTTTGCTGCTCTATCGCTGACACGTCCAGTATCCCTGACACCATCCTTCCGTTGTCCCTCCACCTCAGTCCTCTCTGGCTGCCATAGCTTTGCCCCTGCCATCCCTTAGTCCCCTTCATTTTACTATCGCCTTTAGCCCTTCACTCCGAGACGGACCTCAGTGACATGTATTTTTTCACTCATTTTCAAGGCCCAAAACCTAACCCAACTCAATTTTTTTTTAAGGTTAAGGTCGGTTCGGGTTAAAAAAAAAAAAAATGGGTCAGGTCGGATCACATTTTTTGGATGGAGTACTTGGCTGAAAGTTTCAGGTTCTGATCCGAACCCGAAACTTACAATCCTAATTGGACGCAAGCGCATAGTCTCCTTCTGCTAAGATTAAAGAGCCATCATTATCCCTTAAAATCATAACAATACCATTTAAGAGTTAAGTTCTAAGCATCATCAGTATTTAGCTTAATAGCTCCTTGTGGGGGGGGGGGGGGGGGGGGGGTTTACCCAAGGCACCTTTGCAATAATGATGTTAGAGGTTAC
Organism: Aquilaria yunnanensis; assembly: GCA_039654915.1. Taxonomy (NCBI): domain Eukaryota; kingdom Viridiplantae; phylum Streptophyta; class Magnoliopsida; order Malvales; family Thymelaeaceae; genus Aquilaria; species Aquilaria yunnanensis. Next base: position 15,887,325 of record CM077593.1, read on the forward strand.
ATGTGGTTCTCTCATAGTTTGCTCCATGAACATCCATTTGAATATAGTATAGGGTAGCCTCAAGATTAGGCTTCTTCCGTTGGAAAACTATAGCATTTCTTCCAAATATTCCAACAAATGTATCCAATCTCTGAGAGGAACAACTACCTTCTATTGTTCCTCGCCATTTTTGCAATTTGCAACATCCAATCTATAGTAGTAATGATAGTTGGCCTATTCATAATGTAATCAACAACTCCAAACCACATTCCTAGTGTCCAATCACACAAGAGAATTAGCATGCCCATTGGTCTTTAATAGGCCACAGAAAGGGTGCAATGGGCTATCTTAACATCTTCGTTTGAACGGATCGTAGTTTGTGGCAAGGGTATTCTGACAAAATTTCCACAAGAAATTTAAAATCTTTGGAGCACACTTTCCACATAACCTTCCACAACTTTGGATCTGGCTGAAAAGAAGTCTAATCATATGCACTCTTACACTGCTTCTCTACATTATACAAGCAAATTTTATTGTGTAATCACCAAATTTTATTAAAGGCTACACGATCCTATCATCATTTTGGACATTATCTATGGCCACACAATTCTATCATCAATTTCAACTAGTACATTTTATTGCTTTCTAATCAAATATTGATGTACATTCAATTTATTTTTTGATATTCAAAATTATTGAAGTTACGAAATTCTACAATCAAAATTGGGGAACTTTAGATTTTGTTTTTAATCGAAAATAAAGTTTTAATGGGATTAAATGTGACGATACGATAGTGTCGGCCGGCACCCCAAAGGGAGCTTAAGACACTTATTGTCCCAGTCACAAGTCGCTTCGGATCATCGCTCCGAAAGCACAATTTGAAGTGTCAATGGGGGGAACACGCGTATGTATTAGTGGTACTACCCACAACATAAAAAGGTTTTTTCCAACAACAGATCATATGAACCTTTATACAAAATTAAGTAATAAAATAGTAGTACCTAATTATAATAAATTTCAATCGTAATTATTGACGTCCAACGTGGTAGGCCATCTACTTTGGGATCTAGGGCATTAGAGGCTATATAATTGAATTGCAGCACTCATCCCAACCCTAAAATTACCATTATAAACTAGTCCCCAATCTTTATTTCGTTGCATATTAGTCTCACACTTTTATAAGGTGCTATATATTGATTCCTAATCCTACAAGAAAATTGAATTAGCACAAAAACATGATTTGTAGAAAAAAAAAAGTTGATAAATTTAATGATATCTAACAACTCAAAAAATCATGACAAATTTAAATTTACTAGAAGCACAATTAGTGACCAGTTTAAATTAGCATTTAAAAATTTGATATTTTATAATTATGCCAGAGTTAGCAAATTTTTACAGCAATTTCCTAGAAAAGTTGGAGGCTTAACGGCAGTAATTTACCCCGCACCAACTTTTCCGTCATCCATATTGTAGACCTTCCATCCATAAAATTCTGGAACTTCTAAAATAAATCGTTACATTTGCATAACTTAAATAAAAATGTAAAAAAGATTTAGGACTAAAATTTATCTTTCCCACCATTCTCTACCGTTGCTAGCCAGATTCAAACTTTGATCTGGATCTGGCTTTTAATATTTTTATTGTTTAACTGGCCTCATCCGATATTATCTATTGAATTTTACGCTATATGTATTATCTTTTAAATCTTGGTATGTAAGAGTGATTTAAGACTCCCAAATTATAGATCTCCAATTGGAGGCGGACAATGATAAATCTAGATTTTTTCTTAGGTTTATTGAAATCTTGGCTTTATTGGGGTGCCCCAATACTTGACAACAGACATGGAGGTGATTGTATAGAACAAAATTAGTCCTTATTTTTTCAAGTTTTATAGGCAATCTTTTTCTTTTTATATATAATTTTGTTGAAGCCTCTGATACCTTGTTTGCTCTAACGCTGTTTGGTTATTGTTGGCTTGGGCTGGATTTTATTTCAGTTATTTATGAGTTTTGCATTCCAGATTTATTCTAACCTACTTAAAAGAGTCGCGTTGATTTAATTATTTTTCCTTCATTTGGAGTCACACGAATGAGTAACTTTTTTTTTGCTATGTTTTTGTTATCACTTAAAATCTTATATCATTGTTATATACCATTTAACTCATTTTTAATTGAAATGAACCATCTTTTGTCAAAAAATTATCTTGTTGTTAGCCACGTGCGCAAGTCCATCTATTGTCATGATTACCGAGGGTTAGTACTAAAATCTCTGACTCTCTAATAGTTTCTTTTTGTTTTTTTGAAAGACTAATAGTTTCTTTTTCCCCTTCATTTGTTATATTCAAGCATTAATTACACTTATTTTTAACGTAGACACGCTTTATATATACCAAAAAATCTTTTTATATTTTATATTATTTATATTTTATTTTATGTAATTTGTTAACTAAATTTCCAGCATAAAATCTCACAACGACAAAACAAAATTGCCATATTAGGTAATATGTAGGGAGAATCACAAAATGCCTCTAGCACTTCGTGAAAGTTACAGTTATCTCTCTTATGATTTAAAAACTTCTTAAAAACTTTCTGAGATTTCAATAAACCCACAATTACTCCTGAAATCCATTTTGGATATCAAAACCAATTTATTGAAACCTTGAACATGCTTTTTCAATTATTTTTCCTTAATTATTGACTATTCATTTTTATTTACTTTTCAATCTTTGTGTTTATTTTTTATTATATATTTTCAAATTTTTAGTTCACCTTATTTAAAAACCTCATTTTTTTTTTTGAAATTACTATTATTCTTTTTTTTTCACCCTCATATTTGTCAAAATTTTTTAGAGTAAGCATTTTATCAAAGAAAATGTTAAAGATAAAAACCATGATAAAGTGATGTATGGTCACTTTGATTAGCATGTCAAGCATGTGATATCAAGTGTTTGTATTGGGTAGATAGTAACATATCAGTTATGGTAACCATTCATGTTATTAGGATTTTCCTAAAATTAAAGCAGATGGAATTGTAAGGGCTATTGTTAAAATAAGATGAAAACTTTAAATCGTTCTTGTTTGAATTAATAGAAGATAAGTGATATACTTGTATTTTATATTTATATACTTTTTTATTAATTAATCACTTTTTAATAATGTCCCACTTAATAGAATGGTTATTAATTTAGTGAAATGAAAAAAATGCAGTAGACACCATATATTTAGTCAATTTTTTTAAAATTACAACTTCAAAAATAAAAGAATCTCTTTTATTTCCTAATCAAACATTAAATGAAGAAAATTAACTGTTGTTTACCTTGCTCATTTTAGTGTTAGTATTTAACTTACAAAAACTTATATGGTTTTTTTATAATAAATTTAATTTCAATCAAATTTGAGAAACTACCAATATTTTTTTCCTCATTTTGAAATTGAAAATAAAATATAAAAACACCTTTGATTCCTACTTAAACATTAACAAGAAAAAACTAGAATTGTTATAGCTTTTATTGGAGTATCTATAATTATATTCTGTTAACTACTACAACGTCTAAAAATTAGAATGATTTCTAATGCATTATGTAGGTAGGGAAATTAATAATTTTAGAAAAAATGAATAAATATATAAATCAAATCAAGATAATGACCCATGGTAAATTAATTTGAACAAGAGGGATTTAGTGACATAAGACAAAAGTTTTTTAAAAAAAAACCTTCTAAACCTTAACTATCTCACCTGCAAGTATATGGTGTCAATTATAGTATAGGTGAGTTAGATGTCGATCCTATAAGAAATTACATGGCAAAGAATGCTACCAAGTACCAAATATGGTGACCTCAACTTAAGTTAGAGCAAACAAACAATGGAAACAAAAAAACAAGAAGATAAACTACCAAAATACATGGATCACCCAACCACCAAATCAAACAAATAGAACAAACTATCCTAAACACATATTTACAAGGTTTTTAAAGAGTGCTATCCAAATGGATTATTACATAGACATATCTTTGATACAAGTTTAGACCTAGCCTAAATCATACTTTATGATAGTTGTAAGCTAGAAAAGTTTCAAGGCAAGGCTAATAGCCACCACTATGTCTCCAAGGCAAGGCTGATTAGCTTCTTAGAATCATGTTAAATACTCCTATTCCAACCAGTTTTTAAGAACCCTTAAGCTCAAGTTCTTTTCTAATGCCTCAAAGGAATGATAGTTCTCTTGAATCTACACATTATCAATGCTTTGTTAGCCCTATTCTAACCTAGGAAATCTCTTCCAAGTCTTTTCTTAAATCTGGCAAGTAGTTCAACACAAGTGATCAATAAATAAAGAGTACATTAGAGCACAAGTTAAGAAAGCCAACAAATTATGAAAATAATCAATGTGTTATATATTAACAAGCATCAAATCAAATCAAATAGTTCACAATATGTATAAAAACAACAAATCTACAAATGTTTACAAAAATATCATACTAAAGAAAAAATGAGTTAGGGTTAGAAAAACCAAATTCAAGAAGAAATCCAAGTTGCAGAAGATTTCCCTCTCCAATCCAGTAAATATTCACCATTAAATTGGCTTCCTATCTCCCAAATCTATGAAAACCTTAACAAAACTAGCCAAAAAATGAGTTTGGAAGGTTTTGGGTCAAAGGGGATCTATTTTTGAGACTGTTGGCCAAGGGTTTTTAAAAACAGAGTAGGTCACGGTGCTATGGCCTTGGGACTCACAAACTTTGACTCCTTTCAGTGTTTTGACTAAAACTTTGTATACATATGTCTAATTAAGACGATTCAAGTATCTACTCGAAGCTAGGAGGAAGAGCTACAATTATTTTAACTGCTTCAGAGCCATAGAATGCAAGGATTAGGTCAGAAATTTAGTTGCAAGTTGAAACTTTGTTCATCCTCATGCTTTTTTATTCCTTAAAATTGCCTTTTTGTTCCCCTTGTGCTCAACTTCTTTCAAACTAAAAAATAAAACAAAATTAAATAAAAATATATATAAACATCTACAAAAGCATACATAGACTTCGTGATGTATCATTTAGTAGTTACTATATCAAGTTTTGAAAAAAGTGTGGAGGAACAAAAATGTAACAACCAATTTTAAAAAACAAAAAATATCATTCTTAATAAGAAGTAAATAAAAAACTGAAAAGTAAAAATAACAAAATAGCTGAGGATAATGAAAAGTAAGTAAAAATTGAATCATGAGGAAGTATCATTGAAAGTAGTAAGTTAAAAGTAACTATATCTAAAAATATATTATGTCATTTTAACAATACATTTTATGGAGCAATTTATATGACAGGGAGAAGTCTTAAACAATAATTAAAAGCTAGAGCTAAAAGTGTAATTAATCTATTGGTTTTAACTTCCAATATGAACTTCATGAGGAGATAACTGGCAGTTTATTGAAATGTCAAAAGGTTTTTGACATGTTTTTGAAACATGGGTGGGATAAATGTAATTTCCACGCGACATTTTGTAATCGGTAATGCGCATGTCTATATTTTTTTCGTACACAATATATGGGTTATGTTGTGGGACTAGCTCTTCATATATCTATATATATATATATATATATATATAAAGTAGGGCAACTTATAGGTATGATTGCTTCATACGTACATAACAAGCTGCAAATTGATCTAAAAAAACAAATTAAATGAGTGAGCAATATCGACAGAGAGTGGATGTGGGGAAAAGGAAAATGTCAATCAAAATCAAATCAAATCCTTGTTTCAAAAGTGGAAAACATGAAGGGAAAAGAGTTGAAAGAAATATATGCCGGACTGGATGCAGGTAAGGTATGTAGATGTGTCAGGCCAGGCAGGCAGGTTGGTGAGGAAGATGGCCAAAATAGCACATAAAATACGTCTAAATTGCACCGTTCATCCCAAACCTATAATCATCAATTATAAATTAGTCCTCAACTTTGTTTTCTTTGTTTATTGATCCTAAATCTTTATGAAGGGTTGCATATTCATCCGTAGTCCCATGAGAATTTTGAGTTAGCACAAAAATTTGATTTATAGAAAGAGAAAACTGATAACTTAGATGGATTATTAACTACAAAAAACTTATGGCATAATTTAGATTTACTTAAAAAAAAGTTACCAAATGGTTTAAATTAAAATTTAAAAATTAGTATTTTTTAGCTACGTTGGAGTTAGCAAAATTTGCAAAGCTGAGACCCACTATGCAATGCAGTAGTTTTTAAAGGCTTAGAACCAATATGCATTGAAAAGTAATTTGGGACCAATTTACAATGATAATTATAAGTTTAGGACCAATTGTGCAATTTAATCCATAAAAATATACAGATGGGAAACAACTCATTGGAGCACTTAGTGCACACACGTACCCTTCTTCCCTCCCATCTCCCTCATGTCTGCTTCTGTCTCCCTTTAGTTACGTCTAATGTAATACTACAATATGTCTGTCCGTGTATTTATACAAAAGAGTATTCTTAATAAAATTGTATTGTACAAGTACGTATCTATAGTATATGGTAGTAATTTGTTATGTATAGGATGAAATATGGAATGAAACATAAATTGAAATGTAGAACGTGCGTGCCTCACGAGCACAGGCACGGCATGTGACAACCCATACTGTATCATCAATTCCATTTCCCATCGATTTGGGAGCTCCACGCCTCCACTACCTCTACGCTACCCACCACCATTTTACTTTCCTACTCAAAGTCATTTATATTATGTTCTTAAAATCTTAATTACAAGCTCATTGATTCTTTTCTGGTTTCATATTTTCCTTCCAAACATTACACGGCGGCATTATAATCATGGTCTGTATTTATTATTTAGGAGGTATATAGCTCAATCCCCCATTAATATTATCATGTAACAATAAAAGAAAAAACAAAAGATAAGAGAGTTAAGTATACTCTACGTCTCATTGACTGTGATAGAGAAGATTCATAAAATTGAAATAATATGTACGTGTCATGTTATTTAACCACAAGGTTCATTATTTTCTTTCTTTTTTTTTTTTTGGATGGAAATTAATTATATCGATCGAGTTTTTCTTGTTGCAAATTCTTGACCTTTGGTGGTATAAATTGTGACAGAAAAATCAAAGGAGCCAGCGATCAGATCATGTGGCCTTCGGAAGGGATATTTGATTATTTACCCCATTCCCTACCCGTGGTGGTTGAGGTCTGGTGGGGCGGGGTGGGTCATGGAGGCGACTGCCATTCCCATGCATGTCCCCGATTTGCCTCATCGTCATACATTAACCTTCCCTACTAATTCTGAAACCTCATTCCCACTGAACATTACCATGTCCTAGTACTAGTAGTAGTCAATATCTTAAGATCTTTACATTAATCAACTATCTCCCTCCCTCTAGAGCTTGGTCTCAAATTGCAACTTGAATAGGTTGAAATACTCTTGGACCAGCAGCAGGCGGACTTTTTAAGTTTGATTGATATAGCATCATCTATAATGCAGGTGCCTCCCCAGACCAGACTTCTGGCTTGTTCTAAAAAAGAAAGGAGACTGACTAGAGAACAAAAGACTGAAAGAAACTAGTGCTTACTGATCTCATCGTACCAATAGGGCAGAGGCAGCCAGCGCAGACGCAGTGGGACACCAGGATGATGCCTCTGCCTCGATTCATCACCTGCACAAAACTTTTTCCAATGTTCTTTTCTTCTTCTTTTTTTTTTACCTCCCACCTGATTAACCTCTCTGCCAGGGCGCAGGCGGGCTGGCAGCAATGATGATGAGTTAACTTCGGTAAAATCCACATCACCAATGGACACCAGAAATCCAAATTTGACTCGGTGGTCCAATTAACTCCTGCACAACAAAAGAAGCCAACAAATATAGCCATTAAAAGCAGGCATTTAGATTGAAGAAGAAACCCAGTTAGCCATCACATGTCTGCTTCTGCTTTTACAGAAGGCAGCAGCATCACTCACAGTCTGCCCCAGGGATGCTGACACTGAACTCGCTATTTCTCCTGCCCAGGGTTTCTCAGCATCAGACTTCTGTCATCAGTTGGGTCCTAATCATGCGCCTTGACTGGTCTCTCCTTTTGTTTTTTCACTCATTTTCCTTTTCCAACCCTAGATCTCAATATTCAGCAACTTAGATTCGGAGATCTGTCAAAATTCTCATGAGGAACAACAAACTTGAAGTGACCAACCCCAGCAGGTTGCTAGCGGGCAAGGCCCTTTTTGCTGCTATTTTCCAGTTTTGGCTACACACATTTTGGATTGATTAGATGATTACCGTAAAATATTGGGGTCACAAAAAAAGTTATGACTAGAGTCCATTTTCTACTATCCCAACCCCCATGTTCAATCGGAAGTTCTTTTCAATCACCACGTTTATCCAACTTCAGATATCAACATCAATGAGGAAATTATCCAGGCTCCCAGCTTAAGCTCAAAAGGAGAGCAACTTTGTTTCCCTTTCTTCCCTAATAAGCATCCTGCAGGTTATTTAACACCAAATCCAGCAATTTAAAAGTTGAAAAGATTCCCGAACTTCCAATTTCAAAGGGGGTTGCTGTTGTTGATTGTTCTCCTCTGATTGGACCCAAGAAAACGAACTTTTTCCACGGCAGTAGGCTTTTGATTGAAACTTTAGACCAAAGATCATGGAAAGCTGAGGACCTAAAAAGCACATAAGCTCTGATGTCTCCCGAATCCATAAAACCCCCAAACAATCATCCAGAGCAACCTTTAATCATCCATCAACAACATATAACTGGACCAGCAATAATACTCTTTAAGGGAGACAGTTGTAAGTTTTGAGAACTGACCACAAAAATTCAAGACATTAGCGGCATCTGTAGGACCATAGGGGTAGTGGGTTAGATGATCAAATGTAAAAAAGTTGAATGCCATTGAAGATTCTACATAAAAAAGAACCATGTGATCACCAAGTTCCATCCACAGTAAGAAAAGTTGGTACATACATGTGCTATATTTTCAGCTACAGCAGTTAGAAGCGGACATCAAGCCACCAAGGATAACAGTCAAAAGCTGGAATATATTCGCTAGACTAATGTTCACATCGAAGCTCAAATCACACAATAAAAGTTGAAGCTATGCAAATCACAATCATTAAATCCCAACCCTTCCACATAGACCCAGTAAATCAAACATTGATCAAGTCTATTTCTGAAAGGTTGTGCATCATATTTTTCATCATGACACTTGATGGTATTAATGATGTAACTAACTTCCATCAAGCCTAGTTGATAAGTATTAATGATGTAACTTGTACCAACCATGGCTAACTTTGGCCATGATACTGGTGAGTACACGCTATATGACGACACAATAACTTTATCTTTTACCCCTGATGAAGCAAAGCAAGTCAGGAGATCAATTTCTGCTGCTCTAATTCGAGTACCTTAACAAGACCAACAATTCAGAATCTCAGATTCTGGTACTCGCCACCTATGTAGAAAAACAAGCAATAGGCATTCCCAATTCCATCAAGAATTTTACTATTCAAGACCTTCCTGCTTAGCTATCCAAGGACACAGCAAGATTAATGCGTTTCTATTCCACATACTTTTACTGTCAGATACATGAAAAGAATCAGTTGAATAATTTCTCCTAAATCATAAATAATAAAGAAGCAGGTCCTAGCAGGGAAATCCAAATTGTCATTCCCTTCTGTTAACAGGTAGAACAAAGGACTCTGGCAGACATTTCATATCAATAGAATGTGGTACAGGATAGTTATAACTAGACATAAAACGATGCCGAAGATGACTGCAAAAAACGAAAACATTGCATCAGATAAGTGCGACAGACAAAGCAGGTGTGGATAGGCCAAAGGCAGTAGGCTAATTTGTAACAGAGAATGCAAACCTAGGCAAGCTCATAATAGAGGACGTTCCGTCTAAAACAGCGTAAATATATTCATGAAATCAGATCCTGAATCTTAGGTTTTGCCCCATCAATTGCTTGCAAAATAATAAAACATGAGTTAATAATATCTTGTGAAATCAGTTATGATCAACTGAAATTCTACTTTCTGGCAAATTATACTTCATAATGATAGACGTGAGTTTAGGATAGGAATAAGAAGTGACGCTTACCAAACCTTGTTTCACAAAGAATTCATTTTTATGATTAAGCTTAAACAAGAGACAATTAATCTTTGGAAAAATTGTCACACCTGACAAGGCCACTTATATTACAGGTATTTCAATCCAAAACTACATACAACAACTATATTCAGATAAGATGGTAAGTAGCAAGAATGACTGGATCCTCGCGTGTGAATGATATCATTTTAATAACTCATCCCATGAGTTCTTTAGGTTTGAGCTGCCATTCTTCAAGAAGCTCATAACGTTTAGTTGTTTTAGGCTTTTAGCCCAACTTCTTCTTTTCCATGTCATCCAAGATCAACAATTCAACCTCAACCATTTAAAACAACCACTCAACTCCCAAGCCCAACCTTGGTTATAAAAATCACAACTGAAGTTGGAGCATGGAAGCAATCACCCCTAATCCAGAACCGGATCATCCATTTTCTTTCAGAGAGTAGTATTGTGAACATCAATTTAATACGCAAAACAGCCCAAGCATTTAACTTGGATTCTTACAACGTACTACCAATACCAGCAACCATGTCAAACACTGGCATCAACTCAGCATCATCTAAGGCGCAAATAAAGAATATCAACTCCACATGGATTCATGGTTCTAATGCAATCTCGTATCACCGAAATCAGGGTCCGTTATATCTTGATGAGAATTCTTCACAATCGATTTTGGGTTAAACACTTAAACATTAGTGTAATATGAGAACTCGAAACTGGTGCCGCTCTAGCTCCATTCTTTTGTTGTTAGCCCTGTTTTCGGGCGTGTAAGTTGTAACAGACATTTCTAAGCAAAACATTCCTGACCAACAATATACACGTAATGGACATGTCTTTGAATTATCAACAATTCCGACGTCAAATTGTACAATAAGAAATTCTTACATTAAGTTAGACAATACTTATACTATACAAAAAACTTGGCGCTTACCGCAAAGATGTCCAGTTCAAATCTAAAGAACCGAAACGCAAAAATCCCTTCGGCCACCCCGACACAAGCTCCAGCCAAAACATCCAACAAAAAATGCCGGCCAAGCAAAACCCTGGAAGACGCCGTCGCAGTCGCCCAAATCCAAACCCCTAGCATAACCAAAGCAGCCGCACGATCTGGATCGGCCTTGAACCATCTCCCGACCACAATCGGAACCAGCGTACCATCGTGGCGGACAACTAGGTGGAGGATAGTGGCTATGAAGAAAACCCGGGAGGCGTGGCCACTTGGGAAGGAGAAATTATCGGCGTGGACGGCGGCGGACATGTTGGGGTTGTAAGGGGGACGAGACCGACGGAAGATGAGCTTGACGAGCCCTACGACGGCTATGTCGAAGAGGAGGCCAAGAATTAGAGGGGAAAAGAGAGGGGAAAGAGAAGGATAGTAGAGGAAGAGGGAAAGAGAGAGAGGGAAGGAAAGGCGGAAGTCCGCGGAGAGCTCGAGGAGGAGGAGGAAGGAAGTCGGGAGAAAGGGCTTGAAGAAAGTGTGGAGCGCCTGGGAAACAACTGCGTCTAGGGCGTGGAGGCGGAGGAGGATCGATGGGTGCTCGGCGGCGGTGCCCATCGATTGGGATGGAAGAGACAGTTGTAAAGTTGATGATTGGTGGTTAATGGCGATACTGTAGTGGTCACAGCTGGAGCGAGACTGGTTGGGGGCCTAGTCAACCTCACAACTCACAACATTTACCATCTCTTTTCTGCCCCAAATCATGTCTAATTATTATAGCATCCCTCTGTATCTTAGATAAACTAACTCATATTTAATTTTGTATATATAATCCTTTTCTATAAAATATAGGTAAAATTACCCCCTTATCAACATTCTTTCTTTTCTTTTAAAAATTATACCATTAATTCTTCACAAAGATTATCACTACCGCTACCGCCGTCGCCACCAAATTTCATCAGTACTCACATTTGTATAAGTGTCAAACATAAAAAAGCATAGTGTCTAAAGCAATTGAAAAAAGTGTGTGAATAAGTATGTATAAATGTCTGAAATAATATGAAGATTATTTATTCTTTTTAATAATATGTAAATAATTTATTCTCTTTGATAAAATGTAAATGTGTAGAAGTGCCTAAGTAAATATACTCCCTCCGTCCCGATTTGTTTGCTCCATTTCATTTTGGCACAAAGTTTTAGGTGCTTTATTTTTTTGCACTTTCTTCCCGTTTTACCTGTGGAATTCATTTGGGTCATCTCTCCCTTAAGCACCTGTCTCGGTTTTCACGTCGCAGCCTCCACCTTTGTCACCGCCTCTGCTGCCTTTGTCTTCGCCTCGATTCATTGCCTCCATCCTCGTTTTCTTCCTCTGCTAAATGAACCCACAGTGCGAATTGTTGATTGGAGCAACCAACTTAAGAATCAAAAGCGCTTATCACTGATCGGAGCATCAGAAACTGGTTCAAGAACCCACGGTGTGAATTGCGGATCCACCGTCGCCTCCCCTGTCATCAATCGATTCACCTCCGCCGCCGGGAGATCGTGCAATGCTTTAGGTGCCTTGATCTCTACGGCTCCTCACTGGCTCTTTTGCATTTACTGCCTGATAATCTCCTTTGTTCCTCACCCCTCAACCCGTCGATTGATTGGCTGTTTATGTCGATCTCCTTTGATCACGCTCCGATATCTCCCTGCTCACCTCAACTTCCTCAAACAAGGCCACCAACTTGATTTACTGCTGACCATGTCCAAAATAAATCTTGATCTACAAAATCAAAGCGTACCCATGGCCAAAAATCATCATCATCAGAGCAAATTGACAAAGCTAAGCTCTGATGTTTGCGATGAAGGAAGAAAGAGAGACGAGAGAAACTTGACTTTTTGCTTTTTTACACTAGAGTTAAAATATGGGTACTATGGTATTTTTAGTGTAAAAAACTTACTAAATAAGGAAATGGTGCAAAGAATTTAGGACGACCCAAAAAAAAAATGGTGCAAAGAATATGAGACGGATGAAGTATTAAAGTATTTATAGAAATATGTAAAAATGTCCAAGTAATATGTTAACAATTTATTATTTTAAAAATGAAAGTGTTTAAATTAATAAGTAAAAAAAATGTCTTAATAACTATGTAAAAGTGTCTAAAGAAAATACTAAAATGATTGTAACAATAAGCAAAAAATTTATTATCTTTAAAATTAAAAGTGGCTGAAACAATAAATGAAACTGTCTAAACGAATATATTGAAATGTCTAAACAAATGTACAAAAGTTCTCTCAACTCTTTGGAGATTCCAAACCTCTTCAACTCCTCCCCTGATTCCTCCTCCTCCTTCATCGAGAACCACCACAACTCTAACTCCCATTGAGTAGAAACGAAGCTGGAGCGACGACCGAAGCAAGACGAAGCCAGGAGTGGCGATCGAAAAGGGCGAAGCTAAGAGCAGTGACCGGAGGAGACGGAGAACGGGGATTCGAGAAGAAGATTGGTGACGAGAATCAACAATCTGAGGCAAGGTGGCACTAATTCGAGGCGAGATGGTGCAATTCTATCTTCTCTTGGCCGGCGACTGCGGTCCCAATCTCTTCTCCAGGTCAGCGGTGTTCGGCTTCTTTTCCATCTCCAGTGCGATCTTCGCATGTTTGAGCAATGACAAATTAAGGAAATCAAAGATCGGAGAGTTGCGATTTGAGATTGGAGCAATGACATGAGAGAGTGGAGATTGGAGCTGCTCAAAGCGAGAGATCGAAGAGTTGGAATTTGAGATCGGAGCAACGACGTAAGAGAATAGAGATCAAGGTTACAAGAAGCGAGAGAATAGAGATCGTAGTGATAGTAAAGAGGCCAGGCATCGATCGGAGATTAGAGCGTCATGATTCGTTCGCCAGCATGAATAGCAACGAGCTGATGGTGATTGGCGGAATGAAAAGGGTAGAAGATCAACAACAGCAGAGAGAAACTAAAAGAGAAAAATTGTTTGAGAAAGTGAATTTTGGGGTAAAATTGTAAAATGATAACTATGTCTAATTTGGATATATGTTCATAATATCCATGGTAAATCATGTCTCCTTCTATTTTTGTTTAATTTTTGAAGGTCTAAATACCTATTGCTCCTTTGAACTATGGTGACTCGAACAGTTTACTCCCTTAACTATAAAGTAGATAAATTTGAGTCATGAATTTTGATGAATTAGTCATTTTAGCCTCTTAACTCAGCCTAATCCTCACGTCTTCCATCTTAAATGGAGTAGCCATCGTCGCCACCCCCTACTCTGCCCTCCACAACCTCTTTGGGCTTTCCCTTACCTTCCTCTTCTCCTCTCTCCACTGCCGAGAGCTCTTCAACGCTTTTACCTCTCTTTTGACGATCATTGTCAAGTTTGCCACTGCTGCCTTTGAGAGCTCATTCATCCTTCACACACACCCTCTGCCCCGCCCTATTCTTCGAGCTTCAATCTGATTATGCAAAGGTTATTGTCGAATGTGATGAAGGAAACCACCGACCATGATGAACCTAGGAGCATAGAATTAAATAAAGCGGTATACCGCTTATCGTATGTAAGCAGTACGTGATAAAATATTTTTACATTTTGTCATTTTTTTGCATGAAATATCGTAATATTTTATGATATTTCGCATACCGGTAACTTTTTATATACATATTGTAAAAAAAAAAGGTATATTGTAAATACTGTGAGGTATGTACCACTGTATTCTATTTTTCACATACATATATGAGATATTTTTTTGGTCATTTTACATCAAAATATTATACATAAATATATAAAATATTAAAATATTATTAATACACATATTCTAACATAAATATTTAATTTTATCTTTTAGATACTTTTTTCTTTTACTCTCTCTCATATCAATAAATTAATTTTTTTTGCTGAGTAATATTTATTTTGCTCTATATATAATATTATTTTTATTTTTTTGTATAAAAATATCTTCTATCATATTTATTTTATTTATATTTGACAAATTATTATGAGAAAAATTACAATACACATAAAAATGTACAAAAAAATTGATTTAATTTATTTCATCTTAAAATAATATTCTAAATTTTGTTTTTATTTTTTACAAAAATAGTAACATTATATAACACAGTATACCTTAAAAATATGAGATGCGGTATACGTAATTATAAAGGTATTTAACACTTGCCTAGGAGTAATAACGATTGTTATGGCTAGGGTGCAATGATGGGAGAAAAGCAGTGACGATGACAAAATTTGGCTTAAAATCAAGTAAATCTATTAATTTGGCACTCAAATTTGTTGATTTCTACTTTAATTGTTGCTTGGATGAGAATCACAATGACGAACTAGCGCCAGTGGTGAACATAGTAAGAGTAGATATAGCTAATCTTTGGTGGGTCAAAAGCTCTAGTTGTCTCTCTAATAGTATCTTTGTCACGGGCACCCACATAAAGAGCAAAAATGAGTCAAGGGACCAAACTGGCCTGTTTAAGGTTTGACTGAGTTTACTTTTATTTATTACTTAATTTTAAAATGAATTTAAATACCATACATACATAAACAACAACTTTTGAGAATAATTTTTAGCTTAGGGGCTAAACTAGAACTATAATTAAACTTTATGGACTATGATAGAATTTAACCATCTATCATATTTACTGCCACTATTGCTAGAGCCTTATTCTGTAAATATTAGTTTCATTTACAGAAAATGTACATATAACCAAACTCAAATTTTAAATGTAAAAAAATGTCAAATAGTATCGATAGGGAGATACTTGTTTGCCTCATCATGCTTTATTGGAGTTCTTGAGCCTGACATCAACATCTTCCTTATATATGTGATATAGGCAAGCATTGTTTGGGTTAGTTCGGCTGTTTTTTTGGAAGTGAACTGACTCAAATTTGGTTCAGCTTTGAAAATTTTCCACTAAACCTATGAACTGACCAGAACTAGAACCATAGTTTTAGGTTTTTCAGTTTTGTTTCTCAAGTTTTTTTCAGTTCATACCATATACCTCATTAAAATTCAATACAATTGCCTCCACAATCCTTGTCCGATGATGGTCTATGAAATTAAGAATGCATTTGTAAAGTGGGATTAGGATAGTTAGGATTTATAATTATGTTCAAAACTAAAAGATTAAAAGACTTCTATAATATAATTTTTCGTAAATAATTATACGTGTAAAATCATAAATTTTATCGTACTATATTAATACATATATCTCAGGTTAGTTTCATATGAAACCAGGACCAACAAAAAAACCAATGATTTTTTCCAGGGATCAAACAATCTGCGAACCATAATAAATTTTTATGTAACCCAACCCAACTTAAGCTACTCCTATTGAATTAGGTAAACTCATAGTTCTACCTAACCCATTTCACCCCTAAGTACCATTCCTCACACAATTGTTGGTTTCCGACTACATTTTCTCTCTTTCTCATCCATGATTTTTATTTTTGTACCATACCACCCAGTATATACTGCAAACAGTACGAGACAGTAGGACGAAATACTGTCCTTTATATAAGACTGTACGAGTGGGTACCGGGTGTACTGGCTGTGTATTGATTAATTTTATAACAAACATTTATTATTATTTGAATGAAAATTTGTACTTTTATTTTTTCCGTACCTTAAAATTATGATTTTAATATATATAATAGAATATTTATAAAATAAAAATTCTTGATTAATATATATACATATAACATACAATTTACACTCTTACAATATCAAATTTTGGTATGTTTTATGTGTTTATATGTTATATTAACATATATTTTACTTTCATATACATATATACAAACATACATACATATATGTGTAAATGTGTGTGTGTGTGCGCACTCTACACACACATGCACACGCACACACACACATGTATGTATGTATATGCATGAGATATTTAAAATTGGTATACAAAAAATGATACGATATGGCACTAATACTATACCCTATTGTTAGATAAACTATACACTATCCGGTATGAAATTTAAAACCTCATTTCTTTCCAACTATTGTTGATTTTTCTCAAAATTGTCATTGTTGCTCTCTTCTAATTTACAGTTGAGCTTTCTTCAAGATCTCCATGATCTTATCCTCTGTAGCACAAGTAATCCATGCTAACCGATGATGAGTTGAGAAAATGGATTAATTGTGTGAATTCTAGGAAAAGTTATGTATAACAGCGAATAAGGTTGACAATTGGCCTTAGTTTGACTGAATCCAAGTCTAATTCTCCTTGAGCTTCATCTTACTAAAGAAATGTTTTTATCTGCTTTCTTGGCTTCTTTAAACTCGAGTTGGGAACTGGAAAAAAAAATAAAGAAACTTTGGGTCTAATATTCATATTGTCCTTAAAATTATGTACTCATATCAATCATGTCCAACCTTTTAGTTTGTTGCAACTGTATAATATGTCTTAAAATCACACTCTACCCATAAGCGCATGAATTGTTTTGTAGTACAAGAGAGTGGGTGTCAATCCCACGAAGATTTTGGAATAAATTAAACAATTAACACTATTTTCATAACTAACTTTAGCTAAACCAATCAACAATCACACAATTTTAGTCTAGATAATCAACTACTGTAACTAAGAACTTTAAGTGTCTAAATTTTTTAACCAAAGCCTAAGCACTAAAACCTAAACAACTAACTTGCACTTTTTAAGGGGTTTCCTTGTTACTAAAACTAAACACATTGTTCATGGTTTTTGTTACTTGATTTGGTTAAGTTAGTGAAACAATCCTAGGTTCTAGCTAGAGGTGTAAGCAAGCAGGGCTTTTATCGGTATATTGAGCTCGAATTCGAATTGAGCTTTTTCGAGCCAACCTTATTGACCTCGAACTCAAGCTTCGGCCTAAAATTGAGCTTAGAAAATTAACAGGTCGAGCCCGAGCCCACTATTGCCTAGCTTTAAAATATATTGAGCCTAAGGGGCCTATAATATGGTCAACCTAGGCTTGGGCTTTAATTTCTTAATTTCTAAACCCTTACAAGCCCAAATACATATTGCTATTTGCTATCATCTTTAAGATAGACTTCCTACATTGCACAAATCCTTCTCCCTTCCATAACATTCCCAATTCTTGTATCTGAAATCTCGTCATCCTGACCATCCATTGATATACTTCCATCGACAGTGAGAACGCGGTGACAACATGCTCGAAGCTTTATCGCAACAACAACAGACACCGAAGACAATGTCGGCAGTGATAACCGATGAATCAGAAGATGACAAAATGGCCGAAGCTTCAATTCAATGATGGGAAATGGTGAGCTTGATGCTACTAGTGGCAAAGTTCCTCAAGCTTCAATCTGACAACTAGACATGGTGAGCTCGATGTTGGCGGTGAGTCAAGATAATATGTTGCATGAGTTCCTCATCAGATGACTGCAGCCATCGTTGCTGGTTTTCTAGGCATCCAATAGTCTGAATTAGGAGCATGCATTATTCGAACAAAACCAAATCATTTTGGTTTTTTGTTTGGTTCATTTAATTTTTCGGTTTGGTTTCGGTTAAAACCAAAATTCTTAAAAAATGGTTTTAGTTTATTTTCGATTGGAGGAATCAGTTAATTCAGTAATTGAATTAACCAAATTATTTTAAACGTATTTGGGCCCTTCTTCGTGGTCTGTTGTGCTGGCTGCTGTTAGCCTATTACTGCCCAACCCATAAGCCCAATGAAAAAGGCCCAATCCCTACTTTATTACTCACCCATATCTGGCCATTCGTCCACGTCCAACATTCCTCAGTCCTTATCGCTAACTCGCTTTACTTTTCTACCCTGTACGTATCTTGTCTTCAACTTCGTTCCATCACTTTCAATTTCACTGGTTGTTTGCAACTGCACAAGCCCTCATTGCAGTGTCACTTCAGCTCATTGCCCCAGCATCACTAAAGTGTCATTCATCTTTGACGTGGTATCCCGCTGCGCCAGCTCATTCGCCCAATTACTGTGTTTTTGCCTTCTTGGTTAATGAAGGTGAGTTTGGGCATTTAGGGTTTTGTTAAATTCATGATTTGTTCTATTTAAAATTTTTACCTTACATATTATTCTTAATCTTTTTTTCATAGGACAATGAAAAGAAATTTTTTTTAAAATAATAGAGTGGACGACTAGAAGCATATAGTAAGAGCAAATCAAACTTGTTCCAATATAAAGTCTAGTTAGCTTCAAAGTTTTATGCGCATAAGATAGGTGGGTGGGTGTTGGAAAATGAGCAAGTTAAGGGCAGTGGTTTTTGTGAGGCAAGTGGTTGGGTAGAAGAAAACATTGCAAAGCAGAAGTATATAAAGATGGTGACTACTGCCTACTGATATGTATACACACTATATTTAGGGGCAGATAGATCCAGTATGAATTAGCAAATAACAAAAGTAAATTAAATTGAAAAAGAAAACAAGCAGCATGTAGAATTAATATTATAGTTATTATTAATTCTAAATGCATATAATGGGCGGGGCGAACCAGACCAGTTTGGGTTGGGGGGAGCAATTTTCACAAATAAACAAAAGAGAGCTTAGTAGTAATGCGTTTAAGGTTAGCTATTACAAGTGGTATACTATGGGCTTTTATCATGCTAATTCACAATTGGTTTTGAATTTGGTTTTAGAATTCATAAAATGATCCTTTTCTGTTTTATTGTAGTATTTGGGAGTTGGTTTGAGGTGTTTATTTTATTATCCAAGATGGCTTCAACAAAACAATCGGCCAATGTAAAGATTTATATTTTTTAAAGGATTTATATTTTTTAAAAGATTTAATAGGAGCATTATTTATGCAATTACTTTAGTTGTCAGGATTATATATAAGTGATAAATGTTTTAATGGAAATATGCATGTCTCTTTAAAACTTTGTAGATGAAAAATGAGGTTACTGTTTTAGATCCTCAAAAAGAAAGTTCTACATCACCAGGCTCTAGTCTTTCTAGCTTTTATACATCAGATGAAGATTCTCTTCCCACAGTTCCTCCGTACTCTTCAAAGGGCTCAAAATCCCAAACAAATAGGTTAGCTGCAAAAAGAAAATCAATGAATCCAAGATCACCTGTGTAGAACCACTTAACCAAATTTGTCATAACAGATGGTCATAAAAAATGTAAATGCAATTATTGTGGCAAAGAATATGCTACGAACCCAAAAAACATTGGGACAAGTTCAACATGAGCTCATATTTAAAAATGTGAATCCTAAGGTAAAAGCTATACAAACACATCTTTATGCTATAGATAATGATGGGGAAAAAGTACTTAGTTGTTAGAGATCTGATGAGGATGTCGTTAGAAAGGTTTTGGCTTTCATGATTGGTGTGGATGAACTGCCATTCAGATTTGTAGAGAGTGAAGGATTTAAGCATATAATGTCAGTTGCATGCCCTAGGTTTCACATTCCTTCTCATTATACTATTGCTAGGGATTGTTTTCCCCTTTACTCTGATGAAATAACCAAGTTGAATAATTATTTCAAAGGTAGTTAACAGAGGATCTCTCTCACCACAGACACATAGACTTCTATACAGAGGGTCAACTATTTATGTCTTATTACTCACTACATAGATGATAATTGGGTGCTATAGAAAAAAATCTTGAGTTTTTGTCTAATAATTAGTCATAAAGGTCATGTTATTGGTATGGTTGAGGAGAATTATTTGTGTGATTGGGAATTATATCGAATTTTAGCCATCACTATTGATAATGCTAGTTCAAATGATGTTGTGGTTGATTATTTGAGAAAACAAATTCTTAATTGAAAAAGTAGAGTTGTTGGATGCAAATAGCTCCATATGAGATGCATTGCACATATTGTGAACTTGGTTGTTATTGATGATTTGAAAGAGTTTAATACATGTGCTGCTCGTATGAGAGATGCAGTTAGGTTTGTTAGGCAATCACCTGCTAGATTGTCCACTTTGAAAAATTAAGTTCAAATTGAAAGAATTTAAGGTAAGGCCTTGTTATGCCTTGATGTGAGCACGAGATAGAACTCAACTTACATGATGTTAGAAGCAGCACAAAAGTTCCAAGCAACCCTTGAAGGATTTGGTAAGCAAGATCCAGTATATGTAGTTGAACTTGTGTCCAATCATGAAGTTCCTACATATGAAGATTGGGAAAATGTAAGGTCACTAATGTGCTTTCTTGAAAATTTCTATGAACGCATATGTAGGATATCTGGTTCTTTATATGTGACTTCCAATAGATTTTTTCATAAAATTTGTGAAGTTGAAAGGTTGTTGCAACAATGGCAAGGGCATGAGAAAAAGGCATTTGCTTCAATGGCCAGGAAAATGAAAGCAAAGTATGACAAATATTGTTGAAATGTTGAGAAAATGAACATGTTAATTTATATTGCAATTGTCCTTAACCCTCAATACAAACTAGGTTATGTTAAATTTGCATTGAAAGATATGTATATAGGAGGTGAGAATGTTGGAGCAACATTGAAAAGAAAAGTGAGAGATGCTACCTAAGAGTTGTTTGATAATTATAAGAGAATTATTTAGCCTGAGTCTGGTAAGTCATCTTTGAGAACCCAAGTGCCAATTGAGTTAGGAAGTAAGAGGAAAAGAAAGTACACAATCATAGAGAAAAGACTACGGAAGTTTAAACATATCACTAGAAATGTAGAAAATAAAATAAAACTAGAAAAGTATCTTGCTGAACCAAGAGAAACAATTTCTCCAAATTTTGATCTGTTGATGTGGTGGAAGATGAATTGTCACCGCTATCCTGAAATTGGAGCTATGCCTCGTGATATACTAACTACTCTTATTTCCACCAGTGATGCACAGTGGGATGACCCGGCTCGGGATCGGACCGGACCAGCTGGGCCCGGTCCTCTGTTTATTAGGCCTGAGCATGACCCGAGTTGAGGCGTACCGAGTCCATGTCGGGCTTGACCCAGTCCTAGGCTCATAATTTTTAATTTTAATTTTAAGTTTTAATTTTTAATTTTATTTTATATTTTTAAAAATTGTTTTTAAAACAAAATTTTTTAAAACTACTTGTTTCAAAGTAAAACACCACCACCGGTGTAAAAATTTATTAATTTTAAAGCCAAACGGCTCTTACATAACATGAAACGGGCTTTACATGAGTCAATAGCAAAACATTCCATAAAAGTAAATACAAAATAAAAGCTATGATCTGTGCTAAACAGCAAAATCAGATCAAATACAAAGTAATAAAATAATGAGCAAGCTGTGGATTTAAGCATCTATTTCATCGGGGTTTTCTTTGTCGGAACTCTTGTTGTCTTGTAATCTTAAAGCTGCAAGACCCCAATTACAGTTGCATATACAAACTTCAACTACATCTATGATAACCTTACACGTTTCTCTGAAATTATACGTTTCCCAACGCTGAAAGTGGACTCAAATGCAATGGTTGAGACAGGAACAGTTAGAACTTCTTTGGCAATTATGGAAAGTATTGGAAATTTGTTGCTTCTTGCTTTCCACCATTCTAGAATGTCAGTCTCACTATTCTCCCAAACCAAGTGGAGGTATGCATTCACTTCATTAATGCCAAATGCTGCAGCACGTGGCCATTTGAGGAGTTATTCCGCCGGATTGAATGATGATGAGCCCGACAATGATGAACACCCGATGGTACATGAAGTAGTGTTCACAACCTTATCCTTATGCCGGTCGGCATAAATCTTAAATAACTATCGCAAGTGCTCATCAATAGTGGCAATTATAGCATGAATAGAAATATGTGTCATTTTTAAGAAACTATAATAACCCTCAAGTAGCTGCTGTGTACCCATGATTTTGACAGTCGGGTCTAGTGCAGATGCAAGTAAATAGATCGGGGGTATAGTACTGAAATATAAAATTCATTTATCTTTCATGGCCTTAATTGTGTCTTTTAAGAACTCGTCATCTTTGTATTGGTTAAAAACCCATGAAATGTTGACCATATGTATTAAAACTTTGTGTAATGTAGGATAGTATACATCAGAGCAAAAAATAGTGGCATCATAAAAATATCATAGCACAACAGTCAATTTTGACAGTTTATCCCACATCTCTTGTTTCAAAATCGTTTTCTTTTCTTTGACATTTATAAAACATGTCATGTATGCAGCAAATGGCATCGCATCCATCAACATCTCGTAAGTCGAGTTCCATCGGGTTGGGCAATCAAGTTTAAAACGTTTCCAACTAAAATCGAGGTTATTTTCCAAACAATATTGCTTAAACTCTTTGAAAACTTTGGTTCTTGACTTAAAATAATAGATTGCCCACCTGATTGAAGTAATTTCAATATTCAAAACTTGAAGACCTTTTTAGACAGCTAAGTTTAAAATATGACATACACATCTAATATGAAAAAATGCGGCATCACGGATAGGTTATAGTGATTCCTTCAATGTCTCAGCCGCGACATCGTTGTTTGATACATTATAAAATGTTATGCTAAAAACCTTGTCATGACAAAAATTCTTTTAAACTTTCTGAAATAACTTGGAATATGTTCCAACTCGTATGATCGACCTCCATCCACTTTAATGCAATGATACATTTTTTAACGACCCAACTATCATCAATCCAATGTGCAGTTATACAGTAATAATCTTATCCTAGTGGTGAAGTCCACATGTTACTAGTAAATGAGATAGAATGATCAAAAGCAGAGAAGCATGCTTGTAAGTTTGATTTACCAACTTCATAAATTTTAAATACCTTACTCCTAGCAGTAGTTTTAGATGTTCTTTTAAAAGTAGGGTTTAATTATGATTTAATCCATTTTTTCATATGCCTATTGTCTGATTATGTAAATGGTTTTTCAGTTAACATCATCCATTCTACCATGCATTCTCTACAATTTTTTAATTAAATCTAAAAATACCTGATCCGCCGGCAATACTTACAAGCTGTGTCTGACCACTGGTATTAGCAGTTGCATCTACACATAAATTCGGATGCTTATATTCCATGTAACGTTTCAGTATTCCTGTGCCAGAGTTCTTTTTGTGTGTGAGTTTTATCTTGCAATGTTTGCAATTTGTGAACCTCGCATCGTTTCCATGAGCATCCTTTTGGAAAACTTGGTCAAAATACTCCCAAACCCATGCGGTGAGCCTCGACGTCTTACCTTGTGGTGGAAGTTCGGGTTGATAGCTTGTCAAGGTTTGTTGAGAACCATCTCCTCCACTAAATTCTCTGATGCCGTTGGCTCCACCTCTTCAACGTCATCATTGGAAAGTTGATCATCGAGTCCCAAGTCGTATTGACTCATATTGAATTGCTCGTCAACGTCAATTTGTTGGATATGAGCCCCACGGGTCACCGGTCGGGAAAGGCCACGAAAAAAAGACTTCAAACAGATGTGGGATGAAGAGCTTGAGGCATTTCCTTTTCCTTTTAATGCCATTTGTGTGAGAATAAATTCAGAAGATCACGAGCTTCGAAAGTAATTAATGAATGATTAGGAAAAAATAAAGAAAATAAGATTGAGAACTTCAAAGAAATGAGAGAATGTATTAGTAGAGAAGGAGAGATTGCTAAGATTGGTGTGAAGAAATGGTGGAAATGGCCTCCCTATTTATAGGAGAAGGTTTTTTTTTTTTTTACTAAAAAGCCCTTAGAATATAGTTGTTGGGGGGAGAAGGGCAAAAAAGTAATTCTGGGGGTCAAAAAAAGTCTACAGGCGGTTACAAGAACCAACTGTGTCATTTTCCTTTTTTTTTTTTTTGAATTCTAGAGCCGTTGGAGGCTGCCGACCGTTGCGTCAAGCGTGTTGGGCTGGCCCCAGTCTGGTCCTGTGCCAGCCTCCGTGTCAGGCCAATGTGTGCGGGGCCCATTTCCCCCTTGGGTCGTGCCGAGCTCACTTCTCTCCCTCTCTTCCTTTAGGCCCATAACCGCCCCTCCATTGGCCGAATTTAACACGGGCCCGTGTCTTACCGGGTTTGACCAATCCTGGGCCAGGCTTGACGCGTGCCGATCCCGAGCTGGGCCGGTCTCGACCCAGCCCACTGTGCATCTCCAATTTCCACTATGGCATCAAAGTCTGCATTTAGTATGGGTGGTCGAGTCCTTGATCTTTTTAGGAGCTCCCTAACTCCTAAAACGGTGTAGACACTTATTTGTGCCCATGATTGGCTTAGGAAGACTCAACGTGTTAATGTGGAGAAGGAATTGGAAAAGCTTAAAAAGATTAAGTCTGGTATGATTCATACTTCCATTATGATTTTACGTTTTGTTTGGCATCATACATGTACACATATTATGTTTTTGTTTCAAAGATGTTTGATATGAGTTTGAGACTTCAGTGATTGATATTTGGAAATACATTAATGCAAGTATGATTTTTTTTTAATGAAAGTATGGATATTTATTTTATAGTTGAGTTATTTATTTTATACTTAAGATTTATTTCAATTGATATTATTTGTTACATTTATGACTCTTTGTATGATGCACAATAATTTGGATTGAATATGAAGGAATATCTTGTTTAAAGAGAAATTGGGGAAAGTTTGGCCAACTTCTTTCTCTTCTATTCCATCTTCATTGGAAGAAGTATAAACATTATGTAAACTTGTGGGATTGTCCATTTATTAGGATGCTTTTAGAAGTGTGAACTTAAGAAGTTCAAATGCTTGGTTGATAATTTATGGGATTTGTTTATTTAGGATTTTTAAAACTTGGATGTATTACTACTTGATGTTTTGTTGAATTATTATGTTGAAGCTGTAATAAAAATTTGTAAAACTAGTGGAAATTGCACAAAAAAAAAAAAAATAGCAGGCATGTGGATGTAAAAAAATTCTGTTATTTTGATTCAAACCAAATTGAACTGAAAAAAATTTGGTTTTGGTTTTAATTTGTTTTCTCAACTAATTCGGTCAATTCGATTGGTAATAGTAAAAGACCAAAAACCAATTAAACCAACTAATTTGGTTTGATCAAAACCAAATTAACCAAATACCCAGCCCTAGTCTGAATCTAGTAATCGAGCATTGGGGGATAGGCCTGGGATTGGATATTTGGAGATAGGGGTCTGATTGAGTGACAATAAAGTTCAATGATTTCAAGCAGCAGTAATCAAATTCTAAAGGACTGCCTGAAGGTTTACCCTATTCTCTTTCTTTATAGGAAAATTTTATGGATAATTAGAAGTTTAGTCTTTGAGATTGTGTTTTTGTCATATTAAGCCTTAAGTGTTAACTTTGTAAATCTAAGTCATAATTGTAAATTTGAGCCTCGTGGGCTTATAGGCTGAGCTTGAGGCTTCCTCGAGCCGAGTTTGAGCTTTAAAATTAGGGCTCAAGTAATTCGAGCTCGACCATAGGTAGTGCTGATAAGATAAAGGGCTAACCTTACGCACAGTGGGCTTGGGCTCTGCCTGGCCATTTTACAACCCTAGTTTTAGGGCCATTTATTTGTTAGTGATGTGTTTTCTTTGGTTCCTTGCTTTCCCATGCTAAAAAACTCTCTTTTTGCCCCAAACAAGTAAAGATTCTCATCTCTAATACTACCTTAGGAAAAGGCATTAACAACTTTTATTTAACAACACCCTAGTAATTGAGACAAGTCTCTCAACTATGACCATAATTACTACCTTCCATACCTAGATCCAATTCTTCTTTCACTTTCCCAAGTATAAAGTGGAATCCATGACATCAATTGATTATGGCCATCAACTAATCAAAGAACAATTTAGTACAAGACAAGAAATGAACAAGATTTAAAGAAGGAAACTAAATACCTAGTATTGTATTTAACCAATGAAACCAATGTCAAGTAACTACAACTATAGAAAGTGTAAAACAAACTACTCCATACCTAGAAGAAGAAGAAACATCATTCTTGGATTCAACACAAATTCACCAAATCAAAGAAAGAAAAGAAGAAGGAAGGAACCAATAATCCCTTGTAGATTCAGTGACTTATTCTCCAATGCAACTCTTAGCTCATCCTCTAAAATCCAAGAATTCCAATATGATAAACACAAGAATCCTCAAGAACACTTGTAGTTTTTCTAAAAGGGCTACAAGTGAATATGATTATTCAATCCTTAGCTAAAAATGATACAAATATAAGGCTTGAGCCTTTCCCTCTTCCATCTTCATCAAATTTTCCAATGGTAAGCTTGGTAGGTGAAGAAAGTGGATCCTCAAACTTAGAAAATGCTTCTTTGAAAAAGTGGCCCTTTTTTTGTCCGGGTGTAAGGTGTGATCACACTTCTCAGAATGCAGTCGCACTTTTGCTTACAGCTGATAAAGTAAGGTCGCATGTTCTGAGGTGTGATCACACTTGGACTCCTCAGGTCTTTTCTCTCCCATGTAAGTGTGATCGCACTCTTTGAAGTGTGACCTTTTCAGCTTCCTTTT
Organism: Aquilaria yunnanensis; assembly: GCA_039654915.1. Classification (NCBI taxonomy): domain Eukaryota; kingdom Viridiplantae; phylum Streptophyta; class Magnoliopsida; order Malvales; family Thymelaeaceae; genus Aquilaria; species Aquilaria yunnanensis. Next base: position 15,914,692 of record CM077593.1, read on the forward strand.
GCTCTCAGCTCCTCTACCTTTGCTTCCTTGTCCAATTTAGTTGCAAATTCTCCTGTTTGTTCATTGAAGCTCTCCATAAGTGAAATGCAATCTACAACATTCAAATAGTATTAAGTCCTAGCAAAATGAAACAATTTAAAGCACAAAAGTGAGGGAAAATACATAGGACCTCATGTGACTATCATATTCTATACAATTTTTTATACAAACTATATATAAGATCAAAACACTTTGTTGTATACTTGTAACGTACTTAGGTTTTTGATACAATGAAAATGACTAGTTCTATAGAAGGTGTGCCATTAGCAATTTAATTTTTTTATTAATTGAAACAAATATATATTCTACAATATCAGAATCATATTTCAATCTAAAATTTCTTATATATCAAGTTGATTCATGTCATTTGAGATTTTTTAGATTAACCTGGTAAATACCTCTGAATAATAAAATAAGCTATTAAATTCCATATAATTTGTTATTTTCATTGATAAATTTTAAATTTTTATTGACATAAATAACAGTTTTTATATTAATCTACTAACTAGCTCTGAATGATAGAATAAGTTATTTAGTTTATTACAGTTGTTATTTCTATTGACAAATTATGACTTTTTCAATTATACAGCTCAAACTTCTTACATTAACGAGATAAGTAGCTTTGAATGGTGCAGTAAGAGAGGTTGCCTTTATATTAGACGAGGCCAGAATGGGCTTGGTATAGTTAAGACTGGCAAGATTCGTAGGAGTACAGTGTGCGTGCGCTATGCCTACCCTTCTCCTTCTAGCGTGGTAATTCTAAGACATCATGGCAAAAGAAACGAAGAGCTACCATTAAAAAAAAAAACAGAGGAACAACATAAAAAAAAAAATTCCTGGGCTGCCAAGGGCCACCAAACGTGGGCCGAATGTAAACTACTAGTTGCACTCAACCCAATTAGCCTAAACCAGACATCTGGGATGGCAAGTGAAGCAGATGTATATGGTTTGGTCAAAACGAGCAGAGGAAATGTAGTGACTTGTACGCATAGAATTAAATACCATATATGGTATAAATATTTTCACACTTTGTTATTTTATTATATAATATATCATAATATTTTATATACTGCTTATTTTTTATATTAATTTTATCAAAAAAATACGGTATATCATAAATATTATGAGGTATATACTACAGTATTTTATTTTTTTATGGATGTATATAAGATTTTTTTTAGTTATTTTATATCAAAATATCATAAATATATAAAATATTAAAATATAATTGATACGTATATCATAAAATAAATATTTATTTTTTATTATTTTGGTTATATTTCCTAGTTAACATAAAAATTTAATGGTTACTTTGAGCCACTTAGGAATGCAATATGATATTAGAAAATGTATTGTTATTATTAAAGTATTATTTTTTATATCAATAAATTAGTTTCTTTCTGAGTATTATTTATTTTTTTCTATATATAACATTTTTTTAATGTTTTTTGTATTAAAAAAATGTCTTCTATCATATATATTTTATTTATATTTGACAAATTCTGATGAAAAAAATTAAAATACATATAAAATGTGTGAAACAATTATTGAATTTATGTTATCTTAAAATAATATTCTAACATTTTTTTTTTCTAAAATAGTAACAATATGCAATGTTGTATACCATGTGGTATACCTTAAAAATTTGGGTATAATATACTTAATGGTAACGGTATTTAACATCTTACTTATATATGAACTTGAGTACACTGTATTATATGAAAACTTTTATTGTAGTTTTCATACCTTTAACAGTTAACATATATATTTTTTTACCAAATCCATTAGTATAATTGATAAAAATAAATAAATAAATACTAGTTTCCTTTATGTTCCAGTAATATAAAACTTGAAACGATATTTTTTCTTAATTTTTTTTATGTATATGAGAGGGTGGTCAAGAGGAGAGTATGAATTAAACAGTGAACCTCCTGATAATAACCATAATCCTAATTAATCACTAAATCGAGAATTTGGTTGCTATAAAAATTGAAATGATGAACCGATTAAAAATTATCAGTAAAACCATTTCGGAAAGGTGAATTACACATTGACAAAATTTCCTTTTTCACGACAGCTGCAAACTCTATGCTTTCTGTTATGATGACTTAGTGTACCAGTCAACTATAGGAAAAGATTATTCTTGGCCTAAAAAGAATAAAAATTTACATAATTAATAGACTGGTACTCTCATAAGTTTGTTTATAATCCTGGCAAGAATGGTAATTAGATACCTACTGGACAACTTAAATTAAAATAGATTTTCATAGCACAATTGTATGGAAAAATGGAAATCTACCATTGGTTTTTCTTGTGCAAATATATTTTCTGTAAGGTTAACTAACACTGTTTAAAAGAAGCGAGGGGGAAAAAAAGTAATTAAGTTCATGCAATTCATCATTTAAAGAAAAAAAATTGTAGGTTCTCATCCTGTTTTTTCCCTCAAAAGATTTGGCGTGAGTTTTGCCCTGTACTTCCAACCATTTTTAAATGGACTGCTGACCCAATTAGATTGGTTTTGACGTGTTAAAAAACTTTTCTAAAGAACATCACTAAAGCTGATCTTACATTATTGAGGTTGAGATAATAATAAATAGTAATCAATTATGCTCTCACATGGCATATTTACATGTGACAGGTGGATTGATTATTAGGCTGAATGTACAAGCAAAAGAAAACAAATGATTTTTACCATGATGTAGAACAGTTAACTACGCAGGGGTGAAAAAATTTGATCCAGGGTATGGATTTTTCAAAAAAAAATTGCACGTAAAATTATGTATATTTTCATTATTCCAAAAGTATAATGCTAGCTCGTCTGTATAAAGACTAACACTTTTCAAAATTCTTGTCTCACGGTGAATGGCACTTGATATATATTCATACATATGTGATAGAAATAGAAGTCATGAAACCCAACTTAAAAAATTTTGCGAAAATAAAAAAGCATATTCGTTTTTTTGTTCCTGAACTAAGCTAATTACTTATAGGTTATAAAGAGGAAAAAATAAAAAGAGAATAGATCACCTATATCCTAAAAGCATGAAAACTAGACAATGACTATGTAAAAAGAAAGAAAAAAGTCAATAAAGCGTTTTGTTCGGTAATCTTAAGTTGTATTTGTTTAATGTATTTTTTTTTTATTTTTATGACTATTTATATGATTATTTACTTAAATTATAGAGTATCAGTTAAAATTTTACATTTTAAAAACGCAAAAAAATATTTATTTTTAATAATTTTTATTCTGTTGAGTTGGTAAAAAGACTCATGAAAAAAAACTAATCGGGTAACTATTAGATAAATAAGTTATTAATTATTAAATGATATTAGTTGTAAAAAATAAATTATTAAAAATAAAAATATTGTAATGAATGATATATTATTTAATATGTGAAGAATAAAGTCCGCTAACACCATAACATTATAAAAGAAAATTGTCGTGATAGAGTGCCACGTTACTTTTCGCAATCCTCAGAATAAGTGAAGACTTACATTGCTCATAACTGTCCAACTTTGAACAATTTTAGCATTTAGCTTTGGGGATGGAGAGATTGCCACGCAATTAGAATTTAGAAGTCGCCGGTAACCAACATTTCCGGTGCTTTTATTATTTCTCATTTCTAGGTTTTTTTATTTTTATTTTTTGCGTCATCGAGTGTTTTTAATAGGTAATGGTAGTGAGCCGAGCAATCACATTGTCTGGTTCCTTCTCTTCTCAGCTGCTCTTCTTTTATTTATTTTGGTATTTTCTTCGTTCCTTTTCTATTTTTGCTTTATTTTCATTTTCATTTTCTTTTAACCCTTTTGTTCTGTTTTTTATTTTCAAGCATTCTGTTTTCTTTAAGTTCAAATATTTTTAACTTAAAAAACACATTTTTAAGAATTTTTTCTTTTACAAAGTATTGAATGTTCTAAATAATATATATTTTTTGTAATAAACTCTAGGGGCACATGAAGAACAATAAGAAAGTAGAAGAGATCTCGAACATATTTTGAAAACAATAAGAGACTGAATGGAGCATGAAGATAAATATCATGGAACAATAAGAATGTGCATGAGAACAAGAATAATTAAGAAAATATAAGGGGGATAGGAAGACATATCCTACACATCAGATGAAAGATATATAAAGAGCAGCATGAAACTATAGTGGAACACGAAGATAAATACTAGGAACAGTAAGAAAGCAAGAAAAACAAGAGTTTTTCAGTGAAAAACGATAACTTATGTAAAAAGGAACATGATCGAAATTGTAAAAGAAAAATGTAGATTTAACATGAAACAATAATATATTAGATAAAGGATCAAATATATTCAACAAGAGAACAACAAGTATCTAACAAGAAGCAATTATAATAAAATAGTATAAGGAAGGCTTGGACAATAAGCTACTAAATAAAAGAGAAGTTATTAAAAAGAAGTAACTTATATTTATCAAGGAACAAGAAGATTGAACAATGGAACAACTATAGTCATGAAAACAACAAAAAGAAAAATTAAAGCAATAAGGTACAATAGGAATAGAGAGCAGGTATCAAATAGCATAAGAAGCAATTAGATTTGTTAAGAAGTATAAAGATGGAACAACTATAATCAACAAAAACATAGAAAGAATAATTTAAGAAACAGGTAGAATAAGAGCATATAGCAATTATTACATAGAATATGAAAGTTATATTTGTCAATGAAGAGAAATATACAATAAAAGAACAACTATAATAAGCAAAGAGCATGAAGAAAAGATCAAGAAACAAGTAGAACATGTGTATCAATAACAAAAAGGCGTATCCTTTATGCAAATGTAAGATATGATAACAATAAGAAACTATAAAAGAACAATAAAATATATATAAGGGACAATATCAATATATATCGGCAATAAGAACAATAAGAATACTTTTGAGAATAGAAATAACAGAAAAGTCAGAAGCAATAACTTATTAAATCATAAAAGGAATGTAAATATATTGCTAGAGAATAAATATAATCAATAATAGAACAGGAAGAAGTAAAGAGGGAATAGATAATGTAACACTAAGTTATTGTGTGGTATCATTGTTGTAATTTATAGAAAATTTTGGTGCACTTTATAATAGGAAATTGTGACATGGTTACATTATCGTGATTTGTAGAAAGTCGAGGTATGGTAGCAATTTCATAAATAGTTAGAAATTAAGAGTTGTGTCGGCATACCCTTGCCCATGATATAGTTACTCAAATTAAACGTTTAGCTTTTATTTGATCGTTTTAAATTGCCTTCTAGGTTATTGCTATTACTCATACCTTTGGCTTTGTGTGTGCTTTACAAGTCGGCTTGGAGTAATAATAACTTTTTCTGTTTTTTTTTTTCTTAAAAAAAGAATATTATAGCAATTTCTATCTTTCACATAATTAACGCAAAATTGTAATACGTTAGGATTTCTCAAATATGATGGTCTTATCTGTGTTAGAGTTTGTAAAAAACAAATTATTTAAGGGTAGATTTTAACTTTTAACTTTAGGGATTTAATTTTTATCATTAATAAATCATTAAAACTCTAACACAAAGCCAATCTTAATAGGGCAATAACACTTGCAACTTGCAAGTGTATTTGACTGACTCAATTACTAGTATCTAATTTTAAAGCATTTTTTTTCCTAATAGAAAGACAACTTTTTCTTAAAAAGAAAAAAAAAAACAAAAGTCCATTAGAAAGACCGAAAATATATGGTAAGAGAAACGGCAAACAGAGCTGAAAATCACATTGCATGATGCATATTATTAAATTGATTCGTTACGATGTTAACAAAACTTTAATTGAAGGTTTTCATTTCCAAGGTTTAGAATTAAGACAAGAGAAGGTAAGGAGGGGCCCGAGGGACCAGAAAAGCTTGAGTCACAAGACCGCCTAGTTAGCTAGCGACCAAAGACAAATCAAGGTAATTATAACCAACAGGAACCCCTAATAATGCTCATCATTAGAACCCGATAAATTCCCTTCCAAATGAAACACCCGGCATGCACCACAGCACCGCGCCACCCTCCTCTCTTTTACCTTCCTCCACCGAACCCTTTATCTTTTTTCTTTTATTTTACCCTCTTTAATTTAGGGGAAAAGCAGCTTTTAATATTCACATATTTCTCCCTTCAAAACCACTATACGTTTCGACTTAATTCCACCTGCCGTGATCTTACTGTATTCAATAGTTGTCAATTAATCACATAATTAAGCTTCCTTAATAAACGTTGATATTATATGGAAAATAATTGAACCGATATGTGTACGTTAAAAATAGTGTGTTCTAAGACAGAGATCACCTATGGTTATTCGTTGACTACCTTTCGAAGTTCTGTATTGCAATTAAGATCAATGTGGCAATCCAGTTGTTGAAGCATCACCATATCAATTGATATGTATTGCTCATAAGCTATGATACTTGGTTTCTATGAGGAAGAAATAATGATAATAGTGTCAATAAATTGAAAATAATCAATATATAGTGATTTTGGGTGTGTTTTACCGTTGTTTTCAAAATTGAATTATTAGTAATTATTTTGATATATATTGATTATTTAATCAACCTATATGCCAATTGAACTTAAAGAAGTCCAAAAAGTAGTTTTAAAACATTTTTTTAAAGAAAGTTAGGCATTTTCTGTTGATTTTTCTTATCTCTGGCTGGGTATAGGAAAAAATTCATAAAATATTAATTAATTTCTGAAAAAAATTGTTTAAATAATTATTAACTAAATAGAATATTAGCTTTTAATAGACATTGATTTTAAATAAAAAAAAGTTTACAAAAATGAAAATCAATATTTTTAATGGGAAGGTAGTAGTTAACCATAGCATCCCACTGACAATTTGATAGAAAACCCAACAAAAAAGTAAAAAACCAAGTGAATAAATGAGGTAGTATATCATCTGCCCTGGTAAACATCCGCTAATGATGGAACTGTTACTACCATTAAGCACCGGCGTTTAACACTTGGCTAAGTGTGTTTACTTCATGATATATGCTACTGGGTCAAGTATCTACTTTTGGTGTCTAAGTGTCTACTTTTAATGCTTGAATGTCTACATGTCATTTTCAAATGGTGCGGTATAGGAAAATTTTTATTCAAATTTTATATTTAATTGGGGGATAATCATGCTATTTTTAAGGAAATTTATACGAAAAAATTGTGTAATACTTTTATAGTTTCCTGCTGTTCTGATACAAATAATTTAGTGTTTATGTACTATGTTTAACGGAAATGACTCCCAAGCTTGTGTGGTTGAATGTCTAGTATGATAAGTTGATGACTAAATCTAGTAAGGGAGTGTTTAGTCTACATGTTTATGGTGTCCAATATCCAATATAGTGGTTGAATGTTATGAAATAAGAGTCTTAAATTTATAATCCCTATTTACCCGCAAATGTATGGTATAATTATGTGCAAGTCGTGAATACGGTATTGTCCCATTGATATTGTTATTGATCCAATTGGTTAGCAAGCTCTTACTCCCAACTACACAACCTAAGGCTCAATTGCATTAATTTCTATAAATGATGTGATGAAAATCGAGACAAAAGTTAATTGATAAAATGAAAGTTAAGTCATAATACAAGCTAAGTTGAACTAAAGATGGAATAACATGTATGATTGAGCTATCTTCCTACAATTTCACTGCTTTATATTGTTGCCTGAGTTAAGTGTGATGTGTGGATGTTACCTCTTAGTCATGGTATAGGGATTCTAACATCAAAGACCCCATTGTCTCTTTCTCCAGACCTAGCCTTGCACACCAATAGTCTAATAATAAGGTTTTTCAAGTCTATTCATTATCCTATTGTGGTTTAAGACCTCACCCCTTTTAGCACACCTAATGGGTTGACTAAAAACTCTTTATTACCTTTAACCCACTATGCTCTACTCCTTACTTTAACCTCAACTCCATCTTTCTTAGGATTAAAATTGAGATTGTAAGTATTTATGAAGTGGCCAACCAACAAATATGAATCAAGCATAAGATTAGACAATAACTATAGAAAAATATCCATGAAATACCTCAAAATAGCAGTAAAGAAATAAATTTAAAAATTACATCCTAGATACATAAATGGAACTATTTCATATTCAGACTAAATGTAAACATCATCCTAGAATTCAAGGAATCCATAATCAAATACATATATAACTAAAGAATAGAACAAAAAATAACCCTTGAAGCTCAAGTCTTCTAGCTTTCCAAAGTTCTCTAAGACTAAGCCATGATGGCTAAAGAAAGAAGATGATGAAAATTAGATCTAAGTGATGGTAACTCTCCAAAATTGCAAGTTCCCCTTTTTATTTTCATGTCCAAAGTTTTTATCTCTTAACCTATTTCCTAGATCCATAAATGAGGTAAGGATTAGGTGAAAGTTAGCTCTACCTGAAGATAAGATCAAATTTTTGCTCCAAATCCCCCTGAATAGTCTCATATTTTTTGCTGAGCAAAATGAGAATGCATCATACAGATAATGATTGTCAAATCATGATTTTGTTGCACACACTGGATTTTGTGCAAACGTATAAATTGGTATTGTGCATTTACATTATGGGTGCCTTACTCTTCTCTAGCACAAAGTGAATGTACAAAGAAAAAGTGCGTTCTCATCACACCAGTTCTCTTTTTATGTGTCTCATTCGTTCTTTGCTTCCCTTTCCCCCACAATTTTTATTTTGCCAACCAAGCATTATAACTTGTCTTTTCATTTTTCTTAGCCCCCAAATGTATTATATACCTACAATATGGAAATAAACATACTAGGAACTAAAAAATAGTACTAACTTGAGTGCAATAAAATGTAAGAAATTAATCTAAATCAAACACTTATTATTGATTGTCTAGTATGATAAGTTGAGTATGTAAATATCATAAGGTTTTGTCTTTTTTACATGTTTGTGGTGTCCAAATGTCTGATTATAATACTTAAATGTCTAATATGATAGATTAAGTGTCTAAATCTAATAAAATAATGTGTTGTGTACATGCTTGAGCACATGTTTCAGGTTTGTGTGGTGTCCAAGTGTTCTATTCTAGTAGCTAAATATTTAGTATGATAGGTTGAATATCTAAATTTTGTAAGGGATGGTTTTGTTTACATGTTTGGATATATGTTTTTGTTTTATATGGTATGCAAGTATCCGATCGTGTTATCTAAATGTCAAACTATAGGGACTGAATGTCTAGTATGGTAAGTTAAGTGTTTAAATTTAGTAATTGTGTCTAAATATGATAAAAGAATATATATGAAATTGAATTGTAGTTGTATTCAAATGGTCATATGCTAATACGGGTCAACAATGTTAAGACCATAAAAAAATAGAATAGTAGAACTAAGCACCATAATAGCATAACTAAAAAACATATTTTGTAGTAGTTTTTTTTTATGCAGAAAGAAAATAGAAACAAAGAACAAGGAATTGAAGAGAAAATGGGCACAGGGCTACACACCATAAGCTTAATATGCTGTGGCAAGGTCAAATGAAGAGCCTTGGTAGGAAGTGAAAACCTGCCTTTGCCATTGAACATTTTGAGAAAAATGTCTACAATGACAAGAGGTTACTGTAATATCCTTGGAAGCCTTATCCAATTCTAACGACTTCTATCTCTTTGCAAGAAGACATAGCCTTGCAGTGAGCCTGCACTTATTTCCAAGACTTGAAATGGTAGCCTTAGCCTTTTAGGGTTCATTACTACTATATTGTCCGCCACCAGCAGAGTTTCCATGATCTGTGGAAATTATACTGGGACAAGGAAAATGATCCTCAACACTAGAAAGCTCACTAGAAATGTATCCTACATGAGAAGAGGAAATTTGCACATAGTGATCGTGGATTTACTATTTCTGTTAATAAGTTTGTATCTCTTTGATCTTTCTCCTCTTGTTGTTGGTTTTTTTTCTTCTTTTGTGTTTCTTGATAAGTTGATTATTGAGCCTGAAAAAAATAAGGGACTTGGTTCTGATCCTGATGTAATAGCCTTCTAAAGGTAAAGAAACACTACCTTGCACATGATCTTGATCACTAGTTGGCCATTGTGGTGAAAATACATGGATGCCTTTAGAAAGCTGAGCAACGGAAGATGGTTGATGAACAGGGGTTGTGGAAGACAAAGATGTGCCTTCTTGAATATACCAATAGACCTAAATGTGAAAGTTTGTACAACGATCTGGTTTAGGGCAAAGACCTGAATGTTTAGGAGGCCACAATTCAAACAAATACGACATGTCCTCTCTCACTTGAAATAAATCCATCTTATTTCTAAAGATGAAAAAGGAACCATTACCCCTAACCTGTTGCAGTGAGAGTCTTGAGATCTTAATATACTTTATAGAACTAGAATTTGGATTACTCATTTCCCTCAAAGAGGTCAATTCCTTTTAAAAGAAGAAATTCTTATTTTCTAAGTCTACTAGGTCCACTTGAGCTGTAAGTATTATGGCTTGGAGTTCCTTTAAAGTCTTAGCTAAATCTTGAGCTAGACATGATTTTTGAGCTTTTAAAGCTTTTAAAAGATCCTAAGCTTCTTGTACTTTTAGCCCATGGTCTAGTTGATGCTTGTCAAACATAGACTTGAGAGTTGATATTTTATTCCCTAGCTGAGATATCTTAGAATAGTTGCTTGAGGGCAATCTTCCTCCAAGAACATGTGGATAATTTCTTCAGAGAACAGCTTCAAGAACTTTTGGCATGGATGGAATATAACCAGCCCTCCATTCATTTGACCTAAAAAGGTGTTCCCACCCCTCCAAAGAAGCCACTTCAAAATCATTTATTTCAACCATAAATCTACGTAAAAGCTCACCTTTAATATCATCTTCTTTTGTCAATGTTTCCAACTAATAATAATAATCATCAAAAGGCTTAGACCTAACTAAAACATCTATAGACAATTGAGGTATCACTTATGGACCATCATCAATGATGTTTTTGCCTTTGCCAAGCACTTCTGTAGATCCTGAGGCTACAAGGCTATTATTTTGAAGGATAAATCCTTTTTTGAATCCTTCCATCGCATAATAGGCAAACTAACAAACAAGTAACAATGACTACAACAAAAATGAAAGACCTGCAAACAATAACGTAATTAAGATTCCTAATTAAGGCCACCATTGAGAACCCAAAAATCAAATAGACAAACCTAAGTGAATGTGAAAGAAAACAGATATGGTGATTATCCTAAGTAATGGAAATAACTTTAAAAACCAACCCTAAAGCTCGAGTTGTCTAAGTGAACTTACTACTAAAAAAATTGAAGAATTATAGTCTAAATAGAAATTGAACAATAGTAAAAGACAACAATTAAGCACAAAAGGTCGATCACAAAGCACAGATGAACCCAAAACATGTAGGAAGAAGACTAATGACAAACAAAAAAATAAAGAATAATATGGAAAATAAATATGGGATTAGAACTCAACACAAGATTTAGCACTAATCTAATAAAAAGAGGCAAACCCAGGAAAGAGAATAGAGGCTATAGTAATACAAGACCGAAAAATCAAACAACAAGAAATTAAAAGAAAACTAAGAGACCAAACCAGATAAGTAAATGAGGAAGACTAAAAAAAATGAGCAAGGGACAGTAATCAAATGTGAAGAAGCAGATATATTAAACTAGCAAAACAATTAAATATTGAAACCAAACCAAAGTTGAACAAGGGAACAAAACAAACATCGAACTAAGTAGTGAAATGAAATCAAACGGCCAACAAAAAAAGAACACTAAACCCCCAAAATGAAGTGAACAACAAAGATCGGGTAGAAGAAACCAAGTAAGGGTAGATAGAAACTAAATTGAGAACACAAAATAACTAAATCAATGATGACACGAGAGAAGAAAAGAGAAATGTTAGCTAGTATCAACAATGGAGATCAAAATTGATCGGTCAAAGGTGGTCAAAGGTTCCGCATTGAGGTCCTCTTTTTCTTCATTAATCCATTGAGACATGCTCTGATAGCATAGTGCCTCTTTCATATATTGTAGTTTTGTGTTTATACCTTCCTTGTAGTTGGTTAGATGGAGGATTCATTGACATTAAAAACATTGAAATGATTTGGATTCCTTAAAAACAGGGACAATAAAACAAAATCTTTTTCACAAAAAAAACATGAGAAATGATGTGATTATCTCGTTATTAAATGTGAAATTTGAAAGAAAAAAAAAAGAGGCCTTATCTCGTCCACCCAAATGCTATTTGTTTTCTGTCCTTGGCAGACCCCTTTAAACATAAGTGAGTTAAAAAAAATAAAAATAATGAATAAACCACTAGTGTTTTAGGTTTTGCCAAATTTAGCCATTAGTGTTTTTTTTTTAATAAACCACCTATGCTTTTAAATGACTCAAATTACTCATTCTCCATTGAATGTTTTGTTAAAATATGAGATATTTCATTTAAATAATATATAATGAATTTATTCTCTTACCAAAAGGTGATCAAAATTCATGATATTTAAAAATAAGGTTACTATGGCTAACTAAGACTGATAAATCATTTATCATTGCCTTCAACCACTATTATTGTTCCTGACTGCAGCTTCTACTTTGAGTCCTCTTTATACTTCCTCAAGAACCAGTATCTTAACACAGTAATATTTGCCTCCCATGTTGTCATTGTCTTGAGTGAGTATTGATTAGCCAAGGGGCATCCTCTACTGATTAGGTATGAAGACAGTTAGCCAAGTCCCCAGTGGTGGCATCCCAGTCCAAATTGGGACCGAACAATGACCCATGGATAGTATAGCACATTTATTTTATTTAGATTTTTTTAAGATAAGACAGTACTGACAGGAATATTGCCCACAACATGGTGATGCAACTGGGGGAAAGCATATCCTGGGGTGCTTCATGATGCATCCATTTTTCCGTAACCTTAAATAACTTGAGTTGTCAGAATCAAAGGAAGATATTGTTGTTGACATGGAATGCAATGTATCCGATGTCAAAGGAATGATGAATAACAAAGGCACAAATCTAGCAATGGAAAGGTTACCAATGATGGGCTGCTGACAGCTGATAGTGGTAGTGGCAAGGAATGATAAGTTCAATCTAAGAGGAAATGAGTTTTGGCATATACAGAAAGTGCAAGAGAAAGTGGGTGGGAATGAGAGGTTAAGTTGGTGGAGTTCGAAGTAGGTAAGCACACATTTCAAATATCGACTCTGGAGTTGAAAAATAGAACACTACATGATTGATCAAAATGTTTGTTGATTTCCTTCTGTAATGGTAAATGTATGCTATTTGGATTATTTTAAACTGAAAGTGTCTATTCTATCAAATTGACAAAGATGGTGAGGGATTTTGTGATATTTCAATTAGGTTTTAACGTTGAATAGGTGAAATGGAATAAATAATTTTAATGGTTTATTCGGCCATTTAAATAACAGTAGTGACTTTTTGGTAGGGTTGTAAATGAATCAAATGAACATGAACAAGCCATGGTCATTTCGTTCGTTTAACTTTTAATGGACTTAAACACGAATAATAAACGAACGGAACTTCTTTGTTCTTGTTCGTTCATTTATTAATAAACGAACATGAACACGAACACAAAAAGTTAAACTTGATAACTATCATCAATCTAAATTGGAGTAAGTCTAGTAATGACTAACATGACATTAGACAATTGTAAGAAAGATTATGAGTAATGACAATAGAGCTCGGTTGATGCTGCAACATGTTCACGCTATAACGGAAATGACTGATTATGTTTGGGGAAATAAAGACAATAGATTAATTTGGGAGAAATTTGAATATAATCATATGTGTATAGTAGGTAGACACTAATAAAAATGCATGATCTATAAAATATATATGATAATAAGTATATAGTTAATACATAAATAAACAAATAAATTGACAGAAACAAACAAATAAATAAATGAATATAAACAAACAATAACCAAATGGTTTATGAACATAAATGAATGAATGATATCTTGTTCGTGTTCATTCGTTTAACTAATCGAACAAGAAAATCTATTCGTGTTCGCTCATTTAACTAAATAAATGAACATAAACAATTTCTTGCCGAACAGTTCACCAAACGCTCTGTTTGTTTACACTCCTAATTTTTTGGAGAAAAGACATTAGTGGTCAATCACACAATATAGTGATTTGTATGTAGCGGTGAGCATTTTGTTGGTTCGGTTTGAAACCGATCCGAACATTATGATCCGATTGATTTTCAGGTTTTACAAAGTGTATTCAAATTATCTGAATTACATATCAGAACCGATCGAAATCGTCTGAATTTATACTTCAGTTTATTCAGTTATTTTTCTAAGACCTATATACATAGTAAATGAAAAAAAAACATACATATTAAAATTTTTACCTCTTATACCCAAAATTAAATAAAGATAGATAACATATTGTCCAAAACTAATAGAAAATAATTTTATATATGTAGGGTCAATATGGATAATGGTAAAAATTAATAGAAAATAACTTTATATATGTAGAGTCAATATTGATAATGGTAAAATATTTATTATTATTCGGTCTATTTGGTTTTAAATGTTTTATCTAATTATTGATCCAATAACCGAATATGAAATTCGGTTTTGATCTGAACCGACCAAACTAAAAAAGAAGACGAACCATTATCCGATTATAATCGATTTTTTTAATTTTTTCGGTTTTATCTGAATAATGCTCACCCTTATTTGTATGTAATTATTTTTCTTAAAAAAAATGTAGTTCAATATTAATTTTTTAAAAAAGAGCTATTAGTGATTATTTTGATATATAATGATTATTCACTCAATTAGTATACAATTGAAATTTTAAGTATGAAAAATCTAAAAAGTATGTTTTAACCATTTGTTGGAAAAATATGTTTTGTTTTTATTAATATTTCTTTTTCTTGGTTGGTGTCAGGAAAAAATTAGAAAAAGTTATTTACTTTTTCTAAAAAAATTATTCAAATAAATAGAATTTAGGTTTTCAAATGATATTAATTTTAAAAAAATAAATTAATAGAAAAAAAGTAATGAATTATTAAAGGTACACATCCATTGAAATTTGAAGGGCACTCTCGTCATTAAATCTAAACCCACCTGCAGCTGTAAGTCTTCATTCAAAGCCCGCGACGCCCCGTCGTTTCATATTGCTTTCCTTCTCTTCTCCTCTCTCCCACAAATTAACAGTTCTAAGCACGAGGACATGAGAACCCTGAAACCAAAAACACAACTTCGCACAGTCGCATTGTAACGCGAGATCCGATTCAGTTAATGGCGAGCGAGTGGGTCAAGTCCTTGCACTGCAAATCCAGAGCCTTCGACGACGTTTTTCACCCCAAGCGGAAAAACCTGTTACCCAGTTCAAGCTGCAGAAGAGCTACGCAGAGCACCAAAGACGTCATCGAACCCGCCCGGCGAAAACCCAAAAAACCCAACCCCAAACCAGAAACCGTGCGCCTCCGCCACAGCGTCTCAGCCCCACCGAGTCGAAATCCTGATTCGTATCTTCCGGCCTTAAGCGAGCTGCCGGAAGGCCACCCCTCGCGGAATGTAGTCGAGATTATCTTCCATACGAGCTGGAGCCCGAAAGTGTTCGTGGGTCGGATCGAGCTGATTTTCAAGGTGCAACATGGGCCGAGGACGGTGGCCCGATTCGAGGAGTATCGGGAGACGGTGAAGGGTCGGGCTGGGTCAGGCGCTGGCGCTCCGGTGGACGAAGAAAATGTTAGGTGCGTGGCCGACGGGAATGAGGTGATGCGGTTTCACTGCTTGGGACCTACGAATGTGAACTCCGGAGCGAGCGGCGCGTGGCTGTTTTCCGGCGGTAAGGGGGCGGCTATGTGTACGTACGGCAGCAGCGGAGATGCACACGACAGTGCCGGAGGGGGAAGAGGAAGGAGAGCGATGTTGGTCTGTCGAGTCATCGCGGGTCGGGTGTCGAAACGTTCCGAGTTCGGGTATGACTCGTTGATGAATAGCAAGGTTGGGTTTGACTCGGTGAGTGGCGAGAATGGCGAGTTGCTTGTATTTGATCCTCGTGCCGTGTTACCTTGTTTTCTTATTATCTATAAACTGTAAAGTTAAAAAAAAAAAAAAGCGAACAGTAATCTTATTTGGTTTTTTTTTTGTATGAATTTAAGGGAAAAGTTTTTTGTGCTTCCTGTGTGAGGCAGATGAATAATGAAGTCGCTAGGTTGCATAAGTTTATTTTTAGAGAAAAATTTCCCTGTTCTACACATACTTGTGATTTTGCAACTAAGTTCTTGTACGCGGTAAATATTGAAGAATGCAGCTTTTGAACTCTTATAACTTGGATTGTCTTGATCATATAGAATAAAGTGGCAACAATTTATTCTTCCTGCTTTAATTAATTTTTCTCAGAAATTGTAGGACTTGTAATCGGGATTGCTACCAGGTTCCTACAATACTTCTGTGGGTAGCAGGAGTACCAATTTTTTTTTTTTTTTTAGTATTTAGGATCGTTATAAAGTATAACCGTATAAGGTATGAGAATCTACTATGATAAAGTTTAAGGAGTTAACTATCTGTCTCAAAGAATCCGAGTGGATTCGGCTGCAATTTGACCACTTTTGAGGAGTGACTTTTTGTGGGGAGTGCGTGCTACTCAAACTACCAGGCACCTTTAAAGAGAATCGGTAATTGGGAAGTGATATTTTCTTGAGAAAAATAAGGTAAAATTACAAAAATTCCTTGTCATTTTGCCTAACATATACTTGACCATTTCTAGTTTAAAAAACAAACATTTTACCTCTTATTTTCTTTACATTATCTAACAACAACTTCTAAAATTTTAATCTAAACTGTCTAGTAATATGTTCCAATAATTTAAAAATTTTTAATATTGTTCGTAGTTAATTGACAGTAAAAAAAAAAAATACTAATTTGCATTTATAGGAAGAAAAAATATTTATAGAAAAGAAAATTTAAAAATTTAAAATGTCACTAACTGTAAAAATAATATTAAAGGGATTAAATTTATTGAAAGATAGCTATCATATAGTTTAAATTAATTTTTTAGAAGCTGTTACCGGATAGTATAAAAAAAAAAAAATAGAACAAAGTGTAGATTTTTGAAAACAAGAAAGACACTGTTGGATAAGCTAACTCACAATGGGTTATTTCAATTTTCCCAAAAACACAAAACAAAATTTGATGCCACTAGTATTTGTACTGGTATTCTTATCGAGTGTACAGACTATTCAATAAGTAATGGGGTAAGTACAATTTGTCCATTAAGATTTAGGTAAAATTACACTTTACTCCCTTCTATTTTAGAAATATATACTATTCCCATTACCTTTTTAATACAGTCCAACAGTAACTTTTTAAATCTTAATTTAGATATTATGGTTACATCTTTCAGTCATCTTAATCTGTATGACATTTTTTTACAATTAATAGAAAATTTAAATTATCTATTTTTTCTTTCTGTACTTCTTTCAGTTTTTAAAATAGTATTTTTTTTAAAATGTCAATTAATTAAAAAAAATAATATACAGATTGAAATTGTTGAAGATGATAATTGTACAGTATAAATTAAGATTTTAGAAATTATTGTTAGACGGTATTAAAAAAATAGGGAGCAAAGTGTATATTTTTTAAATAGAATTAGGTAAAGTGTAATTTCACTTGAACCTCGGGAATAAATTATAATTAACCCATAAGTAACTGCCTTCTGATTACAAAAATATAAATAAATAAGTAATTGCCCTTTCCCAAAAAAAATCATTCTGGCATCCATATAATAAAGCAGTGATGAAGGGTCCGGGGTTGTTGACGCGCATGATAAGACGTCTGTCCGCCACCTGCGTTGATCAATATTGTTAGATGCGAAACATGTAGCTACGGTCTTCATGTGAAGTTAAGGAT
Source organism: Aquilaria yunnanensis (assembly GCA_039654915.1). Classification (NCBI taxonomy): domain Eukaryota; kingdom Viridiplantae; phylum Streptophyta; class Magnoliopsida; order Malvales; family Thymelaeaceae; genus Aquilaria; species Aquilaria yunnanensis. The sequence goes on from CM077593.1 coordinate 15,932,598, forward strand.
CGTAACACAATTTGGTGATCAACTGAATTGTGACTTCACATTAGCCTCTTTTTTGTTTGAAAATAATTTATTAACAGTGGGTATAAATATTAAAATTAAGATTTAATTTATTTTAACTTAAGTCAATTAATTTTTTTTTATTTTTATTTTTATTTGTCAGAAATTAATTTTACTTGAAAGTCAATATTATGTAAATATAATAATTCATTTGAAAGTAAATTTTTATGATGTTATTAAATTTTTATGAATCTTTTTTTTAAACCCTAAAATTAGAAAAATTAATAAAAATTGTATTTTTAATGTATTATTACACCTACATAAATGTTAACTTTTTAATTAAAATTAATTTTGGGTAAAAAAAATATAAAAATAAAAATAAATTATTTAAAATTTAATTAACTTAAATTAAAATGAACTGACTATAAAAATTAAAAACTAGCTTTAGATAACTTTTTTAAAATTATAATATTAATTACTGAGCCTAATATCAAATGAAGTTTATAATATTACCTGACGGACAGGAGAATTCCTCAATGGGTTCGGCTTGAAAAGCTACTACTATAACATTTTTTTGTGGACCCTTTAGTTTTCGTGGAACTGCAACAAGCACATGCTCGTATTGTATTATGGCATTACTTTGGGGACTGCCAAAATCTTCTCTTCATTTCTATTAATTCCTCCCAAACCATCCACTTGACGTCTGTTGTCTATGATTTCGCATACTACCTTCATCCCATATTGTTTGAAACAGTTGATTTTTAGATATAGTTTAACTTAAATTTATTTATATTATTAATTATTTAAAAAAAATTAATAAAATATATTTAAAAACTATAGGTTTTTATTTATCATTTATATAAATTTTTTTATTTACATACTAAAAGTTAAAAATAAAAAATTATAGATTAATTGCTAAAAATTGAGTGTTTTAAAGAATATAAGACAATGGAATATTAGAAAAATACTACTGCTGATTTGACACTCATAATGAGAGTGAAGATAATGAAGCAAATGGATTGAATTGGCTGAGAAATTAGGAGATAATTAGTGCAGACTGCTAGTTGTGACTTGTTGATTTATATTGTGAGAAAGGAAAAATTACAAAAACATCCTTTAAGATTTGATGAAACCTACAGTTTTGTTCTCATCTTTTCAAATACCTATACCTACTTCCTATTAAATTAACATCATTATTCACTAAATCACTGTTAATGGTGGCCACTGGGCCGGTTTGACCTGGCCCAACCCGGACCCGGCTCGGGGTCAAACTCGGCCCTGGCCCAAAATGGATTGGGCTCGGACGAAGGCGAGGCGTGTTTGGGCCTAGGGGAAGAAAGGAGTCCAAGTTCGGAAGACCGGCCCACGACTCGCACAAACTCGGACCGGACCAAACCAAGACTCGACCGAGCCAGGTCGGGCCTGAACTGGGTCGCGCTCCCAGTTACTGTTGCTGCACTAGATTTTTTTTCAAAAAATGGGAAATTACACCCTGACCCCCCCAACGGCTCCAGACATTTTTTTTTACCCCCAGACTTTTTTACCCTCAGTCAACAACCAATAACGACTAGTTTTTGAGGGCTTTTTGGGGAAAACAAAATTTTCTTCTCCTATAAATAGGCAGCCTCTTTCCCACACTTCCTCACACCAATCTTTTCTTCTCCAATCTTCTCTCATTCTCTCCACTATCTCTTTCCAAGTTTATTAATCTTTCACTAATATTTTCTTAATTGCCTCTTAATCATCTCTCCATCTCTTCAATTATTTTCTTCTACTAATGGCTTCACGAAGGAAGAACTCTGGCAAGGGCAAAGGTATTGCCTCCTCCTCATCTGGCACATGGGTTAGTTCATTTTTCCAAGGACGTTTGTTCCGGAAAAATCAAGGCTCGCATTTACAAGAAATTTCCGACCATAATCCAAATATCGACATGGCGGCATACGACCTTGGCCTTGACGATCAACTCTCTGATGATGATGTTGAGGAAATTCCACCAACCCAAATCGGTGCCGAGGGGTCCCAACCGACACAACAAAGCGAGCAACCCGAGCAGAGTCAAATAAGAGCGGGAATTTGAAGGCTTTCATTTGGGCGTATTTCGATCAAGTTTGGGAAGGCGAAACGAGGTATGCGAAGTGCAAACATTGCGGCAACAAATTTGCACACAAATTGAACTCCGGGACGGGCACCCTCGCAAGGCACTTAAGCAAAGTCCATGGAGACATCAGCGGCATTTCCGGTGGACAAATACAATGACTGGTGTTGGCAGCTCCGGCGGTCCAGGTATTTTTTGATTTAATCCAAAAACTGTTACGCAAGGTTTAATTAATTGGATGATAATTACTGAAAAACCATTTAGACAAGCTGAGGATGAACATTTAGAAAGATTCATCCAAGAAAATCTAAATCCTGCTTATAAAAAAACGTCTAGACAAACGGTTAGAAGAGAAAGCTTTAAACTGTATGAAGCTAGGAGATGTGATTTACAAGCATATTTTTCTACTGTTGATCATTGTCTGTCATTTACATATGATATGTGGACATCTCTAATAGGACAAAATTATTATTGTGTAACTGCTCATTGGATTGATAATGAATGGGTCATTCAAAAACGGATAATTGCTTTCAAATGTATGGAATCTGATCATACGGGTTGGAATATTTTTAACTGCATTATTGAAAGTTTGTGGCGGTGAGAGAATTGATAAAAGAATTAAAACCACCGCTCGATAGAAAAAAATTTTCAAGTTCATTGCTTGTGTTACATTTTGAATTTATGTGTCCAAAATGGTTTACAACAACTGCAAAACCAAATTGAGCTTATTCGGAATGCTTTACTTTTTGTTAAAACAATGAATAAATTGGCTCGTGAATTTAAAATGTTTTGTATTGAAAATGAGGTGAATTTTTCTTGGAAAATGTTTAAAATTGATTGCCCCACTCGATGAAACTCAACGTTTGAAATGTTAAATGACGCTCAACCATGGGCAAATCTTTTGACTCGCTTTGTTAACTCAAAAGTTCAAGGCGACTCGCTAACGGACAAGGTTTAGGAAAAATGTTTTAAGTTAGTTGAGTTGCTTAGATATTTTTATGAGGTAACAAACTTTTTCTCTGGAATTTATTACCTAACAGTGCACCAAGCAATGTTATATTTTGTAAATATCGTCTATGTTTTCCACCAATACAAGGACGATGAGTTTTTGAAACCAACTGTTGAAGTAATGCAAAAGAAATGACTTGATTATTTTCAACAAATCCCACAAATTTATCTTGTTGCATGTGCATTAGATCCAAATATCAAAATCACAGGTTGGCTGCAATTGTTAGAAGCATACTATCACTTATATTTAGGTCAAGCACAAGTTTCTACATTTACTATTTCTGCTGAAGCTAACCATAATTTGAAAGAGTTATACAAACTCTACTCTGTTAAGCATTCTGATAAGGTTAGGTCATTCGAGCCAACACCCGCCCGACATTCCACCTCCTCATCATCATCATCAAGGTTCAACCTAGCGGCGAGTATCCTCAAACGACCGAGACCCACAAACCCGGGATTGGCGGAATAAGATGATTACCTCCGCACTTCATTTAAAAACAATGAAGAAGACATCTTCGAGTAGTGGAGGAACAAAAGAGGAAGATTCCTAATCTTATTCATACTAGCGCAAGAGATTTTGGCAATTCTAATTTCAACCGTCGCCTCCGAGGCTGCCTTTAGTGCAGGGAAATGAGTCATCTCGGAGAAACAAGCAAGGTTCACACCTGAAGCCATTGAGGTTTGCGTCTGTAACCGGGATTGGGCGCTTGCTGCTCTAAGAAAACAAGATATTAAAAGCTCCGATGATGAGGTCCCTTCTGATGATGACCAACAAGAGTAAATTCTAGGTTTTCATTATAATTTAAAGAATGTAATTGATCTGATTATACTGTTAAGCACAGATTTTAAGTTTTACCTTTTCATTTGTTTTCCATGGAACGTTTTACCATTTTCAAGTGTAAGACATGTTTCAAATTATGTAAGTGTTATTTGGTTTTTTTATTAATAAAATTTACACCAACGGTGGTGTTTCTTCTAAATATATATATATTTCATAAAATTTCTATCAAACAACTATTGAAAATATATCAAAATAGTGTTTTTTAAAATTGGATTAACCCGGCCCAACTCGGACCCGCCCCAACCCAGCCCCTGCCCTGGGTTGGACCAGACCCAGGCCCAACCCGCTTAGATGTGGGCCATGCCCGGGTCCGGGCCGGTTCGGCCCACCGGCCACCACTAATCACTATTACCACAAATAATGAGAAAAGTGTTAAACTTTTCCCTCATAACCTTTTTCCTTAGAAATTTACCCCTAACTACTAAAACTCATTCAATTCAAACCAATTAATATGAAAATAAAATCAATCAACAAGTAATCAAACAAACATTCAATTGCGTTTTGTGTTTCTACTACTTGGACAAAAGATCGATCTCAGTGGCTTCTCCAATTTCACCAATAACAAAATCCAAAAGATGATTTCATCGACTTTTCTCATTATCTGCCCGCAATTTCTAGACCCTCCACCGTTTCCACGCCATAAGCAGCTGGATCTCCTCCATATGCTTGCTAGAATCCAAACCGACGAGGTCTGATTACTCATCCGTGTTACAGAAAGGAGGATCGACTAGATTGTAGTTTAGAGGATCAGTTGTCTAGTTCCAATTCCCGTATCCGAAGCCAACAATGTAGAAGCTGTATCAATGTAAATGAATCAGATGGTCCATACCCGAAACCATGGTCCCTTGGAATACCACCTCCACCGTTTAATTGAAGTTGATCTATCCTCACCTTTGTTTTGTTTTGGGATAGCTCCAGCGCCAGCGGCATAATTAGGGGCAGTGTAATTGAACATGAATGGTGGCAAGGCAGGAAACCAAGTCTTGTGGACACTGCTGATGCATCAATAGTAGGCTTGGCGAATGCTGATACTTGAGTCTACGAAGGTTATGTTGTTGATAAAGGTGGCGAATCAGGAACCGTTCTGGCCTTGGTAGGTGCCATTGGGGTAGGATGAGAGCGTACACTTAACCAAAATAGCTGCAGAGATTGAGCGCGGCCAGCTCGAGAAGGGTGAGGCTGTCGTTGGAATCCATGTCGAAGCGGTCAAAGATGGCGTTCAGTTGATTCAGCTGATCGGTCTTAAAATTGGGCATGAGGATGTAAAAATCCCATGGGCTTTTTTTCTGGTTTTGTTCCTTTGGTTTCCCTATCACGAGGGACAGTGGCGACAGTGGGTTTCATTGCGAGAAAGGAAAAGAGAAGTTGTAGAGGAGTTGAATGATATAAAGGGCAAAGTTGAAGATGGGGTAGATCATTACATGCATAAGTTGGGGGGGAAATTTTTCTAACAAAGAAGGTTAGGAGGGCAAAGTTAGACATACTCTATTTTTCTGTCGTAATGGTCATTAACGGTATTAACTTGTCATAGGATAAATATAGGTATTTGAAATAATGAAGACAAAATTATAGGTTTCAAAAATTTCAAAGGAAATTTTGTAATTTTCTCTGTAAAAATATATCGAGAATATGTAAATTAGGCCTGCATCTAATTAAAGTTTTATCATAGTGGTAAACTTATAGGTGCATGTAATGTCGGTAAATCCAAGAACATGAATTAGAGAGTTGATAGAAGAAGTTTCCAGTAAGCTTCCCTAACTCTTGGAACACCTTATAATATGATTTTGAATATAAAAAAAAATCTCTAATGTAATGTCATATATAAATCATGAGGATTATTTTTTTTATTTTCATTTTTCTTACCAACATACATTTAGAACATCATTTCTTAAAACCGATTACTCTACATGTCTCATAAAATTTTTCATCTTCATCATTTACAGTAATAAATTCATAATTTTAAAATTTTTAGATAAAAATTGTACGTTAAAAATTATAATTTATAGATATAATTTTTAAGAATTTTTTACAATACAAAATAATAAGAATGCATCCAAATCAAACTTTGGACAAAAAAATAAAAGGGTCAAGTTTTATGAACCAGTGAGAGTATTATTTTAAAAAAAATTGGTTGACACTTTTCAAGCAAATAAATAGTATTATGTATATTAGTTTTCAAAGAGAATTTAAGCAAAGAAAAAAGAGATGTCTAAAGCAAGGTTGTCAAGATCGGGATCCTACCTAAGATTGTTTTTTGCAGTGTAAGATCAAGATCATAAGATCGGATCATAGATCGTAAGATCCTACAAAAAACTTAAAATTTATTGTCTAAATAATACTTCCTCCGTCACAATTTACTTGAAACGTATTGCTTTTTAGGAAGTCCAAAAAAAGTTGAAACATTTTCTCTTTTGGAAAGTTTAAACAATTAAATAATCCTTTTACACGAAACCCAATAAAGACTCTTTTTTTAATCTCCACTCAACCTCTCTCTGTACAAAACCCAAAAAAGAATCTTTTCTTTTTTAATCATTATTTAAACTTTTACTACATAAAAAATTAACACAAATTACATACACCTTAATCTCCGTGTCCAGTCAAATGTTTCAATTAATTTGGGATGGAGGTAGTATAATTTATGTAAAAGACCAAGTATATTATAAACTCAAGTAAAATTTAAGAGTCATGGCAATAATACAATATAATTATTGATACAACATAAGTAAATTTTAAACTTTAATAGAGTATACCTCAACATAATCAATAAAATAATAAACATAAATCTGAAAGAAATTTATGAACAAACACATTATTGACAAATAAAAAAGAGGACAATGTCCATAATTTAAATATTCAGTAATTGACTTCTAATAAATTTAAAATGTATAATAATTTTTTTACAGTAAATAGATAATTTAAAATTAGTAGTTTTTTCTTCTTGAATGAAATAAGTTCAACTTATAACAAAGAAAAACAGGTAATTTAAACATCCATTAACTATAAAAAATATTATTATATATATTAAATTTATAGTAAAATAGTTATTGAATAATTTAAATTATGTTCTAAAAAGTTGCTATTAGACAATTATCTTGAGTTAACAATTTTTGTCCGATTGGGGACCAAAATGAAATGTTTTTAATTGATTTAAAACCAAAATAGGATGTTTTTAATTGGTTTAGGATATAAATAGAAAATTTAATATACTAGAGATAAAATAGAATGACAATTAAATGTTAGGGATTATCCATGCAATTTGTCTCCAACCAAAATCAATATCCGGGTAGGATCGGTAGGATCTTTCGATCCCACGATCATACAATCTTAGTCACAATCTTACCACGATCCTGTTATGCTTTCGATTCTATAACATTTTGGCAAGATTTTCTATACTAGAATCGTAGGATTGTACGATCCTACGACCATGATGGCGATTTTAACAACCTTAGTTTAGAGAATAAGGAGAGGAAAAGCCAAAGGGGATCAATGATGAAGAGCCCAATGCCAGTGATGCATGATAATGAGTAAACAAAAGTTGATTTTCCCCTGAGTATGCTAGGTGCGGTATACACTACACTACGTCCACTACAATACGTACCTGTACTTACTACTCCTTCGGCTTAACGCTTCTTTAATTAACAAATTTTTGTTTTTGAAATTTGTAACTTTCTGTAATTAGGTTATTGTTTGAATTTTATCGAGGTACAATTAGTTAGAAAAAAGCATCAAACATATTGTAAATACATAAATATAAAGTTATCATTACTACAGTCATTGAACTGACGTAGAGAGCTAGAACTTCCTCTACTAAAGGATGATATTAAAAGGCCTCACAGGTGAGTGTTCTCAGGAAGAGCCTTCCAACGCTCAAGCTATTATTTGCCCAAAATAAGGAGTAAATGAAAGTGAAAGGTCGTATTGTGGCAACGTCAGATTTTCGGGAGTCGCCACCAATCTGTTTACCTAGGTCGATTGGTCACCTTAAATATTGGTCTGCGAGAGTTCGGGGGTTCGGGAGTACGGTTACGTTAAAACAACTTTGTTAAAACGCCCAAAAATTGGCACCTTAGTTGATTTTAATTTTGTTTCGCTTTGCTTTTAAATAAATTTCAGTTAATTTTCAATCTAGAATTTTTAACTGAATTAATTGGATGTGGATTTTTGGTAATTAATTTATATAGAATTTTATACTTCCGAACCATGGACTCTGCCGAGTCATTTGGACACGGAAGATTTTTATTCCGAACCATGGACTCTGCCGAGTCATTTGGACACGGAATTTGGTGAAATTTAAACAATTTAATCCATATTGTAAATATGGATTTTTTATTTTAATGGAAGTAATTGTTATTTTAATTACTATTTTTGTAAGTCTTTTAAAATTTTAGATTTTTTGTTAATGATCTTTAAAAGATCTTTCTTATTTCTTTTTATATTTTATTATTCTTTTCCTTCTTTCTTTATCTTTCTTTTTGATTTTATCTTTCTTTTAGTTTTATTTTTCCTTTCTTTTCTTTCTTTTCTTTTCTTTTCTTTTTCTTTTCTTTCTTTTCTTTCTTTCTTTTCTTTTTTTATCTTTTCTTTTTCTTTTCTTTCTTTTCTTTCTTTTCTTTCTTTCTTTTCTTTCTTTCTTTTCTTTCTTTTCTTTTCTTTTTCTTGTCTTTCTTATCTTTTTCTTATCTTGTTTTAGTTTTCTTTTTGTTTTCTTGTTTAATGAAAAATATTTATTATTTTAGTGGATTTAAAAGTTATATTTTAAATAAATCAGTAAAATATAAAGTCTTAATTTTCATGTATTTTTTTTTAAACAGGTTTTATTTTTATTTTTTTATTATTTTTACTGTATAAAAATAACTATTAAAATTAATTTTAACTTTTTGTTATCTTTAAAGAATTAAAAACATGTATATAAAAATAAAAATAATTGGCTTTTTTTTTAAAATAATTTTTATTAGCCTTAATAATTAATTACAAAATAATCTTCTTTTAATTTTCATTTATTTATTAATTAGTAAAGGGTAAAGGTGAATTAAATAAAAAATTATATAAAGAAAAAAAAATTAATAATAATAAAGTGGGGCTTTTTGGCCATCCACTTTAAAAATAATAATAAATGTTAGCAAAGTTAATTAAATTAATTGTTAAACAACAATAATAAAAAGTTAGTCAAGTTAATTAAATTAATTAATTAACAACAATAATAAAAAGTTAGCCAAGTTAATTAAATTAATTAATTATCAACAATAATAAAAAGTTAGCCAAATTAATTAAATTAATTAATTAACAACGATAATAAAAAGTTAGCCAAATTAATTAAATTAATTAACAACAATAAATAAAAAGTTAGTAAAAAGCTAGCCAAGTTAATTAAATTAATTAATTAACAACAATAATAAAAGTTAATTAATTGTTAACAACAATTATAAAAGTTAGTAATAATGCAAAAATTAAAAGGTTAGTAACAATAATAGTATTAAAAGTTAGTTGTTAGTAAGTTAATAACAACAATAAAAAAGGGGGTTAGTAATAAACAAATAATAAACAAACAAGTAAAAATTAAAAGGGTTAGTAATTAATTCTGCAAGAATAAAATACAAAGTTAGTGACCAAAGTGAAAGAAATTGAAAAGATGAAGGATTAAATGAGAGTTGTACCCTTGATTTTAAATTCTGAATTCTGAGAAATGGAAACAGAGGGCGCGCGACGGGGGGGAAGAAGATGGCTTAATCGTCAAAATGAAAAGTTTTGAGATTTTCTGAGGAAAGGAAGGAGAGCTAGGGACTAAGGCTGTAATTTTTTCTATTTTAAAAACGGAGCTCTAAGCTTTTCTTTCTATTTTTCTCTCTGTTCAGCACAAAATTTGGGGGGCTATTTATAGAGGAAGTTTGGCTGAACTGTTGATGGATAAATTAATAAAAAATTTCAAACTTATCTTTTAAATTGGTAAAATGACAATTTTAGTCCTTTACGTCTCTCAGCCTCTGGATAAGTTCCTGAAGCTTCTGATTTTGACAATTTTGTCGTTTTCTGTCAATTTGCGCCAGAAACGTCGGCAGACCCAAAATTTTATGTGACAAACTACCAAATGCTCCTGGAACTTTCAGAATTTGTCAATTTTTCCCGAAACTTCTTAATGTTGTCATTTTTACCTCAAACTTTTAAATTTTGCATTTTTTTGGAGTTTTCTTTTTTCTTTCAAATACACACATATATCATTTTAAATCAAATCTTCACAAAAAAAAAATGTATTTTAAACTAATTAAAATTTTTAGTAATAATAATAATAATAAAAATAATAATTTTTTTTATTTAATTTCTTTTAAAATTTTTTATGGTCGGACGAAATTGGGTGTCAACAGCTGCCCCCCTTTGCATGCTTCATGAGACATGATGTATGCAAAGTCGTTACCAAATTTCGTCTGGCTTAGCTAGGCATTGAAAACCTTTTCGCCGCCTAAATCCTGAGGTTAAGGAACTCTCCTTAGAACCCCGGCGATAGGAGCTCTCCTATCGTTGAAGGAAAATTGATTGTTTCTGAGGCAAAGGTTCCATCCTTAAAACCTCGAATTGATTGATTGATTTCGAGGCAAAGGTTCCATCCTTAAAACCTTGAATTGATTGATTGATCTCGAGGCAAAGATTTCATCCTTAAAACCTCAGATTGATTGATTGATTTCGAGGCAAAGGTTCCATCCTTAAAACCTCAGATTGATTGGTTGATTTCGAGGCAAAGGTTCCATCCTTAAAACCTCGGATTGATTGATTGATGTCGAGGTAAAGGTTCCATCCTTAAAGCCTCGAATTGATTGATTGATGTCGAGGTAAAGGTTCCATCCTTAAAACCTCGAATTGATTGATTGATCTCGAGGCAAAGGTTCCATCCTTAAAACCTCGGATTGATTGATTGATGTCGAGGTAAAGGTTCCATCCTTAAAACCTCGAATTGATTGATTGATCTCGAGGCAAAGATTCCATCCTTAAAACCTCTGATTGATTGATTGATCTCGAGGCAAAGGTTCCATCCTTAAAACCTCGGATTGATTGATTGATCTCGAGGCAAAGGTTCCATCCTTAAAACCCCGGATTGATGAAAATTGGTTGTTTTCAAGGCAAAGGTTCCATCCTTAAAACCTCGGATTGATAATTGATTATTTTCGAGGCAAAGGTTCCATCCTTAAAATCTCGATGATGAAAATTGATTATTTTTGAGGCAAAGGTTCCATCCTTAAAACCCCGATGATGAAAATTGATTGTTTTCGAGGCAAAGGTTCCATCCTTAAAACCCCGATGATGAAAATTGATTATTTTCGAGGCAAAGGTTCCATCCTTAAAACCCCGATGATGAAAATTGATTGTTTTCGAGGCAAAGGTTCCACCCTTAAAACCCCGATGATGAAAATTGATTATTTTCGAGGCAAAGGTTCCATCCTTAAAACCCCGATGATGAAAATTGATTCTTTTCGAGGCAAAGGTTCCATCCTTAAAACCCTGATGATGAAAATTGATTTTGAGGCTAAGGAGCTTTCCTTAGGACCTCGAGCGAAATTTATATGAAAGCAATTGAAATTGGAATAATTTTCTTCGAAAGTGTGAATTTTCATAATAGGCGAGCGCAAAGAATTAGGCTTCGATAAAACGAGTGAATCTTGATGATGACAATAACACTGACAAATTATGTAAAGGGAACGGATGTTTGGAATCAATATCCAAGGTTCATCTAATATTTTCTTCAGTAAATATAGATTCCCTTGTGAGATATGTCATCCGAATAAGGTTAAAGCTTAACTACCCCAAAATGTTATGCCTAGTAGACCTAATAGGATGCGTCTCAAGAGTAACAAAAATTACTCTTTACTTAGCCATTCCAACCTAAAGGCATTGTCCTATGGTTTTAATATCAGCATGGACGAAACTATATTATAAGATAACGAAATTCCCTGAAAAGAAAAACTGAAATACGAAAGAAAATGCTGATAATTAAAACGAAAGGACAAGAAAAACGGATCAGATCGCTTCTTCTTCCACAATGCTTCAACAGGCCGGGTAAAGGACAATTATGGGAGTGAACTGGTCGGGAAAGACTGTCGTGTCCAGTCTATTTGGATCATTGCTGGATCTGGTTCAGGAACAAAAGCTTCTATTTTATCTAGCAATTCTTCAGCAGTTGTTGCGGATATTATGATTCGTCGTGCCACCTCAGGGATAAACTTCTGCTTCACAGCACGATTCATAAAAGATAATAGACCTGCGAAGAAATAGTTAACATTTAACAGCCCAATGGGTTTTTGATGCAAATTAAGTTGGGCCATGGAAGCGATTTGGAAGACTTCTCCTAATGTGCCAAAGCCACCTGGTAGAGCGATAAAAGCATCAGCATTAAAAAGCATTTGTAACAAACGCTCTTGCAGATTTTTAACCACTAGCTCTTCTCCAATTGTGCCCCCAGAAACCGATTTCAGAGATGCAGGGATAATACCCAGAACCTGGCTTCCTCCTAAAGATGCTGCTGATGCTACAGCTACCATTAATCCGACACTACCTCCTCCATAAACTAAGTGTATTTTTCGCTCAGCTAATACACTACCAAAATGGTTGGCTGCCTTTAAGTACTCTTCATCTTCTCCAGGAAAAGCTCCAGAAAATACACAAATACTTCGGGATTTACGAGTGGAGGTTTTCTCCATTCCTATCCTTACCCATGTGAGAAAAGAAGAAAAGAGGATATATTTATAGAGATGAAAAGATAAAGTAATAATTTTATTTTCAAGAATGGATACATTATTGCCAGCTATTCACAGTAGTCACAAGTATGACTCTGGTCAGGTATGGGTACACTATCGTTAAAAGAGGAGGAAAATTTCAAAAGCAACTAGCATACACAGTAGTCACTACTGTAGCTTGCGTCAGGAGTAGGTACGTGATTGTTGGAAGAGAAGGAAAATTTCAAAAGTAGCTGCTATATACAGTAGTCATAACTGTATCTCATGTCAGGAGTGGGTACATTATTGGGAGGATAATTTCAAAAGCGACAGCTAGCATGTACAGTAATCGTGACTTTGGTTCACGTCAGGAGTGGATACATTATTACCAAAAGGGGAGGAAAATTTCAAAAGCGACAGCTAGCACGTACAGTAATCGTGACTTTGGTTCACGTCAAGAGTGGATACATTATTACAAAAAGGGGAGGAAAATTTCAAAAGCGACAGCTAGCACGTACAGTAATCGTGACTTTGATCCTTGTCTTCCACTGGCTTTGCGACCAGTAATGGCTTCAATGCTTTTTATGAATCGGTGATTTGCATCTCATCTAGCTTTCTCACAAACTGGCAAACAGGGTCGTTTAGGGTCAGATTCCCAAGACTGTAGCGATCTCGTTCTTTTTGGAAAATTATCCATAATCCAACAATCTCAAATTGCACTATTCCGCAAGAATGCGCTTCAAGAACCTCTCGAATATCTTCTAGAGATTCCTTACGCAAGCCATTCTTAATGAATCTTATTCTATCACTACGATTTCTAGTGATCACTCCTGGAGAACGACATTTATTGCCGCAAATCCACCATCCACAATTATGACAAACGCCTAGCCTCTTTGCTCTTCTTTTTTTGGCATAAGCGCTTTTACCAAAGCCGGGCATACGGGGAAAGAACGCTTTTGGAACTTCACCAGCTGAACGAACCTTAGCTTCAATTAGCCACCGCACATTATCAGGAATGCCTTTGTGCATAAATACTCTGAATCGTTCACATCTAGCTTGATAAATATTTTTAAGAACATTTATTGGGAAGGAAGGAAAATACTTTCGTAGGGCGGAAAGAGAAGACTCCATTGATAAAGGAGGCAAAGAAAGAAATTAGTGATTGTAGGAAACGAAAATAACTAACACATATTTATAGTGATGAAAGGGATAATGCGTTAATTACACTTATAGAAGCAAGTACATTATTGTCAAAAGAAAAGACAAATGACAGCTTATATGTACAGCAATCATGACTGTGGCTCTCATCTTCCACTAGTTTATGTCTAGTAACGGCTTCAATGCCTTCTATAAGTCGGGGATTTGCTTCCCATCCAGTTTTCTCATAAATTGGCAAACAGGGTCATTAAAAGTTAGATTTCCAAGACTGTAACGATCCTGTTCTTTACGGAAAGTCCACCATAAATCCATAATTTCCCATTGCACTATTTCACAAGAATGTGTTTCAAAAGTTAATAGGATATCATCCAAAGATTCCTTACGCAGGCCATTCTTGATGAATTTTCTTTAATCTTCATGATTTCTGGAGATGTATCCTAAAGAGTGACATTTAGTATTACAATTACATCGTCCACATTTATGACAGACACCTAGCCTTTTTGCTCTTCGCTTTTTGGCATAAGCGCTTTTACCAAAGCCGGGCATACGGGGAAAGAACGCTTCTGGAACTTCACCAGCTGAACGAACCTTAGCTTCAATTAGCCACCGCACATTGTCAGGAATGCCTTTGTGCATAAAGACTCTAATCCTTTCACATCTAGCTTGGTAAATCATTTTAAGAACATTTATTGGGATGGAAGGAAAGTATTTTCGCATGGCGGAAAGAGTAGAATCCATTGATAAAAGAAGAATTTGAGAGAAGAGATGAAGAAATCAGTTATTGTAGGAAACTGAAATAACCGATTATGAGAGTCAGAGAGTATTGCATCCGCTACTTAACCGGAAAGAAGAACACGCATTTATAGCGATGAAAGGATAACGTGTTAATTACGCTTACAGGAACAAGTACATTATTGTCCAAAGGTAATGCAAATTTTTCAAATATGACAAATCGTATGTACAATAATTGTGACTGTGGCTCACATCTTCCACTGGCTTTACGTCCAGTAACGGCATTAACGGCTTCTATGAGTCGAGGATTTGCTTGCCATCCAGTTTTCTTACAAGCTGGCAAACAGGGTCGTTTACAGTCAGATTCTCGGGACTGTATCGTTCTCGTTCTTCATGAAAAATGCTCCATAAACCAAGAAGTTCATGTTGCACGGATCCACAAGAATGCGTCTCAAGAGTCAATTGGATATCATCCAACGAGTCCTTACTCAGGCCATTCTTAATGAATCGTATTTTATCTTCTCGATTATCAGAGATCATCCCTAAAGAACGACATTTAGTATTACAAGTCCACCGTCCACATTTATGGCAGACTTGTAACCTTTTCGCTCTTCGCTTTTTGGCATAAGAGCTTTTACCTATACCAGGCATGTGAGACACAAATGCCTCTGGGATTTCACCTGCCAGACGAACCTTGGCTTCGATTAACCACCGCACATCTTCAGGGATTCCTTTGTGCATCAGAACTCTTAATCGTTCACAGCGAACTTGGTAGATCTTTTTGAGGATGTTCATTGGGAGAGAAGGGAAATACTTTCGCAAGGCGGAAAAAGTATGATCCATTTTCTAGGAGGAAGTAAAAGAAAGAAGAGAGGAAAGAATCAGTTATTATGGGCAACTGAGAGAACCGACTCGAGAGTCACGGAATACCGTATCCGCCGCTTAACCGGAAAAGTAGATCCTACTTTATTTTGATGTGAATGATATTTCTTATCTTTGATATCTCATCAGGCATGACATTGATCCAGTCCTTGATTATTGAATCCATTGTCTGCTTTCGACGACAATATTTCTTGATATCCGCGCTTATCTTTGACCATAGCTATTTCTTATCTTGGATACCGCTAAGCTGGCGTCAATTCTGTCCATCAAGGTGTAGCCTCGATTATTGAATCGATTGCCAGGCTGTTGACAATATTGTCTACTTTATCTTTAAATTCCTGATGAGGCTAGGTCCAGCGTATTAACTGTGCATCTAATAATAGATTAGTAGGAGCTGATGTCATTGAGATCTCAGCTTATACTGCTGTAGCTGTGCGGTGGATGTGCTTCCCATTTGATCCCTGTTATGTAAAAGCTATGTATGCATGATGTAAAATGCATGAATGTAATGTATGCGTAACTGATTGTATTCTTTTGTTTTTTTTTTTTTTTATGGATATAGTTCTTTATATCTTTGCTTTATTGGATCCTCTTTATAATTGTCTTCTATCATTGAATCTCTTTATGCTTTCCAGCTGTTGTCCATTGTCTCGCTTTCCAGCTGTTGTCCATTGTCTCGCTTTCCAGCTATTGTCCATTGTCTCAAAAGCCTAACTCTTTTCAAAAATCTTCTTTCCTTGATTTACTCTTGAATTTTGGCCTCAATTTCTTTAATGTTTGCTCGCCTCGTACTTTATATCTCTTCAAATACTCATCCCTTGTCATGGATTTCATACTATCGAAGGCTATAATCTGAGTGATTGCTCTTTCTTAAGCTCAGGTTCTGATCCATAAGACTTGCCCCCTTGTCTATTGAACTTCTTTGTTGGCAATACTCCTCTTACGCTTCGTAGAGACTACTTTGCCCCCTGAATATGGTGTTTATGTGGAAAGAGATATCATCTCGCCTTTGATTTAACAGAAGGTCGAGGATTTCTAGACCTTTGTGATGGTTCTTGATCATGAATTTCTCTTACAAGAACCACGTCTTCTTAAAGAAAGTCTCAAGTTATCTCCTCACTTTTAAGTCTACACACATTAATGAATAATGGTTTAGCCTTAAAGAAAAACTTTCATCGATTTGCAAAGCTTGACCAAGTAACTTACGGTCTTTGTTTTTAATTAAAATATCCTGTCATTCTTCCCCTTTCCAACTCGAAGACATAAACTGTGCAGGGTAATAAGGTAGAAACATGATTCACAATGATAGTCTTTTAGCTGAATGAGGATGATATCAAGAGGTAAATTTTAGGTCTGAGGAAAGTTAAGTTTTAATGGTGTGAAAGAAGAGTCTTTTAATACTACTCGTGAGCAGATTTGATTGTGGTGAAAAACTCAATAGTGATGACTTCAAACTTGCCACCTTTTTCAGAAAGTTAGACCTCATCTGTTACCCCCCAACTATCGTAATTTTTATGTACACTTGGTTTGAGGGTTACTTTTGTTTTCTAAACCGCCTTTGCAGGTTTTCAGTCTAGAATCCATAGCTCACTTTTTCTATTTTTTCTTTCTTTGGCTTTATCTTGAGCTTTTTTTTTGTTTTTTTTGTTTTGTTTTCTCTTTTTTTTTTTGTTTTTTTTTTTGTGTGAGCTATGATGATGGCATACTTGATAACTCTCTTGAAGTGAGATGACTCAAATGGCCTTGCTTGCTCGTACTTGTTCTTAGTCATTTTTGGTTTTGAATTTTCCCTTATTGTTTTTTGATGGAAGGGATGAACTTCTTTCTTTTTTAGAATTTGTGTTGCAGAGAAGTAAAATCATAGCCCTCTTGAAGTGAGATGACACAAGTGGCTTTACTTGCTTGTGCTTACTCTCAGTCTCTTTTTGCTTTGGATTTTGAATTTTCCCTTGTTGTCATTTGATAGAAGGGAGGAATTTTTTTTTTTTTTTTAGAATTTGTGTTGCGTAAGACTGAGAAATTTTTCTTGTGTTGAGCATTTGTGAGAATTGGGAGGCCACTGAAGTCATTTAATATGAGAGCTAACTTCTTTGGAAGCTAACCCCGGACTTCTTGCAAGGATGTTGATAACTACTGTGAATTCCTTTTGAGGGTTGAGGTGCAACATTTGGAATCCTTCTTACTAGATTTGGTAGCACTTTGAAGATCATTACTATCAAATCTCCCTTAACTTTTATTTTCACCCACAAGTAGTATTGTTTACAAAGTAAAGTGTGATGGTAATAATGGATAGTATAATGGCAAAGAGTGAGAGATAGATGTAAGAAAAATGAAATTTTTGGTAGAAAGTGGTAGAATATGTGGATGTAAAAATGAAATTTTAGTAAAAAGTGGTAGAATGCACACATTACATCTTTTTGTTGTACCAAGAAAAAGAATACCAGGTGCCCATTTAACAAAGACTACACCCTAGATTCTGGACTAAATCTAGGAGATTTTTACTATTAAATTACTTTTGTAAGCTTTCAAAGATACAAGTTTATTCAAAGGATTCCCTGTCATTCAAAAATGTATGCGGACTGTTAGGTCAGATCTGACTTGGAGCCCTTCCAAAATCAATGTAATTCCAGCTCAAAATCTTCACTTTCAATTACCAATCACATCGGGCCTAGCAGCTTGACCTCGGTTTTGTTTGATTTGTAGAGCAATGGCCTCGGGACTTGACGGCTTAAGAGTAGGTTTTGAGATTGGTATAGCATTGACTTCTTGTTCTTTAATGATCACATTCACATCATCATCTTTATCTGACATAAAAATGATAAGTTGGGATGAGTCTATGAGTCTTTGCAGATTCTTACGGAATTCTGAGCATTCTTGGATAGAATGACTCTTACTGTCATGAAAGTTGCACCATTCCTCATCTTCAACTTCTTCATGTCCAAAAGGAGGCTTTCCCATGATAATCCCTTCTTTCACAAGGCATGAATATACATGCTTAAGAGGGGTTATGATATCATTGACTGACTTTTTCATCAGCCGGTGTTCTTCTATCATATTGACTGGTTTTTCTTGATGAGGCGGCAATGGATTGTGAGTGACGTTCGGTTCATCGGAAAAGTCCAACCACTTTGATTCGATTAATTGTTGGACTATACGTTTCAATGCTGTGCAATTTTCCAAGCCATGGCCTGGAACGCCATCATGATATGGGCAAGTTATGTTGGGATCATACCACGTTGGATATGGGGGTCCAAATGGATTTGTAGGAATTGGACGGATAAGTTGACTTTCAATGAGTTTTGGATATAACTCAATGTAAGTCATAGGAATTGGTGCAAAAACTTCTTTTGGTCTTCGTGTGGGTACTGAAGGAGTCGGAACAGGTGGCCGTAACTGATTAGGCCTATTGAGAGGATAATTGTTGGGCCTATTGGGAGGATAATCATTAGGCCTATTGGAAGGATAATCATTGGGCATATTGGGAGGATAGTCATTGGGCCTATTGGTAGGATAATAATTGGGCCTTTTGGCAGAATAGGATAGGCGAGGACCGGTAGCCAAAGTACCTATGAGGGGAATCCCTCTTTCGCGTCCTATTTGTTGTACTTCTTCATCTTTTGTTCTGGATGGTCCTCCTCTTTTCATAGGATCACTAAAGGACTCAGCAATCTTCCCAGTCCTAATCCCATGCTCGATCCTTTCTCCAGACATGACAACATCAGAGAAATTAGTTGCCGAATTGCCAATGAGTTTGTCATAATATGGGTATTTCAGTGTCTGGACAAACAAAGTGACCATTTCTTTTTCTGTCATGGGTGGCTGAACTTGTGCAGCTAAGTCCCTCCACCGTTGGGCATATTCCTTGAAAGTTTCTGGCTTTTTCTTCTCCATGTTTTGGAGAGTTTGGCGATCCGGAGCCAAGTCCATAACATGTTTATAGTTGCCGATGAAGGCCTGAGCAAGGTCATTCCAAGTTTTGATGTTTCTTGGTCCTTGACTTAGATACCACTGCAATGCTGATTTTGTGAGACTTTCCTGAAAAAGTGCAATCCACACCTTTTCATCTTTTGTGAGTGGTTGTAGTCTCCTTAGGAACAGTGTGATGTGAGTGATGGGATCACTCGTTCCATCGTATTTTATGAAATCCGGTACTTTAAAGTCCGAAGGGATTATGACGTCTGGCACTAAGCAGAGGTCATCCACTGAGAGAGATCCGAATATATTACCTCCTTCAATGGCTCGCAGTCTCTTCTCTATTGTTTCGAGTTTTTGAGATTCTCCTTCTTCCTTTG
The DNA here is from genome assembly GCA_039654915.1 of Aquilaria yunnanensis. Taxonomy (NCBI): domain Eukaryota; kingdom Viridiplantae; phylum Streptophyta; class Magnoliopsida; order Malvales; family Thymelaeaceae; genus Aquilaria; species Aquilaria yunnanensis. The sequence goes on from CM077593.1 coordinate 15,952,302, forward strand.
GTGGTGTCTTCTTCTCTTCATACACAGTGTCTTGTTTCAGGTGAACACTAGCAGACTGTCCTGGTTCCTGAAACAGGTTTTCTTGGACTGAGACTCGTTGTGGGGTGAATCCCGGAGGATAAGTGGGATCTTGTGCTTCTTTGATGGGAACTTGAGTTGCTTTCCCTTTGATTATTTCCATCAATTGTCTCATTTGTTCTGCCATACTTTCAATCTTGGACTCCATCTCCATGAGACGTCCTTCGGCTTGTTCTGCCATTAATCTTGTTTGGAGCCGAGTTGGATATCGGTGTTGAGGTCCAATTTTACCCCTTTTTAAAGTAAGATTTATTTTATTAGACTCTACATGTATGTGATTGATGCAATGAATGCATGCATGCAATGTGAGATTATGTTTTTATCAGACTTTGTATGCACGTGATTGATGTAATGGATGCATGCAATATAAAGTGAGATTATGTTTTTATCAGACTTTATATGAACGTGATTAATGTAATGCATGCATGCGATGAGTGAGTTTGCTTATCCACTATTGTGGAACTTCAAAACTTTTAGTTGTCATTATAAAGACCAAAAAGTTAGCATAATTTGATGCGTGGTTTTGATGCATGAAGAATAATTGCACAAGAAAGATAAGGTTATTAATAAGTTAAATAGCAATTAACAACTCATAAAGTATTATGGATAAACAAGTTAAAACCATACGAAGAAAAGTGTAAAGTAACAACACAGCATAACAAGGATATGCTTATGGCGTTAGTAAAATGGTAGAAATTCTATGGTCAGTTCTATGGTTAAGTGGGGAGTTCTATATGCATAAGGTGGCTTATAAAAAAGGCAAGGGATAGTTCCCGAATCCCGTCACTGAATCATAGTGACGGCCCGATTCCTTACCCTCTAGGGTTTATGTAAGGAATGGATTAATTCGAGTCGTAGCTTTTCGTGGGCCCATGCAGAGACTAACCGTCTCAGAAGGCAATACACTACTTTGCTACTTTGAAACCGGTGAAGGCTTGGAGACCGTGGCCTCACAAGGACAGCAACACCAATTCCGCCTAGAAAGAATCATGTTTGATTTAAGGAAGCTCGGGTATAGAGCTTCATTTTGTGAATGCATTATGCATGTTTACTTAAGTAAATATAATATATAAATCCATATAATAGTAAAACAAAGTAAATCAAAACAAATCAACTTTAGCCTCGACTCACTAACATCGAGTCCCCAGTGGAGTCGCCAAGCTGTGGCAACGTCGGATTTTCGGGAGTCGCCACCAATCTGTTTACCTAGGTCGATTGGTCACCTTAAATATTGGTCTGCGAGAGTTCGGGGGTTCGGGAGTACGGTTACGTTAAAACAACTTTGTTAAAACGCCCAAAAATTGGCACCTTAGTTGATTTTAATTTTGTTTCGCTTTGCTTTTAAATAAATTTCAGTTAATTTTCAATCTAGAATTTTTAACTGAATTAATTGGATGTGGATTTTTGGTAATTAATTTATATAGAATTTTATACTTCCGAACCATGGACTCTGCCGAGTCATTTGGACACGGAAGATTTTTATTCCGAACCATGGACTCTGCCGAGTCATTTGGACACGGAATTTGGTGAAATTTAAACAATTTAATCCATATTGTAAATATGGATTTTTTATTTTAATGGAAGTAATTGTTATTTTAATTACTATTTTTGTAAGTCTTTTAAAATTTTAGATTTTTTGTTAATGATCTTTAAAAGATCTTTCTTATTTCTTTTTATATTTTATTATTCTTTTCCTTCTTTCTTTATCTTTCTTTTTGATTTTATCTTTCTTTTAGTTTTATTTTTCCTTTCTTTTCTTTCTTTTCTTTTCTTTTCTTTTTCTTTTCTTTCTTTTCTTTCTTTCTTTTCTTTTTTTATCTTTTCTTTTTCTTTTCTTTCTTTTCTTTCTTTTCTTTCTTTCTTTTCTTTCTTTCTTTTCTTTCTTTTCTTTTCTTTTTCTTGTCTTTCTTATCTTTTTCTTATCTTGTTTTAGTTTTCTTTTTGTTTTCTTGTTTAATGAAAAATATTTATTATTTTAGTGGATTTAGAAGTTATATTTTAAATAAATCAGTAAAATATAAAGTCTTAATTTTCATGTATTTTTTTTTAAACAGGTTTTATTTTTATTTTTTTATTATTTTTACTGTATAAAAATAACTATTAAAATTAATTTTAACTTTTTGTTATCTTTAAAGAATTAAAAACATGTATATAAAAATAAAAATAATTGGCTTTTTTTTTAAAATAATTTTTATTAGCCTTAATAATTAATTACAAAATAATCTTCTTTTAATTTTCATTTATTTATTAATTAGTAAAGGGTAAAGGTGAATTAAATAAAAAATTATATAAAGAAAAAAAAATTAATAATAATAAAGTGGGGCTTTTTGGCCATCCACTTTAAAAATAATAATAAATGTTAGCAAAGTTAATTAAATTAATTGTTAAACAACAATAATAAAAAGTTAGTCAAGTTAATTAAATTAATTAATTAACAACAATAATAAAAAGTTAGCCAAGTTAATTAAATTAATTAATTATCAACAATAATAAAAAGTTAGCCAAATTAATTAAATTAATTAATTAACAACGATAATAAAAAGTTAGCCAAATTAATTAAATTAATTAACAACAATAAATAAAAAGTTAGCCAAATTAATTAAATTAATTAATTAACAACAATAATAAAAAGCTAGCCAAGTTAATTAAATTAATTAATTAACAACAATAATAAAAGTTAATTAATTGTTAACAACAATTATAAAAGTTAGTAATAATGCAAAAATTAAAAGGTTAGTAACAATAATAGTATTAAAAGTTAGTTGTTAGTAAGTTAATAACAACAATAAAAAAGGGGGTTAGTAATAAACAAATAATAAACAAACAAGTAAAAATTAAAAGGGTTAGTAATTAATTCTGCAAGAATAAAATACAAAGTTAGTGACCAAAGTGAAAGAAATTGAAAAGATGAAGGATTAAATGAGAGTTGTACCCTTGATTTTAAATTCTGAATTCTGAGAAATGGAAACAGAGGGCGCGCGACGGGGGGGAAGAAGATGGCTTAATCGTCAAAATGAAAAGTTTTGAGATTTTCTGAGGAAAGGAAGGAGAGCTAGGGACTAAGGCTGTAATTTTTTCTATTTTAAAAACGGAGCTCTAAGCTTTTCTTTCTATTTTTCTCTCTGTTCAGCACAAAATTTGGGGGGCTATTTATAGAGGAAGTTTGGCTGAACTGTTGATGGATAAATTAATAAAAAATTTCAAACTTATCTTTTAAATTGGTAAAATGACAATTTTAGTCCTTTACGTCTCTCAGCCTCTGGATAAGTTCCTGAAGCTTCTGATTTTGACAATTTTGTCGTTTTCTGTCAATTTGCGCCAGAAACGTCGGCAGGCCCAAAATTTTATGTGACAAACTACCAAATGCTCCTGGAACTTTCAGAATTTGTCAATTTTTCCCGAAACTTCTTAATGTTGTCATTTTTACCTCAAACTTTTAAATTTTGCATTTTTTTGGAGTTTTCTTTTTTCTTTCAAATACACACATATATCATTTTAAATCAAATCTTCACAAAAAAAAAATGTATTTTAAACTAATTAAAATTTTTAGTAATAATAATAATAATAAAAATAATAATTTTTTTATTTAATTTCTTTTAAAATTTTTTATGGTCGGACGAAATTGGGTGTCAACACGTATGTTTATATCTTGTAAAGATTTTTTTTAGCTACTTGCTCAGTTAACGAAATGGATTTTTATAGTTGAGCTTTTGTGCTAGATATGAAGATCAAACTGTGGGAGACTGTGCAGGTTGTGTGGATCTTGGATTGTTGAAGATGCAGAAAGGATCATGGAAGTTAATCTATAACCACCCTAGGTGTAATTCACTTGCTGTTAGTTGAAGATCCAACAAGCTTATGGACGCAAATCCTAGATTTTTCAATGTTTTTCCATGAGAGAAAGAGAAAAGTTGCACATAATTGCCGCAAGATGAAAGGGCCTTTGTTTGCCTAGGTGAAGATACATGCCATTGCATAGCCATAACTTGTTGCAAAATGGGCTAGACCTTGTCTTGATCCACTATATATGGTGATGTCTTTAGCAAAGTAGATTGACGTGACATGCTGAGTCTTGACTTTAGTCCAATATGATATCAATAGTAAAAATATCACATAAAACTAAATTTTAAAACACTATAAATGCTACTATACAAAAATTTCCAAAATTTGTAGAATAAAGTTTTTCTTATAGGTTTTGAGTTCTCAACTATTTCACTTGATAAACACAGGTGCTTCTTTCTTTAGGAAATTTTTACTATATATTAAAGAGTGTGGCCTCTTTTATTGTTCATTGAATAGTACCCAATGTGACGTTGTTTCTTTTTTTATTTTTTTGTTTTCCTTAAATGGTAATCATTTAGTTTTTTTTATTTTACTTTTACTATTTTATCCCTAAACTTCTCTATCTGATGAACAGGTCCTTAGCTTCAAGCACATTTGCCTTATAGGGACGTTTTTTGTATTGTTTGGATCCTTTTATACCAAATTTGTTCAAATCGATAGACTGAAAAATAATTTGTCCAAATCTTTTGCTTCTTCAAAAGCAAGACGTCAAAAGTTCCTTAGCTAAGATAGAATGTCAAAAGATTCTTCTCGTTGGTCTTGGAGGCATTATTCCAATCTATTAGCAATATAGATGATGGGATGACTATGACAAGAAAGTGGAGCTAACTAGTTATGAATCTGGGGCTAGGTTTGTCGGAAGCTCCACTGACGAAGCTTTTCCTTGATCTTTGTCATCAAATCTGAAGGTACCTCGGAGATTGCACGAAGAACCCATTGGCTTAAGAAGACCACTCCATCATCCTTGTCCGAAGAAGCTAGTTTGCACGGTTCTCTAGTAACCAGGAGGCACCCTCTAACTAGAAATGCCAAGACCCAGCTGCGAACGGAAGTGCTTGCGTTGGTAACAGAAGGGGCAGATCCAAATCAACAGTGAAGTCAACGTGGGCAAAAGGGTTAACGACTATAAAGCAGGTCTTGCAGCAGAATAGCGCGTGGGGGAGCATGGGTATATCAGGATAGGGGTAGATCAATGGGAAAAAGGTTGCAAGAGGTTGAAACTTTTCCCTCACTCCTTTACATTGTAGCAAGTTTTTAAGAGAAATTGAGCTTCAAAATTTTGGATCAATTTTGATGCATACAACAACATTTTGGCTCTATAGAAGAATAATCGATTATATGTAGGCTCAATAATTTATTGATTTTTTTTAGGTTTGATGGGACTCATTCTTTTGTTCACTAAATTCGGATTTTGTAATGCAGAAATGAGGAAAAAATAATTTGGTTGAAGTTGGAAACCAAGAAGGATAAAACAATCCTAATATATGAATTTGGAATTTCTTGATTAAAAAAAAAGATGATGGGATGACTAGAATTAGGTATGTCAACAGATATCCAATTTGTCGGGCATTCATCTTCATCCGATTTGATGGATCGGGCTTTTTTTTTTTTCCCAATTGATCAAGTTTGGGTAGAATGTAGTTTTTTTTTTCACCCTTCGCATGGGTTTAGGGTTCATCCACCCCACATCCGACCCATATGTGTGTCTGCAATATATTAGTATTAGTTATATGAAGAAAATAAAAGCATAATGGATAAGTTAAATGAAATTAAGAACAAGTAAGCGATAAGGTATAATATATTTTTCTAACAGTAACAAATGTATGATTAGGCATTGCATGGTTTAATACAATTATGATTGTGGAAATATGGTGGGTGTATGAGATTTACCTAACCTAACCTGTCTGAAAATTGGTAAGATATGGATATGAAAATTGTCCACCTGTCGGGATGATGGGCAAGGTACGGGCAAGGCATCTAAGGTAATAGGTAATAGGGGTGAGCATAGTTCGGGTTGATTTGGTTTTATGGTGGAGCCGAACCAATCCAAAATGGTCTATGCTCTAAAATTTTTCTACTTAACCCAAGAATTGAGAATTGAACAGAACCAGAACCATAGTTTTGGGTTTTTCGGTTCTGGTTATCTAGTTTTTCGGTTTATACAATATACCTATACCAACACTAAAATTTAATAAAATTGCATCCATAACCAATGTATGAAATATTCAACATAATATACAATTAAATTAGTATTTAAATACATGTATTAAATACATTCAAAAGAGTTTAATATGTAGTTATCAAAATGGTTCAAAAGAGTTACTTGTGGAGTATCTTCTCTCTCAATCAGTTTACTTCCCTTCAATAATTCCAACATTGACATGATATTCACTATGAAAAGCTAAGCCTTTAAGACCATGTTATTCAGTATCAAAATCTGAAATATGTTGGTGTCATGAATTTTCAATTTTACATGGCTCATAAATGAAAAAACATGAGGCTGGAATAGAGAAATTAAAAACAAAATTACCAAGGAGTAGTCAGTCTAGGAAGCGAAGTAATTCAAGTGAATATAGAAAAATTCCATAAATGATCCTATAACTTTTATGTTATTTCAATTTGGGACATCAATTTAAGGGTTTAATATAAAAATATAAGATGACTATTATAATTCTTTAAAGAAATACATAAATATATATAGATATATATGGATATATTAGTAATACTATAATTTTTATTATATAATTATATATATACCTTAGGTTCAATTCCACCTTGGGTTGGTTCCATATGAAACCAGAACCAACTAAAAAACCATCGATTCGTTTATATGTGAAACCAGCCTACGAACCATGGTTTATTTTTACCTAACCTAACCCAACCCAACCCAGTGGGGGTGATTCAAGTTGGGTTTTGGCTTTAGCTAACCCATGCTCACCCCTAACGGGTAGGATGTGATAATACTTTTATCTAACCCATTGACAACCTTAACTAGAATTAGGTCTATCTTGGCCTAACCTTTGCGCTTATCTAAGCCGAAGTGTTCAATAAACTACTTAGGGTGGGCACAAGGAAAGACTGTTCGTCTTAAGTTAATCGAGCTTGCAAAGCAATATCCAAACAAAGTATGATCTTCTTATGTTTTTTTTCAATATCCATTTCTATTTTGAAATACAGTTTCTGTTTGTGAGATCTCAGATGACAATCAAACATTGTTGCTATGTACGCACTTCAAATTTGTGCATATTTGGATTTGCAATTGCTGTTGATTTTTATGGTGTTTGTCTATATAACTTGGAATTGGAGAGTAATGCTTTTCTTATAGCAAGTAAGATGATACATGGTATCTACCTGATGCCAATGAACTTGGAGTACTTTTAGCTTTCCTCTAAATTTAGCTTTCGGTATGACTCGATTATACTTGGTTCTTAACCAATTATATGTTCATATTTACCATGGAATCTAACGAATCAGTCAATTATGCTCTAATTGTTTTTTTTTTTTTCCACCTTGGCTAATTCCTGCTTTCTTAATTGATATCAAATATGTTTTCCATGGAGCTCCAGCAAATCCACCATGTATGGAATGCAATTCTTTCACCTTGGTTAGTTGCATATTCATATGCTAGAAACAAATTCTCGCCTCCAACCATATATCCAATAAGTTCAATCTAATTTCAAGTTGGTGTATAAGTTCAGAAGCAAACAAAGGAGAGTAATTAATTAGGTAAATTAATTAGACACTCAATGTTTTATTTAAAAAATGCATACGTACCACATGTGGATTTGATATCAAATATGTTTTCCTCGAGTAAAATTAATTGGATAAATTCAACGCAGTTCTAATCCCAAATTTTTTTTTTAGTGGAAATCTTTCTGCAAATGCTGATAATTTCAGTTCTTATTATTTCCTTGCATTTTGGCTCTTACAATCTATGGAAACATTTTCATTATACCAAAAGAAAAAAAAATAATATCTAGCATTTTTTGGTACCCAGAATAAACTAGGCAGAGGCAAATAGAGTACATAGGCTACAAGATATAAATGCCACCACTTTATCAACATAATACCACTAAAAGGTTGGTCAATTACCCTTTTCGGCTATGAAAAAATAGACATTCCTATGTTTCGTCTAAACTATTCAAAGGAAGAGGATATTTACTTTGACAAATTTCACAAGGTTATTCATTGGAAACATTATTTTCTTTTGTTCATTCGATCTAAAACAAGTTGTAGAATGAAATTTTCATTTTCCCATTATAATCTTTGTTCTTTGCCCTTTTTTATTTTTGTTCTTTGCTTTTTTTTTAATTTATTGTCAGATAACAAGAGATGACACAGGACTAGATCACCAAGTTTTACAAAAAATTATTGACTCAAAGAAAGCAAAATACCAAAAGATCAAGTTATAAGGTTTGTACAACTCTCTGGGTTCCTAATTTTTAGCTTATGTCTTGTCATCTCATGAAACGAAGTTTTCTTCTGAATTCATTGATTGGGTTGTTTTTAATTAAAAAAGACCTTAAGTTTTGGTCTCAATATATTCTGTGTTAGGTCTATGTGTATTCCAAATATATCATTTAGTAAATTAAATTATTCTAATACCGGGTACTAGAAAAAGGGGAAGAAAATAAAGAAATTGAATTTGGAGACAAATTTAAGGTCAACGAATGATAGCTTTTCTCTTGGATCGCTAAGTTTTCATTTTTTTAAAAAAAATCCATCACTTTAGTTTGTTGATATATTATAGGCCATATCTTACACGATTCTTTCAATCTGCCAATTGCTCAAATTTTGCATGAATCGATTTTTTCCTTCCACCAAATTAGAAATCATGCTTATTTTTTGTCATATTTCCATGTTTCTTGTATCGTCACTGTGTTACAAACATTGATTCATCTATTATTTCATCATATGACATTCTTTTTTTTTTTTGCTTTTCTATTTAAATATGAGTCCATAATGTAAGAAAGAAAATTTAAGCTTTCATTTTTTCCTTTTATATGAATTTTTTATTTTAACCTTAAACCTACAGACAATGAAGTTACTCAGACAATTGAAGCTGAATAGAGTGGATCGGCAAAGTGTGTCCTTTATCCATGAGTAGTTTCTGTCTTTTATTTTTCTTTTCATCCCTTAGGTACCGAAAAAAAGGAGAGTGGATCAATAAAAATTAAAGTGTGTGAAAATAATGTTTCTTCTTGTTTGTTTATGCTTTCATGCTGTTTTATTTGTCTCTACATCTGGTGCACAGTGGCGGGAACTAGGATTTTAGGCTCGGGGAGACTAGGCGGAGGCAAGACTAACGACGATTAAAACCTAGGAAAAAAATTATTTAAATAATTATTTATAAAAGTTAATTTTGTAAAAAATTATTTAAATAATTATTTAAAATATTTACTTTTTGTTATAAATTCATCCTAAGTTTTCAATTGTTGTATATTTATCCTAATTCCATTACTAACAACGTTAACTGTTAGTTAAAGGACGAATTTGCAACGTCAGACAATAGTTTGAGACAGATATGTAATAGTTGAGAGACTAAAGACAAACTTTCAATGAAAAGTAAAGATTTAGGACTACTAACACTATTTATCCTTTTTATATTTTTCACTAATTTGAGGAGCAAAATTCACATTTGGTCCTTAACTTCTCACAAAATAACCAACTTTTAAAAGCAATAAGTGCATTTTAGTCATTTCTTAATTCTTTTATAATAAATTATAGTTTAGCAAAGTGTCTGTTTTGATCTCTGTTCAATGAAAATGTTGAGTCGGAGAGAAACATGTGATAGTTACAACTTACATTTAATTTTTTGGTTCAAATTGGTCTTTTACATAAAAATTTATATTGTAAAATTTAACTTAAATATATTCATATTAATTTATATTGTAAAAAATCTTAAAAAATTATATTTATAAACTATAATTTTTAAAGTACCATTTTCATATAAAATTTTTATATTTTTATAAAAAAATTTTAAAAAATAAATTAATTATTATCAATAATAAATTAGACAAACTTTACTAGACCGGGCAAGTATTATAGCATCACATCTTCCTTTTACAGAAAAACAAAAAGCACTTTAAAGCTATCAAAAGGTCTTGACATGTTACAAAAGTCATAAAAATGTTAAAAGAAAGGCGGAAAATGAAACGAACAAAAAAGTGATGTACTGGTCGATAATGATCCGATGGAGTACTTTTCTCATCAGTGGCGCAGAAATCCTGACGAGAGATCACATACTGCATCCCTGCGCAATATTCCTTCTCTTCGCTGATAAATCGCAAAGCTTGTTAATAATCAACCAAGGTCGAAATTTTGTTAATGGATGCAGGGGTGGGCACGGGGTTTACATAACCCAATAGGAATGGATTGGGTTGGATTGGTTAAAAATTGATATTAATTTTTGGGATGAATTTATCTCTGAAAAAATTATCAAATTTTGAATTAATTCTGGTCCCATATGAAATCAATCCAATAAAAAACTGAACTGAGAAATATGTTAATATATTATAAAATTTATAAGTTTACATATATAATATTTATAGAAAATATAAAATTTTCTGCTTCCTCTCTCTCTCTCTCTTAGATGATTATTCAAAATTTACAGGTGTATTACTAAAATCGTATGTATGTAAAATAAAGGCTTAAAAATTGAAAAAAATATGTATAGCTCTTTTGAATTTTAAAAAATTATTAAAAAATTGACAAAAATACCCTTAGTTAAAATATTCTTCTCTACAAAAAAACCCTAATTTGCTATTGCTGTTTTCTCCGATGCTGGTGCCAATGCTGGCGCTAGTGCCGCCACCGAACTGTCATACATTATGATCTCGCTGTATATGTCATGTCATGTTCAGAAAAATGAAAAGTGTCTGAATGGATACCGAAAAGTGTTTAAAGAAATATTTAGAAGTATCTAACCAATACATAGCCAATTTACTCTCTTAAAAAATAATTAATTGAAATAATAAAAAGTGTCTGAATGGATACTGAAAAGTGTTTAAAGAAATATTTAAAAGTGTCTGACCAATACATAGACAATTTACTTTCTTCAAAAAATAACTAATTGAAACAATAAAAAGGTATCTGAATAAATATGTAAAAGTGTCTGAAGAAAAGTGACAAAATATCTAAAGCAATACACAAACAATTTATTTTCATGATAAAAAAAAATGAAATAATAAAAGAAGTGTCTAAATAAAAAATTAAAAATGTCAAAATCAATATTTAAAAGTGTCTAAATAACCATTTAAAAAATTACAAAATGTCTATAGTAATATGTAAATAATAACAAAATTACAGTCGCCACATGCCTGAAGCAATCCTCCACAGCCGTTGCTTTCACATCTTGCCACAATCTTCCATTCCCCAACGCCTATTCACCTAGCCCCTTCACCTCGTTGGACTCGCCTCGCCCCTTCTCCTCCTCCCTCGCACCGCCTCGCTTGGGCCCTCCACGCCTATTCACCTCGCCACTTCACATCCTCGAACTCGCTTCGTCGCCTCACCTCTACCCTCGCCTCAAACTTACCTTGTTGCCTCACCTCCACCCTCGTCTCGGACTCATGTCATTGCTTTCTTCGCCTTCTCGGATCGACGATTCGCATCACCGATTGCCGCTTCTGTGATCATCTCGCCTCCTACGGTTCTCAGCCTCCTTCACGATTAGATCCCAGTTCTTAACCTCCTCCAATCAGCGCTTCTGCGATCATCTCGCCCCTTCTGCCTCGCCTCAGATAAGCGCCACCTAGCGTCGTATCTGGCTTCACCTCGTATTGCACCTCGTGGCTTCGCCTCGTCACTTCACCTTGACCCTCGCCTGAGACTTGCCTCACCGTTTCGCCTCCTTAAATTGTCGATTCGCTTCACCAATCGTCTGATCAAAGTCAACAGTGGTGATCGGCGATGATAACGGCAGCAGCGGGGCAGTGGTAATGAAAGGAGGGTAGAGAGAGAAACAGAGCAGCAGCGTGAAAAAGATAGAGAGAGATAAACGTTTGAAAAAAAATTAGGGTAAGGGGTAAAAATGTAAAATCAATAGTATGTCTAATTAGATATATGTCTACCATATCCTTATAAGTATATATGTATAAAAAAAAACCCAAAAAACAGAACAAAATAATCCAAAACCATGATTTTGCTTCTATCCAATTCTTGGATTGGGTAGGAAATTTGTAAACTCAGATCTTTTTTTGATTGATTCACTCCACTTAAAAACCAACCCAACTTATACCATGCTCAGCGGTAGGCGGATAGATGACAAGGGTGATACGGGGTCACGTTTGGCTTCCAAGTCCGTCTTCACGGAGCCTCTTGAGCTCACTCACGGCGTACCTACCATTGGTAAAATGCCAAACACTTGCAACATGTGTTTATTATTTTAATAAAATTGAAATTTTAAATAGATTAACCATTCAGTTATTTGACTTAGATTGGTTTAAAGTTGAATTTTATATTGGCTTTTAGATCAATTACTGGTTCTTACACTTAAAACAGAATAAATCAAATAAACCCAAAAGTAAAATATATTTTACAATTTTTCAATTCAATTATATATATATATATATAAAAGGTCATTTTTCTTTAATTTTAGACTAGATATTATGAATCAAACTTTAATTTTATGTATGAAATGTCCTATTATGAATTTTTGTCATGCTTTTTCAAGTTTGATTTTTTTTTTTCCAATGACCTTGTACTTAGTTTCAATAAAGAAGAACCGAAATACAAAGATTGAATAAATTGAATTGCAATTCCAATGGTTCAGTTGAAAATTGAATAAACCAAATTATAATTCAAATAATTTAGATCAATTTTATAAGAATAGAAAAAACAATCAGATTATTCTATTCTAATCTATTACAAATCAATCTAACCAAACGAACACTTCTACCTACCACTTTCTTCCATAACGCAACCAGTATAAGTGTGGAGGACATTGCCTAAAAATTCTTTCTTTCGGTATAGCCTAAAACCTGATTAAAGAAAACTAAACAGACTCAACATGCAAATTGCAAAGTCTGACTCTAATACTCCATCTGTTTTGCCCTGATTCACAGTTTTAGTAATTTTTAAAGATTAATGATGTAATGCATATAATCAAATTGTACAAACTATTTGGGTGTTACTTTTATCTCATTATACGAATCCAACACAATAATGTAAATGCCCAAACTTATTTAAAATTGAAAGATGTATAAAGTACTATAAAGTATCACTTATTTAGAAAAAAAGAAAGTGTGACTAATGATGGGAAAGAGGAGTTCGGTAAACAAAAAGCTAATGAAGTGAAAATTTGAATATTGTATTCACGTTCCTCCTTGGATTATTGGTGAACAATGGGCCAGGTCGATCGGCCCAACTCAAAACAGGTCTAGGTTAAACCTGGCTCAAGCACGGTCAAGCCATGGCACGGCTTGGCATAGGGAGAGCTTGGAAAATACTGTGCTGAATGTGGGCTTGGAGTAGAGAAAAAGGAGCATTGCCCATAGGGATGGCAATTGGGTAGGTCAGGTCAGGTTTGGGTCAGGTCATTCATGTTCGGGTCTAGTCGGGTTAGCATGAATTCGGGTCCAGGTCGGGTTTAGGTCAGGTCATTTGGGTTCGGGTTGATTTCAGGTTGAGTTGATTTCGGGTTCGGGTTGGGTTGGGCCGGATTTATTTGGGTTTGGGTTCACTTTAGGTCGGGTCAATTTTAGTCTCGGGTAACTTCAAGCCAGCTTTCGGGTCAAATTCGGATCAACCTTTGTGTTCACGTGGGTTACTGATGTGAAGTCAAAACGATTGAATCGATTCAATTTTTTAAAAATTTAAATCAAATAATTCAATTTTTTGTGTGATTTAATTTAAATTAAATTTTCATTTTTTAGTATATTTAATTAAAATATTCATAAAAGTCTTCTTCATTGTAGTTTAGTACATATTTAAGTAATTTAATATTGTTAGTAATATTTGATTATTTTTCTAAACCCATAAGCTTTAATTATCATTGTACAGATTATTTAGATCTTCACCCAGCTATCATCTAGACATACACAATGACAATTTTGTTATGTTTATGTTTTAATGAATTTTCTTTGAAATTACAACGAAATTCAAATCAAGTTAATTTTCAGTGACTAAATTGTAAAATTTGAAAAATTTTTGGTGAAAGTGCAAAGATTTCAAAAAATTTTAGGATCCATGTTGTAATTATTATGGGTGACTAAAATAAAAATTTTTAAAATTTAGGTACGTTATTGTACTATACTTAAAAGTTTAGGGATGAATATTGTAATTTTAATAATTGCCTATTAAGATCATTAAACTTACTAAATATAAAAATTACTTATGTTGGAAAAATTCAAATATGGGATGCACTAAATATGGATTTTTTTCCCCAAATAAGATACTTGCAATATATAGAAGTCCTAAAAAAATAAAAGTTACTAAATATGGAAATCCTTTCTCAAAACATGAAAATTATTAAACATGAATATCTTAAAAAATGAAATGAAACTACTAAATATGAAAGTCTCATCTTAAAAAATGAGACTTACTATATATGAAAGTACCAAAAAATGGAAGTTACTAATAACGGAAGTCACCATTCCTAAATATAAGACATACTGAATATGAAAGTCTCAAGAAATGGAAGTTACTAAACATGGAAACCTCCATATTTAGGACTGACTTAATATGGAAAATAATGAAAAAAGAAAATTAAGGTTTAGGGTGGGGGTTAAAATCGGGTCTTATCGGGTTTAGTTATCGGGTCATCTCGGGTTCAGGTCAAGTCAGTCTCGGGTTTGGGTCATTTCGGGTTTGGGTCAATTTAGGCTCGGGTCATTTCAGGTTTGAGTATTTTGGGTTTGGGTCATTTGGGTTCGGGTTTTCTCGGGTTTCCCTTTAATCAGGTTCGAGTTCAGGTTGGGTTGGGCACAGTCGGGTTCAGGTCGTTGACTTTTTTAGTCAAATCGGGTCAGGTCAGGCTTGGGTTCGGGTGAGTTAGGCCAGGTCATCGGGTCGGGTCCGATTTTCCCTTCCCTAATTGCCCAAGACCAGCCTAAGATCGGGCGAAGCCTAGGTCCGGCTCAACTAGGCTGAGGCACGAACTATCCGTGCTAGTCCTGTCCGGTCTGATCTAGGACTGCCGTTTCTAGAAAAGCGTCCAACGGTCACCTATTTAAAAAAAAAATTACACACTAAGGACACTCAGCTATTGACTAACAGTTATTTAAGTCCAAAACCTTTTTTACCCACTTTCAACATTAAAAAAGGGTTAGTTTCTAGGGCTATCTTTGTTCGACCAAAAATGTTGCTACTCCTATAAATATCCACCCTCATTTCCTCACTTCTTCACACAACGTCCTATACTTTCCTCTTTACATCTACTAGTTCTCTACATTTTTCCTTAAGTCTTACAGTCTTATAACAATTTTTTTAATCTCCTACTAATTTTTTCTTAATCTCTCTTTAATCCTTCATTAATCTTCCATCAATTTTTTTCAACTCGATAGCTTAAAGGAAGAGTACTAGCTTCACCCATGCCAATAACTCCTTTTGCCGTACCTTCTTGGAGGCGTTCTTCCGTTGCAAGAGTTCTGCCCAAGCCCACCAATATCGATATGACGAATATCAATTTCCAACTTGACGAGCAAGAGTCCGAAGATGATGTTGAAGTCCAAGGGACCATCGGTCAAACCATTGATCCACATTGAGGGAATAGTTCACAACTGATACCTTAAAGTCAAGTTCCTGATGGTGGTGAAGGAAAATCTCACCTCAAATGGTTCGTGTGGGAGGCATTTTGAGACTGTTTGGGAGAAAGCAACCGGTTCGCCAAGTGCAAGTACTGCAGGTAGAAGTTGGCACAAAAGGTGAATTCCAAGACCGGGACACTTTAACAACATATAAAGCGAGAGCATTCGATGCACTATTCGAGAATCATAGGAAAATCCGATGGACAGACATAACTTGGATCTACAATTAATGGTTCAGGTATCTTTAGATTTAATCAGTAAGAATGTGGGGAAGATATGAGTACTTGGATGATGTTCACAGAAAAAACCTTTTACGCAACTCGAAGACGTACATTTAGAAAATTGGATTAGGTCTAATTTAAACTCGGCTTTTAAAAAAGACATATAGAATAACTACACGAAGAGAAGCATTTAGAATGTATGAACTAGGTAAATCTAATCTACAGGCACTTTTTTCTACAATTGATCATTGCATTGCATTGCTTTTACTAGTGACATATGGACATCTCCTATAAAACAAGATTATTTTTGTGTTACTGCACACTAGATAGATGAAGATTGGGTCATTCAAAAAAGAATTATTACTTTCAAATGCATGGAATCTGATCACACTAGGCATTATATCTATCAATGAATCTTAGATATACTTTGTGAATTTTTCTGTGTTGACAAAGTTTTCTACATTAGTTTTAACAATGCTTCTAATAACGATTTTGTGGTTCAAAAACTCTATAATGCATTAAAACCCCCTTGGAATGGTGTTTTTTTCTATGTTAGATGTATGTTTCATATTTTGAACTTGTATGTGCAAAACGGGCTTGAGGTTCTGTAGATGAAAATTTATTCAATCCATGATGCATTATTATATTTAAAGCCATGGCCCAAAACATGTTGGGAATTCAAAGAATATTGTCTTCAAAATAGCCAATTGTTTTCATGGAAATGTTTTAAATTTGATTGTCTCGCCATTGGAATTCTTCATATGAGATGTTGAAGAATGCATATCCATATGCAACCTTGTTGATTATTTTCCTAAATTTGAAATCAAACTCAAACTTCTAATGGCTGAAAAGTGGGATAAGTGTTACAAACTTTGTCAATTATTACAGTATTTTTATGAAACAACTGCTTTTTTCTCCAATGTTTATTTTCTCATTGCCCACAAAGTTTTGATGTAATTAGTAAACATTGTTTATGTTTTGAATCAATATAAGATGAGTCCATTTCTAAAGGATGCGATCAAAGCGATGAAGGACAAATGGGTTTCATATTTTACAAACCCCTCATCATTTAACTTGCATGTTCACTTGAGCCAACCGTGAAAATTACCAGGACAATGTCTTTGCTTGAGGGATATTATAGTTTCTTGGATATGAATCATATTAGTTGTTTAGCTAAGATAGTTGAAATAGATGAGCACTTGTGGGAGCTCTACAAAGAGTATTCATCCAGCTACAAAAACAAGGCGAGACCAACATCTTCCTTTATTGTGCACGCCTCATCCTCCTCATCATTAGTACCATTTACCCCTGTGGAATACCTGCTCAAACGTCCCCAACCCACATCATTTGACCTACCGGAAATAGATGATTACCTTCACACCTCATTTGAAATAAGTGAGAATGACATTTTGGAGTGGTGGAAAGCAAAAAGTAGCAGATTTTTTATTCTATCTATCCTTGTGAAAGAAGTTCTTGTAGTTCCAGTTTCTACCGTTGCATTAGAATCTGCTTTTAGTATTGGCAAATAAGCCATTTCAGAGAAACGGGCCAGGTTGATGCCCGAAGTAGTGGAGATCTACGTGTACAACTGTGACTGGGGTCTTATTGCCTTAAAAAAATAAGACAAAAAAAGTTCGAAAGATGAAAAACAAGATGATGTCGGTGTTTCCACATCCTAAATTTTCCTTTTTCGTTCTTAGAATGTATTTGATCTGATTATGTTATGTAGCACAGATCATATGTTTTTATTTTAGTTCGGTTTTCTGGAAAGTTTTGCCACTTGTCATATAAGACCTGTTCCAACTTGTTTGTAAATGCCATTTGATTTTATTATTAATTAAATTTGCACCGATGATGGTGTTTTTTATTTTCAAAGAATTATAAAAATAAATAAATATTTTCAACAAAAATAATAAATAATTTTAAAAAATCTAAAAGAACTCTTATTTTTTTAAAAAAAATAATAAAAAAAAAGCTAGGCCTAGGTCCAAGCATGTAGAGGCCCGGCTTAGGGCCAACACGACTGAAGCGTGCTGTGCCCGGGCCTAACTTGACCAGGCTCAGTCAGGCTGATAAAGCCCACCAATTTTTCAAATTTTAATTTAAACTACATAGCATCTGTCATCTGGAAAATTTAAACTAATTAATAAATTTTTTACAATTAATTGACAGTTGAAATTATTAAATTTTTAGCTATTCCAATCTTTTCCCTTCTTTTTTTTTGGGGGGGGGGGGGGGGGGGGGGAGGGCTTAAGGTGTACATTTCTAAAGAGGGGTGCAAATTTTTGTTTCATCTAAACTTAGGGAAAAATTGCAATTAGCCATTTTTTTTTCTCTTGACTGAAGTAGAAATTAAATCAATCAAACATCAGAGTGTTTGACAGCCAATAAGGGAGAGGAAACTCCCATATATAATCCTACCTAAGGTATGAAGGCCCTTTTTAGCTAGAACATGAGTAACCCCATTTGTTGAACGCCTAACAAATGAAAAGAAATATGAAACCAAAGAACATCCTAAAACACGAGCCTCATCTAAGAAAATCTAAAAATAACAAAGAAGCGGAAACACCTTTTTGAAGTTCAAAAATTAAAACCAATGAATCATACTCAATTACTAGTGAAGCAAGTCTGTGCCATCGAGCCTCTTTTAAACCCCAAAGAATGGCAATAGCTTTCAGATAAAGAGTAACCCATCCAATAAATTCAAGGCCACATGATATGTCAAACTTTACAACATTTATGACATCTCTACAAATGATGCCTGCTGTTCGCCTGTACTTTAGCCATGGAGGCATCCACATTAACTTTGCACTCTCCTTATGGAGAGGACCATCGCATGTGACCATAAGAGCGCATATAAGGGACAGGGGCCGAAAGTTTACTAAGTTGAAGCGAGCACCCAATCCAAAACTTAATGGAAGGAGGCAACTTTTTGGGGATGCCGACAATGAAATTCATGCACAACCTTATTCCGGTTAAACCATATAAACCATCCAAAAACCACAATCAGGACTGAACGACTCTTATCAAATATCAAACGCATTTATGCACTTATGGCACTTTATAAATATTTTTCCCTAAGTTATGTTAGATGGATATTCAATTTTTACAGACGGACGGTGACTATATGTTGGCACTTTTATCAATTGAGTTACAGCTCAAGGTGATGATATAATTGGTTTATCTGTTCAAGCCTCCAAGTGCTTGAGAATATCATTTCAATATCTGACCTCAACTTGCTTTTTGCTTTTCCAAATTTGTATGGTATTTGTCCCTCAATCAGAGGTGGGCGACAATGTGAATAATTTGACATCGCCTGAAATTGAGGGATCCTTGTGGGTGAAGGAGCAAAAACTTTCTTGCTTCGGTGGCCAAAATTATACAAGTACTCGAATTACTAACACTAACATGTCTAACTCAAATCTTGCTTGCCAGATCTATAGCTCAATTAGTTATTGGCGTGGTTCAGTTCAGTTGCCACTTGTCAACCAATTTATAGTCTCTGGTTGTTTCATTCTGCAAATATACCGACAAACAACTCTTACTCAGTTGGACAAATCATTTCTGTCCTACAATACAATATTATATGGGCTGATCTACCATATTGTTACCAATTTCCTTCAGATGCAAGACTTATGATGGGAAAAGACAAAGTTACATTGTATCAGAAGATAACTTAGATGAACATGACCCAATGAATAAGTTGGAAAACCATGAGCTATAAGTGCATGTTCATATATATAGGAACATCCCATAATTATGTTCATGAGTTTATAGTTTAGGATGAAACAAGGGCCTAAAATGTCACCTTAGGCTCGCATTCCAAAATGATTTTGCCTTGAACTTTTGCCTCTTACTTGCCTGCTGCACAAACTCTGAATCAGCCATCTTGCCTCTCATTTTCCTATACTCTCTTGATCTTAGGACCCCATCCATTATGTTTATGTCTTCCCAGATCTCATGTCTTGAAAGGCAAGAAAGACCCGGTAGTATGTCCTTTTGGAAATCCTTCAACCTCCTTCCCCTTCTTAACTTGAAACTGCAGTCCTTTCTCTCAATGTCACTTGCTTCAAATGGTTTTGATGAGACACAATAGTCATCTACACTGTTTTCTGTCAGATTTAAAGTATGTAACTCAAAAGAATCAGAAGAACACTGTGGCTGCTTCTCTTTTTCAACTCCATTGGATGCTTCTGATGGACAATGCTGATAGCAATTTGAATAGCGCAATGAGAGATCTACAAGTGATTCAGCTGCTATTTGCATGAAGGCATCAACTTCAATCAACATTTGCTCCGGGTTGAACCATTTGTTTTTCAGCTCAGTTTTCACGGATGGTCCTTCATCTTCCTCACCTGATAATGTTTTAACACTTTGAGGTCCCGAAGAAGCTAGCAAGTTTGAATTCCCAGATTCAGTCTCATGCTGCCTAACACAGCTTGATTCATCTTCACCATTGCAAAATGACTTTCCATAAAGAGGGGTTCCATCATTCTGCCTGTCTTCGACCGTTGTTTGGCTTTGATCAGAGCAACAAACAGTCATGTCAGTGTCTTCTGCCTTTTCATTGCTTAACTGCTCGTTGGAAATGCAATTATGCTCCAAACCATCTACATCTTCAGGGTCTTCAAAAAGGTCCAATAGTGACCTTTTCAAAGACTCATGGCTTAGGATTGCTTCATTTTCACTCATCTCATCAAATTGTGTATGGCTACCATGTTTACAATTTAAATCTGGCAACATAACATTTATACCTTGATTCTTTTCGAGCACATGGTATTTGGTGGAGAAATTGCTTACTTCTTGTCTACTGTTTGCGCCAGTATCCAAAATTTCCTGAGGCTTATGAATTGGAGCACTAAACTCACCAGATAAGTTTGTCGTTGCAGGGTCTGTAACTATATCATCTGTTGAGAAACAAAATGGATCTTCAAGGTCAATCACAACTTGATTAAGGTCGAAATTCTCAACTATACGTGTAATTAGTCCATGCTTTCTGGTATGTTGGTCACTCTGTTGTGTACCATACTGATCATTACTAGTTCCTACTGCAAGAAATATAGAAAAAGTTAAAGTCAAGACACCTGTAAAAATGGAAGAGAAGATGCATCTCATTCTCACAAACATGCCAAACTTCAAATGGATGATATTCACTACCTTGATTGAAGGAATTCCTAATTGGAAAACATTTCACGTTCTCCATAATACAATTTGGTATATCTTCTTGTGTGGTCGTTGAGATGAGTGGATTGGATACAACAGAATGTTGAGAGTCCTGGCTTCCTCCATGAAATGTTACTGAAGCATCTAAACAAGTAAGAGGATCATCCTTGTTTGATGTGGTCTCTGTTGATTCTTCCAAATCAATCACAATTATTGGACTTAGTTTCCTGTCAAAACTACTTTTCTTGATACTTCTTTTCATGTCACTATTATTCACTCCCAGGCTCAACGTGAGTTTTAAATCCAGTGGATCATACGTCCCAACACCTGGGACAAAATCGAAAGCAGACTTTTGCTTTCTGTGATCATTGGTACATCCTTTATTTGGAATAATGCTATCAATCTGTGTAATATACTGATCAGCTGGAAGCTCCAGATCAAAAGACAGCTCAAGAACCTTTTCATGCCTTAAGTTGTACCCTTTTGATATATTCAAAGTTCTAAATCTTCTTGAACCAACCTGAAAAATAGTTTCAATTCAATAGCATGTACAAGTAGAAGAATGTAGAAACATTAGGAAGGACTGCCTAATAAAGACAATGATAACATAGGCATCTATTCATTGGCTTTGGCAGTAAACACATTATTCCATAAGCCAATGTTAATTACCTGGACTGCAGGTTCAAAAGGAAAATCTTTTTCCTGTGGTAGATATTCTAAGTTCCCTTTCCAAGGAGACTTGTGGTTCTGGAAGTCAAGACCCTTCATTAGTGCTTATGAACACCATATAACTGATGGAGTTAATGGACCTAGAAGCACCGACAAAGAAAAAGATAATCAGTAGTGTACGGGATAATCATGATTGTTTCATTCCTGGAGATGGACTATGGTTCTATAGTAAGAAACCTAATCACAGTTTAGCTGTTGAGCTGCTGAGAGAACAATCTTTCCCAGCTATAATAACAGCTGACTGGTTGAAGTCTTCAGATTTCCCATTAGCCACAAGCCCAAGGACCAGTTTAAAGAAAAGGCAAAAAGAGAGTTTATCTAAGGGTGTCCATGACTGATGAGTGGATAGAAAATTAATCAACAAGCATTAACTTGAATGAGGTACTGAACCAAATCCGTTTCAAACCGATTTAATCAAAGAGAACCTTAGAGCCTAACTTCGAAATCCAAAATGATTATCAGTCTAGAGTAGTATCAGATTGGGAAGAGCATAGGTTTCAATTGAGAAAACACACAAAAGGGGTTTACTAAATGCTTAGAGGGCGTTTGAATTGAGAACAAGCAACGTTTACCATCTCAGTCATTGGCACCAAATTTAGCTAAATGATCAAACATTTTGCCATACCTGTTTCCTGAATAGCCTCTCCTGCATAACTATACTCCTCTTGGGGAACTCTTGAAATGAAGCATTGGTATTTGCGGAGACTGTAGATCAAGATCTCCCAACATAAGCATCTAAAGAACTTCACTATTCTGTAGATTTAGCATACCACTTCAAAATTTCGCATCAAGAGAGACATCTATATCCTCTTGCTCAGTAATTTAAAAATTCTGATACGTACTCCTCAGCAATCTTCTGTAAAGGCAGTACACATACAAGATAAACTCCAGGAATGATAAACATAAATGCTGTTCACTAATAGCATTTCCTTGGAAGGGTGTGAGATGAACAAACCATATAGATTGGCAGAAAAAAGCTTGTGAAACAAACGCATTCCTTAACCTAAAATCAACATAATAGAAAGTTATGAGAAAATCAACATACGATGCCCAAAAACGCCATCAGAAAAGTTCGACTGAGACAACAGGAAAGATCTGAACTGGATCAGCAACATCATGAGTGTGTGGAGAATGAAAACTGCAGAATGAGGCCAAGCAGCCTGAAAATACAACAGGCAGGAACACTCGGTAAAGACAAGGCTTGCACACTTAACAAGCAGAACCTGATAAACTTTTCTTGAAGCGGTGATCATCAAAATCATATTTTGACACTGTTTTCTAGAGAAAAAAAAACAGCGCTCTTGTTGGAGCAAAAATCAAGGATTTTCTTGCCGAGAAATTGCCAGGCAGGCCGGACATACCATAATACCCTTCACAGCATATGTCCCACAAATATACGATATCTAATGGAATCTAGAAACTTATGCCAATGACAGTTAATTTCTTGGCTGAGAAACATCTTTAGATATCACAATTATCATGGGTTGGTGAAAAGTTTTTATCTTTCAAGATCGTTCCGAAGGATATGTTGAACTTGCTTATCTTAAAACCTATTTCAGCAGCTTTGTCAAAAAACCAAAAAAACTATTTCAGCAACATTAGCTGCAGCTGGTCGAATATGCCAAGCAGTGCCCAATATTGTAGCCCAATTTAATTTAATGATCAAATAATTTCTGAAATTGCGCTTTCTCTCAAATAAACTGACCAAGTTTGCATTTTTCCTTTTTTGAGACACTTCAGATGTTATAAGACACGAAAATCACCCAAACAGGCTGAGAAACCAAAGAAACTTCGAAAGAGAAGTCAGGCTGGTCACCTTAAGAATGTGTTTATTGTTTCCCAATTAAAACAAAAAAGAAATACTCCCTCCCGGTTTATAAAAATTGGACATTTTATTATTCACAATGATTAACTTATAATTTTATTTTTTAAAAAATTTATTATAAAAATATAAATATTTTATATACAAATAAAATTTTAAAAATTATAATTTTTAAATATTATTTTTTAAAATTTTTTTAATACATATTAATATAAATATGATCATGTTAAATTTCAATCAAAAAAAGATAAAAAGATCGGTTAATGCAAAGAGTAATACGTTGTTTAATGCAAGCAAGCAATAAAAAAGGGTGATAAAGTTGAGGACAAGAAAAGGGTGAAACATGAAAAAGAAGAGGACAACCTCACCAGCTGTAAAATGCCAAAAAAAATAAAAAAGAAAAAGAGAGAAATATGGCTGATGATACTTGTTCTTCTTGTTCAATCGGAAAACGATTAGTGCAAGTGGGAAAAGAAAAGGGATTGTATCAGTACCATATGAGAGATGAAAACCTGGATAGCTCAGCGCATCAGCAAAGCGTTGCTCAGTCCTTGACACAGAAAATCCACTTCTGCCTGCGTTTCTTTCGCCTCTTGTATACTAAAAGCCAAAACACCCAGTTTATGAAGCAGATCACGAGGCCGTGGCAGCAGTACTAGTACGCTTAGGGGGGGAGGGGAGGAGAGGAGAGGGGAGGGGAGGGGAGGGGAGAGAGGCGTGATCTGGAAAGAGGAAAATAGTAATTACCGTGAAGAAAAATCTCTCAGACCGGGGAGGGGTCTCAAATCAAAGTGCTTTTTGTGGCGCATCATCCTTTTCTTTTCTTTAATCTTATGCTATTCAATAGTAACTTTCTGTCTCTTTCGCTCTTAACAATGTTTGGCTGCAGGATATCACCCTTTCTCTCTCTCTCACGCTCTGCCCCACATGTAACATTCATAACTGTAGATGATCGGGGTTCCTGTCCTGCTGAAGGACCACACATGTGAGAGGACTGGAGCTTCGAAGCCAATTACGGCTGCAAAATACAACAAGAAGTTGGGACTATTTAATTCTATTTATACTATGTTCTGTGCTTATCAATTCAGCACTATGTAACTAAGACATACTATAAATAAAGGGCGAATTTCAAAAAACCCCCCTGAGGTTTAGTGAATACTTCACTTACCCCCCACCTGTTTGGAAATTCTCCCCTTTACCCCCTTAGGTTTAGGGCGAATTTCAAAAAACCCCCTGAGGTTTAGTGAATACTTCACTTGCCCCCTCCTGTTTGGAAATTCTCCACTTTACCCTCTTAAGTTTAATAGATCCTTCACTTACCCCCTTCCATAATATTGTAAATAATTTTAATTTACTTACAATGCTGAATTATTATTTAATTAAAATTATAGCCTTTCTAGAATTGTAAATTTTTATAGTAATAAATCACATAAATACTAAAATGAATACTTAAAATAAAAATAAAATCTATTTATATGAACATTTATATACTAGTATATGAACATTAATGCTCTTGTCAAGTATGGATGCTGCATTTACTTAGTCTAATTGCCCAATAATTATTGTATAATTAGTCTAAAATTTAAATTATTAATTTTTCTTTACTTAAAGAAAGAAATTCTTTTTTCTATTATTGATGAACATTTCACTTAGGTGAAATTTTAAAAAGTTGACAATTATGATAGAAAGAAAGTGTAGAAACCTTACTAAGTATTTAAGGGCAAGATTATTTTGCAGTGGTTTTAATGTATTGTTGTACATTATCTTATATAAAATTATTATTTACTTTATTTCAAAAAAAATTATTATTTACTCAAATTACCTATTTACCGTGATTTACATTTTAAGAAGTCCAAAATTGCCTGGAAAGTCACATAAATATTTTAAAATTATTTTTTAAACGTATTAAAGTGTAGGGTTTTAATAAATTAATAGTTTTTAGCAAAATAATCACTTTATATAAGAATGATGAAAAAATGATCTAATTCTAAGATTTACTTTAATTAACTTACGTATTGTTCATTTTATATACATATAATCGAAATAATTATTATATTATAGACATGTAAAACTTCCTTAAAAAATAAAAGTGTATGATGTAATAAGAAAAAAGTATCTAAATTAATATATAAAACTATCAATTATATGTTGCAATAAGTAAAAGTATCATTTTTGCATCATATTATATAGAGTGATTATTTGTCTAAAATTATTAATCTATTAAAATTTTACACTTTAATATGTTTAAAAAATAATTTTAGAATATTTTTATGACTCTCCAGGTAGTTTTAGACTTTTTAAAATGTAAAGCTCAGTAAATTAAAATTTTCATTAAATAATAATTTTTTTGAAATAAAGTAAATAATAATTTTATATAAGAATAATGTACAACAATACATTAAAACTAATGCAAAATAATTTCACCCTTAAATGCTTAGTAAGGTTTCTACACCCTCTTTTTATCACAATTGTCACCTTTTTAAAATTTCACCTAGATGAAATGTTCATCAATAATAGAAAATTTAAATTTTCTAGTAATTATACAATAATTATTGGGAAATTATATTAAGTAAATACAGTATCGACATTTGACAAGGGCATTATTGTTCATATACCAGTATGTAAAAGTTCATATAAATAGATTTTATTTTTTTAAGTATTCATTTTAATATTTACATGTTTTATTACTATAAAAATCTACAATTCTGTAAAGACTATAATTTTAATTAAATAATAATTCAGCATTGTAAGTAAATTAAAATTATTTACAATATTATGGAAGGGGGTAAGTGAAGGATCTATTAAACTTAAGGGGGTAAAGTGGAGAATTTCCAAACAGGAGGGGGTAAGTGAAGTATTCACTAAACCTCAGGGGGTTTTTTGAAATTCGCCCTAAACCTAAGGGGGTAAAGGGGAGAATTTCCAAACAGGAGGGGGGTAAGTGAAGTATTCACTAAACCTCGGGGGGTTTTTTGAAATTCGTCCATAAATAAATGATTTGCTTATAACCAGCGGTGATAGTCCTCGTCATCCCCTGCAAATTCTAGGGAATTGCAGAATTATTTTGAAGTCCTCAACGCATAATAGAGAGGTCAAGAGTCATGACTCACCAAGCTCCATGCCACTCCTACTGGACGGAGTCATCTTCCGCTTTTGTTCGTTAAGGGTGACCAGGTTTAGTTAAAAAACCAATAAGAAACCGAAGAGTTATGGTTTTGAATTGGTTCACAAAATTGAAAAACTTATGTTTTGGTTCATTTCACAGAGAAAACCGAAGTGATTGGTTATGAGAATTTTGCGTTTACACTATGTTGGATTAATTCATTAAGGGGAGGAGAGAGGATCATTATCTTATCTTATTTGGATAGAATTAATAAAGTGATAGAAAAGACATACACCTTATTTTGTTTGGATATATTCATTAAAATAAGGGTTAACCTTTTTAACCAAAGTTTTTTCTTTTTCTTAATAGTGTGATTAATCACTCATAATAACAAAGTTTGTACATATGGAAACAAACATATTGTTGATTTTAAGAAGATATTAATAAAGAAGAATGTGTAGAAGTAAGAAAAATACAAGAGTAAGAAAAATTCAACCACTCCATATATGACGAAAAGATGTCTTTTCAGTTCTGAATCAATTTCTCTCTACCTTTACATTTGCATCTAACTCGTTGTTTTGATCACTGGTGTACTAGAAGTGCATTTAAAAATTAAGCGTGTTATCTTTGTTATTCATTTACCGGTGTATTTTCTTTAAAGAAATTATTCTAATATCAATATTAAATAATTGGAGCTAGTTTTTCTTGGATACAGCCTCAAGTCTGGCTGGGAACAATGTTAAGATTTAGCTGTAATGAATCTCGAGACATCCGTGATATCTTTATATAAAATAGATCTTCTCTGCTCCACAATTAGAGAAAATTTTCTTCACCTTGCATCAGTTTTTCTTCACAGTTTTTTCCGTGGACAGCAACAACCTCCCTAAGGGAAGAAGATATTCTTGAAGCTCCAAAATTCAAAATGCAACATACAAACAAGAAGCTGACTAAAACAGAACAAATCAACCATTCTTTTAGGGCCAATTCGTTTTGATTTAATGCCTCCAAATTAACACGTTTTTGCTGATTGGATTCAAGCTGATATTGGAGCAAATAACCTTTACCCCCAAAGTTACTCAAAATTACATTCCACCACTCCAAACCCGATTTGCCCTGCTTCTTCCCTGATTTGTCTCCACTCGCCGCCGCCCTACTTAGCCCCACCCTGCCTCCACCTTGCTCTGCCTTGGCCCTGCTCTGCCTTCAACCACCTTCACTCAGCCCCTGCTTTGCCTCCAGCCCCCAATCTACCCTACTTCTTCGCCAATTTGCCTCTACTCGCTGTCGCCCCACTTTGCCCCTACCACACTCCGCCTCAGCCCCGCTCTGCCTCTACCCACCTTCGCTCCACCCCTATTCTACTTCCGACGGGCTGGGTCACGGATTGAAGGTCTTATCTAAAACGAACAGCTAGACGCTAGTGATCGCTGGAATTACTGATCAGAACTCTTCGCCTCCTTCTGCCTCGCCATCGATCTCAGTGACAATGACGGAGGCTCTCTAGCTGGACAGTGCTTAGAATCTCTACATCTACGGCGGCAATGATCATATCTCCACGGCACCTCTCCCCAAATCGCCATATTGATCAACATCGATTCAAAAAAAAAGTTGAGGGGTAAAACAGATAACTAAAGCATGGTCCCCACAACTAGAACAAAGAAAGTTGCAAATAATGAGTTAATGCGAGCAAGTCAACTCGCGCCAAAATGGCAGATAGCAATGCAAGTCAAATATTTGAATGGGCAAGAAGACATCATAGTATAAGACATAAGAGACAAACATTGTGAACATAGAGACAAACTGACCAAAAAAGGGGGTCATAGAAGACAAAAATGTTCTGTATTAGTTTATGTAATTTAGGGATTGAAGGAAAAAAAAAGTTTTTCTTCTGTACTGGCTTGGAAAAGGGTACAAACATGAGCAGTGAGAGTGAGACTAAAGATTGCTAAACCGATTAATAACTAGATGGAGAAACATAGAGCAGTTGAAAAAAAAAATGATTGCTAAAACGATTAATACCAAATGAAGAAAAACAGAGCAGTGAATCAGATGAAAAAACAGAAACAATAGCCAGAACCTAGACTAGGAAACAAGGATCTCAACGTAGAGAATGCCATATGCCACTGCCATAGCCGCCGTTGAGACCGCCGCTTCTCACTATTGATGAACAAGATTGCTCTTGAATGCATGATTCTACTAGCTTCAATGGCTCAGTCTTATAATAGTATAAGAGGGCAATTTTGAGAACAAAACAAGAGCTTAGATTCGTTCTTCTTCTCCCCTCTGATTCCCCCTGATTTGGAGTGATTTCCTGTTATGTTGATAAAGGTTATAAGAGGGGAAGCATTTGATCTCTTCTCAACCTCTCCTTGCTATTTTCTCTCACCCAAACGCGAAAAGGAAGGGGCGACTCCTCCCCCTTCCATGACCTCCATTGTATCCAAATAAAGAGTTAAAAGAAATGCCCTTGAGCACACAAGTTTTATTTTATAAAAAAATAATCATGTGACACTTATATAAATATATTCAAAATCAGTGGTTAACACAGCAAAATGACAGAGTCTAATGCAACATCAAAGTAAAATAAAATTCTAAATCTTGTGTTCCAGCATAATTTGGACACACATCATGGGCTAATCAATGCACGTTCCTATGGGGTCCATGGACCCCATTAATTTTTTTTTATTTCTTTAGAAAATTTTAAATAATTTTTATTTGAACCCCACTAAAATCTAAAAAATGATTCCAATAATTTAAAAAAATGATTAAAACAAAATTAAAAATTAAAAATTAAAAAAAATTAAAAATATTTTTCTATAAATACATTAAAATTAAATTAAATTTTACACATTATTTTATAAGTTTTTATAAATACATTAAAATAATTTTATAAGTCTTTTGTATACAAAAAATTAATTGTATATGGGCTCCATAGGAAAAAAAAATCTATAGATCCGTGAGGAATAGCAAAATTTGACCCGACCCGAAACCTGACATGACCCATCCGAACCCAAACCCAACCTGCCTCGATTTGATCAGAAAAGTCAATGACCCAAACTCAACTGTAGCTGAACTCGATTGAAGTGAAACCCGAGAAACCTGAATCCGAACTCAACTTGACCTAAACCCAAAATGACTCAATAACTAAACCCAACAAGACCTGATTTTAACTTAAATCAACATAAAATATATTTTCGGCAAAGACTGTAGAAAATTTATGATTTAATATATATGAATGAGTTTATTCTATTATGTTGATCTGTTTTGCATTGTAGACAGAATGAGTGAGAGCTATGAGAAATGATTAATGAAACGGTGATAGAGAGATAAGAATAATTAGGTTTTAGAAATTATAACACTCCTTCCATCCCATATTCTTTGAAATATTTGAATTTAATTTATTCTTATTACTTAATGTGTCTCAAATTTTTTTGCATAATTTATATTTTAACAATTAATCTATAATTTTTTATTTTCAAAATTTTAATATATAAATAAAGAATTATATACATAAACGATAAATCAAGACTTATAGTTTTTAAATATATTTTTTAAATTTTTTATGAAACAATAATATAAATAAATTCAAGTCAAACTAGTCAGAAAAGTTAAATGAAGCCAAAAAAAATGGGACAGAGTGAGACTATTTGTTAGAAATTTTTTTAAAAAAGTATATATTTAGAAACTATAGGTCTTTATTTATTATTTAATATAATAATTTTTCATGTATATATTAAAATGTTGAAAATAAAAAATTATAGATTAATTATTAAATAGTAAATGTTACAAAGAACTTAGTACAGAAGGAATATTTTTATTAAAAAAATTATATATTAATATATCTTCATAAATTTTATATTATTTTTTTATGTCTAGTTAAATTAAATTTTAATCAAAATTAAACAAAAAAATTAAATTGATTCAGCTATTTTTGCTTATGCATCAGTAAATCGAGTAAACTTGTCAATTAAATTGAATATGATTTAAGACCCGATAACCCAACCTGATTGGATCCCAACTCAAGCCTAACCTAACCTAAACCCGGAATCTAATCAACCCGATCTGAACCCGACTTAGACCTGAATACATGTTAACCTGATTAAACTTAAACTGAAATACATGCTAACACGAATAACCTGAATCTGAATAATTTGACCCAAACCTGACTCGACCCACCTAATTGTAATCTCCGTCCTGACACACATACTAAACAAAATAAACCACCCAATTCTACACAACGTTTCCCCTAGAAGACATGCTTGATTTATTAAATGAGGACTTCTGGAAGAGCCTCATTCCCTTGGAAAATTCTCTTATTTCGTTTAAGCCACTATAGAAATAAGTTGTACCAATAAAAGCACTTACTTCTAATGTTCGCTTTTAACCTCTTACACCATAAGTAATCATAACATTCCACTGGTTAATATATAGTGATTATTTTCTTAAATTGTGAATTTATTAAAATTTTACCCTTTATGAAGTTTAATAACTAATTTTAATTTTTTTAATAAAAAAATAAGTATTTTTATTAATTTTTATTTTTTAAATTTCAATAATTGACAATTTGGTTAAATAATTATTATGTTTAACAATAGTGCATAATGATATATTAGTCATCCTCTTAATATCAGTCCAAACAACTGCTGAGCACTCACAAGTAAAGAACAAGCCATCCCTACTCTCCTTCTCTTCAAAACAAAAAAAACTCGGCAAAAATAATGAATAAACCACTAACGTTTTTGTGCTGGCCGATTCACCCACTAAGGTTTTTTTGGGGCCAAATAAACCACTAACATTTCTGAGTTGGCTCAAATCGGCCACTCTCGTAACTTTTTCCGTTAAGTCTAACGAAATCTTAGCATAAAATACCAAGTTTAGTCCCTACATTTTATACTTTTGCTCTAACGCCTATAAAGTTTATTAATCTGACTTTTACACCACCTTTTTTAAGCCGGCATCGATCTTTGGACTTCGTTTGTGAGTAGTAGTTGAGATTTTCCTAAACTTGTTGATAGTGACAACGATGTTCATCCTTTTACTCTGCCTTATATTGTACCATAATCTTGCGTTAAATACTAATATGAGTGAGACATCATTCGGAAGTGGTAGTGTGAGGCTAAAGGCATTCTATCTTGGGCAATGGAAATGGTATATTTTGAAGGAGCTAGAAGCAGTAATGAAAAGACTGTGTTCAAAAAATGTAATTGTGGAAGGTGGTTATGAAATTTTGATAAAGGTAGCCTATTTGAATTGTTTTAAACCAAATGGACCTATTTAGTTAATTTTAAAAAGTTAATGATGGAGTTTTGTAATATTTCAAGAGTCGAGTGGGTAAATTTGCCTATTTCAATAACGTTGGTGGTTTATTTGGCTATCTTTAATAACGTCGGTAATTTATTTGGCCGAAAAAAAAACATTAATGGCCGATTCGAGTTGGGTCCAAAACGTTAGTGGTTTTTTCATTATTTTTGCCAAAAAAACTCTCTCTAGAGCTCACGTCCATGAAGTTAGTAGGATGTTGATGCGCAAGAAACTTATCTAACATGCCAAACCACCCCATAAAAAGACTACTTTTTCAAGTGTATATATAGGTTCCCATGCACACCATTTTTTTTCTTTGTTTTTCTTTTCGCTAAATGTGAATGCGTTAACAAGAAAGAAAGTACACCGAAATTCAGACAAAATACAAGAAAGAAACTAAATCTTCTATGACTTTGGTTTGACCCAGGAAACAACAGAACTGGTTACTCTTGTGTTTGGTGTCCGATGGACTAATAATTCAGGGTCAGGATAATCCTCATTTCAGTTGCCAATCTCCATTTGCTGGTGTACCAAATAAAAAACATGACATGTTACCTTATCCCCCCACATTATGCTGTTCTGCTTCCCAGCCAAATTTGGCCCAACGCTCTGGTATCTGCTCTGCCCTAACTCTTAAGAGCACAAAATTTTCAATCGAAAAGGCTATTTCCAGCCGCTCGTGGCACCCAAACCACGGGGTGGGATTCAAATTCAACATTTGCATATTTCTTCTTGGTGGTTGCTGGTTGGTACGATTTCTTAGAGGCTAGAGGGCGTTTGTTCAAATTCCGCGCACGTGAACAAAAAGGGTGATAATATAAATAAGAGTTTTACTAAATTTTATGTTACTTACTAGTAGTATATATTAATATGATGTCATGTGATAATCGATTACAGAGTTAGCCATGCACGCACGACTTACATAATTTTGAGTTGCATAGAAACATTGTTAAAATCATTTATTTTGTGAAACCATCACCAAGAATCACAGCTTTATCCAGATATAGACGGGCCAAAGCAATTCTTTTGAACTCTTAATGCCTTAAGTTGCCGAGACGGGGAGGAATCTGCGTCTGCTCCAATTTCGAAACTTCCCTATTTCAGGAACCGAACCAAATAGAATCCCAGGCGCCTGTGCTTCTGCTTTTGTCTCTGCTTACGCTTCCTTCCGCCTCCATCTTCTCATTCTGAACTGGTGTAGCAATGGCTTTTTTGTTAAGTGGGTCGGATCATGGTAGTCACACAATAGTTTCCTCTGCTCATTAATGTCTATCACGATTTTCACGTTCAACTAAATGAAATTCCATACCTGGTTGTTGATGCTACAGCAGGCAGTTAATAATAAGATAGAGTGAACAGATACCCAGCAATTTGTTGATACCCAGAGATTTGTTCATAGGACTTAATCTTTTCCTCGAGCTTGTATTCCTGATTCTGTCATGCGCAGGTGCAGCTCTAATCTTCAAGTCATATGCGTGACGACGTGATGTAGATAGAGATAGACAGTTACAATAGCTCATAATCATCTTGACGTAACATCCATCTTGTTTGGAACATACAGGCCAACCACAGGAAGATGGATGCTGTTGCTACTTCCAGCTCTTCAAACTGTGTAAACATGAGTGCTGCATTTATCCTGTTCGCATAAGATACAATTGCAAATTCGCACCTGCAGCGAAGGCCCCATTTGACATTAGTATTAGGGTTTAGTGTTAGAGTTTTGGAAAGACTAACAAAGGTAGTTGTTAGCTTTACTTGTTTGATCTCCATCATTGATATATCATCCAAAACCCTAATGCTAATTACAAAAGTTGTTTCTAAATGAGACTAAGAGTTAGCCCCTGCAATTGGTAGCCTGAGATGGGTATGAAAACCTTGCCTTCATTGGCTATATAGATAGGACAATTTGGGACCCTCCAGTGCTTGCTTCCGCAAGTACAGAATCAAGACAAGGAGCTCCTGCCTGCATCATGGCAGTACAATTTGGTACTGCTAATGGATTCTTATTTTCCTTTTCTGAATAATAAACCCTTTGCTATCTTCATCAATTTGTTGGCAGGAAAAGTTAGCAGTAGAGTATTTCATTCAGTTTTGTGAGCCGAAATGGAGATGAAGATTCAGTAGTCTTTCAGTTCAGGAGAGTGCAAAAAACAGCAGAAAACTTGGCACCGTGTCAAAACTTGATACTATTATGATTCAGTACAACAAACGAAATACAACTACAAGTCAACTTACAGGATAAGAGGGAGGCCAAAAAATTTGCCAAAAGAATGAGAATTTCACAGAACCCCAAGAGTTAATGCTCTGATAAACCTTCAAGCCTAGACTTGATCCTATGGAGAGCACCCTCCAAAGCAATATCAAAAGCATCCTTAACATTCCTCAGTCCAAGTGAACTTGCATGCCTTCTATACGTGACTCTGGGGATCAACTCCACAACTTTCTCCCTCATCTTCCTCACTTCACTCCTCTCAATCCCCAATAACACATCCAGTATCTTCAGGCCCTTGTACACAACCTCCTCTTTCGGGATGGAAACCGAAAACTCGCTGAATCTCTCCTCCGGCAAGTGCCACCCGTACTGTGATTTGGCTGACAGCTCTTCGAAGAATACTGGAATGCAGCCAGCGGTGATGGCGTCGAAGGTCGACCGCCTGGTTGGCGTGTCCCCCGGCGGCTGCAGGCAGAAGGATGCCTGCAGCATCGGTCTCATGTATCGAATTGGGTCGTGCTCGCAAATCCCGTTAGAGCAATCCACGAAGTCGCAGATCTTAGAGTAAGTCACTCCGTTGATGAGGCTCTTGTTGCTGTTGGCGTTCTCGCACTCAGTTCTAATGCTGCGGCGTATATTGGGGGTGCTGCCGACTCCGCCACCGCCGGCGAAGAGCATCAGCGACGTCCTCGCAGACCTCCTGACACGACGAACCCAGGCATCGAGGAATCCCAAGTTGGGTGGGTGAAATGACGTCGGATACGGAATCGCCTGTTCCTGCCAAGGGAAAGGGCGTGACTCGACAATCAGAGCGGTGACGTTATAAAACTCCGGCAGCTCGAGAAATGAAGTACCCCAAATTGGTGGATCGTTGTCCGGCGGCTGAGAGAAATCCCAGGCGGGTCGGGCCATGACCAAGAAATGGTCGTGACCCATGTTCCTCCCCCAAATGCGGGGCGAATCGGACTTGAGAAAATCGAATAAAGCGAGGCCGTGCTGGGAGCTGGAGTTGGCATCTGGGCCATACCAGTATCGGAGGGCGTCGACGGCAGCGTAGTAAGGGAGAAAAACGGCGGAGGCGCGATCCGGGTCGGCCGTCAAACAAGGGTACTCAAGGATTCGGCGGTGGAAAAGTAGCTCGAGGAGGAAGGAGTCGGTGCGGTACCAGCTGTGGGAGTTGTTGTGGGTCTTGTGGCCCAACCCGTGGTTGGCGAGATAAGAACAGAAGTCGTCGAAGAGAGGATAGGCGGAGCAGTTGGAGAGGAGATGGAGGTTGAAGCGCGGAGGGAGATTTCTGATGTAGATCCAACGGCCAGTACAGTCGTCTTCGGTGGCGGGAGGCGTGTTGATAGATGAATCGCCAGCGGCGGAGATAAGGCGGGGAGTGGCGACCAGGAAGAGGAAAAAGAAGAAGAAAATGGTAGTGGCGGCCATGGAAGGCGAGGAATTGAGGTGGGAATAGTGAGGTTTGGATTCGGTATCTGTTTAGGAATTGATCAGTGGAAAAGAGAAGGAAAACGGAGGAATTGGACTAGTGAAATGGAAGGCGATGCAGGGCAAAGGAACAGGTTTGGATGTGGGATTTGAGCCTCCATTGTCGTTGGACTTGGGCGAGAGGAAGAAAGAAACCGCGGTTTAGCCATGCTAATAACTCTAAGCACTGTTTCCAAAAGATACGGCGGCGTTTTCGCCTTTCAGATCCTTGGCAGGCCCTCAACTCCACTTCGCGACAGTTGTTCATTTCTGCTTCACCGCCTTCGCTCGTGAAGCGGCTTCGGCTTAGAGGTAACTGGGGAAATAGAAGTGGGAACTCGGCCCAAATTTATTGTATTCCGGTTGGATCTATTTTGGGCTTCGAAATCATTTCGGCAATCCTAATAAATCTACCCGGTTCTTGTTGAAACCGAAACTTCACATGTTGGAGCCTTGTTTCCAAACTCCAGTAGGGCTAAAAAAGTCCAGGTTAGTTGCCTTGTAGTGGATGCCAAGCCATGGGCAAGTGAAAGCCCATCCCCACAATCGTGGACCAAGGTAGGGGGGCAATTTTTTCGGACCAAACAAAAGTTGCGCCGGACCTGTGGCTTTGTCCCCTTGGTTAAATGTCCATGATTCCAAGTTCTTAATATGAGTTAAGGCCACTGCACGGCAGTAATTAAACTCATAATTCTTGTAATTCCTCAACTCTTTGATTCTATGTATAGAGACTCAAAAGAATAAAAAGCTACATGGGGCGATTAAAATTTAACTGACACCAGTTTTTACTTAGAAAGCTTTTGAATAACAATGAATAAAATCTTAATTTGGTGATTAAAATTTATAATTTTCACTAAAAATTTGAGTTCCAATCATTTACTTTCTTCATCATGCACATGTACCTAGAAAAAACAAAGCTTTTGACTAAAGTTGCACGACTCTGCATGAGAAAGGGCCTGCCAACCCATTTGAGTTTTAAAATAGGCATGGCCAAATTAAGAGAGACGGTTGTGTAAGTTATATTTTTTTAGAAAGAAGACCTGAAAAATTAAATAACTTAAAATTAATGCATGTGACAGAAATCTATATCTTAAACTATAAATCAGGCTTTAGTTTAGGTAGAAGTTAGACTTTTGTAAGCCTTAGTTTTCAACTGATTCGACTTTTAGCTCCTGGTGAAGATTTTCTACTCTCAACAGGCCCAACAGTTAGCTGCATTTCTTGTGTTGTCCATCATGCCTTAATTAATTAAAATTAAAGGCTTTATCTTAGTGGTAAATTGTGTGCAACATTATCAAATGATGCAAGTAATGATGAACCGCGATACCCAAATATGATTAGTTAATTAATTAATCAAACAACGTACGAAAGCAAGTGGACATTTAACTAATTAACAGAAGCAACTGATTAAATTAGCTGCAATTTCCACAGCTCTCCACATCACATTTGATGCACAATAAATGAATACTAGTTTCAAAATGTTGCCCATCGACATTTCTAAGACAGGAGCATAGCTAACGCTCAACAAGCAATCATTTTTTTGGGACATTGCATTTTTTTCAAAAAAAAGAAAAAAAAGAGCAAATGGAACGTTGATAAGTCATACATTGAAATAATTAGCATGGTAATTAATTAATAACCAAGACACCCATATCTAATAGTTTGGTTTTATATAGTATTTACGATTGTGATGAGCATCTCAAAATGTCAATCAAGGTGTCAGCTTATTAATATAATATACAATATCTTTTAGGAAAATTACCTATACCTTATGAGATATACCATAATTTATACTTGTGTCCTCTTTGTTTCAAATACTTATAATTGTCCCTGTGAAAATTTAACTCCATTATTGACCATTAAGACAGAAAAAAAATACTTCTTTTGTCCTCCTAGCTTTCTACCCTAAAAATTTTGCCTAACCAACTTCTGCATTTAACAATCTAGACCCCGTCTCCCTCCATCCCATAGTTTTTATCTCTGTTTTTCACTATCACCACCGCCAACTTCAATGGCTTCTCTAGAACATTCTCCAACAGTTGTAACCATTCCCAAATAACAAAAATGAGAAATACCCATATATACAGGAAAATCGAATCAAATACGCATTTTTCAACCATAGACATTTCTCTCACGTGGCAACCAATCGTATCCATTCACCAGCAAAGTCATTGGCACAAACACCTTGAGGGCGATTTTCTCCTTTTATGCCTTCGCCTATCTTCACCTCATTTGCCATTCCTCTCACGTCATCCAATATCAGTTCTCTACATGACGTCGGCGATTTTAACCTTGAACGCCAAATTGCATCGACTTCCTATGGCAACTCCTCAGCAGCCATGACCTCATTGCTCCAATTGATAATCTCCTCTTTGAAGTGTTAGGATTGTGCAGCGGGTGATAATTTTGAGAGCAAGATGATCAGTAAAAATGACACTAGAAGAATTATGTGGTTCACCCTTAATTTTAAGACTACGTCAACGGGACAAATTCTGAGATTTTCTTCCACTATAAAAATAGCATGCTTATAGAGAGAGAATTTTCTCCAAACAAAAAAAAATTCTAGAGGTATGAGATAAACGAAAAATAGTAGTACTTAAGTGTTTTCCAAACACCTTAAAAAATAATCTCACTATTTTGTCACTCCTCAAAAATAAATATCTCTCTCACATAATTTTCTTTTGCTCTGAGAGCAAGCTTCTGGGATAATTTAACTAAGGAGAAGGCATGGCTATTTATAGCCAATGCACCATGTTACTTCATTCTGTTTTTCAACAAAGTTGGCATCGAATCCCAGTTGTTTCACCACCTGTTTTAAATTCTGCCGCAATTTGTTACAGCCTTCAACCATCACCCGCAATGTTGGACCAAAGAGAAAAGAAAAACAATTAGAAAGAAAAGAAAAGAGAGAAGCAGGAAAAGAAAAAAAAATGAACCCCATATGGAGGGGGAAAAAGTCAACAATCTCCCCCTTCCGCTTCATGTGGGAGTTCCATCATTCCTGCAGTCAATCAGCAATATTCAAAATTTTCTCTCGGTAAAGACTTGGTCATCATATCAGATCCATTTTCATCAAAATGAATCTTCTTAAACTATAATAGCTTTATGTCCAATGCATTCTTTATCCAATAATATCTTACATCAATGTGCTTGGATCTGGAATGAAAATAGGGATTCTTACCAAGGTGAATTGCACTCTGACTGTCACAGAACAATTGATATTTTTCTTGGTGGAATCCCAGATCTTTTAAGAACTTCTTAATCCACAGCAACTCCTTACATGCTTTTGTTGCTGCTATAAACTCAGCTTCAGTTGTTAACAGAGCAACATATTTTCTGTAATCTTGATTGTCATGTTACAGCTCCCCCTATAAATGTAATCAGGTAACCTGATGTAGACATTCTTGAATTAACACTGCCAGCCATAT
Source organism: Aquilaria yunnanensis (assembly GCA_039654915.1). Lineage (NCBI taxonomy): Eukaryota > Viridiplantae > Streptophyta > Magnoliopsida > Malvales > Thymelaeaceae > Aquilaria > Aquilaria yunnanensis. Next base: position 15,991,422 of record CM077593.1, read on the forward strand.
CTGCATCTAGGTAGCCAACTAACATAGACTTTGTATTTCCAAAACATAAGCACATTTTGGAAGTACCACGAAGATACCTGAAAATCAATTTAACTGCAGACCAATGTTCTTTACTAGGATTTGAAAGGAACCTACTCACTACACCAACTGAGTAAGCAATATTTGGCCGTGTATACACCATGGCATAAATCAAACTTCCAACTGCTGAGGCATGTGAAACCTTTTCCGTTTCTTCATTCTCTTTAATTGTAGAAGGGCATTGTTTGGAACTTAATCTAAAGTGATTAGCAAGAGGACAACTAACCACTTTAGCCTTGTCCATATTAAACCTTTAAAGTATCTTTTCAATGTACTTCTCCTGTGATAAGCACAATTTCTTAGTGCTCCTATCTCTTGTTATCTTTATGCCAAGAATGTGCTTTGCTTTGCTGACTCTAAGTCCTTCATGGCAAAAGACTTACTCAACTGTTTTTTCAAGCTGCTAATTCTAACAATATTCTAGCAAACAATCAATATATCATCCACATAGAGCAGTAGAATAATGAAATCATCATCAAATAATTTCTACACAAACACACAGTGATCTAAAGTAGTCTTCTTGTAGCCTTGCTCCCTTATAGCCGACTCAAACTTCTTATACCACTGCCTGGGTGCCTACTTCAAACTATACAAGCCTTTTTTTATCTTGCAAACATAGTCTTCTTTTCTTTTTACTTTAAAACCCTCGGGCTGCTCCAAGTATATTTCTTATTCCAAGTCACCATGTAGGAAGGTAGTTTTCATATCCATCTGTTTAATCTCCAAGTTGAGACTTGCTGCTAGTCCTAAAATCGTACGGATATATATCATTTTTACAACCGGTGAAAAAATCTTATCAAAGTCAATATCTTTCCTTTGGTTGAAACCTTTGACAACTAATCTGGCTTTGAACCATGGTTATGAATTGGATTCTTCAGACTTGATTCTGAATATCCATTTGTTTTTCAAAATCGTTTTGCCTCATGACAACTTCACCAATTCAAAAGTCTTATTCTCATGTAAGGATCTTATTTCTTCTTGTATGACGCCAATCCACTTTTCCTTGTATTCATCATTCATAACTTCATTAAAGCTTTCTGGTTCTCCCCCATCAGTCAGTAACACATACTCATTTTCAGGATATCTAGTAGAGCATTGTTTGACTCTATTTGATCTCCTTAAAATTAGAAAACCCACTGGTGTTGGTTGTTGTTGATGAACACCACCATGATCAGCATTACCTGGTTCATTCTTAATAAGAGCATCATGATCACCTTTCTTTGGTTGATCATTTTATATGTCATCTCTAATCTGTCTTTACACTACCGTCGGAAGAATTAGTTGTAAGTCTATTGAACTACCAGCAAATCCTGAAGCATTCTTCTCAGCTTTCACATATTCTCAATGGTCTGATCTTCAACAAATACAGCATCACGGCTTTTGACAAGCCTCTTTTTGGTTGGATCATAGAATCTATAGCCAAACTGATCTTGGCCATAGCCAATAAACACACACTGTCGTGTCTTAACATCAAGTTTAAACCTTTCATCCTTTGGGATATGCACGTAGGCTTTGCAACCAAACACTCACAAATAGTCATAAAAGACATTCTTTCCTGACCATACCATATCAGGAACATCATATTGTAGAGGGACACACGGTGAAAGATTCAACACATGAGCAACTGCTAGCAACGCTTTACCCTAAAACATCTGAGGTAACTTTGCATGTGAAGGTAAGTCTCTTACTTTCTCCATCAAAGTTATGTTCATCTTCTCAGCTAAACCATTTAACTGTGGTGTCTTAAGAGGTGTTGTCTGATATCGAATGTCATGCTATTTCCAGTAAGCATCAAATGGTCCAATGTACTCTTCACCGTTATTTGTTCGAATGCACTTCAACTTCATACTGGTTTGCCTCTCAACTAGGGTTAAAAATTGCTTAAAAACTTCTAATACCTGATCTTTTGACTTTAGAGTGTATACCCATGTTTTTTTAGAATGATCATCAATGAAAGTCACAAAGTATCAAGCACCACCAAATGACTTTGGCATTGGCTCACACAGATTTGATTGTACTAGTGTTGACACCCAATTTCGTCCGGCTTTTTTTTTTTAAAAAAAAAAAATTTAAAAAAAAAACTAATTAAAAAAATTATTATTATTATTATTATTATTGCTAAAAAATTTTAATTATGTTAATTAGTTTAAAATATATTTTTATTTTGAGAAGATTTGATTTAAAATAATATATGTGTGAATATGTATGTGTTTGGAATAAAAATAAAATTTCAGAAAAAAATGACAAAAAAATTAAAAGTTTGAGGTAAAAATGACAAAATTGAGAAGTTTCGGATAAAATTGACAAATTCTGAAAGTTTCAGGAGCTTTGGGTAATTTTTCGCGTCAATTTTGGGCCTAAACGGACGTTTCTAGCCCAAATTGACAGAAAACGTTAAAATTGTCAAAATCAGAAGCTTCTGAGCTTATCCAGAGCTGGAGTAACGTAAAGGACTGAAACTGTCATTTTACCAATTTAAAAGATAAGTTTGATATTTTTTATTAATTTATCCGTCCATAGTTCAGCTAAGCTCCTTCTATAAATACCCCCCCCAAATTCAGTGCTGAACACATAGAAAAATAGAAAGAAAAGCTTAGAGCTCCGTTTTTAAAATAGAAAAAATTACAGCCTTAGTCCCTAGCTCTCCTTCCTTTCCTCAGAAAATCTCAAAACTTTTCATTTTGACGATTAAGCCATCTTCTTCCCCCGTCGCGCGCCCTCTGTTTCCATTTCTCAGAATTCAGAATTTAAAATCAAGGGTACAACTCTCATTTAATCCTTCATCTTTTCAATTTCTTTCACTTTGGTTACTAACTTTGTATTTTATTCTTGCAGAATTAATTACTAACCCTTTTAATTTTTACTTGTTTGTTTATTATTTGTTTATTACTAACCCCTTTTTTTATTGTTGTTATTAACTTACTAACAACTAACTTTTAATACTATTATTGTTACTAACCTTTTAATTTTTGCATTATTACTAACTTTTATAATTGTTGTTAACAATTAATTAACTTTTATTATTGTTGTTAATTAATTAATTTAATTAACTTGGCTAACTTTTATTATTGTTGTTAATTAATTAATTTAATTAACTTGGCTAGCTTTTTATTATTGTTGTTAATTAATTAATTTAATTAATTTGGCTAACTTTTTATTTATTGTTGTTAATTAATTTAATTAACTTGGCTAGCTTTTTATTATTGTTGTTAATTAATTAATTTAATTAATTTGGCTAACTTTTTATTATTGTTGTTAATTAATTAATTTAATTAACTTGGCTAACTTTTTACTGTTGTTAATTAATTAATTTAATTAACTTGGCTAACTTTTTATTATTGTGGTTAATTAATTAATTTAATTAACTTGACTAACTTTTTATTATTGTTGTTTAACAATTAATTTAATTAACTTTGCTAACATTTATTATTATTTTTAAAGTGGATGGCCAAAAAGCCCCACTTTATTATTATTAATTTTTTTTCTTTATATAATTTTTTTATTTAATTCACCTTTACCCTTTACTAATTAATAAATAAATGAAAATTAAAAGAAGATTATTTTGTAATTAATTATTAAGGCTAATAAAAATTATTTTTAAAAAAGCCAATTATTTTTATTTTTATATACATGTTTTTAATTCTTTAAAGATAACAAAAAGTTAAAATTAATTTTAATAGTTATTTTTATCCAGTAAAAATAATAAAAAAATAAAAATAAAACCTGTTTAAAAAAATACATGAAAATTAAGACTTTATATTTTACTGATTTATTTAAAATATAACTTTTAAATCCACTAAAATAATAAATATTTTTCATTAAACAAGAAAACAAAAAGAAAATTAAAACAAGATAATAAAGATAAGAAAGATAAGATAAGATAAGAAAGATAAGAAGGAAAAGAAAGAAAAGAAAGAAAAATATAGAAAATAAAAATTTTTAGATTATTAATGAATCTAAAAATTCTATAACAAAAAGAATTACGAATTAGTAATTAAACTAATAATTAATTCCATAAAAATAAGAATTAAATAATTAACTATAAATTAAATCAACTTACATATCCGGATGATCCGTCAGGATCTGCGGTTTAAAAAAAATATATCACCCTTTTAATTAAATAAATTAAATAAAAAAAAAAGATAAAAATCCATATTTACAATATGGATTAAATTATTTAAAAGTTCACCAAATTCCGTGTCCAAATGACTCGGCAGAGTCCATGGTTCGGAATCAAAAATCTTCCGTGTCCAAATGACTCGGCAGAGTCCATGGTTCGGAAGTATAAAATTTCATACAAATTAATTAATTTAAAAATCCACATTTCGACTAATCCAGTTAAAATTTCTAATTTTGAAAATTAACTGAGAATTATTTAAAAGCAAAGCAAAACAAAATTAAAATCAACTAAGGTGCCAATTTTTGGACGTTTTAACAAAGTTGTTTTAACGTAACCGTACTCCCGATCCCCGAACTCTCGCAGACCAATTTTAAGGTGACCAATCGACCTAGGTGAAACCGATTGGTGGCGACTCCCGAAAACCCGACGTTGCCACAGCTTGGCGACTCCACTGGGGACTCCACGTTAGTGAGTCGAGCCTAAAGTTGATTTGTTTTGATTTACTTTGCTTATTATGTGGATTTATATGTTATATTTACTTATTCTAAACATGCATAATGCATTCACAATATGAAGCTCTATACCCGAGCTTCCTTAAATCAAACACGATTCTTTCTAAGCGGAATTGGTGTTGCTGTCCTTGTGAGGCCACGGTCTCCAAGCCTTCACCGGTTTCAAAGTAGCAAAGTAGTGTATTGCCTTCTGAGACGGTTAGTCTCTGCATGGGCCCACGAAAAGCTACGACTCGAATTAATCCATTCCTTACATTAACCCTAGAGGGTAAGGAATCGGGCCGTCACTATGATTTAGTGACGGGATTCGGGAACTATCCCTTGCCTTTTTGATAAGCTACCTTATGCATATAGAACTCCCCACTTAACCATAGAACTGACCATAGAATTTCTACCATTTTACCAACGCCATAAGCACGTCCTTGTTATGCTATGTTGTTGCTCTACACTTTTATTTTCTTCGTGTCTTATATTTATGGTTTTAATTCATTTTTCCATAATACTTCATGAGTTGTTAATTGCTATTTAACTTATTAATAACCTTATCTTTCTTGTGCAATTATTCTTCATGCATCAAAACCACGCATCAAATTATGCTAACTTTTTGGTCTTTATAATGACAACTAAAAGTTTTGAAGTTCTACGATAATGGATAAGCAAACTCACTCATTGCATGCATTCCATTACATTAATCACGTGCATATAAAGTATGATAAAAATAATCTCATTGCATGCATTCCATTACATCAATCACACGCATATAAAATCTGATAAAAATAATCTCATTGCATGCATTCCATTACATTAATCACATGCATATAAAATCTGATAAAAATAATCTCATTGCATGCATTCCATTACATTAATCACGTGCATATAAAGTCTGATAAAAACATAATCTCATTGCATACATCCATTACATTAATCACGTGCATATAAAGTCTGATAAAAACATAATCTCATTGCATACATCCATTACATTAATCACGTGTATACAAAGTCTGATAAAAACATAATCTCATTTTTCCTACATGCATCCATTGCATCAATCACATACACATAGGATCTAATAAAATATACCTTACTTTTAAAAGGATAAAATTGGACCTCGACACCGATATTCAACTCGGCTCCAAATAAGATTAATGGCAGAACAAATCGAAGGACGTCTCATAAAGATAGAGTCCAAGATAGAAAGTATGGCCGAACAAATGAGACAATTGATCGAGCTAATCAAGGCGAAAGCAATTCAAGAAGCACAAGTTCAGCCACCCATGACAGAAAGAGAAATGGTCACTTTGTTTGTCCAGACACTGAAGTACCTATATTATGACGAACTAATTGGCAATTCGGCAACTAATTTTTCTAACATTGTCATGTCTGGAGAAAGAATCGAGCATGAGATTAGGACTGGGAATATTGCTGAATCCTTTAATAATCCTATGAAAAGAAGAGGACCATCCAGAAGAAAAGATGACGAAGTACAACAAATAGGACGCGGAAGAAGGATTCCCCTCGTGGATACTGTGGCTATCGGACCTCGCCTATCCTATTTTGCCAATGGGCCCGATAATTACCTTCCAAATAGGCCCAATGATTATCCTCTGAATAGGCCCAATAATTATCCTCCAAATAGGCCCAATGATTATCCTTCCAATAGGCCCAACAATTATCCTTTTAACAGACCTAATCAGTCATGGCCACCTGCTCCTACTCCTCCAGTACCTGCACCAAGACCAAGAGAAGTTTTCACACCAATTTCCATAACTTATACCGAGTTATACCCAAAACTCATCGAAAGACAATTTATCCGTCCAATTCCTACAAAGCCATTCAAACCCCCATATCCAAGGTGGTATGACCCTAACATTACCTGCCCATATCATGATGGCGTTCCAGGCCATGGCTTGGAAAACTGCATGGCATTGAAGCGTATAGTTCAACAATTAATCGAGTCAAAGTGGTTGGACTTTTCCGATGAGCCAAATGTCACCCACAATCCATTGCCGCCTCATCAAGCAAAACCAAGTCCAAGTTGCTAGGCCCGATGTGATTGATAATTGAAAAGTGAAGATTTCGAGCTAGAATTACATTGACTTTGGAAGGCCTCCAAGTCAGATCTGACCTAACAGTTCACACACATTTTTGAATGACAAGGAATCCTTTGAATAAACTTGTATCTTTGATAGCTTGCCAAAGTAATCTAATAGTAAAAATCTCCTAGATTTAGTCCAGAATCTAGGGTGTAGTCTTTGTTAAATGGGCACCTGGTATTCTTTTTCTTGGTACAACAAAAAGATGTAATGTGTGCATTCTACCACTTTTTACTAAAATTTCATTTTTACATCCACATATTCTACCACTTTTTACCAAAAATTTTATTTTTCTTACATCTATCTCTCACTCTTTGCCATTATACTATCCATTATTACCATCACACTTTACTTTGTAAACAATACTACTCGTGGGTGAAAATAAAAGTTAAGGGAGATTTGATAGTAATGATCTTCAAAGTGCTACCAAATCTAGTAAGAAGGATTCCAAATGTTGCACCTCAACCCTCAAAAGGAATTCACAGTGGTTATCAACATCCTTGCAAGAAGTCCGGGGTTAGCTTCCAAAGAAGTTAGCTCTCATATTAAATGACTTCAGTGGCCTCCCAATTCTCACAAATGCTCAACACAAGAAAAAGTTCTCAGTCTTACGCAACACAAATTCTCAAAAAAACAAAAAAAAAAAAGTTCATCCCTTCTATCAAATGACAACAAGGGAAAATCCAAAAAAAGAGAGACTGAGAGCAAACACAAGCAAGTAAGGCCACTTGAATCATCTCATTTCAAGAAGGCTATGATCTCGGTTCTCTGTAACAAAAACTCCGAAAAGGAAAAAGTTCATCCCTTCCACCAAAAAGCCAACAAGGGAAAATTCAAAACCAAAAAGAACTGAGAACAAGCACGAGCAAGCAAGGCCACTTGAGTCATCTCACTTCAAGAGAGTTATCAAGTATGTTATCACCATAGCTCACACAAAAAAAAAACAAAAAAAAAAGAGGAAAAAGGGCTCAAACTAAAAAAAAAAAAGAAAGAAAAAAAGTGAGCTATGGATTCTAGACTGAAAACCTGCAAATGCGGTTTAGAACACAAAAGCAACTTTCAAGCCAAGCATACATAAAGACCACGATAGTTGGGGGGCAACAGATGAGGTTTAACTTTCTGGAAAGAGTGGCAAGTTTGAGGTCATCACTATTGAGTTTTTCATCATAATCAAATTTGCTCACGAGTAGTATTAAAAGACCCTTCTTTCAAACCACTTAAACTTAACTTTCCTCAGACTTATCATCCTCATTCAGCTAAAAGACTATCATTGTGAAACTTGTTTCTACCTTATTTAATACTGCTCACGAGTAGTATTAAAAGACCATTCTTTCACACCACTTAAATTTAACTTTCCTTAGACCTAACATCCTCATTCAGTTAAAAGACTATTATTGTGAATCATGTTTCTACCTTATTTAATACTGCTCACGAGTAGTATTAAAATACCCTTCTTTCACACCACTCAAACTTAACTTTACTCAGACCTAATATTTACCTCTTAATATTATTCTCATTCAGCTAAAAGACTGCCACAAAAAAAAAACATTCAAACTTAACTTTCCTCACACCTAACATTTACCTCTCGATATCATCCTCATTCAGTTAAAAGGCTATTATTGTGAATCATGTTTCTACCTTATTGCCTTACACAGTTTATGTCTTCGAGTTGGAAAGGGAAGAGTGGCAGGATATTTTAATTAAAAATAAAGACCGTAAATTACTTTGTCAAGCTTTGCAAATTGATGAAAGTTTTTCTTTAAGGCCAAACCATTATTCATTAATGTATGTAGACTTAAAAGTGAGGAGATAGCTTGAGTCTTTCTTTAATAAGATGTGGTTCTTGTAAGAGAAATTTACGATCAAGTGCCATCACAAAGGTCTAGAAATGCTCGACCTTCTGTTAAAGGCGAGGTGATACCTTTTATCCACATAAATACCATATTCAGGGGGCAAAGTAGTCTCTACGAAGCGTAAGAGGAATACTGCCAACAAAGAAGTTCAATAGACAAGGGGGCAAGTCTTATGGATCAAAACATGAGTTCAAGGAAGAGCAATCATTCAGATTATAACATGGGAATAAGTAAGTGTCGGCACGGTCACAAGAAAAGGGGCAAAGCAGACATTGAAAGTAAAGCCTTTGATGGTATCAAATCCATGACAATGGATGAGTACCCGAAAGAGATATAAATTATGAGGCGGGCCAACTTTAAAGAAATTGAGGCCAAAATTCAAGAACAAGTAAAAGAAAGCGGGATTTTGAAAAGAGTTGGGCTTTTGAGACAGTGAACAAAAGCTGGAAAGCATAAAGAGATTCAATGATAGTCCAAGAAGGCCATCACAAAGAGGATCTAGTAAAACAAAGACATAAAGAACTAGATCCATAAAAAAAAAAAAAAAAACCATCAATTACACATGCTTTGCATTCATGCATTTCACATCATGCATGCATGACTTTTACATGATAGGAATCAAATGGGAAACACATCCACCACACCGTTACAGCAGTATAAGCTGAGATCTCAATAACATCAGCTCTTACCAATCTATCACTGGATACACAGCTAATATGCGGGACCAACCCGCATCAGGAATTCAAGGATAAGGTAGACAATATTGTCAAAAGCTTGGCTACCGATTCAATAATCGAGGCTACACCTGGAAGGATAGGATTGACGCCAGCTAGTAGTATCCAAGATAAGAGATAGCTATAGCCAAGGATAAGGCAGATATAAAAAAATATAAAGTAGACAATATTGTAAAAAGCCTGGCAATTGATTCAATAATCGAGGCTACACCTGGAAGGACAGGATTGATGCCAGCTTAGCAGCATCCAAGATAAGAGATAGCTGTGGTCAAAGATAAGGCAGACATAAAGAAATATTGTCGTTGAAAATTTGTCAAAAGCGGACAATGGATTCAATAATCAAAGACTCGATCGACGTCAGCTGGATGGAATATCAAAGATAAGAAATATCATTCACATCAAAATAAAGTAGGATCCACTTTTCCGGTTAAACGGCGGATACGGTACTCCGTGACTCTCAAGTCGGTTCTCTCAGTTGCCCATAATAATTGATTCCTTCACCCATTCTTTCTTTTACTTCCTCCTAGAAAATGGATCCTACTTTTTCCGCCTTGCGAAAGTATTTCCCTTCTCTCCCAATGAACATCCTCAAAAAGATCTACCAAGTTCGCTGTGAACGATTAAGAGTTCTGATGCACAAAGGCATTCCTGATAATGTGCGGTGGCTAATTGAAGCTAAGGTTCGTTCAGCTGGTGAAGTTCCAGAAGCGTTCTTTCCCCGTATGCCCGGCTTTGGTAAAAGCGCTTATGCCAAAAAGCGAAGAGCAAAGAGACTAGGTGTCTGTCATAAATGTGGACGATGGAATTGCGATACTAAATGTCGTTCTTTAGGGATGATCACTAGAAATCATGAAGATAAAAGAAAATTCATCAAGAACGGCCTGCGTAAGGAATCTTTGGATGATATCCTATTAACTTTTGAAACACATTCTTGTGAAATAGTGCAATGGGAAATTATAGATTTATGGTGGACTTTCCGTAAAGAACAGGATCGTTACAGTCTTGGAAATCTAACTTTTAATGACCCTGTTTGCCAGTTTGTGAGAAAACTGGATGGGAAGCAAATCCCCGACTTATGAAGGCATTAAAGCCATTACTAGACATAAACTAGTGGAAGATGAGAGCCACAGTCATGATTGCTGTACATATAAGCTGTCATTTGTCTTTTCTTTTGGCAATAATGTACTTACTTCCGTAAGTGTAATAAACGCATTATCCTTTCATCACTATAAATGCGTGTTCTTCCTTCTGGATACGGTACTCCATAACTCCCAAAGTCAGTTATTTTCATTTCCTACAATCACTAATTTCTTTCTTTTTCTCTTAAATGCCTCCTTCATCAATGGAGCCTTCTCTTTCTGCTCTACGAAAATATTTCCCTTCTTTCCCAATAAATGTTCTTAAAAATATTTATCAAGCTAGATGTGAACGATTCAGGGTATTTATGCACAAAGGCATTCCTGATAATGTGCGGTGGCTAATTGAAGCTAAGGTTCGTTCATCTGGTGAAGTTCCCGAAGCGTTCTTTCCCCGTATGCCCGGCTTTGGTAAAAGCGCTTATGCCAAAAAAAGAAGAGCAAAGAGGCTAGGCGTTTGTCATAATTGTGGATGGTGGATTTGCGGCAATAAATGTCGTTTTCCAGGAGTGATCACCAGAAATCGTAGTGATAGAATAAGATTCATTAAGAATGGCTTGCGTAACGAATCTCTAGAAGATATTCGAGAGGTTCTTGAAGCGCATTCTTGCAGAATAGTGCAATTTGAGGTTGTTGGATTATGGATAATTTTCCAAAAAGAATGAGATCGTTACAGTCTTGGGAATCTGACCCTAAACGACCCTGTTTGCCAGTTTGTGAGAAAGTTAGATGAGATGCAAATCACCGATTCATAGAAAGCATTGAAGCCATTACTGGACGCAAAGCCAGTGGAAGACGAGGATCAAAGTCACAATTACTGTACGTGCTAGCTGTCGCTTTTGAAATTTTCCTCCCCTTTTGGTAATAATGTATCCATTCCTAACGTGAACCAAAGTCACGATTACTGTACGTGCTAGCTGTCGCTTTTGAATTTTTCCTCCCCTTTCGACGATAATGTATCCACTCCTGACATGAGCCATAGTCACGATACTGTACATGTTAGCTGTCGCTTTTGAAATTTTCCTCCTCCTTTGGCAATAATGTACCCACTCCTGACGCGGACTACTGTATATAGCTGCCACTTTTGAAATTTTCCTTCACTTTCGACAATCACGTACCTACTCCTGACATAAGCTACAATCGCGACTACTGTATATTTTAGTTGCTTTTGAAATTTTCCTCCTCTTTTGACAATAATGTACCCACTCCTGACATGAGATACAGTTATGACTACTGTATATAGCTGCCACTTTTAAAATTTTCCTTTTCTTCCAACAATCACGTACCTACTCCTGACGTAAGCTACAGTAGTGACTACTGTACATGCTAGCAGCTATTTTGAAAATTTTCCTCCTCTTTTAACGATAGTGTACCCATACCTGACCAGAGTCATACCCTTGACTACTATGAATAGCTGGCAATAATGTATCCATTCTTGAAAAATAAAATTATTGCCTTATCTCTTCATCTCTATAAATATATCCTCTTTTCTCACAAGGATAAGGATAAGAATGGAGAAAACCTCCACTCATAAATCCCGAAGTATTTATGTATTTTCTGGAGCTTTTCCTGGAGAAGATGAAGAGTACTTAAAGGCAGCCAACCATTTGGGTAGTGTATTAGCTGAGCGAAAAATACACTTAGTTTATGGAGGAGGTAGTGTCGGATTAATGGGAGCTGTAGCATCAGCAGCATCTTTAGGAGGAAGCCAGGTTCTGGGTATTATCCCTGCATCTCTGAAATCGGTTTCTGGGGGCACAATTGGAGAAGAGCTAGTGGTTAAAAATCTGCAAAAGCGTTTGTTACAAATGCTTTTTAATGCTGATGTTTTTATCGCTCTACCAGGTGGCTTTGGCACATTAGGAGAAGTCTTCCAAATCGCTTCCATGGCCCAACTTAATTTGCATCAAAAACCCATTGGGCTGTTAAATGTTAACTATTTCTTCGCAGGTCTATTATCTTTTATGAATCGTGCTGTGAAGCAGCAGTTTATCCCTGAGGTGGCACGATGAATCATAATATCCGCAACAACTGCTGAAGAATTGCTAGATAAAATACAAGCTTTTGTTCCTGAACCAGATCCAGCAATGATTCAGATAGACTGGACACGACAGTCTTTCCCGACCAGTTCACTCCCATAACGGTCCTCTACTCACCCTGTTGAAGTATTGTGGAAAAAAGAAGCGATCTGATCCGTTTTTCTTGTCCTTTAGTTTTATTATCAGCATTTTCTTTCGCGTTTCAGTTTTTCTTTTCAGGAAATTTTTTTTTTTATAAAATAGTTTCGTTCATGCTGATATTAAAACCATAGGACAATGCCTTTAGGTTGGAATGGCTGAGTAAAGAGTAATTTTTATTACTCTTGAGACGCATCCTATTAGGTCTACTAGGCATAACATTTTGGGGTAGTTAAGCTTTAACCTTATTTGGATGACATATCTCATAAGGGAATCTATATTTACTGAAGAAAATATTAGATGAACCTTGAATATTGATTCCAAACATCCGTTCCCCTTACATAATTTGTCAGGGTTATTGTCATCATTAAGATTCACTCGTTTTATCGAAGCCTAATTCTTTGCGCTCGCCTATTATGAAAATTCACACTTTCGAAGAAAATTATTCCAATTTCAATTGCTTTCATATAAATTTCGCTCGAGTTCTTAAGGAAAGCTCCTTAGCCTCATAATCAATTTTCATCATCGGGGTTTTAAGGATGGAACCTTTGCCTCGAAAACAATCAATTTTCATCGGGGTTTTAAGGATGGAACCTTTTGCCTCGAAAAAAATCAATTTTCATCAATCCGAGGTTTTAAGGATGGAACCTTTGCCTCGAAAACAATCAATTTTCATCAATTCGGGGTTTTAAAGATGGAACCTTTGCCTCGAAAACAATCAATTTTCATCATCGGGGTTTTAAGGATGAAACCTTTGCCTCGAAAACAATCAATCTTCATCAATTCGGGGTTTTAAGGATGGAACCTTTGCCTAAAAAATAATCAACTTTCATCAATTCGGGGTTTTAAGGATGGAACCTTTGCCTCGAAAACAATCAATTTTCATCATCGGGGTTTTAAGGATGGAACCTTTGCCTCGACATCAATCAATCAATCCGGGGTTTTAAGGATGGAACCTTTTCCTCGAGATCAATCAATCAATCCGAGGTTTTAAGGATGGAACCTTTGCCTCGAAATCAATCAATCAATCCGAGGTTTTAAGGATGGAACCTTTGCCTCGAGATCAATCAATCAATTCAAGGTTTTAAGGATGGAACCTTTACCTCGACATCAATCAATCAATTCGAGGTTTTAAGGATGGAACCTTTGCCTCGACATCAATCAATCAATCCGAGGTTTTAAGGATGGAACCTTTGCCTTGAGATCAATCAATCAATTCGAGGTTTTAAGGATGGAACCTTTGCCTCGAAATCAATTAATCAATCCGAGGTTTTAAGGATGGAACCTTTGCCTCGGCATCAATCAATCAATCCGGGGTTTTAAGGATGGAACATTTGCCTCGAGATCAATCAATCCGGGGTTTTAAGGATGGAACCTTTGCCTCGAGATCAATCAATCAATTCGAGGTTTTAAGGATGGAACCTTTACCTCGACATCAATCAATTAATTCGAGGCTTTAAGGATGGAACCTTTGCCTCGACATCAATCAATCAATCCGAGGTTTTAAGGATAGAACCTTTGCCTTGAGATCAATCAATCAATTCGAGGTTTTAAGGATGGAACCTTTACCTCGAAATCAATTAATCAATCCGAGGTTTTAAGGATGGAACCTTTGCCTCGGCATCAATCAATCAATCCGGGGTTTTAAGGATGGAACCTTTGCCTCGAGATCAATCAATCCGGGGTTTTAAGGATGGAACATTTGCCTCGAGATCAATCAATCAATTCGAGGTTTTAAGGATGGAACCTTTGCCTCGACATCAATCAATCAATCCGAGGTTTTAAGGATGGAACCTTTGCCTCGATATCAATCATTCAGTCCATCTTACAACGATAGAACCTTTCCTATCCTTAGAGGTTCTAAGGACCTTTCCTTAAACCTCAAATAAACAATCAATCATTCAGTCCATCTTACAACGATAGAACCTTTCCTATCGTTAGAGGTTCTAAGGACCTTTCCTTAAACCTCAAACAAACAATCAATCATTCAGTTCATCTTACAACGATAGAACCTTTCCTATCGTTAGAGGTTCTAAGGACCTTTCCTTAAACCTCAAACAAACAATCAATCATTCAGTCCATCTTACAACGATAGAACCTTTCCTATCGTTAGAAGTTCTAAGGACCTTTCCTTAACCTCAAAACAATCAATTTTACTTCAAACGATAGGAGAGTTCCTATCGTCGAGGTTCTAAGGTAGGACCCTTAACCTCAAAATTATCAAATTTTCCCTTCAACGATAGGAGAGTTCTTATCGCAGAGGCTCTAAAAAAAATTTTCCTTAACCACATAGTTTAGGCGGCGAGAAGGTTCTCAATGGCTAGCTAAGACGGACGAAATTTGGTAACTACTTTGCATACATCATGTCCCATGAAGCATGCAAAGGGGGGCAGCTGTTGACACCCAATTTCGTCCGGCTTTTTTTTTTAAAAAAAAAAAAATTTAAAAAAAAAAAACTAATTAAAAAAATTATTATTATTATTATTATTATTGCTAAAAAATTTTAATTATGTTAATTAGTTTAAAATATATTTTTATTTTGAGAAGATTTGATTTAAAATAATATATGTGTGAATATGTATGTGTTTGGAATAAAAATAAAATTTCAGAAAAAAATGACAAAAAAATTAAAAGTTTGAGGTAAAAATGACAAAATTGAGAAGTTTCGGATAAAATTGACAAATTCTGAAAGTTTCAGGAGCTTTGGGTAATTTTTCGCGTCAATTTTGGGCCTAAACGGACGTTTCTAGCCCAAATTGACAGAAAACGTTAAAATTGTCAAAATCAGAAGCTTCTGAGCTTATCCAGAGCTGGAGTAACGTAAAGGACTGAAACTGTCATTTTACCAATTTAAAAGATAAGTTTGATATTTTTTATTAATTTATCCGTCCATAGTTCAGCTAAGCTCCTTCTATAAATACCCCCCCCAAATTCAGTGCTGAACACATAGAAAAATAGAAAGAAAAGCTTAGAGCTCCGTTTTTAAAATAGAAAAAATTACAGCCTTAGTCCCTAGCTCTCCTTCCTTTCCTCAGAAAATCTCAAAACTTTTCATTTTGACGATTAAGCCATCTTCTTCCCCCGTCGCGCGCCCTCTGTTTCCATTTCTCAGAATTCAGAATTTAAAATCAAGGGTACAACTCTCATTTAATCCTTCATCTTTTCAATTTCTTTCACTTTGGTTACTAACTTTGTATTTTATTCTTGCAGAATTAATTACTAACCCTTTTAATTTTTACTTGTTTGTTTATTATTTGTTTATTACTAACCCCTTTTTTTATTGTTGTTATTAACTTACTAACAACTAACTTTTAATACTATTATTGTTACTAACCTTTTAATTTTTGCATTATTACTAACTTTTATAATTGTTGTTAACAATTAATTAACTTTTATTATTGTTGTTAATTAATTAATTTAATTAACTTGGCTAACTTTTATTATTGTTGTTAATTAATTAATTTAATTAACTTGGCTAGCTTTTTATTATTGTTGTTAATTAATTAATTTAATTAATTTGGCTAACTTTTTATTTATTGTTGTTAATTAATTTAATTAACTTGGCTAGCTTTTTATTATTGTTGTTAATTAATTAATTTAATTAATTTGGCTAACTTTTTATTATTGTTGTTAATTAATTAATTTAATTAACTTGGCTAACTTTTTACTGTTGTTAATTAATTAATTTAATTAACTTGGCTAACTTTTTATTATTGTGGTTAATTAATTAATTTAATTAACTTGACTAACTTTTTATTATTGTTGTTTAACAATTAATTTAATTAACTTTGCTAACATTTATTATTATTTTTAAAGTGGATGGCCAAAAAGCCCCACTTTATTATTATTAATTTTTTTTCTTTATATAATTTTTTTATTTAATTCACCTTTACCCTTTACTAATTAATAAATAAATGAAAATTAAAAGAAGATTATTTTGTAATTAATTATTAAGGCTAATAAAAATTATTTTTAAAAAAGCCAATTATTTTTATTTTTATATACATGTTTTTAATTCTTTAAAGATAACAAAAAGTTAAAATTAATTTTAATAGTTATTTTTATCCAGTAAAAATAATAAAAAAATAAAAATAAAACCTGTTTAAAAAAATACATGAAAATTAAGACTTTATATTTTACTAATTTATTTAAAATATAACTTTTAAATCCACTAAAATAATAAATATTTTTCATTAAACAAGAAAACAAAAAGAAAATTAAAACAAGATAATAAAGATAAGAAAGATAAGATAAGATAAGAAAGATAAGAAGGAAAAGAAAGAAAAGAAAGAAAAATATAGAAAATAAAAATTTTTAGATTATTAATGAATCTAAAAATTCTATAACAAAAAGAATTACGAATTAGTAATTAAACTAATAATTAATTCCATAAAAATAAGAATTAAATAATTAACTATAAATTAAATCAACTTACATATCCGGATGATCCGTCAGGATCTGCGGTTTAAAAAAAATATATCACCCTTTTAATTAAATAAATTAAATAAAAAAAAAAGATAAAAATCCATATTTACAATATGGATTAAATTATTTAAAAGTTCACCAAATTCCGTGTCCAAATGACTCGGCAGAGTCCATGGTTCGGAATCAAAAATCTTCCGTGTCCAAATGACTCGGCAGAGTCCATGGTTCGGAAGTATAAAATTTCATACAAATTAATTAATTTAAAAATCCACATTTCGACTAATCCAGTTAAAATTTCTAATTTTGAAAATTAACTGAGAATTATTTAAAAGCAAAGCAAAACAAAATTAAAATCAACTAAGGTGCCAATTTTTGGGCGTTTTAACAAAGTTGTTTTAACGTAACCGTACTCCCGATCCCCGAACTCTCGCAGACCAATTTTAAGGTGACCAATCGACCTAGGTGAAACCGATTGGTGGCGACTCCCGAAAACCCGACGTTGCCACAACTAGATCTAACACATTCTTCATTCTGGAAAGAGGGGAACTTCTGAAAGATACTTTGTTTTGCTTTCCTGCTAGACAATCATCACATTTATTCAAATGAACCTGATCTAGTCCAAATAACGTCTTCTTTTCGGTAAGCTGAGTCATGCTTTTCTCACTCATATGGCTCAATCGTTTATGCCATAACTCCATTGTACTATCATTCTCCACTATATTCACATCATTTTAATAGAGCTTTGCCTGCATCATGTATAGCTTTGAGTTCTTTGTTCCTCTAGCCACCACCAGGGTTCATTTTGTTAGATTCCACTGACCTTTAAAGAAGGTGTAACAATAACCTTCATCATCAAGTCTGCCTGTTGAAATCAAATTCAAACATAAATCTGGAACATGCCTGACATTTTTCAGGACTAACCATGTACTATTCTGGGCCTTCAGGGAAACATCTCATTTTCCTACAACTAGTGAAAGACCTTCATTTTCTATTCTCACAACACCAAAATTGCCAAGTGTATAAAATGAGAAGAATTTTCTTTGAGAAGTGACATAAATGGTAGCACCACTGTCAATCACCCAACTCATCTCATGGGTTGCAAGATTGACAATATTATCATCATAGACAATATTGAATTCATCAGCAACATTTGCTTGTTCATCATTGCTACTGTCATCCTTTTTTGATTTTTTGCATTTCTTTTAGTCTTGTTTGAGTTTTCGGCAAAATATTTTAATGTGCAACTTTTTTCTGCAGTAATGGCATTCAATTTTTGCATTCTTGTTTGACTTTCCTCTGCTTTTATCTTTTGGCTTTGGCCCCCTGGTCTTACTTCTCCCCCTAGAATCTGCCACAAAGAGGTCTAATTGTGATGAAAAGGATTCTTGTGATCTTTGTCTCATCTCTTTATTCAGTATTCCAATTTTGACGAATTCTACATTTACTACACCATTTGGTACAAAATTTGTAAATGAAAATTTCAAAGTCTCCCAAGACTTTGGTAATGAGGCCAACATTATAAGAATGAGTACCTCATTGTCAAACTTTATGCCCATTGTGAATAATTGTTCCATGATTTCTTGTAAATCATTTAGATGATCTGCCATGGAAGCACCTTCCCTGTATTTTATTTGAAGCAATTTTTTCAAATAAAATAATTTGTTGTTGCCGGTTTTTTAAGCGTACAATTCCTCAAGTTGCGCATGAGTTTCTACAAATATGTGGTTGTAAAAATTGTTTTCAACAAATTGTCTGATGAAACCACATACTTGCAAATGCTAGAATGCCCATTCCTCATCCGATCTGTCATCCAATTTGGTTGTACCAAACACAGGTAAGTGCATTTTCATTACATATAGGAGATCCTTCATTTTGTTTCTCCATGTGTGATAATTTAGGTCATTCAGACTAATCATCTTGCTAGCCTTGGCTTCCATGGTGATAATAAATGCCTAGTATCAAGCAAAAATAGTGAATAATAATATAATTTATTTTCTGATGTAGAGGATCCACGTTTTAGAGGTAACCATAAAGCATACGATAAGTAGATATAAACATCGGGTCTTACTCTGATACCAGTTGTTGGGATTGCATAGCGGGTAATAACTTTGAGAGCAAGATGATCAATAAAAATGACACCAGAAGATTTACGTGGTTCACCATTAATTTTAGGGCTATGTCCACAGGACAAACTCTGAGATTTTCTTCCACTATAAAAATAGTAGGCTTACAGAGAGAGAATCTTCTCCAGACAAAAAAAAAATGTAGAGATATGAGATAAACCTAAAATAGTGGTACTCAAGTGTTTTCCAAACACCTTAAAAATTTATCTCACTATTTTGTTACTCCTAAAAAATAAATATCTCTTTCACATAATTTTCTTTTGTTTTGAGAGCAAGCTTCTGAGATGATTTAACTGAGGAGAAGGCATGGCTATTTATAGCCAATGCACTGTGTTACTTCCTTCCATTTTTCAACAAAGTTGGCATTGAATCTTAGCTATTTTGCCACCCGTTTTCAATTTTGCTACAATTTGTTACAGCCTTCAACCATCAATCGCAATGTTGGACCAATAAGAGAAGAAAAACAATGAGGGAGAAAAAAAAAAAGAAGTAGGAAAAGAAAAAAAAATGAACCCCACATGGAGGGGGAAAAAGTCAACATGAAGCTACGATTAGTTCGAGTATGATTGACAATCTCTGATTCAAGCACGCTTGATAATCTCCAATTTTACACTTTGATTGATAATCTCCATTCCTGAGTCAAACGGTTGCGTTGGTGAAGGTATTCCATCTCGCCTAGAAGCACATGTCAGCTCTCTAATTAGGATCTTTCTAGACTTTGTCGATGTACTCGAGAATGATCTTAAACTCAATTGTAGCTTTGTTAGCATGGAGAATAACAAGAACCTTGTTGTAGATCAGGTTCAAGGACAGAAGAACCTGGCCTCTACGAACTCGAATTCTACACCTTTGACCTTCATTGCCCACATCACTCTTAAAGTGAACAAGGTTGCCTTTGCCCACACAAGCTTAAACTCAGCCTCACCCATGAGATCAACCTACGTACAAGAATAACAAATGATAAGGGAAGAAGAACAGGAATTGAGCGGAGAATGATCAAAAACCAAAAAAAATGAAAGGGGCGACAATATTGATTTTTTCTAGGTATAAAACCTAGGGTTCAAGATTTGCTAAATTTGCGTTTAAGTTTTGGTTTTGTCGATTTTATAGATTTCTTTTTTTGTTTATGGGTTTTTCTTTTATTAAGTTTGTGGTAAAGTTTATGTTATTGAAGGTATGAGGGCAAAGTCATACATTTTTTTTTTGTTATAACCGTGAATCACAGTATTACCTTTTGAGGGGGGTAATTGTAGGTATTTGAAATAGGGAAGACATAAGTGTAGGTTAAGGTACATATGAGGGGGCCCAGGTAATTTTTCCATCTATTTTTATAATAAGTAAGGAGGGAGCCCGAGAAAACGGGAGCCATAGAGCCTTGTTACGGCAACAGTTTTTTAGTAGAGAAATATTATGCGAATATTAATACGCATCACATTAATTACTTAAGTGAATCAGTGTGCCTCCCAACATAAATGGGTAAACTCTACCTATTGTCTTTAAACTATATCTCATGTTACTTAATCATTCTGAAACTATCAAATATCACATTTATCGTCACCAAATTATTTAATTATTATTGTCTCATCCCACCATCTATCACACTGTTAAAAATGGATTGAAAAGTGACATCATATCAACAGCCATACAAGTTTTCAATGTCACATTAGCAGTCACATTATTTTTCCCATTCATACTTAACGACTATGATGAACGGTAGGACAAGACAACAACAATTAAATAATTTAATAATAATTAATGTAACACTTGATAGTTTGAAGATGATTAAGTAATATGAAATATAATTTAAAAATAATTGGTGGAGTTTAACCCAACTTAAATCTATACCCGGGGGCTTGTTTGGCTTACTGGAGCGTTCACAAAAAAGCGCCCAAAAGTTGATGTCGAAAGAAAGTTTACCCCACTGTTAGGGAACCTACCATTTTAGCGCTTATGTGGGTTAGGAAGGTAATGCAGCATATATGGAACTAGAAGCATTTGGCGGATCCCGCACCACCCACTTTGCTTTTTCGTTTCGCTTTCAAGGAAGACACTTTTTTCTTTGCCAACCAAACAAAAAAAGAGAAAAGGGAAAAGTGGGGGAAAAGCGGAAGCACTTTACTGCCAGATTTGCAGAGGAATCCAGCCCAGCGTCAGCTCCGAGTCAGGGAATGGCGGCCCCTTGCGCATCATCAGCGCCACCTAATGGGGCGCCTTCCTAGTAGTCCTTGGGGCCCACATTGCAGCCCCCACGAAGCCAGCCACGTCAAGATCAGCCGATGCCTTCCCCCCAATCATTTTTGGTTTGGAGCTCAAACTCCCGTGGGCCCCACACCTTTCTCTCTGTCTGCTCCACGCAGGATGGGCTCCCTCGAAGGGCCCGTCCCTCTTCTGGACGCACTTGTTCATCTCGATTCACCCTGTTTTTTTCTCTCTCCTCCTTGTTTTTTTTTTTAAAAACCTTTCTACCAAGAAAAAAAAAGAAAAAGAATTGTTTTTTGCGTACATTCCCTCAGAATGTTCACGTCCGATTTTTTTATTGTGGGGTGAGTGGTTCCATAGAACTGAAACTTTTATATTCCGAATGATGGGCCAACCTCAATCTATATCATAGGAAATATTGTAACATATGATAGTTCGGATTCGATTATTTTCAATTAATGAGATTGTATTAATTTATGATCAATGTGGGTTAATGGGAGTTTTAATGTAAGAATGGGTCAGGTTATAAAATAGAAGAACTTTTATAAAAAAATTTACTCCATGTGCCACTGGCAAAGGAAGGATGTCATAAATGTATATCTCCCACTCCTAGCTTCGCTAGTTAGCTGCTTGATTCATTGTTGGTGTTGACGTTTTGGCATTGAGGGAGCGTCGAACGGGTAGCTTGCTACCTGGATTCATTGTTTGGGTTGATGATCGGTGCTAAAGGAGCGTCAGACGGGTGGCTCACTACCTAAATTCATTGTTGGGGTCGACAATTGGCATTGAGAAGACTCAAACGGGCATTCTCCGACTAGTGGATTTGTGCTACCATCTTTGCGTCTATAGATCCGAGTTTTGGCAGTCACTGAATCAACTTGTCTGTCTCTATCCTCGACAGCATTATCTGATTCCCAGTTATAGAATGTTAGGATCACGTTCACGTGAGGACTGTTGCGTGTATTCTCCAATTCGTGGCCGTCGATGGTGTTCTCCGACTAGTAGATATTCGATGCCATCTTTGTGTCTGTGGATTCAAGTTGTCGTATTGGCATTGGCAGGGTGAAACCTTCGACGAACATAGTGGCACACTTCATAAATACTCCAAAAACTGTGGCAAATTTCAAATAATAATCCAAACCCATGAAAAAAACCTGACCCAACCCACACTTAATTGGATCTCTTTAATTGCATTAATCTAAAATGAACTGCACCATAATCATCCATTATAGTAATAATAGACACATTACATTCATTTAATTAGAGTAAACGTATGATTTTAATGGAAAATTATCTAAATCATGCACATTCAACAACTTGCTCTAGCAAATGAAATATAACTCGACAAAGTTACTTCTTGAATTTCTCTTCACTAAAAAAAAAAAAGTATACTTAGGCTTTGTCCATCAAGAACAAAATTATATGTTTCCAATTGCAATTACACAAATCATTTCGTTTTTTTATACTTGAAATTACAGTACAAGAGATATTTACAGTATAAATCTTATCATCATAGCCTATAAGCCACTCACCTAACTAAAGTAAACTCTCAATTTAACTGTAAATTAAGAGGAGAAACTTTTGCATAAGTAAATTAATTAGATTTTTAAATTATCTTAATTACAAAGAAAAAGAAAACCTTTTGGCTTTTGTGCCTATCTGTTCTGTGTCGTTGCTTACTTGCTTAGGCGGTTAGACATTTTTGTAGTTTATGCGACAAATTAGAAAAGTTAAACTGTGATGAAGATTAAATAAATGATCCAGCTGTTACAAATGTTCACATGTCCGGGACGAGAAGAACAAGAGAGAAGAGTTCCCTTCCATCTCTAAAAGCTCCTGCATAATCTCTCTCTCTCTCTCTCTCTCTCTCTCTCTCTCTCTCTACATATATATATATATATATATATATATGTATCGCTAGGTATAACAGTTAAGCCGTACGAGTTGTTTAATTTCTGGCAATTAAATTGGAGAATGACCAAGGGAAGTTGAGCTAATTACATATACTTAAGACTAAAATAAAATACTAATATGTTTTTCTTCTAATACTCTTGGGGTAACAAAAAACAAAAGGAAAATTCATTCTTTTCGATCCGCCACGGTAGAAAGCTTCAATCACTAGGTGAAAACTCGGAGGTTTAGTTGATCAAATATGTTGTTTTTTTTTAGTTACGCTACAACTACGTGCGAACTGCAGGTTGAAAATTATAAGACCACTCTACTGCGATATACTTATATTTAATTATGCAACAGGCTCAATGGTATATATATATATATATATGGCCGAGAAGGTCATAGAAATTAATTTCTGTTGAATCGGAAGGTATGTTTAAATATACACATGAGTGGTACGTTTACCAGATCTTTCCGGGCGATGGTTTGTATTTATGATTAAATATAAATTAACTCTTAATTTTTTGGTTTAGGAGTCCGGACATTTCGATGCTTCATTTGTTTATTCTCTTTGCATATGGGTAAGGTTAAGGAAATTAAGAAATCTTCATCCTTATTGTCTTGTTGTATTAACCGTTTAATTTTTTTTTTCCTTTCCAGAAAATGCATCAACAGTTAAGCTAAAGCTGTGTTGGTTGTTGTTTGTGTGTGTTTATAATTTTTATGTTTTAGAGATCCAAGATTCCTTTTTTTAAGGGCATTATTGGAGATTCCTTTAACATAACCGTCTCCTTAATTTTACATATTGCGCGTATTTGTGGTCGTTTTCCACCAAATTAAAAAAAAATGGGAGTAATCCATGCTTACCCGATCGAAAGCATGATTAAATATAGAATAATAATATCAATATCTTATGCAATTTTTATAAATTGTCACGTCCCGAAATGAACATGCACATAGTTATACATTTTTTTTTCAATTTTACTTATGCAGCTAAGTCATATATTTATTTAAAATGAAATTTTATTTGATCGGGTGATTTAGCTAACGGTAATAAACTCTTATTTCATCTAATCATGATTAAACAATATATATGACACAACATCTATAATATTTACAAGAAATTATAATGTGTGAGCTATTAAATTTGAAAGAAAAAAAGCATATGTTTGAACATGCGCCCTCCAAGATGTTCTATGTTGGAGGACTTATCAGTAGATGAAGCCCATGTCTTAAGGAGTTTTTTAATTCATCATTCTTTTTCGTTTGTCAAATGTACTTGTAATGGGGGTTCACACCCTTGCTAAAAAGGGCCTACAATTGGTAGATCGAGAGTTATGGGAAAACCATCTTCTGGACTGTTTGTTTGATTAATCAAGGTGCAGATTCTTTGTTAAAAAAAAAACAAAGAAAAAGAAAAAAAAAAAGCGTCTCTGAATTGGTGAAATATGTTTCCTCTTTCCACAAGTCACGCAACGCAAGTTATAAAATGTTTGGGTACAAACGATCGATTAATTAATCAATTGTCTTTCATGTAAGTCAATATGGGAGACTCTCAATTATGTGGTGACAAAATCAGGATCCACGCTGTAACTAAATTTGCAGGATTCAGATTGAAGTAGCAAAAAAGTTAATTAGCAGCAATGAATTAACACTTCACCCATCATGTCAGCTGTAAATTAAAATTAATGCCGCCTAATTATTAATCTATCATTAGGAAGCTGAGCTTTTGAAAGGAACTGAAGCAAACAATGATTATGTGGGACAAAGATTTTAATTAGTGAAGAGTTGGACAGAGAAAGCACATCGTACTATTATAAGGGGCAGTTTGATGAGAGGAATGCTAGAATTTTAGGAGTTGGCCAGTTTTCGTGTTGGTAGCCGGGACTTGTCTGGTATCACCTGAATGTTTGGTTGGCCTGCTGATGGGGTTAACAAAACACTGACCTTTACCTACTTCTTTCTATTTCAACATTTCATCTGCCTTCCTCTTTTAATAACAAAAACAACAATCCTAAGGCCTAGTTTCTCTTTTCGTGTGTTTGGGTTTAGCTTTCATTTGAAATTAACCTTGATTATCATTTAAATAATTGAGGTTATATTTGATGTGGAGCGTCTAGAACATAAATACCTAGAGTGGGCCAATCATGTAAAACTGAAGAAGAAATCTAAAAAATAAATCATATACAATCATCAACTTCTGAAAGTCATATCTTTTATTGTAATTCTCATAATAACTGCTATAGTATATTGTTTTAAAGGGACTTTTGTGCTCTACAGGTATCAATAGGGCTTCCTTTATAACCTTATTTGGCTAGTAAAAAATCTATCATTTTGAGGGATATTCAAGTCTCCAAAGTTTTGGATGTTTTTTCTCCTTGTTATTTTGATTTTTCTTATTTATTTCAGATAAAGATTTCTTGTAGATGTATACGTAGACCCTCTTATATTATTTCTTCTATCCCAAATTTTTTACACAATTCAATTTTTAACAATTAATCCATAATTTTTTTAATTTTCAAAATTTTAGCATATAAATGAAAAACCTTTATATATGAATGATAAATCAAGACCTATAGTTTCTAAATATATATTTTTCTAATAAAAAATAATATAAATAAATTCAAGTTAAATTAATTGAAAAAGTCAAATGAAGCAAAGAAAGTAGGATAAAGGAAATATTATTATTTATTCTATCCATATTATTAAAGTATTCTATAGCAATCTCTATGAGTGGATTTTCATTTTCTTCTTTGATTAAATGCATTACTTGATTAAGTTATGATTTTCACTACGTCAATATTAGCTAAAAATAAAAAGCAAAAATAGGTTTAATTCATGGTCCACACATTAGAGCGCAAGGAAAATTTTCACATGGCCAGCTTCAGACCATTCAGTAAAACTGACTAACTCCTAGAAGATCAATGAATGGCACAAATTAAAACCGACAGCTATCAATATTTTACCGGCATTTCAATATTGTCTTCTGGTCCAAGAATACTTACAAGTGTATTTATATGTTGCATTAGAAAATTAGATTAATTATTTAATCGTGAGCACCATTTTTTTCAAATACATACAAGGCCCACTTTTCAGTATTATTTATGTAATTATCAATAATAAATTGATCAATCATTCTTTCTTCAGAAAAAAAATCAACCATTAATTTTTTTTCTTAATAAGTTGACACGTATGATAAGATTTAAATTTGAGAATAAATATAAAACTCCTAGGCTTTTCCCAATTTTCTTCATATGATTAATTAGATTAATAGATGTATTAGTATTTTAAGATTGATGTACAAAAAAAAAATTAGAAGGATGAGGATTATTTGCTACGAAAATTTTCTACGAAAAAAAACGTAGGAAAATTATGCGCAGAAAAACCGTCGGATAAAATCTTATGTCCGACGATTTTGAGTCAATAAATTTCTGACACAAAAAAACGTAGGATAAATGTCAGAGTAAAATGGCGGGAAATAATAGCGCCAAGTAGTCCGACGGTTTTGAGGTGAATGGGACCACATATGTAGGAAAAGCGTCGGACACGTTATCCGACGCTTTTCCTGCAGTTTATAGACCTACGGTTTTGAGACAAAAAGTATCCGACGCTTTTCCTTCATTTTTTTTTCCTACGGTTTTGAGACAAAAAAAGAGTGAGTGTCTTAAAAATGTAGGAATTTTAATCCTACAATTTTCCTACAGTTTTTTTCCTACATTTTTTTGACGTTAGTTACTACAACTTTCCTACATTATTCTTGCAGTTTAACTTTTCATATATACCTACGATATTGCTACAAATTTTGGCTATAAATACCTCCCCCCTTCTCTTCTCCAACTCGTCCCAGCAACAATTTCTACATCAAATTTCACTTCCGCTTCAACATCTTCTTCAGCTCAATAAAGGTATTTATAAGTAATTTATAGATTAGTAATTTATCTGTTAATTATTTATCTGTTATAAGCCGATGGGGATACATCAGATGATGAAACATCGCTCGATAGTTTTGAGTCAGATGAAGGCGATGATGTTTGATTAAGTATAATTGTTTAAAACATTTGCATGTTTTATTTGAAATCGTAATATAACTTTTAATGCATTTATGTTTGTGAATGGTTAAGGAAAAAAAATTATGAAATTTAATCATCACATATCTAATTAATTACATGTGTCGTTGAAATGAAAATAATTAACTTTTTTCTCACAAAAAATTATTGCATGCTATTAAAAAAATAATAATAATGTTACTAAATGGGTAAAATCCACCGGGGGTCACCTAGCTTATTTTTTATAATGGTAGGGTTTAGAATTGTTGATAGAAAAAAATTAAATGACCATAAGTGTTATTTTATAATTTATTTCAAACTTTTTAATACAAAAACGTAAGCAATTAAAGTTAGATGTAACTCTGAAATTAACGAAAAGTACTCAAACAGAACACGCGATAAGAGGTAAGGTACTTCGGTAGGACAATTTGAAGGTAAGGTACCCGTTTAGGACAAAAACATAAGCTAGGTCACCCCTGGTGGATTTTACCCGTTAATAAATTTGGGAGATTCAATCTGACCATACACATTAAATCTATATATTTAATTTCCAAAATATAAATATTTTCATTTATTCATCAACTAAAAAAAGTGTAATAATTAACTCCTCCAACCATATAATTAGTTCATATATAAATACATTATAAATTAGATATAAATATATATAAATATTTGATATTCACTCTGTCCAACGGTTTTAAGTTAGTAATTAATAAGGGTAGGAAAGATGTAGGAACAAAATTACCTAGGATAACGCGTTATCCGACGGTTTTAAGTCAGTATTTAAAAAATCGTCGGAAATATGTAGGATCATAACATAATGACATAGGGTAGCACGTTGTCTGACGTTTTTTAGTCAATATTTAAAAAATCATAGGAAATATGTAGGACCATAATGACCTAGGGTAGCGCGTTATCCGACGGTTTTGAGTCAATATTTCAGTTAAGTAGTAAAACTGTAGGAAAATTAGATGTCATAAAAGCGTAGGATTTTTTGTAGCAAAACCGTAGGTGGTTCGTTGAAGCAAAGGCGGGAAACCAATTACTGGTGGGAAATTCCAAAATTTGGTTTCCTACTCTTTTCATGCATTTTATATTTTTTGTAGGAAAACCGTAGGAAACATTGCTACGGTTTTCCTACATTTTTAAAAAATGCAGAAAAATCGTAGGTCTAGTTGGTAGCTAAATCGACAGACTTCCCCTTTAAATTCGTGGGAGTTCTTTAGTTTTCACCACTTCATTCCTTCGTTTCTGCGACAAACTCTTCCAAACCCACTCCCCAAATCTCCCCCAGAGCTATTTAAACTAGGTAATTTTTATTTTTAAGTAATTTTTCATATATAATTAATATTTGTTATTACATATAGTTTTTGTTTACATATATATATAATGCATGTATTGAAGGTTAAATTTTAAGAAGTTAGTTTTTATATTATATGTTTTAGGTAATGTTATATATGGTGTTAGTAATGAATATGTATGTGGTTAGTTATATGGTGTTAGTAATTAATATGTATGTGGTTAGGGACAACAATAATTTTTTATGTAATAATGGTTACTTCTATTTGTACTACAGCATGTTACTATATATGTGGTTAATATAAAAAACTGTTAGTTCAATAATGTTAGAGTAATATTGTTAGCACTTTAATAATGTTAGTGTAATTAAGAAGCGCAAGTTACAACACTAATGTTACTTCAATAATGTAAGTATAATTAGCTAATGCTAGTTTAATAATTTAATTTTATAAATAAGTATATATCAAATAATAATTAATTGGCAATTTTAAAAAGTGTTACTGCACAAATGGTATTCAAATAACTGAAATTTTAAAAATTACAGAGTTTACTAAAATAATGAAATTTAATATGTAAATGTTAGTGACGTAATGTTAATTTAGTATTACATATATATGTAATAAACATGTTAAACTTTAATTTTAGGATGGTTCGCCCCAGACAGTCCGGCTCGGGCAAAGCCCCGGCCAAGGACATATATACATGCATCGGCGCTCTCAGACGACCTATGGACCGAATCCTCCACTCAGCCTTCTGCCGACGATCGTAGCCAGCGAGATGACGATGATCAACCCGGCACTGCATCTCATTGATTTTATATTAGATCTCCTTCAGTTCTTTGCAATTAACTTTTTCCTGTAAAATTTGATTACTTTTATGTATAGTAATTTTATTGATTACTTTGATCAATTGTTATATAATAATAATAATAATAATAATAATAATAATAATAATAAAATATTAACAGAATAATAGTAATAATAATAATAATAATAATAATAATAATAATAATAATAATTTGTGTTTTATTATTATCATTAAATAATGCAATATAATATGATTTTATTTTGTATATAAATTAATTTACTAAAATCTTTAAATTGTCACAAAATCGTAGGAGATATATTAATGACAGAAAACCGTAGGAGATATTAAAGTCACAAAACCGTAGGAATTAATGCATCTCAAAACCGTCTTAAATAATGGGGACCACGGGCGTCATAAAAGCGTAAGAATTAATGCATCTCAAAACCGTCTTAAATAATGGGGACCACGGGCGTCATAAAAGCGTAGGACAAAGGGGTCACAAAACCGTAGGAAATAGTTTTGTCAGAAAACTGTAGGAATTAATGTATCTCAAAATCGTCGGATATGCTGGGGACCACGGGCGTTATAAAAGCGTAGGACTATTTTACGTTTATCCGACGGTTTTTATTTCCGACACTACTTTTTCCTACGGTTTTGTCCGACGATTTTAATTGTAGGAAATGACCATTTCCTACGGTTTTCCTACATTTTTTCCCGTCTCAAATGCCTTGTTTTCTTGTAGTGTTGATTTTTTCCCATTTGATCGGCAGTAATTTAAGATTGATAGGTTGGTCGATGCTTAAAGTTCTGTTTTTACATTGGATTTATGGACAACTTCTGTCACATTGCCCTTTTAAATTAGTTTGAATTTTATTTTTCTCTTATATGTAATATATATGAACAATTAATTTACAAAGTAGAGGCAATTTTATAAAAAAAATTAAAACAAATTTAAAACAAATACTTGATGGCTTTTAGAAGAGGTTTAGTTTGAGATGCCTACTGTGGTTCCCCTTGTTCATCGGTATTGTTCTTTGCCTACAGTTTTCCGTGTCTTGGCCGCCTACAAGTGTGTGCGAAGTGGTATTCTGGCAACGGGCATGACACAGCACGTTTTTACTACTTGTGTGGCACAAGACGGTGTGACACGCATTCAGCACGTTGTTTTGTCAAAAAACTAGCTAGGCGTTTCAAGGTATGTGATGCCAAAATAAAGTCCAATCAAGCATACTTCAAAATTTTAGAGTCAATTCATTTTGTCTTATGTTAACTTAATTTAAAATGATTTATTTTTAGTTTTATAATTTTTTTACCTGGAAACAATTTTATTTGAAAGACAATATTATATAGATGTAATAATCCATTTGAAAGTAAATTTCTATGATAGTATTAAATTTTTGTAAAATTTTCTTTTTAATGCCTAAAACTAGAAAAAAAATCATAAAAATTTAGTAAGATTATTTATATTTTCAATATATTATTACACCTACACAATATTAAATTTTAAATAAAATTAGTTTCAGGTAAAAAAAATTTGAAAATAAAAATAATTCAAGTTAACTTAAGTGACAACAAATTGACTCTTAATTAAAATTTTCTTTCCACTCACTAAACCTACAAAAAAGAACTAGAATTTTTAGTATTTAAATTATAGTATAAATGTTAGAACTAGGGGCAAAAGAAAATGTCCAAATCAGACCCGACACACATGTTAGGATTAGGCTAGAGAATTGGAAAATGTATTTCAGGCTAACCCGCATCCAATCCGTTTTAAAGAAATAAAAAAAGGTTAATTCATGCCCAATCTGAATTAACCTGAAATGACCTAAATGTAGCATCCTAGCCCAATAACAGCTTGGCTTGCTCACCTAACCTATTTAGCTTATGTCGAACTTTTAAATTTTTAGCTTCATTTTAAGTAAATCTCTTCCTCTTGGTTATGTAATCTCTTAGGCATATGAAGCTTAACATGAATTAGATAATGTAAAAATGATTTAGGATTTGGGTTTTGAGATGGCATTAAATTAGATAATGTAGGAAAGATTTAGGAACTAGTAAAATAGGTTCCTTTTACTTCTACTGGCCGTTATAAGATTCTTATTTGGTGTTTTTGGCTTTGTTATACTTAATTTTCTTGGTTTTTCAGATGGCTAGTAATATTGGTGTTAAAAATATTATGGTGATGGAACAACCATGGACGACACACAATTGGGAGAAACACCAACAACTACTATTGAAATCATTGGTGATTCTCTTGGTCAACCAAAAACCAAAAAGATGAAGAAGATGGTTGACTATTGATCTCACTTTGGAATTGTTAGGGCAACAACCAAACTATAGCCAATTCGTTTTGGCTTAAGTCAACTGATTTATTTTTCCTTTTACATCTTTTTTGCCTGAAACCAATTTTATTTGAAAGCCAATATTATATAGATACAATAATTCATTTGAAAGTAAATTTTTATGATGTTGTTAAATTTTTATGAATTTTTCTTTTTTGAAGACCTTAAACTAGAAAAAATCATAAAAATTTAGTAAGATTAAAAAAATTATGTTTTCAATGGATTATTGTAACTACATAATATTGGCTTTTAATTAAAAGTAGTTTTGGGTAAAAAAGACGTAAGAATCAAAATAAGTCATTTTAAAGTCAATTGACTTAAGTTAAAATGAACTAGGTGTTGAATATAAGTGCATCTATTGTGGTTTTGTTTATTATTGTGATGGTAAAAAGCATGACATCACTAAACTGGGAAACCACCTTGAGAATAAGTTCAAGAGTTTAGTTCATTCAAATCAAGAAACTATAAACTTGGCTAAGGAATTAGTGAGGAACCTATTTTGTGCAATTGGAGGTTTGAGTTGGAGGCTTGTAGGGAGGCCTATATATGGTTATTATTGATGAACTTTCTTTCCTGTCTGTCGAGGGAGAATGAATTTAAAGGTGTTTCTAAAATGACTCAAGTCTAGAGCTGGCGAATGAAATACCAGCCAACACTATATGAGCTATCTTTTGAAAAGGGATAAGCAATAGATGCTTTTGTTTTGGAACTTGTGGCCATATATCCATATAAGACTTACCATATTTCTTTCATGTGGGATATAGGGGTGTTACAAATTCCCCCCTATGTACCCAATGTCCTCGTTGGGGGTCACTCGGATTACGGTCCCTGGACCAGTAACTTTTCTATTCGGATTACTTGGCCCTACAAAGTAACCTCTCTATTCCAAAAGTAGCCCCGGTAAATGATGCATATGCACACCTAGTATACCATATCATCACAGTCCCAGGTCGGCTTTGATACTATCTGTAATTACCTAAGTCCAGAACCAATCAATAAAATATCTGCCCACAACGCATGGGCTATTCTTTTGAAAAGGATAAGCGCTGGGTGCTTATGTTTTGGAACTTGTATCTATATATCTATGTAAGGCTTCTCACATTTCTCCCATATGGGATATTAAGGTGTTACAGTTGCAATGTTACCCAACCCAGTTTCAATTACCATCTACGATAACTGTTGTGAAATATTTTCATTAAGTTTTTGTTGAACAAAGAGAATTTGAAAATTTCCAATAATCATTGGCACATAGACTTTAATTCAAATAATTAACTGTATATGGATAATTGTTTGTTTCATTTATCATGATTAGACATTGCAAAAAAAAAAATGAACTTCTGTCTAAATTTTGTTATAAAGGGCGAAATAATTGGCAAGGTAGCTGAAAAAACGTTGAATGCTTGAGCATTAAGTTTTTTATAACTATCAATGTGGATAATACAAGTTCTAATGATGCAGATATGAGTTGTGTGGCTTATATAATGAACTTGGTAGTGAATAATGGTCTTAAGCTAGGTTTTGATTCTGCTATTCGTGTGTGCAATACTATGAGATATGTTAGGTAATCTGCAACACATTTGTTGATGTTTAAGATTTGTATCAAGATGAGAAAATTGATTTTAAGAATTCACAATGTCTTTATAAAGTCCATACTATGTGGAATTCAACATATTTAATGTTTGAAATAGCCCTTAATTTTGAATAGGCTTTTGTTGCATTTGAGGATCATGATTCTTTTTATGTTTTGTGAACTTTTAGAGAGGAAGGTTTAGGGTAACATAAGAAAGAGGATTGAGTCAATGTCAGGTTATTGTGAAATAAGAGTTTTAAATTTAAAACATCTATTTAGTTGCAAGTGAACGCTATAGTTATGTGCAAGTGGCAAGTTTGGGTATCATCCCAAGAGAAAGTTGATAATTCAATTCGATTACCAAGTTTTCAGTTAAACACCTAACTAAGCTAATTAAATAAAAGAACAATTGAAGTGTATTTTGAAGTGGTGATGAAAAGCAAGAACAACAATTGAAGATTAAGATGTTAGGATGGTGAGAATGCAAGTTAAAAAATTATCACTAGCTAAGATTGAGCTAACTCGTATGAATGGGTTATCTTCTTAAGATTTCACTGCTTTATCATGTTGCAATTTGAGATAAGTGCTGAGTGTGGTGTGGGGAATCTAGTATTAAAAGTCTCTCTTTTGAGACCAGGCTTTGCTTATCCATAGACTAGCAATAGTGTCTCTTGAGCTCATTCATTACTCTTAGGTGGATCAAGGCTTAACCTTTATTATACACCTAATGGGTTGTCTGAATATTCTCATTTCCCTCATACCTATTATGCTTTGCTCCCAAATTCCACCTTAACCCTTTTTCTCAAGATAGAAGTTGAGATTGTGTAATGTGTGAAGTGGCCAGTCAACACACAAGAATAAGGCATAAGAAAGACAACATCCAAAAAATACCTTAAATGAATATTAAAACAACAAAAGTAAAAACTACATCCTAGAGAGATGACGAAAACTACTCTATGCTTAAACTAGAAACAAACAATAGCATAACGATAGAATCCAAGAAATCCGTAACCAAACACAAATAGAAGGGAAAGAAAAAACCAAGAAACACATTTAAAGCTCTAGTCTCCTAGATAACCAAGAATTTCCAAGCCCTTCTCCAAAAATGTCCAAATGGTGGCTAAACTAGAATATGATGGAAACCTAGAATCAGATGCATTATGTTCTCCAAGAATCATTATTCTTTAAGAAGTTGTCATTTTTCCTTTATATCTTGTACAAATTGAGATAGTGGTAGGTGAAATTTGAGGCTCACTTAATCAGTATGTGAAGACCAAACACCCCAAATTTTCACAAGCATGAAATGGCTCCCTTATTTGAAATGAGTTTCATGCGATCACACAAGAATGAAGGTGCGATTGCATAAAGATGTAGGGGAACTTCCTAGAATTTGTGCGATTGCATTCCATATGAGGTGCAAATGCATCAAGCTTGAGACTTTCTCCCGCTTTTTCTCTAGCTTGTCCAAGCCCCCAAGTTCTTTTTGTCATTCTTTCAATTGTGGCTAGAATTGTGTGCAATCCCTTACTCCAATCTCTAAGATGCAAATGTGACCTACAAAATACAAAATGCACATTAAGAACTACATAAATGGTAGCAATTTATCAAAAAAATGTGTAAGAATATAAGCATTTTTGTAACATAGCTTTATTACTTAGTTGTTTAAAGCCTTTTTATAATATTACTTTATGTGTACCTGATTTTCTTTAGGTCACTGCAAATGCTTACTTCCATATATCAAGAATGTTGATGTGTCGTTGTATTAACGGAATGCAAATAATGACAATGACTTTTCCGCTATATGTTTAAAAATGAAGAACAATATGAAAAATATTAGGGGGACTAGACCCTGAAAAGATGGATTTGAAGATTTTCTTTGTTGTTTTACTTAATCCGTAATGTAAAATGAATTATCTAGAGTTTGTGATATCAAAATGTATCATAAGGCCATGATAGATAAAGTTTTTAAAAAGGTGGAGGTTACACAGAGACGTTGTTTGATTAGTAGAAGTCAAAGTACTCCACTCAAAATGACTAGGTAAGCAAAATGGAACAAGTTGGGAGTTCAGATGTCAATGTCATAAATTTGGATGATCAAACAACATATAAGTTAAGTGCAATATTGAAAAGTCAATTTAAAGAACTGAAAGCAATTAGTGGTATTGAGGCTAAATTGTGTATGATGAATATTTGGATGGAAACTTCGAAGACGGTGATGAGGATTTCAATGTTCTTGATTGGTAAAGGAACAATGGCCTCAGGTTTCCTATACTTTCTTTGATTGGGCATGACATTTTGGTCATTCTAGTGCTTAGTTTTACATCTAAATTGACTTTTAGTACCATAGGTCATGTGCTTGATCTTTTTAGAAGTTCATTGTCTCTAAAGATAACAGAAGAACTTATTAGTATATAAGATTGGCTAAGATCTGTATTGAAGAAATAGCCTATCAATATCGAAGAGCAATTGTATGAAATTGAAAAGCTAGATTAATGTAAACTTAACTTTATTTTGCCTTATATTAATATGAAACATTCTGTTAAATTAAGTGTCTAATTCTTTTGTTTGATTTTTTCCTTTTCTAAGATTTTGATGTCAATTCATCTACATTAGCTATTAGTGATGTTGCTTGATGGTTAGTTTATGGTGTGTTCAAATTTAAATTCATGTCATAGTTTACTTTGTCAATTATAACAGTATAATCCTCTCTTCATTATAAAAATTTGTAATTATCACTTATTGTTTGCCCTATATTCCTAGTTGTTGACTTGTTGGTTGCTGTTGTAGCTGCTGCTTTTTTCTTTTGTTGTGTTGTAATGGTTGTCGGTTGTTAATTCGTACTCGTGGCTACCGGCTAGTTCGTATTTTTGGTTGTTATCTTAGTTGTTTTGTTGTTCCTATGTACTAAAATAAGACTAGACTTTAATTTGCATGACAGCCTGTATTTTTGACATGTTTCATTTTTTTTTTGTTTTAAACCTTCTACCTCAGGTGATCATTTAATATTTAGATTGAACATTCAATGTTCTATACATGTTTGATATTTGAATGTTTGCATTCTAGACTTTAATGTTGTTAGATGAATTATGCAGCATTGTTGTAGCTTTCCAGGTAAAAAAAAATGAAAACCTAATATGTTTTTTGAAATAAGAATAAGGATATTATTAAGGAGAAAAATGTTTAACACAAGAACACAAGGTAACAAGCAACATACAAGCAAAAGCCAACAAGAATTACAAGAAGACCGTAACTCTAATGGTATAGTATGATCAACGCATGTTTTGAACAATTCATCTGCCTCTTTATTGCAGTCTCTAAGAAGTAATGTGAACAATTGAACAGATGCCAGCTAATGCTAAGTAATAATTAGTTTTAGCAAAAATGCTTCTCAATATCCAAGGCCATCTATGATGCATGAGTACTTATGAAACGATGTTGAAAGAGTCACTTTCAATTCATAACTTAAAGTATTCTAGCTCTTGTCTATTACAAACAATACACAAAGGCCTACCTTATCTCTAAAACTTTTGCCATGCTAGAATCTATAATCCCAACCAATTTTGAAAAGAAAAAAAGCACTGATAATGAGTGATCGCAAAGTAACTCCAATCATTGTAGAACCAGCTTTGCCTCATGCTGAACCATCCATATTCAACTTAACCTCACCTTGTGTTGGAGGTTTCCACATATCACTAGCCTATTAGTGCATTACAGAGCTCCTTACACATATATATTGAATGGTCCCCATAAAGTCCAAGATTAAAAATGATCCAGAAGACTAACATGTTTTTGCCCAATAACCAACTCACACTTGATTATATCAAAGGTCAGATTTACACTATGTGTTTTTGCATCAAACAACAATCCATTTCTCTCAAGTCCAAATAGTTGCAAAAACCTAATATATTGTATCCCGCAAACTAATCCAACCCAACCCTAAACCAAATTATTTTAGGATTCGTTGGTACAAATTAGGGCCTTAATCAAATTTAGAACATGAAATAGAAGCTTTGAATGGACAAAAAATTTCAATTTGGACCCAAACCAAAACTGAGAGCTTGAACTTTCATCCTTAATTAGAACATATTATATGATATCAAACATAATATCATTAAATAAAGAAAATTGCAAAAAAGCAAATCCTTTTATTTTTTTGGTGCAACACAAGCCTAGCATCTGGTTAATGCATAACATGTGTGTCATGTGATGTCCTTTGGTCCGCCCTTAGATATCTCGACCTATACCCTTTCCCTTTGTTGTTATGTTTTCTTTGGCCTCTATATTTTCTTACTTTACCATAAAGTTGAATTGATCTCTTAAGTATGATAATAAATTAGGTGAGTCGAGCACACATTGTAGTGGCAACCTATTATTCAGGAAGCTGATGGTAAGAAAGTAAAGTTTGGAGACCAGAAGGACAAAGAACAATTGGTCAGGGGCTTAAACTTTTTAAATTGAAGGACAAATGGTAGATCGTAAAGTTAGAAGATCAGTCAAGAAAAGTATCAAAATTAGGCTAATTGGATCTTATCTAAATTGTCACGCAGACCATCATATCACGTGGTTGGCTAAGATTCAAATAGTGACTTGTGCAAAAGATTTTCTCTTTTTATAACCAGTAGATAAGTTTAGGTTGGAAGAGGTGGGGTGTAAGATAGGCTAGCTTTTAGCATATTTCTTATATCTTTTCTCCTATAATATTTTGAGTATAAAAAAAAAAGTATCACAATTAAGAGGCATTTTCTCAAATTTAACCCTTTGGACATTTTCTTGGTTAGGTTATTATTATTCATTTTATGTCCAAAAATATTTTATTGTAGATCTACAATGTCTTTGAACGATGTTTTAGTATATATTTAGATGATTGAAAGAAGAAAATGATGCTGATGAGAAATTAAATAGCAATAATAATTTTAGTTCAATTTAATAACTATTTATAAAGTATAGGTAAATTACAAAGCCTTCCTATGGTTTGATCTAACCTACACTTTACTCCTTCTATTTTAAAAAACCTATACTTTACCCCTTATTTCCAATATGGTGCCAGAAAATAACTTCTAAAACCTTAAATTAAACTGTTTGATAACCGTGTTCCAATAATTTCATGATTTTTGAAAAAAAATTTCATTGCTAACTGGTCTTTAAAAAATAATGATATGCATTTACAGGAAAAAAAAATGCGTTTACAGAAAAAAAACCCTGATAATTTAAAATGCATTTACAGGAGTATCTATTAACTATAAAAAAAATTAGAGATACCAAAATTACTGAAAAATAACTATTGTATAGTTTAAATTACAGTTTCAAAACTTATTATCAGGTAGTATAAAAGAACTGTGATGCAAAGTGTAGGTTTTACAAAATAAAAAGGGCAAACTGTATATTAGCATAAACCTCAAGGGGTAATTGTAACATTCCGTACAAAGTATTTACTTAACATATATGATTTTGGCCTTGTAGAGACTTTTTTTTTTCTTATTCTTTTTTTAATTGCTTTGACAAAGTAAAATACACAATAGCCCACAAAAAAACACACAATGCAATAACTTTTTACCCAAATCACTTTTAGTCACTCAAATTATGTTGATTCAAGCATTTTATCATTGAATATTGGTGCGATGCAACTCAATTTCACAAATATAAAAAGTGGTGTGGGGTACTTGATCCACTTAACTCGTTAACATGGTCAACTTGAGATAACTTCATTAGATTTCTAATGATTTAGTGACTTAATTGTAAAAATTTAAATCTTCATTAATATTCATAAAAATATGTAACTTGAAACATTTAATGAGACTTAAATACAAAACTTATTAGAAGTTTTGAAATTATAAATTAAAAGATAGTCTAAATATAAAGAAGCTTGAAAAAGTTTCACAAAAAAAATAAAAGGTAAACAATGCTACATTCTTTTCAAGTAACATAAAAATTCCAAAAGAAATAATCAATTTCAAAATCCTTTTGTTGCAAACTATTTTTATATTTTTTTTGCAAAAACAGGAAAAAAATTGAAAATACAGTATTTTCACTTTTATTTTTCTTTCCCTTGTAGAATTGATAGAATTTGGATGTTACATTATTTAATCAATTTATTTCATTTTTTAGCCACCCCAACATTCTTATTAGTGAATCCAAAGAGAAAACCCTTTTGCTCCTAGGGAAACCAAGATCCCTTTTGGGACTATAAGCCAAAATAAAATATGGTTTTCTTAGAAGTTAAAAAACCATCTACGTAGAAATAGTTCCTAAATCAAAATTTAAGAAAAACTCCAAGAAGGACAAATCCCTTCGTCTTCAACGAAACCACTCCCCTAAATGGATTCATTTGAAGTCATGAAGCATTACCTTGTAGCTCTAGCAGACTCTGCTCTGAACCTAACCCCCATTTTACTGTTGTAGTTGCCAGCATTGTTTGTTCCCATTCAAGCCTGTGCTCGCGGCCACACAAAATTTGATGGTGCGACATTGTTGGTTGGTCAAGAAACAGTCTTTTAGTTCCAAGTTAAGTGCCACTACAGAGAAAATTAGTCAAAATAACAAGTTGTTGAAGTTGAAATTAGACACCGCTATAGATTATGGTGGTGAACACCATTATAAGCAAAATTAAATACGACTAAAAATAAAATTATACTCCCTCCGTCCCATATTCTTTGCACCATTTGACTTTTTTACTTAGTTTGACTTAAATTTATTTATGTTAGTATTTATTCAAAAAAAATTAAAAAAATATATTTAGAAACTATATATCTTGATTTATCATTCTTATATAAAAATTCTTCATTTATATACTAAAATGTTGAAAATAAAAAATCATAGATTAATTGCTAAAAAGTGAATGGTGCAAAGAATATGGGACGGAGGGAGTACATCATTAGACACAAAATTATACACAATTACAAACGACATCAGCCATCATCTTTGATGAAAATTAGACACCACTATGGACAACATTAGAGACCCTAACATTTACCAAACAACTACAAAAAATAAAAAAAAACACTCAATTAATCGTAATAGATAATCAAAATCCACAATTCATAACCAAAGTCAGATACAATAAAACTATGTCAGATATTGTTTTAAAATTTGGACTATATTAGCCAATATGTACCAATATCGGGCCAAAAACGGTTTAGGATAGCCAAAACAAAAGTTGTCTCCTGTACTGGGTGTACCAGCCATCTCGCTCTGTACCGGTCATACTGTTTCGGTATCGACCAAATATATTTTTTTTATACTTTTAGTAAAAATATATTATATGTATGTGTAATTGATTAGTTTTATAATAAACATTTACTGTTATCAGAAAGAAATTTTCTATTTTTATTTTTTTCATACCTTAAAATTATGGTTTTAATATATATAATGAAATATTTATTTAAGACAAACTCTAAATTAATCTACATACATATAACCCACACTTCACGCTCTTAAATCACAAATTTTAGTATATTCTATATGTTGATATTTTATATTTGTATATTTTTTATTTTTCATGTATCTTTATATACTTAAAATATTTAAAACCGGTATATCAGAAATGGTACAATTTGATACTGGAACCATATCATACCGTACTATTAGAAAAATAGTACATTATCTAGTACAAGATTTAAAACCTTGATATCAAATCCTATGAAACCATAGCCATGCAACAAAAAACAAAAAAACAAAAAAAAGTCAGACACTTTGAAACCATAGTTAGATATTATTAAACCATTGTGAAAGACTCTGAATATAGTACATTCAAACCACAAAGCCACTTGCACACACAATATTCCGATTTTAGAAAATCAAACGCTTATTAACCTAATGTGGTACATTCTAAAACAAGAATTAGACAATATCAAAGCAGTGCCAAACACACACAAACCACAGACACCATAACCACAAAAATTGAACACCATGCCTTTTGGTCCTTTCACCAGATATCGGTGACGCTAGTTCTTCCCCTCAATTTCTCGCACCCCTTAATAAATTTAATTGCCACTGAGAAGCACAATCTCAATTAAAAAAAAAGAAAAACCTGTCAATTTCCCACACCAGGCAACCATCAACAACGTTTGGACACCATTAATTAATAACCCAACTCCAATCCAATTCTTG
This sequence comes from Aquilaria yunnanensis, assembly GCA_039654915.1. NCBI lineage: Eukaryota > Viridiplantae > Streptophyta > Magnoliopsida > Malvales > Thymelaeaceae > Aquilaria > Aquilaria yunnanensis. Next base: position 16,032,935 of record CM077593.1, read on the forward strand.
AAGCATATAAATAAAAACATACTTCTCATTGCGATTTCCCAGGCATGACACAGCCTCATAGCCACTCTTTGGCAATCTGGCTATTGCACTTTGCCTGGACTCGCTGCCATGTTGCCGCGCTTTGAATATCTCTAACCACCCCACTTTGTTTCTGCCTCGTTGCCAAAGAAGAAATCACCAAAATAGGGTTCATAAATCTACCCCAGTTGAACAATTTTGAAACTGGAGAAAAGGAGACCATGATTGTTCAATTAATATCCATTTTTAATTTTTAGAATTTTTTTATTCATAATTGCCTCAATATCTTTATTGACTCACAAAGTATTGTCAAAGTTGAACCGGACCGGTCAATTTCACTGATTCGACCATGAATCAATCACCCTGCCGGCTTAGTTATCACCCATTTTTTTTAGTGACAAAATTAAAATTAAAAAAAAAACTACCTAAAATTGTCGAACCAATGAACTGTCATAACAAATCGATGGTCTGAAATAATAAATTGAATTTAGAATTGATTTCACTATTTTTAGTGTTCTAACTTCTTAGCCAAAGGAACCAAGCCAACATTGAGATTGGAGCAGACAGCGAAACCATCAATCAATGGCACAATCTTACCAAACCAGCCCAAACATACGCTAAGGGGAGTTGAAAAAACAGCTCAGATCATTCGTTGTCAATGAATTTTGCGGCCGTCGGACTTGTGCTCTCTCTTTTTCATTTTCCCCAAGAATGATTTCTTAAAGCTTTTGTGAACATCGCTATGCATTGATGAATAAAGTTTAAATAAAAACATGAAAAATGATGGTTTTGCGCGAATGAGAGAATAGGGAACACTACTAAAAAACCATGAATTTCCAACTGCCATTATTTCCAACGGTAAAGCCGTTGGAAATTTCCAACTGCCCGAGCCGTTGGAAGGAACATAAATTAATTTCCAACGGCCTAGCAGTTGGAAATTTAAGAAACTAAATTTGAAAAATATTTCCAACGGCTGAAGCCGTTGGAAAATGGTGACATTATTGCATTTGAAACGAAAAAAAATATTGAGGTTTAATATTTAGTATTTTCCAACGGCTTGAGCCGTTGGAAAAAATTGAAATTATTGCATTCGGAACGAAAAAAAATATTATTGTTTAATACTTAGTATTTCCAACGGCTTTAGCCGTTGGAAAATGTGAAATTATTGCATTTTTAAAGCAAAAAAATTATATTGTTTAATATTTGATATTTCCAACGGCTAAAACCGTTGGAAAATGGTTAAATAATTGTTTTTTTAAGGGAAAAATATATTATTGTTTAATTTTTAATATTTCCAACGGCTTTAGCCGTTGGAAAATGCTAAAATAATTGGGTTTTCAGGCGAAAAAAATATTATTGTTTAATTTTTAATATTTAATGGTGAAATAATTGGTTTTTGATGCGAAAAACATATTATTGTTTAATTTTTAATATTTCCAACGGCTTAGGCCGTTGGAAAATGGTGAAATAATTGGTTTTTGAAGTGAAAAAATATTAGTGTTTGATTTTTAATATTTCCAACGGCTAACGCCGTTGGAAATGGTGAAATAATTGTTTTTTGACGCGAAAAACATATTATTGTTTAATTTTTCATATTTCCAACGGCTTAGGCCGTTGGAAAATGATGAAATAATTGGTTTTTGAAGTGAAAAAATATTAGTGTTTGATTTTTAATATTTCCAACGGCTAAAGCCGTTGGAAAATGGTGAAATAATTTGTTTTTGAAGGAAAAAAAATATTATTGTTTAATTTTTAATATTTCCAACGGCTTCAGCCGTTGGAAAATGGTGAAATAATTGGTTTTTGAAGCGAAAAAATATTAGTGTTTAATTTTTAATATTTCCAACGGCCGAAGCCGTTGGAAAATGGTGAACTAATTGTGTTTTAAAGCAAAAAAATATTATTGTTTAATTTTTAATATTTCCAACGGCTTTAGCCGTTGGAAAATGGTGAAATAATTGGTTTTGAAGTGAAAAAATTATTATTGTTTAATTTTTAATATTTCCAACGGCTAAAGCCGTTGGAAAATGGTCACTACTAAAAAATCCACATCTTCCAACGGTCTGAACAGTTGGAAGTTCATTTAATTAAACGGTGCGTTTTGGAATTTTTTTCCAACGGCCTTAGCCGTTGGAAATTGCGAATTTAAATTCCCCCCCACTGGCGTGTCGTCTTCTTCCTGCGTTTCTTCTCCAGTTTCGTCTCTCTCGTCTCTGATATTTTTCTTCCTCCCACACGCACACACAGCACCTTCGTTTGTTCGATTAAGGGGTTAATCAACTTCCTGGAGTTTATTTTGACGTGGATCTAATCTCATTTTTCTTGATCTGTAGGTTAGTTTGCATTTTTTTTTATTTTTCTTCAATTTTTTTGGCGGTTTTGCGTTCTTTGCTGTTGTTTGTTGACTAATGGGTTTTGATTTTGCTTATTGTAGCTGATTTGAAGCTATTTCGAGGCATTTGAAGCAAGTAATCTGTTGGATTTGAGGTAAGTTTGTTTAATCCGAATTTTTTATTTTTTTTCTAAAAATTAGTTAAAATCGGGATTATTTCATGGTAATTTGGTTTGAAATATGTGATTAGTATGTGATTTGTAGTTGTTGATGGTTGGATGTGAAGTATTTGGGTTACCCATTATAATTTAACATTTTTTTCCATTTTCTTACTTTTTTTATTAATTTCGGGATTAATTAAAAAATAAAAAATACTTAGTTTTAAGTAAATTATTTAGGAAGTATATTTATGTGTGAAATTAGTTAGTATAATTGAAAATAGTTAATAATTAGTTTTAAGTAATTTGCTTAGGTAGTATATTTATGTGTAAAATTAGTTAGTATATTTAAAAGTAATATTTAATTAGTGATATTTAAAATTAGTTAGTGATCTGAAAGCAGTTTTCATTTTTAAAAATATGAAATCTTTTGTTGATTGTCAATTGTTTAGGTAATACATATTGTTAGTGTGTATAATGTTTAATTTGAATCATTCTTACAATGTTTTCATAATTGGAATTAATATAAACGTACAAAATATTTCTATTTAAGTAAGTGTAGTTAATTAAGTTTGCCCTTGAATAATAATATATGTCAATAATAATAATAATAGTAATAATATATAATACTTCAAAGAATAATTATTATTGTAAGAATTGCAGTAAAGTCACAGTAACATTAATAATAAATATTATCATTATTATTATTATTTAAATTGATTAATAAATCTAATAATAATAATAATAATAATAATAATAATACTAATAATAATAGTAATAATATATTATTAGTGAAAGAATAAATATTATTGTAAGAGTAGTACTAAAGTAATAGTAATAATAATAATAATGATAATTATTATTACAGTAATAATAAATCCAATAAGAGTAACTAATAATAATAATAATAATAATAATAATAATTATTATTATTATTATTATTATAATATTAACAATAGTATAGTTAGTAGCACTAGTAAATGTAATAATAATAATAATTATTATAATAATTATACAAATAATTAATCCAATAAGAGTAATAATAATTATAATAATAATTATTGTTACAAAGAAAATAGTAATTATAGAGGTTTTATTGTTAATATTATTATTATTTGCATAATAAATCCAATAAGACTAATAATAATAAATCCAATAATAATAATAATTATTTTTTTTCCAACTGGCCAGCCTGATTTCCAACGGCTGAGGCAGTTGGAAATTTTCCAACTGCCTGAGCAGTTGGAAAATATGGAAATTCTCCAACTGCCTCAGCAGTTGGAAAGTATGGAAATTTTCCAACTGCTCAGGCAGTTGGAAAATTTTCATATTTTCCAACGGCTGAGGCAGTTGGAACACAAAAAAAAAAAAATAAATCAGTACAGCCGTTGGAAATTCTCCAACTGCTTATTTTCCAACGGCTGACAGTTGGAAATTCCAACTGCTAAAACCTGGGCCGTTGGAAGTAAAATTTCCAACGAAAGGATTTCCAACTGCCTTATTTCCAACTGCCAGCCGTTGGAAACATAAAATTTCCAACTGCCAGCAGTTGGAAATGGCAGTTGGAAAAATAGGTTTTTTTAGTAGTGGAAGGGTCTGCGGTTGTTATTGGGATTTATGTTTTTAGAGGATACTAATGTATAATTTTATATTTGGTGAAATATCAACTTCATCCTTTCATTGTGTGCATCTTTTTCTCTAAGTTCATGTTGTTGTTTTTTTTCGCAATAAAGTCACTTCTAGTTCTTATAATACAAATACAAAAATGTGTTTGAGGTTAAACCAGTTGAACTACAATGTATAACCCTCAATGATTTGTAGAACGGTCCAAATTCTAAAACACCAGCCTCACTTAAATTCTAAACTGGTGTTATATAACGGAAAATATCTTGGCAAATGCGAACATAAGGCACATTTTCATGTATTTTTCATGTTATAATTTATGCAACGTAATTTATTATAGTCATTATCAAATCTTTACAATATTTCTATGTTTAGTAAAATATTTTACAATGCTATCATTTAAATTATCATTTTAATATCACGTTTTCAATATTCTCGAATTAAATTAAAAAAATAAAAAAAAAGGAAACAACATATTAATAATAATTTTTTTCACTTAGTTACCGCGGCAAATCAAATAGTTTCGTGAGAGTATAAGATGGAGAGAGCATGTTATTTAATGGGGGAGGTGTAATGACAGCTGCGCCGGAAAGCGATGTCCGTGGGCCAAGCTTGACACGTGTCCACGTCAGCTGCAGACTTTCACAGGTGCCAGCAGCCCAACATCTCCCCCCCACAACCTCCACGTGTCGGTTTCCAGCAGTGGGGCCAGTGGAGATACTTCCACGTATTTCAGTAGAATTTAAAGACGCACGATTATTGGCTACATAATTAATTCGCGACAATGAAAAAATTGAAAAAGGAAAAGTTAACACAGAATGCGAGTGCTGTTCGTGTTTCCAAATTAAAACAACAGGTTTTATTGTTAAACACGTCGCCCAAATCACACTCTATAAATACCTGGCCGTTTGCTCCTCCTTTCTCCTTCTTCTCTTCCCTCCGTCGTTCTTTTTAGGGTTTCTTTCCATAATTTTTCTTTTCTTTTCTTTGTCCTCTCATTTTGTTTTCTCTTCCTCTCGCTGCGTTTCTTCTGACCTGGAATCTTAATTTCGGCCGGCGTTCGATTTTCCGTTTCCGTTTCCGTTTCGGTCTCCGAATCCGAGCAACCGATAACTGCTCTCCGGAGATTACTTTTTGTTCGATCAGTAAAAAAAAAGGAAGATCTCGATCGTCGTTGTGGAGATTAGCTGGTCCTCGTCCGACAGGTACGTTTCTTCGCACTATTTAACGCTCCCAGAACCTTCCATTGTCATTTATTTCTGGATTTAGAGATCGGTTCTTTGTTCTGTTTAGTGTTTGTTTGTTTTCTTCTGTTTTGCATTTATTGAGGCTCAGTTCTCTGGGTCCGACGTGCACGTGTGACGAACCGAAAGAAGGCGGATTTCTCCATTTCTGTTCTGTGTATTAATGTGTTGTTCTGGAGCTGTCTGGAGTTTGAATATAGGAAAATGATTTTTGATGCCCTATTTGTTTTTTATTTTTGCTTTAGTTTTGAAATAGACGAAATTTAGAATCTTTTTTGTCGGTTGCCATACCAACTGGGGGTGGTCGTTGAAATTCTGGAGCGGAACGTGTCTTAATCACTGTATCTTGATGTTTAACCGAGTGATTTATATGCTAATGACCTCTTAATTAATACCAGACTGTATGTGCGGTTCTGTTCCCATGATCTGCATGCGTGTGGGTTCTTTTTAGATCCAGCGTCTAATTGTGCCAGAAGCTTCATTAAAATTGACTTCTTAGCCGTTTTTTCAATTTCCTGTGATTAATTTTAGTGGTCGGGGTTAATTTCGACTGTCGTTTTGGTAGTTGCAGGGTCTTTTCTTTGGAGGACCTTCGTGTTTTCTCTTTTATATTTTAATAATTTTCTTTTGGCTTTTTTTTTTTTTACAATGTTACGTGACGCTGATCTCTGAGTCGTTGTCCTTCTTAGGTGTCGCGTTCCAGTGGACGTATAATAGCTGCTGCAGCGATCTTATATATGATTTCGTTTTAGGAACATCGTGAAACGTTTTTGTCTGATCTGATGAATAAAGTTTGCAGCCTTTCTGCGAATTGAAGTTGCATCATTTTTTAACCTCGCGGGGAAATGGTTGAAAAGCACTATTCTTTTCATTTTTTCGTCTGGTTGACCACTGGTATTTCATATCCAAAACAATTGATCTAATTTTCATTTTTTTAACAGATGCACACACTTTGTATGATTTTCTGGCAAGAAAGTTTCAAAATGTAATTGATACCTTTCGTTAAAAATACGTTCTTTTAGTTTGATATTTGACCTTGATTTTATCTGATGTGCTGTTTCTAAACGTGAATCTGTCCTTTCGCTTAACTGGGAAAGAAATTTCGTATTGAAATTGTCTATTGTGGTCTGGATTGGAAAATATCTGATCGTTCCTTGGGAATCGACAGGATTCGGACTATTTCGGTCTTCAGCGCAGTTCATTGTATTGGTTCGTGATTACTGGCAAGGTAGCTTGTTTTGTTGCTTTTTTTTGGCGTACGATTTATAAAGATATTATGAATGCACCTTGAGCTTTTGCTGGGGATCCTGCGAAGTGTCGGCTCTGAAACTTTAATAACCCTGTATTTCCATTTTTGTGATGACAGTCTGTATTTTGATTTTAGGCTATTTATGTGATTGGTGACCAGCTCTGCACTTCAATAGCAAGTCAAGCCACTTCTGATTCTACCTTGATTCTGCAACACTACGTGCGAAAACTAGGTGTATCTTCGTTCAAATTCAAATAGATGTTTTCTTCCAGTCTTGCCAATAGTTGAACAAGGAATGATGTTGTGGTTCCTCCAATAAATGCCGGTCACCTTGGGAGATGAGAAGGTTGTGGTATGAGAATTATGGTAACCTTCAGTTAAAGGATTTCAGAAAAATGATTCTTCAAATTTACCATCTTCTTGCCTTCTCGTTTTCCAGCTTTTGGGAAGCTTGCGATTGATGGACTGCACACCCCAGAGCAGTGACGAGAAAACGCTGAAGAGGTGGTTTTTCATAGACAAAAGAGTCGGGTAAAACACATAAGTTGCCTGGCAAACAACTGAAGGTTGACAATTGCGTTAAACGCAGTTGCTGCAATCATTACTTGTTTAGTGCTGTTCTAGAAAGTCCTTGCTGACCTATAGCTGATGGAAATGAAGTCCAATCAAGCTTCTCCTGTCCTTGCTGATGCTTCCCCCGTAAACAATTCAAGTCTAGGTATCCCCTCCAGTTTGCTGCCATATCCTCAATCAGGGGGGTCGTTCTCTTCTGGAAAATATATGGTTGTTCCAAGGAGGAAACCTGCAAAGCTTGAAGACGTCCAATCTAATGGCTGGTTGGATGCCATGAAGGCCTCATCTCCCCCGCGCAAGAAGCTTATTACGAATGTAAATGTTGAAGCTGCTTCAGATGACACTGATATTGCTTACAGCTCGTGGATGGTATGCAGATCATGATATTGATTCATGTATTTGGCTGTTGATCTTTTTCATAGATGTCATCTTCTCCTCTGTCACTGATTGTGCAGCTTAAGTATCCATCTGCTCTAAAATCATTTGAATGGATCACCGGAAATGCAAAGAACAAGAAGATAGCTCTTTTCTTAGATTATGATGGGACTCTTTCCCCAATAGTCGATGATCCAGATCGAGCCTTCATGTCTGATGCTGTAAGAACCAAAATACTTATGCGTGACATAATATTTTATTAGAGCTTCATGGTTTTACTCTAACAGTCCATTATTGCCAACAGATGCGTTCTGCTGTAAGAAATGTTGCAAAGTACTTCCCAACAGCAATTATTAGTGGAAGAAGCCGTGATAAGGTAGATAAGTATTCAAGAATTCATATTCTAGTCCATCATAAACATTTGGGGTGCATTTGGAATCTCATCTGTTCCATCTGTTGCAGGTTTATGAGCTGGTAGGACTAACAGAACTATATTATGCTGGTAGCCATGGGATGGATATTATGAGCCCTGTGGCACATACAACTTCCCATTACCATTCGAATAGTATTAAATCTACTGACCAACAGGTATCACTTCATAACATTTTAAATCCAAACTCTTCTCCTCAAGATTCTAAAATCCTAAGTTGTTTCTCTTTTTGTTTGTTGTCATTATTACTGTTTTTGCTTTGAAGATCCATTTTTGGAGTGTCTATGGTCAAACATTAGTTGAGTTCCTTTACTATGGCAGGGTAAGGAGGTGAATCTTTTTCAGCCTGCTAGAGAATTTATACCCATGATTGATGAGGTGCGTAAATAAGTAAAGCATGTATTAGTCTAGGTGTTTCTTTGAGTCCGTTTCTAGATATAGAAGAGTGAAACTTTGTTTGTGCAATACGCAGGTTTTTAGAACCCTCGTCGAAAATGTAAAGGGGATAAAAGGTGCAAAAGTTGAGAACCACAAGTTTTGTGCTTGTGTACATTACCGTAATGTAGATGAAAAGGTGAGTCCTCTGTACGTCTTACTCTGTGTGAACATACTATCAGTTTCGCAACAAGTTCTAAAATGCCTTCTGCTTTATTTTGCTTCAGAGCTGGCCGACTATTGCACAGTTGGTTCATGACATTCTAAAAGAATACCCTCGGTTGCGACTAACTCACGGTCGGAAGGTAAAGAATTTGCACGATCATGACTTTTTTTAGTTTCTGCTTCATTTTTATAGTGCTTAACCTCTCTTTCTCTCCGTTTTTTTTTTTTTTTTTTTTTGGGTTCCTGTTCTGGGCTCTTGTTCTTGGTCGGGGAGCTAATTGATCCTTGTGTTTTATATTAGGCCATCATTTATGATGATGTGGTTTTGTTTTCTTCTTAATAGGTTTTAGAGATCCGTCCGCTGATAAACTGGAATAAGGGAAAGGCAGTTGAGTTTCTTCTTGAATCCCTTGGTAAGTAAGGCATCTGGTTTTGAGGAGGATATTTGCTATCATGCAGTATACATGTGGAATTGGATTGAATAAGAAAGTTATTATGCAGGACTAGGAGACAGGGACGATGTGCTCCCGATCTATATTGGAGATGATAAGACAGATGAGGATGCGTTTAAGGTGAATGCCACTTGAACTTAGGTGATTGGAAGTGAAAATGGAACGAGAATTGCCTTAATCTGTAACAACTTGCTTGAATCAGGTTTTGCGGAAGGGGAACTGGGGCTGCGGAATTCTGGTATCGTCGGTCCCAAAAGAAACCAGGGCTCTTTACTCTCTAAGAGATCCGTGTGAGGTATGGGAGGGAGTTCCTGTTGGGGTTGTATTTTGTCTGCAGAATAATGTACAACTGGTTACCAAATAGATGAGGTATCTTGCCTTGCAGGTAAAGGAATTCCTCAAGTCTTTGCTGAGATGGAAGCAGCTGCAACAAACTGATCCCACAAAAGTCTCCAAGAGGGGCATGTCGCATTCCATGTGACTAATTAATTCCTTTTCTTCCCCCTTTTAGTTTTAATTTAGTTTCCAAACTCATAATTATTGAGGGGAATTTAATTTGTCCTTTCATGTTTTACGTTATCTCTCCGGAACAAATCTACATGTAGACTACAATCGCTATTTTATTACCTAAAAAAGAGTAGTGATCGAGGGATGGACGCATGAGTCGCGGCCGACGAATGGATCCACTCAATCGGGGCAACGCTCACACATAAGTAATTGAATCATTTTTTAAAGACTTTTTTTTTTTTTAATTTTCGTCTGCTAATTTTTATATTATAGCCTAGTTTCAAATAAAATTCTAACAAATTCAATGAGCTATAAGTCCCTTGATTTTATTATTTGTAACAAATCATACTCATTTCACTTAGAATATTAGTATGTAGGGTTTTTTTTAAAACCAAATTTACCCATTTCACATAGAAATATTCTTACAATTTAATATAGGGTCATGGAAATATTCTTACAATTTAATACAGGGTAACTAGGAGAATCATTGAAAGGGCAAAGCTGATTTTTTACATAACAAGAAAAATGTAGCACTAACATGTAGTGAACTTTTCTTTTTTATTAAAGTAAATGTAATATTTTACCTGTGTTCTATCAAATACATTTATGACCTTCTAATACAATATGGTAATGACATATCGTAGTCAAACTGTCATTTTTTACTTGCAAGATTAGATTTAAATTGATTTATAATTCAGATAAATATAATATAATATAGTATAATATACAATTTAAATTAGATAACCGGGCTCATCTGATAGTTTGTGAACTTCTCTGTTTCATGATGAAAAAATCAGATTTGGACTGATTTGATTACATGACGAAGCCTAGAATTCAATTTCAAATTCCCCCCGTCCTTATCACTTGCCTAGATTGCACGCTGCTCCCTTCAGCCCATGTCACCAAACTCTCCGTCCTCCCCCTCTTTTTGGGAACCCATGTCATCCTTTTCTCTACTCAACCAGCTTTGTACCCTCAACCTCCACAACAACCGCTGAGGGAAGGTGGCCCAGCAGGAAATTCTCATGCTTATCCCCAATAATGAAGCCGCTAGGTTGGCTTTTGGATCCGCTGAAGTGGATACTACAAAAGGCACGGCATGAATGGACCCTGTTTTGTGCTAGAAACGGTGGAGCAATTTGGCTGGCGGATTCTAGAAGATTAAGGAGCGGTAGAGTAACATAAAGGCAGAAAGAGAATAATTTTGGGTGATAAGAGCACCTCCTCTTTCTCGAAACAAGACCAACAACATTAGAGCTTTAGATGGCTCACAAGTGATTTTATAAAAATCCCAATTCAAATACTAGAATTTTACAATTTTACCATCTGAAATAGGGAAACCGATTCGATTAGATTATAAGATTGTGATCACTTACGATTACGATTCTAATATGATTTTATGACTACGATTTTAAGAAAACTAAAAATAATTCCACGTGGAATCCTTTGCAAGTACGAAGAAACTGTATGCAATTTCTTTTTTATTTATTTGTCTTGAATTGTTCATTCCTCCTTCTTTGTCTCCTCTGCCAGGTGGCTCATTGAGAATCAAATTTATGTAAGGGTAAATTGTAATTTACCCTACTGAGATTTAGGTGAAATTACACCTTATCCCCTACTGTTTCAAAAATATATACTTTACGCCCATTACCTTTTTAATGCAATCCAACAGTAACTTCTGAAATCTTAATTTAGACTATACAGTAGTCATCTTTAAATAATTTCAATCTGTATGGTATTTTTTATAATTAATTTACAGTTAAAAATGTTATTTTAAAAATTGAAAGAAATACAGAAAGAAAAAACAGATAATTTAAAATATCCATTTACGGTAAAAAAAATACCATACAGATTGAAATTACTAGAAGATACTATCATAATGACTAAATTAAGATTTTAAAAGTTGTTGTCAGATTGTATTAAATAGGAATTGGATAAAGTGTATATTTCTGAAACAGGAAGGACAAAGTGTAATTTTACCTAAACCTCAGAGGGGCAAATTGTAAGTTTCCCTTTATATAAAATGGTCATCGATGATTATGATAAGAAGCAGTTGTATATATTTCTAAAAAAGGTATGTAAAGTGATTATCAACAAAAAAACAAGAAGAATAAGGTATACATTGTTATATACCATATCTATTTCGATGCTCCTATATTGTTCATTTGGCAAAAGTCTCAAATTTGTTACCAATGTTTTGAGTTGGGCACGGATTGATTACTATAGTTTTCTTTTGCCTATTCTCCTACAATGTTTTAAAATAGGGCAAATATACCATTGAAGTTTCAAATTAAGAGCGAATATGTTACTACATGTTAAAAAGCTAATAAAAAATATTAAAGGTAATAAATTTTGAAATTTTAGAGCGATAATAAAAGCTTTAGCAAACTTCAAGGGTTTTAGATAATTAGACTCTCTCTCTCGAATCTTGGCCAGGCACCTTCTGGCTCGAGCTTTTTCAGTCACCGTTTGCGGCGGCCGATGATAAAAAATTTTCAAATTTCAAATTCCTCTTCAAAGTTATCACCATAATGTTAAATGCCGTGGTATACCGTTTACCAAGTGTACGCGGTACAAATGTTTTCATTTTTGTTAATTTACTGCACGATATACCACAGTATTTCGCGTACCGCTCACTTTTGGTGTACATTTTGTAAAAAAACCGTGGTATACTGCAAATACCGTGTGGTATGTACCGCGGTATTTTATTTTTCATGGCTATTTTTTTTTCATTTTACATCAAAATATCATAAAATATTAAAATATAAATAATATACATATCATGAAATAAACATATACTTTTTTTTGTTGCTTTTCTTAATTAATATACAAATTTAATGAATGGTAGCACGTTAAAGATTCCAACATGAGCTCAATTGGTGATAGTGACTCTATAGTGTATGGATCTTATGAATATCCACAACAAATGTCATAATCTTTAACTAAGGTTTATCCTCATGAGCCCTAATCTTTTTCAATACTCTATTTGATAACAATCATCACATTTTTTTGCCACAACATGGTGTTCAACAATATTCCTCAATTAGATTTCTGATGCATGCTACTATGACTAAATATTACTCTTATTTGTAGAATTTCTTAACTCAAAACCAAAATTCTATAACATAGAATGAATTTGTTGCTTTTGCAGAACAAGATAAAAAAGAAACATCATACTTTGAGCTACCTAGGAACTCAATGTGATATTAAAAAATGTATTGTTATTATTAAAGAATTATTTTTTTCTCTTATATCAATAAATAAGTTTTTTTAGTATTATTTATTTTGCTCTATATATAACATTTTTAATTTTTTTTGTATTAAAAATATCTTCTATCATATATATTTTATTTATATTTGATAAATTATTATGAGAAAATTTAGAATATATATAAAATGTGTAAAAATAAATTATTGAATGAATTATGTTATCTTAAAATAATATTCAAATATTTATTTTTTTATAAAAATAATAATAATATGCTGTGTGATATGCCATATGGTATACCTTAAAAATTTGGGGTATGGTATATGTAGTGGTGTGACAGTATTTATCACCTTGGTTCCACAAGCTTCTCCTCGCATCCACTAGTTCTCTCCCGCAGCCAATTCAAGTAACTTGACCTCGAGTTCATTTGGAACATACTGCAATTTTAGACAGAAGTAATAATTATACACATTTGAACTAAAAAACATTATTCATCTCCAACTAAATAATTCGCAGAATGCCATTTGAGCAACAAATGCCCACCAGAACAACTTGCCCACAAGTCATACACTAGTTGTTCGACAAAATGCCCACAAGCATCCGCCAAATTAGACCAACAAACCAGTTGCAGTTATAGATAAATCACAGAAGAAAACGAACCTTGGTTCTAGGTGCTGGCTGATGAAGCTCCTCTTCTGGAATAGCAATGAGCCACTTCTCCCCAGCCCTACCGGAAAATCTGTTCGGGTTCCATAATCATGCTTCTTGTTGTCTGCGCCAGAGTCATGGCCTTGAGAAGCTGACGAAAACGGACTTTGGTGGCGGTGGATTGGTGGCCGGTGGCGGTGGTAGTGGCGATGGTGGGCGTGGGTCTAGCTCAAAGTGAGAGGAATTGGGGTTTGAATTGGGTGCCGCTGCGGGACAGAACGAGAAATGCTTAGGATGAGGTTAGGAATTCGAAGAAAAATTTTCAGATTTTAAATTTGGCCCCAGAAATCCAGCTTCTCCGACTCTAATCTTTCTCTTGTTCCATCGACATGGAGAGACGCCTGTGAGGCCGGAGCAGATTTTCTAGTTGTGACTTGTGAAGCTGTCGGGAACAAGGTCGTAGACTAAAATGTTTGTTAACTAACATGTTTCAAAACTTGTGCATGTTTCATCATTTCACCATTTGAATAGTTTTCATTTTCTCTGTTTGATGGAAAGGTATGATCCATTTGGTACCTTACAGGTAGGTCAACAAGATAACAATTGACAAGTGAACTAAGATGAGAGTTTTCAGGGTAAGCATGTCATAGTTAGTAACTGAAATACTTCAGATTCTCCAAAACATACCAAAATCGGTTGTCATGCTTTGAGCTTTAAAACCAGTGTGTCATGGCTGCTTGTGAGGTAATAAATTGCAATGGTGTTGAGGTGCAGTGTCAGGGTACTTTTGTTTCTTATTCACTATTGTCGAGTAACTTCATTACAAGAATTCAGTATATTGAATTTTGATGACTTATCAGTGGAAATACGGTTTAAAAAACCAGCTTGATCATTAGCCTTTATGCCCCTCTACCCGGCAACATTTCAAGTTGTCAATAATTAGAACAGACTCAGGGCTCCATTAATTGTCTAATTTGAAATAGAGATTAGTTCCTATAAGATGATTTGGTTTCCTACATATCCTTGGTCTGTGCAAGGACTGAATACGCATTGGTGGAACCCTGTTGGTTGTAGGCTGACGAGGAGAAACGTTTTAGTTCAAAAATGATCCAAGATAACTGTCAAATTAAGTAAAAATAGTGTTAGTGAATAATATTCATGATTACATGAAAGCCCACGCTTTCGTTTAATTTACTTTAGGCTATTGTATTAGTAGCAGACAGTTTAGCCTCTAAAACTGTGTATTCTATTATCTTCATTTATTTGAACTATTTTTATGACAGATTGTATATGATCAGCAACTAACAGCATGTCGGTTTGTGCAAAATCAGAACATGTATATTACATATTTCAAGAAACTTCATCGCCCTCATAATTTTTTAATATTTTTAGACTTCAAAATTATAACTCCACCATGTACAATGAACAACTTTTTTTATAGGCCACACAAAAACTCAAATCTTATATAAATAGAAAAAATAACACCAAATTCTAAACAAAACCAAAATTTTAAACCAAGCTTGAAATTGGATAAATTGGACAAATCACGCATTACTAAGACAAATGTGCCCCTCGCAACGATTTCTCATACTCAAAATTTCACTCAAAACTCGAAACCAAGAGAATGACAAAACATTCAGATTTCTAATAGTCCCAGATGCTTTTACGCAATTGCATCGGAACGCAACTTAAATACGCAATTTCTCAAAACAAAAGGCATCACAGAACAAGACCTAAGGATTTGCACCTGTACTATCAGCTTCTTAAAGACAAGAATGCTGTTCCGCCACTGCTAATGAGTAGAGTTTTATGACGAAAGTAGGAGAAAAAAAAGTTACAGAACACTGCCTTGAGCTAAGCTACTCTACCTCTGATATTCGTGCCACTCCGGGTGTTAACAAGGTGGAACCTACTCTTGCATTTTTCTTGCAAAACTGCTACAACTTCAATCACCACCTACTGTGCCTCAAGAGAGGCACCTATGCTTTAGAAGCCAAAGAAGCCCAGTTCACTGGCTTTTTCCTTCTCGAAGGTCTCGAAGTACTGATAAATGATGGTAACAGCCAGTAAAATTCCAGTTCCAGAGCCAATTGCACCCATGAAATCGGCTAGCACTGTCAGTGCACCAATGCAAATTCCTCCAAAGGCAGCTGCTGTTGGTATGTAGCGATTCAGCTCCTTTTGCAGATTTGAATCACGATGACCAGGCATCACCATTTGTTGCTCCTGCAGAAGATAAACAGGTGCGAATGTTAAGAAAAGAACTCTTCAAGTTTGGCCAGGCTGTAACTTGGCAACAAGACCAAGAAGTAAATTCAGAATCACAACGCAACATGTTATATATTTTGTACGAGGAAACTCCCAATATGAAAGTGCAGGATTAAGGGACTCCACACATGAAACAGAAGGCACAGGGGAAACTTTCCAATATGACACAATCCTAATGCAAGCAAACCAACAAACAACATAAGGAAACAAGTTCAAATTACCTTTAGCTGCTTAGCTACATCTCTAGCAGAAGAGCCAGAAACCTCAATCCAGGTCTTTGAGAACAAAGCACAAGCTGAGAGCATGAATATCAGATAAAATAGAGCATGGAAGGGATTAGCAGCCATATCAGCCAAGCTGCAACGGTAAAAAAATAGTAAATAATTTCAGAAACAACATATATCATAAAATGAAGGCAAATAAAATACAGGCCGCACAGTCTCTAAAGCATTCCAAACACATTGGTAGCGATCCTCATTCTATTTGACACATATCTTTTCACCTTTATTAATTGATTTCTCTTTTTTTCAAAGAGAGAGAGTGAGAGAGAGAGAGAGAGAGAGAGAGAGAGAATTGAAGAGCGCACAAAGAAAACCACATGCATCCTAACCTTGCTGGTGCAGTTACATAATAGGCAAGACCACCAACAGGAACAAATTGGCCACCTGAATATTCAGATTCCTTCCACTTCCCTAGAAGGTTTACAAAGAAATTTCCACTGTACCTCCTGTACAGCAACTGCACAACGGGAAAAAGGTAAGACATGCATTTTATTGAATTTTGCAACCATGAATTGAAACTTTAACAGTAAGTGGATATCTTGATCTTTAAAAGTAACTGATAATACCTGGGAGATGAAGTAAAGGTTTGAAACAAGTGCAGATTGGAGAATGATAGGCATGTTGGAGGTATAGAACAACTTAATGGGGTATGAACCTTGCTGCCCACGGGCATTCTTTGATCTTACAGGCAACACCACACGGAAGCCTTGGAAGTAGATAACAATAAGGAATATAAACACTGTTGCAAGCAGATTTGTAACATTTGGAAGATTCTGCCTATAGAACGCCTCTCTAAGTGCTCGAACTTTGTCTGTCCTAGTTATCAACAGATGGAACAAAGCTATAACAGCACCCTCAAACTCAGCCCCTCGACCACTGTTGATGGTTGTGGGGCTAAAAGCCTTCCAAATAATGTTCTCACTGCAAAGGGAAACAGAATTTTTACAGAATAGAACATGAAATAATCAGATGTTTCTAGTGTCTGGAAACAACAAAGGGAAAAAAAAGACTTGACCATACCAGATATTAGTTGCTATGAAAAGAGAGATGCCGGATCCTAGACCATATCCCTTTTGGAGAAGTTCATCCAGGCATATCACAATAATTCCAGCAAAACAAAGCTGGACAATAATGAGAATCGCATTACCAACACCAAGTTGGCTGACACTGCCATACATACCAGAGAGCACATAGGCAACAGCCTCACCAACTGCAATAAGAATTCCCAACAGCTTCTGAGCTCCATTGCTGCAAGGAAAGCATAGAACACAGGATTGAGGACATGTACAGACTTCAGAGTACTATATAAGGTCAATGAGGCATGGCTTCAAAACTTTGCAAGTATAGGGCTCAACAGCAAATTTGAAAAACATTTCAATGCTCTCCAAATACAATAATGATCAAGCAGTCCCATATGCAGAAGACATGTTGTAACTTGTTCCTAGTTTCATTTGACATTTTATCAAGGATGACTGGCATTTAAAAAATATGGGAGCCATTAAACCATTAAAAAAATACACATACAGCAGAGCTCGATCCTCCCGAACACTATTATCAACCTCAATGATCTTTGAACCAGCCAAGAGTTGCATCACTAAACCGGATGTCACAATGGGGGTGATTCCAAGTTCCATGACGGTTCCACGATTTGATGCAAGAATAACACGCATCCAGTAGAATGGATCAGCACCCGTTGTGGAATGTATGCCATAAAGTGGAAGTTGACTACAAACCAGAAAAATGAAGAGAGAGATCACAGTGTATATGACCTTCTCTCTGAAGGGAACTTTCCTGTCAGCACTCTGAACTTCTGGTAAGAAAGAAAGAAATGGTCTAACAAGGTGCAGAACTCTAAATCCTCCTCCCATGTTTCAGACCTGGGTTGAGCCAAAAAATAAAAAAGAAATAACATGTAAGCAAAAATAACTTACATTTTTGGAGAATGAATGCACTTACGAGAAAGCTATCGTAAAATACCAAAATCCTCAATTAAGGAAAGCATAATGTTTTTGTTATAAAAAGCAACTTCTATATTCAAAATTTATGACTTCATACAGTGTCCTGTATTGATTTCTACTAAAATCAACCGTTCCACAACATCATGTTTTATCTCCCCAATTCCAAAGCCTGTTTTACTGAGTGAGAGTTTAAGCTGGGGCTAGGGGTTCCTATGGACTACGGAGTGGATCAGAGGCATTGAAGTCCTGTCCTCAATCTGCCCCATGGGCCAAACGAGAAAAAAGTCCCTCAGTTGCTGATGTCCTCAATCGGATGATCCGCCAAACTAATTCAACATAAAACGAATTACAAACGTGAAGCTAGAAAACCCAGGTCCATCTGCCTATTGGCCTTTCACCAAAATTCATCCGCGAATTACAAGCACCAAGACAAAAAATAAACCCCCCCCCCCCCTCCCCAAAGGCCATACATAAACCCAGAAAACAAAACCCAAAGAGAATATGCCCTTCCTCGAATTCACCAGCCTGTCCCTCCACTACTAACATCGAAAATCAGGAAGCCGTGAAAACTGGTGAGAGATCGACAAACCAGCAACATTGAAAAATGATTCCAAAGACGAAAACAAAACGAACAACCGAAACAAACATGCTGATAAATGAGGACATTTTAATCAAAGAAACAGCAGATCCTAAGCCAAACAAGTAAGGAAGTAGCAAAAATCACACCGATCAAGTAAACAAGTCCAGATCTCAGAAGGAAAAATCCGGCAGACGAAAATCAGAGATCGTCACCTGGATTAAGTGCTCGACTCAAGAGGAGCAGAGAACCCGGGGCCGGGGGTAGCGAGCGAGAAGGGGCAAAGTTGTTCGATAATTAATTGATTCACAATCGCAGCACCAGGTGGGGCGATGTTGGACTCCTTGCAGTTGCAGGCCACCGGCCACCTGGCCCAACAAGTTCAAAACAAAGCTAGAGTTAGCCCACGTGTAAAATGAGATGACACTCCAATCTAAGAGTATGGAGATGGCATCGCACCTCTAAATGTCATTGCACTAAAATCTCCAATGACACTTACCAATTTTTTTAGTAGAATAAGATTACATTTATGTAGGCTAATAAGAAAAACTGGGATTAATTAGCTAAAGCCTTCTCTTACTACTATCATAAAATTTTTGTCTTAGCAATTAAAATATAAGAAAGAAAGATCTTAAAATAAAACTTTACTTCAAGTCTTCAACGGTGATCATGATTTTTTTTATACAAAATTGTTTACAGTTTGAGAGATGATTAATGGTTTTGGGATACTTAGTGGCCCCTCCACGGGCTTAGGCCCAAGCCTACATTTTCTGTCTTTATTGCTTCATCATCTCAATTTTTGCCCCATGCACTTGTAAAGGCATGAATCTCTAATCTTATAACTAGGGTGCACGCACTTTTATGAATTGAGTTAAAAACAATAACCTATTCCATCTAGCACATAATGTTTATCACTTCTTTTATTTTTTTTAAGAATTAAATTTAACTCGTTTTTTCATGTAATAATTGTTGTTTTTTTTATAAAAAAAATACTATTTAGATTTTTCTTTCAGCTATTCATTTTTATGCTAGTATTATATGTCAATATGCAATATAAATAGGGATGTCAGTAGATGTATGATCTGGCGGACATTTGGTTGCATCCAAACCAATGGGTGGGAATTTTTTTTTTTTAATAATTAATTGGGTTTAGGTTGAATATGGTTTTTCTTATTCCACTTTTCGGTGGGTTTGAGATTCACCCTCCCCACATCCAACTCGTGTGTGTGTGTGTGTGTGTATAACATATTAGTATTAGTTATATGATGAAAATAAAAATATAATGGATATGTTATATCGAATTAAGAACAAGTAAGAATTGCTTTAATAAATAAGGTATAATGAATATTTCAAATAGTAACAAATGTATGATTGGGTATGACATAGTTAAATAAAATTGTGGTTGTGGAAGTGTGATGAGTGGATGGGCTTTACCCAACCCAACCCAACCCATCTAAAAATTGGTAGAATATGAATATAAAAATTACCCACCTAATAGGTGATACATAAGATACAAGTGAAACGTTTAAAGTAGTGGGTAAGATGTAGGAATACCCTCATCCGACCAAAATTTGATTTATTTGACATCCCTAAGTAGAAATATCAAAATAATAAAAAGGGGAAAAATGTGTTGGATCAAAAGACACATGTAGCTCTGTGAAGCCTCTATGGTACTTATTTTCTCATGAATGTGGGTGATGGGCCTATGTAGGGGTGTTAAGTGGTTGAGCCTATAAGGTCTAAGGACTTGCTCGACCTATAATGTGTTGTAGGCTTGCAATTTACTTAGTAAAAGTAGGGTATCGCCTGTAAGAGTATTATTTGGTACATATTGTTAAATTGCTCTGGAGGTGGATTCTTTTCGACTAAAACAAATAAATCAAGGACCCAGATTTAAAACTGGGCTTGCTTGTATTTCGAGCTAGTTGAGCTTGTAATTGGATTTCTAACCAAGGATGTTGGTGAGTCAAATTTGGGTCGGATGATAGTATTTTCATATTTAACCAGCTACGTTAAATGCTTTACCTGCATTCTGCCCATCACCTATTAAGTGGATGCTTTTCACATTCATATCCTACCCACTTTTAGGCGAGTTGGGTCAATTAAAACTCATCTGCCCACCACACTTCTGCAACTACAAGTATTTAGAAATATTTCAATAAAAAATATCACATCAAGAGTAAATAAAAATAGCCCAATAATAAGAAATAATCAAATCATGAAAGCAATACACGTAATAATTTACTCATACTTGCAATATATAAGCCAAGGACTAACGGTCAACATAAATTAAAAAATATATATTTAAGGTAGACTATTCATAATATATGACATAAATGCCTAGGTCTAACTAATACATAAGTTTAACAAATAATTACCAAAAGTACTAATTTATGCTCTAATATATATGTACTAATTAAAATATGTATACTAATACATAATACATGCACAATAAACTCATATGTACTAATTATATATGTCAAATATGGGGCGAGTGAACTCCAAACCCGCATCCTACCTAAACCTGGCAGGACATAAAAAAAACCATATATGGCCCAGGCCCTTATATTTGTAAAAAAAACCCACCCCGTTAGATCAGATGTAATTAAATCCCTGTCAGATTGAATGTTTGTTGACAGCCCTATTTCTAACCACTTTGTAACATGGGAATATGGAATAGCAAAGGAAAATAAAAGTGTCACACTCCCAAGACAGTAAATTGGTTTCTTTCATCAATTGAACATTGTAATCCAGCTGACGGGCATAAAACTCTAGTAGATGAGAATCAAAATTTAATGCCCATTTTGGGTTATGACTTCTATCACCAACTGAAGAAGCTCTTTGGTGATATTTTTGGGTTTCGGCTTTTTATTTCACATAAATTATCTTTATCCATGATTTAGGATGAAATATGAAACTAAATTTTTAGCGCCTATTTGAATTGGTTTAATGAGGAATGTTTAATGCATTTCAGAAAGTAAAAAATGCTCTTGAACTTCATACTAATTACAGTTTAAATCAATGTGTAGTTTATCCTTTTTAGAAGGGATCTTAGCGTTTTTGAAACTAGAGGGCTAGAGGCCGATTAGTTCCTGCAGGGCTCACCAAGGCCATACAATGTGGATTTCATTAGGCAGATGCTGTAAATGAAGCAGGTGAAGCAGTGGTCGATGGGTTAATTTAGCTACGTGGAGATTAACATGAGTGACAAATGTTGTAATTTTATGTAATTTAAGGCCCAAATTCATTTAGTTGAGCAACAGTTCAATTTTGATGCCTTTTTAATGCTTTAGCACAATGTAATTAAACTGAAACAAACAATCAATAAGATTTCTTGTAGAAAAACCTTAAACAACACAAGTTCTATCTGTTACATGCATTTATTTGTTTGAGGTTTAGGGTTTAGGGTTTAGGATTGAACATGAACAAGCTAGCATTTATTTATTTATGTTCACGAATAGTTAAGTTATTGTTCATTTATATTCATTTGGTTATTGTTCGTTTGTTTATTTATATTATTATATATACTCATTTGTGTCAACATAGACTATCCATTGTTTATATTATTATATATACCTATTTGTGTTTGTAGATGCGTTCATTTGATTCAGTTTGTTCAATTATGTTATCCATGAACTTGTTCATATATATTACTAGCGACATGTGCATTCATTGCTATTCACAAATACGCTTATTCATTGATTCCTATAATTTACAATAATCTTGTGACTAATGAATGAAAAAGATTGAACACGAATAGAACTTGTCTGTATTTGTCAAAAATCTAAATCAACAAATCCAAATATGACTTATTTGGATATATTTGATTCATTTATAATCCTATTTAAGGTTTTGAGGAGTATTTTATGTTTGGGGCTTTATCTACACAGAAGAAAATGTGATTTAAACAAAAAAAAAAAAAACAATCGAGGGATGGAGCCAAAAGAACAAAATGGCGGAGATCTCGCCAGTTGGAAGCCAAGAGGTCAGGATTAAATGAATTCATTGGAGATTGGTAATTTAGGTATAAAAAATAGAGCTAATATTTATTAATATAATTTTACATTTTCGATAAAAATTAAGTGGATGGCTAATATTTTTTTACGAGATTTAAATTAAATTAATAACTGAACTAACTAATTTGTTAGTATTCACAATACAATATGAAACATTACAATTTTTTGGAAAAATTACCAAACCCTCCCATGAGGTATAGGTGAAACCACACTCTTGTACTTGCTGTTTCGAACATCTATACTCAACCCCCTCAAAAGTTAACTTTGTGATCCACCACTGTGACAGAAAAGGGAAAGACCTGATTTTACCTTCCTAGCCTTCTTCCGCAAAAACGTTACTCCCCTCTTGAACTTCTACATCCAATGATCTACCTCGTCTTCTTCCATCCCTCCCTACTCTTCTTATCCTTTACCTCCGCATCCAACTACACTGAAGACCTCACCTCCTCTGCCCCGTCAATTGTGGCTATCGCATCAACCCCAACAAAATTTTTAGGAACTGAAAATTTTCTTGCCATTTGCAGAAAACCCAACAAACGGCTAACGTTCTCCTTCTTCTCCAAAATCAATTTCAATTACCCCTATCTCAATCTCAAAATCATTTAGTAGCACTACCCAACCAATTCAATCTCAAAATCAATTTTACTACTACTGCACCGATCCAAGGAATTCAAACACTAATCTCTCATACTCAAGTCAATCCAAGGTCTTAGAAATCCCCAAATCATATGAGAATTCTAAAATGCCGCACCCAAATCCCACATGTAAACTTTCTTCTTCTTCCTTAACCAAATCAGCCAAATATGTGCCTAGGAATCACACTGAATGGTGGTTCAAATCCGCTCGATTTCTCACCAAAAAACCAAGGTCAGAGAGCACAAGTTAGTCATTGGCAAAAAGAGTTCAAAGAAACCGAATCCAGACTCGAAAACAATGGTTGATTGCAAATGCAAAGACAAATCTGGAGACGACACCAATGAGTGTATCTATGCGCAGCGTATGAGAATATAAGAGCATTGTAGGAGTTTTTCAAGAGCAAAGACCACAGGGGAGAGAATTTGGAGCTAGATTATTGTGATAAAGATGAGAGGCAAGGTGTTTTGGACGAGAATCCTGAGATTAATGATACTGGGAATTCCAGAGAAAATCATCGTAACTTCTATCATCATCAAGAGGAGGAGGGACAAGATGGTCGAGAAAGCAAGGAACATTGTGCTTGAGTGCAAAAAAGTTCTGCACCTAGTTAAGGCTTTCGAGAAGCTCCTAACACTGCCTGGTTCAAAGCAATCAGAGCATATTACTAACAAGGAGCCAGAAGAGAACTATGGCTACACGAAGCTAGTGTTAAACTGGCAACAGAGACAATGGCAATGTTGGCGAAGGACTAAAAAAGAAATGGACGAGGATCTGAAGAGACAGAAACAAGAAATACTAGTTTCAGAAAATTCCTGGGAAAACAAAAATGAAAAAACAGATGAAACAATGAAAAGAATAAAAAATTAACAAAATTTCTACGACTAGGTAATTGGAGTTTGGTTGGCAATGAGCAAGTTTGAGGCGGAGACAATCGCGAGGGCGTCGGTTAAGTGGCGTAGTTCTTCATAGGGAGAAAGTTGAGGGAAAATTTAGAGAAGTCCATATTGATGAGGAACTCCTTGAGAATTGGTTTGGTGGACTTGGAATTGACTTTGAAATCGCAGAGGACATGCTTGAAGTTAGGGGTAGTGTGTACTAATTCGTCAAATGCACAAGTTTAACGGCAAAGTTATCGAGTGAAAAGATTATGGGGTAAAATAGAGTTCTTCCTTTTTTGTCTTAACGGTCATTAACGAAGTTAACTTTAGAAGGGGTTAAGTGTAAGTGTTCCAAATAGTAGGAACATAAGTGCATGTTCAACTAAACCTCAGGGGGGATTTAGGTAATTTTACCATTTTTCTTAAGAGAAAGGAAGGGGACAACCTAACAATTGGATGCTTCTTTCGGTTCCACAAAATTTTACCGCCAATTCATTTTAATTTAAGTTAATTTTAGTTAAAAATATTTTATTTTTATTTTTATATTTTTTTTATTTAAAATTAATTTATTTAAAAAATTAATATTATATAGATGTGATAATTTATTTAAAATAAATTTTTTATAATTTTATTAGATTTCTATTAATTTTACTTTTTAAAAACCTAAAAAAAGAAAATTTATAAAAATTTAATAATATCATAAAATTTTACAATAAATAGATTTTTATACCTAAATAACATTACCTTTCAAGGACATTGATCTAATAAAAATAAATTATTTTAAATTAAATTGATTTAAATTTAAAAAAAAATAATAATCTTTGAAGTTGAATCAAACATCTGAATCAGCTGATGTAATAATTAATTGAGGTGGCATTAAATAACCAATACTACTATTATTTATCTCCATGGGTTATGAAGTGCACATGGTCCACCACTGACACGAGTTGAAACAGCTGCACCGCCCCCAGTGCCAAGCCTTCAAACGTGAACACAATTCTCCGCCCAATGCCGTAACCTTGATTTGAGCGAAAAACTCAGATTTTAAGAAAACGTTACCAGACAATGACAATACATGGTAACTTAATGGTAAAATTACAAAAATCTTCTGTGATTTGATCTATCATACAGTTTATCTTTTCTATTTTGAGAAATCTATACTTTATTTTCTATATTTTTTACACTACTTGATAACAACTTTTAAAACTATATTTAAACTATATGATAATCATCTTCCACAATTTCAATCTCTTCAGTATTTTTTTTTATAGTTAATAGACATTTTAAACTATCAATTTTTTCTTTCTATAAACGTACTTTCCCCTCTTATAATAACATATTAGTATTTTTTTAAAGGTCGGTTGGTTGTAAAAAAATATAAAAATCTTAAAATTACTGGAACATTATTATCATATAGTTTAAATTAGGGTTTCAGGAGTTATTGTCGGACACAGTAAAACAAACAGGAGGCAAAGTGTAGGTTTCTCAAAATAGAGGAACAAACTGTAGGTTAGATTAAATTATAGGGAGGTTTTTGTAATTTTCCCTAACTTAATTGGTTGAGTATTAAAAAAAATAATTAATGTTGTGTTGTGAGTCATCACAGTAGCCTCCCTGCCCCTCACAAATACCCTAATCCGATTGGCTCATACCAAATGGAGAGGAAGGCACATCTTCATTTGCTCTCTCGTGGAGTAGTTATTAGTAGTAATTTATCTCCGGATCATATTTTTTACCTCCTCCTTCATCTACTCCATGAACAGAGTCGATTGAAATGGACGCATAATGTTTTATGCCGTCAACATCAGAATGATTTACCGACAGCAGCACATGACACGTGTTCAAAAGCTGACTCGGCGCCACCTAATCCATATGAAGTTTCATTTGTTTTGGCCTGCAAAGGATTGGACCAGACACGTATCATTAATCTGTTCAACCAACCAACTAGTATCAATCATGCAGGAATGGGGAAACGCCACCATTAGTTCCTAAATTAATTCTCTTGTTGCAATGTAGTCCTCACACTAAAAACTTTAGCATCATCCTTATTGGACTAGTAATACTAGCTATACGAATTTGTAGAAATGTATACATGCATGCGCTGCATATGCGCACTACCCATTAGACTGAGGAAATTTTGACACGGAAATTTCGTCAGCCTGAAGAGCCAATATGTCTCTCTCTAGAGAATTCTTACCTTTCCGTGGTTCATTGTCCACGAATTGGGAAATGCCGTCATCCTGGTCCACCATTCTCAATGTCATTGTTGAAAGCTTTTGTTTCATTTCATCAATTCCTTATCCATTCATTGGCACTAAAGCATTATTTGGATGATAAAAAAATATTTATTTTTATTTTTCAAATTTTCTTAAATAAAAATTTGAGCGTATAACTTACGTTAATGATGTGAAAAATATTATTTTCTAAAATTTAGAGAACTCATATGTTAAAATAGAAAACATCTAAAATAAAATTTTCAATTTTATAACTTGAGTTTTTTAAATTTTTAAAAAAATATTTTTCACTTCCTTAAAACAAGTTACGCACTCAAATTTTTATAAAAAAAATGAAAAAAAATTTCCACAGCTAAACGTCACCTCAATTTTTCTCAGCTTCATTGTCATGGAAGGTAATAAACTCTTGCAAAGATAAAGGGTAGGCACAACCAAGGATGCATGAGCGGTAGGGGACGAAGGACGAGGACGAGCTAGCTAAGCTTCTTAAGATCGATGAGGGAGGGCTAGCGCGCATGCCCAAATAGATTCGATCGCTCGAATATATATTAAGTCGCTCCGCTTTTGTTTAGCCAGCGCTATTTTCAACTTCAATTTTTGTTTTTATCCGCTAACCAAGAAATCTTATTATCAAAAATTTAAAAGAGGGCTTGAACACGAGTACTCCGAGAGACGATCGAGTTAAGAGGGGAGAACAATAGTTGCACACCTAAGAGATTAATACAACTGCTGCCAAAAAGAAAAAAAGAAAAAGGAAAATCCCAAAGGCACGCACAGAAACACGTGGAGCGTTTTCAGTATTTGATTGGAGGTGTTCATGAAAATGTGTTGTTGATAGCTCTTCATTCAGAAAAAGCAATACATAATTCAATAATTTATGCAAACAAAACACTACTACTCTTAGTCTGATGCACCAACAACAAATGAAAGCAATAATATGAAAGAAATACATAGGAGTACGTACTTGGATCGTTGGAGAAACGTAATAATCATAATAACAATATTGTATATTGCGAGAAGATCACCAAATGTAAATACGGAAACGAAAGATAATGATTAATATAACTATAACATTTTTTTAAATAAGACCCCAAGGCTGATCTATTAATCAGCAATCTCATCCCCAGCCTCCCAATGACTCTAACAGCGTAAAATAGTTAGCCGATCGATCTGCTTCTCTATATATATGTATGTATGTATTAACAGTCGATCAATCAAGTAACAAGATGGAGTTTGATTCACTTGATCATGAGTTGGAGCAAGGCGGGGGGAATGGGCATGTGGGTTCGGATCCTGGCGGCCTTACAAACATGTGGTGGAACATGCAGATCAGTGGTGGTGGATGATGAAACTGTACCTGGTCTAGTAGTATGGGACCAGACCAGACGAGACCAGACAGAGAGTTCCATTACTTTATCATGTCTGATTCGTGTTTTCGTCTGCTTCTGCATTATTGCTTTGTTTTTCTCCCCAATAATGTGGAGCAACTGACACCGCCCACCACCCACGCTTTTCCGAATATGAATCACAAGAATCTTCAAATTCCTACTCCAAAACCCAACCGGGTCACCATCAACTCAATTCATCCCTCTCCGGCCACAAGTATTTTGTATACGTGGCCGGTTTCTTCCTTCTTTATGACTATTACCCCTAATACATTGTAATGAGAATTAAACAACATTACCGATGGAAATAACAGGTGGCTTAGGATCAATTCGGTAACCCGTACTCGTGTTACAAGCCGCTTTCTTGGTCGCCAATGATTAAATAAGTCGATTGATTAGAGTAATTAGTTCCCTCGACGGCTCTGCCAATGCCTAATCAGCGCTTACTCATTTTATCATATCCTCTGCTTGTGTTAATCATTCGTACGGTGAGGCCATCATCCACCCCGTTTTTTTCCCTCCATTGATCCTATCACCTACCAATTACTTTTGACCTTCGGGAAATGAACAATTTTAGTCCTTTCTTAACCATTTTACTTTTCTAATTAAAACTCCTAATTTTACTCAAAATATTCAAGTTACGGTATCGAAATTAATACAATTTACAATGATGAAAATTAATAATTTAAATAACTCATTAATTGTTAAGAAGTTTTTGCATGATTTGAATTTACTGAAAAATAGTTACCAAGTATTTTAAATTAAAATTCTAAAAATTGAGTTTACAAAAGTGAGCAGTTTAGGATATATTTACTTACTTGCAAAGTTTATGATTCATTTAAAAAATTGAAAATTTTTAGGATTAACTATTTTCACAATTGAAAAGGTTCATTTCAAGAGTTGTTTAGAAAAATTTTAAATTATAGGTGTTAAATAGAAAAATCATATAAAATTTTAGAATAAAAAAAATGCCGTTTCGCCATTACTTACGTCATCTTCGACAACTCCCATGAATCATGTTTTCTAGAGTTCTCCACGTATTTTTAATCATTTTCAATATTTGATCATGTTTTAAATTCTAACTCAAAATTGCTAAACCCATTTCTTCTTGCTTTATAAGAATCTTCTTTTAATGCCTAAATGTAACCAGAACCCCTGAACTCTCATTCTCTCGTATAGCGTTCTAATATTGGTTTTTGTATCTTCCAGATCTAAAAATAAAAAAGAGGTATTTTATCTTTCCTTATATATAAGTATCTCTATCAAATATATGTTTCTGATTATCCGGAAAAAAAAAAAAGTAACCAGAAGAGTAGATGTTTCCCGAATATCATATTTGTCCCAATGATTTTGCATGGACTTTCATTAATAAAAATTTCTGTTTTTGCTGTTTTTTTTTTATATATCCTCAATTCTCAATTGATTGAGCCATTTTACCTTTTTTTAAAAATTTAACTTTGACTTAAATTTATTTATATTATTTTTAAAAAGTTAAAAAAATTTATATTTTATATTTGAAAATACAATATCTCATATACTCTTTGTGAATATAAATTTTACATAAATATACCAAAATAATCAAAAAAAAATTATAGATGAAATACTATTAATAGCATATGAGTAAAGAAATTGGGATAGATATGGTAACTTTTTGAATAAAAAAAAATAAGAAGGAACAAAAAAGTGGATCTGTGTACCTGAAATTAGATATCTATGTGCATCAAAGATTATGTAGAATTATTATCGAAAAACACTCCCTTCTATTATGTACTCTTCTCATAACTGTTAAGATTTCATCGTTAGTGTGGATGACTTTTATCCTCGTTACATTAACCCCTTAGTAGTTGTAGTACTTATATGTAAGATAAAAGAAAAAAAAAATTGATGTCAAAGTAAAAGCAAAAGTCACATTACCCCTGCCACATAATATTAATTCTACTCTTTCTCTAACCAGACCAAGCTGGTCAATAAAAGGATACAAACATGAAACAAATTTTTTTTTTGTTATGCCCCAAATCTGATTCCCTTATATATACCCTGGCATTAAGTAGGAAAATATTAATTTTGGCAACAATATCATAACATTTAATATTTATTATAAAACATTCATACTACGACTCTATTATAAATTTAATAAGTAAGATATTTTACGTAACAAGAATAATTTATTCATGAGGAATCATTTTATTATCTAAAGTAATTAGCACCTATTTTCATAAAAATGAACTAATTAATTTTTCAAATAATTGTAAATTTGAATCACTTTCTAAAATAAATGGGAATGTCAACATTAATTGTTTTCAAAATAAAATTAAATTGACATTTATTAACATTTAATTCATGTTAGGAAAATATAGAAAATAGTCCAAGACTTACAAAAAATGGTTTTAATATTCTCAACAGTAAAAGAAATTAATTTTTTAATCAATTGTAAAGGCTTGAATTCAATCTAAAATTCTTATATGATTTTCAAAATTGTGCCTTTTTTATTGAACAAATGCATCATACTAATGCCAACTTTTTTTTTTGTTTTAAATTGGCTTGGCCAATTTTGCATTATACAAAAAAAAAAAATTGCATTATGATGTATGTCAATATTATTACCTTTATTACATCTCATAATTTTCTCATTCATATTATAAATTTTCTCATTCATAATAATTTATGGGAGGTGAGGTACAGTAAAATTAGTTAAACTCATAACCTTTCCAAAACTTTGTGGTTAGGGTTGAGCTAGAGTGGCATGGTTCGGGAAGTGTAGGAGTAAGTAATTTTATGATCCCTATTGGTAGGGGACAAGCTCAGTCAATTATACTTAATCTTATATGTAATTTATCATATGCCAAAGCCTATAATTTGAATGTATTGATATAACTATGTTCTTTTTCTTAATAAATTGTTGTAAAGTATAATGGGTAACTTGCCGATTTCTTTAAACGTAGAGGGCATACGAGACAAAATTTCTAATTCGAGGGAGTGACAGTTAGGTCCATGGCCCTTGGCGACAACTGTATTAAAGGGTTAAGACTATGTTTCTGAAACTAATACTTAAAATACTTATACTCATTTTTTTTCTTATTTTTCCCATACATGTTTTAGTAGCCTGATACTCCACAATAAATCTATTTTTCTTGGATTTAGGGTAAATTTAGTTTAACTCATAACTTTTTTAAAGCTTTGCAGGTAAAGTCAAGTTCGGGTGGCTGGATTTAGGTAAGGTAAAAGCAATAAAGTTATTTTTATCTTCTTCATTGATAGGGGCAAGCTAAGTCAATTATACTTAATCTTATATCTAATTTAATCTATACCCAAACCTACCATTTGAATACCTGGATGTAGCTAGGTTCCTTATTTTAATGAGTTGTTGTAAAATATGTGAACTAACTTGTATTTTTCTTAAAATATATAAGAATATACGATATAATTGATAATTTGGAGGACTCCAGCCGTGGCTGGTGTCCCCTGGCTGCATTAGGGAGCTGGGACTGTATTCATAGAACTAATACTTAAAACATTCATACTTATTTTTTTATGTTTCCAATTTCCAATATATTTTTTAGTAGCCTGACACACTATAGTAAATCTAGTTTTTTCTTGTGTCTTTATTTTTCTCATGAGAAAACTTACAATTTTACCATTGATGTATTGACCATGGAGTAATTTTGCCATCAAACAATTTTATCGTCTCAAATTTAGCATCTATGTTTTTTATCGTAGTAATTTTTCCACTATCATTTTGGCTATAGTGCGATTTAGCTATTGACATTTTATAATTTTTGTAAATTTGTCACTGACATTTATAAGGGATAATGGTAAATTTTTTGTAACAGAAAAGATTGATGGTATATTTAAGATGAAAAGAAATTTTGATGACAAAATCGCTCTATAACTAATATGTCAATGGTGAATTTGAACGTTTTCCCTTTTTCTCACTTTCCAATCCAAAATTTTGTGAACAATGTATGAAGGTAAAAAATTTTATCACCTCATGCTAGCATCTAAAATATACTCAAAGAATCTATTGTTTTATTTAAAATTTTCATTGCATTATCTTTTTTTTGTTCTCATGACAATATCGAACATTTAATTTTTTTTATATCCATACACTTTGTATTTTAAATTTAATCATATTTTCTCCATAATTTGATGCCGAGGCAACACCAGTTATTAAAACTAGTTCAATAAATAAATGATGTAAATAGCAAAAGGCAACTATGTTTCTACTACATACTCTTCTCATAACAGATAACATTTCATCGTTAGTATGGATGACTTTATCCTAGTTA
Organism: Aquilaria yunnanensis; assembly: GCA_039654915.1. Lineage (NCBI taxonomy): Eukaryota > Viridiplantae > Streptophyta > Magnoliopsida > Malvales > Thymelaeaceae > Aquilaria > Aquilaria yunnanensis. The sequence continues at coordinate 16,064,871 of CM077593.1, forward strand.
TATTAACACTTTTGTAGTTGTAGTACTTTATTTGTAAGAGAAAAGAAAAGAAAATTGATGTCAAACTAAAAGCAAAAAGTCACATTAACCTTGCCACGTAATATTAATTCTACTCCTTGTTTAGTCAGACCAGCCAGGTCATTAAAAGGATCAAACATGAAGCTATTTTTTTTTATTGTTATGCCCCCAAATTCAATTCCCTTGTGTATACCCTTCTTCATCCTATATATATAAGGCAATTCGTATGAAAACATTAATTCTGGCAACAATATCATAACCTTTAATATTTATTCTAAAACCCTCATATTACAACTCTATTATAAATTTAGTAGGCAAGATATTTTACGTAATGAGAATAATTTTTTCATGAGAAAACATTTTATTATATAAAGTAATTAGCATCTATTTTCATAAAAAGAACTAATTAATTTTTCAAATTATTGTAAATTTGAATCACTTTCTAAAATAAATATGAATGTCAACATTAATTGTTTCCAAAATAAAATCAAATTGACAATTATTAAGATTTAATTCATTTCAGGAAAATATAAAAAATACTCCAACACTTATAAAAAATGGTTTTAATATTCTCAATGGTAAAAAGGCATTAGTTTTTTATTCGGTTGTAAAAGCTTGAATTCAATCTAAAATTCTTATATGATTTTCAAAATTGTGCCCTTTTTTATTGAACCAATGCATCAAACTAATGCTAGCATTTTTTTTTTTGTTTTAAATTGGTTTGGCCAATTTTTCGTTATACAAAAAGAAAATTACATTATGGTGTATGTCAATATTATTACCTTTATTACATCTTAGAATTTTCTCATTTATATTATAAATTTTCTCATTCATACTAATTTATGAAGGGTGACATGCAGTAAAATTAGTTAATCCCCTATCCTTCTCAAAATTTTGTAGGTAGGGTCTAGTTAGAGTAGCATTGTTCGGGAAGGGTAGGAGTAATAGCGTAATTCTATGATCCTTATTGGTAGGGGACAAGCTTGGTCAATTATACTTAATCTTGTATTTAATTTATCATATGTCAAAACTTACCATTTGAATGTCTTGATGTAGCTATGTTCATTTTCTTAAAAAGTTGTTGTAAAGTGTAACAGGTAACTTGCCAATTTCTTCAAACCTGGAGGATATATTAGACAAAATTGGTAATTCGGGGGAGTGGCAGTCGGGTTCATGTCTCTTGGCGACAATTGCGTTAGAAGACTGAGACTGTGTTTCTGGAACTAATACCTAAAATACTCATATTTATTTTTTTTCTTTTTTTTTTCCATACATGTTTTAGTAGCTTAATACTCCACAATAAATCTATTTTTCTAGCACTTCAAGTAAAATTAGTTTAACTTATAACCTTTTCAAAGCTTTGCAGGTAAGGTCAAGTTCGGGTAGCTGGATTCGGATAAAGTATGGGTAGTAGAGTTATTTTTATAGCCTCCATTGATAGAAGAAAGCTGAGTCCATTATACTTAATCTTATATCTAATTCAATTTATACCAAAACCTGTCATTTAAATATCTTAATGTAGCTATGTTTCTTATTTCAATAAGTTGTTGTAAAGTATGTGAATTAACTTGTATGTTTCTCAAAATCTATAAGAATATAAAATATAATTGACAATTTGGAAAAGTGCAGCCATGGTTGGTGTCCCCTAGCGACATTAGGGAGCTAGGACTATATTCATATAATTAATATTTAAAACACTCATACTTATTTTTTTTACGTTTTCCCTATTTCTAGTACATATTTTAGTAGTCTAGCACACCACAATAAATCTAGCTTTTTCTTGTGTCCATATTCTTCTCATGAGAAAATGTGCAAATTTGTCGTTGATGTATTGACTATGGGGTAATCTTGCTATTGAACTTTTTTTTTTTGTCTCAAATTTACCATCCATATTTTCTGTTGGAGTAATTTTATCACCATCATTTTGGCTACAGTGTGATTTTGCTATTGATGTTTTTTTTTTGTTGCAAATTTGTCACTGACATTTATAAGGGATAATGGTAAAATTGCTCTAACAGAAAAGATAGATGGTATATTTAAGATGAAAAAAAGTTTGATGACAAAATCACTCTACAACCTATATGTCATTGGTAAACTTGCACATTTTTCCTTCTTCTCACTTTCCAATCCAAAATTTTGTGAACAATGCATGAAGGTAAAATTTTGTATCACCTTATGCTAATGTCTAAAATATACTCAAGGAGCATATTGTTTTATTTAAAATTTTTATTCCATTATTTATTTTTTCTAATTTTTTTCTCATGACAATACTAAGCATTTATTTATTTATTTATTTATCCATACAATTTGTATTTTAAATTTAATCATATTTTCTTCATAATTTGATCCTGAGACAACGCTGGTTATTAAAGTTAGTTCAACAAATAAGTGACGTAAACAGAAAATGCAACTATGCTTTTACTGTGTACTTTTATCATAATGGATAAGATTTCATCATTAGTGTTGATGACTTTTATTGTCATTATATTAACCCCTTTGTATTTTTAGTACTTTATTTATAATAAAAAAGAAAAAAATTGATGTCAAACTAAAAGCAGAAGTCACATTAACCCTGCAACGTAATATTAATTCTACTTCTTCTGTAGTCAGACTACGTGGGTCAACAAAAGGATCAAACGTGAAACAAATTTTTTTTTTGTTATGCCCCCAAATTTGATTCCTTTATATATACCTTGCTTCATCCTACACAAATAAGGCAATTAGTAAGAAAACATTAATTTTAGCAAAAATATTATAACTTTAAATATTTACTCCAAAACTTTCATACTATGACTCTATTATAAATTTAATTGGCAAGATATTTTACGTAATAAGAATAATTTGTTCATGAGGAAACATTTTATTATCTAAAGTAACTAGCACCTATGTTTATAAAAAGGAACTAATTAATTTTTCAAATGATTGTAAATTTGAACCACTTGCTAAAATAAATAGGAATGTCAACATTAATTGCTTTCAAAATAAAATCAAATTGACATTTATTAACATTTAATTCATTTCAGGAAAATATGGAAAATACTCCAACACTTACAAAAAATGGTTTTAATATTCTCAATGGTAAAAGGTATTAGTGTTTTATTCAGTTGTAAAGGCTTGAATTCAATATAAAATTCTTATATGATTTTCAAAATTGTGCCTTTTTTATTGAATCAATGCATTAAACTAATGCTGACATTTTTTTTTGTTTTAAATTGGTTTGGCCAATTTTGCATTATACAAAAAAAAAATTGCATTATGACGTGTGTCAATATTATTATCTTTATTACATTTTATACTTTTCCCATTCATATTATAAATTTTCTCATTCATACTAATTTATGAAGTGTAAGATGCAGTAAAATTAGTTAAACTCGTAATATTCTCAAAACTTTATGACTAGGTTGAGTTAGAATGGCCTGGTTCGGGAAGGGTAGGGCTGATAAAGTAATTCTATGATCTATATTGGTAGGAGACAAGCTTAGTCAATTATACTTAATTTTATATTTGATTTATCATATGTCAAAGCCTACCATTTGAACGTCTTGATGTAGCTATGTTCCTTTTCTTTATAAGTTATTGTAAAGTATGACGGGTAACTTTTGCCGATTTCTTAAAACTTGGAGGGCATACGAGACAAATTTGGTAATTCGGGGGAGTGGCAATCGCGTCCATGTCCCTTGGTGATAGCTGCGTTAGAATGCTGATATTATGTTCCTAAAACTAATACTTAAAATACTCATACTTAATTTTTTTTTCTTATTTTTCCAATACATGTTTTAGTAATCCGATACTCTACAATAAGTCTGTTTTTCTTGCATTTTGGGTAAAATTTATTTAACTCATAACCTTTTCAAAGCTTTGCAGGTAAAGTTGAGTTTGAGTGGTTGGATTCAAGTAAAGTAGGGGCAGTAGAGTTATTTTTATCATCCCCATTGATAGGGATAAGCTAAGTCAATTATACTTAATCTTATGTCTAATTTAATCTATACCAAAACCTACCATTTGAATACTTCGATGTATCTATGTTCCGTTTTTCAATAAGTTGTTGTAAAGTATATGAACTAACTTGTAGGTTTCTCAAAATTTATAAGAATACGAGATATAATTGATAATTTAGGGGAGTACAACCATGGCTGGTGTAACACCCCTATTTCACATGGGTGAAATGTAGGAAGTCTTATGTGGATATATAGGCTAAAGTTCCAGAGTATAAACACCTAACACTTATTTTTTTTTTTCATAAAGGATAGCCCATGTGGTGTGGACAAGTGTCCTATTGACTGGTTCTAGACTTGGGTTGTTATAGATAGTATCATAGCCGACCCAAAACCACGATGATGTGGCAAAGTGGGTGTGCCAATTAGAGAGGTTACTGGTCTAGGGGACCATGTAACTCAAGATATCCCAACGAGGACGTTGGGTACATAAAGGAGGAAGTCTTATGTGGATATTTATGTTCAAGTTCTAGAGCATAAGCACCTAGCGCTTATTTTTTTCACAAACGATACCCCATGTGGTGTGGGTGGGTGTTTGTTGACCAGTTCTAAACTTGGGTTGTTGTAGATGATATCAGAGTCAGGTTTGGTTCAAAGTATGTGGTTGTGTCTGCCGGTATGGGACGGAGGGAGTTCCTTATACTAAGAATCCAGTCCTAAGTATCTAGCACAGGTAGGTGTTCTATTGATCGGTTCTGGACTTGGGTTGTTATAGTCGATGTCCCCTGGCAACAGTAGAGAGTTGAGACTATATTCATAGAATTAATACTTAAAACACTTATACTTATTTTTTTATGTTTTTTATTTCCAGTACATATTTTAGTAGCCTGATACACCATAGTAAATTTGGTTTTTTCTTGTGTCTATATTTTTCTCATGAGAAAATGTACAAATTTACCATTGATATATTGACCATAAAGTAATCTTGCCATCGAACTTTTTTTTTTCGTCTCAAATTTACCATCCTTGTTTCTTTTATTTTGTTATTGATGTTTTTTTTGTTGCGAATTTGTCACTAACATTTATAAGGGATAATGGTAAATTTGCTATAACAGAAAAATAGATGGTAAATTTAAGATGAAAAAATTTTGATGATAAAATCGCTTTATAATCAATATGTCAATGGTAAATTTGCACATTTTCCCTTTTCTCACCTTTCAATCCAAAATTTTGTGAACTGTGTATAAAGGTAAAATTTTGTATCACCTCATACTAATGTCTAAAATATACTCAAAGAACTTATTATTTTATTTAAAATTTTTATCACTTAATTTATTTTTTTTAACTTTTTTTATTTGCATGATAATACCGAGCATTTAATTTTTTTTTATATCCATACACTTTGTTTTTTATATTTTATTTTATTTTTTCTAAATTTTGATTTCAAGGTAACATCATATATTAAAACTAGTTTAATAAATAAATGATGTAAACAGAAAAGGCAACTCTGCTTCTATTGTATACTTTTCTCATAATAGATAAAATTTCATCGTTAGCATGGATAACGTTGATCCTCGTTATATTAACCCCTTCATAATTGTAGTACTTTATTTGTAAGAGGAAAGAAAAAAAAGAATTGATGTCAAACTGAAAACAAAAATCAAATTAACCCTCCCTGCCACGTAAAATTAATTCTACCTTCTCTAGTCAGAGCTGATGGTTCAATAAAAGGACCGAACATGAAATGAAACAAATTTTTTTGGGTAATGCCCCCAAACCCGATTCCCCTATATATACCCTCGTCCATCCCCCCAAGGCACCAGGCCAGAGTCCTGCTGCTTTCCCACCTCCCTCCTCCACATTTTTTGCGCTGCCTTCTCTCCCTCCAGCCCACCAAGGCCATTAACAAAGTAACAATGGCTGACCAAGGACCCTTCTTCCCGGTCAGCAATTCTGGGTACGCCCGCCTCCCGGACAGCGCCGACCTGGAAATCGGCTCCGCCATTCGCCGGCGGTCATTGAAAGAGAGAGTCATTGTCGTTTCTGGGCTGTTCGCTCTCTGTTTTCTTCTTGCTTTTGTTGGATACAGGGGATCTCATGAGAATCGGATTGTAACTCTGGCGCCAGAACAGGAGATCCGCCCCATGATTGTGCAGCCGCTGTCTAGGGGCCCGGCAGCCGGAGTGTCGGAGAAGTCAAACTTGTTATTCGGGAATGGTTTGCCGGAGTATTCTTGGGACAACAGCGTCTTGTCGTGGGAGAGAACGGCTTTTCATTTCCAGCCCGAGAAGAACTGGATGAACGGTAATTAATTTCAGAGTAATTACAAATTTGCAATTATCTTTTTCCCTTTAAAAATATTTTTCTTTTTGTTTTCTTGGATAAAACATAATTTTCTTTAAAACGCCCCCGACTAGTTTTTCTCTTTATCCTGTTTTTAATGGGCGGTTATTCTGTTCTCAAATTCTTCATTTTCCCTTATAATTTTTCAAAGCCCTTTGTTTCTAGAAAGTGCGTGACCTTGTGCTAAGAACGTAAAAGGGGAATCTACCATTTCCCTTGTTTAATTGTGTTTGGGAACAAATGTAGGGAAAAATTCACCATTAGCACCAAATCTTTAATTCTCATTGTAAATTGAACCTCAACTTTTATTTTGTCACATATTAGTCCAGGTATTTATAATGCATTGCACATTGATCCCAACCCCTAGGTAATGATGAGTTGACATAGAAATCTGATTACGTAGATAAAATGTTGATAATTTAAAGGGTTCATTAACTATAAAATTTTTTGACATCATTTGATTTTTTAGAATATAGTTACCAAATAGTTTGAATTCGTTAACTTTTATATAACCATCTAATATCAAAATTTGAAATTCTAATTTAAAATATTTGGTAACTATCTTCATATAAATTCAACATATTTAATGGTTTTAAAAGCTAATGAATTTTTTAAATCATTAATTTTTTTCTCTTTATAGATTGATTCTTATGACAATTTAGTACTATATAGAGTTAAAGGCCAATATGTAATGAGTTATAAAGGTTTATGACCAAAATACAACAAAATAAAGGTTTTGGGGCATTATGCTTTTACCCGACAAATGTGCGGCTGGTATTTTACACTGATGGAAAAAAAATATATATTTTAAGTATCTACGTTTGAGTAACCAACGCAACAGCAGCTGAGGTGGGGAGCTTTCATTAGGATGGGATTAGAAGAAATAGCCTACAGTACTTGGTTTGAAATTTCTGGAAATGATTAATTATTTATTCGTCACGTAGATTATTAGTATTGTGGTCTTCAGGCGGGTAGGAATTTCAATACAGAAAGAAAACATTCGTGTTTGAAGATTAGTCGAACTTCAAATTATCCAGCAGCTGCATCTACATGAAAAAGAAAATTAGGACTTTTCAGAATAAAATTCTTGGTTACTTAGTTGAATATTCTTGTCAGAATTGTTGATAGTTGAATATTCTTGTCAGAATTGTTGATTTGTTTTTCTTTGTTTAATTTTCCGGTTCTCTTCTGTTCTTTGGAAATTTTGGGGGCGGCTCGACTTCAGATCCTAATGGTAAGATTATTAATTTTCCTCCTCTACGTTACGTTATGTTACGTACTTACCATTTCAAAAAGTTTGTTTTTTTTTTCGTGATTGCCATTTCAAATAACTAGAGGCAAATCCCGTCGGAAAGATACTGGGAATTAGTACATGATTTTTCGTGATTACGAAGACGGATTTAGATAAAGAAGGAAAGCAAACAAATCCATTATTCATAAATATTGGAGAGTAATTCAAAATATATATATCTGTATTTGGTATATTATGTTACACCCAAGGCAAGATAAAGATTCAGTAAAGGTAAAAGTATCTGCTATAGAAAAGAAAAGAAAAGAAAAGAAAAGAAGTAAACCAACTAAATTACTAAAACAAGCCGGAGACGCACCAAAATTTGGATCTCTTTCTTGTCCGGACTGAAAAAGCTTTCACATGATCGGTTCTCAACTTCCCTCGTCACGGCTGTGCTCTTTTTGTTTTTGTGGTTAGATCAGAACCACATAATATTTTCATTTCTTTATTTTGTCTCTCACACGTGTTGCCACATCACAGGCCCCATGTTCTACAAGGGATGGTACCACTTTTTCTACCAATACAACCCCAACGGTGCCGTTTGGGGGGTCATCGTGTGGGGCCATGCCGTCTCTAGGGACCTCATCCATTGGCTCCACCTCCCCCTCGCTATGGTCGCCGACCAGTGGTATGACTCCAACGGCGTCTGGACCGGCTCCGCCACCCTCCTCCCCGATGGCCAGATCATCATGCTCTACACCGGCTCCACCAACGCCTCCGTCCAGGTCCAGAACCTTGCTTACCCTGCCGACCCTTCCGACCCGCTCCTCCTTCGATGGGTCAAATATCCCGGCAACCCTGTCCTTGTACCCCCTCCGGGCATCGGCCCCAAGGACTTCCGCGACCCCACCACCGCCTGGCTGACCTCCGACGGCAAGTGGAGGATCACGATCGGTTCCAAAATGAACAGAACGGGTGTGGCCTTGGTGTATGAAACGACTGACTTTAAAACGTACAAGCAACTGAAGGGGGTTTTGCACGCCGTTCCGGGGACCGGAATGTGGGAGTGTGTGGACTTCTTCCCGGTGTCGAAGACCGAAGAGAACGGGCTCGACACGTCGATGAACGGCCCCGGCGTGAAGCACGTGGTGAAGGTCAGCTTGGACGACACGAGGCACGACCACTATGCGATCGGAACCTACGACGAGAAGAGCGGGTCGTGGATCCCCGATGACCCGAGCAACGATGTGGGGATCGGAGACAGGTTCGATTACGGAGTTTTCTATGCCTCGAAGACATTCTATGATCAGAACAAAGGAAGAAGAGTTCTGTGGGGCTGGATTGGGGAATCTGATAGCGAAAACGCAGACATTCAAAAGGGATGGGCCTCTGTTCAGGTAATTAATGCGAATTCATTATTAAGTCGTCCACAACAAATCCGATTGATTAGTTCAAGTACATTATTATGTAATTTATCTTAACTAATTTTGCCTTAAATACAGGGCATTCCAAGAACAGTTGTGCTCGACAAGAAGACAGGAACCAATGTGGTTCAATGGCCGGTGAAGGAGGTAGAGAGTTTAAGACTTCAAAGCCATCAGTTTAGCCAGGTCAATATCGAAGCAGGATCTGTAGTTCCACTCGACGTTGGAACAGCCACGCAGCTGGACATAGAAGCAGAGTTTGAGATAGACGAGGAAGCAGTAAAGAGAACAAACAAAAGCTCAGAGCCATTGCGCTGCAGCACCGCCGCCAGCCGGGGCGCTCTGGGACCTTTCGGGGTTTTGGTTCTCGCCGATGACGACCTAACGGAGCAGACGCCGGTGTACTTCTACGTGTCGAAAGGCGCCGACGGGAAGCTCAAGACGTTGTTCTGCTCCGACCAAACGAGGTCGTCAAAGGCAACTGACGTGAAGAAACCTGTGTACGGGAGTATGATTCCGGTTCTGGATGGAGAGAAATTGAAAGTAAGGATTTTGGTAGATCATTCGATTGTGGAGAGCTTCGGGCAAGGAGGGAGGAGGTGCATCACATCGAGGGTTTATCCGACGAAGGCCGTGTACGGGGCGGCTCGGGTGTTTGTGTTCAACAACGCGACCCAGGCCGACGTGAAGGCCACCCTCAAGATTTGGCAGATGAACTCTGCCTTCATTCGACCCTTCCCTAATGACCAACAACAATCTTAGATGTACATTGAATTTTTCTTCTTGTCTCTACAATTATTTTGTCATTTCAATGAAGAAAGAAATGAAAATGCATATGTGTGTGCATCCCTAGCTCCATTTTGGTTCATCCTCATCTGTCTGTTGTTCACCCCAAGAATCCTTCGCCTTTTCTTTCTTCTCTTTTTTTGGTTTTTTTTTTTGATGTTTTTGTACTCATAAGAAATGGGTAAAATTCACCATGAGTCACCTAGTTTATTTTTTTGTCCTATCCGGGTACCTTACCTTTATTTTGTCCTAGCGAGGTACCTTTTCTCTTATTGCGCATTCTGTTCAGCTACTTTCCGTCAAATTGATCGTTAAATTGGATGGAAAATGATCAAGTGGCATTAAATAATACTAAAATAAACTTAAAATAACAACTTCAGTCCTCAAACTATTTCAATTACTAATTCTAACCCTTAAATTTTCACTTAAGCCAATTCTACCCCTCTCATCCCGTTCACCGACACCTCCCACGCTTCTCCCCCATCATTCTCCCACCAGTCACGTCGCACCGCACACACCCGGACCATCACCAGTCCCAAACTCGCCATTTCCAGCAGGCACGTTCGTTTCCATTTGCTTGAATTTCTCCAAAACCCAGATCAAAATCTGACCAAACCATCCCTGATGGCCACCGCTGGGAATGATGCTTCTGCCTCTAGATCCAGCATTTGCCAACGGCGGTGCCAATCCGGTCTGCAAAACAGGAAAGAGGCTCGAAATAATCTGTAAATTTCGGAGAAATGATGGTGAATAATTGGACGCATTTCTGAAGTGGGTTTCGAATTCTGACATGGGTTTGTCGCCGCATGCGAGGCTGAGGGGAGGAGATCGACAGGAGGGAAAATGGCAGGGTTTTTTCAGTGAGACGAAGAGGAGAGAGAGGCGGCGGCGGCGGCAGCAGACGAGGAGGAAATCCACCTACGGAGATCCTGCTGGAGACCTGGCTTTGGTACAAAAGTGACGAACTTGCTTACAAGGGTTTCGACCAATTCCAGCAGCAAGATCTCTACTCATCGGCCGCGGGTCCTTGGCGTGGGCCCCAGCCAGACATCCTTCAACGTCTTCAATAAGTCGTCCTCGCCGAGATCTGGCTTCGCGATGGAAGGTACTGATGGCGGCGTCGTGAATTGCCGAGACTGCGGCAACCAAGCGAAGAAGGACTGTGTACACATGCGGTGCCGGACCTGTTGCAAGTCCCGCGGATTCGACTGCCCGACCCACATCAGAAGCACCTGGGTCTCCGCCGCTAGGCGCCGCGAGCGTCAGCAGCAACAGCAGTAGCAGCAGCAGCTCGCCGCTCCTCCACAAACCGTAGCGGAGAACCCCAAGAGATAAAGACAGAGAGAGGAATCCTCAAACCCTCCAGGTGGTTTGTTCCCCTCTCTTCTTGACACAGAAGAAACTGCTCATTTCTGCCTTTATTACGAATGTCCTGAAAATGACGGAGGAGAAGCGTGGGAGTCGGCAGTGAATGGGATGAGAGGGATAGAATTGGCTTAAGTGAAAATTTAAGGGTTAGAATTAGTAATTGAAATAGTTTGAGGACTGAAGTTGTTATTTTAAGTTTATTTTAGTATTATTTAATGCCACTTCATCATTTTCCATCCAATTTAACGATCAATTTGACGGAAAGTAGCTGAACAGAATGCGCAATAAGAGGAAAGGTACCTCGCTAGGGCAAAATAAAGGTAAGGTACCCGGATAGGACAAAAAAATAAACTAGGTGACTCATGGTGAATTTTACCCCATAAGAAATTATAAGTATAAAATATGAGACGTTACCATAGAAAGTGTCTGTCGTGAAATTCGAAATGCGCAAGTTACAATTTAACATTTTTAAATTGCTTGATTCAGAATCTTTTTTAAGTTGGATTTATGTTTGCACTTATGATTGGAGAAAGTAAATGGCACCCTTTAATGTACGCTTGTGGCCTAATGAGTTGGTCGTCCGTTAGGCCAGGCCCGGCCCAAAGTGCGTGGACTCAAGCCCTGACGCATGTTCTTTCCTTTCTTTTTCATTTGTAAAATTGTAATTTCACCTCTCTTGTACCACTTTGGTTCTGATTGTAATATATATTACCTATTCTTTTAGAATCCCATTTACTTTAGCTTAATTTGATAAGAAAACTCTTATAGTCTAGTTCTATTTACACTTACCCCCCCACCTTCTGATTTGCTGTCAACTTTTTCCGTTAGTGTAACATTTTTTGGATGAGAGAACTGTTGGTTAGAAATTTGGCGTAGTATCCACCTTATGATGTATTCAGTATACATGTAAGATACATTCTTCAATGTTAGAGCTAAAAGATGTAATATATAATATAACAATGCGAGCCACTATATCACATGGCTTATCAGGATTCGAATCCTAACTTGTGTAAGTAATTGTTTCTCTTTATAGCTAGTGGATAGTTTATGTTGGGTGAGATAAGATGTAGAATAGATTAAATTATAGAATATCTTTTATATCCATTTCTTGCAACATTCTGAGTTATAAAAAAAAAACACATATGTATTGCAATTATGTACCACTCCTTTGAAATTTTAAAGTAATAAGAGCGTTAAAAATATATGCAAATATGCTAGTGCTCGATAAGTGTTTGTTTTTTCAATTGGTCAAATTATTTATCTTGCAATATACGACTGGGCCACGCCTTTAGGCTCAGATGTCCTAACATCCAATCTAATGACATAATCGATGGCTGATATCAAACTCATCAGAATTCAGATATGTACTTACTAGACCAAACTTGTTTCATTGAGTATCCTAAAAAAGTCAACCCATTTGTTCTCATCGGTTGCTAAAATTTTAAGTGTAATACATTTTGGAAGAATGAACAATGTCCACAATTTAATTCAATATATAATATGACCACATGTATCATAGCACCCAAAATTTGAAAGTTTAAACAATTGTGTTTGAAGTAAATAGTGGGTTGCCTGAAATTGTTAGAAATGGATTGACATGAAATCAAGTATAAAGTTAGTGGCTCCGGAGTTATGTGTTTGGGGAAGACTCTCTGATTCTTAAGTCAATAATAGCTCAAGAAAGGAAAAAGCTTGATGGAAAGCTATAAGCTGGAAGATATCTCACACCTCATCATTTTGCTAAAGAGGCTTCATATAGGACTTTCTTCATGGTGATTGTGGAGGAAAACTCCCCTTGTTGTGTGATCCCTCATGGTTCAGGAGATATGCTTTTGATGTGTTGTCAACCTTTAACATATTCAAGCAATTAGTCAATCATCCAATGGACTCCCTATTCAAAACCTACATGTTTATCTTTAGTGGGCCTTTTCAACTAGTGGATTGAAGCCTAATAAGGTATCCACCAATAATCTAATTTAATTCCTTTTCCTATTTAATAGAACATGTCCTTGATAATTTGAGTTATACCTATAACATGGTAACCTTGAGGTAACTTTGGGAATAAGCCCTTAACCTTTAGAACAAGTGGTGATTCATAAAAACAATATGGCATGAATGCCTTTGGTCCCTTAACTTGACTAACCCATACGCGTTAGTCTTTTAACTTAAGCTTGTCCTATGTTAGTTCTCTAACTTAGTGACTTGTCAGTACTACCAGTTCATGTGTCATATCATTGTGGCATTTTTTTTGAATTTTTAGCAATGATTAGGACTAAAATGCATATAGAAAGAGACAAGAGACAACATGTATTAACACGCTACTAGAGAAACCTAATTTTTTTTATGGTCAATTTTTTGACAATTTAATCCAATCAAAATATATTGGTGAAATTCCATTAGTTATTGTAAAAAAAAATTTCTGCCAAACACTAAAATGTCTTTGCTTTTTTGCCCAACTAGAAGCCAATATTAATTTAAAATGACTTATTTTTATTTTTTACATTTTTTTTTGCGTAAAGCCAAACACTACAAAAAAAATGCATAAAGGCAACTGAAAATTGTAACTAAATTTCAGTCACAACCGACTTCAGTCACTGTTCAATTGCCCTTTTGTGGGCCATAGGTAACAAATGACTAACTAGCCACTAAAAACTTCAGTAGCAACTAAAACAATGGCTAGTCAATCACTCCATTCAAATATGATACAAGATTTAAATATTTTATTTTATTTTCAAATTTTCATTTTTTTTCTCCACTTCCCTATAAATCACGTGAACCCTTCTCCTTGTCTTATCTCTCCACTTCTATCTTTTCTCTCCAAGTTTAGTCTTATCTTTCCATCAGGTCAATTTCTATCACATTTCCCCGTTAACAAAAAATCATATTCTTTTCTCCTCATGATTTTCTCTCTTCCTCATAACTCCATATTCTCCCACTAGTGTTGTTGTTCTCCTTTACATACAGTAAAATAGTGTCAGTGTTGTTGTTTTATGTCACACCCATAACTTCCTCTCTTTATCTGCCATCGCTGCCTCCATCTCCACCTCCCAATCGATCTTCTACTCCCTATCTACCGCTGCAGCCTCCGCCTCCACCTTCTAATCGATCTCCCTCACTACCTAAAGCTTACGCAAGGCAGATGAGGAGACCCACCACTTGTGCATCCTCATCGCCGGTAAACTCGCCTAGAAGCACGGGTACATGTTCTTCTTTGCCGTAGACCTTAAGGCCATTGATGACCTTTGGCAATACAACAACAACAAGTTTTAGTACAACGTGTAGAAGAAAGAAATGGAAGAAATCCAACAAACTTTCATCTTTTAGGTAACAAGAATATTGAACCGAAATTGAATATGGGAGAACTAATTAATTACTAAAGCTAAATCAATCAAATCCATTAATTATTGAAAGCTAAATATGGAAGAAAATGGAGAGAATTGGTCTTTGGGGCTGAGCGACTGAAATTTTAGTCACCCAATGTCCAACTGAAAGTTTCACCTTGCTAGTTTTCAAAACCCCATAAATTGAGCAATTGATAGTTTAGTCACTTGCTTCAGCTGTGAGTCAATAGCTGCACATGGAGCGACTATGATATGTGCTACTGATGTGCTACTGAGTTTTTTAGTCATGATTCAATCGCACATAGTGACTGAAAGTGACTGTTTACTCAATCGTTTTTCAGCTTTTATCTTGTAGTGAAATTCATTTTAAAGCCAAAATTATGGAGATATAATAATTCATTTGAAAGTAATTTTTTATGATATTATTAAATTTTTATGAATTTTTATAATTTTAGGCAATAGAAAAGAAACATTCATAAAAATTTAATAAAATTATAAAAATTGAATTTGTAATGGATTATTACACATAAAATTAGTTTAACATAAAAAGACATGTAAAAAATAAAAATAAGTCATTTTAGATTAAGTTAACTTAAGTTAAAATGAATAGTAAGGCTTTCAAAACAAATTTTTTTTGAATTCCCGCCGAAATGCCAATTTTTTTTATTTTGTAATTTTCTATTGCTTTTGTTGAAAACTATAATATTTTCCCTTATCTTTTTTTTTTTTTTCCCTTTTGATAGAAGGATGTTGTACTCAAATTAATGTGACAAAATATTCTTGGCAATAATCGCCGATAACTGAGATAAAAAACACTTCGTCCAAAGAGAGAAATCATTACAAGAAAAAGCAATCGACACTAAATGGTGAACAGCCTCATTTGCCTCTCGACAAACATGGAGCACTTGCCAACTAGACAGCCTAGCAAGCCATATGCCTCAGATTGCCCTTTTTCATTTGCCAAGATAGCTCGAACAACCTCTTGAGCATCCATTTCCACGACTAGATTGGGAAAGCCAAGATCTCTAGCAAGTTTCAGACCCTTCAGGGACACTAAACTCTCACCAAAGAACGTCTTCAACAATCCTTCTTTTTTTTGTAGCTAGTGCAGCCACCATCTCCCTTCTTTCGTTTCGAATAATCACTGCCAACCCTAAAACGTCAGCTGGACCAAGAGCAACATCCGAATTCATCTTAAACCATAATAATGATGGTTTTGCCCAATATGTCCAAGGACAATTAGCAGTAGTAAGATTACGGCAGATTTTTGTGTCATTCAACAACTTCTGGCATTTTCAATTCAACACCAAAACCATAAGCCCAGCCTAACCATGCACCATATCATTATGATTCTATCATAAAAAAATTGCCGTTACAACAAAGTTAGCCCATTACTGTGGTGAAAGGTTTTCAATGCTGCTGCCAGCCAAACTTGTGTCAAAAAACCCTCCAATTTAGATACGAAGAATAACCTACGAGCTTGCCAAAAAGCACATACTGTGCCACAATCACGTAGAACATGGAAAGTAGATTCCATAGACGAATCTGACCCGGAATCCATCTCTTCCCCTAGATTTTAACATGCTTACCTGTGCCAATACATCATTTAGTGCCTTTCAATAAAATTTGGCGACCCATCAAAATACTTTGCCAAGTGTATAATGAGTTAGATTTATCATGAGCTTCCAGGAAATATGAGGATAGGAAATATTTAGCTTTGAGGACTTGGGCACGTAAGGATGATTGATTTATAATTAGTCTATAATCTTGCGTTGCTAACATCGGCATGTTAAAACCAAAGAGGTCCCGAAATCCTAAACCAACCTCACATTTATAGGGCTCATGCAATCCCAACACAGCAAATTAACTCATTTGTCCTGCTTTCCATGGTTCCAGAAAAATTTATTCATAGACACCTCCAACTCTGGGCACGTTGTTAGCGAAATCTAGAAAACACTCATTGCATAAGTAGGAAGCGACTAGGTTACTGCCTTAATAAGAATTTTCTTTCTTCCTTCAGATAAGATTTTATGGTACCACGCCGAGATATATAGCTGGAAATGTTCCTTCAAAAATCAAAAGGCATATTTCTTCTTTCAGCCAACACATGTAGGAAGCCCCAAATATCTTTCTACACTGCGACACTCCTCAACATTGAAGATATCCAAGAAAGCTCATCTTTCTTATTCGTTTGTGTTATGGCTAAAAAGGACACTTGATGTTTCAAAATTTATCTTCTGCCTTGATGCTTGCTTGTAGGTCTTTAGAACACCCATCAATCAATTTCCTTTGCTTTGGGAAACCCAATAAAAAAACAAACTGTCATCGGTGAAACATAAATGTGATACTTGAGGCCCCCCAATTTCTGCATCATATAATTCACAAACCACAACTCAACTCTATTATAGGTTTTTAACATAACCAATTTAAGCATACAAAAAGCATTATTCCCTTGTCTCTGGCCTCAAAGATTATGCAGAAGCTCTTATGCCACCGGAATATCATTCGAGATCAATCTACCCTTGATAAAAACACTTTGTCATTTGAAATGAGCTTTAGCAAGAATCTTTTGAGTTTGTTTGACACTGTCTTTAAGATGATCTTATAGATAATGTTACAAAAACAAATCGGACAAAAGTAAACCATAGTCTCCGGGGCTTTGATTTTGGGGATGAGAATGATATTAGTTCTGTTCACTTCCTGTACACTCTCATCACAATTTAGAACACTAAGGAAAAAATGAAGACCATCATATTGTACTTTTAGCCAAAATCTCTGATAAAAGAGTGTCGGTAGACCATCCAGCCCAAGCGCTTTTGTTGGGTGCATTTCCATCAGTGCAGTAGTGACCTCTTCTATAGAAAAAGCTTGGCTCAACTCGTGCACACTAATAAGGGACCGAACTGGGATAGGCAATTCTGGGAAGACTAGGTCGGCTCCATTTGAAGCCGACAAGAAGAGAGTAGTAAAATACTCAAGAGCTACATTAGCAATTTTTTCATTGTCTTCCACCCACAAACCGACTCCATTTTTAATTCTTTTAATCCTATTATTCCTTTGACGACTTGTAACATAATAGTGAAAGAACTTAGTAATTTTGTCCCCCTCTTGCATTCACATCTCCCTCAACCTTTGCTTCCAAAGAATCTTCTCCCGATGGAGCCACTCGTATAGGTCCTTTTTCAAAGCTTGAGCCCGTTGGACATTTTCTAGGGATGGGTCAATCTCTTGCACCCTCGCCAACTCCTTTTCAATCTCTTTGATCCAGTTTCTAACATGCTCGAAACTAGCTTCTTTCCATGTCTATAACATTTCCGTAACTATAGCAATTTTGCCAGGCACACAGCCCTCGTTAGGCACCAAGTCATCATAGTCCCATGCATTATCAACAACCTCCTCATAGCCCTTCGACCTTACTCACATCTCTTCAAAACGGAAAGGCTTGGCACTTCATTTCCATTGTGCTAGATGCAACAGCTAATTGACACCAAATCACCTCTCATCCGTGACGCACACCTGACCAAGTGAAATCAGCCCCCAAATATCCAACATCCTCCAAGCCAAACACATTGAGACAGTCTTTGAAAGCGAACATGAGTCTATCATCCCGGGGTTCACCTCCCATGTTTTCACTCGAAAACAAAATTTCATTAAAATCACCGTCACAGAGCTAGGGAAAAGAGGATTGGTGCCGTAGGTTCCGAATAAGCTGCCATGATTCACCTCTTTTGTGTTGATCAGGTTCCCCATAGAACCCTGTAATCCTCCAATGATGAGACTTGCCCCGCACTGCCATCTTCAAATCAATGTGTTTTTTTTAATAGCTCAGCAGTTGAGCCTCAGTATTTGATTTCCATATAAAAGCTAGCCCCCTGACCTGCCCATACTTGAAACTGCAAACATGTGGTGAAACCTGCATTCCTGCTTCATAAACTCCATCTGTGCCACAAAAAGCCATGTTTCAGAGAGAAAAGCCATCAACACACCTTCTATTTATAAGAGATTTTTTAATAAGTGAACTGATTGGTCATCTTTCAAACCCCGACAGTTCACAAATATGGTACTCATGGTGACTGGCGGGCTTGGAAACCAGGTTCCGCTGATGAAGAAAAAATTTCAACATCCCTCATTCCTCTTTTGGCCTCACCATCTACCACCATCCAGCCCCCCTCACGTTTATCCCTAACACAAATATGAACACTATGTGTCAGATCGGTTTTCCCTACAATCTGACTTATTTTATCTCGAGCAAGACGTTTCTAACCTGTTACTTTCTTTGGCAGTGAACGTCCCTCAATCATAACAAGCGCTGGAGCCCCTTACGTTCTTTCCAATATGGAAGCATTGATCTGTAGCCCTCTCATTGTGGCTTCTAGTTACTTCGTCCTCCTATGGAGCCTAAAAGGCTGTTTTGAGTGCACTACCCATCTCTATCTACTCCTCGCCATTTAGCCCAACGTGATTCACTTGTACCCTGTCACCTGCCTGTTGATTTTTACTACAAATATTTTGGACCTGATTTTCTGAAACTGCCATTAAACTACCTAATTCGTCCTCCTCCACCTGAACCTCAGACACAATGTTACAGCTACTCTTTACCAGCTTTCTTGAACCTAACACATCCATAATAAGCGCATGACATGCCTCATTTGGTCTTTAGCTTTCCGTGTAGTTTCCCCTATTTCGCACTAGACTCTAATTAGGAAGAACTCCGCGAGCCAAACTTTGCTTTGACCGTCCTCTACCGCCATGCGCCTGGCCCTGCTACTTAAAGGTGATGCTCGCAGCCATTCCCCATATTGATACTAGCTATTCTTGTCCCATTCCATCTCAAAATCTCTGTCAGTGTGCCCCCATTTTCTATAAACATAATAGAAGTGTTGTAAAAGCTCGTCGGAGAACCGAATGAATGACTCCTCCTCGTTCTTCGAGCGTTGAACAAAGGCTCGTGATAGTGCTTTGCGGATGTCAAGTTCAGCTCAGAACTGAAAAAATCTACTGCCCACCAGCCCAGCTTTTCCCTCATCTACCTCCAAGACTCATCCGAACCTTCCCATAATCTTTCAAGCCACATCAATTCTCATGAACTTGAGAGGAAGATTATACACCCTTACCCAGAACCTTGCCTAGAATAGTTTGACGGCTTGAGGTATATCATCGCTCCCGGTCTCGTTAAGAAGAAGTACATGCTTGTCAAAGAGCCACAGAGAGCCGTCCGGTATCCGATCCATACCGCCCATTGAGAACAAGGTGAACAAAAGCCTATTGTCCTCCAATACCTCAGCCTCCACACCCTTCACAGGCCTCTAGATCGACTTCATCATCCCCATGAGTGCTTCATTATTGAACGACCTAGCAGTCCACAACGATCGAACAAAATAAAATTTCTTCGACTCCCCATCCTCCCGTCCTAAGTCTTCCTCAAACCTTAATCCTACCCGCTCCTCCTCCGTAAGCACTAAACGCTTCCAAGACTCCTACAATTCTTCCATTCCCCGCCTTCACGCATAAGTCACCAATCGTAAACAAATAGACCACACCTAAACCCTAGGAACACCCCTTGCTATGAGAGACAGTCCACATTCAATCAAGAGACGTGACAACCCTCAGTACAAGAGACTACAGTGATCCATGTCTTAATTTTCCCTCATCTCTTAATCATTATAAAATCATCTCTCCTCCATCAAAATCTTATTTTTTCCACTTTCATTGTCTGTCTCGTTCTTAGAAAAGCCCCTCAATCCCTCTCCAAAACTTCTTTTCTTCTTCTTGTTCTGCTACAACTTTCTCATTTATCTCTTTCTAGCCATTATCTTCTTTTTCTTCTTCCTCGATCCCTACACTTTCTCATGATCTTCCCCTCTTTTTCTTCTTGTTTCCCCTCACTCTCTTTCTCTCCATATTCTTCTTCTTCTTCTTCTTTCCCTCTCTTTCTGGACATATTCTTCTTCTTCATTGTCGTCTTCTTTTTCTTCCTCTATTTCTCACTGTCTTGAAACATATTCACATGTAAAAAATGAAGATTAATTAAACAATCTAAAAAAATGGCTAGAAATTTTTTTTTACAACTGTTGCCGTTGGAACCAGTTTCCTGCACTGACATGCCATTTTGACAGCTAGCCACTAGAAATTATTTATTTTTGATGAGCCAAAACTTGCTGGATACGTTTTCAATAGTTTTCTGTTAAAAAAAGAAATTTCTGACGGGCTATATGTGGGGAAAATAATTTTTTTAGTGGTGGCAGATTACACCCTTATTTTGGAGCATCGATGGGCTTCTGGCGTACGATCTCGCCGGTTATGAACTGCTTTTTTGATTTGATTCTTGAGGACAGGAACCACAATCGAGCGATGAGCTCACTATCATGGATCCCTCAAGCAAGTCCCTTCTTATTCTCTTCTGGAAGAAACCAGGTCTATAACAGGGGTGCGATCAGCGGGAGAGGAAAGTAGCCCAAGCCCAACAGGCCCAATGTCCGAAAATGGTAAAAAATAAAATTATCGAGCTCTCTGTTTCTGGTGGGCGTTTGCGATAACAAAGGTAGGCAGTACTAGTCTACTAGATAATGGGCTTCTTTCTTTAAAGTGCTCCACGATTTGTGGTGGGGGCGGAGATAGAGGGGGAAAGGTGGACCCGTCCATGAATGTGATGCTGAGGGATTAGGAACGGATTAAGTATGCATCGACATGAATAAGAATATAATATAATTTCTGTCGTGCAAGAAATGTAGTAAGCTTTGGAAGGAGGGAGTTGGTTGTGATAAGATGAAGCTATAAGAATCGGATTATCTGCCCAACATGTGACCATCTAAAACCATGTTCTAGCCACGCCAATATAAAAAAAAAAATGTTATTATCAAAAAAATGTTATGGATAAAATTTGGGATAATTACAATTTAACCCCCTAAGGTTTAGGTAAAATATAATTTTACCTCATCACGTTTCAAAAATGTACAATTTGTTCATGTCTTTTTAATACAGTCCGACAATAACTTCTAAAGCTTAACTTAGACATTATGGTAGATATTTTTCAATAATTTTAACATGTATGGTATTTTTTCTATAATTAATGAACACTTTAAATTATTAATTTTTTCTTCATGTATTTCTTTCAGTTTTTAGAACAGTATTTTTTAAATGTCAATTAATTATAAAAATTAAAATTATTTGAAGATGATAACCGTACAGTCTAAATTAAAATTTTAGAAGTTTCTGTTGAATTTTATTAAAAATATAGGAGGTAAAGTATATATTTTTTAAATAGGAGGGCCAAAATGTAATTATAATTCTCCCATAAAATTTGCATGTTGCCGTGCTTTTCTGATGCGCCTGGATATATTTATATTAAAAGATAACATCAATTACTAAAATAAGATGCCGGTGGAAAAAATATTTTCCACCAGCCGGTGGATAGGATATTAATCCTTATATTAATGTTGTAGATTTAAGAAAGAGTCGTGAGATTGACATAGTGGTTAGGAAGTTGGGGGAAAATTAGTGAAGGGCGCGGATTTAACTCTTCCTGGTGCATTTCTTTTTCTTTTTCTTTTTCTGTTCCTTTCTTCTCTTTTTTTTTTTTTTAACTTTTTTTTCTTTTTCATTCTTTTTTAAAAGATTACAAAAAACAAAAAATTTGGAAATAAAAATAATAAATTTTTTAGATTGGAAAATATACATTGACAAAAACAAAAATATTTGCAGCTTCTATCTCTCTTTTTGTATTCAATTTTGTTGTTTTTTTTGTTTCCTTTTATATTCCTTGATTTTTTGTTTGTCGTTTTAATTTATCTACCTTTTCTTCTTAGTTTTTTCATCTCGTATTTTTATATTATTCTTAAATTTTTTAAACTTATCTATTTTTCTCTTCATTTTTTTTTGTTTCATATTTATCAACTAATAAAAAAATTAATAGCTAGTTAAGATAAAAGGGCAAATAGTTATTGCTAAAAGAACAAATAGATACTAATAATAGAATAATTAATATCTCTAAAAAAAGCTAACAAGCTACTCATATAGAAAATAAACAGATAATTATAAAAAAATAATAAATTGAGCAAAAAGAATAAATATTTATCGATAAAAAAACATACGATAGCATAAGAACAAACATAATAAAAGAACAAATATATATGAACTTATAAAAAAAACAATATTTATAAAAGAACCGGTAGAATCTAATAAAGGAATGAATGCGCATATCACACGTTTACCCTAGACACAACTTATTTTAAGTGGAATTAGTGATTGCTAGGTTTGCGGTAACAATTAATAATAGTCATGTATTGCTTTTCAGGCATGCATGGCACATAATTAAATAAGTGGAGTGCTTAAGCCTTAATTAGTACACTAACTGTAGTCTTGTATGGGCTAGAGGTCCATTGGAGCGGTGATATTAAGAGAATAGATAATTCACCCGTGATTTTACATCATACTACTCAACCTCAGGTTTTGATGCTGTCTCCTCGTTGTTCCACGAAATTGTTGCTTCCTTGAACTCTATAAATATACCCCAGTTGAACAGTTACATGCAAAAGCTGGAAAAGGTCAGTTTGAAATAGCACTGGGTCACTGTCCTCGTACAGATGCTGCCAAAAATTTGATTTTCACTCGTGAAGTTGTTAGAGCTGTTGCAAGGAAGCATGGATTATTGGCAACTTTTGCTCCAAAGTATGGTCTAGATGACATTGGATCGATCGGGATCACATGTGCACCTTAGTTTGTGGCAGAATGGTGAAAAGGTTTTCATGGTATCTGGTGGCTCCTGATCCCATTATGGAATGTCTGATGTTGGAGAGATGTTTATGGCGGGGGTTCTAGAGCATCTGCCTTCAATTTTGGCATTCACAGCGCCTCTTCCAAATAGTTATGACCGAATACGACCAGACACATGGAGTGAAGCATATTTGTGCTGGGGAAAAGAAAACCCAGAGGCTCCATTAAGAACTTCATGCCCTCCAGGGGATCCGAGATGGATTGGTGAGCAACTTTGAAATCAAGTCCTTTGATGTTTGTGCTGGGGAAAAGAAAACCCAGAGGCTCCATTAAGAACTTCATGCCCTCCAGGGGATCCGAGATGGATTGGTGAGCAACTTTGAAATCAAGTCCTTTGATGTTTGTGCTGGGGAAAAGAAAACCCAGAGGCTCCATTAAGAACTTCATGCCCTCCAGGGGATCCGAGATGGATTGGTGAGCAACTTTGAAATCAAGTCCTTTGATGTTTGTGCAAATCCATACTTGGGATTGGCTGCTATAGTTGCTGCTGGCATTGATGGCCTTCAGAGACATCTTTCTTTGCCAGAACCTGTAGATGTAAACCCATATAGTCTAGAGGGGAAACTTCAAAGGCTGCCTAAGTCACTTTCTGAATCTTTAGATGCTCTCCAGAAGGACCATATTTTGCAAGATCTAATAGGCAAAAAGCTTCTGGTTGTCATTAAGGGAATCCGAAAGGCTGAAGTCGCGTACTACTCAGAGAACAGGGAGGCCTAGAAGCAACTAATTCACCGATATTAAGCCGATCGGCATGTTTGATGACAAGTGCTTGGAATTTCTTATGCTGAGAATATACATCAACACTAGGGCAAGATTAGCCAAAAAGCTCTTAAAGCATATGGCGAGAGATCACATGTTGGTACTTTTTCTTGATGTGTGGAGCGAAACATAGATGTTCTTCAATAGGACATAAAAGGGAGGACAGGTAGCTTATTTCAAAATTTTGAACCAAGAGCTGTTCAACGCATAATCGATACAGGGAAAGAAGTTCCGAAGCGACTGTTTCTGATAGCTACATCATAATCCCTTTCCCTAGCTCTAATAAGCACCATATCTACGTGCTGGCTTACTGATACCAAAATAAATAAATAAATAAATAATTCACTAATGCAACTTAAGGTACGATTATCACACAACCTACAATGTAATAGATATATATTTTATATGCGATGTTTTAAAATCTTAATTCGTCCACGACCAATTTAGATTGTAATTGAGTTGACCCGTTTTAATATGAGAAAGGTCCTTCAATATATTTATTTTAATTATATTGAAACTTAAAAGCTTACTTATAAAAGATCAAATTGCTTACGACTTGAACAGTTACAGCAACTTAGGGCAAGTTTGTACAAGTTTAATGGCCTGCTGTTAACACATTTTTTCATTTTCCCACATAGTCCGTCCGGTTTCATATAAAAAATACCTAAAAATATTGGCAAAATTACCATCCGACAAAGTATTATCTTCTCTCTGGCTGGAACATACTATGAAAAGAGGTGAAGCCAATTGTCCATGTTGCTTAGCGCATGTGTCTAGCCATCGCGAACTTTTCTGGCTATGCAGTGAGAGGGAGGGAAGTGTTCCCAAGGTTCCAGTTTTCCTAGTAGGAGGCAGTGTGGTACTTGTGTCTCCATTGGCAAGATCCTACCGGTTTCGGGTAAAGGGTCAGGTAGGGTTCGAAGTAGCTTGACGCCGTGGCGAAAGTCAAATCAGCATGATTTTACCTCAGACCGATTGCATCCGGGTCCTCATTGGCCCCATTTTCAAGCTAATTCCCCCCCCTCCCCGCACACACACACACCAGATATCGCTCATCTATTAATAGATATGAAAGCAGGAAGAATGGCAATATAGGAAATTCATGTTCTCATTTTTTTTATTCCAATTATTAGATGTTTGCCATGTGTACTTTCAAGTGTTTTCTGCCTATTTCACCCCAAATTATTAGTTTTAAAAACCAATTCCAGCCCCCCAAGGTTTCACCCACGATTTTGTAACTCCCCACCCACTACTCCGCCAACATCTCCCACCTAACCATTTAACTTACACCACTACTCCACAATTAAACTATGCTGGCAGTTACATCAATTCAAGTATAAATATCTCATGCTCTTTACAGTTATAATGTTTGGCTTCTTTAACTTGAAGGCCAACCTTCTTCCAACATTCTTGAACCATTTTGTGCCTCCAGACCACGTCTCTAGCAACATATTCATATTCATGTAGAAAATTGCAACAGCAAGTAATCATTAAGGCAGCAGACAAACATAAATCCCAAAACCAGGTAGTTGTGCTTCCTTATTTAATTTTGATGAACCATTTTACTTTTCAAAGATGAATGATACTTATATTTCTTCCTTCAATTGCAGTCCCTTGTACCTGTTTACCAGCCATTAGCAGTTTCAGCAATTCAAACATACAATATCAGGTTTGAATGTTATCACCAGTTTATTGTTTTGATTGATATATGTTATGCGATTTCTTTGCAAATAGTTAACTACTGTATGTTTGTACATTAACTGTATGTGTTTTTTGTGTTAATTGAACTATGTAATACAATGTCTTTCTTCATGATCTAAGATGCAGCTTTTTGGATACTATTCCTACAGGTTACTTATAGCAAAAATTTCATAACATGATTTTAAAAAATCCAAATAGGATGCAAGTGTTAAGATGCTGTTGCTAAAACTGCAAACTCTTTGCATAAACTCGAAACGGTGTCCAAGGAAAACTGCACTATGCTTCTATTTTCGGTTTGAACTTGAGTTTTATTACCGTACTTGATTTCTGATTGGAAGAAGGGACATCAAGTACATGTGTAGAAAAACCTAGCTTTCTCAACGAACATAATTCATAAGGTCAACCACAATGACACACAAGAAGTAACAAATCTTCCCCTATTTCTTGAAGAACATAAGTATTAAATAAAGAAACACTTCTGTAATAGTGGGGAGGGATAAATATGGATCATTTTGTCGCCCATGGATCACCCACTTCAACACATTTTAATCAAAATCTAACTATATGTTTCTTTTTCAGCAATGTTAGTTGCACACAGATCAGAAATCTAAACCGCTATAGTTGACTATAAAATCCAGGCATTGTAATCATTCACTTCAAACAGAGTGAAGGTATGATAAAATTCTATGCTGAAATTTCTCTTAGCAAGTTATTAGGCATTCCAAGCAAAAGGATTTTTGACGATGGTCCCAACAATCATTTCCTACCATGGGGGAAGACGAAGTAAACAAATCAACGACAGCAACCCAGAAAATTGACAAATCGTTTTCAGAAGCTCACAGGGAAAGGGACAGAAGAGACTCGAGAGAGTACCAGTGGGTGGGCAAGTTGAATAGCAGCATGTAGCTCGGGTTCTTACCGTCGCCGACTTGCCGGGACTGCTTCCGGCCTTCCGCAGAGCACAGAAACACGCCGCGAGTCTGTCTTAACTTTCGTCAGTCGCGTATGACGGGCTGAGGAGTGAAGTGAGGCCGACGTCGACAGAAGACGAGCAGAGCTGCAGCGGTCGCGGACTCGCGGCGGTCGCGGAGGCGGAGCTCTCTGGTCTGGCTTTGGCCCTTTGCCGACGGCGTCGAGACTCGCTGGTTCGCTGGTCGCGGAGGCGGAGCTCTGTCGCTGGTCCGCTCGCGTTGTCGCGCGATTTCCTTTGACAATCGGTGATCGCTGTTGCTGCTCAGGTGCTTAATCGTGATCGGTGATCGCTGTTGGCCTGTTGCTGCTGAATCGCGAATCGCGAATTCGTTTGCCTGGTGCGGTGCCGGTAGCGCTACGAGCAGTTAGGGATTAGAGGGGTTAGAACTTAGTTTGGGCTTACGGGGTTAGGACTTAAGTTAATGGGCCGGGCTGACCAACTGTTAATATTAGTGGGCTGGTGGTAGGAAGGGAACTGAGCCTTTTCGAGTTGGATTCGGGTAATAACCGAACCAACCCGATTTCGAAGCTTGCAAAACGGATCTTCGGGTTGACCCGAATCCACTTAATTCATATCTTCAACCCGACCTTAACCCGTAAAATAGGGTCGGGTTTCGGGTTAGGGTCAACTTCTTTCACCCCTACTCGCCACCACCAGAAAGAGCCACAGGACGACGGCGTAGAACGCCGACAGGCAGATTATGCTGCATGTAATAGTGAGATGTTGCTCTGACGGCAAGGAAGAGGGATAGAGTAAGATATTGCTAGGGTTTAGACAAAGTAGCGTATTTATATGGCTTGGAAAAAATAAAAATGCTGTTTAGTCCTTAGTGAATTATTATTTTGTCACTTAAGTGCCCATAGTCTCTTTCTATCCATCACTATCCCCTCTTCTATCTTTGCACTACAACTCAACGCTTCATTCTTTTTCCCTTAAAACTATTCGTTTTCTAGGCGTCCATTCAAAAACATTTGGGTCATTTTCTCCTCTTTCAATTGTTAGTCGTATCTTGAACCTTTTTTTATGCCAATTATCTACCAGGCTGCACTTCTCATTAGTTTTTGTTTAGATTGCTTTTTAGCTGGTGGGTTTTAATGAATTACTTTTGGGTCACGTGCATTTTATTTGTTTCCTATTATAGTCCATTTTGAAATGCTTATATGTGTTTCTGATTTAAAATTTACTATAAATAAAATTTTAATTTTTTTGATTGTGTATAATTTTTTTTAATAATACCAATGTTATTTAAAGTTAAAGTTGTAAATAATTAATTACTTCTTGAGAAATTTTGTCTAAAAATTATGAAAAAAATAAAAAATAAAGAAACATTTTTAAAAATTTTGGGTTCTTAAATTTTTTGCCGCAGTTTTTTAATTCTTGTAACATTTAATGATTTACATTTTCCCTTTTTTGAAAGATGATTTATATTTTCTCTTGCAATCTAAGTTTTAAAGAACTTGTGTATACAATTACTGGAACACATTTTTTTTTATATGAGCTACTATGCCAGCCATTAGACGAGTTACAAATTTTTTTTTTATAATACCAACATTCTTTAAAGATAAAATTGTACATACTTAATTAATTCTTGAGAAATTTTGTCAAAAAATTTATGAAAAATTAATAAAAATATTTTTTAAAATATGGGTTCTTAAATTTTTTGCGACATTATGTTTTAAATTGTTATAACATTTAATGTTTTATATTTTCTTTTGTAAGTTGAGTTTTAAACAATATATATTTTTTTATATGAACTACAATCCCGTCCGTTAGACGGGTTATGAAACTAGTTTGATTGATTGTGTGAAGATTTGCTTGGTTGGTGATCGTCTTTGTCGAGCGAACAGTTGCTGGATTTGATTTGGGCCTGGTTGCGAAAAACGCGTTAATAGGCTTCTGATAAATCATGCTGAACAGCCCGTTCTATAAGTGGTAGGAAGGATACCTCTAGAGAAAATTACAAAAACCTTGTATAATTTGACATAATCTACATTTTACCTCATTATTTTAAAAACCTACATTTTACTCTGCTAAAGATATTGTGCACATACAGTGCAAGAAATTTTGAGTGGCTTGGAATATGAGGGAAAAAAATTTTTTTCATCTAAAATTAATATTTCCATAAAAGGAAATATGTATATTTAGACATATGTGTACAATAGATAATTTACTTTGTCCTTGCTTTTTTACACTATTTGATAGTGATTTCTGAAAATCCTAATTTAAACTATATGATAGAAATCATTCAATAATTTAAATATCTCTAATATTTTTTATAATTGATAGAAATTTTAAATTTTTGAATTTTTGCTATTTGTAAATGTAAATAATAGGAGTAATTTTTTAAAAATAAATTCAGTTAACTGAAAAAGAATATTAGACAACTTAAAATTACTAGAATATTATTAACAGACAGTTTAAATTAAGGTTTAAAAATTAATTTTAGATGACATATAAAATAAATGTTAAGTGTGTAGGATTTTTTTAAATAAAAATAAAGTAAAATATAGGTTAGGCTAAACTAGAAAAAAGTTTTTATAATTTTGAAAATTACTATATTACGAAAGTTTATGTGAAATACTTTAATATCTAACAAGAAATAGAAAAGGGCAGTTGTCACTCAGTTGTCTGGTAGGCAACTCCAATTTGTTCCTCGCACTTGGTTTAATAGCTAGCAATATTTAATAGTATAAAAGTAGTAAAATTTACAATTTTGTATTTTGCAAACAAGTATTAATGTTCATATTCCCTATCAACTGTCATATAACAACTTTTGAGTACTGATATCTGAACAACTGAGTGGGAAGCTTGAGACCCTCAGAGATAAACTTAGCAGTCGAATATCTATAATGAATGACAAGGTTAAAAGACCCTGGGATGTATTCCCGAAAGAAATCTTTCAATACTTAAGTTAGTAGGCAATCGTGATAGGGAAAGAATGGCAGCAATGGAGGCAGGATGTTTGGGTATGCATATATTTCTCTCTTTTTGGACAGCCTTTTATATATTGGGTTTTCTTGGTAGTGACTGTAGGGAAATTCCTCCTTAGTTTTTTGTGATTACTATGAGATTAGGGGAATTTTCTTCTTCCTTTTATCTTGCAGGTATCTCCCTTAATAGCTAACTGGCCAGATGTTCCATCCATTGGTCGTTGATCTATGACTCGCATTTATTGGGTTTGTAAGTGGGTTGAAGCCCATTTGGGTGTCAACAAGCCCACCTAGAATAAAAAAGAAGGGAATGGGTCCCCTACATTCTAAAAGACAAAAGGCGAAGGGCTGGTACCAAAGAGTTGCATATGTGTCTCTTGAGAATGGCCAAATGATAAGCTTACATTTGTTATATTTATTTCTCTTATATTTAGTATGTTTTAATGTGTTTTGAATCTTAAAGATCATTTTCAAGTATGTTTTGTAGCTTAGAGTATATTTGGACTAAATTGATTAAAATTGAATTTAATTTGCAATTTTACAAGTTTTAATTTGGTTGTGTTCTTTTAGAATTTTGACAGATTGACGATGTTCTAGTACAAAAATCATATCTTGAGCTATAGAGATTGGAATTGAATGATTCTTAATTCATTGGAAAGTTAATATTTGGAGCTACAAATCATATGTAGACCATAAAATCCAGTTCACACGTTAAATGGGTCAAATTTATCTTCAAAGTTGCAATTTACGAGTAACGCTTGTTCAGAAGTAGTTGCGGTATTTTGGGCATATCTTTATTTGTAGATGTCTGTTTTTTGTGATTCAAGTGTCATTTTGAAGCTAAAAAAGAGCTATACAACTTTTATACTTTGAGTTTTGAGAGATAATAGCTACATCAAGGTCAAATTTTAGCTCGAAGTTATTGCTGATGTTCTGGAGCGTTTTTTGGCTCATAACTTTGAAACCAATTTTGATTTGGATTAATTCCAAAGGCCTCTAAACTATGTGGTAGAAAATTTTAGCTCAAAGACACAATTCCCCTAGCTGTATTAAGGTATTCTAGTTATTTTTAATCTTTTTTATTTGTGTGGAATAATTTTATAACAATATAGAAAGTTTAGGGAGATTTTGTAGATTTTACCACAATAGGTTAATTTGTTTAGGTTTTTTTAAAGGGAGGCAATTAGCTGCTGTGTAGGCTCTTCTAGCTTCCAAAAACTCTCTTTCGTCTCTTTTCTTCTTTCTTTTCTTTTTGGAGATTTTTCTTGGCCATGCCTAGCTAATTTATTTTATTCTTGATTAAAGAAGATTGAAACTCCGAATTCTTTAGCACTGTTAGATTAAAGTTTTTTTTATTCAGTCAAGTAATACTTTGAGTATTAGGTGTTCTTTTATGATTAATTTCATGACTATTTCATTTATATGCTAGAAGACCTGCTAGTTGTTATTTAAATTTAATCTACTGTTGGGTTATAAATCAAGTCTGTAATTATTTAGTCTTTCTAATCTGTGAAGCAACTAAGGTTTATTCATTTGCTGCATTAGAAATCATTAGGTCTTAGAGACAACATTTGACTAAATTAAATGTAACCGCTTGTGTTTGAGTCTTTTAGTTTCATCGACCTCTCTAATTTTTAATACAATTATTAAATTAAATTGAAGCGCTTGTCTTAGGTTGTTTAGCAGTTAAAGTTAATTAGATCGCTTATTTTCTGATTAACTATGACTAAGAAGAGGTAGGAAGATAACTCTAACAATGAATATTCAAAGTCTTGATTGATTCATCTATGTATCAATGATCAGTTGTAAGAATTCGGTGGTGAATGTTGACTGATGCCAATGTTTACATTCTTGATCGTTTCGTTTTATTTTTTTACTTGATAAGTTTCTCAATTTTTGTTCTCTAATCATTTATTTTATTTTATTTCATTTCTGATTGCAAACAATCTCCCTCAATATTTTATTTTAGTTTTCTTTTAGGAAATTTTCAAATAAAAATTTCTCTTGAGATTTGACCTAGATTTTACCACTATAATACAAATTTATTTTATTTTGAGCTTTTTGTGAAACTAGAATTATTTTCGGTAGTTTCGGTGACTGACTACCAAACACACGATTTCCTAAAGGGGTGAATGATCAAAGGGTACAAAGTCGTGTTTCCAGCTTCACCTATTTCATTCTCACAATCCTCTTCTATGCTTTGGTGAAAAGATCTACCTACCTTCTATTACTTTGATTTTGGATTTATTGGAAAATGTTAAAAGGAGAAAAAAAAATTACGTATGATAAAAATGGTGGCATTTGGTGGAGATTTACGGATGGGAGGTGTTAGTATTATGCGTAAAAGCCAATCATGAGATAATTGTATTTTGTACATTGAGACATGATATTTTATTAAGATATTAATTCAGTAATTATGTTTGTTGTTTTGTTTCTACGTAACGTAATAAATATAATTATAACTCTAGAATAATGATATTCTTAAATATCTCTGGTCTAGTATTATTGTGGAACAGGTTGCAATGATACATAAAGACTAGCATACTACAAGAAAACAAGGCATTTGAGACGGGAAAAAATGTAGGGAAACCGTAGGAAATGGTCATTTCCTACAATTAAAATCGTCGGACAAAACCGTAGGAAAAAGTAGTGTTGGAAATAAAAACCGTCGGATAAACGTAAAATAGTCCTACGCTTTTATGACGCCAGCATATCAGACGGTTTTAAGATGCATTAATTCCTACAGTTTTCTGACAAAACTATTTCCTACGGTTTTGTGACCCCTTTGTCCTACGCTTTTATGACGCATGTGGTCCCCATTATTTAAGACAGTTTTGAGATGCCCCTTTGTCCTACGCTTTTATGACGCCCGTGGTCCCCATTATTTAAGACGGTTTTGAGATGCATTAATTCCTACGTTTTTGTGACTTTAATATCTCCTACGGTTTTCTGTCATTAATATATCTCCTACGATTTTGTGACAATTTAAAGATTTTAGTAAATTAATTTATATACAAAATAAAAACATATTATATTGCATTATTTAATAATAATAATAAAACACAAATTATTATTATTATTATTATTATTATTATTATTATTATTATTATTATTATTATTATTATTATTATTATTATTCTGTTAATATTTTATTATTATTATTATTATTATTATTATTATTATTATTATTATTATTATTATTATTATATAACAATTGATCAAAGTAATCAATAAAATTACTATACATAAAAGTAATCAAATTTTACAGGAAAAAGTTAATTACAAAGAACTGAAGGAGATCTAATATAAAATCAATGAGATGCAGTCCTGGGTTGATCATCGTCATCTCGCTGGCTACGATCGTCGGTAGGAGGCTGAGTGGAGGAACCGGTCCATAGGTCATCTGAGAGCGCCGATGGAGGTATAATCCCCTGCTGGATCAACCTGTTAAGCATGGCGCTCATTGCAGCCTCGGTCTCTCGCTGAACCTGAGTACGAACATCTGCCTGTAGCCGCGTAAAATCACTCCGTAGCCGGATGTTCTCAGCCCTCAGCTGAGCAATCTCCTCCGAATCAGCATGTGGAGCCTAAAAAATTTTGTAAGTAGCAATTAGCAACGTAAAAGTGATAAAAATAATTAATAAAGTTAAATAAAAATAAAAAATACCCCATGTGGTCCAAATGTCTGGGGATCAGAGAGTCGGCGCGGAACACCCGGTAGTCGGCCCTTTTTTGGTGGACATCATACCTCGCTCCAGACCTCTGCATCGAACTGCGGGTGGTCATCCGGATTCTAGTATTTTTGTTGAATCCGCTGGACATATCCATCCTACAAGAAAAAGAAATTAGAGTTAGTAAGATAAATATTATATTTTTAAATCAATGTTTGTAGTGGTAAATGAACATTTATTACCTACAGCTGCTGTGAAATCAGATCGATGGGCTGACCAGTCTTCTTCCGTCTATGAGTATGAGACCACCACTCATCAAATGATGGCTCAACTCCATCATTTGCTTTTGTCTGCACAATTTTAGATATCATTAAAAATTTATGTAATTAATAAATCATACAAAATTTATAATGTATGGAAAGGTCCAAGTTGGTACCATACGATCCCAGTGCATCTCGCCTGGGATTGAGCCCATCGTGTGCTTCGGAACAAGGCCTGAGCTATCCGCTATGTGCTTGGCATGGGAGCCAACCTCCGATAGCTTCTTCCATCGCTCCTGCTCGCACTGGTCACACAACTGATTCCACACCTGCTGACTGTAGCAGGGTGGAACATGTGGCCGCAGCAAATTGTAGTCAGGGTTGTCGAAGAAGGCGGGGATCTTCTGAATCGCGACGGACCTCTAATGATAGACGCGGTTCCGCACGGAACGCGAACAGTAGTCGAACACAATTCGGCGGATGGTGCCGAAGTCTCTAGGGTCCCATCTATAGTAGTTCTGCAATTTCACAAAGAAGAAAAAAATTATTAATTTTTTCATATGTAAAGTATTGTTTAAAAATGTATAACAACCAATTACCTCTAACGTGGTCACGCGCTCCTCTCGTGCAGCTCGAGATGCATGTGACCAAGCTATAGAACCTTCGTCCCACAACCTCACATGAATAGAGGCTATGGTGGAACGAAGGGAGTCATCAGTGAGTAAGCTGTAACAAATAATGATTATAGTAAGATATATATATATATAAACTGATGTAACTAAGAACAACGTATAATTATATCATAATTAATGACTTAAGAGTCAGTAATACTTACTCTCGAGGGACGATGAGCGGACGGTCCTGCGGAGGTGGAGGTGGTGGTAAGTCAACTACCCGTGGGCCTCGCCCTCTAAGTAATGGGGCCCCTGCAGCTGGATGCGCGTCAGGTGCGACCGCTTGGCCGTCAGTGGCCTGGCCCTGCTGAGGCAGTTGCTGCTGAGGCGGCTGCTGCTGCTGCTGCTGCTGACTCGGGTGTAGGCTGGGTAGATGAGAAGTGGATATACCCAGCTCCTCTGGATCAATGAATGTGTTAGGATCGACGTCCCATGTGGGCTGCCCGATCCCTGTCTGCTAGAACTGAAATGACCCGGATATTTCGCTCATATCTGGGTAATACGCATCAGTCTGCGTGTCTCGAAACTGCTGAAATGATGAGCTCGATACGCCAAACGTCTGCGGCACATGAGGTTGTGGCACCAGAGTATATGGCAGCTGGGTCTGTGGCTGGGTCTGTGGCACCGATGTCTGTGACTAGGTCTGTGGCACCAATGTCTGCGCCTGGGTATCTGGGACCTGGGTGTGAGTCTCAGTCTGTGACACCTGTGTAGGTGTCACAGCAGGCTGTCGTCGACCTCGACTACGTCGGGGATCATGTATGTCCTTGGCCGGGGCTTTGCCCGAGCCGGACTGTCTGGGAGGAACCATCCTAAAATTAAAGTTTAACATGTTTATTACATATATATATAATACTAAATTACCATTACGTCATTAACATTTACATATTAAATTTCATTATTTTAGTAAACTCATTAATTTTGAAATTGCAGTCATTTGAATACTAGTTGTGTAGTAACACTTTTTAAAATTGCCAATTATTCGATATATTCTTATTTATAAAATTAAATTATTAAACTAGCATTAGCTGATTATACTTACATTATTGAAGTAACGTTAGTGTTGTAACATTATAAACCACTGACATTATTAAAGTGATAACAATATTACTGTAACATTATTGAACTAATAGTTTTTTATGTTAACCATATATATAGTAACATGCTATTGTACAAATAGAAGTAACCATTATTACATAAAAAATTATTCTTGTACCTAAAACATACATATTAATTACTACCACCATATAACTAACCACATACATATTCATTACTAACCACGATATATAAGATTACCTAAAACATATAATATAAAAACTATATTCTTAAAATGTAAACAACAACTATATATATGTTATAACAAACAGTAATTATATATGAAAAAGTACTTAAAAATAAAAATTACCTAGTTTAAATAGCTCTGGGGGAGATTTGGGGGAGTGGGTTTGGAAGAGTTTGTCACAGAAACGAAGGGATGGAGTTGTGAAAACTGAAGAACTCCTACAAATTTGAAGGGGAAGTCTGGCAATTTAGCTACCAATAAGACCTACGATTTTCCTGCAGTTTTTAAAATTGTAGAAAAACTGTAGCAACATTTCCTACGCTTTTCCTACAAAAAATATAAGCTGTATGAAAACCGTAGGAAAATAAAAATTGAAATTTCCCTCCATAATTTGGTTTCCCGCCAGTAGTTGGAATTTCCAACGAATCTACTACTTTTTTGCTACTTTAATCCTATGCTTTTGTATATTTCCTACACTTTTACTGCTGAACTAAATTATGGACTCAAAACCGTCGGACAACGCGCTCTCCTAGGTGCTTAGGGTCCTACATATTTCCTACGATTTTTTCCCTAATTGACTTAACACCGTTGGATAACGCGATATCCTAGGTAATTATGGTCCTACATATTTCCTACGCTTTTTTAAATGTTGACTCAAAACCGTCGGACAACGCGCTCTCCTAGGTGATTAGAGTCCTACATATTTCCTACGATTTTTTAAAATTGCCTCAAAACCGTCGGATGAGATGTCCTACATATTTCCTACGATTTTATAAATGTTGACTCAAAAACGTCTGAAAATTCCTACATCTTTCCTACCCTTATTAATTACTAACTTAAAACCGTCGGACAGATAAATATCAAATATTTTACCCATTTGATATATATATATATATATATAT
This sequence comes from Aquilaria yunnanensis, assembly GCA_039654915.1. Taxonomy (NCBI): domain Eukaryota; kingdom Viridiplantae; phylum Streptophyta; class Magnoliopsida; order Malvales; family Thymelaeaceae; genus Aquilaria; species Aquilaria yunnanensis. The sequence goes on from CM077593.1 coordinate 16,101,241, forward strand.
ATATATATATATATATATATATATATATATGTAATTTATAATGTGTTTAATTATATATGTATCTCTCATTTTATTTGTGTTGTGAAATTTATACATATTTGTTATCTAATTTGTACGTATTGCTAATTTTGATTACTCAAGCAGTTTAAATGCATTCACATTTATTTTAGTACGAAGGCTCGAACTCATTTACATAATTAAATATAATAGTAACACATTTATGATCTCATTTTTACACATTTTTCACATGATTTGTACAAATTTCTTATTCTTTTTGTAAATCAAGTTTATACATATGTATCATTCAATTTGTACATGTCTTTCTAATTTTAACAAAAAGTGAGATTTAACACTTGTTTTATACTGTAAAAGATAGCATTGGAACATATATATATATATATATGAGGTAGAGTGGTGCATATCACACTTGGTAAGAAGTTACAAAGTTTAGGTATTAAATTATATGTATATATGTTTTATAGGAAAAAACTTATATAATCTTTTTTTCTTTATAATGGGCCCCTATAATTCTTTTAGCACGTATTCTTGAATAATTTTAAGTAATGAAAGTAACACTCAGATTTGACAATTTTATCTCTTTATGACATTCTCCATAAATGTACTTGATTTTTGTGACTAATATTACAAAATTCTAACATGAAATAATTAGTTTTATCATCTTAATAAAAAATTAGATACCTTTTATTTTTGAAATATTTGAGAATGTAAGAAGATGACTCTCTATTTCTGTATTGACTGTTCTACGTCCACACCCTCACACTCTCTTTACTTTGATAAATCGGCATTTGTTTGAACCGATTAGGTACTCGTTGAGAACAAAAAAAATAAGCTAGGTCACCCCCTATGGATTTTACCCATTTATTTTACCCGTTGAAGACAGAAAAGTTAATTATTTTCATTTCAACGACACATCTAATTAGAAATTTGATGATTACATTTCATAAACTTTTTCTCCGAAAATCAAACAATTACACTTAATCAAACATCATCGCCTTCATCTGACTCTAAACTATCGAGCGATGCTTCATCATCTGATGTATCCCCATCAACTTGTGTGACCTCGATGTTCTCATCCATGTGTTGCACGATTTCAGGAACACACGTTAAATCGACAAGTATGTTAATCTCATCAAGGGCAATGCCATCAGTTGTTACCATTAGTACTTCACTTGAAATCACTTCTTGGAACGACTCATTTGTGGTTTCTAACCGACATGTTTGCTCATCAGACATTTCCTGATTCTCGTCAGATTGAATACTAAAATTACTCGATGCACAATCGATGAAAGCTCGTGGCTTCGTCTTAACCACCGGCCACCACTGATGAAGAGTTTTGTTAGGGTACTCACAGTAGTAAACTTGTTGAGCATGGGTTGCAAAGATAAATGGCTCAGGTGGTGATAATCTTGACTTCCATTTAATGTCAACAACACCAGTACGTGCGCATGTTTGAACACCACGTGTCGGATCAAACCAAGTACATTTGAACAGCATCATGACTTCATACCCACTCCCGTGGTACTCAATACGTATAATCTCATCAATAAAGCCATAAAAATCATAGCCACTGGATCCCTAAGTCTCACCCTTCACGCAAACACCATAATTCTGTGTCGTTTTGTCTTTGCCGTATGATTGTGTGTGGAAACGAAAACCATTCACAATACATTTATTGTATAAAACAGCAACTCGAATAGGACCACGGGCTAATTGAACAATACGAGGATCTAATTTATCCTTGAAACGGTTAACCTGAAAATATCAAGTTCATATAACAAATTATAATTGCACAGTATATTCAAACTAAACAAAATGTAGGGAACATCAAAATTATCACACCACGAAACTCACGTATGATGAGAACCATTCGGTCAAATACTGATCTCAATAACTTTGTAATTCACTTTCACCTAATTGGGGAAATCTTGTTGATATATAAGAGTCAAAGTGCCTGAAATGATAACTAGTCAATAATGAATTAAAGCAATCTTGTTGATATAAAAACCCTCACAGTTGTTTACATATATGTTACCTGATAATTGGTATAATCTCATTGCAGTTGCGCAAAGTGTAGATATGGATTTGATGTTTCTCAGTGGGATCAAGTAAGCGTTGTCGCCCGCAGTTGGGTATGTTACGACATCTTGTATTGAAGATAGATAACAATTGACCCTCGACATCAGCCACAGGAATAGCAATATCATCATTTCGTGGGACCCTGTTTAACCGTGTAGGAATATTTACTTCAAAGTAATGGCTACAGAATGTAAACATTTCTTGCACCAAGTACGCTTCCACAATTGATCCTTCAATTGCAGCTTTATTTCTAGCCTTTCGCTTCAATGACCGCATTAGTCTGCCAAGTTAAAAAAATATAACAATTAATGACATGTAATATGCAAAAATTATCGACATATAATATATGAAAATTATTGATAGAAATATGAATGCAGATTAAAAAATTACCTTTCAAATGGGTACATCCATCAAAATTGAACTAGACCACACAACTTTGCCTCAAGAGGGAGGTGGATAACAAGATGTTCCATCGAATCAAAAAAGGCAGGAGGGAATATCTTCTCTAGCTTACATATGGTAACCACTATATTCCGCTCCAACTGTTGCATGTCATCAAATCGAATCCTACTTGTGCATAAGGTTCTGAAAAATGAGCAAAACTCAGAAATCGTCTCCCATATAGGACATGACATATACCCACGTAATGCAATAGGAAGCAACCTCTGCATTAACACATGACAATTGTGACTCTTGAAGTTATAGAATGTACCGTCACTCAAGTTAACCGTACGGCCCAAGTTCGAGGCATACCCATCAGGCATCTTTATCGTTCTCAGCCACAAAGTAACATCTCTTATATGTTCCCGACTCAACGTATAAGATGCTTTTGGTTTTACACATTTCCCCCTAATATTTCGTAAATGTAGTTCATGCCGCATATTTTTTAACTCCTGAAGCGAAAGCCGAGAATTGGAGTTATCTTTTGTTTTCCCACGTATATCTATAACAGTATTAAAAATATTCTCGAAACAATTTTTTTCAATATGCATGACGTCCAAATTATGGCGAACTAGCAAATGCTTCCAGTATGGCAACTCCCAGAATATACTCCGCTTTAACCAATTATGCCATTCTCCAAACCCCGCAACTCGGTGTTTATCATATGAAAAGCCAAACGGAGGAAAACAATACCCAACCAACATATCATGTATGTCCTCACCTGACTTATATGGACTAGCGACAGCACTAACCTTCTTCCCTAGGATGAACGATGTTACATTCGAACGGAATGTGTGATTATGCGGTAAAAAAACCCTGTGACAATCAAACCAACATGGCTTTCTGCATTTCTTCAACATAAATGTGTCAATTTCATCCATGCAATATGGACACGCCAGCTTACCATGGGTACTCCAACCTGAAAGGTTTCCTAGTGCAGGAAAATCATTAATTTTCCATAATAAACATGCCTTCATAACAAAATTTTGTTGTCGACAACTGTCACATGTAATAACCCCTTCCGACCATAAAGTTTTGAGCTCCTCAATCAATGGTCATAAGAATACATCAATGTTGCGTCCTGGTGCTCTAGGACCAGGAATGAGGAGAGTCATAAAGATGAAGGGTTTTTTCATACACAGTTCTGGCGGAAGATTGTAAACAACTATAAAGATTGGCCATATCGTGTATGTTCCACCAACAACATTATTCGGGTTAAATCCATCGGTACACAATCCGAGCCTAACATTTCTAATTTCATCAGCGAATGATGGGAATGTTCGATCTACGTGACGCCACGCTTCAGACTGACATGGATGACCCATACTTCCATCATTGCATGAATTATTATAAGCATGCCAAGTCATGTGAGTCGCTGTTTTTGATGACATGTACAAGCGCTTCAACCTGCTTGTTATTGGTAGATACCGTAACAATTTTTTCAGAATCAACGTCTTCCTTCCGGAGGTTACTCTTTCTTTATATCTACTGCTTCCACATTCACGACAATGTGTTAATTTCTCATCTTCCCGATAGAATAGCATACAGTTATTCTCACATGCATGAATTTTTATATAAGGCAACCCAGGTCCTTTTGTGAGTTGTTTCGTATCATATAGGGTGGATGGGAGTCTATTACTTTCAGGCAACATTTCTTTCATAAGCTCTAGTACTCTATCGAAACAACGATCTGTCATATTAAACTCACTTTTGCAACTTAACAATTGGGTCATTGCAGACAACCGTGTTTGTTTAGTGCACCCATCCCACAATGGTGCATTTGCATCGTCCAACAAATTATAAAATTGTTGTGCGGTCGGATTAGGTAACCCCTCTCTCATTTCAGACACATCGAACACATTATCATTATTATCACTGCCATTATCAGGTTCTTCGACATCAGCATCGATAAACTCTTCATCCACCAACATTCTTTCACTATTTCCAGATCCTAAATTCGATGATAACGGACCCATTGATTCACATACCATCTGTTCATACGCATTTACACTACTTGATTCTCCTCTTGTCCCTCCATATAACTGCGATGGAAAATAGCTACGGGCCATATTGAAATTGTGCAGATTGCTATCATATTGTTCGTTGTGACAGTGCCATATGCAATAGTTTGGCGGAAATCCATATCGAAACAAATGCTCTCTCACTTTCAGCTCTATTCGATAAAATCTGTTATTACATTTACGACAAGGACATTTAATCATTTCTGACTCCTTCCCACTAAATGCAAACTGTAGAAACTCATTAACACCAACCATAAACGCAGAATTCATATATCCATCTGTATCTGTCCTCTGGTATATCCACTCACGTCCATTAGCAGCCATTTTGTTTCCCTTGTAAAATAGACAATAAAAACCCTCAACATAAATACATAATATATTTATTACATTTCATATAATATAAATATAATGAAACTGTAAATGAATTACTTATATATGTCATGCATACATGTCAACCTTCTATAACTGAACTACCTAACTACTCCATTAAAATAAGGGCCCTACTCCATTGAAAGTTGTATAAGTAGTAAACCATTTTAACTGTTCAATGTTAGTAGCATTTTATGTAAATTTCGGCAGCATTTCCCTTCAGTTCCCGTTCACAGTGTTTCTCAATAATATCAACTTATTGAGAAACACATGACGGGAACAATTTGGGAAATACTCTACCAAATTTCATATATTGCTATTACGGCAGGAACACATTAACTGAAATACTGCTTATACAAGTTTCAACTGTCCAACTTGGACAATCCATGATTATGTTAATTAGAAATATAAATTAATCCAATACATCTTGTTTGCCAACAATCTGAATCGGACCAATATTATATTTGTCATCAACACAATCATGGATGGAGAATCTAAGGTATAATAAATAAACACTTATATTATGCAACTACATGATGTGATAAGTCATCTACCTAAAACAACATAAGTATATCTCATAAAAAATAATAATTATCATTTAAATCACTAACATCTAAAGTCAGCTACCTAAAACAACATAAGCATATCTTATAACAAATAAATAATTAACAGAAAAATTACTAATCTATAAATTACTTATAAATACCTCTATTGAGCTGAAGAAGATGTTGAAGCGGAAGTGAAATTTGAAGTAGCAATTGTTGCTGGGACGAGGTGGATAAGAGAAGTGGGAGGGTATTTATAGCCAAATTTTGTAGTAATATCGTAGGTATTATATATGAAAAGTTAAACTGCAAGATTAATGTAAGAAAGTTGTAGTAACTAACGTAAAAAAAATGTAGGAAAAAAGAAACTATCGGAAAATTGCAGGATTAAAATTCCTACATTTTTAAGACACTCACGCTTTTTTTGTCTAAAAAACGTAGGAAAATAAAAATGAAGGAAAATCGTCGGACAGCTTTTTGTCTAAAAAACATAGGAAAAATAAATGCAGGAAAAGCGTCGGACACATTTGTCCGACGCTTTTCCTACATACGCGCCTCAAAACCGTCGGACAAATTGGCGCCATTAATTCCCGCCATTTTACGCTAACATTTATCCTACGCTTTTTTGTGTCAGAAATTTATTGAATGAAAACCGTAGGACATAAGATTTTGTCCGACGGTTTTCCTGTGAATAATTTTGCTACGCTTTTTTTCGTAGGAAATTTGCGTAGCAAATAATCCTCATCCTTGTAGTGATATGTGGAGACTAATATTAGATATGTAGTCTACATATGGGTACAAGTTGGAGAAATTGTGTACTGGACTGACCCACCTTAAGAATGCTATAGGGATTATTATATGAGTGTCATAAGTGATTCTCATAGTAATCATGTATATGTAGTCTTTAGATCTAAGATCATCAACATTCCCTACACGTAAGTTACATACTTTGATACTTCCTTTTGTTGATCATAACTGAGTGAACTTGAAGGAGGTCATTGGATATGTCACATATCATGTAGAGGATTTTGTATGATCAATATGAGATTTGTCCCTCCTATGCAACGGGAGTGATATCTTCGGACCCCTTGATAGAGTGAGACTAAGAAAATGCATTACCATGTTCGAATGAGTTGACATACGATATTAATGTCTTCAATTTAAGTTAGTCTACTCAATAATCAAGAAACTATAGATTGGGCTATACGAGAGTGACACATTTTATATATCATGTTTGGTCTTGATATTTTGGACAAAGGGACAATGACATATACGGATAATGATCATAAAAGTTTAGTCGAATCACTGACAATTTTATCACTTGGGTAGCAATAATGTGTTACTAGACATCGTTCATTGTTTATGATTATAAATGTGATTTATAATCATTGCCAATATGATATGAGTCTATTAGGTCGCACACATAGAGCCAATTGGATTATTTGAGTACATGGGCCGAATTATTTGGTCTTGAGTTCATGATAATTTTGTATTAATACTTGGCCTCAAGGTTGAGTCATTATTAGGCCCAAAATTAAAACCTAATTGGATTAGAGTTTTGAAACCCATTAGGCTTGAGAGTTGAATTTCACTATAAATACATCATATAATGAGAAATTCACAGTTCTTGCCTTAACCTCTTTAAGGATGCAACAACCGGTCCCGTTAACTGCAATCGGGAAAGCAAGCTGGTACTGGTAATAGCAATAGCAAGCTAGAAAGCAGGAAAGCAAATAAGCAAATGCCCCAGAAAGAGAAGGAATGGAATCGGATCTCAGTGAATGCCCGAGGGACGCTGTTTTCATCCAACTCGAAATATTGTAAGAGAAGAAAGCTGGTTGGATCATTCCAGCTATCCCTCTTGAATGATGGAGTAGCTTCGACTCCACCTTTCATCGAGATTGGGTTAGTGTTTAGCCTTTCTTCTTCTAAAGCGGTATTCCTCCTTAGCTCTGCATTTCATAAATGAAATTATGGTCTCCCCCACCGCCGAACTGACGACTCTATTAGAACGTCGAATTACCAACTTTTACACGCATTTTAAGAGTTTTGAGAGTTCCAGCCGCACTCTTCTCTTGTCATTCATTGGAAGACGCAAGCTAACACTGCAAGCGCAATAAAAACGCATCTACCAGGACGTGGTAGAGGCGTGGTGATCCCGAAAAACTCGTGTGGATACTATAAAGAACTTGAACACGTGAATTGTTCAAATTTTGTGATTCGACTCAATAGTTTGGTGATAGATCTTAGCCGAACTAGGTATAAAATTCTAAGAACTCAATTTACCCCGTCTCACTTGGATCTTGAAGGGTTTAAGTTATATTACGTTGCGCTTGCTTGGCTCCCAAAACCCTACAAGAGACAGACAAGTTATGGAAGCCAGGTTGGGGATGAGTTTTGGATTGTTAGATAGTAAACTATTGGATATAAAAAAGGAAAAAAAAAACATAAGAAGTTGGGTGGCTTGACACACAAGTCTCTCTCTCTCTCTCTATATATATATATATATATATGGGCTAGTCAATTAACAAATATAAGGTTAAAGAGTAAAGTGTTTTACGGATTACAGTTGGGGGACCGATGCACCGCGAATAAGGGCATGCCAGAGAGATACCATTGGCATCCTACTGTGTACTAAGGAGGCCACAGCAGGTATCTAAATATCATCCATAAACTGTGTCTCCATAGCGCTGAAAAGTGCTTTTCATATTTCCATTAATTAGATAATAGAATAATGAAGAGGATATTATAACGTATGCTCAATAAAATAAAACATGCAAACCACTTTAGCCGGTCGCACAAATAATCTGACGGCAATGTCGGGAAGAAAAAAAGAACTGCAATTTCATCAACTATGATTTTAGTGACCTATGACCAGGTAAGACACCAACCGTCACAAATGCAAAGACAGTCAACCACTCAGGTACACATCCATGACCAAGACAACACAATAGAAGAAACAATTACCTTTCCATATCTTTGCAAAGCGATCTTCACTACCACTGACTATAAGTCATGAGACATGAGAATCAATGGAATAGACAATGGATGCATGACCAACCATCTCCATCAACACTCGGTCAGTTACTGCCCACATTCTAATTGTACTGATACAATAAAAGAGGCAATAGAATAGATTTGGTAAGCAATCTACTATAGAGACCAAACAGATAGCACTACATGATAGACAAAGCAGGAGATGAAAAGAGTTCCAGGAGATCTGTGGTCTGCATAAGCAGTTAACCTGCTTGCTGCTATTCAGACAAGCAATATTTTCACATACAGACAAACATAGAGAGAGAAATTAAACCTAAAATATGCAATAATTTATCTACTTCATCATCAGTGTTCAACAAACTTTTCATGACAAAAGCAAAGGACCATTACTGTCACAAAATGGTATGCCATATATGTACAGAAGTCAAAAAGAAGTCAACTCCTGATTCGTGCAGATAAATAAGAGAACAGGAAAAAGCACTTACCCATCATGGGATGCAGAAAGAATTCTCAAGTCAGGCATCACTGCCAGGCCTTGAACAGTATGTGCAAAATTCTCAAAGCAGAGGCACATGAGAATGTGATTTGTTACTGGAATCTCACAGTTCTAAAATGTAAAGAGCTAAATTCAAACTGTAATGCTGCACCAAGAAGCTTTACCAGTTAAATGACATTTTCAAAACACATCCAATCTTGTACAGGGACAAAATAAAATTAAAATCCAATCAATATAAAGCAAGATAAATCATTTGGTCATAATATAAAAATTTAATTACATGGATAGAACACAAAAAAAAAAAAAAACAACTAAATAATCTTACTACAGAGATTGATATATTCTTTAGTAACTTTGTGCATGTGCATTTCTTGGCATGGTCCTCTAAGAAAGATGTGCCCTAATGAAGCAAAGAGGACTTTTAAATAATTTACAATGTATTAGAGTAAAGCTAATATAACGCATAGGCCTTTGAAAAAAGAACCCATGGATTCATTTTAACATTGTGAAACTCTACTTGTTTTCGCTTTACCAAGTAGCAGGACAATAATCTTGGATAAACCATAGACTTCCTTAAAGAGTAGTGAACACTGGAAGGACCGCTATTGTTATGGTCCGATCTGCAACGTCTAATGATGGTGAGTGCCCTTCAGATTCAGGGAGGCCCATGTCATTTGACAGTCCAGATTGGACCACCCATGTCCTTCTTTTTCCTTTCTTAAATTTGCTGAACTGAAACTTTATTTTATTTTTATCAAGCAGAAAATATATTTGGTACTCTCAGTCGATTTTTGTCTTCCACAAAGCAAAACCATTTTCTTCTTTTTCTTTTTCCTTATTAGAAGTGAGTGCAAATATTCCCTACACTGGAGTAGGGCCTAAAAAGTTTAGTTAAAATTTAAAACAAATGCTCAATATTAGGAAATTGCCTCAAGGAAGGGGTAGGCCCAGAGGCCCTAGTGCCCTAAAAGAGTCTTTATCAGCAATGATTATAGGGTTTTGTAATACTTTTTAATCATTTTTCTCTCATAAATTTGCTTTTTTTTTTTCGTTAGGATGTCTACCATATTTGACCCAATTATAAACAAGTTCAGCTCATCATCTTGCAACCCGACTGTTTCACCTGGTCAATAACCAGGTTGAGTTTGAGAAAATGTTATTAACAAGTATGGAGTCTAAAATTACCAGAACAACATTGACAAAGACGTGCAAACAAATAGAAAATGTAAACATGATAATGAGACATCAAATAGATGTTTCTTGTGTAAGGAAGCAGTTGAATCCGTTAACCACCTCTTGCTTTATTATAAGTGGTCCACAGACTTCCGGGATACAGCAAAGTCTCTAGAGGTGTTAGCTGCGTGCAAGCAGAAATCATTGAAATGGAGTTATCGGCTTGCCATGGGATTAGAACTAAAAAGGAAAACAGAAAGGCCAACTCCTTTATCCCACCTGCAGATTTTTGGCTAATTTTGAAGGAAAGGAACTTGAGAGCTTTCGAGGGTAAAGAAAGGTTACATCCCTTTCTAATGCTACAATGGCTAGATTTACTCAGATTTTGGGTGTCAAGGAAGTTATTTTGAAAAGGTTCAGAAGCTGTAGATTTTGTGGAGCGATTGTTACATTCCTCATCTTTTGTAAGGGTTTGCACCCCTTGGTGCTCCTTCATATATATCCTGATTTTTTATTGAAAAAAAAAAAGAACAAGATAATGAGCTCCAAATAAAATTGCTGCATCATCAACATAATTTAAACAGCTTGCAAGATTTAATAGCATGAATGGGGGAGCTTACCTGTGTGTCCAATAATTGTGTGCACGCATGTCCTTCCTCTCCAAAGTTTCAATGTTGTGTCACTTGAAGCTGAATTGCAGGTCATCAGAAATTTACCATTCGGGTCTCGCTTTACCAGTTTTCTCCAAATGAAATACATGAAAAAAAATGCAATCACAATTAAACATCAAGAAAGTGCTATATACCAGAGACAAAATCTCCTGTTGGGAGTTTTATTACTGCTTGAATAGCAGACTTGTGTGCTTCCCAGAACTCAACAGGCTGGCCTTTCCTCCATCGCCGTAAAGTACTGAAACAGATTTTCTGAACAACAATTATGAATGAAAATTTGTACCCAAAACACACGCTGTAAGACTTAAAACAACAAAGTGGCTCTCCATGTCAAGAAAGTATGTATGACAAATTTTATTCCTACAAATCTCTCAGTTGCGCTTGCACATGAGGGAAAAACATAAAATAGAGAAACAACCAATATTAGACTTCAATGTGGCTTCTAAACCCAAGCAAACTTTGCTCCTTATAACTTGGAAAAGATCATATTCTTTAACAGCTCTAACCTATCACTAATGTTCTCCTTAACAATCAGAACACCCCTTCCTTTGTTTGAACATCTGTTCTTACATTGCTGTGTTCTTTACATTTTTGCATGTTGATGTTTTACCGAGAAAAAGAACAGTTGCCAGCATCTAGCAAACGCAAGAATATATCAAGAATACTCCCAAAAAAGAAAATATTAAAGGAAAGGCAACACGGGAAAGCAGAGGAAACAAAACTTCAGGCAATGGAGTTTGAAATCTTGCAATCATATAAACTCATCCATCAAGTCAAATATCTGTACATAATAAGGCGGCCCTTTCTCCAAAATCCAAGGAAAAATTTCTGTCTGATTACATTGTATCATGCCTTCTCTACCAAGGAACTGTTAGGGTCGCTATGGGCTAAGCATACATTTACTTCATGGAAATCTTAGAAACCAAAAGAACATAATTCTGATTCACATAGCCCCAACGCTCTAAACAAGTGAGCTCACCAGTCAACGGAAGAGGACACAATGTCCCCATTATCCAGGGCCAAACCAGTAACCTGCAACTGATGACCCTTCAACGTCTGCACCTTTTCTCCAGTACTCAAGCCACACCAAAATCATAGTATCCATCCCACCTGAAACACGCCCACCCTCGGGGAACTCCTCATTTGGCGAAATCCACGTCAGCGGGCAGACAAAACTCGAATGCCCCAATAGAATCTTCGAGGGAACAAACTTCCGCTTGTCGGTAGGATCCAGGGACCATAACCTCACCGTCCTGTCCCTCGATGAAGTGGCTATACTATCGCTGCCGCAGACGTATATCCCGCGAATCTAATCACTCATCCATCGAAGTCGAATGTAGGTAGAGTAGGCCCTAAACTCATCCATAACTAAGAAGCGACCTCGTCTTATGTAATTATGCTGATCAATTGTTGAACAAACAAGAAATGATGAAAAGAATGAGTTAGAAATCTTACATCGTCTTCATGACCTTTAAGCTGGCAGCGAAGTTGGTATTCTTTGAAATCGATCTCCATTGTTGAGAGGAAGAGAGAGACTAAGTAAGGTGCTCGGACTCTGGAATCTTTTACTCTTCGGTGGCGCAGAGAAGAAGAAAAACGAAGAATCAAGGACGAACTACTCGGGAGCAGAACAATCTTCCGAGTTCCGACCCGATGAGCTCCAATTTTTTCCCATTTTTTTTGGGAAAACAAAAAGGCCCAAGGTTTTGGTAAAAATTGCATTTGTTTCCCTATATTTTACAAACCAACAGTTGACGTTGTTAACAAAGGTCAAAATGGGCCAAGGCCTAAACGTGTAACTCTAGCTCCAGTCAAGCTAAGTTTGATATCTTTTCAAGTAGGGCTTTGATCTAAGGGTAGGTATTCGAGTTCGATTGAACCCGAGCCTTATCGAGATTTTGGTTATTATGATAAAAATAGTTTTTACACTAATGCTTGCTAACGTTCAATTATGATTGGATGTACCCACTCAGGTTCCAAAAATAGTTCGTTTGTCATTAAAGCTCTTCAATGAGCTAACTCATGTCAGATCGGATCTGGTCTACACATGCAAGGGCGGACTCAAGTTTTTTTATAAAGAAGGGACCAAAACAAATATTTTTTTAAATTATAGTTCTTATAAAAAAATTTGACAAATTTTAAGAAATGATCAAAATGCAATTGCTTTTAAATTTTAAAAAAAAAATTACAGATATTTTACAATTTTAGGAAGCCGGGGCCCTTGTTAGCCCCCTTTAGTTCCACCTCTGTAAACGAGTCACAATTGATTCAATTACCTTATAATGAAAATTGCCCTCCTTGAAGCCTTAATTAGAACTTATGCTACCTGACTTTACACCCATTAGTAGGAGTGAGCAAAATTTTGGTTATATCCCAAATAACCAAATAACAGAAAAAAATTTCGGTTTTCGATTATCATTTTTAAGTGAAATTTTGGCTTTCGGTTATAACCGAAAACTGATATATAAATTCAGTTCCGTTTTCAGTTTCTTTCTATTAAAATTCGGTTAACCAAAATAACTGAATTTTTATTCCACTAATATTTATATTTGAGATTTTGAAAGGATTATATATGTGATAGAAGTTTGCTATGTGCATGAATGTGATATTTGGACTTGGAATGAATTATATGTGCAAAAATGTGATATTTGGACTTGGAATGAATTATAGATGTTTGTTAGGTGATTGAAATGTGTGTTTAGATTGGGATATGTGATGAATATTTGAGGTTTGAAATGTGTATATATAAAATTCTGTTATTTCGGTTAAAAATCGAATAACTGAAATATTTTCGGTTTTCGGTTATTTCGGTTTTCTCCTATATTTCGATCTATTCAGTTATTAGTACATAAGACCAAAAACCAAATAAATTTGGTTATTCGGTTTCAGTTAAAACCGAAATAACCGATTGAGCACCCTTACTCATCAATGTATCTCTGTTTATAACTTTTAACTTTTATCAAGCCATTATGAGTAACATTAACCTACAGAAACAACCATTAAACACTTGGAAGGTACACAAATTCCAATATGTTACAGCAAAAATTATTAACGCCAATTATTTGGAAAGGAAACAAAGACAGCTTTATATTTTCCATACATACAAAAGCTACTGTTCACAAAAAATAGTGAATAGTGGCAACTAATTTCTCCTTGCTTGCATCTTTATCTCATTCGAGAACCAACTTAACCTGAATGGATCACTTTCTTCAGCAGCTTCTAGTCTATCCCATAGATGGGCATTTTCAGATGTACCACTAAATCCCTTGTTAGGTTCAAATGGATCTGGTTTCACATTTCTTCCTATATGCTCAAACACAGTGCCATATATGAATCAGTATCAATGTCTCTTCTTCATTGTGCAGTGAACAAGCTCTTATCATATATGTTATATTAGACATTAGTGAGGAAGCCACTCCCTATTCCATTCTCCTGGTTAAGCAATTAGGGATCATACATTATTTCCTCACCTTTTGCAGCCTAGGAAGAAGTCATTGCAAGAGTCACCTTTTTGCTGATGTACCGGTGCCTATTTGCACTGATCCTATTTTTCTTCACCATTACAGCCTCGTTGCCCTACTTTTCTCCATGTGTAGACTAAGTCTTCTTTGAGGTTGTTGACAAGATTTAGCATTATCTTCCAAGTTTATTCTATGTGAACAAATTAATGAATTAATGCCCTTTATGTCCTTTAATGTCCATCCAATTGCCCTTTTATGCCTTTTAAGTAACTCAATCAATTTACTTTCTTACTCGAATATGAGAGTAGATAAAATTACCACCGGATAAGAATAATTTTTTCTAAAGAATGCATACTTTAATTTTTTGGCCAATGATTTCAACTCTGGTGTGGGTATTTAGTCTTACTCTTCAACTTTAAGTTTTCCCAACTCCTCAACTTTTGGTTTCTAATATGTGTTTCCTTTCATCTGTGAAGAATCAAGTAAAGCACATATGTTAGAAGTATCCTGATCCATTTACATACTTGATTCAAATGAATTAACTAAATACTTTTCAAGAGGATCATAAATACTTTCTTCTTGGATATAGTTTTCTACAATTGCGCCAATGATGCAGACATCTTCATTTTCATCTTCCTTTTCAAAAGGTTGCTTAAGTAAGTTAAAAACATTTAGCTCTAATGTCATATTCCCAAATGACAGTTTCATTAGTCCACTCCTGCAATTAATTAAGGCATTAGAGATTGTTAAAAATGGACGGCCCAAGATAAAAGGTATTGAATTCTTGATTTTCACTGACGATGTGTCCAAAACAATAAAATTCATAAGATATATGAATTTATCAATTTGGACTAACATATCTTCAATGACTCCTTTGGGCACTTTCAATGATCTGTCAGCCAGCAAAAAAGTTACTCCGATTGGTTTTAACTCACCCAAATTTAGTTTTTGATAAACTGAATATGAAAGTAAGTTTACACTAGCCCCAAAATCAAGTAATGTTTGCTCAATTTTATGTTCTCCAATAAAACATGAGAATGTTGGACAGCCAAGATCCTTGTATTTCAAAGCAATATTATTTTGAATAACAGAACTTACCTGCTCGACCAAGAAGGCTTTTTTTTTTCTTTTTTTTTTTCACATTCAGTTTTGTTTTAATAGTGCACAAATCCTTCAAAATTTTGGCAAAAAAAGATCGCATCCAACAAATGGATATTAATCTTTACCTGCTTGAAAATATTAAGAATTTCAGAATTCTGATTCATCTTTTTATGAACTGTTAATGACTGAGGAAATGAAAGTGCAGGTGGAGATTTAATTTGTTCTTTACTTATTATAGGTGCAACCTCTTCTTTACTCTTAGAAATTGATTCATCGTCTCCTTCACAAGAATCAGGAATGAATTTTTCAATAACCTTACCATTGTAGAGTGTAATGATTGACCTCACTTGATCCATGGTTTGACCTTTGGGATTTGCTTGTGGTTGAGAAGGAAATTGCCGTTTCTATTGAATGTTAAGTGCATATGCAAATTTTGCAAGAGTATTTTTTCAAATCAATCATAGTTTGACTTGTTTGAGCATTAATTGACTCTTGCTTTACAATGAATTAAAGCAATGTTTCTTCAAAAATTTTCCTAAAATGAGAAACATAAAACTCATACCCTTGAGATTGTTGAAAATTTTAATAGGTGTGCAAAGGTGGTTACAACGGTTGAGCATGATTATCACCTCTCCAACTGAAATTTGGATGATTTCTCTAACCAAGATTGTAAGTTTGTGAGTATAGATTTTGGGTTGAACTCTTGAAATTGTTCAATGCATTGACTTGTTTATTGAGACATTCTTTGAAAGAAGGTAAGGTTGGGCAATTGCTAATGGAATGGTCATTGGTCTCACAAATGTGATAAACAACTTCTTCAACAGATTTTAATTAACCAACTTTCTTCATTTTTAAAGCCTCAACCTGTCTAGCTAGAGATGTAAATTTTGCTTTGAGATCATTATCTTACTTAAAATTATATATGCCTCCACTGGAAGCAGAGGATTGACTCTTACCTGGAGCCTCATAGGTATCAGTGGTGTCACAATTTTGTGTATTTTCTGCTAGCATGTCTAGGTAATTCATTGCCACGTCAGGATCTTTATCCTCAAATATTCCATTGCACATCAATTCCACCATTTATCTTTCCCAAGGTGTCAAACCTTCATAAAAATATGAGACTACTCTCCATGTTTCAAAACCATAATGTAGGCATGTGTTAAGTAAATCTCCACGTTTCATAAAAAATTTTCACTTGGTTTTTGTGTGAAAATGGTAATTTACCTTTTGAAAGAATTTGTTTTGTGGGCAAGAAATTTTTTTTTCAAAAAATGTTGTTATAGTTCATCATATGAATTAACAGAGCTTGACCTAAGATTCTATAGCCAAGTTTTAGCTTTATCTTTTAAAGAAAAAATGAAAAAGCTTAAGTTTGATGGTGTTCATGCTACAGTTTAGGTTATTATATGTGTGACAAACTTTCTCAAATTCCCTCAAATACAAGTATGAATGTTTAGAATCAAAGCCATGAAAAGTTAATAAAATTTGAATAATACCTTGCTTGAAATTAAAGTGACATGCATCAGCTGAAAAAAATTAAACATGATGTAGTGCTATTTCTTATAGGGTTCATACGTTCTCTAAGTGTCCTAGGTCGGTCTTGGTCATTATGTAGATAATGATTATCTTATTGTTCATTAATGTGTTCAACCATGTTTGATGAAGATGAAGATTCTCTTACCAATCTCCCATTTGATGTATGTTACCAAATTTTCATGCATAAACAAAATAATAACAAGAAAAATAAATATAAATAACAAAAATAAATAGGAGGCTCAGCCGTCCTTTCAATAATAATAAAAATAAAAATAAACAGATGATGTAGGAGACTCAGTCATCTTTTCAACAATAATAAAAATAAATAAAAAAGTAAGATTAACAAAAATTAAGAGATAGGAGGCTCAGCCATCCTTTTGATGAACAAAAAAAAATGAAATAAAATAAAAAGGAGAAAAAAGAAAAGAAAAGAAAATGAACTTCAACTCTAATTTTACTTCCTCGGCAACGACGTCAAAAACTTGTTGCACTTTAGCAGTTGTAACCCAAGTGTAGGTCATCGCAGGTAACAAAATCTCAGGAGTCCAAGTGTCAAACTACAGGGAAGTTAATTAAAAAATACAAATTACAGTTTTATAGCAAAGAAAGATTTTGATGCAAAGTGTGAATAAGTGTTTATTAAAAACTTAAATTCAAATAAAATAGCTAAAGTTAGGAGATCCACTTTTAGTATATCGGTCATGATTAATTTTAGTTCATCTTGCCACTCAACTGGGATCCACACATAGAGGAGGTCCCAATCAGAAAATTTAGTTAGCATTAGCTTTCATTGGTATTATAATACCAATACTTGTAAATGAGTTCAAGTATCCATCATACCAATCTTTGACCACAATAACTCAAGATTCCAATATAGCCGGCTCAACCATCTTCAACAAAGGGAATCAAACAGCTTTTGTGCCAATAATTTGACTATGATGAATCAAGACTCCCACTTAACAAAGAAGGTGATTAAAATGATTAAGAAAGTAAATACCGTTAACATTGAAATCCATTTAAATCAATCATAACCTTTATACCAAAAGCTTTACCCTTTCACCTTAGCAAAAAAAATATTAGTTAGTCATGATAAAAGTAAACAACATATAAAAATATAAATTGAACATGGATTGAGAGATCAAAGAAAGAACAAAAAGAAAACACTTGGACAGAGTTTCGGTATTGAAAACAAGAACAAAACTAAAGAGGAAAAGTTAAAGATGATACAAAAACATAAAAAATGCCTAAGAAATGTCATGATTTCATCCTCCCTCAAGTTGCTTATTTATAGAGTTTTGGGGTGGGTGAAATAGTAAAATGGAATAATAAATGGTGGATTAATACAAATCAACAAAGGTGGGTTGAAGCTTCTTTTAATTTTTCAGCCACTATACACATTGAATTAGCTTTTCCTCAAAACATGAGATTTGTAGATCTCTTCTTTAGCTTCGAAATGATAGCTTGCTCATTCAAATCAGATATCTGTACCTCAAGTTATGATTTTTCTACCGAAACTACTTTTCAACACATGAAAGAATGAATGGTCTCATCTATAATCAGATTTCAACAATGAAAATGATCAAACTAGCTCTTGGAATGAAGATTGTTGAAGATCTATGTGTTGGCTTCCGAATGAATTTGGAATCACTTAGTTCTGACATCCATAGCTCTAGATATGATTTTTTTTACAAAGGGTCACCAAGTGATAATTTTACTTACATAAAAAAATAATTATTTAACATATTTTTTTAATATTAATAAACAACAAACTACATATGTATAGTAAATAAGTGTATGAACAGTAAAATATGCATATGAATGCCTAGTGAATAGTAGCTCGGTGGAAAAAGTGCTTCAAATTAGAGAAATTAATCACACTAAAAGTGTATAATGATAATTTAAACCCTTAATAGCAATACACTTATAAGTATTCATCATTAGACAGAGGAAACATTATTCGAGATGTGAATTTTTCCAAGAATGCAAATACTTGGGATATTCAAAACTTTGAAAGCCTTTTTTCTTTACTCTATAGACAATCACTCCACGCATCTAGCCTAGACAAATGCCATTGGACGATGGGAAACAAAGGTTTTTTGGAAGTCAAAGGTTATTACTACCCCTTCCTTAGTAAACTTGTTTTAGAAGTTGAAGGTTATTACTACCTCTTCCTTAATAAACTTTCTCACAAAAGGGTCTATCTTTACTTGGAAACTAATATAGAACCAGTGCACACTCAAAGTGACACTCTTTGCTTAGGAGGCTACATTGACAATTTTCATATGAAAGGGAAGATGCTTCCAGAAAGATGTTTCTTATGTAAGGAGGCAACATAATCGTCTTTGCTTTACTGTAAGTGGTCTACAGATTTGTGAGATACAGCAAATTTCATAATCAATGTTTGCTAGGTGCAAGCAGAACAAGATTTATTAGAAGAATTATCAACTCGGCATGGTATTACTACTATATTCTAAAAGTCGTGAAGGGCTACTGTTCATTCTACAGTATGATACAGTGTTTGGACATTTTTGCCCTTACATGTGTGTATGGGCTGTTGGTCGTTTGGTTTGGTTGGTAGGCTTATGTGTTTTTTGGGCAATGTGTTGTTTCTTTATATTGTGGGCTTGCTGTCGTCTGTTGTGGGCTAAGTCAGTTGTTTTTGTGGTGTTGGGAATTTGTGCTAGTAAAAGTTATTTTGAAGGAAAATGAAAAAGAAAAATGATTATATATATTTTTATTTTTCATGGGTCTCGATTTAGCTGCCCTAGCGGATAGCCTAATTGGTTGAGTCAATAGTCAAATAGTGACCACTCAGGAGCCCGATTTATTATTGACTATTAGGTATTTGTCTATGGAGTACTGAGCCAAGACTCCGAGTAGTATCATTATACAATACTTCTAAGTAGGGGTGTAAGCATATGACCCTAACCTGATATCTGACCCGAACTCGATCTGAAATATTGAGTTAGGGTCAGGTTAGGAAGGAGGAAACGGTCACTTTGGGTTGACCCAAACTCGACCCAACATAAAGAAGGAAAAATCGGGTTGGTTAGGGTTTAACCCAATTCAACCTGAATGGCCTGACTGCACATTCTTCTTAAGTTCTTCTACTTCCATGCTTCGTCCTCCTTACTCCGGTGTTTTTGCCCCTTATTCACAGCCTCACCCCACCCTTGCCCTCGCCCCGCCTTTGCATTGCCCTCCCTTACCTCACCTTGCCCTCACACTAGGCACAATTGTCGCTAGCCTTCTTTTCGCCCTCCTTTGTCGTGCCCCAAACTTGTGCCTCCATTTAGACAGATTTGAGAATGGAGATTTTGGCAAACACCGATTCAACCCAACCTTAATCCATGTTACGGGTTAGGGTTGATTTGGGTTCAACCAATAAATTGGGTTGGGTTGGGCCACATTTTTCAAATGGAGAACTTATTTGAAAATTTCGAGTTCTAACCTGAACCTGACCTTAAACCCTAAACTTATAGCCTATTTCTAAGTTTTAAATACGAACAAAGATACTATTTTTAAAAAAAAATTGGCCCAAAAATTTTGGGTTGTTTTAGGTTAAAAGTTTTGGGACAAAAATTACATTATGTTTTAAATTCCACCAATTAATACTATTCATTCAATAGCATTAAATATTTTGGGCCAAAATTACTGTTCAATAAACAACACATGTGTTTTTTTTAAACTTCATTTTCCCCTCTTTTTTTCTGAATGTGTTCACAATGATTTTTATGCTTGCCCCCTTTTGCAAGTTAATAACTTTTTTTATGGCATATGTCAGTATTTCTCCAGTTTAAACCTATTTTACATTTCACTTTAGTTAAAACGTGTTTTCAATCCTAAATTTTTTTTTTCTCATTTTAGACCAAAGTTCTATTTATTTTTATTTTAGTCCCTAAACTTAATAACTAGACTGTTTCATTTGCTCTCTTGGCATTCAAAATTTTTTTATTATTTTTTATTTACTATCTTCTAAATCAAAACTTTGGTCCCCTAGTTTGACCTTTTTAATCAACCATAGTGCGACCTTTCTTTTTTTGTTTTTCTTGTTATTGTTTTTAAAGACAAAATTTTGATCACTTAGATTTATCAATGTTTAGGCATCGTTTGGGTTAATTGGTTGCCAAATATGTTTCTTTTACTTTCTTTCTTCTTTTATTAACTTAATGGTTTAACTATTAATACAAAAAGTTTTTCAATTTACTCACTTGCTTTAAAGTTTTTTTTTATTACTTTCTTATGTATCAATTGTTAAACTTTACTTATTATCACTGAAATATCATTTTTTACCGTATTTTATTAAATTTTATGTATTATATCTCTCTTTTAAAATAAAAATTTAGTTCTTATGATTTGTCTGCTTTTTCACATGATTTGAGTTGATAAAACTTCAGTTCATTTCACTTTTTTATTATTTTTATCTTTACTAAGTTAATGGTTAAACTCTTGATGCTTAGAATCTTTTTGTTTACTCTATTAGTCTCCAGATTTTACCTTGAGTTTTTACGCTTGTTTTTTACTTTTTTTGTTGCCTTTTTTTTTTTGTGTGTAAATGATTAAACACCATTAATAATCATTAAAATTTTTGTTGTATAAATGTGAGACCCTAGATCTAAGTCAAATCAAAATCTCAATTATTTGATTTTTATGAAAAAGATTTCCCTAGTTAATGATCACTATTAATTATGTTTATACTGTTAACATAGATTGAAACACCGCAACGTGTGGGCACTATGAACCTCATTTGAACTAAAAAGAGAAACGAAAAGTCTTATCTCCTTAATTCCTCTTACAGCCTTTTGGCTAATTTGGAGGGAAAGGAACTTGAGAGCTTCTGAGGGTAAAGCAAGGTCTCTGTCCTTACTAAGGCTACAGTGGATTGATTTCTCAGATTTTGGGTGACATGAAAGTTATTTTGCAAGGACTTAAAAGTTGCAGATATTCCCTTTTCTTATAATAAAAAATAAAACATCTAAGATTTAAAAATAACACCGTACAAGAAAAAGCATTTGCCTTATTATACATTCATCAATTGAACTAATCTTATCTTGAAACATGCATAAAAAATAATAATAATAATAATTTCACTATTTGGTTCATTGTGTCCAGCTTGATGATTCCTAACAAAAGCTTCCATAGTACTAGACCATTTTCCCAAAACTTCCATCCATGTAATTTTAGATTTACATTGATCTCTTTTATCACCGTCTTTAGTCTTTACTAAGATGTGACCATTCCTCTTTTAAAGCGCCCACCACCTTGGAATAACATTGCAATAAAGAAGATAGCTCAATAACTTGAAGCCTAAGGACACAACCCACAAGGCCACAATGCGGAATTACACTACTTATACACCTTACAGACAAACCCAATAAGTCAACTAAGAATGAGGTAGTAAGGCAGGGATGAAGAGAACAAGGCAAAATAGAGTGAAAAGAAATAAGCGAACCCAACAATACTTTCGAGCAATCACTGTTAAAAGATTCAAAAAGAAAGAAAAGGAATAATCCAACCTGAGATCAGAAACTTCTTGAATGACATGATAACTAATGACAATGTGACCATCAGTAGACACTATGAAGAAGGAATCATCCTACAAACAATGGTTTCTAGCCAGGCTTGACTACTATTCCGATCTTCATAATTGTTTCTTCATAAAGCTCAACTACCGTTTCCTTTACCTTTCACGTCCTTGCTCATTGTTTTCTTTCATTTCTTCAATGGTTAGTAGAGAAGCATGGCTCTAGTCAACAAACCGTCAATGGATGATTGGGAACTAAATGCCTGACCCTAAAATCAATGGGGGTAGTACCACTGGCAGATTATCCTAGGTTGAATCTGAATTTAATGCCTAGTATGAAATTTAGATTTAAGTGATATGGACCAGATTCATGTTTAAGTGACACTAGGTAAAGTTTCATATGGTATTAAACTTAGGTTTAGGAGGTATCAGATTTAAGTTCAAATAGTATTAGATTCAAATTCAAGTGGTATTAGATTCAGGTTCAAATGATATCAGATTCAGGTTTAAATGGTAGCACATTCAGATTCATATGGTATCAGATTCAGGTTATATGGTATTAGATTAAGGTTTAAGTGATATCATATTAAGGTTCATATCATATCAAAATTAGGTTCATATGGTATAACAGTTAGGTTTGTGTGGTACCAGATTTAGGTTTATATAGTATCAGATTTAGGTTCAAGAAGTATGAGATTGGAGCTTATGTGGTATTAATTTCAGGTTCAAATGGAATCAAATTAAGGTTCAAATGGTATCACATTCAGGCTAAGTGGTATTAGATTCAGGTTCATATGGTATCAGATTGAGGTTTATGTGGTATTAGATTTAGATTCAAGTGGTATCAGATTCAAGTTATGTGCTATCAAATTCAGATTCTATGGTACGAGATTTAAGTTCATATGATATTAAATTCATATTAAGTGGTACTATAATTAAGTTCAGTGGTACCAAGATCATTAGGTTAACTGATATGAGATTTAGGTTCATTTGGTAACAAATTTAGGTTAAGTAGTATCAGATTCATGTTCAAATAGTAGCATATTTAGGTTTATATGGTATCAATTTCAGGTTCAAGAGGTATCAAATTTAGGTTCAGTTGGTATCCACTTCAGGTTTAAGTAGTATTAGATTCAATTTTTTGTGGTATCAAATTCAGGTTTATGTGATATAAGATTCAAGTTTATGTGGTATCAAATTCAGCTTAAATAGTACAAAAATTAGGTTTAGTGGTACTAAGATCTGGTTAACTGATATGAGATTCAGGTTCATGTAGTAATAAATGCAAGTTAAGTGGTAGCAGATTCAGGTTAAGTGATATCAGATTTAGGTTAAAGTGTTATCAGATTCAGGTTCAAATGGTAGCACATTCATGTTCATGTGGTACCAGATTCAGGCTTATGTAGTATTAGATTCAGGTTGAAGTGGCACCAGATTTATGTTCTAGTGGTATCAAATTTAGGTTCATGTGGTATCAGATTTAGGTTTACGTGATTTCAAATTCAGGCTTAAGTGGTATCAATTTCAAGTTTACGTGGTATAAAATTTAGATTCAAGTGGTATAAAATTCAGGTTCAACTAATGTCATATTCATGTTTATGTTGTACTAGATTCAGATTAAATATAGTTGTTTGAACCTGTTAAAGTGGTACCAAAATCTAGTTCAGGTGGTACCAAAATGAAGTTTTGGTGGTACCTAAATTTGGTTTAGTACGGCTAATGATTGATTAAACCAGTTAATGTAATATCAAATTCATGTTCATGTGGTATCAAAATAAGGTTGAACTAGTATGAGATTCAGATTATTTGGTATTAGATTTAAATTCAATTGGTATAAGGTTCAAGTGGGATGTGATTCATGTTCAACTAGTGTGAGATTCAAGTTATGGGGTATCAGATTGAGGTTTAAGGGATATGAGATTTAAGTTTAACTAGTATGGGATTCAAGTTAAGCTATATTAAATTCAAGTTAAGTGGTATCAGATTTAGGTTCAAGTGATATGATATTCAAGTTTTATGGTATCAGATTCAGTTTCCAGTGGCATTAGACTGAGGCTTAAGTGGTATGAGATTAATATTCAAGTTGTATTAGAATCAGTTTCAACTGGCATGAGATTTAGGTTATGTGATAATAGATTTAGGTTTAGGTGGTATGATGTTCAAGTGGCATAAAATTCACGTTCAACTGGTATGAGATTCAAGTTATGTGGTATCAGATTGAGACTTAAGTGGTATGAGATTCAAGTAAAACGATATCAAATTCAGGTTAAATGTTGTTAGAATTAGGTTTAAGTAGTATAAAATTCAGGTTATATGGTATCAGATTGAGATTCGAGTGGTATCAAATTAAGGTTTGAGTGGAATAAGATTCATATTCAAGTGGTATTAGATTCAAATTTAGGTTATATGGTAAACAAATTTAGGTTCAAGTTGGGTCAGACTTTGGTTATGTGATATCAGATTTATGTTAAACTGGTATCAGATTTAGATTCAACTAGTATAAGATTCAAATTATATGGTATAAAATTTAGGTAAAGTTGTATAAAATTTAGGTTAAGTGGTTTCTGATTAAGGTTGAACTAGTATGAGATTCATGTTAAATGGTATCAGATTTAGGTTCAAATGGTATCAAATTCAAGTTCAAGTGGTATCAGGTTCAGGTTCAAGTGGTATGAGATTCAAATTTAGAGTTAAGGATTAAAGTTAGAGGTAAGTTTATGATTTGAGGCTATGGTTTAAGGTTTAAGTTTATAGTTCATTGTCTAGGATTTAGGGTTAAGGATATGGTTAGGGTTAGGTATAAAATAGGGTTTAGGGTTAGGATTTATGTTTCGGGGGTTTAGGGTTTAGGATATGGTTAGAGTTAAGGGCTAGGTTTCTACTTCAATGTTAAAGTTTAGGGTTTAGGGTTAAGTTTAGGATTTAAGGTTATGGTTTATAATTAAGGTTTAGATTTTGTGTTAGGGCTTAGGGTTATAGTTTAGGGCTTAACGATTAAGATTAGGGTTAGGGTTAGGGTTAGGTTTTAGTGTTTAGGGTTTAATGTTAGGGATTAGGGTTTAGGGTTTAACGAATATGTGGCAACTTTTTTTTAAAAGATCAAGCATGCTTGTAATTTTAAAGACTGTTTAAGATTAAGATTAGGTTTATGGATTAAGGATGAAGGTTTAGGGTTTAAGATTTATGATTTAAGGCTAGGATTAGATTTGGGATTGAATGTTTGAGTTTAGGGTTTAGGATAAAGATTAGGGGTAGGTTTAGAGATTCAAGGGTAGGGTTTAGGCTTATAGGTTAAGGTTAGTTTTAGGTTTTGAGTTTAAGATTAGGTTTAGGGTTAGATCTAGAATTTAAGGTAAGGGTTTAGGTTTAAAGTCTAGGGGTTTAGGGTTTATGGATAGGGATGAAGCATGTATGTACATAGCAGTTTTAGGTTGTAAATTTCCTAAGTATTATAGACTTGGTATATATTTGAGAAGGTGAGAAATCTTACTTTGAGAATTTAAAACATAAATACTTTGAGAATTCTTATTGTAACTTAACTAAAATTAGTATAATGAGGAGTATAAGATTGTAAATGATGAAAACTTCCCCCTTGTTTCAAAATTCTTACTTTGAGAATTGTTTGAAAAATAATTTGTAATCTTTCAAACAATTATGAATCCTAATTTCAATTATCACCATACTTAAGTAATTTCAGTTTATTGGTATATTCTTAACATTTAATAGATATTTTAACTTATTTATTTTTTTCTGTAAATATACTAAATAATTATAAAAAATGTGCTATAAAGACTAGAATTATGATATAACTAAAGTAAAATCTAAATTTTGTTTTAGGAATTTTTTTTTCCAAATAGTAAAAATAAATTACAAAACAATGCATATTTCTAAATTTCAAGCATTTTCAATTTTTTAAAGAAAATATAATATAATTTTTATAAGCTTTATTAAAAAATATATAACACTCAAATACTATAATTATGTGGAAATGGAACATCAAAATATACACTTTTAATAAAAGGAAACATTTTGTTATTAAAAGTGTAATTTTCATTGTTACACTCTTTATTAGTTTTTTTTGTGCATTTTCATATTTATCAAAAAAATGTAACAGTAAAGTATGCATTTCCATTCATGATAGCAAAAAAACCTATAAATTTATTTTTGAAAAATAGAATATACTTGTTATCAATTTTATCTATCTTTTCAAAGAACTAACACTAAAGCAAATTTCAAATTTGTTTCTAAAAAATAGTGAAATCAGTGCCTACAAAATTCAAACTGACCAAAAAAATACAAATCAATCATAAAACAAAGGATGCAAAAAACTTTAGTAAATACAACAGCCATATGGGTAGCTAAATACAAATAGAAAACCTAAATCTAACTTGAAAACTTTGACTAGGCCATGACTCATCTTATTGATGAAAATAAACACCAATCCAAAGTTTAGCTTAAAAAAAAATTGACCAATTTCAATTTGTAATGGTACCAAAAAAATATAGGACTCAAAATTCGGTTAATATCAGAACTACATACAACTTGTAAGGTTTCAAAAGAAACACACAACCATATATGTCCATAACCTTTAGGCAAGAACACCTGAAAAATCCGACCACCCATCAGGAATGGCAAGGTTGTTTTTTTCCTAATTGTAGGATACTAGCTACAAGTCTTAGCAACATATCCAGTTTTCTGATAGACTAACCTTCACCAAAATAAATATATAAAATCACAAGATTATGCAAATCAATATTCTTAAAATCACAGACAAGCTAGACACATACAACTATTTGCATGCTAATTCTCAACCAAAGATATGAAGCACACAAATTATCATGAATTTTGTAACAAGCTATAAAAATAGAGTCACTAAGATGAATTTTAGAATAACAATAGTTCAATCATGAAAGTTTATAAAATCACCAAAATCTTTAAATCATAATCTGTAAAATGCTTGCGAAACTAGACACCTAGGGTTAGTACTACAAAAATAAGCACACATTAAGAAATAACATTAACACTAAAACAACCCTTTCTATTTTAAGCTAGTTCCTTAAGAATTATTTTTATCATTTCAAAAATCCTTCTTAAAGAAAGTTCCTACAATTCCTTAGTTACTTTTGACCAAAGCTCATTTTATGCATGACCTAAATTTGTAGATGTAGTGGCATTTCATGCCTTCATCCTACCCAAATAAAGTAGTCACAAACAAAATGAGAAACTAGAAAAATAGCAGCCTTTCACCTTATAACCTAAACACTAATGTTCAATTATTAGGTTAGTACCCCCTCAGTTACCCTTAAAAAACCTTTTATCCAAACAAAATGAGAAGAAAAGTAACCAAAGAACTATCTTAGCCATACCGTTTCAAACGATAGTATTTTCCTTGTCTGCTAGAAGCTAAAACATATCATAAACTTTGATGAAAATTTTCAATAGCAATATAAAGAATTTATAATGGGCTTGACATCACATATATTTATCAATTTTCTCATATATTTCTCAATTTTCTTTCTTTCTTTTTTATTTATAAGCCGTAAATCATTTGTAAGCCCATTTCACCAACGAAAAAAAACCTTAAACCATACCCTGTAATTACTATTTTTCTTTATTTCCTTCTTTCTCTTCCTCTTCTTGTCTTCTCAATTCACAATAAACTATAAACACTTCTCAAAGCTACATGTGTTACACTAAAATCTTGGTAAATGGGGGAAAAACTCAACCAATAAAAATCTAACTACATGCTGTAAATTGATTTCATTTTTGGCTTTCTGGTTTGTATAGTCCCAAGAAAACACTCTCCCATGTAGTAATCTCCTCATGTGTTATTGCTAAAAAACCTAACCTACACAAAATTCTCATGGTATATATCAAAGAAGTAATAAAAACAATTGAATTTGATTACTATTTTTCAGCTTCGCAATTCACTAAATTCACCAGAGAAATAATTACTTGATGCATAACATAAATAAAAAAGGAGTTACCTTAAAATCTCATATTTTATCATCAATAAGCCTTTCAAACTTCATGGAGAATTCCTTGAGCTTGTAAACTTTGACTTGGGGTGCATATATATCTAACTTCTGCAGTAACCAATAGCAATTTATGAATTTTTAAATGAATATCAATGGCAAAAAAAAAAAAAAAAAAAAACAAGCAAACAAAGAACCAACCACGTATAAAGAGTTGAACTTGCCACAATAAGGAATTCCTAGCCTGATTGAGCTTGATTTTGCTTGGTGGCCTCGAACCTTAAATCCTAAATCAATTCTTTGCTCTCTGCATAACCTGGAACAATAATCAGAAAGGCTGAAGCAATTGCGGAAACAAGGAACTGGAAAACAAAAAATTAGAAAGAAATAAACAAGGAGAGAATAATAATTTTTTCTTTGCACAGAGTTTTCCTCTTCTTGGGATTGAGCCAGGAAGTGATGAAACTTTGATGAGAGGAGTTTTTGTAAATCTTCAATCCGTTTATGGATATCTATTTCATCTTTCCTCCATGGAACAACATATCTATTGGTAACAACGAAAATCTTTATAACATCAGTCAAAACCTGAGCTTGCCGGGAAATGTCCACAAAGGATGGGTTGGTTCCCCTGCTGTTTTGATCTTCACTATTGTTTCCATTACCTTTGCCATCATTCCTCAATGTATCTTTTTTGGTTCTTCACTGCAGTGCTTCACTATGAATCTTTCAACCCCTTAAAACTGTTGATTTCCCCCGATCTTTGATATCTCGAATATTGACAAAAACAAAAAGACAACAATACCTTAGTGGTGTGAACTAAGTCGTATTTTCAATCTCTGTCTTCTTCGATTTGGTGATTTGGCTGCAAGGTCCGAACGATGAGCAGTGGGTACCAACTTTGGGAAGCTAAGGAAAATGAGTAGCAGTTTAATCAAATGATATAAGAACAGCCACAACCTATCCATATCCTAAATTGAGACATTTTTTACTCATTTGAGGAAGAACAGGAGAAAAATATAAAGAAACGTTGATTTGAAGAAGAAGTGGAAAAGACAAGACTTGAGGAACAAGACAACGAAGCCTATTTGTAACCGGCTGAAGTTGGTTGCCATTAAACTCCTTCTTATCTGATCATAATTCAATGGCCCATAGAGAAGAAAATGAACTTTTGGGACTAGAATGTACAAGAAGGAAAAATATAGTTATGAAGTAATTACGATACTATACACCTATATTTAATTAGACATACTAACCCACTCTTAATTTTCTATATATAAGTCACTTTTGTTAAAAACAATTGAGAAAATTGTCCCTAACAAAAATCTCTCTCTCCCTTCAAAAATCCTACCCTTAATCCCTGCGTCATAGTTGCCATCGCCATCACGACCAGATCTTCTGTCACTTCTCATGTCTGCACAAGTATCAAAGACAAATGTGCAAAGTGTCTAAAGAAATTAGGAAAAATGTGTGAACATGTATGTATAAATGTCTGAAATAATATGCAAAATATTTAACATACAAACTATTTGTTCTCTACCAAAATGATAAGTAAAACTGTAAAAATATCTGAAGTAATAAGCAAATGTGTTTGAAAATAATATTAAAAATGTCTAAATTAATTAACAAACAGTTTTACTTATCATTTTGGAAGAGAACAAATAGTTTGTATGTTTTCATTTCCGCGGATGCTAATCTGAGAACGCCGAATTTGTCAGACAGCTAAACGCACAACATTTCTCCCCCCCAGAGTTCCTTCAGTGAGGATGGCGTTAAGAGCCCATCTTCTCCAAAATACCCATGAGAAATTTCATTAATCAAAGCAAGAGATTGATAGATTTTCGTGCCAATATGGGTTCTATAAAGAAGTAATGAATCCAGGGAAAAGTAGGGCAATTCAATGAGGGAAACAAACAAGAGAGGGAAGCCAATGGAAGAATTGACAAGAGTAAGTGGTTTTTTAGTCTCATAATCAATTAATTTTTCTTGTGTTGTTCTGCAATTCATGACAGTAACAATAATGTCCAGAATTTCTAGTCTCGGAATTTTTTTTTTGCTGCTGTTGGGTCTCTGATTTAGATGTGTCTACTGCTATTGTATGGCTGACCTTGCTTTGGCCTTTTATGAGTGCTTTTTCTTCAGACGAGTATTGTTATTGTTCTTCAATTTTGGATTTTGCTCTTTGAATTTCTGCTACTCTTTGAAGCCAAACACAACAGACTTTGCAATGGTTAAGGAGTCTCGGCCTCGACGTGGTGGACTGGTGGGTGATGGGGAAGTCAACGACTGAATCCGACCTCTTCGAGTTTGCTTAGAGTGTAGGAATTGTGCAGACAGTTATGTGATTAATATGCAAAGCAATTTATTTGCTTCAGTCAGAAGGTCATTTTTATACTTATCTTCCCTGAGATGGTGAAAGCTGAGCACTGAATGGCCTAAGTAGTGAGGGGTGAAATTGGTTAACAGATTAGATGTTTAGGCCTCCAGTTAGGATTAGTCTTTAACTTGGGTAGTAGAAATGGAATATTAGGTGGGTTAATGGATTGATATGATGGGTTGAAAGAAAATTTGGAGGGATTACTGGGTGAACAAAGCCAAAACTAAAGTCGGTTGATGTATTGAAAAAGAAATAAAGGAGGAAAATTAAGCTTGAGTATATTTGTTGGGTCAATAATGTTGGGGTTATACCTGCCAAATTCATTCCTCGATCATGCATAATTTGTATGGCTGACCTTTACACTTTCAATTAATGGTTCCCATGTGCATCTTTAATATTATATATCATCCTCATTCTATATTCTTCCATTCAAGTTACATTTTTTATTTTTTCCATTAATACTCCTTACAAGACGACATTAATCTAAAATAGTGCAAGCTATAATCAATTATGTTTCTGGTCTTTTCACATCCATAATTTGTATTTTTTAAGTTTATATTCTATGAACAAGCTTAATATTTATTGTTTGCCTTGTTTGATGGAAATTGGTTCACTTATCTTTTTCCATTTGATGTTAGATGGGAAATTGCACTTTTGAAACTACTAACAATCAAAATCAGTGTGCCGACACCAAAGGTAGAGCACAATGGGTAAAGCTCAAGTGATTATATTTTGTGACATATGTAAAAAAGAGCTTGGTGATGGTCATAGACAAGGTGGTAGTCTAAAGAAATTTTCATGGAAGATAATAGTAAATAAATTAAAAAATGAGACTGGTATGAGTTACACTGGTAACCAAATGAAGAATAAATGAGATGGACTCAAGAAGGATTGGAAGAATTGGAAGAATTGGAGGACACTTAAAAGGCTTGCAACAGGATTGGGATGGAACTCACAAAAAGCCACAATTGACACATCAGATGATTGGTGGGACAAAAGCATAAAGGTTTGATTCTATAAAAAAATTGATACCTATGTATATATGTATTATTATCTTGTGTATTCTTATTGTTCTATTTTCTTGTTGTTGAACAGGGTAACCTAGAGATAGCTAAGTTCAGAACCAAAGGCATAGATCCAGAGTTGGAAGAGAAGTATGATGAGTTATTTTTTGGTGCAGTTGCTAAAGGTGATGATATGTGGGCACCATCAGGTGATCATCCTCCAGAAAGATTTTTTGATGGTTCTGCCACTCAAAAAACATTGTCTGGTGATTTACTTGATGGTAGTGGTAATTGTGAAAATGAGGGTATTAAAGTGGTCAATTCATGTGTTGCTTCAGAAGCTGAGAGAAATGTAAGCCAAAAATGACAAAAAATCTCATCATCCACACAACAAAAGAAGCAAGTTCATAAGGAAAAAGGAGGAGCTTCTATGCTGTCCACAAAAATAGATGACATCAAAGAAGACATTGAGAGCCACAATAATGCTATAATAGCTAGAGTTAACAAACTACCTCCTACTATTATTGATGCAGTTGAAGTTCTAACCTCCATGGAGGCCGATGTGCCACAATTTAGTCCACTTTATCGATTTGCTACAAAGCTCCCACTAAATAAAGAAAAACATGAGATGTTTACGGCATTAAATAACTATTTTGCAAGGTTGTGGTACTTGAAAGCCGAAGAAGTTGGGGCAGAAACAAATGAAGCACGCAGCTTTAGTAATCTGTTTGGAAGTAATTAGTTAAAGTTTCTTTTCACTAAGTGGGTGTTAGGTTTATAGTTCCATATCCTGAATAGGTTAGGTAGTCATAAGAGATATAACTGTAGGCTAGATTAACCTCAAAGAAAGATTTTGTAAGTTTTTCTATAAATTTCTGGTGGAAATTAAAAGAGAGAAAAAAAAATTATTCTTATTATCAAGTTTGTCATTTTATCTTTACATGTAAATTGAGGAAAAAATAGTAAGTCTTACATGAATTGGCAAATACCGTGAGCTACCCCTAGAAAATTCAAGAACTGACATTTTGGCCTAAATTCTCAAAAAACTAGGCAACTACGCCACCCTGGCGGAATGATACATAATTACATATACTTGTTATGTAACATCAGGACAAAGTTCCGCATTTGATGGAATGGTTAATGCTCAGTGAGTTGAACCTACTGATGCACCTCTTTCCCATTTTATTCTTTTTTGTGTTTTCTGCGCCTGTTTCCCTCTTTTTTTTTTTTTTTTTTTCATTTTTTCTTCTCTACGTCTGTTTCCATTTTTCCTGTTTTTCTTTTTTGTTTAGTTTTTTTATTGTTTCCATATTTTTGCTTTTCTTTTTTGATTTTTTGCTTTACTTTTCATGCTGTATATTATTATTTTTTTCATTACTTTATTTTTCTATTTCAGTTTGTTTATTTTCACCAAATTCGTTTTAATTTAAGTCAACTTAATCTACAATGACTTATTTTCATTTTTAAATCTTTTTCACCTAGAACCAATTTAATTTGAAACCCAATACTATATAGGTATAATAATTCAGTTGAAACAAAGTTTTTATCATGTTATTAAATTTCTATGAAATTTTATTTTTTAATGTTTAAAAAAGAAAAATTTATAAAAAAATTAATAATATTATAAAAATTTTACAATCAATGGATTATTTCACCTAAATAATATTGACTTTCAAATAAAATTGGTTTCAAGTAAAAAAGATATAAACATAAAAATAAGTTATTTTAAATTAAGTTGGCTTAAGTTAAAATGAATTGTCCTTTTTTTTAAAAAAAAAATTTCAATATTTTATTCTTGTTCCATTCTTTATAGCTTCTATCTCTCTTTTATTTTACTTTGTCTATTGTACTATTTCTAGTTTCATTACCTTACTTTTTTCTTATTCCTTATAATCTCTTCTTTTGCGGTTTTTGTATGTTCTTTTGTTTTCGTTTTTTCCCCGTTCCTATATGTTATTTTTTATATATATTCCACTTGATATCTAATATGTTCTCCTATTTCTGTTGTTCTTTAAGTAAATATTATCTGTTCTTTTTGTTCTTTTTTAGTTCATATATATATATATATTTGTTCTTTTTTAATTCTTATATGTTCTTTTATGGCCTAAAGACCCTTTCACTCCCTTATCTTTGCCAACTC
Organism: Aquilaria yunnanensis; assembly: GCA_039654915.1. Taxonomy (NCBI): domain Eukaryota; kingdom Viridiplantae; phylum Streptophyta; class Magnoliopsida; order Malvales; family Thymelaeaceae; genus Aquilaria; species Aquilaria yunnanensis. The sequence goes on from CM077593.1 coordinate 16,135,166, forward strand.
AAATCTTTTACATCCTAAACTTTGACTTAGGTTTGCTCACCCCTCAAATTGTAGAAATTTGTATCTTTTACCCTCTCAACCAACTTAAATGACTTTCTAAGTTATACGAGGATTGAAATGAAGATAAAATAAAAGATGAAGGCTTAGCTAATTATTTGACTCAGACTTTTGCATTATTTTAATTATCTACTTCAATTTTCTAGATTCAAGTAATTTAAGAAATGACAAATTCTGCATTGAAATATAATTTATTTAATTTTAACAACTCATTCATAGAACTAGAGACTTATGTGGGAAAAATGACTAGTTAGTTCTTCATATTTCATTTTATACAAACAATATGCAAATAAAAAAAATATACAAGAAATTAAATAAAATAAAAATAAAAAATAAAAAATGAAAACATAATATACAAAAAAAGGAAAAAGAAAAAACTAGACAAAGAAAACTAAAAAAACTGAGAGCAATGAAAAATGAAGTAAAGAAGAAAAAGAAAAAAAAAGAAGCAAAAAGCATACAAAAAAGTTGAAGGGAAAGAAGAAAACGGGAAAAAGAAAAAAAGAAACAAAAAGCACAAAAAAAAAAGGAAAATAAGAAGCGACAAGCACAAGAAAAGAAAAAAAAAAACTAAATGAAAAACGCAGGCGGCCCTGTCTCTTCAACTAGCTTCTTAGCCACTGCACGAAACACGAAACCTTCAAGCTTGTCTAATATTTGACATTAATGTGTTTGGGCACATGGCCACTAGTGACTAGTCTAGACGAACGCAAGATTTACCGAAAGAATAAATTTTAAATAATACTCCACCCATTCTAAAATTTTAGCTCCATTTAACTGTTTGTTACATTTTAATTTAAATTTATTTATATTATTATTTATTAAAAAAAGTTTTAAAAAAAATTTAAAAATTACATATCTTGATTTATCATTCATATATAAAGATTTTTTACTTATATATTAAAATATTAAAAATAAAAAATTATAGATTAATTACTGAAAATAAATAAAGTAAAAATTTTAAGATTGAGGGAGTAAGTTTTTAAGAGTAATATAATAAAATAGTTCGTTAAAAGTTTGGAATCACCTCAAAATAGTAATAAATGAGGTACACAATGCCAACACCTTGTGGCGGTTGAATTCTTGTTAACAATAAATACAAATATAATTAATAGTGATCATTAACTAGGGAAATTTTTTCATAAAAATCAAGGAACTGAGATTTTGATTTAACTTAAATTTGGGGTCTAACCTTTATCCAAAAAAAGATTTTTATGATTATTAGTGGTGTTTAACCATTTACACAAAGTAACAAAAACGAAAAAATCAAAGGCAAAAGGTTAGGTAAAGTTTGAAGACTAAGAGAGTATATTGAAATATTCTACGCGTCAAGAGTTTAACAATTAACTTAGTACAAGTAAAAATATATACATAAAAAAGTGAAGTTGGCCAAAGTTTTATTAGCTCAAATATTGCCAAAAAGTAGACAAGTTATAGCGAGTAAAGTTTTAGAGTCAATTCGTTTCAACTTAATCTAAAATTACTTATATTTATTTTTACATTTTTTACCCAAAATTAATTTTATTTAAAAATTAATATTATGTAGGTGTAATAATCTATTAAAAAGACAATTTTTATAATCTTACAAAAAAAAAAATTAATAACATCTTAAAAATTTACTTCCAAATGGATTATTGTATCTATATGATATTGTCTTTCAAATGAAATTAGTTCAAGGAAAAAAAAATGTAAAAATAAAAATAAATCATATTGGATTCAGTTGATTTAGTTAAAACGAATTTTAGAAGAGAGCAATAATATGAAAATTTTAATAAATAAGGCAAAGAGTGGAATTTTCAGTAACACCACGTGGACTTTAACGATTGACACATAAAAAGAGATATAATAAAAGTCTTTAAACTAAGAGAACAAACAGAAAGCCTATTGTTATTAATGGTTTAACCATTAAGTTAATAAAGGAAGAAAGAAAGCAAATGAAAAATATTTGCCAACAAATCATTCCAAAAGTAGATAAACCAAAGTGGCTAAAATGTTGTTTTAAAAAACAATAATAAGAAAAACAAAAGAAAAAGATTAAGTCACTATGATTGATTAAAAATACAAAACTATGGACCAAAGTTTTGCTTCGGAAAATAGTAAATAAAAAACAACAAAAAATTTGAAGACCGAAAAGCAAATGGAAAAATTTACGGCCAGTTCGTTTCATGGGAAGTCAATTGAGGTTACATGTTTTTGCATAGTGTAGTTATGTTATTGTGGGTCCCTTTTTGTTTTGCCCTAAAAATTGTAGCTTATTAAAATCGTGCCACCTTTCTCCCACATTCCCCCAGGTAAATTGCACTTCGGATAACAACTTAGACGGTGGCCACGTTTGCCCTCGTGTCCAATACCATTGACATCCAACCTTGTCCCACAACCCAATTTAGTTCCCTTTCCACACTCACCTCCACCCCATCCTTGTTTGAAACCTTTACATGCATTGCCTAAACATAGTCCAGGGACTATACTTCTATACTTGTGGCGGCGATGACTGGATTTCCACAGCGGCCTGATTTAGAACTACTACGATGCCTCTCCCCATGTCATTGATCTATTGGTTTTGTGGTTCCCCTAAATCGGTTAGAGGTGGGTAGAACTCGTTTATCCTTAATGACAGCCAATAAGCTTGATGATCAGTAACGATTCAAAAAGCGATGTTTGAGACAAAAACAGGTGTCTTGCTTCTTTTTCTTTGTGATTGCTGAGATCCATTGGTAATCCACGGTGGTCTAAGGCGGTGAACATGGAAGTCTAAGGATGTGCATAATCCACGGTGTGCATAATTCATCATCGATACCTGAATTAAACCAAACATGTTTATTAAAGAGCGGTGAACATGGAAATCTAAAGGCATGATTTTGGCATGAACTCAACCTTTCTACACAACCTTATCTACATTGGCCAAATGAGTGTAATAACATGAAAGTCTAGGGGTATTATCGAAACAAAAAATACAAGCCCGTTGATTGGCACACTGAAATGATGAAAAACATGTTAACTATGGCTAGTTAACCTGCGTTAAATAGGCAGTTAGTTATTAAGTTCATGGACTCAAATCACAAACACATGTAACTTGGGTCTAAAATGTGGAAAAGTAGAAACTCAAGATCTGAAAACCATTTTAACTAAAATGAAATGTGAAATAGATTAAAATTTGGAAAATAGTGACACAAGCCCTAAAAAATGTAATTCCCTTATAAAAAGGGGGCGAGCTTAAAAACAAAGTGAACAGATACAAAAAAACAAAAGGCAAAAATGGGAAAAAAAAATACGTGCACATAAATTTTGGCCCCAAACTCTTTGATAAAAAAATTTAGTACTATTAAATGAATAGTACCAATTGTTGGTATTTAGAATATAGTGCAGTTTTTTATCCAGAACTGCCCAAAAGTTTTGCCCAAAATTTTCTTACTATCCAATAAATCATATCTTTGTTCATATTTAGAAGTATTTAAAAGTATTGTATAATGACGCGAAAATATATGAAACGGATATAGTGTAACACAATATCGTTTTTATATAGATGACAGAGTGACAGAAGCGAGAAGATAGGAATAATGCTTTTCACCATTATCGATCTAATTAACTGTTAAACTTGAAGGCTAATGTGAGTTATGCGTTGGCAATCACGTGGTCCAATCTTCTCAATTCAGCCCACGACGACATGAGTCAAAATCCTCTTGTCTGGACCCGCGTGCGCGCACCCTGATCTTTCTATTTTCATCTATGCAGGTAGCATGAAACTAAAACATTACAATATCACCATCCAGACCAGACCGGCACTCCACTTCCCATAACAATGTCTCTGTAACCAACTTCTTTCCGATCACCATCGCTATCAGATGGCACAATCAGGTTTGGGATCAACGTTTTAGTCTGCTCTATTCATTGATTTTTATGACTTATTGACTTCGGGGCCTCCAATGGCATAATTGATTTGATTGTGACTCAAATGACATAATTGATTGGTGGTGGACTCAACTGGAACTTCAACGTAAATGAAGTAAAGGGCAGTATTGCAATGTGAACTGGCACCCGGCTGTCACGCTCCAATTTCCGTCGCCTTTACGCGGTTAATGATGACCGGTTACCGACAAATCAAATTCCTTGGGACCGGAACGTCCATAATATGCTTTCACTCACTCAACCAACATACAGCAAAAGGCATCCTTTTACCCTTTTCCTCATCTCTCTCTCTCTCCAGTACAACTACAACTACTCGCTTAAAGCACCGAAAAATCCTTTTTGACGGAGCAAAAATATAGCCGTTTCTTTCTTCTCTCCCAAAGCTACTCTTTTTCTCTCCCTCCAGCCGCTGGTACCTGCTTCTTTCTTTGCCGTTTCTTACCAGATAATGTAAATCCCAGGAAAAGGCTCAGCAGGACTTTGCTTCAGCTGGGTTTTCTGAGACAACCCGACTAGAATTTCTTGGCGAAAATGGCGTACAGCTCGTCTCCAGCTCTGGTTTTGCTCTGTCTCGGCTTGCTCGCCGCCCCCTGTTTCGCTGACGACCCCTTTGTGTTCTATGATTTCGAGGTCTCTTACATCACCGCTTCTCCTCTCGGTGTGCCACAACAGGTTTGGCTCTTCTCCTGCTAGATCTCTAGCTCTTGCTCTTTTGCCTCGTACATTTTCCCCAAGTGTTCACACTGGCCTGGTTTTGCTAGTCTTGTTCATCTTTATGAACGGGAAGTGATTTTCCTTATATTGCTCAATATTTCAAGTGTTAGAGTATAGATCTGCTGGAACGATTGGAATTTTACTGGTGTATTTGGCATTTCTTAGTGTGCGTAGTTTTTGACATTTGCATTAAAGATGATGAGCTTAGAAAGTGAAGTATTGAGCTGTAACTGCATGCTCTCGCAGGTTATTGCTATTAATAAAAAGTTTCCTGGTCCTACAATTAACGTGACTACCAACAATAATGTGGTTGTCAATGTTCACAACAAACTGGATGAGGATCTACTGATGCATTGGTAAGATTCGGTGTTTTGCTTGCTTTATTTGCTAAACAATGGAAGTTCAAAGGTTTATTTATGTCCGTAAAGTGTTTGATGATATATGTGAACTGGATTGTACAGGTCTGGGATCCAGCAAAGGCGCAGTTCATGGCAAGATGGGCTTCCTGGAACAAATTGCCCAATCCCTTCAAAATGGAACTGGACTTACCAGTTTCAGGTGAAGGACCAGATTGGGAGTTTCTTCTACTTCCCATCAATCAACTTCCAGAGAGCGGCTGGTGGTTTCGGAGGCTTTATCATAAATAACAGAGCGATCATTGCCATTCCGTTTGCACAACCTGATGGGGATATTGTCATTTTGATTGGCGATTGGTATACAAGGAACCACACGGTTAGTGATGTTAATTTTATCAGGAGTTAGTTTTTCTTCTTTAGTCCAAATTCTGGGCAGAATGAAACAGGCAAATAGCTGATCCTTGCTTTTGTGCTGTAGGCTTTGAGGAAGGCTCTTGATGCTGGGAAAGATCTGGGAATGCCAGATGGAGTTCTTATTAATGGAAAAGGTCCTTATCAGTATAACAAGACCTTAGTTCCGGACGGCATCGATCATGAGACGATGGAAGTCCACCCGGGTGATTACCAGACATAACACCCCGTTTATGTTAGAGTCTCTCAGTTGCTGAACATACCAATGCTGTTTTTCATTTTTTTTAAAAAAATATAGTTTTTCTATTATTTTAATGATGTAGATACTTCCGTAACCAAATTATTGACTTTCAAAACCTGAAATTTCAATAGAATACTTGCCCATCCTGTTGTGCGGATGATCAGTAAAAGTGTGCACATGTTGCATTTCATATTGCGATGTGCTCTCCATGTCATAAATATTCACGTGTACTGCATGCTCTAATTGTGCCAACATATAAAGGTGCTAGCTTCAAGAAAAATTGTAGCCAAAGGTTGAACTGTACTGTGATTGTGTTTCCATGTGGATACTCTTTTGTCTATTTGGCTTGCCATATTTATGTACTTAATATATGAAATGCAGACAGATTTAAATGTTACAATTAATCTTCGATGCCCATGTTGGCTTCACGTGGTTAAGAAAGCTTGTTTCCTTGAATGTTGCTCCAAAACTGATAGTATGGTTGCAAATGAAATGTACTCCGATATTTTGAATTGAGTGTTTGTTGTATTGTTGCTCAGTTTTAGTAATTAATACAGCATGATTCTTATTTAAGGATTATGTGGTGGAGGCTAGACACATATTTAATTGTTGATCATGTCTTTTTATTCATGGAGCTTACACTAAATGAGATCATTGTTGTGGTTGGATAGGGAAAACTTACCGTATCCGGGTTCACAATGTTGGGATATCAACCTCTTTGAACTTCAGAATTCAGAACCACAATTTGCTTCTTGCGGAGACAGAGGGTTCATACACCGTGCAGCAGAATTACACTAGCTTAGACATACATGTTGGACAATCATATTCCTTTCTGGTCACTATGGATCAGAATGCTAGTTCAGATTACTACATTGTAGCAAGTGCTAGATTTGTAAATGAATCACTGTGGCAGAGGGTCACTGGTGTTGGCATTTTGCACTATACAAATTCCAAGGGAAAGGCAGCAGGTCCTCTCCCTGATCCTCCAAATGATCAGTTTGATAAGACCTTCTCCATGAACCAAGCAAGATCAATCAGGTTAGTCTGTTTACTTTGCAGGCATCATGATGAATTCAAAGCTTTGAAAATCAAATTCCGTGAGGTCTTTGTTCAATGGTTGTTATCCAGAATGATATAGAAATATTAATTTCAATGCAATAGAAAAACAAGCCTGTATGTTTTGAGAAATGTCAACATGCTTGAGGAGCAAAGTTTTTGCTCAATAAAGTTAAACTGGTATACACAGCACCAGAATGTCTCATCAAACTTTATTTTTGTGACAAATTAGAGTATTGGAATCCATTATACATACAGTATGAAATTCATCATATCATCTAAATTTGAGATCACTTTAAGTTTTACTTTGTTAATTGATCCTGATTTCTGCTCAAGAGGGAACTGATTCTGGTTACCCTTCTTTATTCTTGTCATAGATGGAATGTATCTGCCAGTGGAGCTCGTCCTAATCCACAGGGTTCTTTTAGATATGGTTCAATCAATGTGACTGAAATCTATGTGTTGAAAAACAAGCCACCTGTGACAATTAATGGAAAACGACGAACAACACTTAGTGGGATTTCTTTCAGCAATCCTTCTACACCAATCCGTCTTGCTGATTGGTACAAAATGAAGGGAGTCTATAAGCTTGATTTTCCCACTAAGCCACTTATGGGGGTACCTCGGTTGGAAACATCAGTTATTAATGGAACATACAAGGGATTTATGGAAGTCATCCTCCAAAACAATGACACCAAGGTGCAGAGCTATCACATGAGTGGATATGCCTTTTTTGTTGTTGGGTATGAGCCATACTTCATGTAAATATTGTCCATACATAGTAATCAACAGCATTGGCTTCCTTATGCATTAGTTCTCTGTAATGTTTTGTTCTCGCAGCATGGATTATGGTGAGTGGAGTGAAAATAGCAGGGGGACATACAATAAATGGGACGGTATTGCTCGCTCCACAATACAGGTAGTTATTGTAGTTTTCCAGTTCTTGTTCTCCTTTTTCTTTGTTTACTTCTTAAATTGTGACAGTTAATGACATCCATTCCAATTATTGAATTCCTGCTTGTCATGGAAATTCATATGGTTTATATTTTCTGTAATGCATGCTCTGCACAAAAGCACTTTGATCACCATGAATGGTCTTTGGTTTAGTCTTGACCCTGACATCTCTTCTGCTCTCCAGGTTTATCCTGGTGCTTGGACTGCAATCTTGGTATCACTTGATAATGTCGGAATCTGGAACCTGAGAACAGAAAACCTTGACTCCTGGTATCTTGGCCAAGAAACATATGTCAGGGTTGTGAATCCAGAGGCCACAAACAAAACTGAGTTTCCTCTTCCAGACAATGCACTCTTCTGTGGTGCCCTAAGCAGATTGCAGAAGTAAGTAAAATGCCCTTGTGTAATGTTAAGATAGGTCTTCCTTAATGCCTCGTGATTGGAACTAAACTGTTTGGCTGTATTTCGTTACTTTTTTAGGCCTCAAGACATCTCTTTTGCTACATCAATGCTGGGCAGTAGGTCAAGGCTTGCGTTCACGGTGCTGATGATCATCTATGCTGTTGTTTTCGCCTCTCGCTGAGTCATGGTTTCAAGATATTTTGCTTTTACTTCCGGCTGAACATTAGATGAATGCAGTATCAGGTTTGTGATTGTGAGAGTGTCTTAGTGTTAGGAATGTATTTGTGGTCATGTTGATATGAAGCCTGGGTGATTTTGCCATGTAATTTCTCCCGTAAGGATGTTGTGAATGGTCTGGGTTCCTCCTTTGTTCTATCGGTAATCTCATTCTTTTGACTTATACCTGTAATTTATTTACTGACAACAATTCAATCTTTCTCAAAGCCTTGCCACAGTTTACCTTCTTGCCTTTGGATTTGAGGTTGTATACTTGTATTTGATGTAGCGGATTCATCTAGCTTGGGATTGAGGAGGAAAAATAGCTTGTTAGTTGTGCTTAGCTGCAAGTTTGTCTAGGGGGTGTATCGAATTGAGGCTTGATTCCATAAGTTTGTACTAGGGTTGGGCCCGAGTTAGTTGCGCTTGTAAAATCGGGGCTCGAGTTAGGTTTAAGAAAAGACTGACATGTCACTGTCAAGGGGTAAGACAAACTCTTACCAATGTTGTGGATCCGGATGCATGCCAGGAGAGATTCTCTCGAGCACCAAATCAGTGAACGTCCTCGAGGAAAAGGCCGCTTGCAATTGTACCCCACACTGTCTAAATATCATGCTGGACAAGGTTTGTTTTCCATTATTCTCTTCATTTTTTCTGCTACACATTTGGTTTGGTTCTCATATTTTGCGAGTGCAATTTTTGCTCTGTTGTATTTGTTAATTGTCGAAGAAAAATTCCTTGCCTTGTCCTGGTTAAAACTTGGAAGAGTTGGACTAAATTGGAGACAAAAAACTTTGCCCAAAAGTCTGGACATCCCTAAGCTATTAGCCAATAACAAAATTCTAGTGCTCAAGGTTTTTTTGGTTGTTTGACTCTTATAAGAGACGAGAAAAAAAAAAAAAAAAATACTTTTTCGATCTAATTATCCCCGTCCTTTTTCAATTCTTTTTTCAATAGTATCGTCGGTATCAGTTGCCGCATTGGACAGCAACAAATCCAGAGCTCTCCCAAAACCCATTTCTTCATTGGCAAGATTCGGAACGGAGACCTTTCTTAACGGAAAAGGAGTTCCTTTCGCCCAGAGAGTGCGTCTTAGGCAACCAGGAATTGCGAGCACAAGTAAATTTAGCAGTTGAGAGACTTGTATATTTGTTCCACTCTTTTTTGCTTTACAGCAAGGAAATACGTATCAAATCTGAGAATTCTTCACCACTAGGAAGTCAATTAAAGTTGCAAATTGCTAATTCCTTTAACAAAGTTAAAAGGATCTTTTGCACTAATTTTGTCTACTGGTAAGCACCTTCTCAGTTGCGCTTCAGCTCCCTTCCGTAGTTTTATTTGATCTCCTCAAGTTATAGATTTTGTTGTTCTTCCGGTCTCTGCATACAGAAAGGCTCCTGTCCTGCAGGTTGATATAGCGGGATGGAGCCATGAGCCCCAGCACTATCTGCCTCCGCGGTGGAGTGATCTCCATGTTCTTGTGAACAACATCTACCCCTGAAGACTCACTAAAATTTTCACATAATTTTTGTCGGACATGTTCGTCGTTTGTTGCTTTGCTTGCATCACACTCTAGTTGAACACAAACACTGATCTGATCAGAAACGTTAGAGGAGCTCCCTTGCAATTCTTCGACGTCCGTCAATTCGTCAGAGTCATTCATCCCTGTTCGAATTTGTTCCTTCCATCCCTTTGGAAAATCCCGGAAACACGACACGCTTCTGCGAGGTGGATAAACTCTAGGCTTGTACTCGCGCCCAAGCGACTTAATTTGTTCATCTTTCTGCATCGGTCCATCCACCTCAGGTTCTGAAAATTCACTACAGCCTTCAGTTCCCAACCCGTGTTCATCCTCTACGTCATCACACATGGGTGAGCACAGAGATTGTGGATCAGACAGCGAGTCAAACTCATCAGAAGTCCAGCTACAGATGGAGTAGGGAGAAGCTGTGACATCTGAGAGGCCTGGTTTATCTAAATCTCTGATTTCCTCCATCGGGTCCTCGGATTCAGAATCATAATCAGAGATGGATCCGGTTCCAGTATCTTGAGAAGCGAGTGCCGCCATCGGGCCGCAGCCCCATGGAAAATCACGGACACCGACTCTTTTGAACTGCGCTACCATCGCAAAGAATGAGAGCTCCGATCCACCTACGAAATTAAAAGAAGAAGAATCTCGATTCGGTCTCCGATGAAATTGAAACCTGAATATGTAGTAGCGTCCGCGAAGGGAGTGGGTGTTGTTAGGGTTTTCTTCTCTGCAGGATCGGTTTATTTGTGGAGTGGTTTATGAATTAGGGTTAGGGGAGCCGAGTAGGGTTTTATAGGTCTCTTTTCTTGTGTATCAAGTTTGATCAAGGCCTAGATTCTCCGGATTCCTATTCCTAGTAGTAGTAGTAGTCTCTATAGGAAGGAAAGAAGTAGAAAATAAATTGACAGCGAAAGGTTTGGGATATCTTTGCAATAACAGTAAAAGGTTTTGGACTAATAAGGCCATTTACCCTCTAAATAGCAAGACAATTGAAACGAACAGAGAGATGTTGGAGTCCTGGACCGACCAGCTCCCTCACCAGCAGGCTCAGCCAGCAGTTATGATTTCGCGATCTGGTCGTGCCATGCGGCGACTTTCGACACAATTCTCCCAACGAGCACGTCTTCTGTTGTTTTGGGTAAAAAATTGTTGTTTAGAGTTTAGAGTTTGGGATGTTGATCGATCTGGCTTTGGAAACTAGTGGCTGTCGAATTTTCAGTTCCGGCGTTCTCTCCTAAATTTCTGTTGGCCCAAGTGCAACCAAGAGGGGGTGAATTGGTTGAATTCAAAAAATTACCGAAAATGAGTTTTTAATCTCTTAAACCAAAATGTAATTTAAGGAGCTCAAATAAAATTATTCTAACCAGAAAATACTACCACAATGATCCTAAAATTTGCTTTGAAAACTTGCTTTGAAGTGTTTTTGAAAACAAACAACTTCAACTAATGAATGAAGACAAATTACCAAACAATAATCAAGCAAGTAGGAGAAGAGAAGCTTGCACACAAGAATTTATAGAGGTTCGGTCTCTCCTCTTGAGAGCCTACTCCTCTCCTCAAGTTCACCACTTGAGAGTTTTCTTCTCCACTATAAATCACAAGTGTACACACTTCCTTGGTAGTTTCCTCTACCACAATCACTCACTAGTTTTCCTAAAGACTAACTAGAAACCTCACCAACACTCTTTCTCTCACTAGTTTTCCTAGATGCTAACTAGAAACCTCACCAACTCAATCTCACCAAATGGTGTTTACAAGGTTACAAAGTGGTAAGAACAATAAAAGCTCTCAAAGCTAGATAAACAAGTGAAAGCACAAGTTCTTGGCAAATATTAAGTTTGAGCTATTTGATGATGGATTCTCTTTTCTAATTGTCAAGTGTTGTTTCCAAAGTGTTTCTCCATGTTTTTATACTCATATAGGGGCCAAAGAGACGTTGGACACCTGCCGGGGAAGTTTGGAAAAGTTCCTGAAATTCTGGTGACCATTGCTCTGTTTTTTGTGCAAGTTCCAGACTTCACGTTAAGTTCTGAGTTTGACAGGTTAAACTCGACTTCTCTCTCCAACGGTCAAAAGCAGCAGGAGACAGGTCATAAAAAGTTCTGTCATAGTGTCCAGGTGGCGTCCTCTGATTTGTCTGTGTCATATTTCAAATCTTGACTCAAATCGCGCCAGTCGTAGAATTTGAACGAAGCTGTCAAACTTCGACTTAACAGGTTAAAACAGAATTTTAACGCGTTGCCTGATGTTCTCCGAAAAGTCACAGGAAACTTAACTCTCGAATTAACCCAGTTTAACGTGTTAAAGTGTAACCCTGGGAGCAAGTTAAACTTGGGTGAAAGAAATACTTGTTAAACTATGACTTTAATGGATTAAACTTGAAACAACTCCAAAACACTTGTCATTTGGAAATCAAAACTTGATTCAAACATTAGCCTAAGTTAATAACCTACTAATTTCTTTTCAAAAGCAATTTTTCCTCAATATTCTTAAAACATATTTTTTGAGATAACACTTGAAATACTTAGAATTTAAGCACAACTTTAACAAATCTATTTTGACCAAATAAAATGATATTAAACACAATAACACAATGCACTTGTCATCATCAAAATTAAATATTTGCTTGGAACAAATCCAACAATTTCCATTTGGGTTGGTGATTATCTCTGATCAGTGTGATGCTATTCCTTCGCTTTCAACCTGATTATGAGTAAGCAGGCTTATTTTTTCTCTTTGGCTGGAACTGAATTTCATTCATCCTTATTTCTGTAACTTCTGTTGTAATGTTTTTATTTTTGGAAGTTAAACACAATGAATTTAAAAATTGACAGCAACTGAATATTGATTTTATGTGTTCATTCCCTGTTCTTGTAGGTTCATTGGCTTGAGCTGCTGGAGGTCCGGGGAAAGCTTATCTGTGGATCTTCTCATGGTTGGTTCATCCCTGTTTCAGGGTATTAGGGAATTTGTACAACATTTCCTATAGGCTTGCTCCGGATTTGTAGAATACATCTTATAGGCATTTCACATGCAAGCTTGCTCTACCTGCTTGGGTGCCAAGACAGGCTGATGGTGATTGAAAAGCATTTTGGAATTTGGTTGAAACAGCATGGTCCAAACAACCGGGTTTAACATATTTAAGTTGGTTTTGCAGCAACAAAAGCTTGTGGCAGACCAAGATGATGAATGAAGGAAAATGTTCGCTGTTTTTGGGCTATAACAACTCCATGGCCATGCCACGTTCTGACCTCCAAAAGTCGGTGGTCATATTTATTCTATGATGATGGATTTTTCTGGCATGATAAGTGGATAGCATAATAGAGTTGTCTTCTGTTTGAAAGATGGTGTCATGAAGCAGGGATCTGACAGTTGTGCTACACATATTGAGGAGCTTTAGCCTCAACTAAGTGGGTGATGGAATTGTTACATGGCTATCTGTTTGATTCAAGTGCATGTCCCCCTCCTCCATGTCTTGTAGCCTTCTTGCTTTATGTTCTCTATGCACTTCCCAGGTAGCTATCGACCTATCGTTATTACTATTTCATTCTCCTGTAGGTGATCACTATTTTACTTGGATCAAATGCTTTAGAGAGTTTCCATTGCTTAGATTAGTTTTCCCTCAGGTGTAACAGCTGCTATAAAAAGATTGGAAGCAGGAGCGCTTGTAGCTCGATCTTAAATGCTATAGAAATGTTGAGTTTGATCCAATAAAATGTTAGGCCTGTATTTTTTGGAAGACCCAAATGTGCCGGCTAAAAACAAAACTTAGTGTGAAAAGAGTAGGTACCACTAGAGGGGTTTGAGCCTCAGCTTGGTATGCCTCCAAAGCTGTCTCTTTGCTCGATTCGAGCTTGAAAGAGTTTTTGATTGAAACGTTAACAATCTTTTTTAATTGGTTGAGAGGAAGGAGAATATCACTCCGATTGGTTGTAGATTCACGATATGTTTCTACTTCCCTTTTAATTTCTTTTAATTTTAGTATTTGAGGATTAATCTAGTTTGTTAAATTGGTTAACTTTTGGTGCTTTAACCCTGTTGGCCCAAATACAACCAAGAGGAAGGTGAATTGGTTAAATTAAAAAAAATTACTGAAAATGAGTTTTTAATCTGTCAAATCAAAATGCAATTTAGGAGGCCCAAATAAATATATTCTAACTAGAAAATGACTACCATAATTATCCAAAATTTTGCTTTGAAATCTTACTTTAAAGTGTTTTTGAAAACAAACAACTTCAACCAATGAATGAAGACATTCACCAAGCAATAATCAAGCAAGTACAAGGAAAGAAGCTTGCACACAAGGATTTATAGAGGTTCGGTCTCCTCTTTTGAGAACCTATTCCTCTCCTTAAGTTCACCATTTGAAAGTTTTCTTTTCCACTATGAACCACAAAAGTACACAATTCTTTGGTAGTTCTCTCTACCACAACTATTCACTAGTTTTCCTAGAGGCTAACTAGAAACCTCACTAACTCAATATCACTAAATGGTGTTTACAAGATTAAAAAGTGATAAGAGCAAGTGATAGCTCAATCTCTTGACATTTCTCAAACTCAAGAACTTTGAAGATGAAATCTTTTTTCTAATTGCTAAAAGTTCTTTCCAAAGTGTTTCTCCATATTTTTATACTCACCAAAAAGATGTTGAAATCCTGCTGGAGACATATGGAAAAGGTCCTGAAAAACTGGTGAACATTACTCTATTTTTTATGTAAGAAAAGTTCCAGATTTCATGTTAAGTTCTAGGTTTAACATGTTAAACTCAATTAAAAGCTCTTCCAGAGTGTCCAGGTAGCATCCTCTAATTTGTCCAAGTCATATTTCACATTTTGACACAAATCGCACTAGTCGAAGAATTTGAGCGGAAGCTTTTAGACTTGCGATTAACAGGTTAAAACCAAAGTTTAACGCGTTAACTGATATCTCAAAAATAGACAACAGCTTTAGACTTCGAATTAAAGCCTTTTAACACATTAAAACATAAACCTAGGAGCTGGGAAGACTTGGGTGATCAAAAAACATGTTAAACTGTTTCTTTAGTGGATTAAACATGAAACAATTTAGAGAAACTTGTCATGTAGAAATCAAACTTGATTCAAACACTAATATATTTTGATTACCTACTAACTTCTCTTCAAAAACAAGTTTCCTCAATAAACTTAAAACAAATTTTTTGAAATAACACTTGAAATACTTGGAAATTAAGCACAAGTTTAACAAATCTTATTTTGATCCAATAAAATGAAATTAAGCACACTAAAACAATACATTTTTCATCATCAAAATTAAATATTTGCTTGGAACAAATCCAACAAACCTTGATTTAGGAATTGGATGAATTAAGGAGGGAACTACTTAATCGAATCCAAGGATTGAAGTAGATTATCATAAAAGATTTAAGTAGATTAAAAATGATGAGCCGAATTACAAAACCGATCCAATTGAATTGTTATTTGGGTAGATCAATTTTGGTTTTAAAAATAAAAAAGTGATCAATTGTAGTTATTTGGATTGGTTCAGAAGAACTGATCCATCCAATTGAACACCCCTATCAAACATAGGAAAAGTTAAACACAAGATGAAGTTAAAGGACTAAATAAGTACAAATGTACAAGTTCAAGGGCTATTAGGGCACTTTTGTCTTTATAGTTCATGTTTTCTTAAAAAAACTTTTTTATGCGAATTATACATTTGATTATTTTAATCTTCAATATTTATTGCGCACCTAAGCTGACACGACCCTTTGTGGGCTTGCCCAGGAAGCCTGTGGGAACTTATCTTACGTTAATCGCAATTGGCTAATTGATTACATACGCAATAGTTAAAACCTTTATGCTTCTAGTTATTTAATCCTACTATGCAATCATGCAGGAGTTTATGCTTTGACCTAATTAATAAAATAAATAAACAATACTTCAAACATTGCCCAGGCATATTTCGATAAAAACAATTATCAAAACTGTCAAAGCATTCAAAGCATTTAAGTAGAATTAACTACACATAATCAATTGTGTGCAAGCATCCAAACAAGAGTAGACTATGCTCGCACGCAAGAGTAACTCTAGAGTAAATTACTCAACATGACCATTGGAGGCATACTAATGTATCAAAACTATACACTGAATGACTTTACTGAGATCCAGAACTAAGCTTCCACCTTAGAGCAAACTCCCAGTGGCAAGCTTTGTGAGCCCTCCCTTGTGCTTCACTAGCCTCTATAAGCTAAAAAGACAACTGTAGTTAGTACTATAACTTAACCAACAAGCAACCCATAACGAGAATCATAAAGATTCAAATAAACTAAATACCTACTCATAAGCCTAGCTTAACAACCCTCAACGATTACTGGCTCAACGACGCCCAAAACTGCACAACAAAAAGTAAGGGAGTGAGAATCAAAGATTCTCAGTAAGGGGTCTTCAACCTACAAGAAAAATCTTGAGGACTCAACATATGAGAACATATGTATCCTGTGCTGCGAGCTCATACAACATGAGGGTCTGATATATGTACATATAACAAGGTCCCTTGAGACTTCTCCTAATCCTAGTCCTTCTCACGGGGTGTCACTCTGTGCCTAGCGAGTTCTGGCCACTAACTCGCTCCTAGTAAGCCTTAGCTTACTGCCTGACGCATAATATAGCCTTCCCTTTGTTGTTGTGCAGGTGAACATGGTGGATTCTCATTGCTTGTGCTGTAAGAAATCCATTAGGTGTACTAGGCCTCCACATAGTGCCTCAAGTCCTTAAACTTGACTAGGTCACTTGTGTACTTTACCTTCATCCATTTTACCCACCAAGGATGTACTAGAGTTCCACTTGTACCTCAAGGCACGGCTTTGCTAGGCAACAAGTGCACTAAGCCTTTATCCGTGATGATTCCCTATCCACCATTACTTGGTTCACACTAGTGGAATGACAATGATCATAGATGGACTAATTTACTAGGTTCTTTGGAACCTACCTTAGTGTACTAAGGTTCTTGCATCAGAACCTTAAATATGAAGGCCCAACTAGGCTTTTGATGGCACTAAACCTTGCACCCAACTAATGGTGCTCTATTGTAGCCAAACATGCATTCAAAACTTGCCTTTACTTTGAGTTGAAATAACTTTAAAATAGGTGATTTCAAGTGTAGTACAGGTATGGAGGTGATAGTACTCCCTCTTAGCTTCGCGTGGAATCATGAATCACCTCAATCAGACACCTGAGCGAAAAGTTATGAAGAAAACAAAACTAGGTGTCAATGCTGTCTCGGTGATGCGTAGCCAATCGTAGCGCTGCGACGTTCTACCAATTTCTGATGCATTGGCGATGTGTCATGGGAACTCGTATGGATTGGCAACGCATCGCCAAACCTGCGAAATGCCCAGAAAACCTCCCATTTTACTGCTATGAACTTTGGGCACTTCCCAAATGTATCAAACATGTATGGATAGCCTTCAAACTTCACATACATGTAGTACACATTGCAAAGACCACAACTAGCCATCACAAGCCTTCCTATGATGCATTATAACATTATTCCAATCAAGCCAAACACACTAGTCCATCATGATCAAACCAGACTACTAACTAATGCTATTGCCAAAACTACTTGATTTCATCAAGCAAACTCTATCCAATAGCGTTAATTAAGCTTGAAAACATTACTCCCTTACCTTAGTTTCAATCCACAAGCAATAATCAATCAACTCTTCCACCAAAAACTGAGTTCCTCAAAGTCTACCTAAATTCCAAGCAAACAAAGCCATAAAACACTAAATTACTAACTTCTAACTAAAACCTAAACATTTAAACACTTCCTAAACAAGAAACAACTAAGAAATCACAAGTTACCTTGCATAAAAAACAGGGGATAGCTGGAACCAAGGTTCCAAGCTTCAAAAACATGAAATTCCACTTGGAACAAGCTTCCTTTGGCATAAACACCCTTAGTGGCCTCCATTTCCAGGAAAATCTCTTGATTTTAAGCTTGGAATCACAAAAATTTGGTAGAAAGAAGGGTGAACTCGGGTTTAGGAAGCAAATGGTAGCCTCCCCCTCCATTACCAACCTATAAACTCTTTTAAAACCCCAAGCCACCAAACTATTTAAAAAGTTACAAATAAGTCCCCTTCTTTTACTAACTTTAATCGAATTTGGTTAAATCTTGTTTATTTGAACTAAACTTGAGTTAAAAGTAGAAGTTAGGTTTCCAAAACTCATTTTCAACTATCAGGACTCATCCCGACTCTTCAGGATGCAAAATTACCATTTTACCCCCAAACCTCATTTAGTGCCTTAAATTTCTCGGAACTTAGTAAACTTTGCCCAACATACCTATTCTTGCTATGTGAACTTGAAATAAGGTTCCAAATTAGCTTTCCACTACGACAACTATAACATAAGCACCTAAAAAATATCAATACTTATGCATGTATGTGGACCCTCTTTTGAAAAAATCCTGGATCCATCACTAAGATTAGACATATTCTTATTTTAGTTGTTCTGTCATTAGCGTAAAACTATTCAATGATTTATTTTATCTCTCAGCTTCCATTCAAAGTTCTAACACTAAATATAAAAACTGTTTATAAACGGGGCCAATATCAGCTTGATGTATGAGGATCATGTCTTCCACAGGTAAAAGATAATGGATGCAACAGTAGTGACTAAGAATAATAGAAGTCATATATACGGACACAGATGTTTTATTTCTCAAATATTCAATGTCTTCAAGAATAGATTCATTACATGCAGGCAGATATCAACTAGCAAGCTACTTGGCACACACACGGGAGTAGAAACAAAGAAGAATATGACATTTTATTTATTCTAAGGTAGGAGCAACTAATATTAATTGCCCTAACTTATTTATTCCTGCTGCAGCCAAATATTTTAGTTATTTGGATTGGTTCAGAATTAATCTATCCAATTAAACACGTTTGATAGGAAAAGTTAAACACAAGATAAAGTTAGAGAACTAAGTATAAATGTACAAGTTCAAAGGCTATTGGGGCACTTTTGCGTTTATATTTCATGTTTTCCTAAAAAGAATTTTTTTATGTGAATTATACATTTGATTATTTTAATCTTCAATATTTATTGTGTACCTAAAAATTATCAATACTTATACATGTATGTAGACCCCATTTTAAAAAAATCCTAGATCTATCACTTAGATTAGACATATTCATATTTTAATGGCCCATTTTATCATTAGCGTAAAACTATTCAATAATATCTTTTAACTCTTAGCTTTCATCTAAAGTTCTAATGTTAATCATAAAAATTGTTCTCAAACGGGGCCAATATCAGTTTGATGTCTTCCACAGGTAAAACATATTGGATGCAACGGTAGTGACTAAGAATAATAGGAGTCAGATATACGGACGCAGATGTTTTATTTCTCAAATATTCAAAGTCTTCAAGAATAAATTCATTACATGCAGGCAGATATCAACTAGCTAGCTACTTGGCACACACACACGGGGAATAAAAACAAATTAAGAAGACTATGGCGTTTTATTTATTCTAAGGTAGGGGCAATTAATTAATATTAATTGCCCCAACTTATTTATTCCTGCTGCAGCCATATATATATATATATAGCTACGGCCTCTCACTCTCACATTAAACATATTTGGAGGGGGTTCCTATATTACACGCTTCTCATACCAACTATAAGTTGTGGGTCCGTCCGGCACTCGTATTAATTAGTGTATGATGGGATCCTCCCCCGTCCATTGGAATTGGATGAATGCGAATGCCAACACAAATAGCAACACCCTTGGCTGATGCACTGGAACCCGCTGTGCCGGACTCTTAGCAGGAGAACCTGATGAACAATGGGCTAGATCACTAAGTATATACATATATAGCAAATATTAGATTAAAAATGTATATACTACAATAAATTAAAAAAGTTAAAAACTTTGATCAAATTTAATCAATTACCATTGTAGTTGCTAGACTGATCAGGCGGATTGTTATAGTTGTAATTAGGGTCATAAGGAGGGGGAGGGGGAGGGGGAGGCGGATTGTTATAGTTGTAATTAGGGTCATAAGGAGGGGGAGGGGGAGGACTACTGCTGCCGCTATTATTAGGATCACCTGCACAACCACAGTACTCATCATTAGAATTTAGAAGCACAAATTTTTTGTTTTTCCTTTTTAAGGCTACGTCTGATCTGAGGGGAAAAATTATAAAACTATTTATTGTATAAAAATTAAAGATTTTCAATTTATCATTAAAATTGAATAGAGCATTATTATTATTATTTTTATAGTATTGGCTCCAAAATAAAGAAAGTACAGATTAAAATAAGCAATTTTCGAAAATACGGAATTGAAAATGGGAAATACAATGATTACCAAAAGGCCAGAGAGCGTTTTCGTTATCACAAGCCATATCACTTTTCCGGCCGGTTAATGTGGCAGCACCAGTTGAAGCAGGAAAGGCCGTCGTACCAAATGGTCGAGTACTCCTGGGCGTGGTCGAGGCAACTTCCACTTTTGTATTTCCAGCCTACCGATAATTAATTAAATTATATTCCTATAATTATGATTTACAGCTACACGAGAAAACTAAACATAATTATTCAGTCATATGTAAGCGACATTAAAGAAACATTAATTGAGCCTTAGTGCGCAGTAGGTATACCTCTTGAGGGAATTGAGCCTTGGTGTAGTATGCCTTCAAAGCGGTCGCAATACTTTCTTCCACTTTCTGCACACACACACACACACACAAAGAGATATACACTACAAATCCCAACATGTAATTAATCTGAACGTACAATCTGTTCGATCCATAACATTGGTCTCCTTTGAAAATGGTTAAAGTGGAAGCAAAAAACCTACTTGTTTGGAAAATGAGATATAAAATATATGGTGGCTCCCAGTCCCACAAAGATGGAGGGAGTGTTATATTTATAATTTTGCAGATGAAATTATGTAAGAATTATTCTTTTGGAAACCGACTGACCTTGTCCGGGACCATATTAGTATGAGCTTGGTATTCCTCTAAAGCATCCTTCAATAACTTAGCATGGACTGCCTGCAACAGCAACTCCCTGTCAAAAAATCTGGAGGTTTTTAAGCGCAGAAGCCATCAAGAAACACAACTTAGACCTCTATTTTAGCTTGGTTGTATTCCTTCATCGTCGACGCATCTTTCGCCTCCTGCAAATATTCGCAAATTCAAGGTCTCACTCCCATCATCAGCCATAAGCAATTAATGATCACCCCTTCAAACTGGCAAGAAAAAAAAATAAAGGCCATGGAAATTACCTGTACTCCTGAGAAATCGTGATCTTTTGCGGCTTGAACCTGCAAATTATCCAAAAGATGCTAATTAATCTCTCTGGCTTTCTCATACACATCAACTAGCTAGGTAGTTGATCATCAGAAATCGCTGCAAGAGTACCTACCCAGATGGCCAACAGAAGGGCGTAGCCAGCCAACACTAATAACAGAGCTCTGACGGAGGTCATTGCGGAGGCGCTGGTAACAAAAGACGATCGGCGAGCAACAGGTTGCTATGATCCCAATGAAGCTACTACACAATGTTGAGTTTTAAATAGAGCTGGTGAGCTGCGGAACAAAACAAATTATATTTGCTATAGCCAGCTGTTCCTAGGGCGCCTAGCAAATGGACGTAAATTTTCATGCAAGCAATTTCAAAAATATCGAAAAATTAACTTTCAAGAAAATCTTGAAAAATATATATGAAAGCAAAATGGGAAAAGAACAAGTAAAGAAACCGATCGAGTAATTTGGTTTCATGGTGCAACCAGTTGGCCAGTATGGGCTAAGATGAAACTGAGACTAGATCAAACAACACTTATTGGTTTAGTTTAGTTTAAGTGAAAAATGGATCTTGGTTTGGTCTTTCCTCTTTTGAGGAAAGAAAAACAATGGTTCTTCATTTGGTTTTAGTGTAAAGTAGAACCAAAATGAAATGGGATCGAACCAAAATAATTTTTGTGATCAAACATGAAACCTTATATAAAGCTAATATATTCTCCATAAATATAGAGGATGCCGTGAATAATAGGGAAGAACTTACTCCGATGTTTGTTGAGGGTGAGCACTTGTTTATATATTCAAATTTCTATGAGTTCAATTACTATTTAAGTTATCATTTTATGGATGATTAGATTTGAGTTTGATATTAGATTTGTGTTACTTGGATGGATGTTGGGTGAGTTTTTGTTGCAATTTGAAGGTATGTAATTAAATGGGATATATTTAGAATAAAAGGGACCAAAAAGTAGAGCCGAAAATAGAATCATTTGGTCTGAGTTTTTTCATTTCCAGTTCTTGATTTAGGTAGGTTTTTAATTAACCGAGAACTATTTAGTTTGGTTAAGGTCTAGTAAAGAACTGGACCAAGCTGTCCTAGGCTCTACTTAAGAGCCCAAACTTTTAAGTTTTAACATAAGATGGGAGGTATAGGGTGGGACACGGCTGACTGAACTGGTCCAGCCCAACCCAACTCGACCCAACTAACCTTTTATAGATATGAGCTGAATATTTTCCTAGGAAAGAAGGCCTATTAATCCTGCTGGCCCATTAGCCCGTTATATATATATATATATATATATATATATATATATATATATATATATATTGTGACAAAAAACAAAGAAATAAATACATATACGCAAACATATTCACCAAATAATGTGTAGTTCTATGAAAATTTTGTTATTTTTACTAAAAATAAATTTAAAACTTGTTTAAGCTCGCAAACCCAAACACCGCACTTACTTAAACAAACAAGACGGCTTGGAATCAAAACAATAATAGCAGTTTCAAATTTTGTAGACGTGTTGAACTTTAAGCATGGCTTAAATCCACCCAACAGATTTAACATGGCATGTCTATTTGGAGGGAGGGGAGGGGAGGGAATTTCTTTGTTTGGATAGGAAGAAATAGTGAAGGAGGGAGGGAGAGTTATTATCTCGCACTTCTCTTCCTTATACATATTTTTTTATCACTCCAAATTGGAGGAAAATATGTTATCCCTTCTTTCCATTGCACTCCCCTTGTCTCTCATTCCCTAGATTGATAAACTTCATTCATCGACTCATACCTCAACTCTCAAGGGAAACTGGACATTTTGCTCACTTATGTGCTTAATATCCTAATATAATTGGTTTTTGAATTTATCTTGTAAAAATAACATAACTTTCATAAAAATTACACATTATTTGCTAAATAATTATCATATATGTATAAAGTAGCCACCGACCATGGTCAAAGAGCCTGCATGTTTAGGCCAAATTTTTCTTATTTTTTTTCTTTAAGTATCAAAAAATAAAATTGGCTTATGATGGAAAAACTATATACTTTTATGAAGTGCACCTGGGGTAGCTAGTTACTCCCTTACTTTCGCATTATTTACAAAAAATGTCATCGCATTCTTAACAGTATATTTGCCTGAATGAAATACCACTATACAGAACAACACATTTGTTTGAAAAGAACAATATTTTATAGAACAACATATTTATTTGAAGGGAACAACATTTTTTATTGAATCAAATAAAATTATTTAGGAGCAGTATTTCTTTTGAAATTAACAATATTTTACAAAATATTACATTTGTAAGAATGAAATAACACTTTTTACTGAATTAAACAACATCATTTACGAACAACACATCTTACAAAATAAACAGTATATTACAGAACAACATATTTATTTGAATAGAACAACATTTCTTATTGAATCAAATAACATTATTTACAAACGGTGTTTCTTTCAAAATTAATAATATTTTACAAAACACCACATTTCTAAGAATAAAACAATACTTATTACTGAATGGAACAACACTTATGACTAAAAAAAAATAACACTTATTATTAAACAAAACAACACTTATCACAAACAATATCTCTTATGAAATGAATAGTATATTATACAACAGCATATTTGTATGAATAAAACAACACTTATTACTAAAGGGAACAATACTTATTACGAATAACACATCTTATGAAATGAACATCGCATTTGTATGATTGAAACAACACTTATTATTGAATGAAAAAATAATTATTGCTAAATGAAACAATACTTATTACAAATAGCAAATTTTACGAAATGAACAACATATTATAGAACAATACATTTGTATGAACAACACATATTATTGAACAGAATAACACATATTATTGAATGAAACAATACTTATTACGAACAGTGCATCTTATGAAACGAAAAACATATTATAAAATAACACCTTTGTATAAATAGAACATCACTTTATCACTGAACGAAATAACACTACAGAATAAAACCATACTTGGCTTTAAACTCTTTTAGCCAACTCCTACTGGCGGCAACCTTCATAGCTAGGGTTGCCTCCATTATAGCGTCGTCTTCTTCAATCTCTTTTTTATTGGGCATATTCTTATGGTGAGTTTGATTAACACTCACTCAGACTCATTATCAGCCATGTAATCGAAGGAGTCGATGGAGTATGACGTCCTCTATTGTTTCATTCTTATAAATTTGGTGTTTTGTAAAATATTGTTGATTTGGAAAAAAATATTGTAAGTAAATAATATTTTTTGAATTAACATAAGAAATGTTGTTCCCTTCAGATAAATATATTGTTCTATTTGAACAAATGTACTGTTGAAGGCACAATGGTAGTTTTAAAAATATCATGAAAATGTAGGTGCAGTGCTTGATCTGAGAGTATTTTATCCTCAGCCTTCAGAAAAAGCTAGTGATAGCCTGATAATTAGTAGAGTGATGTGGTGAGATCTGTAAGATTGAACTGGGTGTTTTTGGATAAGCGTCCTTAGATAGCAATTATCTACAAAAAAATACAAGGTCAGAGAGCTTTGGAATTGTGAGCTCAAAAAAGACCGTGTGATGATCAAGTTAGATGAATAAATGATGTGAAATATTATAAAGACAAGAAGTGCACAACTTGGTGAAATGCTTGTGAATTATGGCTTATATAGTTGTTTGTAAGGGTAATCATGGTTCGGGTTGGTTTAGGGTTTCTAGTGGAACCGAACTAATCCAAAATTTGCTCGATTCAAAAAACCTCCCACCCAACCTGAGAACTAAGTACCGAACAAAACCAAAACAGTATATCTAGGTTTTTCAGTTCTGATTTTTGGGTTTTTTGGATTATACCATATACTTATAACAACACCAAAATCTAATAAAATTGTACCCACAACCTTTGCCTGACAATGGTCTACGAAATTAAGAATGCATTTGTGGAGTAGAATTAGAATAGGTAGGATTATGTTTGGAATTAAATGATTAAAAACTCATACAATATAATTTTTTTATAAATAATTATATTTGTAAAATAATAATTTTATAATATATTAATACATATACCTTGGGTTGGTTCCACATCGGGTTGGTTCCGTATAAAACTGAAACTAACCCAAAAACTGATAGTTTTTTTAGATGTCAAACCAACCCACAGATCATTTTCAATTTTTACCTAACCCAACCCAACCCATCCCTATTGGGTTAGGTAAACCTATGATTCTACCCAACCCTTCCTCACCCTTAATTGTTTGGGTGTTACATGTTTTATTTGAGAAGTTTGGTTTGTCATATTTTATTATTACTATTAACCTCTAAAAGCTGTGAAGGCTCCACTATTCAAACTATAGGAAACTACAATGCCTTTTCAATTTTGCTTCTTTGGGTGGCACTCACATGCCAGCAAAGTGTCTCTGTTTTTTTTTTTACGCATTTGCTTCTTTTGGAAGCTTGATCGGCTTTTTAGAAGGCAGTAGCTTTGTTGAGGGCTTGTCTTGCTATTATCCTACTCTTATTTTGTTTTAGGTTTCTTTTTTGTGAAACACGTTTCCAATCCTTGTATTGTTTCTGTTTCCCATATTAGACCCTAAGCTTGATCTGTTTTCTGTTTTGGTTTTTGAACGTAATAGCTACTTAATTATAGTAATTCATCATGGTTTGTTTTTTTCTTTTTAGTAAAATAGAGTTTTTTTTCTTAACTTTTATTAAGTCAATTGTTAAACTCTTAATACCTAAAATTTTTATATTTTCTCTCTTGGTCCCCAAACTTTTTTTATTGTTTTTTTTCATTATTGTTTTCTCAAACAAAACTTTAGTCACTATGATTTATCCTCTTTAGTATAATTTTGGTTGATTCCACTTTAGTCAATTTATTTTTTTTCTTTTTCTGTTACCTTTACTATATTAATGGTTAAAACATTCATTGGTTAACATAAATTAAACACAATTTTATATTTTTTTATGATGTATTATTTTCTAAATTAACACATTGGCTACCATTAACGTAATAAAGGTAAAAAGAAAAGCTCTATGGTTTAATAAAGTAATTTGGTCAATAATTCCTAAAAATTGAAAGTGAATTTTTCTAAATAAACTTTTAATCTATATTAAAAATTGGAATTTAAATTGATAAGAGATAAAAATTTTTAGTCAATTATTCTTTAATCACAAAAAAAATATCCATCTTTTCAAATAATATATAATATTATTTTTCACAGTTTTATGTTTTGATCATAACTGATAGTTTTAATGATAAGAATATAACATAAAAAAAACTTAACTCAAAATTAAGATAAAATAAAATTTTAATTAATGAACATAAATTTATGACTTAGAATTTTTAAATTATCATTATTGATATTTATTTTAATGATAAATTTATCAAAAAAATTATGCGGGTCAAATATAACCTCGTATGTACTAAATCAAAGGGAGGTGATGTGTCACTATAGTATTGGACTATTTTTTGTTCAACTAGAAATTATTTTCTTCATTGATTCTTTTGGGCAAAAAAAAAAAGGCAAAGTATTCTGCTATTGCTTTTTTGGCCCAAAAGTGTTTTTTTCTTTTTAGGTTCATTTTCTTTTGGGCCGAAGAAAGGGTTAAATTAACAATCGGCCTCAAACTTTGAAAGTAGGAAATTTTACATTTGTTTTTGCCAAAATTGCTTTCTTTTCTGGGCTGAAAAAGGGTAAAGTCCTCTTCTTGTTAGCGATGATGTCTGCTAGTCCTTGAACTTTGAAAGTAGGCATTTTTTCAAGTTTATCCTAAGTTGTTGGTTTTTTTATTTTAGGCCTCCAACCTTCCATGGGTGACACTTAAAGCGATGATTTGTTACCCACTACGAGGTAGTCCAATTATGGTGCCAAAATTGTGCATTTAGACTCCTAGAATTGGTAATGTTCTGTAGGCCATTAGAACACTACCCTTAATGTGCATACCCAAGTGGCCCTCTTGGGCACTATGTAAATACATGTATATTGGTCCAACCATCACACACATATTCACATTTCATGCACACCATGACAGCAAAGAAGGAAAACACTAGCACAAGTCTTAATCTTGGCTACCACACATTAGGCAATCTTGTTAAGTTCTAGTGACCAGCTACTGCACCTGTAACTTCCACTAATAAACTGTATCATTCTAGCCTTATACCCCCTATTTTATTTGTTCCATTACCAAGTAGAGACTTAAATCAAACCAAGGAATTTTGTTTTACATCAATAGCCCACCTATGGACCAAGTTATGGATTTTTTAAATTGGTTACAAAATTCTGACCAAATGAATAGTAACTTAGCCAATTTTGCAACGTCATATCTTTGGCTACAAAGATCCAAATCCAGAAATTCCAAATTTCAGTTCAACATCTAGATGTTATCTAGGTGTGGTCAAAATTTCATACTAAGATTCATTCTACATAGGGAGATATTAAACTTTAGGTACATGGTCAAAATTCTGGAAACTTTTGGACCATTTTGCCCATACAATTTTTCCAAACCATGCAAACACTTCATTCACAAGGGGAAAGCCCTCCAAGGCTATTCCACACATGTACAATACACATATTAATTACATTCTCTTGCATCTAGCAACTTTATGTGGCCAAAACAGAATTTACAAGTAAGCTGCCTATCATTCACACTTAGGCAGCTTTGTACCACATCATTTACATAGCCAAAACATTACTCAAATGTTCATATACTTGTCTCATCTTACATACACTACATGTACATGCATACATGCACTACATAATGGTATTATCTCATCTAAATACACACCCTAGGTTACAGGAGGTCCTGAGACACAATGGACTCCAAAAACAGGATGCTGGACAGCTGCTGCACAACACAATAAGTACCACCATTAAAAATACCAAATGTGCTCCTAAAATCACCAAACTTTCCAGATCATAACCAGACATATGGAAGTTAATGTACATGAAATTTCAGATCAAAACTCAAACCAAAAAGGTTAGTTTGAAGGTGATCTTTTAGCTGGACCTGAAATGACAGAATTGAGGGGAGTAAGTTTTATTGAGAAACTTAGTAAGGGTAACACTTGGTTTTTTAAGGTAATGTGATCCTCATTAAAACTTGCATCCAAAGACACTAAAACACAATGCATATATACAAGATATAGAAACCAAATGCAGCAGCCAAACACAAACAACAAACACATGAAATGTGGCAGCAACATATACCATAGGTTAGTCCATAAAACACACAATAAACATAAATAAATCACTATGGCAGCCCTCCTCAAGCTAATGCTTGGTCTTAGGAGGATTTTAACAGTAGTTAGTACTAACTTTGGGCTCTAGAAACCCTCATTTCACTGCCATCTTTTACACTTGACAATAGGTCACAAAACCTTCAATAAGTGCACTCCCCTCAATAAGCTTGGTTCATCAAGCTCATGGTTCTCTTCTAAGCTTAGCCATAGCTTCATGGATGTTTGAAAATATAGAAAACAACCCATGAGAGCAAGAGAACCCTTACCAAAGTGGGTAGGCCGAAAACCAAGCTTGATCCTTGAAGTATGCAAGAAATAGCTCTAGTTTGCTTCCAATTGCTTCCTTTTACCTTCAATTTCAATCAATTGCAAGTTTAAAGGTGTAGTGGCTATGGAGGAAGTATGACTGCGTTCTTGGGCTGGGGGAGGACGAAAATGAGAGAGGGATAAGTGATTTGGCCACTTAAATGGCCCTAAATGAGCTTAAGGGCACAAAAACACACTTAAACAAGCTTAACCTTGCTTTATGTCATTTTTCTTTTCACTAATTATGGTTTCTTTGTCTTAAACTCATTGGTACACATGTGCCCAACATTTTTGACTAATTATCAAGTCTTGGTTGCCTCCCCATAGTGGGATAACCCCACAATTCCACCCTTAGACTTAAGTCAAAAGCTTGAACACCTTAAGGTTTACACTAGGACATTTAGGTCCTTATTGCCTTTAATGTTTCCTTTGTCCAAACTTGTCTTCCATGAGCAATTTGGTCCTCCAATAGCACTTTCATACCATCCATATCCTTCCTATAACTCTCTAAGTCTTTTTCTTGAGAGTTTTGCAATTGAGTACCCAAATTTTCAAAACCTTACAAAAAAGTCCATAGGTTGCTTGACAAACAAGCAATCCTTAAGGCTTTTCTTAGGGGCCAAGTTACCAACTTGGAACACTTTTAAGGAGGTGTTGATCATGTCTTTTCCCCCTACACTTCAATCACTATGGTAAGAATTACACAATATAATGGTTTTTAGCCATTATGACACACTTGTAATTCTCCCATTTTGTGAGGTGGTAACATGATTTGTCCTGAAATCCTAAATTTGCTACATTGATCTTATGCCTTATGTTTTTCTATTCACCAAATTTGCTACTAACACATTTCAAATGTTTCATTTTTTTTTAGATTTCTTGAATTGCTCATAACTTATTTTTTAATTCATAAGTTAAGTACTTTTACCAATTTAAATATAATTAGTGTGAAAAGTTTTGTATATTTGTTGGTCGTCTTGTAATGAAGTGCGGATAGTAATCTAGTATATACTAAAGCACTAAGATTTGGAGGTGCTTATGAATAGTACCCTACTGTCACCCTTGATCTTGAGCTTCAGCCTACTCTCTTCTATTAGGCTAGAAAAGATATGAGTGGCCACCATTTAGTTGAAAATCGAAAAAACCAAAAAACTGAACTAATTCAGTAGTTTGGTACGATGAGTTCAATTTTTCAGTTTGGTTTCGATTGAAACTGAATAAGGTAAAAATTGATTTTGATTCAGTTTCAGTTAAGACAATACGTTATTTTAGTAACCAAATAAATCGATTTTTCTTTTTCTTATGTGAGGTAAGTTGACATATTTGAAAAGAGTGGGAGTTGATTTAAAAAGATATAGAAGGTTGATAACTTATATTGGGATCTGGCCATCTTAATTAAAATTGGGAACAAAAAATATGACGGCAAAAATTGGGAAGAAGACGGGTAAAGGCCGATGGTACTCAGAAGGCAGCACTTGCTCTAGAAGTGGAGGAGGTCATGGGCAGATAATCCTATAGTCATGAAGGACCCTCCTATACTCCTAAGCTAGAGAACACTATAAGAACAAACCACTGGCTAAGAAGGAGGGGAAGGCTTCGGAGCTTGATGCAGAGGAGAAAAAAGAACAAACCAAGGTGGCGCCACAATGGAGGGAGAGAAAAGGGGAGAAGAGAGCCAATAATGAGATGAGATTGTAGAAGAAAGTTTGATGGCAATGACAATGGGATTGTAGAAGAAGAACAATTTTGACTAAAACTCAATTTTAGTGCTATATTTCTTGTTAAATGGTTAAAGAAGGTACCATAGCATTAGGTTTACATCTTAGTTGCTAAATTAAAATATCAGAAGTCATTTTTTGGTTATTTCAATGTGAAATTGAACTGAACCAAAAAAAGTTGTTTTGATTTTATTTTGGTTCCATCATTCAATTCGGCGAATTCGGTTTGTTATAATCAAAAATTGAAATTAAAAAAATTGAAAATGTCGGTTCACTTTAACCGAATGATCACCCCTAGAAAAGATGTCTAGAATTTAAAAAAAAAGAAAAAGGAGAATTAAACAATAGATCATCAGTTTGTATGCTATTACATCTTTTGCTCCCGAACCTTTGAATCAATCATTGTTGCCACTTTATCCCAACTCCCAAGAGGTATAGAAAATGTTCCAAAATTTTAGATTGTGTTTTAGCCCTTAGCCTTGACTTTCATGCTTACAATTAACGATGGTATAAATTGACGATTAGATTTGCCCGCAGCAAAGTGCGGGTTTGCACTCTAGTTCTATGCTAATGTTGTAGTGCGATTCCTATAATTGGATTGGATTCTGTGTGAGATGATCACAAATGATGAGAAGTTTCGGTCTGATATGCATCCTGTTGGCAACCAGGGGTCATCCCCTTCTAAAGATCGAGGGTGCTCGACCTAGTAGGGATCTTCTTGATCCGCTGCTATTTGGGCTATTTTAAGCTTAATTTCTATGTGTTACCGATCCATTCAGCCATACTAAGATTCTGCTTGGCCATTTCTGAACTTCGTGTATTAGGTGGTTTTGGTAAGACAAACTTTACAGTTGAGGAGTGCCTGTGCCTGGGAAGGAAATTGGGTTGTCCTTTGCACGAGGCTATTGTCCGATACAGTTAATCCAGGGATGACAATAACTCGAAATAGACTGAAAGACATTGAGTTTTGAAACCCAAAACCCAAATTTATGATATCTGCTATATATATTGTATCTACACAACCATGCATATATACAGATCTAATTAAGTGCTAGAGAGATTTCCCTTTCCCTACTGGAGTCCTCAGGTTGTTTCTAATTTTTGTGCATGTGTGACTGGAGTTTTTCTGTTCAACGGGTAGAGGAAATTATCTTCAAACATAACAATTGAGGGACACATATATAAATAGACAGATAGAAATATACGTCCTCGTCAATCGATTTATTAGACACACGTACGTACCAAAAACAAAGTAGGAAATTCAGTCTGAGCTTGTATTGTATGGCATTTTATTTATTAATTCTAGCTAGCGAGCCAAGATCATATGTATAAAGATTGTTGATCAGCTGCAGCTGGCCGGCATGCACCAACATTGAGCTTCTATTTGTGAGCCGGTATTACCGGTCCTAGTCCACCAAATCCTGGATATGGCCCCACATTGCCATGAATGCAAAAACAAAGGGAAAAACCGGAAGTTGTCAGGCTGGTACCCAGGGTATGGTCAGCACAGGAACACGAATTCTTGCCCGTAGGACTACCTGTATATGCATGTTCAGATGATACTATTAAAAATAAATAAATAAAAAATTAAAAAACTAATTACTGTAATTATTCTGGATTTAATTAACTTATTTACCGGCAGGGGTACCCGGGTGATCGGTAGGATTAGGATTGCTGTTGCCGTCGGCAATCTCATGAGTAGGATCCTCGCCAGCAGGCTCGTTAGCCTTGTCATCACCATCATCCTCATCCACATCATCATCGCCACCTTCGTCATCACAGTCGACACCAGCTTTCTTGTGGGTTGTAGCACCAGGGTTGGACTCAGGCAAGGCCGCACCAGTTGTAGTACTGAATGGTCGGCTCGTCTTGGGCGTCAGCGACGCAAACTCCACTTTTACATTATTACCACCCTACCATTCATTAATTACCAATCAACATATATACCCATATACTATATATATATATATATATATATATATATATAGTAATTAGTCTCATAACTACATGCATACATAGTACATAAGACTAAAATTCATGCATGCTTGATTATGATTGTTTAATATATAGGGGTAAATAGCACTCATTATCCTTGAACTAAGGCTTATTGTTGCAGATTCATCCTAAAACTAAAAAATGTTACACCGTTCGTCTTCTAAATATGAAAATGGTGCACTATTCGTCCTACAATCAAATTTTTCATTAAAATGAATGGAAAAAAACATGAAAAATAAGTTTTAATCCTTGAAAAAATTTCTATTGGTCTTAAAAACCTTAAAACTTTTATATCTTACAATCAAACCACCTTCTCCACTTTCTTTCAACCATTTAACTCTAACCCATAGTTTTTCTTCAACCATTTTCTTCTTTTTCCCACAAAAACCCATAGTCTTATCCAAACTGTACTGTTATGTTTTTCTCTGGCACATGATTTGTCAAGCCGTGGGAACATAAACTAAACTTTAATTTCTTAATAATTCACTCCTTGAATTCAACCGTACTTAGTGTACCGCCATCCTTGAACTAGATTGTTTGAGAGAGAGCCCTCCCTCTCCTGGTTTTTCTCTTCTCTTCTAGTAGCATCCAAATCTACTAGATTCATTTCCATGGCGGCCACCGGAGCTCACCTTTTTCTCGGCTCTTCTCCGTCCTTCTCTCGCTGCCAACTTTCCATGCCACTTGGAGTCTCGTGGCATACTCAACGCTCGTGCTTACCTTTGCAGTCCGCTATTGTGACGAAGAAGGCGTCTTTGGCTCCTACAGACACTACGAGTTTCA
Organism: Aquilaria yunnanensis; assembly: GCA_039654915.1. Classification (NCBI taxonomy): domain Eukaryota; kingdom Viridiplantae; phylum Streptophyta; class Magnoliopsida; order Malvales; family Thymelaeaceae; genus Aquilaria; species Aquilaria yunnanensis. The sequence goes on from CM077593.1 coordinate 16,168,343, forward strand.
TGGAAAACAGAAGCTTCTGGAAGGGGAAGGGAGAAGATCAAAGGAGTAGAGTAAGTGAGCTGGAGAAGGCCGAGGATTCAACTGAGTGGAGGAAAAGTTTGAGGGATTTCTTTGAGGAGAGCAGGGATTTGGTCAGATTGGAAGGTGGCCCGCCACGGTGGTTCTTACCTTTGGAGTGCGGGTCCCGACATCCAGATTCTCCTATCCTTCTTTTTCTTCCTGGTTCGGTTTGCCTTTTAGCTTTTTCAAATGCTTTCTAGTTCTGTTTAATTTTTTCCTTTCAAATATTGGAATCTATGATTGATAAAAGTAGCTTTTGGCATGATTATGTGCCAAAAATCCAGGAAATTTTGATTGTGGAAAGAAATTCGGGTTGAATGGTTCAAAAAATGTGGAGAAGGTAGCTTGATTGTAAGATGTAAAAATTTTGAGATTTTTAAGGTAAATGAAAAGTTTTTCGAGGGTTAAAACTTATTTTTCAAGTTTTTTTCTATCCATTTTAATGAAAAATTTGATAATAGAACGAATAGTGCACAATTTTCATAGTTAGAAGACGAATGGTATAACATTTTTTAGTTACAAGACAAATCCGTAACATGAGCCTTAACTCAAGGACGATAGGTGCTATTTACCTAATAAATAGATTATATGTGCTTTTGTGTGTCGTCTAAATTGACAATTATGATCAAGCGGCAAGTGTACCTCTTGTGGGTGAGCCCTAGCATGGTACGCCTTCAGAGCCTTGGCAATTTTCGCTTTCACTTCCTGCAAATATATTTGTATGTTACCTCCCCTAGGTATAACATTATCAAATTTTGTGAAATGCGACTATCTACCTCATTTCTGTTTAATCTAAAGGGATTACTGTATTTTAGGCGACAAAGGAAGTTGTTCCGAAACCCACCTCATCTGGGAATGTATGAGTATGAGCTTGGAATGCCTCTAAAGCAGCCTTGAACAACCTACCATGGATTCCCTGCAACCACAAATCCACGTCGACAATTGAGAAACTTGAGCTTTTAAAACTCAGAGGGGATTGGGGAACACAACTTAGACCTCTGTTCTGGTTTGGCCGTATGCCTTCATTGTCGAAGCATCTTTCGTTCCCTGAATAAATGTTTGAAATCCAAAGGTCTCATGAACCTGCCCCAAACAAGGATCTCCCCTTCAAATTGCAAAAAACTGGCTGTAAATTAAGTTACCTGGAGTTCGGGGTATTCTCTAGCGGCTCTGACCTGCAGCACAAAATCTGCTAATTAATCTCACCAGTTCAACTAGCTACCAAGTCCTAGTTAACCGATAAACTTCTACTGTAAGTACCCCAGCAGCCAGAAGTAAAGCCATGGAGGCCGCCAACATGAACAAGGAAGCTCTGATGAAAGTCATTGCAGAGGCGCTAGCCGAAACCAAAAGACGACAGGGCAATAGCTAAGGTTGCTACGATTCCAATGAAGCTGCAAGATGTTGGGCTTTAAATAGAGCTGATTAGCTGCACAACAAAACAAACTTATGTGCCATAGCCAGCTACTCCTAAGGCGATCGCGCCTTGCACAATATCCGACCAAACCCATGAAATACCGATACAAGACAGAAGATTTTTCCAAGTGGTTTCAGCGAAAATGAAGATCCTTTTGCCGCCTTTGATGTTAGAAATAATCGCCATAGAGTTTGAGCTTAGCTATACTCCGGAATTAATTGGTTTGATATATACGCGATTATTGCTACTGTTTGGAGGTATTAAATGTCAATGCGGCTATGTATACCACACCTGTAAATTATAGGTATAATGCATTCTACCATACTACTACCAATTTCCCAAAAAGTAAATATTAGTAGAATATTGTTCTACAATGAAATATATTGATATAATTTTTTACACTTAATTTTTTATATGTAGTCAAATTATTTTTATCATAATTTTCTAAATATAAATAAAATATATATGTAAAGCACTATTTTTATACAAAAAATAATAATAAAATGTAATATATATAGAATAAAATAAATATTATTCAGAAAAAACCCAATTTATTGAGACATGAGAAACAAACAATAATCTAATAATAATATCACATTTTTCTAATACCACATTGAATTTCTATGAGACTCAAAGTATTAATCATCCTCCCACCTTTGACGTAGATCCATAGTTCAGCCACCCTTACATCATGCAACAAAATTGGTTCATTTGTCATTTTGATCTCAAAAAAGCTAACATACTCATTTCTTTAACTTGTAATAATAGTATATCTTTTCATTATATGTTTGTATGATGCTTCTAAATATAAAAAGTATTAGTTATATTTTTTCATCTAATTATATATATATAACGGGACAATCTAAGTATTAGTTATATTTTGCCACATGTCCATTTTTGGGTTTTTTATTTTTTTAAATGAACTATGCATTGTTGGATGAAAACTTCAAATCCAAAATTAGCCTTCATTAAAACTATTGGAATTCTTAACACCATTAAATATCTCTATTCAACCTCAAGCTCTTACTAACCATTTTGGGTTGTCAGGTAATTAAGGAATGATGATTCAAATTAGAAGCAATATTAATGGAATGAATTCATATTGTATTATCAATTAGTACTCCGTCAATTATTAATGGAAAACAAATAATGATCAAATTGCCAATGATAGCAGCAGCAATTCTTACTTAAAAAAATGTTGCATTTAGCCTACAATTAGTACACTTTTAGGACTAATCTAGAGAAATTAAAATTATAAGACTAAAACAAAAAAAAAAAGAGCAAATTTTAGGACCAAAATACACTTTCTTGATAATATTTTAGTGATACACATGCAAATACAATGACACCTATATTCATTTTTCTAATGCAGAAATCAGTTATAAGTTAAAATTTAAGAAAATGAAAAAAAATGCATTTCATGTGGCGGACCATATAATAGGTTTTAATGTTACTTTAAAAGAATTGAAATACAGTTAATTACGAACTTATGTCTATCCTTGAACATATGTGTGTGTGTGTAAACTGTTAAGTTTAAAAACAAAAGAACACAAAAAACTTCATAAAAGAAAAAAATTCAAAGTATTTTGATTTGTTTTAAAGAAATTTATTTTAACAAATTAATTGGTTACTTATTTGGGACTAATCTAAGTTACACAAAGAGTCCAAAAAATAGGAGTAAGGGTGAGAGTCAGAAAGCATCGCTTTTATAATTTAAGTAAGTAAAAACGTTGTTAAAATGAAAGAAGGAGTGACAGTTGAAAGCGAGAATGAAAGCACAAGAGTGGAAGTGAGAGCAGCGACTTAAAAGAGAAGAATTATATGACTTAGGCCCAATGTATTATGTTTGACAATCAAACCCAACAAATTAATTTGTTACTCATTTGAACTCAATCTAAGTTATAAAAAGTATCTTGAAAGCAGGAGCAAAGAACGGGAGCCAAAGTAAGAAAGTATCACTTTATAAACATAAGTGAAAATATTGTAAAAATGAAAGTGCAAGCAGCAGTGAAAAGCGAAAGTGATGATCTAAAAGAGAATAATTATGTAACTTAGTGGCCAATGCACTATGTTTGACAATTGAGCCCAACAAATTGATTGACTACGCATTTAGGACTGATCTAAGTTACACAAAGCATTTCAAAAGTAATAATGGGGAGTGAGAATAGGAAATTGTCATGTTTAAAATTTAAGTAAATAAGAAGGTTGTACAAATGATAACAGGAATGGTAGTTGAGAGCGAGAGCAGGAGTGTGAGAGTGGAAGTAGCAACCCAAAAGATAAGGTTATGTAATTTATGCTCAATATATTATATTTAACAATTAGGCCCAACAAATTAATTACTTAGCTATTTGGGCCCAATCTAAGTTACACAAAGCATCTTAAAAGCAAAAGTCAAAGCTAAAGTAGGAAAACGTCACTTTTAAGTAAAAGTGTTGTAAAAATGATAGTAGAAACGGTAGTTGAGAACATGAGCGGCAACCCAAAAGAGAATAATTATGTAACTTGGGGCCTAATACATATGTTTGACAATCAGGCCCAACAAATTAATTGGTTGTCCATTTGGGCCCAATCTAAGTTGCATAAGACGTCACAAAGCAGGGGTCGGGAGTGGAAGCAAGAGTAGGAAAAATTACTTTTAAAATTTAAGTAAAAAGTTGTAAAAATTATAGCTGAATGGTGACAAAAAAGAAAATGATTGTATAACTTAGGGCCAATGCATTATGTTTAACAATTTTTGCCCACTCAATTAACTACTTTTTGTTTCGTAAGCTTATACTAAAAAACAGTAAAATCTTAAACTTGAGTTCCACAAGTCTATTAGATATCTAAATTAGGCTCAACCCAATATGTATTAACAAATATATATTAATCAAACATTTAACAAAACATGCCAACAACTAATTTGAGCCTATTTAACTATAAATTAAGTAATAGTGCAATGTTTGCTTTTTTTCTTCAAAAAAAAAAAAAATCATCACATTAGTTCCTCATATAATTGAATCTTGTGCCTGGTGAACATGTTAAAGGGTTGCACAATCAATTACTTTTTCCCTAACTAAATTCTATTTTAAAAATCTAATGGAAGATAGGCATATTAATCAACCATGTACTAAACTGTAATTATTTTTTAATAATCTTAGAACATGTAATATTATTATATTAAAGTCTAATGCATTTATATTATTATCATTATGATTGTGTTATTTTTAACTTTCCCATAAACATATTCAGAGCTTACGTTGGAGTGTTTTTTTTTTCCTAAAAAATAAGACTATTTTTAAGTGGAAAATGGATGCTAGAGAAAGAATAGTTCAATGTAGAGCTATTTGTTTTAATTTAAAAATTATTAATATACATTCCCATTTAATTTTTGACAACATTTATCTTAAAGAAGATCTTTTACCAGGGTTAAAAGCATTTATCATGTTATTTTTTTTAATTTTAAAGATATATAATATCAATGGAAAACAATACAGAAGATATTCCAAAAATTGCTATATTATTTATTTAATTGCACAATTAGGAGTTCTATTTGGTTCACATAGCACCTTATTTTATGGATTATCAATTTCTAGGAACTACTTTAGACAAATTAGACTATTATTTCTAATATTTTTTACTTATTACGTTTCATATATATGTCTTCTCCATAAGTAATTTAATTATTTATATTTTTTGTACTTTTATTTTTTTTTATTTTGTAGCAAGGCCGAATATTGAAACTAGTTTTATATGTTTATCTATATGGTACTTTAATATAAATGATAAAAAGAAGTATCTTACCCATGCACCCCAGTACATACCGTGCAAAATGTTGTAGTAAATTAAAAAAATATACACTACTAGAAAAAGGGTTTTCCAACGGCCAAGCTATTGAAAGTTTCCAACTTATTTAGCCAATGGAAAAAGCATATAAATTTCTCAAGGGGTAAGCCGTTAGAAATTGCGAGTCATGGATCAATTTGAAACATGAATAAAAAATTGGGGACTAAATGAGGAATTTTTCACTTTTACTAGCTATAAAAATTTGAGACAACGAAGAGCTCTTTATTATCCTAACTTGCCTCTTTCTTAAATTTTTTTCCTGAAAACACTCTCAAACGTTCGTCACTCTTCATTATTTGTTCATGCATGTCCCTGCCCCTGCCACCGTGAAGATTATTTACTGATGTATTGTCACCTTCACCAGACATTTTCTGGCCACTTTCTACAGCGGCCGGAAATAAAAAAATCCTAGATTTTAAATCTACTTTCATGATTCATTTCCTTTCACTCTTTTCTTTAAGTTTCTTTGAAAGGCTGCAGTCTAATTCCATTCTTAACCCCTTCAAATCTTGACTTGAAATTTCAAACGCGAACCCTAATGCAAGGCCATTGAAAAATAGCATGTTTTTAGTAGTGATACATAAAAAATCAGCAGTACGAAAAAATATTATGGTATTTTGCATGTAAAAAAACAACTTTGCACATGAAAAATATTTCTAACAGAACTAGCATTTTTTTTGTAGTGGTATATAAAAGCTCAGTAGTATGAAAAATATTGCGGTATTTTGCATAAAAAATAACAAATTGTAAAAAATTTTATACTGTATATCACATATACACAATAAATGAAATTTCACACAAAATATAGCAACATTTTGTGAAATTAAAGACCATGTATGCTGTTCACCAGCAGTCACCACCCTTTCACATTACTTACCACCGGATTAGCTATTTTATTTCGGCCAAAATATCTCATTGGCCCCTGGACTCGGTTGACAAGGACCTTTTTGAAGTTCAACTCAGTCCGACTTAGTCCCTAAACATCATTAAATGGGCCAGTCTACCCCTTGACCATACATGTGCACATCACAAGAGTCATTAAACCTAACACCGTTTGCAAGCCGTATGAGGGGCAGATTAACCTAAACGTTCAGTAGGCAAGCAGCAAAACTTTACGGTATTATATGCTTGCAACTTTCTAGCTTCTGAATCCACTGCATGAATTGTTCATTCACTTGTTTATTTGTTCCAAACCAGTGTAATGCTAGGATTCTCAAATAATTTACAGGTCAAAGCTTAGGAGTTCATTTTCTTTCTCAAATCAGTTTTACATTTAATATTAGTTTATGAGAGGGAGGGATATATAAGAAGAGGCAGCATTGTCTCCACCCAGTCCACAAATTTCAACAAATTTCTTGAATTGTTCTTTGAACTACTTATAAATGTTTTACCTGTCATTATCAAGATACTATATTGTTTACATCTATCAGTACCCATTATAATTAGACACCCATAAATGATTCGTTACTTTGGATTGCATATTTCAATTTTACTACGCTACCACTACTTAAAAATGGGCTTTTTCCAACGGATCTTTTTTTTTGCGGTTGGTATTTCCAACGGATAGCCGTTAGAAATTGAGCCATTACAAATTTCCAACAGCCGAGGTTGTGGTATGGGTTACGAGGTTTTCCAATGTCTTGAGCCGTTAGAAAATATACCAACAACTAAGGCCGTTGGAAACTTTGTAGAAGAAAAAAAAATATAATTTATAAATTACTAAATTATATTTTATATTTTATATTTTATAATATGACTAAAAAATTTAAAATAATTATATCTTATACTTACATAACAAAATATTCAAAGGCAGAAGGTCAAAAAACCATAAAATTAAAAAATATGAAAATTAAAAAATTATAAAAATTACATAAGTTATGAAAAATCAAAAAAATCATTCTAAACTAGATCTCACAAATATCACATAAAACAAAAAAAAAAACACACAAGAAAAGCAAAGAATGGTAATCAGATTTGAATCTGGAGGAGCATCGGCGGATCGAAGCCAAGGCGGAGCACCGGCGGATCTAGTGCGAGATGAGCCAAGGCGGAAGATTGGGCAACAGACGACGAGCCTAGGCGGTCAATCGGCAACGGAGAGCGACGGAGAGCGAAAGCGAGAGCGAGCAGAGAGAGTGAGTGATAGAGCAGAAAGAGCGAAAGCAAGAATGAGCAGAGAGTGTGAGAGCGAGCAGCAGAGGGAATGGTGAGGTGAGGAGCAGAGAGATGAGATAGATGAGGGAGAGAGAGATTGTGAACGGCAGAGGCAGTGGAAGAGATTGTGAGCGGGAGAAGACTTGATTAGGGCTAGGTTAAGTTAAGATGTATATATAGGGGTTATATGGACTGGGCTTTAATATATATGGGTTAAGCTATAGTATAGTATAAAATATATGTTACATAAATTATAATATATAAAACATTGTAGTATAATATATATGATAGATTAATAATAATAATAATAATAATAATATATGTATGGCATACACATCATATATCATATACTATGTATATGTTATTATGATATGTTTAAAATATGATATGTATTATAATATGTATAAAAATATACTATGTATAAATATAATAATAATGTGTAAGATATATATACGTATTAATATATATGTATTATGGTAAATATATATTATGATATGTTATATAACTATATATAAATATCAATATCAATGCAATATAAATATGCATATATATAAATGTGTGTGTATCTAATATATTAAAATATTTCCAACGACCTCAGCAGTTGCAAAAATAACAATATTTTCCAACGGCTAAACTGCACATTCTAACTTACTTGTTTTCCAATGGCCTAGGCAGTTGGAAAAATAAAATAGTTTCCAACGGCCTAGGCAGTTGGAAAAATAAAAAAAATTTCCAACGGCTAAACAATAAATATTGAGATGCATAACTTACATATTTCCAACGGCCAAAACCATTGGAAAAATAAAAATGTCTTCCAACAACTTCAGCCGTTGGAAACAATAAATACTAAGATGCATAATTTAACTTACTATTTTTTCAATGGTTTAGGCTATTGGAAAAGTGCCCGTTGGAAATTTTTCAACACTTCCAGTGTCCAAGTAGTTGGAGATTTTTTTTCAGAAGGATTAATTTTTTTCCACAATTTCCAACGGCCTAGCACGTTGGAAAATGAGCCGTTGGTAAAAAGGGTTTTTTTAGTAGTGTACCAAACAATCTTTCTGCTAATATATACGCCTTTCTTAGTCATCCAGTAAGCACATTTATCTCTAGACATTAAATTTTAACACAATCTTGAACAGCTAGCGAATGAACCAAAACATAAGACATTCTTGATTAGCGAAACAAACAGACAAAGGCATTCACTTGCAATGAAGTTTTTACTTGCAAAACAAAAAACATGGACAGGTTCAAAATGAAGCAAACAATTAACCTGTTTCAAATCAGTTAGTGAAACAAACATACGACATTCTTGATTAGCGAAACAAAACCAAAAGCAATGAAAGAAAAGGTCTTGAATCAATTAAGCTATTTCAGAATGAAGTTCTTTTCCTGCCGTGTCCGACCACAGCTTGAAACAACACCAGCAGGCTCCTTGATGATTGAGAAAGCAATGAAACCAACAGGCTCCTTTACGATAGACAAAGCATGGAAGATTAAAGCTGTGGGAAAGCAAAGAAGACCAAAGAAGATTCCGATTGCTTGTCTAGGATTTTTGAAACACAAAATCCCCAAATTCCTTCTCACGTCAGTTGTTTTTTAATTGAAAAAAGTATCAAAATTTCTACTAATGTTTAGGTCAGGGCTCAAATTTGGCACTATAGTTTTTGTTTTGCCCAATCTCCTATTGGTGTTTCAAAATGAGCTCAAATATGCCACTACTGTTAAAAATAATGGAAAATGCCAATACTAAGAAGTTTTCAAATTTTATGATGATAATGTAACTTTCAAAAAACTACAAAAGTCATACGTAATTAGACTTACATCCAATGTTAGGAATTTCTCCAGCTTTACCTCCAGCGACATCGCGTTCGATCCAGTCTCATCTCTGGCAACATCCCGCTAGACCAAGGAAGGAGTACCAACAAAGGGCTACAAGTAAAGCATCTAGCCAATCATTCTATTGGATTAATTTCGGGATTAGAACTGATGAAATCTTGAATATTTCTCCTGATTTAGTCTTTAGTGTAATAATTAAAGTTTCTAGAAACATTAGTTTCGTATTTTGTGCTAGAGATTCTGAAAGGTTGGTTTCCACCTTTGGTGGAGTGGTAAAAAGGAAAGGGAGGAGAAAAAACATCATAAACAATAAAGAAAAGCATTGAAGAAGGCAAAGGGAGTGCTTTCATGCAGACGAAAGATAGCTCTTTCTCTCGAATCTTACCGGTGGCGATAGTAGAAGAAAAAGTTGAAATTTTTTTTATTATTGGCCCCCCAGACAGTGGCTAAAGAAGCTTCAAAAAGTGGTGGCAATAGATGCCGTTTGAGAAAGAGACTCATTACATAAGATATTTAAAATTTTTTAAAACTTGCATTATTACCTTAAAATCTAAAAACTTATTACTTTTAACGTTTTCTGTTAATTTTTTTAATGGCAGTGCATATTCACCCATAATTTAAAACGTTAGTGGCAAATTTGATACTTTTGTCTTTTTTTTTTTAATTTGCCCCTTCTACGGCTTACAAACAATGTTAGGTTTAATGAATCATGGGATGTACGTGCACATGTGTGGTCAGGGGGTAGACCAGCCTACTTAATGAAGTTTAGGGACTAAACCGGACCGAGTTGAATGTCAGGAGGTAAATGTCCTTGTCAACTAAGTTCAAGGGCCAATGAGATATTCTAGCCTTTTATTTCTAGGCCCACATACACTCCTCACCAGCCAGAACAGACACATATTATCTACGTAATGATTGCATAATGGAGTTTTCTTGTTAATATACTTTGCCATTGCTATAATACAACAAAATAAGAAATAAATGAAAATCAATTTTTTTTCCCATGCAATGTATGATTTTATTATTCGTTCCATTTTTATAGTAAATACATTTTGTGTTAATTTTAATGTATTTCCATTATTCTCATATAAGGTGATTATTTGCCAAAATTGTCAATTTATTGGTATTTTGTACTTTAAGGGTAAATATTTTTTTATTAACTTTTAACTTAACCTACCTAAAAATTAAAAATTAATAAAAATATTTTATTTTCACAAAAAAAATTATAAAAATTTTTTTTTGGACCTGTTAAAATGTAGGGTGTCAAAAATTGGTAATTTTGATGAATAATCACTTTCTATAAGAATAACACATTAAAGTAATTCAAAACAAACTTGCCCTTAGAATTGATAGAAGTCATTAATTTGACTTCTAGCTAGCTAGTGGAAAATACAGAACACAATAAAGATTAAAAAAAAAACCATGAACAAAAAAAATCATCCCAAAACTAAGAATATAAATTGACAGCATAAACGAAGACGGTCAAGAATTTATTTCATCGCCATTTTACAAACTTTTGATGTATTGGACCGACAGTGCCTTTTTTCAGCATTTGTTCGTTTGAATAAATACTTCTGCTAGTTAATTAATCTGGAAAAAAATAAAGAAAAGTGGAAACTCTTTGTTTGAATAATTTATTAAGGGAAGATGAGGGGGGAGTGAAGCATAAAAAATTGAGAGGAGGTTGTCATCATCTCCTTAATTTGAGGAAATTAAAAAAATGTAGGTAATAAGGCATGTGGAGGGATAAGAATGGTCTCTCCTCCTCCTTTCTATTAGTTTTTTATCTAACCACACAAGTAATGGAATGTAATTACCCAAACAAACTGTAGAAGGTTATCACCAAAAGTGGTTTACATTAGGTTTAACTGTTTAAGTGAATCGATGGAATTGGGAAACTGGAAAACGGTATTTGGGCTAAAGGCTGCTGGTATGGGCTTCTTATAAGTGCTAAGAGTAGTTTTTAGTAATTAGGGCCAATTTATAGTTAAGTTCCATAAAGCATGCAAAAGAGACTCAAATTTAAAACACACACACACAAAAAGAAAAAGAAAAAGAAAAAAATTAGCTATAGGCCTAAGCCTGGCCCCACACTTGAAGCAATAAAAAAGACCGAAAATTGAAACAGAAGAGAAAAAGAAACCAGATCTTATTCTATGTCCTCATTCAGTTGGGTTTATTACACACATCAACCAACTACTTAGCGCACACAGATAAATGAAAACAAAGTACAAACGTAAAGACGTCTGAGCTTATTGTACACATATGGCACTTTATTTATCATTCTATCTACCCGGCAATATTAATCGCCATTTTATTCCTTCAGCCATCGATACGGCTCCTGTTTCAATCTCATACTCGATCGCTGGCAACAGTAATTTAGCCTCTCTTTTGTTCTTCAAGAGTCATGCCCATATCTTCAAGTCCCTCGTCTGTTTCTCCTCCAAAATTCATTGATCCCGAAGATTGGTAACATAAACAAATAGTCAAACCCCCATCTAGTGTTATGCTGGTAACCGATGTGGCCTCCTCACAAGTAGCCTTGCAAACATTAGTGGTCCCCGAAGAATCTGTATGTCAATGAAGGTTTCCCATGGACATTGTAAGAGGGGATTATAATTGCGTCACAGTTCACAAATGCGACGGCTCCATCTGAATCTTTTCTTTTAATGAGTTTCACATAAGACTCATAGAAATGGATGACTCAAATGGGACCGTCATATCTAGGTAATAATATAATTTTCTTCTAAGAGATCATCAGTAACTATTTATACATACAGCCAGGAATAAGCTAGTAAGTATAGCATTAGAAACCAAACACCAGGTAAGAAGTAAATAGTTTTAACTTACTGGTCTGAGGATTGGTGGGGATTTGAGGATCGGTTCCAGTATTGGTGGGGGTTTCAGGATACGTTTCAGAACCACTACTAGTACTACCAGCAGGCACTGTAGCATTAGAACTGTCATCTTCACAATCCACCTTACTTTTCCGGATTGTAGCAGTATCAAGTGAACTATGGAAGGCCTCTCCATTACTGAATGGCTGGCTCCTCTTGCTCGCAACTTTCACTCTTGCATTACCAACCTACCAGTGAATTGGTTTCATAAACATAAATTAAGACTTGCACCCGTCAGCAAAACTTTATTAAACTGCATAATGCTCTTCCACAAAATTAACAATTAACAACATCAAACTAAAATCTTATAATAGCTAGAGTCATCATCATCAGTCGAAAATTAACCATACATCTGTCATAAGGATATATTTATGTCAGTTGAAATGTGAATTGATGCGTAGTAGGTACATACCTCTTGCGGGTGAGCCTTAATATGCTCCTCCAAAGCGGTTGCAATACTTGCTTTCACTTTCTGCATATACATATGCTTGTAATTTGTAACGCTCGATCCACCAGTAACTAGCTAGGTCAATAAGTACTAGTTTGTACATGCAAGAGTTGAATCTATATGAGATATCTTTTGCTCAAGTTTTCTGCCTTTCGCATCACTAGAACCAGTAGCTAAAGCCGACAAGTATTATGAGACGGAAGAAGTGTATATGATTTCACTTATAACAAGATGTCTTGTATCACAAACCTCATCTGGGACCATATGGGTGTGAAGTTGGTATTCCTCTAAAGCATCCTTGAATAACTTAGCATGGATTGCCTGCAACCACGAGCTTTCGTCAAGACTCGTGAACTTGGTATATAGTTTTCAAAAAGTCAGATGCAGGACCAGAAAGAAATTGCAGAACTTAGACCTCTGATTTAGCATGGTACTCCTTCAACGTCGAAGAATCTTCCATTCCCTGCAAAATATTTGAAAGCCGAAGGTCACATGAGCCCCTAACAGTGATCTGATCCCCTTCAAATTGCAAAAATTAATTGGCTATATGTAAACTCACATTTGGTTGGAAATATCTTCCGGCATTGACCTGCAGCACAAAATAAGCTAATTAATCTCACTGCCGTCGTTATGTACGTGAATTAAGTTGATCGAAAAGCTTCCGGTAGCTATACGTACCCCACTAGCTAGAAGTAAAACCCAGGCGGCCAACAAAAACACCGGAGCTCTGATGAAAGCCATTGCAGGGGCGATGGTACAAGAAAAGATGATCAAAGAGCAATAGGTTGCTTAGGTATGTATGATTCCAATGAGGCTGCAAAATGGGCCTTATATAGAGGTGATAAGCTGCAGAATAGAACAAAATTTGTGTGCTACCGCCAGCTGCTCCTAGGCCACCTTGCAAATATACGATTGAACCGATGAATCCGAGCTGAAATATCGATACGGGAAAGAGATTTTTCCTAGTGTTCTGAGCGAAAAATAAAGATGGCAAATTTTCATTTTGCTGTGAAAATAATCGCCAAAGAGTTTGAGCATGGCAATATTCTAGAGTTGGTTTCATAATTACATATACATACATACATACATAATACACATACATACATACATACATACATATACATATACATACACATACATATAATATACATGCATACATATTTGCATACACACACACATCATTGACTAGAGGTGGGCACTGGGCCGGGTTGACCCGGACCCAGCTCGGTCAAACCCGGGCCCAGCCCAACACGGATTAGACTCGGAAGATAGTGGGGCAAGTTTGGGCTTAGGAGAGGAGGGGAGCCCAAAGCAAGCGGACCGGCCCATGAACACGTGTAAACCCGGACAGGACTGTCCCACGCCAGGTCGACCGTTCGCATTCCTGTTAGCAGATTTCAAAATTTTTGAAAAAAATGGTAAAATTACACCCTGGCCCCTCTAATAGCTCTAGAATTTTTTTTTACCCCCAGACTTTTTTACCCTCAGTTAACAGCCACTAACAACTAGTTTTTTAGGGCTTTTTGGGTAAAATGACTTTTTTCTTCTCCTATAAATAGGTAGCCTCTTTCTCACACTTCCTCACACCAATCTTCTCTTCTCTAATTTTCTACAATATTCTCTCATTCTCTTTACTATCTCTCTCCACGTTTTTTAATATTTCACTAATATTTTCTTAATTGCCTTTTAATCATCTTCCACTAATGGCTTCACGAGGGAAGAACTCCGGTAAGGGTAAGGGTGTTGCCTCCTCCTCATCCGGCACAGGGATCGATTAATTTTTTTGAGGACGTTTGTTCCACAAAAATTAAGGCTCGCAACCACAAGAAATTGTCGACAATGATCCAAACATCAACTTGACGGTATACAACCTTGGCCTTGACAATCAACTTTCTGATGATGACGTTGAGAAAATTCCACTGACCCAACTCGGTGCCAAGGGGTCCCAATCAATGCCACAAAACGAGCAACCCAAGTGAGGTCAAGTGAAAAGCGGGAATTTGAAGGCTTCTGTTTGGGTGCATTTTGATCAAGTTTGAGAAGGGGAAACGAGGTATGTCAAGTGCAAACATTGTGACAACAAATTTGCACACAAATTGAACTCCGGAATGAGCACCCTCACAAGGCAGTTGAACAAAGTCTATGGAGACATCGGCGGCATTTCCGGTGGACAAACACAATTAACAGGTGTTGGTAGCTTTGATGATCCAAGTATTTTTTTTATTTAATTCAAAAACTATTAGGCAAGGTTTAATTAATTGAATGATGATTACTGAAAAACCATTTAAACAAGCTGAGGATGAACACTTAGAAAAATTCATCCAAGAAAATCTAAATCCTGCTTGTAAAAAAACGTCTAGGTAAATAGCTAGAAGAGAAAGCTTTAAACTATATGAAGCTAGGAGAAGTGATTTATAAGCATATTTTTCTACTGTTGATCATTGTTTGTCATTTACATCTGATATGTGGATATTTTCAATAGGACAAAATTATTATTATGTAACTGCTCATTAGATAGATGATGAATGAGTTATTCAAAAATGGATAATTGCTTTCAAATGTATGGAATCTGATCATACGGGTTGGAATATTTTCAACTGCATTATTGAAAGTTTGTGTAAATTTTTTGTTTGCCGATAAAATTTTGTCTATTACTTTTGACAATGCTTCAAACAATGATTCAGCGGTGAGAGAATTGATAAAAGAAATAAAACCACCGCTCAATAGAAAATTTTTTCATGTTCGTTGCTTGTGTCACATTTTGAATTTATGTGTCTAAAATGACTTACAACTACTGTAAAACCAAATTGAGTCAATTTGGAATACTTTACTTTTTTTATTAAAAAAAACAAAGAACAAATTGGCTCATAAATTTAAAATATTTTGTATTGAAAATGAGGTGAATTTTTCTTGAAAAATGTTTAAAATCTATTGCTCCACTCGATGGAACTCAACATTTGAAATGTTAAATGACGCTCAACCATAGGCAACTCTTTTGACTCATTTTGTGAACTAAAAAATGTAAGGCGATTGGCTAACGGACGAAGTTTGGGGAAAATGTTTTAAGTTAGTTGAGTTGCTTAGATATTTTTATGAGGCAACAAACTTTTTCTCTAGGGTTTATTACCAAATAGTGCACCAAGTAATGTTATATTTTGTAAACATCGTTTATGTTTTCTACCAATACAATGATGATGAGTTTTTGAAACCAACTGTTGATGCAATGCAAAAGAAATGACTTGATTATTTTCAACAAATCCCGAAAATTTATCTTGTTGCATGTGCATTAGATCCAAATGTCAAAATCACGGGTTGTCTGCAATTGTTAGAAGCATACTATCATACATATTTAGGTCAAGCACAAGTTTCAGCACTTGCTATTTTTGCTAAAGCTGACCACAATTTGAGAGAGTTATACAAACTCTACTCCATTAAGCATTCTGATAAGGTTAGGTCATTCGATCTAACACCCGCCAGACATTCCACCTCCTCATCATCAAGGTTCAACTCAACAGTGAGTATCCTCAAACGACCGAGACCCACAAACCCGGGATTGGAAAAATAAAATGATTACCTCTGCACTTCATTTGAAAACAATGAGGAAGACATCATCGAGTAGAAGAATAAAAGAAGAAGATTCCCGATCTTATCCATATTGGCGCAAGAGATTTTGGCAGTTCAGGTTTCAACCATCACCTTCGAGGCCACTTTTAGTGTGGGGAAACGAGTCATCTCGGATAAACGAGCAAGGCTCACACCTAAAGCCGTTGAGGTTTGCATCTGTAACCGGGATTGGGCACTTGCTGCTCTAAGGAAACAAGATATTAAAAGCTTCAATGATGAGGTCCCTTCTGATGATGACCAACAAGAGTAGATTGTAGGTTTTTATTACAATTTAAAGAATGTAATTGATCTGTTATGCTGTTGATAAATGTTAATTTTGTGGTCAAACATGTTGACTTTTTGTCAACCTTGACCATAATTTTCTACTTTACCACTCCATATTTTTTGCCGATTCTTGCTTTGAACCTTCATTTTGTAGGTTGGAGAAGCGAACCATAGCATTGAAATGGTACTGGGACAAACGGAATGAAAAATGATAATATAAAAGTCAAGGAAATTTATAACTGTGAGGCCTAGGCCCTAGGAGTGAGGCCTAGGCACCACAGTTCAAAAGCTTGTTGCCTGAAAAACGCACCCTGGAGGCCTAGGCCCCAGGCACCTGCGAGCCTGGAGGCCTAGGCGCCCAAGCACCCCCTCTTGGGGCCTAAGCGCCAGAGCACCTGCGAGCCTGGAGGCCTAGGCTCCCAAGAACCCCCTCCTGAGGCCTAGGCGCCAGTCACCCAGGAAAGTGGTCCCCTACCTCAAATTTGAACTCAAGCTTGCTATTGGCCAATGATTTCTATCCAAATGGTTTGGTGAGTGAAATGGACAATTCCAAGGGGTAGAATCACCTAGAACCTAGCAAAAAAAGGGGCTTCATCTTCATCTTCTCATCTTAGACTTAGGTTTTTTATCACCAATTTTTGTATTTCTTCATCTTCCTTGGGAGCACTTGTGGATTCTTGCTTAGAGAAGGTTTGGAGGACTTGAAGACTTGTAGGAGCCTTGAGGAATCAAGCATCTAGAGTCTATTGGGTTCTTTCTTTTTTTTTTTTTATATTGTATTTAGACATGGATGCTCTTTTATGTATTTTCATGTTTATGGTTAGTTTGATTATGGAGTAGTTTTCTCTATATTTTCTATGGTTGTAGCTACTTGAATTGGTTATGTTAGTTGGATTAATGGCTATTTGACTTGGGTTTTCCTCCATTGCTTGTTTACTCTTCTCTTTAAGCTTATTGTTGTGTTGATTGATTAAAGGCCTTAGTCAATTGCACCTTAGATTTTTTTTAAACTCTTGGAAAAGATTAAAAGGAATTAGAATTATTAGAAGAGTGTAACAGCCATGGGCTTGTTGGGAGACTAGTCTAGGACACTAGGTGAAGGTAAATTGAACTTGTAATGCTCCTCTTGAACTAGTAATTTGGATGGGAGTCCATTCTAGTATAAGTTTGGGAGAGTGACCCTTTCACTTGAGAGAGTAAAGGCCCAATTAGTTAACTTCACCAACAAGTAGAAAAATCAAACTATTAGCCTTAATTCACTAGCTAACCAAGTCAAATAGTGAAAACCATAGAAAGTGTGTTTTGTTAATTCATTAGAAAACCTTTAATTTGCATTGTGCTTGTTGTTCTTGTTTAGTAATAATTTAAGTAAGAGTTGCAAATTTAGTTATTTTCATAGTAAGTAAATCATCAATTGTTGCTTGTTTAGCTAAAGTGAATCTCAAGGTAGTGGTAATTAGCAAACAATATAACTCAATCCTCGTGAGATCGATACTCATTCACCCTATCTACACATGTCCCGTGTGCTTGCAGATTAGGGTTGGAAAACTCACAACAGCTGTTAAGCACAGATCTTAAGTTTTACCTTTTCATTTTTTTCCATGGAACATTTTGCTATTTTCAAGTGTAAAGTACGTTTCAAATTATGTAAGTGCTGTTTAGCTTTTTTATTAATAAAATTTACATCGGCAGTGGTGTTTTTTCTAAAAAAATATATATTTCATAAAATTATTATCAAACAACAATTGAAAATATATTAAAATGCATTTGTTTAAAATCGGATTAACTCAGCCCAGCTCGGACCCGCCACGGCCCAGGCTCGCCGCACTTTGATGCGGGCAGTGCCCAAGTCTGGAAAACTCCTACCCAGGCCCGGCCGACTCGGCCCACTAGCCACAACTATCATTGACACGTTCTACAAATATAAATAAAGTGCATGCAATCGTCACAAATTTACTTGAAATTATAAATATATGAAAATAGTTAAATAAAAAATATTTGGTAATATATTTAAAATCTTAAATTTTTAATAGTTTATAAAATTTACCATAGAAAAAAAATGTAAAAAACAAAAGATGAAGCACTCCATAGATATAAAAATACACAAATTACTGTTAAATTTACCCTTAATTTTTCCTTAAAAAAATGTATAGTACTATATTTTATTGAAGTTAAAAAAGAATTGGTAGCATAAAAAATAAAAATAATAAGGTAAATTTTTTGGATAGACCCCAAGCTTTAATTTGTGCTTCTTTGTCATCCTTAACCTATAAATTATTCTCTGTTGGTTCTAAAAATTTTAAAACATTCCATATTTAATTGAGAGTAACCCTATAACATCAACCTTTTTTTAAAAAAAGAAACCTATGTTGAACTATTTATTAATTTCTCTCTTAAGAATTTTTTCCAATTTGAACAAGGACCAAATTGAAATATTTTTAATTGATTTAAAAGAAAAAGAGAATGGTTAAAAGTTTAGGATAAAATCTAGCCAAATAAATCATAGATATTTAAGGATTTTAATTTGTTCAATGTTAATAGTATATTTAAACTAATTGAAAAAGAAACAAATTAAAGGTTATATATAGGGTGATTTTCATAAGGCTCTTTACATCTTTTTTTTTTATTTCATCTTAAATATATTAACTATTCTCATAGATTAAAGGTTAAGGATCCCACAAAACTTACCATTATATCTATTGTAATAAATTACTTTAGTATCTAAAGTAGTTATTTTTCCAAAAATAATGAAATTCTCAAATTATATGTGTGGTTTTATTTTTCCCTTTCTATTATAGTTCCTTGAATATTGATATCATTCCAATTCAATTCACAATATCAAACTCAGTCTCTTTAAATGGTCAAGTCACTTTAAAAAAAAAATACTAACACTTACATAAAGCTAATTAAATTGAAAATATCAAACTTGGGCTTCATTTAAAAGAAAAATAATTTACAATTTGAGGGTAAAATGGTCAATTCACTTAGTAAAATAAAATCAAGATTATATTCTTCATAATAAATAATCACCATATTTGAAAATGAACAACAAAAAATGTTTTTTTTTTCTAAAAAAATAAAGTTAACATACCTTTAAAAGTTTAATTGTGATTCAAATTTAAGATTTGACAATAAATTTCATTCAAGTTAAAAAATTATTTAATTTACAAAATATAGTAAGTCAAGGGTTTGATAAATAGTAATAAAAATGGAGTTGTGTGTTTGTTGCAAAGTGCCAAGATAAGATATCATAATATTCAAGGTCAGTGTGAAGAATTAATGACTTTTTATAAACCAACTTTCATGTTTAGGGCATATTTGCTAATGAAGTTAAGATGTTGAGGATTACTAGGATGATTTGCCACTATAAAGGTATTTTTAAGGAATTAGGAGTCCGGTGATGTCTAATTAATGTTTTTCTTGTTTCTTAAACCGATATCGATATCCTATTAAAACTCCTAGGAAAGCAAAAATGATAAAGTTAGGTCCCATTAAAAGGGATCTTATGTAATTGCTAAGAGTAAAAAGGTCAAACAAATTTTTGATATCTTTGAACTTACAATGATGTTTCAATATTTAGTTAATTATTGTCATTAGATCTTTTATCACAAATACAAGTTTTGTAAGTATACAAATTTACAAGTTTTGTGATATATTTCTTCAAATAGACAAGAACAAGGTTATTTTTTACATATCTTGTAGCAGGTATTTTTTTGATATATTTAACATTCAAAATCTAATAATAAATAATTAAAAAATTCTTACCCAAAAACTTATGTTAATCGATTAAAATTTTACTTTGTTTAATTTGAGTTGGGCTTAGTTTATGTAATATTTTTCTCATTAAAATGCTTTGTTATGATTGAAACATAACATTATGAAGCATAACAATGTACATGTCTCAAAACAATGAATATTTTTTTTCATTAAAAAATAATTAACTAAAAAAATTTATCTCTTATCAACTTAAATTCCAATTTTTAATATTGATGAGATTTTTTTTAGAAAAAAATTACTTCAATTTTAGTAATTATGGGTCAAATTACTTTGTTAAAAATATAAATTTTTTGAAGTAAATACTCAATTGTCGATAACAAAAAAATATAACCAAAGCAAAAAAATATATTTAATTTATGTTAATAGAGAGAAGTGGTTTAGCCCAAAAATAAACATATCATGATGATAAATATTTTCCTTTGGAAGATAGTATATAAAAAAAATGTTTGGGGACCCCAAGGTATAAGCAAATCTATACCTGTGGCTTTCCTATTTCAAATACCTACACTTATCCCTTGAAAACTTAACTCAGTGATTCACATTATTGCAAAACAGAGAAAATTCTACTTTTACCCTCCTAGCTTTCCTCCCTAAACCTTTTGCTCACCAATTTATGCATCTAACAAGTTAGGCCCCTCCTCTCCCTTGCCTCCATTGAGATCCATGGGCCCATCAACCGAGGAAGATTGGCCTCCACTAAGACCTCACTATCAACTGCCCCACTAAGAACATAAACTAGTGATTAAAAACCACTAGAACTCCACGATAAAAAACTGCCCATGCTCGATTCTGGAACAAATGGGACACCATTGCATACCTTCATCCTCAATCAAGACATTCATACGCTAATAAAAACCCAAACGTGAAAAACACCACTTTTGCAGCCTCTTCTTGAACTTCTACATTAGGTTAATCAAGAAAGCCTATGAAAACACTAAAATGTAGCCAATCTACATAACCAGCTTTAAATGCGTCAAATCTTTACCCAAAATCTCATACAAAGAAATCAAGGCCTACATTTTCATTTTGTTGTCCCCAATTTTCATTATTGTTAGCAAATCCTGAACACAAAATCTCATGTCATCCCTTAAAGCACCAACAACAAGCTTGGAAACAACAATTGCAAAACCATTCATCAAAATCCCAACAAAATAAACCTTAGTAAGATTTTTTATGTGTTGATCGAACCTCAAAGCCATTACAACAAGGTCAATCAATCACTTACTTGAGACTGGACTAGAATGTCAGAAACCAAGCTAGAAAATAACAGATTTTGGCCACAATTGAAGTTCTCGGCAGCGATTAAGCTGAAATTGAGTTCTTCCAAATTGGTATGTATCAGTTGCCATTTAACAGGGAAAACATGAATGGAATTAGAAAGAGAAATCAAGGAAGAGATAAACTCAATCGCTTCCCTGACATCGATGGCAAAGCCTACCTCGTCGCACATTTCGAAGCTACATCTACAAATTTTCCCAACGGAGGTGAGCAAAGCAGTGAAAGGAGATGGGTCAAGGGGAGCTGCTCTTGATTTGGTTAGATCAAGGTGGGTGGAATTACAACTCAAGTGTGCCAGTTGTTCCCATGCCCATTTGTGGTCCAACCCAACTTCACCACCATGGTCCAACCATGGAGTTAAATACCGTGATATATACCGCGCGATATACTGCTTACTGTGGGTAAGGGATACGCGGTATAAATGTTTTAACATCTTATCATTTTATCACACGGTGTATTGCAATATTTCATATACTGCTCACTTTTTGAGTTTTGTGTACATTTTGTATATATTGCAAATACCATGAAGTATGTACCACGGTATTTTATTTTTTACAGATATTTTTTTGGTTATTTAAATCAAAATATCATAAATATATGAAACATTAAATATAATTAATACACATCATAAAATAAATATTTAATTTTATTCTTTTGCTTACTTTTCTTAGTTAATATAAAAATTTAATGATTACTTTAAGCCATAGAGAAACTCAATGTCGTATTAAAAAATGAAGTATTATTTTTTTCTCTTATATCAATAAATTAGTTTATGAGTATTATTTATTTTGCTCTATATATATAACATTTTTTATGCTTTTTTTGTATTAAAAAATATCTTTTAACATATATATTTTATTTATATTTGACATTTTATGATGAGAAAATTATAATACATATAAAATGTGCACAAAAAAATTATTGAATTTATGACATCTTAAAAAAATATTCTAACATTTATTATTATTTTTTTTGTGAAAACAGTAATAGTATGCGGTACAGTATATCATACGGTATACCTAACGTTAACGGTATTTAGCACCGTTCCACCCCAGTGTCATCACTTTCAAGCATCACCATTGCTAGGATGCCGGAGTTCTAGGTTTAAGGTGCCATAGTCGATTTCCTAGATTCCCTGAAGTCTAATATGTTCCCTTATCAATTTTTTTGTTTGCAAGGCTTGTGACAAACATGGCTCCTTTAAGAATAGGCATATTGGGTTGTAGTTGCTAGATTCAGATAGGAAGATTTGCAGATTTGTTCATAAGCAGCGGGTGTTGTTGAGGAAGGCGCTTAATTTGTTAGATGAGGAAGTTGGTGGCAAAATTCCTATTGAAGAAGGCTAATAAGGTAAAAATGAGTTCTTCCTTTTTTTGTCTTAACAGTTATTACCAGAGTTAAATTTCAAAAGGGTAAGTGTAGGTATTTAAAACAGGAAGAATATGAGTGTAGGTTTATCTATATCTCAGGGGGGGTTTAGTAATATTTCCAATAAAAAAACTTAAGTTAAGTGGTTATTAAGTTTAGGGACCAAAACTCCAACATCAAACATATGGACTAAAATGGAAAAGAGTAGAAATTCAAGGATTGAATGGGAAAAGTAGCCACACGGGCCTTCAAAAAGGTGACCACCTTGCAAAAAGGGACCAAGCTTCAAACAAGGCCCAGTGCATCCAGGGAAAAGGCAAAAAAAAAAAAAATCATTGTTTATGAACAATGCTTTTGCCCTTTTCATGAATAGTGTCATTTCCATGGGGTTTTAGAATCTAGTGTTAATAGCGTGTTATAGTAGGATTTAAAAAAAAAAACACACTCAATTTCAAGAAATAAGAATTGTAACCTAACATTTTATTAAGCTTGAACACGGTGATAAGATGACAGGATGATGGACACATCCTGTGAGTCCGTTGCTGCGAGCCCCATATGGGACCTGTAGTAATGGACGCACAGGATACGTTCGTCATCCTACCACATTGTCATTGTCCCATTTTTCTATCTTATTGTATTTTACTTTGGTATTTAAGGTGTCTCTTCGATACTAATATAAATCTAAGCGTATACTGGCAATAAAACTTTAACTATAGTTGTAACATGGTATATTTTCTTGTAAGAGTATAAAATGAATGAGATTGTGCGTTATAGTATTATGTCAACTGTTGTTAAGATTTTTTGTTTTTGCCTTTTTGCAGTCATATTACTGTTATAGATCTGATTAAATAGACAATGATAATTTTAGATCTTATTGAAAAAGTAAAATAACCTAGAACTCTAGGGTAAATTACTATTATGCATATGGGATCGAAAGTTTGATAAATTACTGTATTAGCTTCTTTCATTTATAAAATTCAGTGAGGACTGAGGCTCCTTGTTGTTTCATATACTGCAAGAGCAAATGAAGTATTCTCATTTATATACTGGCAAAATCCTAAACAAAATTTCAGGTAAAAATAATAATTAAATAGTATATAAGTTAGAAACTACGATTTTGTTTTAATAATTAAGTTTTGTAATTATAATAAGGTAAAATTTATTTATCATTCATAACATTTTTATGTTGTCCTAAATGGGCCCTTAATTTTCATTTTAACCTCTTAAAGCTCCCAATGTATCAATTGTATCCTAATCATCATCCTTACATGAGTTTTCATAGTTAAATTTGATAGAATTTGATGAAAAATGATAACGTTGGTCTGTACATCTTATTTATTCCACCCAAAGCACCCTCAAGCATTCGAAGTTACATATCTCTCCTCTCTTAATCTCATATACCCAGCGTCTGCCAACTTCCACCTACTTCTTTGCGGTCCATGCATAGACCGCCCTCCAGCTCTCCGTTTCTGCTCTAGAGGTGTCTGACTCCCCCAACGAGCCCAGGGTGCTTGGATCCAATAACGTGTCAAAGTAGGCCAAAACATAGTCATTATCATTGTCCAATCCTTCATCTTTTGATTTTGATCGAGTTCAAATAAATGGAATCAGGACATTTTTCTAATCCTTGTGACATTTCAAGAACTTTTGCCAGTAACCACGGGAGAGAATTTTAGTGAATTTAGGCCAGATATTGATATGCTGAACAAACTAAAACCCAAAATAAGTTGTAACTAAACTTCCTTGATTTGCTTAATCTAATCCTGATCGAGCTTGTTGTCGAAGCACATCATCACCAGCAAGCAAACACATCAAGTACTAAAAGTGATCCATGGCATGAACAGGTTCCTTGGTTTTGGCCCATGAATCCAAGGAATTGATGATAATTCTGAGTAGCCATTTGCGGGCATGTAAGTTTGATTTGACTCTTGAGGGATAAAGGATTTCAGTTGTGAGATTACAGTGGAGAAACTGCTAGATGGGGCCGTATGATTTGGAGTTGAGGGTGTGGGGGTCGCAAGAGAGAATGTTATGGACACCCTTAGCTTCGGGGAGACTAGCAAACATAGCACCATTTTGAGCCAAGGTATGGTGGGGGAGAAAAAGTTTGGCAACAAAGATGAAGGGGAGAGAGAAGGCGTGGAGGGTGATCACAATACTGAAACTGGTATAAAAGGTTATGAGAAGGTTGCTGATGATAGGGATGATGGGGGGTGATAACGTAAATCGACTGACAGTTGGTATACAGGATTATGAGAGGAGGGATGTGTAACTTTGCATGCTTAAGGGTGCTTTGGATGGTAAAAATGAAGTGTCGGGGATCAAAGTATCATTTTCACCGGATTCCGTCAAATTTAACTATAAAACTGACAGAAGGACGACTATTGAGACATGATTTGGTATATAAAGGACTTTAAGTGGATAAAACGAAAGTCAGGGATCCGATTAGGACAACATGAAAAGAATTTATCTAATTATAATATTATGGTAAAAAACTCCGCAACGAAAAGTCTGCATCTTCTTCTTATACTGTCCAGATTAAAAAACAAAATTCTGGGACCGGCTCCGAAGTCCAAACTCTGAAGAGGTGGAAATGAAATGAGATGACATTGGCACCCTCGGCTGTGTTTCTCAACTCAAGTCCGATTCTGCTCCCTCTCCGCCGGTGCCATCATCCCAATCGCCACTTCTCTCGTGCCACTCCGTCGTTGCGGGCTCCATCGATGGGGTCTACTGGTGGCGCTTCAACTCCACCATCGAGCTTCGATTTCTTAGCGAAAAAGCCTTATACTCCTCCCTCATGGGCTTCTCATCTCAATTCCGTTCCTTCCAACGTCTTCTCTCTCGCCCATGTCAGCGCCTCTCTCGTCTTCCCTGCTTTCTATCTTTGCGTTTGTGCGCTTGATTCTGTTGTGGCCATCGCGATGACCCCATTTTTGTTTTTCTTTGGTTGGTTGCTTTCTTTCAGGTTCCTACTCCCATCCACAAGTGGAATCTTCCCAATTTGCCCAAGAACACCGAGGTCTGGTTGAAGGTAATTACTAATTATTCTCGTCTTCTGAATCGCAATTTACTTAACCTTTTCCTTTGTATGTTATTGGTTCATGAATTGTTGGGTTGCATTGAATTCTGTTCCATAATTGTTCTTTCTAGCTTGTGGAGCTATCGGTTCTTTGTTTCAGTCAGTTGTTAGTGTATCAGTAATATTGTGTAGTGACATATGTCGCCAATTTCCCGTGCTGCAGCGAGATGATCTGTCGGGCATGCAACTCAGTGGTAATAAAGTCCGGAAATTGGAATTCTTGATGGCAGATGCTGTTGCACAAGGTGCGGACTGTATAATTACAATTGGTGGTATACAAAGCAACCACTGCCGTGCCACTGCTGTGGCTGCCAAGTATTTGAACCTTGACTGTTATCTTATACTTCGTACATCCAAGGTTAATCATCTAGTTCCTGTATGAAGTAATTTTGCTTTTGTATATAGAGAAAGAAGTTGAAATCATCACATTGCCTTTTGAATCTACAGGTTCTTGTTGACCAAGATCCTGGATTGACTGGCAATCTCCTTGTTGAGCGCCTGGTTGGAGCTAATATCGAACTTATTTCAAAAGAAGAATATGCTAAGATTGGCAGCGTTGTTAGTTTTTGACTCCTGATAGCATATTCTTTTCGACTACATGTGGTCAAATTGCTGTAACTGCACTCAACTCTTTTACATTTTTTTGGACATCATACTTTGTTGTTTACAGTATGAACCACGACTCCTGGTCCTTGATCTAGCTAGATATGTCAGCTGCACTGGCAGCATCTGTGCGAATAAGATTAAATCTTTAGACTTTTACTGAATGTCAAACACATTGTATTTGTGTGCTTATAAAAAGGCAGCAACTGACTGTGTTAGTGCTTTTGTTCGTCACAAAAAGTAAGAATGGATAAATCTGTTCAGATAACAATCATATGACACTCTGTTGTCAATTGCTTCATTTTTATCTTCACCTCATTTTTATCATTGAAGTCCTTGTGTCATGCATGCTAAAGTTCATGATAAAATTCTAATTGACTAATTGATTTATCCTTTTAATCCAAGTCTTTTAATATATTCAAAACCCATTTTGATATGGATTTAGTAATTCTGCTTACCTTAGAGCATTTGATATCAGGCTCTTACAAATGTTTTGAAACAAAAGTTGCTGAAGGAGGGAAGGAAACCATATGTTATTCCTGTTGGAGGATCTAACTCGCTGGGGACTTGGTAAGCTGCTTTTCCTGCGCCTGCTGTTTCTTGAACTCAATTGTTTTTTTTTTTCTTGATGAAATATTTTGAGTATTTTGAATTCACGCTGATGGGTAAGAAACTATGGGAAGTCAACCAGCATAAACTTTCTATTTCTTGTTTTATGTTTATACTTAATAATAGGAAAGTAACATGACACACATTCCATTCATATTAACATGGTCTAATTTTTCACTTGCAGTCAAATTTTTCACATGTAAGACCAAGTTGCTAAAGGCTTTTGTCGCTAATGCAGTAAATAAAACTGAATCAAACTCAATCAAGTGACTAAGAAATTATTCTGCAAGTATGCATTTTATTCTATTCGAGCATAATAGTCATATCTCAATTTATATCTGGCATGGTTAAATGGAAAAGTTGCATGTTCTTTGTTCTTCAAATTAGAGACTTTTCTGAAGGGCCAGTTGGTTCATTTGTTACCTTTTTGTTTGTTCGGTGTCATTTCCTTATTGCCCTTTGTTTATGAGTTACAATATCATATTTGTCACTCCTTCGCTTCCATCCCAAACCAACTCTTCTCTTTCAAAACAGAAACAATGCAAATGATTAGGACATCCAAAATTCTGAAGATTTCTTTGTTGCTCTTTAAGTACCCCATGCAAGTTTTGTATCTGAGCAACCCTTAGTCTATGGGAAATAAAGACTTTTTTATGTCAAGGGTTATTGCCAGTATCTTTTAAGTCAAATATCAAGAGGAGGCTCTGATGCCCTCGGAAACCAATCTGAAAGACAAGCACCTGCCCAATTGCTGTACTTTCTGAGGTTACTTGGAAAAGGACACTAATCATTGACAATCTTCAAAAGAGTGGATGTGCTGGTTAATAGGTGCTTGCTTGTTGTGGAACCTGTTGAATCAGTTAATCATCTGTTGGTCTTCTGCAGAGTGACTGGTGTTTTTTCCAGTGGATCAATGATTCTAATAGGCATTAATTAGTGCAAGCAGGAACGTTTTAAAAATAAGTCTGGGCTTGGAGTGGGATCAAACCTGGAAAACGAAGCAAAAATATTTTTTTTTTTTTTCATTTGTATTGCATGTTTTGGCTAGTTTATAGGGAGAGAAACAAGAGGGCTTTGATGGTTAACATAGTGCTTTATCATTTCTGAGAGAGATGGCTAGACACACTGTAGATTTTGGGTGATGAGAGAATTCTAGGTATTGGACATGGGTTTTCACTCCTTTGGTTCTTTTATTATTATAACTTCTATTTTGGGGACCCTAAGAAGATTTATTCTCATTGTTTGATGCTGTTTCCAGAACATGTGCATTTTGTAGAGATTATAGAGTGCCTTTCTTCTACATGGTTGGCACAATATCTTTCTTCTCTAACTTGACTATCTTTTGTCAATATTTTTAAGGAAAACCTATTAGTATTTTTGGTTTTCTAACACGCCTTCTATTTGGCAGAAATTTATTTCTCTTTTCTCCTATGTAAGTTTTGTCCAGCATTTCTCTCTCTCTCTCTCTCTCTCTCTCTCTCTCTCTCTCTCTCTCTCCCCTTCCATTAAAATTTATTTTTTACTTTTCGAGGTTCTTTCTCTTTCACATCTGCTTGATTTCAGATTATTTTCCTTCACAATTAGGGGCTACATTGAAGCAACCCGAGAAATTGAGCAGCAAGTTCAATTGGGTGGTTTACCAAAATTTGATGACATTGTTGTTGCATGTGGCAGGTAAAATATTGAATTCTTTTTTATAGTTGCAATCATGTTCAGTCGTTATTTTTATCCTTTCTTTTTGTGGTCTGAATCTGCTAGACTCTTACAGTTCTGAAAACTTATTGAAAAATTAGTGTATCTTTGAATTGATTACCTATATAAGTGTAATGTAAACTAGCTGAACTTCGACTGTGTTGAATCATATCATAACCCTGCTACTTTAGCATGAGGGGTAAGGCTCCACGATTAATAGAATGGAAATCATGTTACTTATGGTTCAAGACGTTCAATCATTTGACATCCTTCCCCATGTAGCTTGACACATCTCAATTTGCCTTACCTTCATATGGGTGTGTCTATGTGCCTGTGTGTTGCTATTGGTTTGAATGTAACGCCTAATTTTCACTGTTTTCTCTGCTTGAACCTTTTCTCTGACAATCCATTGAGACATTTCTGACTTATGTTTTGTGCACTTGGTTTCTAGTGGGGGTACAATTGCTGGCCTTTCATTGGGATCATGGCTGGGTGCTTTGAAGGCAAAAGTATGTGTTGTTTCTGCATAGATTTGTCAAAGTTCTTTTGTGAGGCAAATCAATTTCATATTCTGGTTTCCTGATGATGTAGGTTCATGCATTTGGTGTTTGCGATGATCCTGATTACTTCTATGACTTTGTTCAAGGTCTGACAGATGGACTTGGAGCAGGCCTAAGCTCCCGTGATATAGTTAACATTTTAAATGTGAGTATTTGCTAAAAGGAAAAGTTTTAAGAAACCCAAACTGGGTAAGATATTAAGGAAATATCTTATAAAGAGCCATTACATCATTAGATAAAAACTCAATGTTGAAATTAGAGTTTTAATAATAGTTTTCAGGAAGTTTGTTGTGCCTTTGCTGCATGCGGCCTCATGACTATGTGGCAGGCTTGTAATTTTTCCAATGTTGAAAGGAACCACCACACATAAATTTCATGTTCCATTTCTTCATGAAACGATACCTAAAGAGAAGAGGAAACTTTTGAGACCCACCTTGTAATCTTCTGAAAATTTTTGAGAACCATCTTGTAATGAAAATATTAAGCAAATTAAGTATTGATCATTATTGCATGATGTATGTAGTACTGATAATCAATCTTATGACTTCAGGCCAAAGGGTCGGGTTATGCTATTAATACAGCTGAAGAACTCAACTTTGTCAAGGACATTGCTTCAGCAACTGGTGTTGTTCTGGACCCAGTCTACAGGTGTGGAGTCTTTGTCATTCTTTGCTTTATCGTTGGATCCTAATTCTCAGATGTTAAACCTTTGAACTCTCTGTAATGTCTGATAAAAGATCATTTTGAGTGTGTCAGAAATCTTAATGTCATTGTGAGTGGGTTTTATACATACACTGAAGGGCTAAGGCAGTCCCCATATATATGAAACTGAATTTAATCTTTCAAGAGAAGTATAGTAGTATTTATCTTTCAGAGTATGACTACATTCTATGACCTTAGTGGTGAACAAGCAGATTGTCATCTACACTAGTATGAATTATGGAACTTAGTGGAACATGTCATATGAATGCGTTGTCTCAAAACCACTGTGGCAAGTATTTGTTGCGGGATAATCATTGAACATGGCATTCTGAGGGTTTCTATGTTATTGTCTTGGTCTGTAGTGGGAAAGCTGCATACAGACTGATGAAAGAGATGGCAGAGAATCCAAAGAAATGGGAGGGAAGAAAGGTACTGTTCATACATACTGGAGGACTGCTGGGTTTGTATGATAAGGTTGATCAACTGGCTCCATTAGTGGGGAAATGGCAGCGAATGGATGTGCATGAATCTGTTCCACGTAAAGAAGGCACTGGGAAGATGTTCTGAGGTAGGTAGGTGAAAGGTCCCTGCAGCCTAGTTGTAGACCAAGAAGAAGCTAGAAATCCCGCTATTGTAACATACCAACATGCAGGTTGCTTTCATCAACTGAAGAATCCTCGGTGTAGGGTTTTAGAGTGGGAGTAAAATGGCGGCCTGTGATTGTGAATGCAGGTAGACGGTGGTCAATCAATTGCCAGTGGTTAATAAAATCCCGCGCCTGGCTACTTATTGTCTTGCTTGTTGATAACGGTGATTGCTTCCAACTTTCGCTGCATCTTGTTTTCAAGGCCAAAATAATTGGAATCTGGAATAGATATTTACCGTGATTTGATCGAATCTTGCCCATAGGCCCCACACTCTAAATAGCATTATATTTTGGAAAATTATAAAAAATCTCCCAAGGTTTAGTAGAATTTATACTTTTGTTTCTCAATATTTCAAATACTTACACTTTTGCTCCTGAAAACTAAATTTCATGATTCACAATTAGATTAAAAAAAGGGGGGGTGGGGTGTGGGGGAGGCTCCTAACTTCTTCCTATATACAGTTCGCTCCTCTTAACTTCTACATAGAGGTGCACAACGGTCCAGACCGGGACCGGACCGGACCGGCCGGTCCTGGGCCTAAGCATTTTGGGCCCGGGCACAGCCCGTGTTCACACGTGCCGGTCCCGAGCTGGCCAGTTAAATTTTAATTTTTTAAATTGTAATTTTTATTTTAATTTTAAGTTTTAGTTTTTATTTTTAATTTTTAGTCTTCACTTTTAAATAACTTAATAAAAACAAGAGTCTGAGAGTTTTTTTATAAGTGATATTTTATAATCTAGTTTATCTTAAATTCCACTTCATCTTCAATTCTACTATACTTTTAAATTAATCAAACGTTAAATGAATAACTTAATAAAAATAAAAATAAAAGGTAAGAAATTGACGAAAAAGTTTGGAAACTTTGATATATTTGATTTTGAGTTAAACCATTTTTTGTAACCTTTATTAAGTCAATTATTAAAACCTTAAGGACTAAAGTTATTTCTTTATGTTAAAGAAACAAACCATGATTACCAAGATTTTACTTTACAAGACAATAAATAAAATAATGACAAAAAAACTAGATAAATATTTATTCTAAGGTTATCTTTATATTTTGTATAATTACTTGTGTTAAGAGCAAAACACCACCACCGGTGTGAACTTTTATTAATATTAAAGCCAAACGGCACTTACATACCATGGAACGGGCTTTACATTACTCAATAGCGAAACGTTCCATAAAATTAAATGCAAAATAAAAAGTACGATCTGTGCTACACAGCAAAATCAGATCAAATACAAAGTAAGTAAATAATGAGCAAGCGGTGGATTTAAGCATTTACCTCATCGGGGTTTTCCTCGTCAGAACTCTTGTGGTCTTGTAATTTGCAAGCTGCAAGACCTCAATCACGGTTGCATATACAAACTTCAACTGCATCTGGTGATAGTCTTGCGCGTCTCTCTGAAATGACACGCTTTCCAGCGTTGAAAGCGGACTCAGATGCAACGGTGGAGACGGGAACAGCTAGAACTTCTTTGGCAATGATGGAGAGTATTGGAAATTTGTTACTTCTTGCTTTCCACCAGTCTAGAATGTCGGTGTCACTATTCTCCCAAACAAGGTTAAGGTATACGTTCACTTCAGTAAGACCGGATGCGGCAGCACGGGGCCGTTTGAGGAGTTGTTCAGCCGGATTGAATGACAATGAGGCCGATGAAGACGCGATGGTAGATGAAGTAGTGTTTGCAACCTTATCCTTATGCCGACTGGTATATATCTTAAATAACTCTCGCAAGTGCTCATCAATAGAGGCAGTTATAGCATGAACAGAAATATGTGTCATTTTTAAGAAACTATAATAACCCTTAAGTAGCTGTTGCGTACCTGTGATTCTTACGGTCGGGTCTAGTGTAGCTGCAAGTAAATAGATTGGGGGTATAGTACTGAAATATAAAATCCATTTATCTTTCATGGCCTTAATTGTGTCTTTTAAGAACTCGTCATCTTTGTATTGGTTCAAAACCCATGCAATGTTTACCATATGCATTAAAACTTTGTGCGATATGGGATAGTATACACCGGAGCAAAAAACAGTGGCATCATAAAAATATCGCAGCACAGCAGCCAATTTTGACAGTTTATCCCACATCTCTTGTTTCAAAATCGCGTTCTTTTCTCTAACATTTATAAAACATGTCATGTATGCAGCAAATGTCATCGCATCTATCAACATCTCATAAGTGGAGTTCCATCGGGTAGGGCAATCAAGTTTAAAACGTTTCCAACTAAAATCGAGGCCATTTTCCAGACAATATTGCTTAAACTCTTTAGAAACTTTCGTCCTTGACTTTAAATAATGGAGTGCCCACCTAATTGGAGTAATTTCATTACTTAAAACTTGAAGACCTTTTTGGACAGCTAAGTTTAAAATATGACATATACACCTAATTTAAAAATACCTGATCCGCCGGCAGTGCTTGCAAGCTGTGTCTGACCGCCGGTACTAGTACCTGCATCTGGACATAAATTCGGATGCTTTGATTCCATGTAACGTCTCAGTGTTCCTGTGCCAGTGTTTTTCTTATGCGAGAGCTTTTGCTTGCAGTGTTTGCACTGTGCAAACCTCGCATTGTTTCCATGACTATCCTTCTCAAAAACTTGGTCAAAATGCTCCTAAACCCATGCGGTGCGCATCGCCGTCTTACCTTCTGGCGGAAGTTCGGCTTGATGGCTTGTCGGGGTTTGTTCAGAACCATCTCCTCCACCAACATTCCCTGCTGCCGTGGGCTCAACCTCCTCAACGTCATCATCAGAAAGTTGATCGTCGAGGCCTAAGTCATATTGACTCATATCGAATTGCTCGTCATCGTCAGTTTGTTGGATATGAGTCCCACGGGTCGCCAGTCGGGAAACGCCACGGAAAAATGACCTTAAACCGGTGCGGGATGAAGAGCTTGAGGCATTTCCATTTCCTCTTGATGCCATTCGTGTGACGAAAAATTGAGCAGATCACGAGCCTTGAAAGTAATTGAGAATTGATTGAGAATGAAGAAAATAATATTGAGTGCTTCAAAGAAATGAGAGAATATAGTAGTAGAGAAAGAGAGATTGCTAAGATTGGTGTGAAGAAATGGTGGAAATGGCCTCCCTATTTATAGGGGAATGCCTTCTTTTTTTATTTTCCAAAAATACCCTTACAAAATAGTTGTTGGAAGGGGCAAAAATGTAAAAACAGGGGTCAAACAAGGGCAGGGAGCCGTTATAGGGACTGAAACTGTAATTATCCCTTTTTTTTTATATTTTTCTGAACGTTGGCGCTATTTTTCTTGGCAGAGTACTTTGTACTGTGGCGCCTAGGCCTCGCTCCTGGCGCCTAGGCGCCACAGTTATAATTACCTAGAATTGATTTATTTTTTTGATCCAAATTACTATTAGTCAAATCAATACATTAATTAGTGATGGGAAGGTCATTAACGAAGGTCTAAAGTTGAGAGATTAATTAAGCGAGATACCATTAATGATAATGATCTTATACATGTTAAAAAACCTTAAGTCAATGAAACAAGAGACCATTACTTTATATATCTACCTTATTTTAGACAACTTTTAATCTTATAGGACAAGTCACTTGTGCATATCCACAACAATTAGTTTAAAATACCAGCCTACTGTTAACATTTATCACCGTCGGGCCGAGCCGGTCCCGTGCCGGTCTCCGTCACCTCCTGGGCCGTGCCAAGCCCACTTGACTCCCCCCCTTTTCCAAGCCCATGAACGGCCCACATGAAGCCGGTCTTATGCCGTGCCCGTGCCGAGCCGATCTTGACCGAGCCTGGGCCGGGCTTGACGCGAGCCGGTCCCGAGCTGGGCCGTGCCGGGACCGGCCCAATGAACACCTCTACTTCTACATCGAACAAAATATCCTTATCTAAGGTTAGATTTGATTCTTGATCCCAAATCTCTCTCATCCCAAACCAAATTATCAGAAACCAAGAACAAAATCATTAGAAAACCCAACAGACTTTTCATTTTCAAAAAACCCATCAACGGATCCTCAATTCATCAAAGCGGACCCAATTCGATAGTAACGAGGAAGGAGAAGGGAGGCGTTAAGGGAGAGGAGTGGAAGCAACATGAGCGCCTCCGCGTGGTACCATATCTTGCAAACTATTGACGTTCTCGAGAACTTGGTCTAGGGAGAGGGCTTGGAAAATCGAGCAAACCGGACCTAGTGGTGGCGCAGTTGCGAGCTGTGGAATTGGTTTGAAACAATACGAGATCGTCGCCGCTATTGGTCTTTGCAGAGGGAGGTTTGAATTATGAACGAGAAGTGAGAACTAGAGGTCAGGTCCATTGGATTCTTTTCCCGAGAATGGCATTCGGGTATTCTGGGATATGTCGACCTTTGGATCTATGAACGATTGACGTTCGAGGCCCCGATCGCGAAGTTTCTATGGCATGCATTTGAGACTGTCAGCCGTTGATCGTTCATCGTCTCCGTCAACCATCCCAAAATCCCCTCTACCATCTCCTCTCATTCGCATCCTGGGTTCTGCAATGTGGGTTTTGAGTAGGGGATTTGGTTTCGCATACTGGGCTCTCTCCTATCCTCCCTTCTCCGTTGGGGCAGTTTCCTAGGAGGTGGCGGCGACAAATGCTGCAATAGCACAACAAGAATTCTGGCTTGAGAGGCAGAGTAAAGAAGAGCAGATTTGGTTTGGGACAAGGCATCAAATCTAACCTGAGACTAGGGTAATTTGTTATAGGGTAAATAGTACCCGCCGTCTTTAAACATTCGTATTCATCCTAAAACTAAAATTATAAAATGTTATATCATTTATTCTTTAATTATGAAAATGTTACATCAATTGTGTTGTCGTTAATTGTAACCGTTAAAATGAAAGAAAAAAAAACATAAAAACTAGTTTTAACCCTAAAATTTTTTTTATTTGTCATATAAATCTCAAAACTTTAATATCTTACAGTAAAATCACTGTCCTATCATGACTTTCACCTCCGCCCCTCATGACCTTCGCCTCTGCTATGGCCGGCGCTAATCTACCACCTTCTCATCCCTATCCCGCTGCCGACATCCCACATCATAGCTACCACTGATGATTAATCAAGAGATAAAGGGAAACAAAAGGCTAAAACCCTTTAGGCAATAACACGGCCTTTTTCCTTGTTGATCATCGTTGTTTTCTATCGCCATCTCGTCACTATGGAATTAAATATCACGGTATACCGCTTACCATGGGTAAGTAGTACATAGTATAAATGTTTTCACATTTTATTATTTTTTCACACAAAATACGTGATATATCATGGTATTTCACAATATTTTGTATACCGGTAACTTTTTATGTATATTTTGTCCAAAAATCGCAATGTACCGCAATACTGTAAAGCACATACCGCAATATTTTATTTTTTGTAGACATGTGTGAGATATTTTTTTTTTGCCATTTTAAATCAAAATATCATGCATAAATATATAAAATAATAAAATATAATTAATACACATATTTTAACATAAATATTTACTTTTATTTTTTGGTCACTTTTACTTTTACTTTTGCTTTCTTTTTTTTTTTTGGGTATTAGAAAATATATTGTTATTGTTAAAATATTTTTTTTTTCTCTTGTATCAATAAATTATTTTTTTTTACTGAGTAATATTTATTTTACTCTATATATAAGAGAAAAATTAGAATACAAATAAAGATGTGCAAAAAATTTTATTTAATTTCTTTCATCTGAAAATAATATTATAACATTTATTTATTTATTTATTTATTTTTGAAAAAAGGTAATGATATACGGTACGATATACCTTAAAAATATGAGGTGCGGTATACCTAGCAGTGATGATATTTAACACCTTGCTCGTGCACTCTCCTGTCGATTCAGCGTCCTTTTCCGTAATACTCTCTTGTCACACTCCAATCTTGCCCATCATTGTCCTCTATCATCATTTCCCTTCAATCCCATCTGGACATCTCCCTTTAATCGTGCTCCAACATCATCGTTTTTCTTCAATTAAGCATTGTCAAAGGAAAAACAATTTACAATCGCGCTTCACCGGATAAAGATGATCGTGCACCATCGGAGGAAAACGACCACAATCTTATATGAAAAAAAGGAAGGTGGATTCACAAATGGAGAAGTCGGCTTCAAATCAACAAAAGAGGACATGAGAACCAAACGGGTGAAGAAAAGGATAGGGGTAGTCATGGAAGAAGGAGGGCAATTAGGAGAAGGTGGTTTTATTGTAAGATGTAAAATTTTTTAGGTTTCTATGACAAATGGAAGGTTTTTAAGAGTTAAAACTAGTTTTTTACATTTTTTCTGTCCATTTTAACAGGTTGCAATTAACGGTAAGACGACTGATGTAACATTTTCATAACTAAAGGATAAATGATGTAATTTTTTATAGTTTTGGGATAAATTTGAAACATGGATCTTAGTTCAGGGACGAATGGTGCTTTTTACCTTTTGTTATATGTAGAAGTTGGCGGGCAAAACTTATATATACAAATGTTAAAAGGAAAAAAAATCAGATTTCCCCCCCTTTTTTTAGTCTAACAATGAATTACAAAGTTAAGTTTTCAGGGATAAGTGTAGGTATTTAAAATATAGAGAATAAAAGTGTAGATTTAACTATATCTTAAAAGATTTTTGTTAAGTTTTCTTTCTATTTTTTTTTTCCGGAGCATCCTAAACCACAAAAACTTTGCATGTAGTGGAGTG
Source organism: Aquilaria yunnanensis (assembly GCA_039654915.1). Taxonomy (NCBI): domain Eukaryota; kingdom Viridiplantae; phylum Streptophyta; class Magnoliopsida; order Malvales; family Thymelaeaceae; genus Aquilaria; species Aquilaria yunnanensis. The sequence continues at coordinate 16,205,883 of CM077593.1, forward strand.
ATGAAGAGGCCAAATAAAAAAAGACGTTTTGTCATAACCCCCCCCCCCCCCCCCAAATTATCATGATTTAATTTTAAAGTTATTGAAATTCAGAAGAAAAGACAAAAGAAATATTTAAGGCAAAATACCTCCTATTCCCTTAAAGTATCACCTCTCAAATAGGTGACTCCTTCAATTATAATTCATTACAACTCAATCCCCTTGACTATTAAATATTGAACGATTTAGTCCCTGATGAATATTAAACTTCCACTTGGGTATGGTATAATAATTGGATTCTCGGTATTTCTCCTGACATTCTCAAAGCAGTATCTCCTGCTTTTCATTCACATAAATCACTTAAGGTTTTGAATCTAGTGACTAATGGGGATAAATGTTGGAATTTGGAGTTATTATCAATTTTATTCCCTCAATAAATGGGTAAAATCTAAATTTGGTCCACTAACTTTAAGAGTCTCAAAGTGGCCCCTTATCTTTAAAAGTGCCTCTTAAAGTTCCTTACGTCTTTTAGCTTGTCCTATGTCAGTCCATTCTGTCAATTAAGTCGTTATCTTTGACGGAAAATGCCTATGTGGCACTTACTTTGCCACGTAGCATCCTATGTCATAACAATAAGTGACTAGAATAGAAGAACAATAAATAATAGGCTAAAATTAACAAACACATAATTCTAAAGATTTAAGTGACATTAATTCCTAATTTCTATCTTACCCAAATCTTCTTAGATTCAAACTGGCCGCCGCCCCCCACCTCCAGCCTACCCGCTGCCCACAGGAAATTCGCCTTGATACCCACTTGGCCATTCCCTCATCATCCATCATCTTGCTACCCTCCGTCTCGCTTGACCTCTCGCCCGTCTATTTTTTCAGATTCATTGTGATTCACCGACCCTTCCTCGTTATATGCTGGCCGCGAGGCCAATCCCAGTACGGGCACAGCCTGAAAGTGCGTTCTGTCATCCTCAGAAACTGGTGTCCATTTTGGTTCACTTCGTCGGCCACTATTTTGCTTCATTGTCCTCCATGTCATCCACAAGCAAGCTCCGGCCTTTGAAGAAGTAATGGAGGATAGAACAGCCGTTTGCTCACATGCGTTGGCCTGGACAAGGAATCAGCGCCCCTCAGCAATGTTCTGGCGAATGCCACAGCCATCCTAGAAGCAGTGCAAAGGGGCAAAAAGGATCGAATCGAAGAGGAGTGGTGGTGGGATTGGGGAAGATGGGGGAAGATTGGGTTAACTAGCCTTTTAGGTCACTAAAATTACTTTACGTCAATTTTAGCTTTAACTTTATTGTTTTCCCAATCTAGTCACTTTTTATCATGAAAGAAGCTGCAACGTGGCAATCTATATGTCATGTAGGCAATTTCCATCAGAAATAACGGTAGAACTGACAGTAGGGACCAAAATATGATACGTTAATTGAGTTAGAGGACTTTAATAGCCACTTTTAAAGGTAAGGGATCACATTAGGACGACTCCTAAAATTAGAAGACTAAATATGGATTTTACCCCTCAATAATTAATCCAGCAAATCATTTCATTAGATCCTTCTTTTACAGCAAAGGGTTAGGACTTTGTTCATTTGGCAGCAAATCCATCAAGGTATTATACAATCAAAAAAGGTATGCTACTCAAACCCTTTTGTCTTCCCATTCTTTGAACCACTTAACATTTGGCTTTAATGGTCTTTCTAATGACCCTAAATTCTTTAAAGTTACTAAAAGGATTTAGGCCTATAAACTTCCTCATAAACATTTTCTTTTTTTGCTTAAATTCATAATTTATCCCTCAACTTTGGTGACTCAAATGAATTAGTCCCTAAAACTTGACTCATAGCAATTTAGTCTTTTAAGTTTGATAACAATTGTGACTTAGCCCTTAAGTGGATGGAGAGATAGATGTCGTTACTTTTCTAGCTAATGTTGAAAAGTTTGTCTAGAGCTATGTTGAGGGGAAGAAAATAAGGGGAAATGGAGATAAAATGGCACCAATTGGTTAGGGAATAGAAAGAAAGAAAGAAAGGACAAAGTTAGACCATTTTAAACTATTGTTGCACCCTTTCATACTTTTTAACAAGCAGAAGTCTTACATTCACATTTAGCTCCTTACCTCTTTTCCCCTGCCATATGCTTTACATAACTTATTCCTCTTATATGTTGATACTGCTGCATATGATTTTAACCCTAATTGTATAAATAGCCACACTCCAAAACACATGGAACAACAAAATTTAACCAACATTGAAGACAAAATAAAAAAATACCACGATATAACTAAATGATTTATCTGTGTCAAAGATTAACTCTCACAAAACTTCTCCACCCCCCAAATAGCTAAATAGTTAAATTTCCTCAAAAACAAAATTCATTAGTAGTATTCTCCACAAAATCTATGATAAACAAACAATGAAATAACTAACACTAACTTACCAAATGATTACAACTCCAAACTCAGTAAAACTTATCACTGAATTCAACAAACCAAACACTTATCCTAACAACAACAGAGCAAAACAGCTTGTTTTCTTCTAATCTAAACAAAAACATGTAAGTAATACAGAGACTGAAAACCCTATATAACTAAAAACATTTTTTGTCACCTCTCTCCATCTTCTCCCCAAAACAAACAAGAAAACATTTCATCCGCTGTTTTCAATATTGTATTCAACGTATCCACTAAAAATCCAATTGTACCAATTACAAGTCCATAATTACTTCAAGATAGGCACACATTGAAACCATCATTGTCTCTGCTAGCAACGACCTGCCATACTAACTTCAGTTAAATTGTTCTATTATTTCATTGTTTGTTGGATAAAAGAATCTCAAGAGCACCATTTAAGCTAAGGTTAAAAAATCTGAACATGATACTACCATGAAATAAGATAGATTTTAGCATGAGTAAAATTTTCAGAAAAATCCTGCTAGGATTTCAGACCTCTGATCAAGCGGTAGTTCAACTAAGCACTTCATCACTATCAACCATTGTATCATGCACCAATTTCACTATTAAAGAGATTGGATATGATAAAGCAGCAATCTCATATTGCTTTGCCGGCAGACCACAAAAACATTTCATCTTTGTCACTGCTTCTGCCACTGATTTCATTTCCAAATCCTAGTTTGATGATGGCAATGAACTGGACATAGGGTAGTGCTGTTATTTCATTCTAGCCCTGAAACTAATTTGTTTGAAGATGATGGCAAAATGATCTTTTGGGAATTTCAGATCTGTTCGGGCTTCACCAGTCTACGTGCAACAACAGCGACATAAGCCATTTTATCCATACCACCCCCTTTTTAACGGTGTCATGGTCACATGATAGCCCATGCTTATTGAAGGGACTAAAGTATGTAGACAATTAAAGTTTTAGGACTAAATCACAGTATTTATCAAACTTTGGAGACTAATTCATGATGAGTTACACTTTAGGGACTAACTCGTACGATTCACCAAAATTGAAGGATGAATTGCACATTTAAACCTTTTTTTTTTTATGGTAGTGTCTTTTGAATGCTTTCCCAACTACTTCAAACCTGGCCTCACATGAAGGTTTTATGGCCCACTCTTGTCCCCGTTGTCATTTACAAAAAGAAACATCTATTCATCTCTTCTGGGGTTGTCAGAGGACTACAGATATTTGGTCAGGTTTCTGCTCCAATCTGATTGATCTGCATTATCATTCCTTTGAGAGTTGGCTTCTTGACATTTTAGCTTCATCATATAAATGGCATCAATAATGGATTTGCTTTTTATCTTCTATACTTTAGACCATTTGGTTAGGTCAAAACAAGGTTGTTTTTCAAAACATCCAGTTTCCTAATGGTTCCTTGATAAGTAAAAGAAATGATCTTATACATCTATTACGGCAAGTTCACTATTATTCTAGTCAAAGCTTCTTTATGTTTCAGAGACTCTTAACCTTTTATGTCATATTTGGGGTAAAAGGAAATTTAGTGATTCTTAGTATAAGCCACAACTATATATGGTAGATGAAGCTTAGCGACGTTCTTCCTTGAAAGGGGCAGCCATTTGGAGGTGGATGGGTTCTGATGCTCCACCAAGATCTCAGTGGGTCATCAGTTGGTGCAACTACGAATCAACTCTTAAAGCTGAATTAGTTGCAATTCAGAGAACAGTTAACTCAGCTAAGGATTGATCATTGTCTAATATTACTATTTTATCTGATTGATCACAAATTTTTTTAGTTTTAAGGCAAAACAACAAGGAGACTATCAACATTCCTTTATCTTGCTTGGCAAATGATCTCATTTCCTTGATGGAGTCTTTTGATCGCTGTGCGATGGTTATTGTGCCTGGCAGCATATGACTTCAGCTTTTGATGCAACTACTTCCTTCTTTTTTTTTTTTTTTCACTTGATTATCTTATTCTATGTGCAAAAAAAAAAACTTGTTATGACTTTAGTTATAACCTTTTGGTCTAATTACCTAGATGACCTCTATATTATAGTAACTTAGCCAATTCCATCCTCACATTTTTTGGGGATTAGAATCAAGCCCTAAATTTTGATAATCAGGACACTTTGCCAACCTAACGTAGCTTTCATCCATTTAAAAAGGGAAAAAATCACATAACTATCACTTAAATTTCCTAAGTTTTATCTTTTGCACCATAATGTTCTGTTTTTTCCACTTAGGCCATTATCTTTGATCCAAGCCTCCATCTTCTTCAAGACCACCGTCTCTCCTCTTCGCAACTTCTACCGCCACTGATACAGCCTTCATTTTTAAGTTATTCGCCTCTATTTTATTTTTTGAAATGTATATTATATAAACTGTTTATGAGTTATTTCTTGAGAATTGATGATTTTATGATCATAATGATGAAAGACTATGATAAGTGTGCATCTTGATGATTGAAAGAAATTAGATTGGAAGGAAATTAAGAAATATTAAAAATTTTCATATACCTTTTGTGGAATAAAAATATATTCGTAAGACATAACTGAAATGACAAACATTGCGTGAGTTTGAAATTTAAGGAATAAATTGTACGAATTAGGTAAATGAAAAATTGTGAATAAAATGTACTTCCCTCGTCCTAAAAATAATGAAACGTGTTTTTTTTGTTGTCCCAAAAAGAATGAAACATTTCCCTTTTTAGAAATTTTTCAACTCTCATTACACAAAACCTAAGAAAGAATTTTTTTTAATTTTTATTTAAACTCTCACTGCATAAAACCCCAAAAAGAATTTTTTTTAATTGTTATTTAAACTCTCACTACATAAACATCTTAATCTCCATACTCAGAGAAATGTTTCGATCATATTGGGACGGAGGGAGTATATTATAGCTTGAGAAGTCTAGTTTGATATGAATTTTATAGATTGCGATTTGGAGTTTTCTAAAAAGTGGTATGGCCATTTCATGGGAGTACGTAACTTTATTAGTCTCATTGGTGGTGGTTTAAAATGGATATTGTGACATTCAAGTTGAAGCAAGGCTTTTGGAATTAAATTATGTTCTATTGATAGTTTAAAAACCTAAGTGATCAATGATGGATAAAAGGTCTGGCTCGAATCGAGGCTACTATAATTGCAAAGATGATAACATGCAAATGAGGCTATCTTGGGGATGAGGACTTGGATAATAAGAGGAAAAGTTTTAGCTAAAAATGATTGAAATAAAAAATTTAGATGACTATGTTTAATTACAATTTAAGTAGTTATTGATTTGTATGATTAGAAGCCTGAAATTTTAAATTGTGCAATCAGATGTAATTTCATTATATAGCTGATAGAAAACATCCGAGTTATTGAGTCAGGTGGACAAAGTGTCCTAGTTATCAAAGTTCAAAGTTTAATTCATATCCCCAAGAAGTTTGAGGGAGTGATTGTTCGAGCCACTATGGTACATGGGTTATCTAGGTAAGTAAATCTAACATTTTTATATTTTACTTATAATAAGATTTGAATATTTTATTTATATTATTTCACCTATTAATATTTATATTTTATTTGAAATATTATTTGTATAAAAAAATATTTATATTTTTTATTATATTTAATTTTAACATATCCTAAAAATGAAATTTACAAAAGATAAGAATTTTAATTTTTTAATTAACTCACAATATTATTTTTACTAGATATAAATATCAATTATACTAATATTTGCACACATTTCTGAGTTATTAATTATTTCTTACTGATTTTATCTTAATTAATTATTTTTTTCACATACCATAAACACCACGATGATTTTGTCATGATTAACTTTATAAAGGATATACCTACATATATAAAAAAATTAATTAATAAATAGTGTGGCAGAATAAGGCCCTAGTGCCCTAAATTGCTAATACTAGTAGGCTCTTTGGGAACTATGATCCCACTTAGGTTACAGTTGGCTAGTTATTATTCATGAAGTATCTTAAATCATTATGTGTAATTAGTTACTTAGCCTACTCTACATAGGAAATATGCATGTATTGTCATGGCTATGCAATAACAATTAAATTAAAACATCATTGAAAATAGTGCCACGGTAATTAACAAAAACATAACTTAAAACAAGCCAAGACATAAACCTTTAGTTGCTTTAACTTCAAGTAATAACTATGTGTATACATCTCCAACTTATATGCATCCAAATCTAACTCTAGTATTATACACACCAATTGACACTAGTAGAGGCGATCTATGTATGAAATTACCATACATATAAAAGAATCAGCTCATATCTACTAAGATCCATCCTTAGCTCTTTACCCAAGCAAGCTAGTTTCAAGTGATGCACTACACTTTCCTTGTATTCACTTAGCCTCAAACTGTAAGGCAAACACTTTGGTCAGTACTAGATTATGCCATAGGTAACTTAGAAGCTTAGAGTTTCTTACTTAGAGAATATCTTTAAACCAATGAAACTAAGCTTTAACAGCTGCCTCTTACCAACTGTTAAATCCGACTAGTCCACTTAATACCTGTAACACTTAAGGGGTGAGTACTCTAAAGTACGCAGTAAGGGATTTGGTACCTGCAGGGAAAAACAATTCAAGCATACAAATATATGCATATATATAAAATGCAAACAAAACAAGCAAGCAACCGGCATAATCAAAAACAAGAAAAGAACAATAAATAATGCAAATGATGGATGGATGGATGGATGGATTGATGGATTGATGGATGAAATATGTGCATGCACATGTACCTTGGACTTTCTTACACCCCGTAGGTGCTAGACTTGCCGTGAGCTCTTACGGCTGGGGTACTTGGATATTGGCCCTCGTATCCTATGCTAGCACTTAACTAACCCCATGAAGTCCTCTTACGGGCACCTTAGAGTAAGTCATCACTTACTCAAACCTTACCCGCCTTGATGGCCTACTTAGAGTAAGTCTTCCCTTAACTTATTGTGTAGGGTAGCTGCCTTATGTGGTTCAACTTACCAAGCTCTTCGAGCTTAGTTCAAGGCTCCTTAGTGGCTTACTTACTAAATCATAAAGTTTGGTTGGGATCCTCTTAGGTTTTCTTTTTATTGCCCAAAGGTCTATGACCTTCCACTCAGCTAACAAAGAATATGAAACCTGCCTTAATCCCTTTAGTGCTGCCTTAGCAACTTAAGCACTTTAACTTCCTTGGCCACAATTCCTTACCCTACCTTAACCACACTACTTAGCTACCACCTAAATAATGCATAATTTCCCAACTTAGGAATAAGTCCTTGACCCAACCGAAGCTACAGAACATCTTAAATTAGTCTAAGGATGATAACTGAGAGTTTGAGACATTCTTAGGATGCCTTGAGATTGAGGGATTAATGCCTTGACGGCGTCGTTCGCGACATGTCGCCAAAGGCATCAACACTCTGGAATCCTGGCATCTAATGATAATACGTCTCCAGTTCACGTTGCCAAATGGCATCGCCAACGGCGACATGTTGCCAACGCATTACAACATTGCGTGATAGCATGTGAACTTGCACGAAACTTGCTCAAACTTTCTCATCTCAAGTCCAATTCACATGGGTCTTATTTCTATTTCATTCCTACTCATAATACTATGTTTCTATGCATTATTTGAGCTTAATTAACTTGAATCCCTTGCCTCAAATCATCTTGAAAGCAAGAAACAAGCAATGAGCGCACTCAAGCTCCAACAAGTTCCTTTGAGTTCCAAGCTCGAAATCAACCAAATTGGACACCAAGAGCATGAAGTTAAGACCATTTCTAACCATTTAAAAAGTTTAGAACTAACCCATAAGGATCAAAGACGTTTACCTTTGGGTTTGAACCAAATATTTGCAAGAATAACTCTAAATGCACCAATTCCACAAAAAATGAGCTAAGGGTTTGTTGGGTTGGCTTTAGGACCTTCGATTTCCATGGAAACTTAAGTGATTTGGGAGGTTTTAGAGGTAGAGAGATGTGGAGGAAGGAGAGCTACGAAAATGGTGGATGGGGGAAATGATGAATAGTTTTATCTGCTTCATTTATAACCAACTTAGCCCAACTCTCTTCCACTTGTCACCTTGGCCTTCAAACTTAATTTTTATTCCCTTAGGCCACTATAACCTCCACTAAACCATCTTTCCTTGGTCCTAAAGAAAGATTTTTTCTTACCCAAACACTTTGCCCTTAGACCACTTAAGCTATTATAAAACATAATAGCTTAATTTCCCATTTAGTGCATTTTTCACCCTTAACTTTTACTTTTGGTTCAAATGGCTATAAATACTTATGGTCTTAAATCAATTAGCTCAAAACACTTGTATGAACCTAATTTTATCAAAATTACAGTCATGCCATTAACTTGGGCTAAAATTACTATTTTGCCCTTATTCCCCCTTATGTGCTAATTACTCTTTAGAACTTAATTTAACCTTACTTAGCTTGCTTTTGCTTGCTTAATAAAACTTATTTAAGGGAAATAACTTGGGATTTACTTACCTTAATATTTAATGTAGAGGAAATACTAGGAGAGCCTTTACAAATAGAAGGAGAGCCTTTACAAATAGAACTTTATAACCAAAGGTTATTAAGATCAGGATCTTACCTAATATGATTTTTCATCACACAAGATCGGGATCATAAGATTCTAATAAAAGATCAAAATTTTTTATAATAAATAATATAATTCATATAAAATACCAATTATATTATAAATTTAATAAAGTTTAAATTTCATAACAATGATACAACTGCTGCACTCTAGCAGTTGTAACCAAAGTGTAGGTTATCGCAAGTAATAAAATCTTAGGAGTTCGAGTGTTGAACCATAGGGAAGTAAATTAAGAAATACAAATTACAGATTTGGTAATAAGAAAAGATTTTAGTGCAAGGTGTGAATAGGTGATGATTACAAAACTCAAATTCAAATAAATAACTAACGTTAGAGGATCCACTTTTAGTATATCGGTTATGATTAATTTTAGTCTATCTTACCACTCAATTAAGATCCACACATAAAGGAGGTCCCAATCAGGAAATTTAGTTAGTATTAACTTTCTTTGATCTTAAAACGCTAACACATGCTAATAGGTTCAAGTATCCATCATGCTAATCTTTGTAGACAATAACTCAAGATTCCAATGTAGCCAGTAGAGCCATGTTCTACAGAGGGAATCAAGTAGCTTTTGTGCCAATGATTGATCATGATGAATCAAAACTCCCATTTAATAAGGAGGGAAGTTAAATAGATTAAGAAAGAAAATACCGTTAACGTTATGATCCATTCAAATCAATCATAGCATTTATACCAAAAGCTTCACCCTTTCACCTTAGCAAAAGGAAGATTAGTTAGTCATGATAAAAGTAAACAACATGTAGAAAGATGAAATGAGCATGGATTGAAAGATCAAAGGAAAAAAAGAAGAATAATGAGAAAAAACTTGGACAGAGCTTCGGTATTGAAAACAAGAATAAGAACAAAAGAGAAAAGCTAAAAATGATACAAGAACATAGAAATGGCATGAATTCATCCTCTTCCCAAGGTGCCTATTTATAAATTTTTTGGGGAAGGTGAGATGGTAGAATAGTAAAATATACGTAAATACAAATCAACAAAGACAGGCTGCAACTTCTTTTAATTTTTTTACCATCGTAGACATTGAATCATATCTTCCTTAAAGCATGGAACTTGTAAATTTCTTCTTTAGCTTTGAATCAATAGTTTGCTTATTCAAATTGGGCATCTGCAGCTCAAGTTATGTTTTTCTACTGAAACTGCACTTCAGCACACAAAAGAACAAATGATCTCATCTATAATCAGATTTCGGTAATGAAAACGATCAAACTAGCTCGCAGAATGAATCAAAATTAAAGATATATGTGTTGGCTTTCAAATGAATTTAGAATCACTCAGTTCTGATATGTACAGCTCCAAATATGATTTTTCTCATGAATGATCACCAAGTGAAGATTTTACCTACATAAAAAAATAATTATTTAATATATATATTTTAATATTCATGAACAGTAAACCACGTATGTACAGTAAATATGTATATGAACAGTGAAATACGTGTATGAACAATAAATCGGTGAATAGTAAAAATGCATGAATAGTAATCCAGTAGAAAAATGCTCAGAATATAGAAATTAATTAATACTCAAAATATATAATGATGATTTAAATCCTTAATAGTAATACACTTATAAGTATTTATCAAGAACACAATTAGTGTTATAGTACAAATAAAGCTCGAGCTTAGTAGAGTATGCATCAACATAACTAACGCAATAACCAACACAAGTCTAAGAAATTCATAAACAAACATAACTAACACAATAATGGCAAACTTATGGAAGTGCTTTTGAAGTTTTGAGTTTTGTCTTCTGAATACTAAAAAGATGAGCTCTTTTTCTTTTTGGGTTTAATTCATAATTTAAGTCATATAACCACTAGCTTGGTAGCCTAACTTAAGCAATGAGAGTCCAATCACTTAAAAATTCTAATTTGGCTAAAATACAGGTGTAATCAACAAAAATTAATACTGAAAAGATCTTAATCGGGATCCTACCTGATCCTACCATATTATCGATCCTTTTAATTTCTTATAAGGCTTTCATGATGTTGGACTGCATAATCTCAAGATCCTAAGGTCTGGATTAGGATTTTAACAACCTTGTTTATAACTTTGCTAAAATGTTAATTTTTCTCTTTTATTCCATGAGTCTCGTTGGAATTCAACAAAACAAGTTAAGATGCAAATTCACCACATAGGTACTAAAAAAATAAATACAAAGTCACTAAAAAAAAGATAAAATATAAATTAAAATACATAATATTTTTATTTATCCCTTCCACTTCCTCTATTTTTCCTTCTAATGATTCCCCAACTAGCCCAAGGGACACCATATGAGAGAGATCATGGGTGGTTTCAACAACAGATCCATTTCTTGAAATAATCATACTCCAACACTAGTTAGGCAAGTCAATCACTAGATAGCGAAATCAAATAGTATCTCCTCCATGTCAATAGGCATGATGCAAATAGGGTCTAATGAATGTTTGGATCGGTGATGGTCATAGATGGAGAACCACACTGACTAAGTCAGTAGTTAGTCTTTAGGTGGCAATGGTACAAAGTTGAGTCACAAACTTTGAATCGACTTCTCCTCCCCTAGTAATGGTGTTAAAGGCCATGTGGTTGCTCGAGCTAGGAACACAGTGAATGTCGATTAAAAATCTTAGCATTCCTAAATCACAATTGTAGTTAAGCATTTCAAAATCACAATCACTACAAGTTATAGTTAAAAAGTTCATCTGTCTAAGTAATGATATTTTGGGAGCGATGGAGGTATTTAGGCTTTCATGATTGATATAAAGACTTTAGTTGTCATTAATGATTGATGGTTAGGTTGACTCATGTGATATAACGTGATTGTTTTACACAATAAATTGTTTGATTTTTAATGGTTAAGGGATTGAGTCATAATAAGTCATAGTTAAGGATGTGTTCTGTCCAAATAGTAATATTTTAGTAGAATAGGAGGTATTTAAGCCAATATTTGATGGATGAAGGTAGAGTTATTTATGTGGGTCTTATTAGCTTGGGATGTGTCATAATAGTTGTGGACTTCTGGGCAACGTGTTAGTGTTGATAGTCATATGAATCATATCCAAACTCATGCCATCGTGTTCATATAGCAGGAGAAAGAAATATTTGGACCAAATATGGAGTTGAGGACTTATAGTTGCAGTTGGGTGGTTCTTCCAACCAATTCGTGTAGTATTTGTCATTTGTTACTGGGATTTAAAAGTGAAGCCAAGTCTAGAAGATAAGATAAGAGCGCTGTAAGTGAGAGATGAAATACAAAGATGATGGATAAAATTCAAATTTAGTCCCTTAACTATTTGATTTGTCCTAAGGTAGTCCCCTAACTCTAAAAGTGACTATTAAGGTCTCGCAACGCGTTCAATTTGAGTCCCATCTATTATTTTTGACATTATTTCTAACGAAAAATGCATACATGACACTTAATATCTCCCTGCTTGGTCCCACATGCCACATGGAAAGACGATAAGTAACAATACTAAGAGGATAATAAATCAGAGGTTTGAATTGACAAAAAATATAATTTTAGATACTTAAAAATTAATAACCCAATCTTCCCCAATAACACTAGTTGAACGACCACCGTCGGACGGGAGGGCCGTTGCCAATCTTCTCTTCTCAACTAATGCCACCACTACCATCGTGTTATTGCTGAGATTGGGCCAATTGGGAGCAACAGGGCTAGCGATTGTCGGTAAGTGATTTGGCAAGCTAGGGATTCAAGTGGCCTTTGATTTAGCGAGCAATTCAAGTGAAGGAGAAGATTCAAATAGGCAATTTGATTGGAGGAAAAGATTTTGAACAAGGATTCAAGTGAACTAGTCAGAGTGTTTCACTAGTTTCGTCGATTTCTTCACCAACATCTCCAATTTTCTTGGTCTCTCTCCCATGAAACCTTTGTCCCACCGTCTCTGATTTGATTCCTGCCATTTTTGTCGATCGCTTCAATTTTCCTCCCACAATCTCCAATTCTCCTCCCGCCCATCCTCCCCCTCATCCCCATCTCTGATTTTCTGATTCGAGCATCTACTCTAGGGATTTGATTCTGATTATCACTATCGACCTGTCTTCAACAAGTGTCAATGACAAGCATCTAAATAATTATGGTTAGTTTATGTTTTAAGTTCTAGATTTTGTGTTTAAGTGAGTTTGGGATTAGATTTTCATTTTTGTGTAATATGGTCATCGATTTAGTTAAAGAGGAAGTCACATGGCATTATGAGTGCCACCTAGGTAAGGTCCATCCAAAATAACGACTTAATTGATAGATAGGACTCAAATTAAACATGTTTATTGAGTTAAAGGACCTTAATAGTTATTTTTAGAATTAAATGACTACTTGAGGACAACTTAGATAGTTAAGGGACTAAATTTGAATTTTACCCAGGAATGATGTTAGGAATAGGATTTGATACCCATTATGCGCCATGACATGAGATGACAGTCGGCAGGAAATGCGCAGGTGGATTGTTCCAGGGGCAGGCCCCTTGCCGGTGACACGTCTGGGCCCCTTGATTCATTTTAACGTCATCCGCACTCTTAATCCTGTCTCCTCTTCCCTTCAAGCTTGTTAACCCAAGTGAAAGCGCTCTTCTTCTTCCTCCTCCATACAACACACCGGAGACTTACAGAAGGGGAAGACATGATTTCAAGCACCTCCTCTGCTGACGAGCACCTGCACTCCACTTTTGCTTCCAGATATGTCCGTGCTCCTGTGCCCAGGTACCGTTTCCGCTTCTATTCCTTCAAATAATTTCATTGAAATGTCCATAGTTCTGTTTAGTTGGACACCAGGTTGATCAGTTATATAGGTAGCTCCGCTCCTAGCTGGTTTGATGTACATGGATGCAGGTTTAAGATGCCAGCATCGTCGATGCCCAGGGAAGCGGCGTATCAAGTGATTAGCGATGAGCTGATGCTGGATGGCAATCCCCGCTTGAACTTGGCCTCTTTTGTCACCACCTGGATGGAGCCTGAGTGCGATAAGCTCATCATGGCTTCCATCAACAAGAACTACGTTGACATGGACGAATATCCCGTCACCACTGAGCTTCAGGTATGGTTCATATATTTACCTCTCTCTATGTGGTCTTGATTTTACATAACTATCACCATATATACATGTCGTCTAAGATTTCAAACTTTTCAAACTGGTTCTATTTCTGCAGAATCGATGCGTCAACATGATTGCCCACCTGTTCAACGCACCCGTTGGAGAAGATGAAGCTGCTGTAGGTGTGGGAACTGTAGGTTCTTCGGAGGCAATCATGCTTGCTGGATTAGCTTTTAAGAGAAAATGGCAGCAGAAACGAAGAGCACAGGGGAAACTGTGTGATAAGCCCAACATTGTCACCGGCGCTAATGTTCAGGTCTTTTCCCGCGGTTTCCATCATGTTCTTCCGCATTTTTTATTGGTTATGAAGTTACAGCTTAGTCTACTAACTTGAGGGCCACTAGTAGCATTGGAATATCGAATTGAAGTGATGTTGTGTGTAGGTATGCTGGGAAAAGTTTGCAAGATACTTTGAGGTTGAGCTAAAGGAGGTGAAGCTTAGAGAGGGTTACTATATTATGGACCCTGAGAAGGCAGTGGAGATGGTGGATGAGAACACTATCTGCGTCGCTGCCATTCTGGGCTCAACTCTGACTGGGGAGTTTGAGGATGTCAAACGCTTGAATGAGCTGCTCACTGAAAAGAACAAACAGACTGGCTGGGAAACCCCAATTCATGTGGATGCAGCTAGTGGAGGGTTCGTTGCTCCTTTCTTGTACCCAGATCTTGAGTGGGATTTTCGTCTTCCTCTAGTCAAGAGTATCAATGCTAGTGGGCATAAGTATGGCCTTGTGTATGCTGGTGTTGGCTGGGTCGTGTGGAGGTCCAAGGAGGAGTTACCAGAGGATCTTGTCTTCCATATTAACTATCTCGGTGCTGATCAGCCCACTTTTACCCTCAACTTCTCCAAAGGTAAGTTTAAGGTTTATGGCAATTCTGGCACTTCTATCCTATGTTTTCCAAGGTTTGGTATCCAAGTAGAAGGATCTGAATTTGCTTATTGTATTGAGATTATATGTTAAGATGGATAACCAAGATTTTTTTTCCTATGCGACAGAGTTTTTATGCTGTTAATCCTTTTCTGATTCCTCATTCCTACAGGGTCTAGTCAAATAATTGCTCAATATTACCAGTTTATACGCCTGGGCTCTCAGGTAACGTTTGTAAATTATTAAGCCCACAGTGGTGTGTGTGTGTTTGAACTTCCCAAATCATTGTTGCAATATCTTTAAAGCTTTGTAGACGTGGCATGACTGCAGAGCATGAACTCATGTGCTATTGCCTAATCATATGGGATTGGAAACTAATCGTTAAACTCATCTGCATCTTCTATGGATTAATGCTTCTTGTTCTTAGTATTTAATGAACTGCTTCTAATTTCTGTCGCTTAATTATCGTGCTCATCACACAAGGGCTACAAGGAAATCATTGCGAGCTGCATGGATAATGCAAGAGTGCTCAAGGAAGGGATAGAGAAAACGGGAAGGTTCACAGTGGTATCAAAGGACATTGGTGTGCCTCTGGTGGCCTTTACTCTAAAAGACGCTGGCAAACACACGGTGTTTGAGATAGCTGAACATCTGCGGAGGTTCGGGTGGATCATTCCTGCCTACACAATGCCTCCAGATGCTGAGCATGTAGCTGTCCTGCGAGTGGTGGTAAGGGAGGACTTCAGTCGGACCCTAGCAGAAAGACTTCTGTCACACATTGAGCAGGTTCTGGCGGAAATGGACTCACTATCGAGCCATGAGTCCACCAAGGCCGCCAACATCGAAGCCACAGTGAAGGCTGTGCAGGACAAGGGTGGAGATGGGAAGCCTGTTAAGAAGAGCATGCGCGAGATTCAAGAGATCGTCAGGAAATGGGAGCATCTTGTGGAGGGGAAGAGAACAGGAGTTTGTTAAATTCTGTATACTATGTATATCCACTCGTCACTCATTTGCACTTTGTGAGGAATTGCAATCTTGTACATTGCAATTTTCAGCTTCTCTGGCCCTGGCTGTGTCAGCATAAACATACATGGATCCTGTAACTCGAATGGATGGTGGTTCTGCCAATTCTGTTCTCGGATGTTTACTTTTATCGTGAGTAGTTAAAGAGCCAATTATATCTACCTCCAAATTTCTCCCGAACTTGCATGCTGTGAGAAGAGCCTATATAAAGCTGAAGGAAGCAGTTAGTTCCTGCATCATATGTTTACATTCATTTGTGATCCCACAGCAGTTTCATAGCCCACATTTTATTATGAGTCGATAAATGAAAATATAATTTTGTCACATGGAATTGCACTTATAGAGTAAAAAATAACTTTAAAGAACAGTTAGAGACAATAAATTTGAAGTCAGTAAATGTTAAGTTCAAAACTTTAAAGATTTGAAATCTTTCAATACTGTCGGTGACCAATTAAAAAGGAAAATACAAAGCCACAATATAAGACATGAAAGGCCATAAATACGCCGCAGTTGGTTAAAATGTATTATTTCTGAGTTTTGAGGATGAAATTGTGATATTGCGCTCATATCCTAGACCTTTCATGTAATTGACCCTTGTCATGGACGTCAAGGCCACTTGTCGGCAAAGCGGTTAAAATGATCGTTTTCAGAGCGAGAGGACAATATGAGAACATTACACAGAGAATGAGGATACATATGTCTTTCCATTATTTGCTTTGGATAATACTTGCTGGGCCGGCAAAAACGGAAAAAAATTTGCCTGAGGCCCAAAGCATGCTTGCTGTAGTAGCCGACGCTCGCATTTGCCCCCAGATGGATATAGAGTGCCACCCAAAAAGACTTTATTGTTTTTTTATTTTTATTTTTATACAGAGAAACATATAGAAGGGGCAGATATTAGAGGGTTATTAAGTAAAGATTGAGGAGATCTGCCTGTTTCTTGAAGTCTGGAGGACATTAAGCTGCAATTTGGTAGAGAGGTGCACAATGCACCTTTGAAGAGTTGAATCTCAGTCATGAATTGGGGTGTCTGAACATGTAACTACTAGGTTGGGGTATTGCGGACACCCAAAAAGTCTTGGAATCATGGAAGGAATGTGTCTAGTTTTGTTGAAGCTACTATGGGCAAGAAGTTGCACTCCATGTGGAAGAGGACCATAATATTACGCCATGTCCTTTGCCTACTGCAGCTTAGGAGCATGTGTCTCAAAGTGTTGAAGCCAACAACTAGAACATCCTCATGTCCAACATTGAGGAATTTGAAGCAAGAATCAACAGCTAGTTATAAAAATTGGGCTTGGATGTACCAACTAAACCAAACTTTGTAAGTGACATGCTCTTGTTGATTTTTGCATTCCTATCCAAGAAATTTATGTACAGCTTGGACCCCATTTTCGTGATGAATTCTAGCTCCTCCATGTTCCTTTTCCCTGGTAATCTTTGCTACTATTTCAATATTCACTGCAATTTAGTGGTAGTAATGTTACAGTCTATGTAACCAATGGGCTTAAAATTGAGAGTCACGACTGTAGCCACAAGAACTCCCTAAACGCAGGTTGCAGTCAACCATTCAAACATAGCTTCGGTTACTGTAGATTTAGCAGTGTATAGTTTGGTGTTTCCCTCTTCAGATCTCAATACTGCTGTAGACATTTTTCAAGTGTTGGAGTAGCTATAAACATTAAGGGCCATTGAGGAACCAATGGGGGCAAGACATGAAGTAGTAGAGAAGGTGGGAACTAATTTGGCTTTTATTGTCCTCAGCTGGGCATCTTTAAATAAACATCACTTCAACCTTGCTCAAAACCTTCAAGATTGCAGACTTAATTTTAGCTCATTGTGTATCTCATACTCCTAATTTTGCAAACTAATCAACTAGTAGGGGAAGTCACAAAATCCTCAGCATTTCAGCTTTACATTCAGACATTTCACTTTGTGTGACTTTATTGTCCTTTCCTGGTTGGGCTTTAACCTTACTTAGCTACTAAGGTTAATTAGCAACTAATGTAACCATTCATGGTAAACAATCACATGCAGAGGAATTATGACCGCTCGATTAGCAAAAGAAACATGCTTATCTACACCTCTTCTCCAAATGCCCTGCTAAAATAAAATTTCTTACAAATCCTAAGGCAATAGAATTAAACACATTAACTGATAACAATAACTTTAGCTTTGAGTATAAAACCCACAGCAATGCAAGCATTGTTCTTCTTTTCTTTCTTGGCCCATTATCACTCTCATGCCTGATCTAGATCAAAAGCATTAGAATAATATAAATTTTTATAGCTTTACCTCAAGGTAATAGTGTTTTTTTTTTTTGGCATTTAGAAGCATGTTTACAAGTATACAAGGAGAGAAATATTAATATTTTAAGTAAGGGAGGAGAATGTCAGCTTTTTTGGAACTTGTAAGTCAACCGAACCAGTTTTTTATGATTTTTTTTAGAAAGATGATGAGAATTGAAGAGGTCAGGTTTAAACCCTAAACCTCCTCGTGATGTCTTAAATACTTTAATTATTGGGTCAAAGTTGTGGGGACTAGGGCAATAGTTACTCATGCAGCCAGGGGCGTAGCCAGAAATTCCACTTGACCGGGGGGGGGGGGGAGCGTGATGTGAAACGGGTTATTAGCATGTATAAATTTACAATCACTAATAGAAAATACTAAATAATATTATATATAGACATATAAAATTTGAAAGTGTATAATAACTAAGTTTATTTCAAAAGTTTACAACTCAAAATTCATTAGACAGTTTACATATATAGACACGTTGAATTCAAAAATTTATAATAATTAAGTTTAATTTATAGAGTAAAAATAGTTATTTGAATTTTCTATTAATTAAAAAAAATATTATACAAATTAAATTTATTTTATAGCACTTACCGGATAGTCCAAATTATGATCTAAAAAGTTGTTATCAGACAAATACTTTGAGTTAACAAATTTCATGCAATGAAATTAAAATGAAACAATTTTTATAAATTTAGGACTAAAACAAAATGTTTTTAATATGTTTGGAACAAAAACAGAATGTTTAATAGGATAGGGACTAAAAGGAAATAATAATTAAAGAATAAGGACTATCACGTAATTTATTCAACAAGAAAAGACTAAGACCTTAAATGGATAAAATATACTAGAGCCCCTTATTAATTATAAAACTTACAGATAGATACCTAACTTTAATTTTTCTACAATTATATCACATATCCAAGTACCCAATAAATTTTTTTAAAATTTTAGGGGGGCGCCTGCCCCCTCCCGCCCCTGAATAGATATGCCCCTGCATGCAGCCGACGTACCTGGATCTTAGGCGCACCAGCAAGTCCTTACCAAGCTGCGGGGGGTTAAGTGTCTGACTCAGAAACGTTTAAGGGTTAAATGGTGTTTTAGGCCTACCAACAAACGACGCACGGTCTCTGTGGTCCGTCAGTCGCATTAAGACGCAGCGGTTTCGTCCCTCTCCGCTGCCATTCCTAAAACCCCTCAACACCCCAGTGGAAATAGCCACAGACCCTCAATTCTCGCTAAAGCGAACCGAGATTCGTCCCAGTCTTCAATGGCGGCCTTCGGGCACTTCCAGGACATGAACGACTGGGCTCTCAAGCCCCACATGCTTCGAACTCTCACCAGAGATATTCCCGACGACAAACAGCCTCTCCCCAGCCCTTTCCGACTCCCTAGGATTGTCTCCTTAATCCAAACTCATCGACTCTTGGCAGAAGGTTCTTCGGAACCTATGTCCGACAAGTTGATCCGAAGCTGGAAATCCGCGGTCGATGATTGGGCTAATGCGTTATTGCTTCTAGTTTCCAGCAATTCTGTATGGTGCAAGTCCTTTTTTGTCTTTAGGCTCTTATGCTTTGCCTGTTTCTCTCTTAATGTTTCCTATGCATCACATTGGTTTGCAGCCAGATAAATGTAGGGTGGGAATTTGCCTTCTTGGGGTGACTTTTCAAGGATGCAGCTCAGAGCGTTTCTTGTCATCCTACTCTAATTGGTTCCATAAACTTCTGTTGCACATCCAGGTACTCCGTAAGCAAGTGAAGTTTTTTGAAAAATTTAAATTTCCAAGAGTTTTTTAAATTACTGCTTTTGGTACTTGGGGTTTAAGGTTTCCAATTCGAACATTGCATGATTCTTTGTACTCGTGTCTTTGACAGCGTCCAGCTGATTCTCAGTTTGTCAAAGCGGCTTCCTGTTCTTCACTATCAGATCTTTTGTCAAGGTTAGAAGTCTAAAATTCTTACAACCAGGAAATTCAGTTGAAATGTGCTATATCAATTCATGGACTTGATTTTTAAGCGCTTGCCAAATGCATGTTTGACAAGTAACTTGGTTTTTATAGTCTCTTGAAAATTTTTTTTTATTGGCCAAGGTCTCTTGAAGTTTATCCATGAGTTTTAATGTATTCTTCAGCATTCTGTTTCTGTAATCATAAAGGGTTGGGGCTGAAGCATAGCTGGTGTGTGGTCTAAAGACTTCTTTAGTGTCCTTACTGTTGGTTCTGTTTGATGATTTCTTTTTCCGGATACACCTGCATATCTAATTTGACTGTTCAATGTTTTTTATTCTGCTCAAATTTTGTTGACTGCATATCTTATGATCTTTCAAGTTTTCATTGTTTTGTTAAAACTACTATTTTCTTGGATTAGATTGGGCAGGTTTCCAAATGAAAAGAAAGAGGGAACTTCACATGCTGGGAAACTCATTCAGCCTATTTTGAAGCTATTAAATGAAGATGGTACTGAGACAGTATGGGTCAGTGGCATATCTTAGGCTAAATATTTTCTGAGAAGCGAAAGTTCTGTGTTTGCATAATATGAAAAACTGCTGTCAGTAAGCTGTTGTGTAGCTAAAGCCTTGTTTAGTTGCCAAAAAAAATATCTTCCTCATTTTTTTTTTTTGAATAAATACATGATAAGGACATTGGAAGGTATCATACTTTTTAGGTTTAAAACATTTGTTTTATTATTTTCTAGAAATCTGGATAAAGTAGTTTTCTATTTCAATTTTCATGGAAGGAGCTCTCCAAAATCTAAAAAACAGGGATTGTTACATTGATAAACCACAGTAGACAACCATCTGTTGATTAAAGGAAATTTGGAAAAGAAAAAGAGGAAAACTTAATACAACTAACCGGGCCTAAGTAAGATTGATCTTCTTTTGTTCTTGAGAAGGAAAATTTTTGGATATGGATATTAAGAACATGATAACTTAAGTCCTGAAACATGATGCATTTTCCCTACACGTGCATTCTTTTGGTGTTATGCATCCATAAAATTTACCCAGGAGGAAAGATGGTGACATGTTTGGATGCTTTTCCTAAATTCATGGTGCATTTTCTTTTCATTCTTGAACTTGTTGCATTGGCCTAGTTTCACTTCATTTATTATATGATATGCAGGAAGGGGCAGTCAATCTGCTATATCTGATGATAAATTTATTTCCCACTTCTATTCGTCATTCTTATGATCAGGTGAGTTTTTTCTCCTGACTTACTCTGTCATGGATTGTGGAAAGCACAAATGAATGTATACTAAAAGTGTTGCAAGATACTGTTGCATTTACAAAATTTGTGTAATATGAATGTACCAACAAATGAGGCATTCCACCAGTTAGTACCTAAATATTTCTATTTAAATGGGGGAGGGAGATCTAGAATTTACATGATAACTGATGCATAAGGCCTTGTGTTAATGTGTATATATGTAGATCATTGTCAGATAAATTTTCATTCCTTCAAAGATGTTACAAATAATGACAGTTGACCGGTTATTTTTTATCCTTTGATGGGAGCAGACAATTCCAAAGATAGAGGAGAATACATATGCTAACATAGAGGAATAGCTGAGTCAAACTGAACTAAAATTCATCTCTATTCAAGCTTGACTCATTTAGAGGATACCAAATGAGGATACCAAGTCTGAGCTCTACTGGGACTCAAGTTGAGCTGCATAATTGTATCCATTCTGGATTTGAACTTGAGCTGCAGATGAGATCATACTATGAAGAGAAAAACTCATTTGGTTGCAATAAATATTTCACTGAGTTAACTGAGCCTCAATGCATAGTTGATTATAATAACAAGATTTAATAAATATTTTGATGCTTAGCACCTTACCGGCAAAAGATCCTTGATGGAAAACAATGTACTTTCATGGTTTTAATCATTTCTTAGCATGCTGGACCATGGAAGAGAGTCCAGTGGAAATAATAGCATGATTTTATAAATATATTAGTTGAGGTAGGGAGAGGGATGCATGTATATCAAATGTTTTGTGTGTGATCATGTCTGAAATGATTAGGCAGACAAGCTTGGTCAGTCTAAGAGCACTTGATTTAGCTGAACTGAAGTAGCTAACTTAACTGAACTTTCAGCTCAAATGGCTTGAAATCTATTGGGCTCAGCTTAAGAGCACTTGATTTAGCTTAACTGAAGTAGCTAACTTAACTGAACTTTCAGCTCAAACGGCTTGAAATCTATTGGGCTCAGCTCATCTAGGTTTCACGCAATTTTGAATTTGCGTAGCTTTCCAATAGTTTGAAAGTGGTTTAGGTTTCATAATCTGTTAATTATTCTTTCAGTTTACAGCTCATTTGTAAGTTTAAGCTAACTAAATAAAGAGCTGAAGACTTTTTTAATGGTGGATTTTCATTGGAATCTTCTGATGGCTAAGGATACCTTAATCTGGAAGCATACATTAGAAGGACGAAGAAAGATCCAAATTCATAATATAGTGATGGAGCTATGTCCCATTTGACAATGCTAAGTTAGTAGAACCACTTATTTGAATCTGTGTGTGTTTTCAAGTGAATGTGTATTTCTAAGAACCATCAGATTTGTTCTATCTTTTGAGTTTTTACATGCGTTTTCACTGTTTCAGGTGGAAGCTGCTATTTCTTCCAAAATTTTTTTGGGGAAATGCAGTCCTAAAATGTTGAAAGTGAGTGCCACTTTCAGACACTTGAACAAATGATAGATTTTATTTTGTCCTCAACAACAGGGATTTTATCCTGTTCTCTTTCAATTTCAGAAACTTGGTAATTGCCTAGCAGCACTCCCAAAGGCAAAAGGTGATGATGATAGTTGGGTCCTGTTGATGCAGAAAATTTTGTTCTTGATAAATGACCATCTGAATGATGTATTTCTTGGTGTTGAAGAAGGTAACACCTGTATATCATGAATGAAGTATATCTACCTGAGTGAAATTTGGATAAATCTGATCCATCTGTTTTTTCAGAAACAAAATGTTCAGAAGCTAAAAGATTGATGCTTCCACCTGGAAAGGATCCTCCTCCTCCATTAGGAGGTCTTACATCTTTATCAGCAGTGCGGGAAAAAGTATCGACGAGCTCTGAGCAGCTGCTTACATCCAGCATCTGTGCATTAATGATTTGTTTTTGTAAAATGCTTACTGACTCTTACCCTGCTCAGGTACTGATGTAGAATTTGTATTATCTTTACTTTATTATTTGATACCTGTTTGTCATCAAGACAGACAGATCTGCTACCATTGAATTAGGTGGGGCCCAAGTTTGGTTAGCAATTTTATGCAAAAGTCATGTATCAGCGATATCGTATTATTGAATTATAGGTGAATGTTCCAATTCGATCATTGCTGGCCCTCATTGAGAGGGTGCTAATGGTGGATGGTTCCTTGCCCTGTGCCATAGTGCCCTTCACAACTGCCAAGCAACAAGAGTTAACTTGTTTGGAACTCCCAGTTCTGCATGCTCACTGTTTACAACTCTTAATTGCAATTACAAAGGGAGTGCGCAGGTAAGTTTTGGAATTCTTGTTATATTAGTCAATTGGAATATGGTTATCGTAATGTAGCATATTTTCTCCAGTATTGTGTGGGTGTTCTTATTTTTCTCAACATGCTTTCTCTTCGCTGTTTGTACCTTTCTTTTAGTGATTAGCTGAATTTGGATGGTTGTTTCATCAATGGCACTGCTGTCAGTTTTTTATAGAGTTTCACAAGTGCCATTTCTAAGTTTCATGAACAGTAAACTTCAGTCTTGTGGACCAAGCCTCATAATGCTAGATTCTTGCTTTCATGTTCCAAATTCTGTGACGGCTAGCATGCTTCCACCTAACCATGTCCATTATGACTATGAGCATAATAATGATTCAAAATTTCAAATTTAATAGAATCGCTGCAGATGTGAAGTACATTATGTTTAAATGCTGTATTTCATTTTCATTGAGATGTGCCAAGGGGTTTTCTACTCTAGCTCTATGAAAGTCCATACTAGAGATGCTAAAATAAAATTAGAAGTTATTTATCCAGGATATATGTTTCTGTTAATTCTGTTTTCCCACTCCATGCTATACTCTTGCTTTCATATTCCAAATTCTGTGACAGGTGGCATGCTTCCACTTAACCATGCCCATTATATCTTTTGGCACATAAAATTTAAATTTGAATAGAATCCTTGCAGATATGAAGTACATTAAAAAAAATTCCGCACATTTATTTGGCTGCTTAGATTTTTTATTTTTATTAGGTTCATTAGGATGTGATGAGGGATTTTCTACTCTCGCTCAAAGTCCATGCTATAGATACAAAAATAAAATTAAAAGTTATTTATCCATGATACATGTTCCTATTAATTTTGTTTTCCCACCACATTGTATTTTGTTGATTTAACTTTTAATTCAGGTTTATCTTAATCTTTCCTTGCAGTCAATTATTACCTCATGCTGCATATATTGCAAGACTTGTTATGAAGTATTTCAAGAAGAGTGCACATCCAGAATTAAGGATAAAGCTGTACTTAATTGCTGAGACGTTGCTGTTATCCATGGGTGTTGGTATGCTTTTGTTGGATTTGTTTTGGAATTCTATGCAAATTAATTTTCATGGGAGACTTTACCTAATAAGTATTGTCTTTTCTTCCTTTTCCCTGATATAACATGCATATCTCTGGATTTAATTCCCAGTTCTCAATTTGCAGCTTTAAGATAAAACAATGAGGTCTTTGATCAGAGTATTTTTCTGCATTTTGCAAGGTCACAGGATCTTCAATTTGTTCCAAGTTTTCCTATATGTATGAATCTAAATCATTAAGTCAACTATCAAAATATGGCTTCCCAATTTTTATCTAAACATGTAAATTGTTGATGATAGTAGGACTTAATGGTGGCCTTGTCGTGAACTAGAAAATAAGGTCTCGGGATTAAATCTGGCCATGGTTTGTGATCCTAGGTTTTGTGGAAAGGTCTCAGTATGAAAGTTGAAAGATATAAAAAGGCCATATGATGCTGTATGTAGGGATCCCTAAGCATCACACCTGGATCCAGGTTGGATGTTGTGATCCCAAGGAGCATAAGAGCCGCCAATTTTCTGATTAATCATCAATACTAGTATTGTTGCAAGAATAGTGAGCTTATTTAGAGCTTTCAAATATTAGTCCTCTTTGCAGTGTAAATCCTAAACGTACTAAGTTTTGGATTTCAGACAGAGAAACTAGCTAGATAAACAAACTAAAACTTCTAAACCTAAGACTCATGTGAGACTATAATAAATAGTACAGGGATAATTTTTCAATCTTCAGAAATTCTAGAATCAACAAAAGCAAGATGAATTTCCTTTTATTGATATGCTTGCTTGTGTCCTGATCTACTGGATATAGCCTTAAGTTCATCTTGATATAGCCACTCCAATCAGCAAAGGAGCCATGTATGACAGTAAACTGGATTTGCCATTCTTGCCTCCAATATCCAAACCAATCTTGAGTATCCTTTCCAAAACTGCTATGATAGCTGAGAATTAGACTTTGAGATGAAATTTTTTAGATACTATTGTGATGCCTTTCTTGTTACCCAAACCCTTTTTCTTTCCTTGAAGTCTCACTGATTCTCTACTTGGATTTGGACAATGTTTTGTGGCCCATTCTTTTCTAAGGAAAACACCTCTAAAGATGGTTTTCAGGCATTAATGTTTGTGGTAGTTGTCTGATTTCAAAATATTACATTGTTCAATGGAAGATGCATGCTTTTTATGCAGAACTGCTATTTTCTTAGAGGTGGTATCTGTTGAAGTTAGTAAGGCACACTTGTTTTCTGCATTCAGGAATGGCTATATATCTTGCACCTTACATTATTGATAATGCATCTGCTGATCTCAAACCAATGAGTGAAGAAAAGATTAGAGCATCCAGTTCAAACACGAAGGCTTCAACTGAAACGCCACTTCATCCCTCTAGTAGGAAAAGAAAGCATCCTGCTAGAAGTGGAGCTTTTGAGAAGCAGCAAGAGATTACCAGTGTGGAGATGGAACCACAGAAGCATTGTGGAACTCCTGTTTCAGTCAAAATAGCGGCCCTTCAGGCTGTAAAAGCACTTCTGATTGGGGTATGTGGAATAATGACTATTTTGAGATCCAGGCAGTTCTTTCTTTAATCATGCACGGGAGTCAAGTCACTTTTTAGCATAAGGAAAACTGTGGGTCCCTGTAAGTGCACACATACAAAAAGGAAGAAAAAGCAGCAGCATGGTTATTTCCCATGTTTGTAGTATGCCAGTTCTCAATTTAGTAATTAGGATTGTGCTGGATTGATGTAATTGTACCAGGGTTGAAAACAGTGACTCAATAATATTCTGCTACCACAGCATAATAACGAACCGATGATGTTGCAGGTTTAGTTGACATTATTTTGTGTTGTTTATCTTGATAAATATTGAAGTATTTTTTGGAGTTCCAATGTTCTGCATTATGTATAATGGTCTGACAGTTTAGTCCAGTCATATTAATATTGAAAGTCATAATCAAATGTAGTTGCTAGCCAGGTTTTTTTCTCTTTTTAACTCTGGTTCAAACTATTTGCTATGAGTGTGTGATGAGAGTATATAATTTTTTTGACAGGGTGGTACAGCAAGATCTGAGAGTTGGAGATCTAGAATTGATGCTCTTTTGATATCTGTTGCAATAGATGCTTCCAGAGGAGGATGGGCCAATGAAGAAATTGATATTTTCTTTCCACATGAGTCATCTTCAATTTTGGCAGATTTCCAGCATTCTTCGTTAAGTGCACTTTTGGTATCTCTTCTAGCCCCAGGTCGTGTACGACCCCCACATTTGGCCCAGAGTCTTGAGCTTTTCCGTAGAGGTAATTGTTCTCTGTAATTTAAAAATTGCTCCTTTAGCTCATGTCACAAAAGAAGTGCATGTTACTTGCGTATCCTTCATTGCTCATGTTTCCATTCCAGTCAATAATACAGATGATGGATGCAAAACTTCTTAAGTTGAAACTAACGTATGACAAAAAACTTCGTTCAGCTTCGTGAGCTTATGCAATGAAATATTTGTTTAGCAATAGGTTTTCCTTCTAATTGGCCCACCTTGGTATTCCTCTGTTCGCTTTTCGGATATATATAATAGAACATGATCTGATGAAGTTGGGCTCAAACTAGGCAGCTACCATGATTGAGAAGCTGCCTACTATTAGTGAGAAGTTGGCTACCTTTCTTTTGTCAATAGTTTGCCTGACCTAGTTAGTAACTTTGACAGGAAAGCTGGAAGCTGGGATAAAGCTTGCTGGATTGTGTGCTGAGGCTCTTTTGAAGTTGGAGGTGCTCATACACCCCAGGGCCCTTCCACTGGAAGATTTTCGATCCCCTTCTGAGGGATTTCACCAGAGATTACCAGAAAACTTATTTTCTGGAATACAGAAGCATCTCTACACTGGAGGAACAGAATATGGTCCTGCTGAGATAGATGATGATGATGATCTGTGCAACAAATGGCTGGAAAGTTGTGAGGAAACCGAGATTCCAGGGAACCATTCTGTGATGCATAACATAAAGCCTTCTGAGACAACTGTACATGAATTAGTCCAAAAGCCCCCAGTTGTTGATTCATTTGCTAATATAAAAGTTGGAGAGACAAGGGAGCTTGAGGCAGTGGTTACTGCTGCAGATTCAGGGGCAAGACGCAATGAAGACGAAGTCATGGTTGAAAGTGAACGAATTCCCCAAGAATCCCACAGGATGCATCAAGGAACAGTTTCATCTGAACAGGATCATCTTCCGAGAGCTAATGAAGATATAGAGGGCACAGGTGTACACGTTAGTGTGGCTTCCAACAGAGATTCAGCTAGATTCACCGATCATGCCATTATTTCTGGTGAGAGTGCATTATCAGAACAAGCAGGTACAAGTCAGACCATTCAACATAACGTTCACTTGGACAGAAGTAGGTTGTTCATGTCTGACCCCGGTGGCGATTCATCCTCAGACTCCTTCCCTGACATTGTTGACGCAGAACCTGACACTGGTGATGAGACGGAATCAAGTGAAAGTCTGAGTTAAGATGTGTATACCTCTGCTTTATGAGCCGATAAATTTTAGGTGTCGGTATCATTTTCTTCAAGTGTGTAATTTATTTCTGATGACAAATATATAATCGTTGCGCGTATTTACTGTCTCATCTCATCTGCATGGATCATTGTACGGTGCCCCAAGAGTATGGTACCGTGGGCACTATTTAATATAGAATATTTGATAACCTTCAAAAAGAAAAAAAAAAACGATGCTGCAAATGTTCATGAAATAATTACATAAATGTGAAAGTTGAATATAATATAATCATGTTATTATAACACAAAATAAACACTTTGATTAGTTTCACTTTGTCTGTAAAACATTCAAGCTACTCTTAATTGTTTGTATTCAATGTATTTTTTTTCTTTTAATGTACCTCAAAAGTAGACACTAATGTTTGTTACTCGCGAAATAAGAAGCTTGACTTCTCTTGGACAAGATCTGTAGTTTGAGTCTTGTTAATAGAGTGGGCAGGCATTGAGAGAGGTATGCCCACTTAAATGGGTTCGCTCCACTTAATCTAGATTAGTTAGGACTTAGGAGTCTTGGGACTCAATTGAAGTTCTAGGATAACAAAGATCGTAGACGAAAAATATTAATAAAGCCACTCTCCACGCATAGAACAATACTCTTACACCCAATTCGTTTTAACTTTAGTCAATTGACTACAAAATGACTTTTTCTTATTTTTACATCTTTTTTACTTGAAACTAATTTTAATTAAAAGCCAATATTATGTAGCTACAATAATCAATTGAAAATATAATTTTTATAATCTTACTAAATTTTTATGAATTTTTCTAGTTTCAAGTCTTAAAAAAGAAAAATTCATAAAAATTTAACAACATCTTAAAAATTTATTTTCAAATTGATTATTGTATCTACATAACATTGACTTTCAAATGAAATTGGTTTCACGTAAAAAAGATGAAAAAGTTAAAAAAAGTTAGTTGACTTTAGACGAAACGAATTGGCCCTTGCATTCTATGGTTTATTTGTATTTTTTTTGTTTTTTTGATAATTGGGATCATACGAAAAAGTTAGTTAAGGGAAAAGAGAAGTGCTAAAGTCATGCATTGGGGAGACTTATTCCCGAGGTATAACAGACAGTAAGCAATTAAAGGAATTCTCAATCCAAGTAACTACTTACCAAGATATACTCTCTATTATGGGACTAAGCAGTAACATACCGCAAAGAGTAGCAAGATCCTACATACAATCAATTAGAAAGGTCACAAATTAGAATTTGAGCCGATGTGCCTCTTGAATGGCTCCTGCAAGCGCATTGAGCTTCGCATGTAATGAAGAAGAACATGGGATAAAGTGTCCTTCCTTTAATTGTGGTGGGGCATTAATACTCATCTAGACCCATGAAGTTGTTCTTAGCCTCGAAGATGTATGTCATGCTCCATCAACAAAAAAGATATTTGAGTTTTGAGGAAGCTTCAAAAACTTTTGAGCTCCGCATGAATGACAAAGGAGTTTAGGGTGTTGAATGAAAGAGCAAACGAAAGAACCAAATAGTCTTTAGTAGTGATAAATTGTTGCTAAAAATCATCTGTCTTTGCCATAATGGACTAAGTATAGAAGAGGTGTATTATAAAAAAAACACTCATTTTGGCCTAACAATATAGCCCAAAGAGTAAAGACTAGACATAGTAGCCACTCAAATCACCATTTCGGTTTAGAGGCTAAAATCATTGTAAGCACACAATCAAAGGATGAAACTCTACTAACAAGTGGGGAGGAGCAGAAATTATCCTAAACTTCCAAAGTGCCCAAGTATTCCCACAATAGGTGCATTGTTGTTTCCTTAGCAATTCCACACCGAGAACATGTGAGGCTAGTAAGACCTCTATGCATTGCTAGATTATCTACAGTGGGCAACGCATCAACTAAACATTTCCAAACAAATATCTTAAGTTTGTGTGGAATCATAAAGGTTCATAGGTGTTTGACAACCTTAGGAAAGTCTAGACTAGGATGTGAATAAACAGAATCTTACGTAGGGTTGAGCAAGTATCTCAACTTCCTAGTGCCTTAAGTGAACCCTTTTTTGTAATATGGGTGCCAGAAGCGTTTTCCATTCATCTGATGACATCCATCATTTCGTTCCTACATGGGGGAGTTAGCCTCAAGATCTTATTAGTAATTGCTTCTTGAAATATTACTTCAAGAAAAGGAATATTCCACTCGTTAGTAAGTGTATCAGGCAATTGAGGCACTTTGAGATTGAGGTCATAGGGCACTTGTTGAGTCAAATACTGAGATCGGTTTTATGGTTTATTGTATGATTTATTTTAGTTTCTCTCTTAGCCATTTGTGAAAATAGTTCATCTTACCTGTTGGATTAGGTCTAACTAGAGAAAAGTGGAATTTGTTTTTTGGTTACTTTGTTGTATTTTGATATGTATGTTGAAATTGTAAGTGGTTATTTTTTTTTTTGTTAAAATCATTTGATAAGATTGAAAAAATTAACAATATAAATGGTTTTGTTTTGGAGAATTCAGTTAAAAAATTTAAGTGTCTAAGTACAACCTTTATAAGTCTAAAATTGTTTCTCGAAATGATACAAGCTATAGAGATCCATGTTTAGGTGTCAAAATTGTAAGTTGTTCAAGTATCGTAGAAATTGAAATTTTTTTTATTAAAACTTTAGATACAATAAATATTAAAAATTGCACAAAAATAAAACTCTGCAGTATCTGTTGGCTACTTGTAGTCATTACTATTAATTTCAGTTATTTATAGATAATATAACCCACCGTATGCATTCAAAAAAAAAAAAAGGTCAATGTTGCACATTCTACTAACATAAACATACACATTGAAATCGCTAAAAGAATATCTTTTGTACAAGGGTAAATTACAAAATCTCCCCTAAGATTTGGTCTAACATACACTTTGCCCATCTATTTTAAAAAACTTACACTTTACCCCTACTTCTTTTATAGTGTCCGACAATAATTTCTAAAACCCTAAATTAAACTATGTTTCAGTAATTTCAAGATTTTTGACATTTTTTTTTCATAACTAACCGACTTTTAAAAAATACTAATATGTATTACAAAAAGAAAAATGTATTTACAAAAAGAAAAAACTAATAATTTCAAATATCTATGAACTATAAAAAAATATTGAAGAGACCGACATTACTGTAAAATGACTATCGTGTAGTTTAAATTACAGCTTTAGAAATTTATTATCAAACAGTATAAAAAAATCAGGGGCAAAGTGTAGGTTTTCAAAAATAAAGTGGCAAACTCTAGGTTAAGGTAAACCTCAGGGGTGTAATTGTAACTTTTCCTTTGCATAAATAGGGGGTTCGGCCAAGCCGTGGACTATATTGGTGGGCTTCATACCAAAATCGGTAAATTTTTAAGTGAATCACAACTGGAAATATGAAATGTTGTAAAAGACAAAAAAACCAAAGCGGCAAGTTTGAGAAGTATAGGCTATAGAGAGTGATAGAACAAAACAAGGCTATAGAGAGTGATAGAACAAAACAAGGCACCTCATGGTGTTGGGGCCTCCAAAAGAGAAAAAAATAAAAAAACAAGGTCAAAGTGCACCGGGCAACCCTTAAACTTGGCTAATTCATATGAGTTAGTCATGCAACACCAACTCAGTATATTTAAATTCTCAAACTTTGAGAAATGGTACAAGTTAATCCAAGGCATCTTATGGTGTTGGGGGCAAAATTCACACATGATCCTTACTCTCTCATTTGTACAAAAATAAATAATTGTAGCTCAGTTTTTTATTGTTTTAGTCATTTCTAGGTTAAATTTATTTATTCTCATGTGTGTTTTTGTTATTTGTGAAGTATTATATAATTGATAGTATTTTATAGAAACAGTTAAAGACTTATTACAACTAAAGAGTTATAAAATAAGAAAAATTATTATCATTAATTGATTAATTAAAAAAACAATTAATTTCCAAATATAATTATTTAATTAATCAGTTTGATACTCATTATGTTGCTATTATAATAACTATTATTTAAAGTTTGTTGTTTGAGTAATTATTATATTATTGGCAATATTTTACAAAATTTTAGAGACTAATTGTATGGTGAAGACTTATAAGTTTTAAAAGAAATTATCATAAATTGAGACAAAAGATAGAAAATGATTTCCCAATATAGTCACTTAGTTTGAGAGACATTTTATTACTAGATAAGCCATTTTCATAGCATAGGCGATAAAATTATCTTTTTTATAAGAGAAAAAATTTTAAATTTTTTTTATATCAACTGCATATGATAATGAAATGTAAAGCAAGGATAATTTGGCCTCTTATATTGGAGCACATCTTGATAATATAAAAAAATTATGGAGATAAAGACACTTAAAATTTGAATGATTAATTTTTTTATTTGTAAAACATTATTAAAATAGAGAAAAAGTACTTTTATACAATATAAATGCGCAAACTCACATAAAAAATATAAAAAAAACAAAGAAATTGTGAAAAAAATATTCTAAAAGTGCTTTTAAGGCTCTTTGATTTATCAAATTTTAATTTGGATAAAATTTAAGAAAATCATTATAAATAAAAATAAGAACTTTTAATTATGTCTTAAAAATCTTTAACAAGCATACCATAAGTTAGTTTTAATCAATGTTTTACAAAAAGATTATTTAATAGTAGGAGGAATAACATATACTTAAATAAAATTTTACTGGTCAGGTATGACAAGGTTTTGGCTCAACCCGACCCTATATGTATAACTGACCAGGTTCCTCAATTCACCACCCAACCTTACCCGCATACTTTTAAATCCAGTAACAACCCGAACTGCATAAAAACTTGTTCAGGTCAATTCGGTATGACCAAATTTTTATATTCTCCTGTAAGATAATAATTTTTTATCCAAAACAATTATAAACAAGTAAAAAAAATATAATTATACTTCAAGTTTTAATTTATGAAAAAAAAGTCTCAATCTAAGAAAAATTTTATGTGCCTAAAATTCTCATAAAAAAGACAAATCAATTGTATAACAATATCAAAAAATTAAATAAAAACCTACAGAAAGCAAAAAGTATGTTTTAAACCAACTTTGGTTTCAAATAATGGTCTCAAAACTCAATTAACCTTGATATTAATAAATGAACAAGAAAAGTTAGCCGCAAAAGCTCACACTCACCTCCATAAATCTATATATTATAAACAAACATCAACTTGCAGTAACCTGCATAAGTAACTGAATAATCTAACTCTTCTTTCTCATTTTTTGTCTTTTTCTCCTTAACCTTATGTATGTTATGTTAGCCAATTTCTATACTTAATGATGGAAACTAGATGTATACAAAACAACTAAAGCCTTATATGAATTTCTATAAAAAAAATCTCAATCCAAAAAAATTATAAATAAGTAAAAAACAAATCGTGCGCAAGAGAGAAAGAAGTTAGCTTGGAGCACTTCCATCATATTATTAGGGAATAAAATTCATAAATTAGGAGAAGAAGCGGGTCAGGTCAAGTTTATGCGGGTTTTACAACTGAAACCCGCCTTGCCCTACATGAATGACCGGGTTCACCTTTTCACTACCTCCTCCTGACCTAACCCGCATTGCTATTAGTTCGGTTTAATTTGAGGCATTTGGTTTTATGGGTTGACCAGGTTAGATGAACATTCCTAAGTACTATTTATGAACTAGATCAATCTAAAATAAACTACAATCACATAAACATGAACAAAAAGAGACATTAAGGACCAGTTCTGAATTTTTCCCATAACACATGAGTTGGCTTGGTCTACTTGGTATCATTTCCCAAAATTTGAGGACTTAAATGTACAGAGTTTGAGTTGAGGTACTGACTTGTGTGAGTTAACAAAGCTAGAGGGCTGTTAGTGCACTTAAGCCAAAAAACAATATACCCCGTGTGTGGCTGGCTGGCTGCAAACGTCTCTTCAATCTTCACCAGTCACACCCTCCAGTACAAAAGCCCCAACGCCCCTCACATTCTCACCCAAACCGGACACGACATCCACCCAAGCTCAGGAGGATAGAGGAGAGCTCTCTCCCATCCAGACTGCTGACAAAAGCCCCATTCTTCCCATTTAATTCTCAGGTAATTTAATTTGGATTTGCATTGTTCAAATATACAATGGAAATGTGTATGGGTCATGACGGGTCTATAATGACCACAGCCCAACATATAATCACGGTCCAAGTTAGGTACATATACACTATTTGAGATTTTGAAATGTAGATGCTTGTCCTGGAATTTTGATGGCTAATTCGCCTTCCATTAATCTTGGTTAAGTCATGATTTCATCCCAAGACTTTAGTTTCATTTTCCAAGATAATTAACAACTTTGATTTGGTTCCCCTTTTAGGGGATTCAGTTAATAATTTTTCCTTCTTGACTTGACTTGAAGGAGAAAGCAAGAGGAGTTGAGAAAAATGAGAGTTGCAGTGATTGGAAGTGGGATTAGTGGGCTAGTAGCAGCCTATGTTCTTGCAAGATCTGGCGTTAAGGTTGTGATTTTTGAAAAGGAAGATTACCTGGGTGGCCATGCCAAGACGGTGCGTTTTGATGGCATCGATTTGGATCTCGGTTTCATGGTCTTCAATCGGGTAATTGACATTTCTGTTAACTGTTCTCTCTCTCTCTCTCTCTCTCCCTCTCTCTCTCTTTTTGGTCCCCCTGAAATAGACATTTCCAAAAAGACACATGTCCACAGTCCACCTATTTTCATAAGGTTTTTTGTTGATACGTAAAAGTCTCTGCCAAAATAAATGATTTTGCTGTAAAATATGCTAACGTATATAAGGATATTTCTATTTCCTCTTCTGGTACATGGATTTTTTAAGAAAGGAAAATGTTATACGTTCGAACACGTTTACAGAATTTTCTTCTATTAAAAGAGGTATCAATTAATTAATGGATTGATTTCAATATAAGTGGATCCACCATAAAATTCTGTATTCAATCACTTCCTGCTATATCAGTCAATAAAAGAAATTTTGTAAAAATATTAGTACAATTAGCTTTTTTCCCTTTTTAAAATCTCAAACAATCTTACTTGTCAATATGCGCATGACTGGACCACTTTTAAAGTGGTCCGGTGGATAGTTTAACTTTTTCCCACACTTTTCATGTGCTGAAGGTATATAACTTTTCAATACAAATATAATGCACAAATAATTAGCTGTGCCACAAATAAATATTGTAGATGATAATTATGCTAGTATTAAAATTACAAACATATTAGCCAAGTGTATAATATGCTAAATCTACTTATAGTTTCATAAAATTTTTCCCATACTAAAAATAAATAAAAATCTATGGAAGTAATATGCGCTTTAACTGCCTATTTTAGTTAAAATTCTTTGTTATTCATCTAAAGATCATTTTGCAAGGAAAAGTGCAAATACATTTGTACTCTAGCATTGTCCTCCTATATCTCCGACAAGTTAACCAAGAGCTTTCTCTGCGATTTGAAAGCGATTTTGCCAACAACAATCTCACTTATGCCAAAAAGGAAATAACAAGGCAAAATTGGTGAATAAACTCACCTATATTTATGCTACAACGCAGATTACTCACAATTATTTGTGACACTTAAATCAATTATTTAAGTTTCATTTTAAGGATTATTGGCTATAAATGATTATGCAATTGACAAATTAGTCATTGATAAAACTAACGGCCGTAATATATCATCATCTCATGTAATATTACATAAAATATAGTAATAACACGGCTAATTGAAATAATAAATTACACAATCCATCCCTATAGGCTCTTGTGTACACTAATATCTAAATTAAAAAATAAAGCATAAGAACCATTTTTCTCATCGGATAGTCCTAGCCTACCATGATCAGTTTGAAGTCAACCTCAACCCCGCTGCTAAATTCAAAATTCAACTTTACTTTACTCTGTAAAACCTTTCAATTCCAAGCTATGATTAGTTTTTCCCTCCCATGTGATCCTTTTTGGGCCAATTGGGCTCCAATTGGGTTCTTCCTTGAACGCCCTTAGGTCCTGGGTGGCGCAACAAGCCCGCTACTTTGGTTTAGCTGTCTGCACTGCACATTTACACCAACTGGGTCTTCACACACACATTTACTCGGCCTTGATTCATGCTATTGACTTTACCTTGAAATGTGCGATATCTCCGATGACTTCGACATCAGGTACGATTAAGATCGCTATCACTCTTCTCCTGGCTTCTCTCCTTTTTGTCAATAAAATTTTCAATGATTAGCAATATCTCAAAACTTCCAAAATGTCATTTTCATTTCTGTCCCGTAGATGTTTGAAAATTTAAGAAAACTTTGTGTTGTTTAGGAACCCAAAAGTTCCCTTTTACTTGTGGTTGACTTCAAATGAATAGATGAGATAAATGGTAGCTAAATCATTAAATGTAAAAATTTATAGGAGCTTTAAGGTGTTAGTGAAAAATTTAGGAGCTAAATTAGGTATTTTATCCACCCATGTTTAACACCTTCAAAAAAAAATGTGTTATGTTATTGTCCACTTAGGCTCTTCATATTTACAACATATGCTATATCTTCATCTAACATGAATAATGTAATGGTGGTAGACTAATTTACAAAAAAGATAACATTGATGATAAATTTAATTACAAAAAATTAAAAAAAAAAAACAATGAGACCGATCTACCTATCTCACAAACATGAGTAAATAATTTGCTTCTATTGCCAAATAATTAGGTACAAATCGAGTGGAACAACAATAATAAGAATAATAATAATAATAATAATAATAAACAGCTCAATCTACATGTACATACCAATGTTATTCGTTGGTCAATGTACAGCAACAGGTTATGTTATGATTCATTAAAGCCTCCAACGCGGTGGGCAGTAATGTGGGCCATGGTTGAACTAAATTATAAATCACACCCTATATTTTGAGTACTTTCTCGAATGACCACCTTTGTTCAATCTATAACAAAATTAGCACCGTCATTACGTTATCAACAATTTGGAACTGGAGAATATGGAGATAATAACGATTCTTTTTGACAAATACATAGTAATTTTAGTTTTTTTAAGTAACACATACGTGTTATGATTTTAATATATTTCTCATATAATTTAAATAAAGTTATTCTGATATAAAATTTATATTAAAATGTTTTAGTCTTACCCCCAACCTGAAATCCTGGAGTTGTGAGATCTTGAAGATGCTTCAAGACTTTGGAGTAGCGACTCAAGATTAGCTTTAGCAATGGGATGAAATACATTTGAAATTTGTTAGTATTTCAAAATCTATATATCTTGATTGCCTTTTTTTTTTGTGAAAAAAAAATAATATTGTCAGTCAACCTTTAATTCGCTGTAGGGAAACATCATGTTACACCAACCCTGAAAATAGGAGTAGAAAATAGGAGTTTAAAAACCAGAAATAAAATTGAACTCTTCAAAATTTGATTAAAATAAGAAAACACTTTCATAAACCAATTCAAATGTACAACTTCAAGAAATGAAGAGCTTAGATAAATCCAACTGCTAAGTTCATACAAACAAATTTGTACAACAAAGATGAAATCTTTTTTGTTTTTTACAAACTTTAACGTTTAGCAGTCTAGCAGAAGATATATGGCTTCTACATCATTATCCAGCACAATCTTTCTTTAGCATCAACTTTGCCAAGAAAGAAGGTTTTCCAACTCTTTATAATTCCTGTACTTGACAAAAAGCAACAGCCAACTACAGGACCCAATCCTTGGAGTTGCCAAGTATCCTTTGTTGAAGAATCAAAGTCCTAAGCACAGTTCTTGACAAACAAAAAACATGCGCGTGCGTAAGAGCCAGAACAGTTTTTGGCTACTAGAGCCAAAAGAGATGAGTTCTCTAGACGGTACAGCTTCTATAGCCCACAGGAGTGGAGCTCCTTTTAACTTTTCATCAAGAGAACTTCTCCATTTTAATCTTGTTTAATTAATAAGAGTCATCTTGCTCAACACCTAGTGGCGTTTCATCTTATTGCTCTTTTGGAGCACTTCGTACTTCTAATTCACTCACAGTGAGTGTTGCTTGTTACTCTTTAGCAGAGTGCTCCGTATACATGTCAAATTGTGTACTTAAATTGCCCACAAAAGGCTGTCGTCATATATTTACATGTAATCTTGTTTATTTATTTATTATGTTAGTTGTCTTGTTTATTTACACTTTTTATTCCTTTACTCCTAAATAGTGCATTGCTTACCAATTAGAGCAGCTCAAGTTGCATATGACTCGCAAGAGGGTGCGTCTCTGAAGCATGAACATTACAAGGGTGCTTCCTTAGTTTCATGGATCCCTGCTGACAAATCCTAACAATCCTTAGAACCAAGGTTTAATCTCAATTATCCATAAGCATAAGGAACTGAGTAGGGAAATGTTCCGATGCAAGGAAACATGACCTGAGTTTGAACATATACCATTCCTCATTTCCTCTTCTTCCAATATGACGAACATAAAAGCGCTATTCACCATTAACCTCTCCTAGTCTAATCACAAATTATCCAGACATCAACTGTCATACTAGAAATAAAACTAATCTTTCTTTATAAACTTGCCAAAAAACTCGCAAGTTCAAGCATAGAACAAGCATGCATTATTGGCTACTAAGCTTCTTTCCTTCTCATCTGTAATACAGAGCATAGAACATGACAACCATGAATTAACTTTTAGTATCACTGCTTAAGGTACCCCGCCCTGGCCATGGTCAAATGACACCATATTAGACACAAATCACTGCCTGGATTTAAACATCAACTTATTGTTCATACACCCAAAGCTTGCACCGATGATCAGAATGTAGGAACAAGTCCACATAATTCTGTAGTTTGAATAGAACTCTATTCACAGGTCCATCATCTCATTTAAAATAAGTGACACGCTTTCACAACACAAGACAGTATGATGATTCAGGGCATAAGTCTGCAGCTAAATCCACATATGAACGCAAATTAACTTTCTTAATCCTCAAGTTAGAAACCAAAGAAGAGACTAGGATTTTGCTTACTTGAAAACCATAGCTTCAACACAATTTAGCATCTGAAATCAGCGCCAAGATAGCAGCAGGTTCCAATTCTTTCTTCCTCAGCTGGCTGCCCCCTAAATTCCAGCCCTTGCTTCATCTACTCTATCGTGCCATGGCTGCCTCTTCAAGCATAGGGTTTTGGCCTTAAGAGGGCAGAAAAACGGAACTACGTCTTCTTCTTCGCAGAGCCCTGAATAGCAACCAAGTGTGGTGCTAAATTGATCTCACAGTAATTAAAGCTGGGCTTTCAATCGAACAACAAGCTAGATTTTAGCAACGAATTTGACTGAATTCTGGCGAAAGGACACAGAAGGAAAAACAACGCAAAACCCCTAATAGCAGTATTGGTCCCAAAACTTTAATGGTCGTTGCAAGTTGTTCCTCAACCTCCGGTTTGTTGCAAGTTGGTTTCAAACCTTTATAATTTGTTACCAATTGATCCCTAGAGCACAGTAGCTCTAGGCTAGATTAAGTTGTCACAAAATTTTAATATATAGAATAGAAAATTTGATAATTTAAATTATTTATTAATTATTTAAAAATTATTAAATAATTTAAATTTATTGGAAGACAGTTCTCGAACAATTTAATTAGAATTTGAAACATTAGTGTTAAATAGTTAATTGAGAGTTAACAAATTCAAACTATTTAGTAATTATCTTCCAATAAATTTAAAATGTGCCATAATTTTTTGACAGTTAATAAACATTTTAAATTATCATATTTCCTTTGTAGATTGTGTTTCTATTTAAACAAGTTTTGCTTAGGACTTGAGATCAATACACAACGAATTACTATAAAAGTTTGATGCCAATTTGTAATGAAATAAAAGTTGAGGCCAACTGATAGTGGAAACTCAAGGTTCGAACTAATGATTCTTTTTACCTTCTAGTCTGCCTTCCTCGTTCTTTTCTTCCTTTTACTGCATTTCATTTCAGTTTAAGATTCTCAGTCAACACTAAATAATGTCGATAGACCACTATATCCTTCATCCTTTGCAAGTCTATACACAAGCAACCTTGGTTAAAATGATACAATTCATCTTTATAATCAATTAAAAATATAGTAAGTTTCAAGAAAGATTGCGCACGAACAAATAATTCTGGAAAAAAAAGAATAATTAAATAAAGGAAAACACAAGGTGAATTTGTCACTGTCATTTATCCAAAAGGTAATTTGCTACCCTTATTTTTTTTTGGTGCACTAATGTTAACGTAAGAGAGTAACTTTGCCACTAAGTTATAAAGTGAGAATTAAATAGGCACCGGTGTCTATTGGTACAAATGTTCCATAAAAAAAACAACATTTTGTGAAACATCAATGTCACATCAGTAATTACCAAGTTAGCAAAAATCTAAACCTAGTTCTTGAAAATTTTTCCCTTAGCTCCTTGTTGCCGTAATCTTGTAAATCTATTATTTAGAGCCTCTTTCTTACCAGGTGCTATTTGGGCTCATCTAGCACCATCCATTAGGCCTTTCTGATGGTGAGCAATAATCTCTAAGAATTGAGTTATAGCACCATGTAAATATTAGAAATGTTTTTGGATTATTGATAAAATTGAAAAGGGAGTGGACTCATTATTAAGTGTTGTTCCTTCTTCAATTAAGATTATTGGTAGATGATGATATCTCATATTGGAAATGTAGATCGAGGAGAAGTAGCAGTTATTCACAACTAGTGGGTTGTGAGTACTGGTGATCACGAGTTGCACATGTTGAAGGTGATGGGAAACAGGGTGATTCAAAAACTCAGGGGGCATAAGATAAAAACATGAATTTTTCTCTTTTTCTGAGATTTGACACATTAGTAATTTTAATAGTGAATGATAAATTTGTTTCAAAAGATAACATCAACGACAAATTTGGATGAAAAAAAATGGTTGCAAAATTGCCCTCTTAAGCAAATAGTTATAGAAGTGGCAAAACTGCCTTTTTTTTCCAAAAAAAAAAAACACATAGTTTTGGTTGGGAAAATTCATGAAACATGAAGTTATTTGAGAAAGTTAGTTATTATTATTGATATGTTGTTTTTGTTGTTGTTGTTGTTATTATTATTAACAACATTTGAGAAGTTAACATAAGTATATATCATCATATCATGTAAGTGCATGGTAAAGATTGCATGAATTACAACATAAAAGTTGTAGTATTTTATTTTATTTTATTTTTATGAAAATGATTGCATGAAGCAGGTGACATACCCAAACATGATGGAGTTCTTTGAGAAACTAGGAGTCGACATGGAGCTCTCGGACATGTCATTTGCGGTGAGCCTCAATAATGGTCGAGGCTATGAATGGGGTAGCCGAAATGGCTTGTCTAGTTTGTTTGCACAAAAACAAAACCTTCTCAATCCTTACTTTTGGCAAATGCTTAGGGAAATTGTCAAGTTCAAGCATGATGTGATCAGGTGAACCAACAACCGAAAGTTCCTTACTTTTTAATTATGATTTTCCTTTTATTGGGGAGCTTATTCAATTCATACTGTTGAAATACTAATACTTGACATTTTATGAAATTTATTGAATTATTCCATGCAATTCTAGCGGCCCAAATTAACATGTGGTAATAGTTAAACAAGCTATCTGTAATATGACTCAGTGTCCTTTTTACATTGTAGTTATCTTGAATTGTTAGAAAGCAACCGAGATATTAACCGTGATGAAACATTGGGGCAATTTATCAAATTAAAGGGTTACTCAGAATTGTTTCAGAAGGCTTATTTGGTGAGATTCTTTTGCCTTTTCTTGTGTTTCTTCATTAGTGGAAAGTATTTAATTTTTTGTATGTATTTTTTTAGTCTAATTAATTTGTAAAGGACAAACTTGTGATCTAGTCTTGTGCCTATAATTCTATCTTTCATTAATAACAATGTTGTATGTACATATGTAGGTCCCAATTTGTGGTTCAATATGGTCTGGCCCCTCTGATGAAGTTATGAACTTTCCAGCTTACTTTATTCTTTCATTTTGCCGAAACCATCATCTTCTTCAGGTTTGTTGACTTTGTTTCATGTTGATAATTGAAGAAGTTTACATAAACATACATATGTACATACATACATACATACATACATTTTTTAAGAGAGGATCTTTCTTCTAATAAATTATTTTATCAATTTATTTTTGTAGCTCTTTGGACGTCCACAATGGCTGACAGTTAGATGGCGTTCTCATAGTTATATTAACAAAGTATGTGGAGTTGTAACTAAT
The DNA here is from genome assembly GCA_039654915.1 of Aquilaria yunnanensis. NCBI lineage: Eukaryota > Viridiplantae > Streptophyta > Magnoliopsida > Malvales > Thymelaeaceae > Aquilaria > Aquilaria yunnanensis. Next base: position 16,248,483 of record CM077593.1, read on the forward strand.
TAATTTGGTAAGAAGCTTGTAATAAACACCTTTAACTAATTTTTTATTTTTAAACCAGGTTAGAGAAGAGTTAGAGAGACTATATTCTGAAATAAGAACAAGTTGTGAAGTACATTCTGTTTCTACGCATGGGAATGGTAATTGAGCATATATATTATTGCCTTGCTTTATATGTTACTCATTCAAAATTACTATATTATATTGCTTTTTGAATAAGATTGTAGAAATTAGGCATGTACAACAATTTAAAGCTTGCAATTGGGATTGGAAGTTGGTAAAGGTTGACTTCGGTGATTCAGCAGGTTGCACTATCTTTTGGGGTGATGGCTCTCAAGAGAAGTTTGATAAATGTGTAATTGCAACTCATGCTCCAGAGGCCTTGGAATTACTTGGAAACCAAGCAACATATGATGAAAGGAGGATACTTGGTGCCTTTCAATACGTCTACAGGTGCATTTCTTTCCTATATATTTTTCCCTTGCCTCAAATCTTATAAGGAAGCATCCATTTTGTGTTGTAAGATTAATTGGATGTTTCTATCATATGTTACAATTAGACAATGTATTAAAGCTAACTAGATATATAAACAAATTTTATGCTTAAGACGTTTTGCTTATGGCAACAAAAGTTCCTTCAACTAACCTATCATATACCAAAAGATTATATAATTGCTTCATTTGACCAAATGAGTCAATACTTGAGTTTGATGTCCTTCTTTATACATTTGTTCTACTTTGCTTAATCATTTGTTAGTTCTGGATTTACAGTGATATTTTCCTTCACCATGATACAACTTTGATGCCCCAAAACCGAGCAGCATGGAGTGCGTGGAATTTTCTTGGAAGCACTAATAAGAAAGTGTGCTTGACGTACTGGCTTAACGTTCTTCAGGTTTGTAATAATTTTTTTTTTATTTCCCAATAGGGTTTAAGCTAATGAGTTCAGCTTTCACACAATTTGAAGTTGAAATCATTTTTTATTCTTGAGCCAAGGTGGAGCTAGAACAAATAGTCAATAGGGACAATAGTTAATTTTTCTAGAACATATAACTCTAAATTTTTAAACTTATGGGGTTAAGTTGCAAATTTTATGAAAGAAAAAACACTATAAATATAGTTTTACCAAAATGTAATAGGGCCAATTGCACCGCTCACTAGCTACAATGTGGCTCGGCCACTGTCTTGAGCTCAAGTTCACAAAAGCATTACTTTTAAAAGGTTTTATCAACTTAAAATTTCAATGGCATAAAAGCTAGTGATAAATTTGGTCAAATATGATTTCTACAACTTAGGAATTATAATTGACAAGGAAAGTGATTCTAATGTGAAAATTTAAGTTATTTGATGTTTTCTCTTATTTGGCATTACTCCATGAACAAACATGTGGTTTACTTTTGTCATGAAAATTAACTAATCTAAAGCCTCTATTTCATGAGCTTGATGCAGAATATTGGTGAAACTGATCAACCTTTCCTTGTCACACTTAATCCCAAGCATATGCCAAACCATGTTAGGCTCAAGTGGTTAACTAGTCACCCTGTTCCATCTATAGCAGCAGAAAAAGCTTCTTATGAATTTGAGCAAATCCAAGGAAAAAGAGGCATATGGTTCTGCGGGGCATACCAAGGTAAGATTTACTTTGGACCACTATTATTACCCTAAAATTTTTTTTTTCAAAGTTATATATTCATTAGAATTATTTTTTCCTTAGTTATTCTATTTATCAAGTTTACTTTAAAGTTTCTATAATCCTTACATACATTAACTTCAAGTATACTTTTTTCAGGTTATGGTTTTCATGAAGATGGATTAAAGGTAGCAATAGCTACTTAATAGAATTCTCTTAGTTTCTGCGGACATAACTTGGTTGTGACTTTAGTTTGATGTTTAGGATGAAAAAGTAGCTTTTTTCAAAGTGCCATCTATTGCATGACATAAAATTTTAAGTTTCCATAATTTTTTTTTTGTAGAAGTTCTCTTAGGTTTTATTTTCATACTCATGTTCTTCCATTTTTCATTGTGTCATTCCTTAAGCTTGCAATATCTTTCCACTTGTACCTCTAATTTCTTAAACATTGTACAGATTGAATTGTTAGAATTAAAATGGATTAGAAGGAGTAATAGCAAGATGATATATTTACAGAAGGACACCTATTTAATTTTTTTTTCCATTCTAAACTCAAATTCTCTTGAGAAGGTTTTTCTTTTTTATTTTGAAATCCTTTGACAATTATGGTGATACTACTTAGGCCGGTATGATTGCTGCGCAAGGGGTCTTACGGAAAAACTATCATCTTTTGAACAACCCTAAACAGATGGTTCCATCTTTACTGGAAACAGGAGCAAGATTTTTTGTTACTAAGTTTCTTAGTAATTATATTTCAACAGGGACTGTGATGTAAGTACTTTTTTCAATGTTTTTTTTTATCATTAAAGAAGACAGTTATTCAATATAATTACTGTCATCCAATTCACAAACTAAAATGTTTGACTTGTTACCATGTCAAAATAGGATATTGAGCTATATGTTTTCTCATTATCTATTTCTATATAACATAATATGAATCATGACTTTAATTTCTACTTAACATAATTGTTACCTAACATATGTAGATATTTCTAGTTAAGCTTAATCCTAAAATTCATGACATTTTTGCCCGTTAAAAATAGTTTGATCTTGTTTCAAATTTGATTAAATTAGTTAAAGAGTGATTTGATTCACCCCATCTTCTTATGTGTTAAATATGTCAGTTAAAATAAGAGCATTAATTAAGTAGTAATTAGTGTATGTTATATATGTTTAATAACTTGACAAATGTTCAGTTTGTTGGAAGAAGGAGGGACAATGTTTTCTTTTGAGGGAGCAAAGGCAAAATCTTCTTTGAAAACTGTGATAAAAGTGCATAATCCGCAATTTTATTGGAAGGTATGTGAAAAAATTATCTCGATAAATTTATGTTTGTGAATAATTGTAATAAACTTATAGGCATGTATACAATACATGTGGTTAGAAGAAGCAAATAACATTACCATTAAATTTGATAGGTTATGACAGAAGCAGATTTAGGTCTTGCTGACGCATTCATTAATGGAGATTTATCTTTTGTTGATAAAAATGAAGGCCTCCTAAATCTTATTATGGTAAGTGTGTGCGTAGTGAAAGTGAACCAAGTAATAGTAGCTTGTGTTTTTCTTGATGACATTTGCTTCTTTATATATGCAGATTTTAATTGTAAATAGGGATTTAAATTCCTCCATCTCCAAATTAAGCAAGAAACGGTATGATGTAACTATAAATTGGATTGATTCTGATTAACTCATTAACTTATACAAACTTTCTTTATTATAAGATTTTAATACTTGAATAATTTGTAGGGGTTGGTGGACGCCGTTATTATTTACAGCTGGTGTGACATCTGCAAAATATTTTCTCAGACATGTTTCAAGACAAAATACACTTACACAAGCACGTCGAAATATATCCCAGCATTATGACTTAGTATGAGTTTTTATATATTTTTTAATACAATAAAATCTCCTCATTTTTAATTTTAGTGAAAAACTTACAACTTTCATATTTTTGTTCTTGCTAGAGTAATGATTTATTTTCTCTATTCTTGGATGAAACAATGACGTATTCATGTGCAGTGTTCAAGGTAATGCAATCCACATCAAAGTCTTAAATAAGATTTTGCATACATTAAAACTTGCTAATGATATTTTTCTAGGCAACGCATCAAAGTCTTTATCAACAAGTTAACATGTGATTTGTTTTGCTCATCAAATTTGGTAGAGTGAAGATGAAGATTTGAAGAATGCACAAGAAAGGAAGATATCTCTTCTTATTGAAAAGGTAAGTCTTGTTATGGACATTTTCCATTTATGTTACTACGTTACAATTTCTAAAATTATTAATTAATTAAATCTCTTCTATTAATAGGCAAGAATTGACAATAAGCATGAAATTCTTGAAATTGGGTGCGGCTGGGGGAGCTTTGCTGTTGAAGTTGTTAAACGAACTGGTTGCAAATACACTGGCATCACTTTATCAAATGAACAGTTAAAATATGCACAAATGAGAGCAGAACAAGAAGGGTTGGAGGTATTATATCATAATAAGCAAGATCTTTATATGGTCAATAATTTTAATTTGGTCTTGAATTTATATTAAATGATTGTTTGTTAAACATTTTTGCTGCCAGGACTATATTACGTTTCAACTCTGTGACTATCGTCAACTACCTAAAGGCTACAAGTATGACAGAATCATATCATGGTGAGCTTTAGATAACTTTTGGTTTTTAATCGTTGTCATGTAAACACATTAATGAAACGAATACTAAGAAATTAATTACTTCATGGCCTTTTCAGTGAGATGATAGAAGCTGTTGGACATGAATACATGGAAGAGTTCTTCAGTTGTTGTGAATCCATCTTGGCAAAAGATGGCATCCTTGTTCTGCAAGTAATTAATGACTCAAATAAAAATTAATCAAAATTACTATTGAAATTAATTTTCACTTAATTTGTTATGTTGCTAATGGTTCAATTCATCATAGTTCATATCTATACCAGAAGAACGGTACAATGAATATAGGCTAAGTTCAGATTTCATCAAGGAATACATTTTCCCTGGTGGTTGTTTACCTTCACTCACGAGGATAACTTCAGTCATGGCCTCTACAACTAGACTCTGGTATGAGCAATTTATTTATTTATTTATTTATTGATAATATTAAATGTGTAATAAGTATTATTTTTTCCCCCCATTTGAAAGTATAACAAGTTCTATAACTTCAGTGTGGAACATGTGGAAAACATAGGACTTCACTATTACCAAACTTTGAGATGTTGGAGGAGAAATTTCTTAGGGAAAAAAAGGTAACTAATTTAAAATTATAGCTATGATTTTCGCTTCCTTGTTTTAAGTTAATAGATTTTTCAACTATATATTACATGTTGATACTAATACTCTTTTTCCTTGTCTTAGCAAAATTCATTTGTTAGGATTTAATGAGATGTTCATTCGAACTTGGGAATATTATTTTGATTATTGTGCAGCTGGTTTCAAAACAAATACACTTGGAAATTATCAGGTTAGTTTCAAATTGAATCTAAATGCTCAGAAAGTGTTCAAATGGTTGAATTAAAAAACTTATGCCCTAATTTTTTTTATATATGTGCCCAATGGTATTGTAGGTTGTATTTTCACGCCCTGGAAATGTCTCTGCACTTGGGGATCCATATAGGTGTTTCCCATCAGTTTTTGATTCTTTTTTAGAAAGCTAGCAAGTCAATCTTAAGTATTATGGCCAAGATTCTTACAGGTGTTAATGACTTTTTTTTTGTTACTTTTTTCCCCAATTTTTTCACATTCTTTGCTTCCTACAATTTATTGCAAAGTGATATATTGGTCAGATTCCCCAATCCCATTACTCTCACTCACGTGTACCAAAAACAGAGTTATGCCATAACTTGTTATAGCTTATTGAATTGTTTATGCCAAATTAAGAATTTGAAACCTTATTTATTGTTTTATCTTTATGTTTTTTTGAGCCTAAAAGCACCTTTTGCCCCTAAAGTCGATTAACCAAGACATTTTGTCTCCTATGCTTGTAGTTGGTCTAACTCAGCCCTTGAACTTTATAAAGTAGGACATACAAACTCCTTTACCGCGCATGATTGCCACATAACCATTGAGTTTGTAGGATAAAATGTATAAAGAGCAGCTTTGTAATAAATCAAGTTGACCCTCCAATTTTTTCACCTAACCAATTCAACCTAGTAAGGGTGGTTCGGGCTGGGTTTCAGGTTTACTCGACTCATGCTCACTCCTATTATATGATATAGTTGGACCGTAACATGATTTGATTAGATATCATATAGCTTAGAACACTGACACTAGACGCTGTAATTACATAATTGCACTCGATATTGACTAGTAGGGCCCATATTGTAATCATAAAATAAGATACTTTCTTCATCTTAGTTTTGGTTGTTCCAAAATTATTGATCCATATCTTAAAATGCAAATATCTTTTCAAATACAACTCCACTTTTTCAGTTCTTAAATTTCATGCAAAAACTTTTTCAAGACAATTTTGAAAAAACATTAAAAGGTAAACAAAATTTTCAAACTTTGTGCATATTGAAATGGAAAAATAAAAAGCTTAAATATGCATTTAATCCCTTTAGTTTGTATACTCATACGAGTTAGTCCTTAAAGATTGACTTATTGTGACTTAGTCCTTTAAGTTAGATAAATTTATAACTTAGCCCTGAATGTCTGGAAGTGTGTGTGACTTAGTCCCTTAAATGGTCATGGGTTTTCATATAACCACGATGCCATTGTGGAGGGGTGGCTATCTAGTTGGCAAAGTTGGTTAAGCTGATGGAATAGAGAGACAAAGTTGTGTCAAATTAGGGGTACAACCTTTTTGTTTATATTTTGAAGGCTTATAGTCTTGGCCAATGGCAAGCCCACACTGCCCTTTTTTTTATTCCTCGTCGTTCTTCCATTCACTAATGTCAATTTTCTAGCATAGAAGAAATGGGTTGCAACTGCATAAATTGCCGAACTCTAGGATTCCGATTCCACCTGACAAACAAAGAGATCATCAGTCACTTGAGGAATAGGCTTTTGGCATCAAACCCTAGGCTGAAAAATTGCGATGATCTATGAATTCAAAAAAATAGAGCCCTAGGAATTACTTGGTAATGAACATTAAAGTAAACTCAGTTTAAATGTGCAAAACTTCTCATTTTTCATTTCTAGTTCTTTAACAAAAATGTTAATTTAAAGCAAAGAGTTGGATAACCCTTTTTTTTCAAATTCAAAATATTAAAGAAGATACTCTTCATTTGATAGAATAAGTTTCCCAACTCTAGAAAAATGAACAGAAACCAAACCTTTGGTGATTAAGTGTTTTGTAGCACGAGGCAGTGACCAACACAGTAGAGATGAGCTTGGGGTCCCTACTGACTTGCCACCTCCAGGTTAATTTTTGGTGACATTGGAATGACAGAGACATTCTTTAAACAATTTCGATGCCATAGGTTTCGTGATGTTAATGGCAAAGGGGACTAGGAATCCAACCAACTCACAAATTCCGTTTTCTAAATTCTCTGCTGACGCTAGAAATTATGGCCGATTGCCATAAAATTTCAGCAATAGGAGATGATTCTATAGCATGATATTGTGGAAGTTTTGGGTGGCAAGGTGTTGGCAAAAGAGATCAACGGAAATGGGTTGGAAGGTGGAGACAATGGCGGCAAAGGAAGAGAAAGGGGTAGAGGAAAGGGAGAATGTGGTTGTTGTTGTGTGTGGCGGTGAGGGAGGGGTGGGTACTGGTGGTCGAAGAGGGCAACTTGAGGAAAAGGAAGGGAGTGGCGATGGTGGAGTCTGAGGGGAAAAGGCGGCCGCCAAAGAAGAGGGATTGGTAGCCATGGAGTCTAAGAGGAGAGGGCAGCCTACTTGAGCCCCAATCCACATTAGCATAAAAAGTAACGCCATCCATGTTTCCATCCATCTAAGGACTAACTATATTTTCTAAAGTTGAGGGATTAAGCATCAATGAGTCAAATGTTAAAGATTAACTCTCTAAAGTAAGAGAACCTAGGGGACAAAATGCACATTTAAGATAAATAATAATGGAACGAAGCACTTCTATCACACTTTTTAGCCAAAGTATAACAGCAACCCCTAAACTTTATAAACTTAGTTGAGTTAGTCATCAAACTAAATCCCAAATGCTATTAGCCCTCATACTTTCTGACTTTATCAATTTCATCCGGTCATTGGAGGGAAGTCAAAACATGTATGTATGTCGAAGGAAACGTGAAAGCTTTGCCACCTCTGACATGCCCTTTTTTCTCTATTTCAAACCAGGTCTTTCTTTACTCACTCTCACAATTCCATTTCGGCAACAAAAAATGAAAACCAAAAACTGGAAATCAGGTGATGGAACACAACACTAGCTTGATCAGGTTCTTTAACACAAAGGGCCCAACCCAAAAAAAAAAAAAAAAACAGGAAATCAAAGTATTCAAAGTCAAATCATTGTACATGAGATGTTAATTTGGTTTTGCAAAGTCTGGTCTTGGCTTCTAGTTCTTTGTTTTTCCTCCATATTGGCTTTACAGAAAATCGGATCCCGCAGCCATTAATTGATTAAATTTATATAGGTTTTATCTCTAACTCGATGGCCTTCATGTCCTATGCTATTTTGTACGCAATTTTCCCTCCTCAAGAATTGGAAATCCATGCACCATAATTTTTTTTTCAGTCTCCATTTTTCTTTGATCTAATTTCTCAAATGGGTTCTAACTCTGAACAGCTTGCGAAAAAAATGGTCAAACACCACCACTAGTACCCATGCTAACCTAGCCCAACCCATGCATTTCTTTCATCATTGAGCTCCGTTTCCTTAAAAAGCAGGGATAGGGTCCATCCATTGTTCATCATATCTGAGAATGAAGAAGAAGCGAAAACATAAAAAGATTTTCCTCTAGCTACTCATTAAGTACTCATTCTTTTATGTATGTGAGAAATATTAAATAGAAGTTTATTTCCTCCTGATTGAAAGTCTAGTTAGTAATGGGTTGGGCAACGTCCCTTCCACTTCTACGCACATGCTAGCTTTCTTCAACTAGTGGACCAACTCATTATGGGTTACAAAATTTTAGGGCTTTCGTAGACCAAGTTTTAATTTGAAGATCAGCTTGCCTGACTTTACAAAGTTCAGGGGGCTGCTCTTGTGTACTTTTGTCTTTTATCCTTGCCATTTTTATATCATGGTGCCCTTTTCATAATTTCAACATTATTATTAAATACTAGGTGGAGCTAATTCAAGATTTTGATCTCTTTAATTCTTTATATTTATGCCTTTATTTCCCCACAATTCATAACTAGATGATCAAATAAATTATGTGTATTGAACTAATGATTTTTATAAATTTTTTTGGGTTTAATTTATAAGAGAAAATGAGAGGAGCGAAGCAAAGAAAAAGTGAGAGATGG